>CM077626.1:10913301-12202630 GCA_039566895.2 Turritopsis rubra | reverse complement strand
AGGTTTTCAGGCTGGTAGTAGATCTCACTCAGGTTCTTTTCAATCATTTATTAATATAACGACGATACACTAAAAAACCTAAAATACTTAGACTTCCTCCAATAAACATCAACTCACGTAACTTTTGAGGTTCAGAAGGTTTATAAAAATCGCTGAATTGAGGTTTAGAAGGTAGAGGTTTAAGATGTTGTTTTGTTATTCGATAATATTCACGCATACCTTCATCAAGATCTCTTATATAATTAGTTGCAGCGTTTCTTTCTCGTAGTTTCTCGTTTATCCATTCTATTTTATCATGTTCCTTTCGATTCGCCTGAGCCTGAGCCTTTTAAAATTCCAATACTGCTTTTGCTCTTTTACGTCGTTCTTCTTCTGCTTCTTCAGCAGAAGAATGATTCATGAGATAGTTTCCACCAATGAAGGCACCTGCGTTTAAAGCAGCTCCAACAGCTATAGCTAGTAATGTTGCTATCTTTTTTATTCTATATAGAAAATTTATCTTTATACCAACCTTTCTTGAGTGCAATATCATCAGTAACAATCAATAAATCAAGATGAGTCGCGAATTTTCCAACATCGGATAAATCCATCTTCAAAGTTGGTGGGCTGACACTAAAGATCTTTTTCGCTGCGAAGGCGTACAACAACGTGTAAGCGCCGAGTCTGACTGTTCTCCAAGTACTATACATAGCTTCCTTCTCCATTTATTATACCTTTTTAGGAGATATTTTAGAACATCTAACACATCTCACTGAAGTTCAAACATCTATCAACCTTTTTACCTCCAGATCTATCAACCTTATTTTTTTACGTTTTACCTCCGAATCCATCAACCTTTTTTTTCACGTTTTTGAGCGGTGAATCATTCGGGTTTTTTTCTTCTTTCTTTCGACTCTTGAAATATACAAAACCAGCTATTACAAATATTACTAAAACTTCACCACCTAAGACTTGATATGAGTTGAAAGACTTATCGAGTACTTGATTAGGTACTTGATAAGGTACTTGATTAAGTACTTGATTAGGTACTTGATTAGATACTTGTAGTTCAACCTTCTTCTTACGATTCCATTCCGCTAACTTCTTCCCCGATGCTATTCGACCTGAATTCTTCGTTTTTGTAAGTTTCTTTTCTTCCTTTATTTGTTCGTTGATCATTTATTTTAACTTGTTGTTGTTCCTCCGCAGTTTTTGCAAATTTTTTCCAATTGAGGTTGGTAAAAATAATCGCAGCTAAAGCAATTGGACCAAGGAAATTACGAATATTAGAGTATATGTTAGAACCTATAGTATCTAGAGGTGAAATAGTAGGAATCAAATCAACCATATAACTTGTGATTATGTTAGAGATCAGAGGGTTTTTGTTGATCTCATCTAACATCTTAGATATATCTATCACACCTGTTAAACTAGACATTTTGGAGGAAAAATCATCCGTTTCCATCTTAATATCTTCACATGGTAATTGTAGATCAACATCCGCTTCACGATGTTGTCATTTTTTGTAGAGTCGTTCTATAGTCTTATCACTTGCTTTACTCAATCTTTCCACTGTCCAAGGTGTTTTTCCTTTAAAATGTTCACCATTTTGTATAGCACGTGTTAGTTCCGCTCTTTTCTGAGCTTCTACTGGTGTATCGACTACATCTATAATTGGCTGTAGAAATTTATCAATGTTCATGGCTAGCTTTATTATATGACGGAATCTCCAAAATACTATGAGTAAAATCACAGTTTGAAAAAGACAGCCAGTTAGTGTTTCATACATTTCTTTCATAGACCTCACATAAGACAACAAAACTTCTGTTCTCTCAGGAGAACCCTCTAGGGTGTTTGTTGCGATTGTTGCTATTCCCTACAGGGTTTTTTTTTATGTGTGTCTACAGTCTAACAGGCACTCCATCCTGGCTCAAATCCACCAGCTCTGAGCTCTACCCCTAGATGTAGAATTTTTTGTGTGACTACTTACGAGCTCCAACTACTACGCACGTCATGGCCGTTCATTTTCTGCTCGAGTGTATTACGTCTAGTCACATTTTTACCAACCTCGATTGGCACATGTAGTGAATACCGGGAGCGGACGGCACCATCCAGTTCCAATCTAGCCGCTCCACCAGACCTTCCCTTCAGACTCTGTCGCCTGTTCACCACAAATTTAAATTATTCAGCTCTTCGTTTTTATCATACTCATTTTCACGTGACCTTTTGCTTATGGTGTGCTATAATTTTTTTAATTTTTTTTTCATGCATCTCATAAATCATGCATGAAAAAACACATCTTCGGCTATGATTTTTCTCACGCTTATTCAACATTTTTTAAACTTTTTTTTTTTTTGCATCAGGAAGTTTACTTTTAAAAATTAAATCGTATACTTCAGATTCATAAACATAGATCGCTTTTTCTTCGTTGTAGGTGGAGGGTGAAATGAGACCCACCTTTTCCAACGTTGTTTTATCAGTTCTGGATCGACGTGTTTTCTAATTTTTCGATCTTCTAGAGGTACCCGTTCAACGGGTACCTTGTTCAAGGTTACTTCTAACGTATAAATCCAACATAAAGTCGGTTATGCGAAGGGGGCTGAATGAGTCCCCTCGAGAATATATAGATCGCTTTTCCTTCGTTGTAGGTGGGACCTGAAATGGGACCCACCTTTTCCAACGTTGTTTTATCTTCTGGATCGACATGTTCTCTAATTTTTCGATCTTCCAACCTTTAACCTTTTCAAGGTTACTCACTGAGATAACGGTTGTGTATGAATACCATCCTCATGAACCCAACGTATGTCGTAAAAGGCAGATAAACCCAGTTTGTTCTGTTCGTAGGTTATCAAACCTTGATCATGAACGCGAAAACCTATATTTTGAGCAGTGTCTAGAGCACCTTGTAAGGCCTTCATGTACCGGTTCCAGGTCAGTTCATTCTGTTTCTTCGACATACCCTTACATGAATACTTGGTACCCTCTTTACCCTCTATAAAGCAACATTTTGCTGTCAGGGCAATCATCCTATACCCTCTAAACTCCTCCTTGAACAACCCTCCCGTTCGACTAGAATAGTTGTCGGTCACTAACCAATCTTTCACGTTACTCTTATAGTCATCGAGTAACTCCGGTCGCACAACTTCCTCCAAGCTTTCTCTAGATAGCGCAAAATACAATGAATCAGTATCCATGTACATAAGCTCAAAATCGCTACGATCAACGTACTTGCCAAGGAAATCGTAGTAAAATTCGAGCATACGAAGTTTTGCTAGCTGGTATACCGCGATACCGCACTGATACGGCCTATTGATGGTAACCTCGCGCTTACCTTGACGAATCTCATAGGCGTCACCTATCTGTTCAAGATCCTCGAAGAACGGTGATCTCATCGAGGCCTCAACTTTCTTTTCATCCCTCGTGAACGTCGTGTTGCAGTGTCTAGCCACGTTCTCTATCATCTTTCTATAGAAGGAATTAGCTTTTATTTTTGCCGTATCTCCAGTTATACGTTTATCAGGATCTTTGTCGGCTTCACGACGTGCGTTCGCGACTTCATCAGGAAACCACGCAAAAGGTTTACCACGTTCATACCTGACAAGTGTGTGAAATGCTGTAACTTTCAACCCATGATCCAGATACCATTTCAGGAGGGGGGTAAAGATCAATCCTTTCTCCATTTTCATCACGCCACAGAGTTTACGTGTACCCCGAATACGCTTTCGCCCCGTAGCTTTCAGGTACTCTTGCATATGCTTCGGGATTTGTTCGTCTTCTATCTCCATAACTAAAAAGAGCGGAGGCATCTCACTGAATTTTTCATACAACTCCAGAGATACTTCCATATCTACTACAGCAAACCCAAACAACGAGCCGTTTTCCACACCTTCCACCAACATCTCAAGGCTATGCTCAGCCTTAGGATTGTCGATCTCGATCACCTTTTCTTTACCACAAGGAAAGTCTTGCATCAAAGTACTGGGGTACAACATATTGGCATCAAGACCCAAGACCATCTTGCGTAGCTTGGCGTTCATGTATTTATGTGATCTTATCCGAGTCACGTCTCGCTCGTGATACCGACAAAACACAATAGCAGGACCAAATACCATACCTGTTTGGAGGAGTTCGTAAGCTCGGTTCTTCGTGCATACCTGACAATCCTTCTGAACTTGTTTACAAACCTTACAAATCTTCATATAACAAGTTGGTTCACATCTCTCTTCAGGTGAAGAGACTTGTTCAACACGTATCTCATCGACACTCCAGGAATACTCACGGCATCCTTTAAGATGTCTATGTCATCATCATAGTATTGTCGTCTTGTCTTATCCACAGCTTCGACAAACGGCTCTACGTCTGACAGGTTGTACTCTCTCAATCAATCCATCATTGTGACACAGTCACGCTTGGAGAACTCTGTACAAAATTCCTCATACGCTTCGAGAGATAGAAGATTTTTTCCGATAAGACTGCTGTAAAAGGCTTCTGGTCTACACTCCCTACGTGACTAAGTTTGTCATAGCTTGTCAGCCACTCATACGGAAACAATAGCTTATTCAGCTTGCATTCTAGAGACTTGCACCATTATTCGTAACTCATGCCCGGAGCGAGAAAGTTTATGATGTCAACAAATTTGAACTTCTTAGTGGTTAAGAACATGTAGCTATTATCCTTCTTCGCCACCATGATCTTATCGCTATGAGTCTCGTCTTCCTGTTCATGCTGTGACACTAGGCGTTCTACAAAGAACCGCTTGATCAAGTTGAGGTCATACTTACCACTGTTGAATCCAATGACTGAAACTTGGTTTACCCATTCGTTCCACTTGTCTTGGGTATTTCTTGGTAACATATCAAAATCTTCAGGTCTTGGGTATATTCTCTCTACCTCCGCTACGATGAGTTCCTGTCTCCTTTCCAGCTCTGTCACAAACTGTTCGATCAACACCTTAGGATCCTCATGTATAAGGAACGTAGGTATCTTGTTTAAACTGTCATGAATAGCAACACTTATCGGTACATGCTTCGATGTGTACGTCAGATCAGCTGTTCGATGTTGGTTCAAGGGTACCAGCGGAGCCTCAAAGTCAAACACAATGTAGTGGGGATATGGTGTAAACTTTTTCTTGAAAAACCTTTTCTTGATTTTAGGTGGGTTCTCACATTCCCATACTGACACGATGTTGTACCCAAGCTGTGCTACAGTTCTTGCTTTAGATTCCGTTGCACTATAACGTCTTTTGATCGCATCGGTTCTACTGGGTTGACAGGGACATCCGTGCCACTTACAACCCTTGTACTCGTAAACGGTCTTGGAAATTGGTTCATAACCATCTACGCACCACAATTCTTTACCATTTTTATCTCGTATCACACGTTCTCCACCGTGACCACAGAGTGCATGATGTATATGTCTACCCGTCTCTCGCGACATGTACTCGATCCACTGACACGCAGCAGAGCTAAAGTTCCTACTTTCCCCGTAAAACACTAGCTCTGATTTGCTTGGTAAGTGTGTCACATGTTTTCCTTTACAGATGATCTGAGTTTTTGCTCCCTCACACTCTTCTTGCTTGTGTCGGCTGAGGTGGCAGACTTGCGTAAATACCTGTGTGCATACTTCGCATTCCCACCTCTGTGTTACAACGTTCAAATCTTTGATGTAGAAACAATGTCCAGCCAACATACCCAGATTGATGGTATCCAGTCCTATTTTGTATTGGTTCTCACCATATACAAGTTTCCAAGGTGCCTTGTCAGAATTTTCCTTTGGTTCGTATACTCTGATGTTGATCTTGTAATGCTTCGCGATGCCTTCCATGTCTACCAGCTTCGTTGCACGTACATCCTCGCGCTTCAGTTTCGGATTCTCATAGTAGATCTGAGCTAGGCGCAAAGCTTCCTTTTTAAGCTTTTCAGAGCCTCTTGTTTTATTACGTCGTGCGTAGATGGCTAGGCATCTCCACATACATAGATTATCGCTTCTTTCATCCTCACCATCCACAGCGTAGACGCACCTCTTCTTTCGTAACCAATCTGGTAATGGACCGCAACCCTGTAAAGGTTCTCTCGTAGATATGATCTTGACCTGTACGTGTTTGAATATGACCTTCCCTTCGTACGAACCAGGCGTCTCGATAGTTCTCTCTGGAGGCAAGTAAGCTTTGCTCCAAAACTCCACGTCTTCAACATCTAGACGCTGGTTCTCACATCGTTCTATGAACGCCTCGATGTCTGCCAGGCTTGCGAGTGAACCTTGGACACCTTTACTCTTAGAATATCCCGTTACATCACCGTTCCCATGATAGATATCGCAGGTAAAACTATAGACAACCTTGACTCTCATATCGATATGTGGTGTGATTTTCCCCATAATCGCATCCGTCAATGTGTGGTTAAGATTCTTGGTAAATCTCCAAGTTTTGACTCGATTTCCGTCTTCTACTAGTAGAGTGTCGTGCTCATCGAATAGCTCCTGCACGTCCTCGATTGCAGCGTCAACAGGATTATTTGCTTGTGTGGCGTATAGGTGTTTGACGTCCTCCAACCCAACGTAGTCTGCCATCGCTTGTTTTTGAACTGGTGTAATCAGTGGTGACTGCTGTCCATAGCCTAGTCTCTCCCTAGTCCGATTATACAAAGAAGTAACAGAATCGCGAACCCTTTGCAATTGATCAGCAAGGGCATCACAAGTCGCTGCTACAGGCTCTGAAACAGCGTTATACAATTTAGATATCGCATTCTTAAAATAACTCAACATACTTTATTATATACACTTTTTTACTTTTGAAAATTTTTTTAAAGTGGACAGAACTTTTAGATTTCATTTTTTTCAAAAAAAAAAAAAAATTTTTAAAAATCTGATTTTAGATTTTTTTTTTTTTTTTTTTTTTTGAAAATCCGATTATTTTTGATGACGTCACAGATGATTTTACAGGTTGCTGAGGAGAGGTTCAGAGGCGGGGTTTGACCACTGAAATGGAAAAAAGGAGCGTTTTGGCTTATATATTCATCCCCTCCTACTACTACACCTAAAAAATACGCACGTACTGAAACCATTAATGACGATAACTTGTCGAATATTCTTGTATGTATTGCGGCCTTTAAGGCCATTTTCCACTAAGCGGAATTGTCCGCACGACTTTGCGCGGACGGGATTTGCGCATGCGCTCTTCTCAAATATTATGATTTTCAGGCGGACATCCAGCGATCTGCAGTACGCACTTGAAGTTGAAGTTCTTCCAACTTCATTTGAGCGGATTGGCAGTTTGACCAATCAAGTTCGTCGAAATTTTGCTGACAGATGCGGATTTTTAAAAATAAACATTGGATGGACTTGAAGAAACATGGAGAACTTCAACTTCTCTTCTTCTCTCTTTTCTTTGGCTTCGAATCCAGAGAACATGGCTACTTTAAATGCAATTCAATTAAAAAAATCAAAAGGAAGAGAGGAGGTATTATATTTTTGAACTACACAAGCTTTCTGTAGCTTAAAAGGATTTTTGTTTTACTTGCAGTTAGCAAAATTACGGCTTACTTAAAAATATAATTTTATAGATTCCAGATTCAGAGCATGTTAATGTTAATGAACAACAAACTTCAATACATAACCATGGTTGCTTGGAACTCCATTCGATTACATCTCTTTATTTTTTTTACTGAATTGATGTTAATACTTTCTTGGTTATCTTTAAGCATCATTAAAATCAGTGCTTTCTTTTTAAGCAGTAAAATACGTTTTTTTCATATAAAAAACATCCTCACTGTATCCTCGGTTTTGATTTTCATTTCGTCCGCGCAGACAGTTCCGCTTAGTGGAAATCCGCTCTGCGTACGCTTATCATTCAATTAGAGCTCATGCGCGAACTCCGCCAATTCATATCCGCGCGGATAATTCCGCTTAGTGGAAAATGGCCTTTAAATGTTAAATATTCAGTTCAAAAGAGAAATTCAATAATCTATAAAAATCAATATTTAATGAGTTCATTATTCATTGTTCAACAAGAACCCTTCCTAACTGTAACTGTATATTTCGGGAATAAACTCGAATATTGACTTCCGTCACGTACTGCACTCGCATTCAATATTCTGCAGTAAGGCCCTCATAACTAGTTTGTATAGGGTTAGTCTTTTTCGGGGGCCTTCATACTGAGATCTAGATTTATAAACTTTTGTATCTTGAGTTTTACGACATACACTCATATTAATAATTTATATAACTTCAATAAAACGCAAGAAGATAAACTCACTTCCTTGCAAAGACAAGCTTAATCTCTTATAAATGGCCACAGTAGCTCTGCTGATACTGTGAATATTATTAAAATTGACAGCCTGCAAAATTTAGCAAAAAGACGTGCTATTATCTTAATTAAAAAATGTTTGGACGGTTTGGTCTGTAACAATTTTGCCAACTATTTCTCATACAACACTCACTCAGCGGGAACCAGGAATCAAGGTTGTTTATGAGTTTTTCCTAGAAACAGGTTGGAGACTGCGAGGTCAGCGTTTTTCTTTATGGGAGTTAAAGTCTCTCTTCCCATAGAGATTAGACTGACTGAGTTTTCAACAGATTTTCCTAACAAGGTAAAAGCTTATTCCTGGTAGTCAGCAATCAGTGATGAGTTCCTAGGCTTAGTTCTAAGAGTTTTTGCATTATGTATTTTATTTTATTTTTGTGTGTATATCACAATGTTTTGAATAATTTTACTTACTTTGTATTTTGTTGTCTTTATCAGGACTTGCATTAACAGCAGTTTATTTTCAAACTGAAGCATTGTATCTCGGATAAATATTTTTAAATAAATAAACTTATTTCTATCGCTCAAAAATTAAGCGAAATGTTTGTTCAACACTTTACTGTAATAACATTTTAATAAAAAACACTCTCAAGTAAGAAAAAGTGAATTTAAAAACAAACAAGAACCATATGCTGCAAAACGGTATCAGCATTTTAAAACTAAGTCACAATACGAACAAAATAGGTTCAACACATTCATCCGAGTTTTAAACTTTCTTAGCCTATAAGTTACAATGACGCAATTTTATGTTTAAAAAAGACTTGTGTAAGGTTTAATAAAGAAACAGCCCAGTGCACAAAATCTTCAACAATTCTCTGTGGAGGACTTGCTTTAAACAAAATAAATATACATTTGTGAGCTGTAACCATGGATACTTTATATCATATTTTAAAATATATTTAAACTAACAAAAAATCGTCTTCATCAAATAAATATTATTAATGAATAAAAAGAAAAAAATCCATCCGTAATACTGGGTTTTAAACTTTGCCACACAAAGTTAACAAAAATACAAACGTAAAAAAATAAAAAAAGGAAATGGGTAAATGAGGTTCATCTGTTGTTGCTTAAATTTTGTGAAGCAGAATAAATCAAAATACCATTTAATACATCGGACATTTTTTTTCTACTAGCCCTTCCCTAGGAAAACTATTTCTTCATTTTGGCGGTAATTTAAATAACCAGATGGAGAAAAAGATTAAATTTCCCTGGAAGTTAATTAGGCAGATGATAAAGAGAGTAGAGAATACATTTAGAATTTCGGGCGACATCAGTACATTTAAATTATGTAACAAGAAAATTAAGAGAACACAGTGAACCATAATGATAAATAATTAAATTCTTTAATGTGAAATGTGTCAAAAAAATTACCAACAAGTTCCCATGACTTATAACAATTATTACAATCATGAAAAATATATTCATTTCAGTGGTTTTTAAATAATTTATTCCTTCATCTATTTTCATCTGACAACACAAGAAGGATTTTTTCTCTTTGATTACAATATGGTGAACCAGAAAATGCAGATAAATTCAGGAATCCGAGCAAAGGTGTTGGAAGATTTCTATTCTGGTGTTACCCTTCACGGATTTCGTTTTTTATTTGAAGGAAGTAGAATCAGAAGAATCATTTGGTTCTGTATCACAACAGCGGTATTTTCGATTTCCTTCTGGCTGTTTTATGGTTTGGTCACCGATTTCTTGAAAAGAAAAACGTTGACTACTTTATCTAAAACAAATGTTGAGTGGGAGGTTGAATTTCCTACAATTACTTTTTGTCCAAATGTTCCAGAATCGAAAGAAAAACTGGAAAATCTGCCAGGGAATGTGACTGACAACGAATTTTTATTAGAAATTTCCGATGAAGTAAGATCGGGTAACATTAGTGCTAAAACACTTCACTACTGTAAAACCTACAATATCAATACTTACACAGACTTAATAAAGACTTACCAATTTTCAAGCGTACACGATTACCATTTTGATTCGGATATTTTGCATGCGTTTTATGACAACTGCTTATACTATCACGACGAATGCAATAAAACACATTTCAAGTCGGCTGTTTATGACAATAAGATGTGTTTACAATTCAATCCGTATGTACCAAATCAAAAGGGACTAGCCGTACCGAAACATGCTTTGTTTTGGGAGTCATTTAGTTTTATGTTTGATTTGGGCAAACAATCGTTAAAATGGAGTTTATCCAATTTTGCTGATGTTGATGTGTTCATAACCAAATATGGTAACCACCATTACGATTATGGGGACAGTGATGTTGTTTCAATACAACCCGGTGTGTACAAGTATATCAGATTGTTAAGAAAACAGGTAATGTAATAATAGATAAACCAGTGAACACAAAACGTCTTAAATCATGACATTATTCATGTCTCCCGTTGGTTTGCACATTTTTCGACCAGTTAAAGAAATCTTTAAGACTTCTCTTTCAAAGCTGCACAATGGTTCTACATCACATGGCTGATGACGGATTATTCCGAAACTGGGACTCAATTGGTCGCAATGCCTCTCCCCAATGTATTAGTGATTTTTTGGTGTTTCACTTTCACTTTGAGTTGGCGACGTCTTAAAAAAGTCGCTGGTCTTTAAAATACCTTTCAGAGAAGTCTTAGAGGCGAATTGTATTCATTGAGAACATAAGTGAGAAAAGTAACACGAGGTTCCTATGAGGAATAGAAATTTATTGACCTATTTTTAAAATAATATTTTCAGATTAATCTGCTTCCACCCCCTTTTAAAAGTCAATGCGGATCAAAACCCTTGGAATTTATTCGGAACAGAACTTATACGAAAAAGTTTTGCTGGCTTGATTGTTTAATAAAAGAAATATATGAAAAAGTTGGATGCGTAGGACCAAATTTTCGTGATCTTGTTGGTAGGATAATTGTAATTCTGTTTCTCTTCTCAATTATTTGTTGTTTAAAATTTGTAACGTTTGTAATTTTTATGATCCCTTTGGCGCGATAAAATATAAAACTTATATATATATATAATAAATATAATTTTTCTATCCAGATCTCGAAGAATGTCATGTGAAGATTGTTGGAAAAGCTATTGATCTTGAAGGTACCGCACCTTTCCAGAATTCATTCAGACAAATGTGCTTCTTTGCACAACACGGCAATGCTATAGCATTTTTGGAGAGTAGTACTAAACCCTGCAACTCTCCTCAAAAATATTGACCGATAATATTCAATGAAATTACATAACGAAGGGAGGATTCTGTAATATCAGCCAATTTCTTCCTAAAATGTCAGGGCCATTTTGTCTCCTCGCTTTCATATAAAAAAATTAGTGGCTTTGAGTTTGAGATGTTACAGTTACCCTGAATATTGAGTCCTTGGACTTCCATCTTTATCGATTGGTTCTTCCGCCCCGCCGACTTGCAACTTATCGCCAAAGATATGTATATCACAGCTGTAGCTTGCGCAATGGCCAGTGTGTAGTCAGTCAATGACTCCAAATGAGCTGATAAGTTGCCATTAACACGTATCGAAGTGAAGTATTGAGATCGACATAAACACGGGTCTCAGCCGTAGTGTTCGACAGTGATATCCACTACACCATCGCTGCACAATTCAGATAATTTGGTGTAAAGTTATAAGTGAATTTTCGAAGTCATTATAAGAATAATTTTGGCGACCGGAAGTGTCCGAATATTAAGCCTATTTTTTGTACTTTTTGCTTCGGACTGCCATTTGTTACATACATTGCCCAAACTATTTTTAGAGGATTTATTTCATGGAGAATTCAAGCAAAACTGCATGAAGAACTGTCCTGATGAATGTCAAAAAACAAGTTACGACACAAGCCTGAATGATGTTCGAATCGGAAATGGTGGGATCTATACAGAAATTGTAAACAACAATAACATGACAATTGACGAGGTGGAAAAATACATACGGTATGATATCAAATTTTATCATAATTTTTTTTTAAATATTCATAATTATACCGCTTTCCTACTAGACAGAATATTTCGCGCAGAGCAATTTCTTTTTGTTATGATTGGTGCACGTTTTCTGATAACCCAATCGGATTTCCTTTTTCATCCGAAAATTCTCCCGCCAAAGACAATACCATGCAACCCTCTCTATAGTAGGCACCCAATCATGGGGACACCTCCTTATAACCAAGAAAGATGAATAAGAGGACGCACAATTCGTAATTAATTTCTCGTCATCCATTTCCATTTCTATTGTTCATGACTTCTAAAAAATGTAACCGTGTTACACATTTCATTGGATTACACATTTCATTGGATTAGCAGCATTTTTGAGAATTTTTTGATTCACTTTATTTTTCACCTTTTGCAAAATCTCCGATGTATCAATAATGATGAGAACATAGGGCTTTTTTGGTTTTATTTCGGGGTTTTTTATTCGGCATTATAGAAGAAAGTTTTTTGAACTTTCCAAAACGTATTTATGTAAATAATAGCATGCTCATAATCGAAAAAAGCCCTATGAATATCCTTAACTGATCTGAACTAATCTCAGTGTGAGTTAGCTTATATAAGCTTATATTGGTGTCTTATAACGAAAGAGATTTCCGTCTGCTTATTGTTACAAAATGTTCAGGTAGCGTGTAGTCGACACAATACCAGAAATAATAAAACTTGATAACCGGACACAAAGCAGGAATGAGTAATTATGCGTTTTTTGTCACGATTTCTGTTGATTATTTCAAGGGAAAAGAAGGTTGTGTTTCTTCCTCATTTGTCCTATTTATAGCGGGGAACGTTTTTGGCCCGTTGTTGTCCGCTATGGAGAGGTTTGACTTTTCGCAAGATCGCATTTAACAAAATCTGTTTGGCAAAATCTGTTTGACCAACGAATTTTAGGTTTATCATTTTATTACAATACGTGCTGGTAAAAAAAGTTATTAATTAATGCATTAACTAAGCTACAATTTTAAAGTGGTACTACTGCGGAAAAAGGTTCGAAATTAAATTTCATACTGATTGATAATTTGTCTAAAACCCAACAGAAGTAGCTGTTATAATTACAATGTGATAGTGATGGTCTAGAATCTCAACATTTCATCAGGGACCAAAAGAACTCTAAAGTATCTAAAACGTTAAAATTAATTTACATTTTCGACTCATCAAGATAATACAATACCTATGAGTTTGAAATGACCACAAATAGGCAGATGATAGAATTGCTTTCCACGTGAATCAAGGTGTTAAAATAGATATATTCCGAAACATTATAACTGCTTCAGCTGATAACACAGATGTTTTCGTGAATGTTGTGTATCATTACACTCGTTTCATGTATAATGACTCGCGGGAACTTTGAGTAGTCTTTACCAGTTCATACGTTACCAGTTCATAAGAGTTATGTCATGGATGCAAATATTATTGATGTTTTGCCTTCATTGATATGTAAGAAGCAATTAGAAAGATAATTAACGACACTCTTTTTGCATGTGATGCATCAAGCAAAGTTGGATTGAAACAAAACCTTATTCAGTTACGACCTTATTTATTCATTTGGAAAAGCACAACTCAAATGCTGTTCCTGGCAGAAAATTTTTTAGTGGAATTTGCTTATTGTGAGTCACAAAACCATTTTCAGAAAATCTGCTTACTCAGCGTATTTAGCCAACATGGGAGCTAAACAACCATTTTCCTCACAGTGAAAGTAGGTTTTCTGAGCTCCCTAGCATAGTACTATTTAGATATACGGACAAACCTCTTGCAAGTACATACGGGACACCACTGAGCTTTTTCAGTATATGAAATGGTATTCTGAAGTTTTTCTAGGCAATAAACATTAGGGATTGATTCCTCGCTTCTTAGTATTTAATTTTTTTCTTTAGAAAAAATATTTTCGGTGTGAGTTTCTCATTCTTGGACTCGAACATTTTCGAAGAAACGATGGTGGAAGCTGTTTCGTTCATAGGTTTAATAGGTTGGTATATATAGAAATAACAAAATTAAAATGTTATCATACGAACCATAATTTTAATAAGCATAATCTAGAGTTGTCTTCAGTGATGGATACAAAGAAGTAACCGGCTAAATTTAAATATGTTATTTAGAAGATTTATGCTAAATGCCACTTTGTAATACCTGTTTTGTTTTCCAATAAAACTTTTTTGAGATCACATTTTATCGATGCTTTATCCTGTTTTATCGAATAAACGCCAGGCCATTTAATTAAAATGAAGAGGCGTTTATAGAAACAGGGCGTTTATTACAATAATAAAAATTGGGAATTTGAAGGAATGGGACAGTATCACAAGTTTCTTCTAAAGAATGAAAATGTTGAAAAACAGTCTTGTATTTTATTTGTATACAAGAGAGAAAATGTTGTGTTGTGTTTACATTTGAACTTGTTTCAGGGGTGATTATTCAAGAGGCGTGTTTCTTGGAAAAATCTAATTTTGGAGGGGGATTTATTCAAAAAGGAGCGTTTATTACAAATGAGGGCGTTCATTCGACAAAATTCGGTAATCAGAGAATCATTCGCAAGGATGAAGTTTCGCGATTACGTTTTGGGATTAACTTTTGGAAGATAAAATTTCGCGACATAAAATTTCGTGATTACAAAAGTTTCCGAGATAATCTTTCGCGAATTGCCAATACCTAATATTCAAATATTTGCTTAAGCAGCTGAAATAGGTAAATCAAGAGAAACTTTTTTAAAAAAATTTATCAAAAATTGACAATTTAGTCAGTCAAACTTTCGCGAAAATACCAAAGAATCGGGAATTTTCTCCGATTAGTCTCGATTGGCTGTTGCATTTCATGCAAAGATTTCATACCAGGTGACATTTAATCAGCATGTTAAGACAACCGATCTCATGATCGTGTACGTTATTGGTCCTCTTTACGCCGACCAAAATTTAACGCCGGTCGTTATTGTTTTGTTTTTTTAAAAACTCTCACTCACAAATATCTAAACGTCGGGCCTTCTAACGCCAAGTCATTAAAATTAACACCTTAATGGTCGACGTATAAAGAGCCACTAAGATATATACCTTTTTTTCTTCTTCTTCGTTTTAGCTACAATCGGAGGTAGCGTTGGATTGGGGCTTGGTTTCAGTTTTATCACTGGATTTGAATTTCTGTTTTTCATTTATGATTATATTACAATGCCATGGAGAGTTAAGAAGTCAATTGAAGAAGAACCCAATGAAAACGCACAAACCATCTCATATTTGAGCAGCTGATTAACTTTTATTTTAAAATTTCATATGTATTCTTAGCGCAGTAACCTGTGTTTTTAGACTTTTTTGCACCAAAGCCTATTGAATTGTATATAAATTTGTAACTTTATTGGGTAAGCGAGATGCTTTGCAGCTGGAGCACATTATTATTTGACACGATCAAATATGTAGATTACGTCATAGAAATTGCTTTATACCCAACCCCTTTTTTTAAATCGATTGTTTTTTGTGTATTGTTTGACATAAATTTTGTGATGTTTTTGACAGAATAATCGCGCTCTGTGACGAAATGAGAAAATATTCTTAATTAAAATATTCTCGGTGATTCATAACTATAAATTCTAAGGGGACAGTTTCACAAGAACTTATAATAAAGTTTCCTGTATACCTGTACTTTGTCTCAATTTTCTTGTCTTGTTTGGCCATTTACATTTAACGAGAGAAAAAAAAGTAAACACTTGTTCAAAAATATTTTCAAGGTTCTAAAAATGATAATTTAATGAATCGGATGTCGAATTCTTAACGCTTTGTTTCCACTATTTGAAATAAACTTTCATATCTATAATAAAAAGCTGAGCCTGGGCATATTCTTAATGTTTGATCCATTGTCAGCCTCGATATTCTTATAAAGTTTATTCTTATAAAAAAGCGTGTACTCAGTGAAAATACAGTTCCAGTTTAACATCAACGATTCTCTAGGTTTTGAATATTTGGCTTGCCAACTTAGGAAGTAGCTGTTGCTTACGCAAACCTTAATATTGTGATGACATTTTAATTTTCTCATTACAATTTGAACGACAAAACAAGAGGAGTAAAAAAATTTTGTGACACGATTAAAACAGTTCAAAAACAACACGAAATTACATCAGGGTCTGGAATAATCGAAGCAACAAAACAGTCAGTTTGCCTCAAATTTGGGACATCGAAGCGGCACAAAAACCAGTCCATCTCAAAAAAAGTCTGTTATTTTCGTTTAAAAGAGTTATTTCCATTAACCCAGACAGAATTAACTTAGTTTATACTGCAATCTAGCGCTGATTGCAATTTGGTATGTTAATCAACTGCCATATATCAATTAATATTTTCCAGCAAATTTGCTTTTATGCTGGTATGTCTTATAACGAGTGATTTCGTTTTAAAAAAGGATATTATATATAATTGTTTATTACGGTAAATAACAAAAACTCAAGAATGACAGAAACAACCAAACAAACGTTCAAAAAAATTGAGTATAAGTTGCATAAATTGGTATAATTGACTAAACTCGAAAAAGAGCTGGAGGAAAGTGACCAAGTGATGTTGTTTTTTCGGACAACACAGAAATTTACGATGAGAAATATTTCTTTAAATAAATAAACGAAATATTTACATATGTCAAATATAAACATTAATACTGGTTACCTCATAAATCTTTGTTTACAATAAGGAAAATATCTGTTAAAAATGAAAAATCCAGCTTAATAACACGTCCTTTGAACTGATCAAAAAAAGTTCAGATCAGTTTTTTCACATAGTAAATTAATTTAAGTTCCGATGGAAATCATGCTTAAAGAGACGAACCACACAATCAATTTTAGTCGCCACAGTACATTGAGTTACAAAAGAAAGTCTCACAATGCGGCAAGTACTTTACGAATTTCCTAATTCCAGGAGAGAGGTGAACGTTTTTACAAAGACACATTTGCAAAATTCAAATGACGTCATCTTCATCACCTTCTTCTTCTTCATCACCATCTTTGTCTTTCAGTACAAGCAACTCCCGATTCTCGTACGTCAGGAAACCGTTCACGTCAATTAAGATGTTAATAACTGTGTCACCTTGCGAACTAAAGTAAACAGAGTGATAAAATGATAACATTCTCTTGTAAACAACAACAACAACAACAACAACAACAACAACAACAACAACAACAACAACATTCACATCTGTTGGATATCATAGAATTGCCACAACGCAATGTTGTAATTACTCGTTTGGGGTTTGTTACGCGATGGAATGTGGTTATCTCAGTTAAAGGAGAATTGACGGTATTAAATTTTGAATAAAATTACTCCTTATCTACATGTAAATAAGCTTTTTGAATTGCCACGTGATCAAAATGGTGACGTCACATGGTCACTGCTATTTCTGCTGAGCATATAAAAATTAGTTGAAAGGAAAACAACTAAAAGATAAACAAATGATATTTCTAAATCCTTTAATTCACTATTTCATAATGTTCTTCTTCAACTTATCATTAACCTATAATCAAAAGTTCAAAAGTCAAGAAATAAGAAGATTAACTGAAACGTAGCATCTTCGGTAGAACATTCACGTACGGTTCAGTTCAAAATAAGAGCATTCACAGGACTGTGAACGGTGTATCATTTTTTGGAATTAATTGACCAATTGACCAAATTTGAAAAATTTTGCGGACGAAACTTTGATTATTTTTTTTTTGCGGAGGAAATATTTGCGGGTGATTAATTTTCAAAGGTTTCTGCGGAAGTAATTTTGCAAATAAAGGGCCAATATCGCAAAAATTTCTTCCATAAAAAATTTCTTCATTTCAGGTAACAATTTGAGACCATCCAACGTATAGGTGAAAAGTCTTATACAAGAGGTTGAAAGAACTCAACCTGTTAATAAGGTCTTGGACAGTTATTCGAATGGGATCGACTGGTTTAACCATGTCAAATATTTCATCCTAAAAATGATGAAGAGAACTCGTTATTCATCACACACAGTTACAAACCAAATTTCTAAACATCATTATGAAGAACTAATCACATATAGAACATGAGGGTCTTTCTTGAGAACTAATACGTTGGTCGGGAAAAAATTACGTCATGAAGAGCGACTTGTTCGTGACCATGTCTCTCCATTTCTTGTTGGATAGACTAAAATCAATTTGGATATTTAGGTATTGAGGTGTATTGCAAGTATACACAGGTATTGTACTTGCAATACGCAGGTGATAGCTGACAATGGTTCAAGACCAAGCAGTGGAATGTATATATGAAACGTAAGTAAAAGAAGATTCCTGATGGAAATCCACATCAGTGTAACACTGCAACGCTCACTCAAATGCGAACTGATATAACAAATCATATCTAAGAACAGTAGCCTGCATAAATACAAATCATTGGTTTTCATCTTAGCTTTGATGATGTGATGTTCTTATTTCAACAAAATTAACCCTTTACTGGTTATGAGGGCATTACCGGAGAATATTGACTGACGTCATAGTAAAGTCCCAGCTTGCGGGGACAGTACGTGACGGAAGTCAATATTCGAAGGTAATGCCCGAAATAAACAGTTGGCTATGGGTTATTACCCGCGTTTGTGTTTTTTCAAAATTTTACTTCGCTTCGTACGCAAACAAATAATAATTGTAAACAAACTTTTCTTCCAAATGTTATTAAAAATAGAAAAAATGCAATGCAATAAGTTCCTTAACTGATTTAGTTATTATTTGTCCCTAGAGTTTTCTTTCTATCTATTTATCTATGTTTTTTCTGTATTTGTTTACATTCATACCTCTTATTTTATAAAACATAAGCAATCAAGGTCAGACGTTAGTAGTAATGTTGCTTAAAAAATGAACATTTTTTATGAATAGTGTTGCTTAATTTGTTGCTAAGCATTAATCGAAAATATAAATATGTCCCGTCTTGAAAACCTTTGTTCACATTTTAGTTGTTTAATTAAAGTACCTTAGCATAACGTCTAGGACATTCAAATCATTTCATAGATTGCACCACCTAGTACTGCAGCCTACTGTAACAACCTAATGTATAATTAGACCGGCTGACACCTAATGCTTAAAAAAATGTGTTGTTTAAAAAAATGTGTTGTAGTGCTGCATCATTTCAAAATTTCATGTTGCTATTTTATCATAGATGTAGTACTGTTGCTTAACTTTTTGGGAAAATTTACCAGTGTTACTTATAAACTTGTTGCTTATAAAAAAACCCGTGTAGTAAAAGGGAAACCATTGCGTCAAATGTTTACATTTCCGTTTGTTGACGAAGAACAATAAAAAGAAAAAGAAAGATAGTCAAGAAGGTATGATAAAGTTAGATTAATTAAAAGTCGTTAAAAAGAATGGTGTGTCATACAAATAGACAAGGAGGTATGATTATAGTTTTGTCTTAATGATACAAAGTAATAAGTTTATTCTAGAAGTAGTGGCCTATAGAAGTTTTTTATTCATGAGTTCTTTTTTTAATATGCCCGAGTAAAGTACAGCCAGAAATAAACTTTAAGTTTCTGCGATGGAATGAACTTTTACATGGAAACACAAAAGATTTTCGTATAGCTACAGATTTATGTTATTATTAAGTCATTATTAAAATCCTTTTGTATTCTACGCAGTTTGTTTTAGACATAGCGATATAACTGGACACCGATCCTTCGTGAAAGCTAATTATCTTACGCGGACACGTAAAGTTTTTTTGGCGCTGTACTGAACGTGAATTGCATCGGTAAAACGTTTTTACCCAGGCAGCTAGTATGTATATATATGTATAGGTTTCCAAACAAAGTTTGTTTATAGTATGGCTATTGTCTTTATTACATTGACTGCAGTGGCGAAATACTAGCTGCCCTTGAAGACAAATGCCATGTCGTTTTTGCTGTCACCTGCTGGTGTGATAGCTGCTTTTGAAGGAAAAATGGCTTTTATGCATTTCCAAAAGCTCTTCGAGTCACCAGAATGTTCCTTTAAAAGTGTTCGGTGGTAACACTTCACAGACCTAAGTTTAAATTATATCTAGAGTAACTGCGACGGATAACGACTCTCGGTGTGTCTTTCATACTATTGATTTTCCTGATAAATCATCAAATCATGTCACGATCTCCTATGCTCTCCTCATGGGAAACACGTCAGTATTTGATATTGATGTAGCGTTATTACTCGCAATCAAGTCAATAAGTGTTTCAGAGGTTTCAGTTGTACGTGTTGGATGTTTAATGAGTTGTTTGAAGCCATATAATTGAAGTATTTTTTAAAACTCTTTATTATCATCACTCTTTTTATTATTATTATTATTGAATATTTACCCAGGATAAAAACTTCAGTAATATGTACAATCTTTACAATATATACAAAATACTGTTATCAATGTTTGTCCTGCATAGTATTCAAAACAAAAACTAGATGTAATATATAAAAAGGTGGAATATGTTTATTTGTTTAAAAGAATAGTAAAGATAAAAAGAATTAGTAAAGATAAAAAGAATTTATAGCATTACATACGAAATAGAGCCTGCAGGAAAGCCAGAGATAGGGTGGGCGCTATTTTATGCAATACTTTAAAATTGGTTAATATAATCGGACTAACGAGTCACTACGATCACATAGTGACTTAAACTTCTTAATATCGTGCTCTTTTCTGAAATTTAACGGCAGCTCATTATAAATTTTAGCTCCTAGAAAATAAAATGATTTCCGAGCAGCTTCAAGTCTTACTTTTGGTAAACGTAATAAAATACCAGAGTTTCGAGTTGTGCGATTTGATTCAAACAGTTCAAAATAATTTCTGAAATTTTCATTTACGTCATCATGAATGCACCGATGGACAAATACCGCTGTCATTTTCAACTTCAGTGTTTCGATGGGAGTGGGAGCAACATGGGTAGTACGTGTGGAGATTATTCTGCACGCTCTTTCGTCTATTGAAGTCAATTTACGTTTTTGAGTGTCAGTGAACGAAAAACAGATCGAAGGGCAGTATGTTAATATCGGTACCACCAGAGATACATACAACGTCAACGCTGCCTTGGTGGTAAGGAGTGGTCGAAATCTTGACATGAGTCTCAGTCGGCTGGATGCTTTTTTGTATGTTTTTTCAAAGTGACTTGTTAGTAGCAGAGTCTGGTCCAGTACAATACCCAGGTATTTGTACTCTTTGGTTTCAGTGACTTTTTTGTTGTGGAAGGATACATTGAGATTGTTGTTTTTCAGTTTTTGACGTGTCCCAAACAACATACATTCTGTTTTCCCCTTTTTGACATTTGGGATTAATTGGTTTCGATTCAGCCAACTGGAGATGTAGGAAAGATCTTCATTCAGGTACTGCTCGATTTGTTCTTTTTGCTTTGATGAGACAAATATCACTGTGTCGTCAGCGTATGTTAGTATTTTACAGTTCTTAACACATTCGTGGATTCCATTAAAATGAATCAGGAACAAAAGGGGACCCAGCAGGGAACCCTGAGGTACGCCACAGTACACAGGCTCAGGATGGGAAAGTACATTGTCAAATTTTACGCACTGCATTCTCCCAAACAGGTAATTGGTAAACCATTCATTTGGGGTGTCTCTGATACCATACTGGTTAAGTTTGGAGATGAGTGAACCATGGCTAACGGTGTCGAACGCCTTACATAAATCGATGTAAACCACGCCCGTCAATTCACCGTCATCCATAGCTTTTCTGATGTGGTCGACAAGTAATACAGCAGCGTGTTCGGTGGAACGGGTTGGTCTGAAGCCAAACTGATACAATGAGAGCAGTTTATTTGACTCAAGGTATCTGATCAACTGAGATTGGGCACATTTTTCCAATATCTTGGATATGACTGGCAGGATAGATATTGGACGGTAGTTTTCGACATTGTTCGAGTCTCCAGATTTGAATATCGGTGATATGCGAGCAATTTTAAAGTCACTAGGTACGATGCCAGAAGAAAGTGATGAGTTTATAAGATGTGTTAGTGGTCTTTTGATGACATCTCTGATATCTATCAAATATCTTGCAGGTATGTTATCTAACCCGGTTGCTTTTTTGCGTTTCAGGTTTTTCAGGTGCCGATCAACCAGACTAACAGATACATTCTTGAAAACAAACTTTGGAAAATTCGAATACTTGTCCTTAGTTGCGTCACTCCAAATATAGTTCGTAATTAAAGAAGAAATGGTTTTCCGAAGTGACTGAGCAATCGTAGAAAAGTACCCACAGAAGTGTTTGGCAATTTTGTAGGCTTTTGGGTAGTTCTTATGCCGTCAATAACGAAAGACTCAGAGGAGCTTGTGACATCCTTCGTTGGAAAAATTCGTTTGAGTGACTTCCAGAATTTGTCAGAATTTTTTGAGTTTCTTTCGAGAAGTAGTCTATGGAAATTACGTTTAGCGGACTTTATCAGGTTGTTAATGGAGTTTCTCATAGTACGGTATAGAGTCCAGTCCTCAACTTTCTTAGATTTACGAGCCTTGCGGAGGAGTGTATCTCGCCTATTCATTTTTGTTTTTATGAATCTGTCTAACCATTCGCAGGGTTTTCCTCTGACTTTTTTCTCAATGAAAGGAGCATGGCGATCTAAAACATTTGTTAGTGTTGATTTCATAAATTTCCATAAAGTCTCAGGTTCATCACATTGATAAAACGGTTGCCAATTAACGTTTTGTAGCTCGTTGATAACAGTGACAGCATCGTAATTTCTGTAATTTCTACATTTTATGGTTTTTGAATGAAATTTTAGTTGATTTATTTTCCGTACACAACCAATCATTTCGTGATCACTGAGGTCTGTAGGGATGGTACTTTCATTCTTGATATTAATTGGTTTGTTCGCGTAGATTACATCAATTAGCGTTTGTGAATGATCGGTAATTCGTGTTGCAGATTTAATGAGCTGTTTATATCCATGCAACTCAAAGATACGTTTCAGTTCTTTATGGTCATTTTTAACGAGATAATTACAGTTTGTATCTCCCAGGATAATTACCTCTTTTTCAAGCAGAGCTATTTTTGAAAGGACTTCATCAATTAATATATCAAAGTTTCTGTGTAAATGTTTTGATCCATCGGGGGGTCGGTATAAGGACCCTACAAGGAAGCTTTTAGTTTGTAGTGGAGAAATTTCAATCCATAAACACTCTATTTCGGGATTTTCCAAATCTTTTCTTCTCGTGTAAGAGATTCCTTGTTTGATATAGATACCCACGCCTCCTCCTGCACCTGACCCTCTGCATTTTTGTTCATATGTGTACCCCGGAATTTGTAGAAATGACAATGGAGTATCTGTTGTTGTGAAAGTTTCATTCAAACAGCATACATCAATATTATATGTGTGCAAAAGTTCAGCAAGGATATCTTTCTTTCCCAACAAACCTCGTATGTTTTGATGTATAACTTTGATTCCTCGCCGTAATGCAAGATCTTGAAGCTCTTTTATAAATACACTGTTTGGCCCTGGGCACAACTCTATATCTCCAGACAAAATCAACAGAATTTGTGTCACTGCTTTTGGTGAAAAGTAAACAAATCCTTTATTGTATACCCATAGCGATGAAATCAAATGACTACTATAAATATTATCAACAGCTTCTCCATGAAACGAATAACAAACAGAATCTGCATTAACAAAACTAGGTTTCTTGATACATAAAGCCAAACATATCGAAATAGCAAGTCTTATCGTGATCGCGACCGTACTCGCCGCCATCATGATTAATATCACTTCCCAATATTACAATATTATAATTGACATTGATATCACCCATGAGTATTACTTATTTCTCTCCTTTTGCCACATTCTCCTTTTGCTTGTATCCATCGATGTGATATAGATTTTCATTATCATTATATCCACTCGGTTGTATATACGTAACCAAAAGACTCATAATGTCTATCTCTCTACATTGGTGCATTAGTTGTTGAAGATGTATGAAATTCGAAAAGATACCTCTAGTATTTTGGTGAAACATTTTCAGTTCATTTCGACTAGTAAATGCTTGAATATTACCAATAAAACCTTGGTCTTCTGGTACGTAAGCATGTTCAATATCAACTCCATTTAACAAAATTAAAAAAGCAGCAACATCCGTGCGACCTTCACTGCCGCCATCGTCGATTTTGATGTTGCTTCGATCAAACAATCGGCCGAGCATCTGAGGATGAGAAACGATACGATACAAAACGATAGTTTGATGGGACTATGCTCTCCCATCTATTGCTACTCCTTACTGCAATCATTTCAGCAAGATGTATAATGCATCAATAACGTGCACCAATGATTCCGAAAGAAAAACATAATGACGTAAATGTGTCGCGCTAAAAGATAATTATACGGTTAATATTGTCGCTTCTTTTCTCTATCGCGTCTCTGAAGAATCTTTTCGGGTGAAGTGTTTTTGAGAGTCCACGTTTGTGTTTGTAATACTTATATCGAATTATTTGTTTTGCCTCGATACCAGGGCTTCTTCTCTCTCTACTTTCATATTGGTCATTTATATGGAGAGAAAGATAGCCCTGGCATCGAAAGGTTGATATCTTGAATCTGATAGGTTTTCGAAAAATGAGATATTTTCAAGGGCTGCCTTTAATCCGGCGAGTCAGCATAGGCGTATTCAGGGTCAGTCAAAAAAAGTGGAGGACATTATGATATTTCTTTTCAGTCTTAAGTGTCGATTAGGTTACTTGCACGTTTTCCTTTTCTACTTAAAATAACTAAACAAATTTTGACTGACCTACGCCTCTGGTCAGGGAGTGTCATGATAAACAAAAAGGGTAGCGATGTAACGATAGAACTGATCCAAAACAAAAGGACGTCGTATAGAAAACATTTCACGGGTTCACAGGATTCTGGTCCTGGACTGTATTGAGCGCAAATCTCCCCTCGTCTACTATGAACTAGGGCAATGGCATCGGATCGATAGCGTAGTCGGTAGAGCAATTGCCCGGCAAGCAAGAGGTCGTGCTTTCAATTCCTCTTGATCCATTCAGCATATACATCAACTAGCAACACCAACAACTTATCTCAAAAAATAAATAATAATAATAAGTCTCATTCTGGAGTTACGATAAACTACATCTTCATAGGCACAAACTGAAAATAAAAAAAGATAAATGAAACAGTTAGTAAGAAATTTCATCAGTACTCTTATTTCCTTTCTCGTTTGTTATTGTGTCAGTCAGTCAGTCAGTCAGTCAGTCAGTCAGTCAGTCAGTCAGTCAGTCAGTCAGTCAGAAAGAAACTGCCGGTCATGCAGACAGGCGTCTCATATATACTGCCTTCAGTGGCAGATCTAGACGGTAGTCGCAATTTGTGGAGTAGCACATTAACATAATTTCTGTTTTCAGTCTGTTTTCTGTTTTCAGTCTTCTTTTATACTTTAATAGCTAAGATTCTCCTCCACAAATTTCGACCACCTTCTAACTAGATCCGCCGCTGGCCTTTATGTTATGGGTTAAATTCAGATATGCATGCGTATGATGGAATCTTTGAGTCGGTTTGGCTTTCGTTGCTTGGCAACTACTCTACCTGAACCGCATCAACGTGGGCATTCCAGCGAGACGAAACATGGTTCCAAAAATGTGGGATCACAAACATGATCCTGTTTATGAATCTAGATGGAGGGCTGATTTTCGCATGTCAGAACAGACTTTTGAGAAATTGATCGATTTGGTACGACCATCATTAGAAAAACAGGACACCAATTTAAGAAAAGCGGTCCCACTCCACAAACGAATACCCTCATTCTCCTGTGATGGTGGTTGTTCGATCTCCTTGTACGAACTGTTCAAAGTAGTCGTAGTAGGCGTTTGTGGTAGCGTAAATGTTTGCGATGGAAAGGAGTGATAATAGTTATTGTGAAAGCCTTCCCAACTGCGATCCATTTTTACTTTACTCTCTCTCTTCACTCTGTACTTGTTTACACACAACCTGACAAAATGTCTCTTTAAATGTGATATTTGCTCATCTTCAGTCGAGTTTTTTGTTCTCTCAGCGGGTTTCAGCTAAAGCTTGCATAAGTCCTTCCCCGAAGCAGGTCTTATTTTTAAGCGTGTAAGCATTGATTTGAATAGAACTCAAATTAAGAATTTCACGTGGCCACACTTAAGTTCGAGGATTTAGCTCACTTAATTAGATTACGATTTAAATAAATCTCCAGTGTGACCGCACTATTAAAGTATATGTGAATTAATTCTTGTGTGGATTTAACTTTGTGGGATGATATTGTGCAGGCCTGAAGATTATTTTTTCCTTGTCGGACAAGATGTCCACCGGTAGAATTGTAAACCCGGTCCAGACATTAACATCATCACAGTGTTTCCGAAAAGAATACTGAAGTTGGGGACGATTTAACCTGTGAACCCCAAACATAAGGATACTGATTGCTTTTGGTATTTTATTTACATTGCACCACACACGATATTTCTCGCCAGACAAATAAGTCCGTTGATTAGGTTCTTTTGTCGGACAAATACAGTTTTTCGTGCATTTTATCACTCTTAAAAAAAAAAAGAAGAAAAAAAGTCAACTGCAAATAAAAAAATGAAAACAATAGACACACCTGTGGATGTTGACATGGCCAAGAAACAATAGAAAGGGATGCTAAAGCAAGTATGGTGATGATTCTAGGAAATCTTCCCCTGGATAATCGCCCCCCGGACAATTTCCCCCAAAAACATTTGCCCCTGCACAATTGCCCCCCCCCCCGGAAAATTCCCACCTTGGATAATTGCCCCCCGGACAGTTTCCCCCTGGATAATTCCCACCCCATATAATTTCTAAAAATATCCTCCACGGACAATCCAGAATACTTTGTTATCCAAATCAAGAATTTTAATAGCTATCTTATATAGAAAAAAAGATATTAATAATCGGACGACAACCTCGTCCACCGGGTCATCTAGCATTTTTAAATATCAGAATCTTCGATATTTAATAGGACTATTAGAGGAAATACGGTCATCATTTGATTTTGCACACTTATTCTATCATAGCGCTTCTTCACCTGCGGTATGGATTATCAGTAAGGTGAAGAAGTTCTCGGACTGAGTCGACATTTATCTAGTACATAGACTGCTTCCCCAGGTCTTCAAATGACACTGTTGTATCTTACCTCAAAAACATGATAGACTGAGGATGAGTTCAAATGGGGTAAAGAAGAAGTCAACAACAACATTTTCTAATTTCAGGAGGGTCTTAAAAGGTAAAGTACCAGGGGAAACAAGTAAACGAATGATTTTCTAACATGTTTGGAAAGTGCACAACACCTGCCGTGTTAGGCGCAAAAACTTAAAGTAAAAACCAAAATATAAAACCAAAACATACTTATCTATAACGTATGCATGCAAAATAGTTCTAATTTACGTAAAAGCTTTGTAGGAAACTTTATGCAATTTCGCAAGATAGTGAATTCCGTAAAAGAAAAAGAACACTGGTTTTGAGAACCATCATACAATTTAAATCCAACTCAACTGGCCTGCAAATCAAAAAACCTTTACGTGTTTACCATATGTGCGTGACGTTATTGCCCAAAAATTCCTTACGTGATGCGGTATGGTAATGCCTTTGATGCCGTTATTGCGTTATCTGAAATGCCTTTGGGCCCCTGAAGTAGTTACTACTTTAAGATAGTTCAACGTGACGAACTAAGCTATCGTGCTTTCAAGTAAATGGTTATAACAGATCACAACAACCACCGAGACATAAATAAGCTAGTCTCTGCCTATTAGGATAATCATCCATGAGTCGCAAAATACGGGTGCTACAATCAGCGTACCTGCGTCTTTGCGGTTGTGGTGCATGGCCTCCTTGATTTTGTAAGGTCCTCACTCTTACAACACTCTCTTATTGTTTTAAAACATCCAAAAACTTCCAAAACGTGGGGTGAGTTGAGGATACATGGGCCTGGAAACCATGGAAACCATGGTGCCATCCCTCAATGCTGTTGTTGGTGCGAGGTAGTTCGTCGTCCGTTCTGTGAAACATATTCCACAAATCGATGGGAAATAAAGCAGGATGACGCGGTGCATTTCTACGAAAAAGACCAATATACGTGTCTTCAAAGTAGTCGAGAACTTCGTCGACGGCTGCATGGTATGTGTTGCGAATCAAATCAGCAACCTGATCAAATGCATTAATGACATCCGGTGGGGGTACGAAAGCTACAGCAGCAACCATACGGAGCTGCAATGCAAATTCTCCATCGTCTATGTATTGTTGCAAGCCTGCTCTTTGAATATGTTTCCACAGATTGGAGGATAAATGGTAAAAACATCCCTTTATTGTTGTGGTAGGTAGAACATTGCCAATTGCGTTTATAGCCGCGGATTCAAAGTCAACAAGGACACCTTCCGGCTCAGCGCCAATATTTGTAACCGCGTTACACACAGTGGTCAAAAAGTCAGTATACATTGCTTCAGTTTTGGCTGGCAATAGCCCAAATACACAGGGAATTACTTCGTTGTTGCTGAGTGCATGAATTGTATAAATTTGAAAGAAAATTTCACAGCTTAAACGTACCATCACTAAACCACTGTGTCGAATTTCCGAGCACGTCGAGTGCTTGATCTGTTGCAAGAATGAATTGTCTGTCAATGTCACCGGGTCCGCTATCATGAATTAGAAATCTCTCACCTGTAGCATTCCCTTGATATTGTTGAGGTAATGGCGGTATATCTTCCTTTCTTAGAAGGTTTGGCAATATATTATTGTCTTGGCGTTGATGGTGCATATGTCTCCTTAAATTTGTCACTTTTGGCAGATGCACAGCAGCGGTTGGTGTGATATTGCTCATCTCTACAGCCAATATTCGTTGTGTGGTGTCTTGCATTTCACTCGCTTTCCTTTTAATGTTAGCTCGGACTTTAGTTAGTTCACAATTAATTACAGATTGGGCATGGGTGTGTTCGTTTACTTCTGCCATGAAAGTGTCCAAAACATTTAACTTTACATTTGCTTTACAATTACCCTTTCTTCTCTCAACGCATTCCCACGAAGTGGCACCATCAGATAATTCTTTTTGCTTGACGTACTGATAGCAATTTCTCAAAAGTTTTCTTGCACCTCTTTCAGTAATGCTAAATTCCATTTTTGTTGACGTAAGAGGCAGTTATAAAGAACTGAAGAAAATCTAACTAAATGCGACAACTATTCGGCGGTATGAGATTGATAAGAATGCGGCATTACCATTAAAAGTGGACAGCTTTTAACGAGTTGAATTACAAAGTAAGACGTAAATTCGGCACCACTTTAGTCGCTTGTATGTAGTTGTGAAGTTTGAACACTTCAACAATAGTTCAAAGTGAATATTAACACAACTGGTGAAGCACTTACTTTTAAGTATTAACACAACTTGTAAGTATTAACACAACTGGTGAAGCACTTACTTTTAAGTATTAACACAACTGGTGAAGCACTTACTTTTAGGTATTAACACAACTGGTGAAGCACTTACTTTTAGGTATTAACACAACTGGTGAAGCACTTACTTTTAAGTATTAACACAACTTGTAAGTATTAACACAACTGGTGAAGCACTTACTTTTAAGTATTAACACAACTGGTGAAGCACTTACTTTTAAGTATTAACACAACTGGTGAAGCACTTACTTTTAAGTATTAACACAACTGGTGAAGCACTTACTTTTAAGTATTAACACAACTGGTGAAGCACTTACTTTTAAGTATTAACACAACTGGTGAAGCACTTACTTTTAAGTATTAACACAACTGGTGAAGCACTTACTTTTAAGTATTAACACAACTGGTGAAGCACTTACTTTTAGGTATTAACACAACTGGTGAAGCACTTACTTTTAGGTATTAAGTACATACTTGCTATATTATATAAAAGATTCCGCTAACGCCAATTTTCTGATGCGGTAAAGACAACCATTATAAAGTGAGAATCACAGAATTGCCGACTTTATATCGAAAAGTTGATTTGTTTAAATTTTTGCCGCCCTAATTACACGTCCGCGCTATCTACATACAAACCACCTATCTTTATACAAACAAAATATAAGTTATATAATAGGTCCCTAAATAACAATTATTCACATGATTTTTTGATTAATTACTATAGTCCAACGAAATAATATACTTTCACAAAGTTAATCAACATAAGTGCTGAGGAAACCAAGGAAATGAGAAAGCAAATTGGGTGGGAATTTTCCGGGGGCCAGTTGTCCGGCGGGCAATTTTCTTGGGTGGGAATTATCTCGGTGGCAATTTTCCGGGGGACAATTATCCAGGGGGAATTATCCTGTCACCATGGTGATGATTATAAAACATTATGTAGATAATTTTAGATACAAAATGTTTTCAAATTAGCAAAAGAACACCCAGGTGGTTATTAGAATTTCTTTGATAATAATAATGAAGAATATACACATAAGTATAACAGAAATGCGAGAGAATGTAGAAGGGAGAAAAACAATAATAAACACACGCAATAATGTTTAATGTTCAAATTATTCTCCAAATTGTTGATAAATGCCCTCCTCTTATAAACTGCCCATCCAAGTTGCAAAAATTAATAAGCACCTGGGTGGTTTAAAGGAAAAATAGAATTAAAAGAATTCAAAAAGTAAATAGCAATACTAATATTACTGAAAACATCCATCGTTCCCTGTATTGTTCTCTGTAAAGTGCATTAGGAAAAAAATTGTGCCCAAAAATCTATTTGGTACATGATTAGAACTAATGTGCCATGAGTCTATAAAAGCATTGCAAATTTATGTTACCACAAAAAATGTCCTCGGTGTAAAGGTTTATCCAATTTCAAATCATGCATGGATAAAGTCTAAGTAAACCGTAAGGCTCTTGTTTACACGTTTCGTTTATTTTATTTCATTTCCCAATTTATTTAATGTTGGTTTTACGTAGTTTACAAGATACATGATAAATATAAAATGAACTAATCAATACCAACTCGTCAAGCTAAAATTTATCACAAAACCCTACAAAGTTTTCAATTGCATTGCTTGATTAAGTTAATGGATTTAAGACAGAGTTTAAAAGCATCTAATGAAGGTTTAGACTTGACACTATCTGGCAAGGCGTTCCACGAAAGACTTTCTCTAAATAAAAAAGACTGATTGCCAAAGCGACTTGAACTTGATGGAGGAAGAGAGAGAAGATTTGAGTTTCGCAGACCGTAGCGGATGTTTTTGACCCTGAATAGTGTCTTCATAAAAGAGGGATTCAGCCCATGAAGGGTTTTGCATATCTCGCATAAAAGGTAGCGTAAATAGATCTCATGTATACGCTTAAACCCAGACAATTGTAACAGTTCTTCATAGCTTTTAGAGAAATCTTAATAAACCGCTCTAAGTGTGCGTTTATGGATACCGTCAAGTTTACTGCATGAAGATCTGCCACAAAACATCCATATGATAAGTGAATAATTAAATATAGACAAAATAAAGGAGTTAAATAAAAGTTTTAACTGGTACTCTTTAAGGAAAGATTTAATCCTGTTGAGAGTTTTGATTCTATAACTAGCTTTATGACAGAGTGAGGAAAATATGACTAGAAAAAGTTAGTTTCCTATCGATAGAAATACCAAGAAGCTCAACAGTTTCAACAGAGGTAATTAGAACATTATCAGCATATAGACTAACTGGTAAATTGTACTTAGGCTCCCCTAAGACTAACATCTGGAATTTTGACGGATTCGCAGCTAGCTGATTTGCTTTAAACCAGGACTGAACATATGAGAGGTCGTATTTTAGATTTGATATAACCTCCGCTAGAGAAAAATAGACGGTATTATCATCCGCCAAATTACAAATGCCAGTCTTACTTACAAAAGATAATAGATCATTAATAAAAATATTAAATAATAAGGGCCAGAGTATGGATCCTTGAGGTACCCCTTTCAATATTAGCATGGAAGAACTGAAAACTGAACCAAATTTGGTTCGTTGAAAACAATTACTCAGGTAGCATTTAGAAAGTTTGAGACTTTGGTGATCAAGTCCATACGCAGCAAGTTTAGCAATCAAAAGCTCATGGTCAATACAATCAAATGCTTTGGACAAATCCATTATAATTGCTCCAACTTTACCAGACATAGAGCAATTGGCTCAGAGATGATATCAGCAACCATACGAAGGACTTTTGAAGGAAAAGGTCCACTTACACTTTTCCTAGGATTAAGGTCCCGAATTACCCGATTGACTTGATCTGAGGTCACATTTGAGAAAGAAAAAGATTTCCCTCTATTTGAGCTAACGATGGATTTAATGCTCGGGTGGTTGCGATATTTTCTCACAATCGAATCAATGCTTGAATCGGTGTCTTGAACTTTATCTGGACAAGGTTCCCAAGGAGTTATATTCAGACTGTCCACTATATTTACAACAAAAGAATTGAAGATTTTAGAGATATGCTCTTCATCTTTAATAATATCACCGTCGTCACGCAAAAGAATGCTTTCGTGAACATGAGAACCTTTGGTGAAGAGGAGTTCAGTCGATTTCCAAAAGTCTTCAGAGGTTCCAAGATTCAGAAATTTGGATTTTTGTGCTTGACGGTTCAAGTGTACAACATAATTACGTTGTTTTTATATAGATTAGAAAAATAAACATCACCAGTCTTATTCGCTTTGTTCTTCAAAGAAGAGGGCAACATAATGGCCTCACGTAGGGTTTTAGACAAATGAGGCTTACGGTTTCCCCTGACTGTGCGTTTCTTCTTTGGAGCATGAGCGTCTAAGACAGATTCAAAGATTGAGCTGAAAGAGTCAAATTCCCCAGGTGCACTGTTAGTAAGAGCATTTACAAGGTCTTTGCAAAACCTGTCAAGAGAGAAATTTCGGAAGGTTCGATAATGCACAATCTGTGGAGGTGACTTTTCATACGTCAGCCTAAACATAGTATAAATCAGATGGTGGTGGTCGCTAATTCCAGTTTCGAAGGAGTTACTTTTCTGAAAGCTCCTATTTTTATTGGTAAGTATAAGATCAATGCATCTACCATCACTAGATTTATAGCATGTTGGTTGTTTTATAAGATTAAATAATTTGAAATTAGACATGAAATTTGAGAGATCAATTTGGACGACTTCTTCATTAAAATCGTCCATTATAATGAGGTTTTCATATTCTTTAGAATAAAAATCAAGAATATTTGTAATCTCATCTAAAATGTACTTAATCCTCTGTTTAGGGTTGCGATAGATTGAGAGCACTAGCCATTTTTGCTTGCGCAAATTTAGTTCAGACACTATACACTGGATGTCATTTTTTACTACAGGACAGTGTAGTTTTCGATAAGGAAGTTTTTCTCTTACAAATAAGAGGAGACCACCACTTTTGTCTGAGACGTCTAGCCGTAAAGGCTGCTTAAACCCATGTACAAAAAACTGTCCGGCAGGGAAAGATGAATCCAGTTTACTCTCGGCAACACAGAGAATATCAACATTTTGCAAAATTGTATCGGAAACAGCATCGAATTTATTTCGAATCGAATTAACATTAAGATATGAGATAACAACGCTGTTTCTACGGGAAGAAGACTTTAATGATTTCAGAGGGTTAATCTCGTCGCTGTTTTCAATAGGTACATTTTGATGAAATGATAAGAAAAGTCAATTTTTGATATAATGCATAAGATTTTCTCCAAGCAAACGTGAACCAGTGGTATTTAAATGGATACGGCTTCGATTTAGGTAATTTCTCCTGACTATGTTTCTATGTTCAATATAGGCTAAATTTCTATCGCTACATTTCTTTTTCAACCATTTGTTTACATCAGAAACACGTTCTCGAAACTTATCATCTCTGGACACCAATTCACTAATTGCAACGGTGACAGTGTTGGAGATATCTATTGCTAAGTTTATAATATTATTTGCAATATCTTCGGAGTTATCGTTTCCTTTCAGGTCATTAGTACCACAGTGTAAAATGATCATGTCAGGTTTAAAATTTAGAGATGGTTTTATGTAATGTTTCATACAGTTGGTTGTTGCACCAGGAAAAGATTTCACTATGACGCGGGTGTCATTGTCTGACAACTCGTAACCCTTTAGTTCTTTAACAATTGAATCACCCAAGATGGAGACAACTTGCCTTTTTATCATTAATCTTGTTTTGATTCTTTCCTTAATTATGCCTTTTACTATTTCGATTACGGGTTGTTATTTTTTTGTCGTCAAGTTTTTGTGCATCATAATTGACATTTAAATCATTGTTCGCATGAGTGAGATTTTCCTAAGGATTTTTATGTAAGAAACGATTATTATCCTTAGTGTCCCTTTAGTATTGTGGGAAAGATGTGTGGAGAATCTCGCAAAGAAATGTGGGAAATCTTCCACATAAGGAAGCTGACACGAGATTAGTTTTGCATGCAGCAATGGATGAATCGCTTGCCGTAATTGTCGCTGAAGGTACGGATGTTTTTGTCCTTCTTCTGTATGGCATATCACAGCAGGTTTCATGTACTGTCTGGTACATGTAAATAGACACAAGCCAATTCATTGACATGAGAAAAATATTTGATAGTCTTGGATAGGATGTATCGATCTACCTTTTGTTATTACTTCATCAATTTGTCTACTTAAGTGTTTGAAAAGCATAAATTATAGGCAAAACTAACTTTTTTGTGTGCAAAGTCTTACATTGATCTGTATCTAAATACAACGATATGCCCAAATTTAGGTCATTGTAAGAATTGTTTTAATGTAAGGAAAATTTGGTGATTGATCAAAAATTAGAAAATGTTGAAACATTTTGAGAAATATAGCTTCAGAGATTTGGCTACATGTTACTTCAACTGATTGAAATATGATAAAAAAGAGCTCTCTCTCACAAAAATAAGTAGCAGATAATGCAATTGAGTAGAACAACCTTGAAAAACAGCTTCCCAAAGTAGTTGAAATATCATCTTCGTAAAATAAAAAATCTGGTCTGTAAATTGTCAAGTCTGGTCCGCAAATTACTCCAAAGTTCAACTAGAAATCACAAAAGTTCAATTCATTACAAAATGAAGTTGATTGAGTACAATTTAAAAATAATCCATGGTTGACCCCGGAAAAAAAGGCGTGGTCACCTTTTTTTTAATTTTCAGAAACTATAGGAAAATAAATTATAGGGAAACTCACAAAAGGTCAGCGAATTCAGTTAAAGCGTTAAAAAGTCATTTAGATTCAAAAATGCCGCGGGCCAATTTGACCCCCTTCCCCCATGGAGAATAGGGTTAAAAGAAAAGGTTGGAAGGGAGGGCATGATCTTTTATTCAAACGGTGTGGCTCACGGTGGGAAGTTAAATGAAACGATGTCAAAACAAGAATACATATGTATTCACAATAAAAATATCCTGATTGCATTGCACTTCCAGTCACTTTATTTGGCTCAAGTGCCTTTCCGCAAATATGCCAACAATTAACCTTTCACAATACGGTTGCACGTTGCAGGGATGTGAAGCAGTAGACCCCAGGAAAGCAACTACCACCGTCAAAGAAAGTAACCACCAAAAAGGATATAAAGAGCATGACAGGTAACGAATTTTACGATGGAGATGACGAGTCCAGTTATTTGAATGATTATCAAACACCATGGAAAAAGCCAAAAACACGAATCAACATTTATACACGACTTGGAGACTTGCAGAAGGTTATACATGGTGACTTTTTAAGATACAACCTTTGATAATAACTATCCCAAAAGATACGAATTGAGTGTTGGTTTGGACCCTTGAGATGAAAGAAAACTTATGAAAATGGCATTGTGAGGTTTTCTTTTCCTCGTGTATGGAAAACAATTTAAAAGGACATAGAAATACTTGGGATTCCGTGATATTTTAAATTTCACATGTGAATTTATTTATTTATTTATTTATTTATTTATTTATTTATTTATTTATTTATTTATTTATTTATTTATTTATTTATTTATTTATTTATTTATTTATTTATTTATTTATTTATTTATTTATTTATTTATTTATTTATTTATTTATTTATTTATTTCTAAAATATTTATACAGGATAGTCGTTTCAGTATATACATTTTACAATGTCAAAGCTACAAACGGGTCCTGTCTGAATTAAGATATGCAGAAAAATGATAGAATAAGAGAAGGAAAAGTAAAAGTAATAAATCAAATCAAGTTTGAAATTCAAAACAAAAATTTTGCAACAAAAAGCAGATTAGAATTCAAAATTTCTTAATTTATTTGAAAATGTCTTATCTTTTTCTATTGTACGGATTGCTCTCGGAATCTGGTTGTAAATGATTGCTCCTTGGTAAAAGAACCCATTTTGTGCTGTTTTAGTCTTGACCTTTGGTATCCTTATCGAGTTGTTGTTGTTTCTTGTCGATTTTGTATGTGATATCAATTCAAAGTAATTCAGCATAGGTGGAGGAAATTTCTTCTTGATGGAATTTCTAACCAGTTGGCATGCATGTCGTTTTACATGTATGTAAAATGTTGCAAGGCAAGAATTATCTAGAGCACATCTCCCAACCTCAATCCCAGGGCTTCTTCTTCTCTCTACTTGCATATCGGACATTTATATGTAGAAAAAGATAGCCCTGGCATCGGCTGATTAAAACACCTTCAAAATTTAAAGGATTTTTTAGAGAGGTGGCCCGATAGGCGGTCTTAACTCGATGTTCTCCATTCTGTCCAAATGTTTGACAAAACTTATCGAGGTAAGTTTGTAATTTTGATATTGCAACGGCCAGCGAAATTATTAAAACAATGACGAAGACCAGATGCAGAGCAATGCTAGATTTAACATTTAAATCACTATATTAAGGGCTAGTTGCTAAGTTGGCAAGCCAAATATCGAAAGCCTGAGGCAGGAGAAAGAACGAGGCTGAAACGGAACTGTATCACTGAATGAATCACCAGTGGATTATACTGAAAGTGATACTAAGATCGAGAAAAGATGTTAAAAAATATGTATGGACCGCACAGGATTTTACTGACGTCATATGATGATATGATTTCATAGATCTTAAAGTCCTAAATAGTTTGTCAAATCCTTCTAGGCCAGTTAAGACCACAAATGACGTCATGTTATTGCCATTACTCATCAATTTATTCAGGGGTGGATAAAGGGAAAAATTCCTCCTGGGCAAACTTTTTTAACATAATATTAACAACAACAGCAAACAGGAAATGTTATTTAACAAACCAATTAATTTATTTCAAATTCTAAGAAACACAAGATATACATCCAAATCACAATTTGCATAATGTTTCTTGGCTAAGTGATGAACCCATCAAATTCGAGTGTAATGCATTTGCTTCATGACTTATAACCAAGTCTGTTGTGTTTGACCAGTCTAAAAAATGACTTTCTAATCCAAACGATTTTGAATGAGTCGCAAATTTAGTTGCCGAACAGGCCATATTACTAACATTTTAAAGGATATTTCCACACGAAGACATTACGCAGCATCTGAAAATGGAAAGAAGACATTTTATTAAAGATTTCTTTCCAAAAGATTAATAATGGGTATTTATAAGCTTTTAAATCAAAACAGCAACTATAATGAATGACCATATGAATGTCCAAAATTTATAATTCCACTATGTTTATATACAATGTCAATCATAACTCCTTTTACCTATCAGAGCCATTTACTTAGCACTGCGAATATAATAACTAGCACACACATACCATGGATCTTAAGTTCTATTAGTTAAGTACTATTAGTACCAGTACCTGTGTTATGTTTATTAGGTGAGTTTTTCCATAATTTTTATTGCACTTTCCCAAAAGCCTCCACTGACTTATTATCAAACTAATCAAAACAGAACGCTCTAAGCAATTTATTACGAAAATCACTCAGCCTGATCATAACAAAGGTTATTCAATAGGAAACAAGAGCCAGGTGGCGCAAAATGGTAGCAGCAGACGTACTTGAGGTCACTTAAAATTGAAATAAACTTTGCACACCAGCCATTCTGTAACATTACTGTTCTAGAAAATTTACCCAACGTCAGCGATTACAACAAAAATTTCATGAAAAAAGGCGTAAAAAGTTTTAAAGCCAAATCAAACCATCATCTTCCAAAACCTAAATTACACGGACAACGCAATTTATTTAAAAATAATGATTTCATAAACAAATAATCCACCAGAAAAACTGCTTTTTAAACCAGATCTTTGTACAAATACAAGTAAATGGCGGTCATGATGGCGGAAGGAAATAAGAATACTACTGTAAATGAACTGGATACAAATACTGTTATTATTGATTAATACGATAAGAACTTGAATATATCTTAGGGTGCTGAAGAATTTATCACTAGAAAGTTTGACGATATGAATCGTGATGCTGAATATCTAAATATAAAGGCTAGTATTTTGGCGGATATCAAACCTTTACTTCAAGAAACAGTTAAAGATCATATGAGATCAGAACGATTTAATAAAATGGATTACGATAGTTCTGGAGTGGATAATCGGTATTTACAAAGATTGGAGGATGAAATCAAGTTTTTGAGGGATGAGATAGGCTCTAAAAACAAAATCATAAACATTTTGCTGGAAGATTTATTGATGCATAACAAGCAGAATTCTCTCTCACACGGTAAAACTTTTAATTCGTATCAAATTAGAAAAACTTCCGAAAATCAGAATTCAAATTTCAAAATTCAAAATTCATAACACCAGTAGTAGGAGAGGATGAATATATACGCCAAAACGCTCCTTTTTTCCATTTCAGTGGTCAAACCCCGCCTCTGAACCTCTCCTCAGCAACCTGTAAAAACATCTGTGACGTCATCAAAAATAATCGGATTTTCAAAAAAAAAAAAAAAAAAAATATATATAAAATCAGATTTTTAAAAAATTTTATTTTTTTTGAAAAAAATAAAATCTAAAAGTTTTGTCCACTTTCAAAAAAACTTTTTTCTAAAAAATGTTTATATAATAAAAAAGATGAATAATAATCCTTTGATGAAACAAATTTATAATTGGGGTATAGCGTGGGCAGCTCTTAGTTGTCATATTGAAATTGTTAAACTATGTAAAATAATGGGTATAACTAATGTTAATGAGGTGATGGAATATGCAGCTCTTGGTGGTCATATTGATACTGTTAAACTGTGTAAAGAATGGGGCGTGGTGGATTTTAATGGGATGGTGAAGTATGCAGCTAGAAAAGGTGATATTGAGACTGTTAAATTATATAAAGAATGGGGTGCATCAGATTTTAATAATGCGATGTGGGATGCAGCTAAATACGGTGATATTGAGATTGTTAAACTATGTAAAGAATGGGGTGCGAATAACTTTAAAGATGTGATGTAATATGCAGCTCTTGGTGGTCATATTGATATTGTTAAACTGTGTAAAGAATGGGGTGTTAAAAATTTCAATGGTGCAATGTGTGATGCAGTTACAAATGGTCATTTTGAGATTGTTAAATTATGTCAAGAATGGGGTGGTACTTTAAATGATGATAGATCAAAAAAAAAAAAAAATGTTTTTTTTATTTTATATATATAATAAAAGATGAGTGAAACTTATAAGGATTTGGTGATGCGTACAGTTAAATTATGTAAAGAATGTGGTGTGCTGGATTTGAATAGAGTGATGTGGCATGCAACACAAGAAGGTGATATTGAGATTGTTAAATTATGTAAAGAATGGGGCCCGAATAACTTTAATAGAGTGATGTGTGATGCAGCTATATATGATCATATTGAGATTGTTAAATTATGTAAAGAATGGGGTGCGACGGATTTTAGTAATGCAATATGTAATGCAGCTGAACAGGGTCATTTTGATATTGTTAAACTATGTGTAGAATGGTTATGATTGTTACCCTGTAATAAAAAATGACACTTTCTCTATTAAAAAGACAATCATGGATGGTTGATGATACTGAATATATGCACGTTTTACGTGAAATCGGTTCAGTTTCTACATTAACACAAAAGCGAAAGAATCATAAATACATAAAAGAGCTCTTAAAGCAATGGAACATTATATTTGTATACGGAACTTATTTATTGGAAGGGGAAGTAGACCCCTCTTTTCCACCGAGTAAAACACGGAGCTTGATGCAAGATCCTCATATTACTCTCAGCGATAGCGATAAGAGTTTTAGGAGACGGATGGTTAACTTTATGTGTGCATTGAAATATATTCAAGAGATAGATGGTCAACTGACATCGGATAATATTAAGACTCTTCATAAACTCATGATGCATGGAGAAAAGCATAAGAACGGTAAAGATGTACTTATTGGGGAGTTTAGAACCACACCTGTATTTGCAGGCTTTCATCAGTTTGCTCCAGCTTTTGCTATTCCTATGCTAGTAAAAGGCACTCTAGATCGATACTATTCCAACGAATCAGACGATCCGATATTAAATGCCGTCAACTTGTTCGCAGACTTGATTGATATTCATCCGTTCGAAGATGGAAACGGACGGTTGTGTAGAGTTATCATCTCTCATGTGTTAATGAAGAGTGGACAAAGTCTATTTCCAGTTTTGTTGAGTTCGTTTCGTAAACGTGGGAGGCGTCATTATATTCAGGCTGTTAAAAGTTTTAGAGAGTGTCCTTCAATGTTTTATACAATGGTCTGCACATCTTTGGTTAGAGTCTGGGAAAAAAAAAATTTCAAATTTATTAATCGTAAGTTCTATAGAAAAACATTTTACTGTTCGTGTTGTGATGTAGGTTGAAGGTTTTCAAAAGTATAATAAAGGATGTCGAGATTAGATGAGTTGATAGATGAGTTCCTGATAGAATCCTACATTATACATCCCAAACGTGAGTTTCCTTCAAAGACATTGTTCCAAGATCTGATAATTATACTTGCTTTAAATAAAATAGAAAAGAAGAAAATTTCCAGATGAGTATCTTCAGTAACTATTATCATTTAAGTTACTGAAGAATGTGATATCCTCTAGGGTGTTCTATTCGTATATATAAGCAAACATGTTTACCACTCTTCCAACGTTCTATAATGGTAGACAAATCATCTTTATTTATAGCATTATTTTCTTCATCAATTATCTTAACATCACCCTTTTCCTTTGGATACCAAATAAATAGCATTTTTGTTTGTCTTCGAATATCCTTTGGTATAGCTGTATAAACTTGAGATATAAACCAGAGACTGTGTTTTTTATGACGTCCTGAGATAGCTAGATTAAAAAGTATGCTTCTTCTTTGATTAAGTTTCTCATCAGCTATACAATCATCAACGATGAAAAGTGTCTCATATTTTGGTAGGAGAGTTGAGAATTTTTCGTTCCAATCAAACAATCCTATTGTTGGTGTAGGTTCAATTAGAAAAATATTATCATCTTCCCATCAGGTTTGACATGATTGATAGGTATCATTCTATTTGAGAGTAGGACAGATGATAATAATATATTCAAAATGTTGTTTGAATTGGGTTTGTAGAAGCTTTAAAACCAACTCTGTCTTTCCACATCCAGTCGGTACAGAGAAAATTGTTGTACAAGGTTCCTTTATATAGTCCATTTATTTAGAATTTAGCACTCTCAAAACGTGCACCTTCAAAGTTGATTTGTGCATCTTGTAAAACATAGATATAACATTTGATAGATCCTGCAGCTTCTGCTAACTTGGTTATCGCCAATGTCACACCTTCACTTATGTTCTTTAAATATCTCCCTGTTCCATGTAGCTTATTATCAGGTGTGGTTCTAAAATCAATGAACAATGAGTAACTTGTGGTGAAAAATTCTGCTGGTGATATACTCGTATGCTTACACCGCTTAAATATAACCAAGAATTATCATACATATCTTTAGGCAGCAAACCATTTGTATAGAGTTGATTGGGTTCAGCTTCTACTGTGATATCTACTTTTGATATTTTCGAGTTGTAGAACTTTTCGTTATCGAAAGCGTAAGCTTTTTGATTATTAGGATCTATGAATAGCATTAAAATACCCTTTAAACTTTCACTTGGTGTGTTAACCTGTATATTCCACGTAGTGTCTTCATTTTTGAGAGGTATCACGCTATGTCTAAAGATTCTATCATAAGGAAAAGATCTATTCATGGAAGCAATCTCAACTGCTTCCTTGAATTCTATATCTTCTACTTTCTTGAATTCCAAGGCAATGTTAGATTTGGTATAGGTACCATCACGAACCTTTCCAGCATCTCTGATCACATTTCCATAAGGTGCAAATTTCAGTTGAAAACTGAGTCGATCGTCAAGCTGTACAAATGGTAGATGTTTTAAGATATCATAATATTCCCATAAGGGTATCGCAAATCTGTTTCCGTAAGCATTAGCTAACGCTTTAGCTTCACTTGTGCTACCAGTTGCTCCAGATGTTTTAACTCTAAGTTTAAGTACATTTCCTTCAGTATCTACTCCTTGTTCGATCTTATATAGCTTATCTTTCTCAGAATCCCACTTATCTACATAAAGCTGATAGATATTAAAATCAGCGATATCTTGTATGATATTCCCCTCATATTCAATTCTAAACTGAGTAATCAAACTCTTTCCGAGATTATTCACAATATATCTAGCTGTATCCGTATTCTTCAGTTCAATATCGAAAGTAAGTTTCAAACTTCTAGCGTCTATAACATCATTCGCACCTCAGTTTGGTATTTTTACATGTAAGACCTCGTTTTCGTTGATGGTGCTTGGGTTGTGTGATATTTTAACATGTTTTCTTGAGGCTTTTATACCAAAACGAGTTCTATATTTTTTATTAGGGTTTAAACTTTTACCATATGAAGTCATTTATTATATATAAGAAATGACTGAAATTTTCGATAATCCTGGATATGATGAAGGGGGTGAGGATGGTGAAGACGATCCATATCCTATCTCGACAACATCCGATCCTATACAACCGAGTGGAGCAGATGTTGATGTATCTAATGTATCTAGCGCAACGGAAGAGATACAGAGGAATTTACTTCGCATGAACTTGGAGAATCTGTACATACATCTTGACGTTAAAGGCTCCTTGAACCTTATAGATCTGCGAAAGTTTAAATTTTCGAAAATAAATGGCGTTCCTCGGTTTGAGTACTATAAGAATGGGAATTGGCGCCTTCTTACATATATACGTAATGGAAAATGGTTGAGTAAGAATACGATCATCAAAGTTATTGGAAAGAACGTGATTAATGATGTGCTTAAACTAGGCACTCTTCTACAACCTGAGGATATTCAGATGCAGGATCTTGGTAAGAAGATCAAGATATATAATGAGGAACTCAAGGAGATAAATCAGGAGATATCAGAACAACGGCGAGCTATCAATTTAGATCCTGAAGATATAAAGGGGAAAGAAAGACTTGAACAACTGCTTGAAGAAAAAAAAGGAATGGAGAAACAAAAATCATCACAGATCTCACGAATAAAAGAGACCATCACCAAGATAGCGGACAGTGACACATCGTTAGGTGAGAAACTCCGTACTCTTTTTCGAGAGCAAGGTATTACGATTACGGCAATCATAACAGCGCTCGGACTCGTTATATCTACAATCGTAACTTCGTTAATCGGAGGGGTGAGTATGGTAGTTGGTGGAAAACCACCGGGAAAAGGTGGAATTCAGCAGTGGATGAAAAAGTAACTCGAAGCTCTTGGACGACTACTCGGAAAGCTTGGTGCAAAGCTTGGAGCTGCATTACCTGGTATCATTGGAAGCGTTGTAAGCTGGTTATTAAACTTTCTGAAGAAGGGAATTATGATATTAAGTTCAAACGTCTGGTTACTCATTGTTTTCCTACTAGGTTTGATAGGAAATTGGTTACTAAGAAAAGTAAATTCCAAGCAAAATAAGTGATACTCCAGCAATAATTAAAGCTTGCTTTTCCTCTTCATGTTGTTGTTTTGCGTTAGCTCTTTCAGGTAATTTTATTTCAATAGGTGTTTTTGTTATAACAACATGATGTTTTGGATGAAAACCAATAGTACTCTTACCTTTGAAAGTATCATGTTTTTTAAGAAGAAGATGATGTTTTTTTTCTATATCTTGAGAAGGAATCGATGGTGGTGGTGTTCCAATATGATTTGCATTAACTAATTTTATACTGAAATCTGTTATATGATTGAGATTTTTCAATTTCAAATCGCTTGGTATAAGATAAGTTCCTAAAGCAACACCAAAATTTGGTTTTGCTCTAGCATATTTCAAAACATTTTGAAATTCAGTGATCTCTTCTTGTATAGTATTTTTTTTAGAATGATCTTTTCTAGAGAAGATGTAAAAATCTTTTGAGCATCTAAAGCACGTCCTGTATTACCTATAATATTTGATCTAGCACTGGCTTGTGATTCTAAAATTAGATAAGTGTATTATCGTATCGATTGTGATAACCTTTGCAGTCCTGCACGTGTTAATCCGTTTACATGAGTTCCAAGCTACATTTTGAGATTATCCTTACCAATCTTAATTCGTGATAGATATCGCCAATACGTTGGTTCTGGTATGATGTTGAATTCTCTAGAAATACTTCGAAAAGCAATCTCCTTATATGAATATTTTCTTGGATTAAAAGTAAGATCTCCTGGTAAAGGTACTTCCATTTCCTCTAGAATAAGACGCGTTTGCAGGTATACGTGGAAGCGAAAAATAGATCGAATCATTGGAACCTTATGATTAAGATGAAATGTAGATATCCCACATCCTATAGTGCTCACCCAGAAACTGAAGGATAGTTGTCCAAGATAAAAGTCTAACGGTTCTCCGAAACTATCATTCGGACCTTCAGGTTGGAATGGTATGAAGATATTACGAAAGTTTGCAGTGAATGAGGATCTATCTTCATCAACAACGATTTGTTGTTTCCATAGTTCCTCTGATGATATTAAGACGCTAGGTTTTCCATACTCGGGTATATATCTGACTTTTGAATTAAAGTTTAGAAGATTACTACTCATTTCTTTCATATAATAAATGCAGCAATATATGTATGTGAATAATCTTGGTAAAACACAATTACCTCTCACTTTGAAAGCGGGAACTGAATTATACTTGTATAATGCTTTGATCATAGTCCGATGGTTTAATTTAGATCAGAATTCTCGCATAATCTCATCGAAAGATCAGATAGCTACAGATCAGAACCCCACATTTATCGATTTTAAAAAAGGTCTTTACACATCGTCAACCATCCTCAGAAATATAAACGCGAGAGGCAACAAAACAGTATATGTAGATAAAAATGCAGATGGGACTCTTACCTTATCTGTTACAAAGGGATATCAAGTTGCAATCACGCATGGATTATTAAATCTTCTCGGATTAACAATGCCTGTACACAAACATTTCACAGCTGGATATTATAAAACAGCTCCAAATTTCTGTACATTTAAAGCGCTCCGTCTACACTGTGAAGATATCGAATTGTACACCATGATGGAAAATACAACCCTCACAAACACACTACACCATTTTGAACCTGCTAAAGGAGAGTATGAGTACGACGATCATATGGTATATGAGTATACTTCAAATCCTATATACATTGCCAAACTGAAACATCCGACAGACACCTTAACCTTCAGGATTAGTGATGAGAATGACAAAATCTCGATGTTGGTGTTAGAATGAAACTATTGTTAAAATAAACATATGGAAATGTATGACTTCAACACTGAGAATCTATATCCTGTTTTACCTAGTGCTCCGGAGGATAGTGTAGACGGTACGACATTACAAACGCAAAACTATAGACTTCAAACAATTAAGGAGACGGAAGCGTACCTATCTAAAGAGATAGTAAACAGAACATCTCTAGAACGTAAATTTTCACGTTACACTCTAGTTGGTACGTATATCTCTTACTTTCTAAACGCGGCGAGCGTTGTGCTTTCAGGCTGAGAAATCGCGTGTCTTATCTCTGGTATAGATGTATCGATGAGTATTGCGATATGTGTGACGACACTTATTTTGAATATGGTATTGATTATAATTCAGAAAAGTGTCTCTGTTTTTGATGTGAAAAGACTGAAAAATCGTGATATTTCTATAGCTGCTCAAACCATCTTAGATGGTTTGATCATGCTTATCTCGAAGAGCATAGAAGATGGGAGTATCGACAATCATGAATTCAGTCGCATTATAGGAGAGAAACAACGTTATTTGAGTAAGAAACAAGAACTGCGATCCAGATCGAGTAAAGCAATTAAACAACTTTATGATCACCAGAGAGAGGAGCTCTTAGAGCTTGGGAGAAAACAAGGTCGTGAATAGATCTCAAAAAAGCTCGTAACTGGTTCCAATACCCCAGATGTAGGTGTTACATAATCTATGAATCACCTCCTCCCTATGTTTTGTAGTCTGATAAAGCCACAAAACTTTACATGTCGATATCGAACATATCTTCGAACAACTCTCGCGTATCATTGTCTGGTATAGTAAAATGATTTCCCTGGAAATTGTCTTTACCCAAGATATCTTCTCGGGACCGATACCATGCATGTACGGCGTTGGCGTTTTCACATTCGCCGAGCTCTTCCATCTCAGGATACTTCATTCCTAGTACATTCAATGTTGTTCTACGTTGTCTCCGTTGACATCGTTTCATGTAGGATTGATGTTTGTCTGAGATATTCTTCTTTTTGATAGCATAGAGAATGTTGTCGATCGATCTTCGATGTGGTACATATCGTGCTTCAAGTTCTGTGACACGATTCTGAGCCTCCATGATTTGATTTTGAGTCTCTATGATTATTTGATCATGCTCTGCTATCTGATTCTGCGCCTCAGTAAGGTCATCGTTCATTAGAGCCAGTGTAGTTCGGGCTTCCATAAGATGATTCTGTGCTTCATTTTCTCTTGTACAATCCTTTCAACTCTTTGTGTATGAGCCATTTTGTAAGTTCTACAGCTTTGGGTTTCTTGGAGCGAATTGTGATCTCTAAAGCACCTTCTAAAGAAACGAACACATCATGCGGATTTTTAGATCTTCTAGAGGTACCCGTTGAACGGGTACCTTGTTCAAGGTTACTTCTAGTGTATAAATGCTGCTTCTCTATATTTTGAATCTTAACAATCTTTAGTAACCTTCCGAGATCTGCACGATTAAACCAAGGTTGGTTTTCAGCATCAAAAAGCAGTTCTATTGCGTTAGCGGAAAAGGTATGAAATAAAGATAACATTATTTTTTATTATTGTAAAAACAACTTCCAACTAGCATTCATATATCAAATAGATCGCTTTTCCTTCGTTGTAGGTGGGATCTGAAATGGGACCCTCCTTTTAGTATTTTGTTTTATTGTAGAGGGAAAACCTCTACAATAATAAAACCTCTTTAACTAAATTCCGACACCTGCATCATCGTAAAACACTGCCTCATCATTATCAGATTCGCTAAGAAGACTCGCTACTCGCTTATACATAGCATCCTTCAGATACACTTGTAAATAGTAATTATGGTTTTTCTGCGTGTATATACTTCCGATTTTCAGCACACCGGTTACCTTGCAGCTTTGATGGAATGGTATCTCACCGTTAAATTTTGTTTTAATATCACCATCCCACACGATGAGCTTAGGGTTAATCCAACCCTTAGCGCTGATCGACTTACCTGTAAGAATAACAAAAAGAAGCTCTTCAATGCGATTGATGATCGCTATATAAGCATTACACAAGTCTTTGTCATCTGACACGTTGAATCCCATCTTCCAGACAGAGTCTTCGTTACATATTGATACACCTGAGGAATGACAATTCGTCGGTGTCTTGATGTAGAGAGGAATGGTTTTACCCGATTCCTTCTTATAACCTATATAGTATCTAGTATCGGTTTTGTTCACTAAGATAGCCTCTGCTACAATGATCTTTGATATATCGATTGTGTAGATGTTTGTAAGTTCTACACTATCACACCTGTTAAAAACTGTTTGTAAAACCTCATGTTGTCCAAATCGTAACATCTTTATTATTGTAAAAACAACTTCCAACTAGCATTCATATATCAAATAGATCGCTTTTCATTCGTTATAGATCGTTGTGTTATAATCTACTTCAACTCCTACGATCTCACCCGTATGAACATCAATTTCCACACCTTCTGGCGTCGTATGAATTTTTCTTCTTGGTGGTGCTTTCCTCGCGAGTTGACTAACAAGTGTCTTCAAGGTACAATCCTGACACTCTTTCCACTCTTTTTGAGTACCAATACATTGGGTTTTTTTTCAAGACTGCTTCAAGTTCGTCTCGCTTCATTGTAGAATATCCTCGAATACCTTGTTCTTTTACCTTCTCGTTTAACTGTTTCAGGGTAGACATCTTTATTATTGTAAGACAACTTTCAACTACCACTTTTTCACATAGTCCGGAGGTAGTTCCGTATCCACAGGAATCAGCATAAGTTCATCCCCAACGAAAGCTCTCTCGGGACCATCTTGGAGGTAGTACAAAATACGTTGTCCTGGATACTGTAATATCTCACGCGAGCGATACGTTTTCCGACTCCAGTTGTTGTCCGTCGCACGATGTCTTGTGTCATCATGTTCCTTACCTGGTTGTAAGAGATAGCGATACAACCCTGATTCAATCAAAGCGTCTTCCTTCGGATAAAATTCGACTTTTAACGGAACTTCATCAAGCTTTATCGCTTTGGATGGTTTCATACCCGTCCTCGACAGCACGGTGTTGTTGAGTTGTTTCACATTTTTCTGGTAGTGTCGGATCCATGTGGTTCTCTTTTTCTCTGGATCCTTCATCTCTTGCGCATCTTGTATCTTGAAGAGTTTCAGAGCTAGAGTCTTGTTAAAATTTTCCACAAAGGCTGTAAACTTATGGTGATACTTTGTCGTAATTTTCTTCACTTTGACGTCATGCTTCTCAAAGAGTTTGCTTGTTGCCGACTTGAACTCGGAACCATCGTCAACATAGAGTTCATCCGGATATTTCAGAGGTCCCTTTTTATAGATGTCAGCAAACATCTCGACAACGTCGCTCGCTTTCTTCGTTCTCAGAGGTCTGCTCGCTTTATACCCTGAAGCGATGTCGATAACATTCAAAACGTACTTGTACGTATTCTGGTAGACCTTGTCATGAGGTAAAAGCATGAGATTCGCCTGATGTATCTTGTTTACCTTGGTTACGTAAAAATGTGCATGATCAATATGCTTATGACGAGGTAGATGGATCTGCCATAACGCCTGTCTCACGAGCCAGTGTAAGACTTCCTTCTTTTTCAAACCTAATCCCTTCTGAAGCTCTTTAACAGCCTTGTGACCTATCCAAAGGTTTTCAGGCTGGTAGTAGATCACACTCAGGTTCTTTTCAATCATTTATTATATATAACGACGATACACTAAAAACCCTAAAATACTTAGACTTCCTCCAATAAACATCACGTAACTTTTGAGGTTCAGAAGGTTTATAAAAATCGCTGAATTGAGGTTTAGGAGGTAGAGGTTTAAGATGTTGTTTTGTTATTCGATAATATTCACGCATACCTTCATCAAAATCTCTTATATAATTAGTTGCAGCGTTTCTTTCTCGTAGTTTCTCGTTTATCCATTCTATTTTATCATGTTCCTTTCGATTCGCATGAGCCTGAGCCTGAGCCTTTTAAAATTCCAATACTGCTTTTGCTCTTTTACGTCGTTCTTCTTCTGCTTCTTCAGCAGAAGAATGATTCATGAGATAGTTTCCACCAATGAAGGCACCTGCGTTTAAACCAGCTCCAACAGCTATAGCTAGTAATGTTGCTATCTTTTTTATTCTATATAGAAAATTTATCTTTATACCAACCTTTCTTGAGTGCAATATCATCAGTAACAATCAATAAATCAAGATGAGTCGCGAATTTTCCAACATCGGATAAATCCATCTTCAAAGTTGGTGGGTTGACACTAAAGATCTTTTTCGCTGCGAAGGCGTACAACAACGTGTAAGCGCCGAGTCTGACTGTTCTCCAAGTACTATACATAGCTTCCTTCTCCATTTATTATACCTTTTTAGGAGATATTTTAAAACATCTAACACATCTCACTGAAGTTCAAACATCTATCAACCTTTTTACCTCCAAATCTATCAACCTTATTTTTTTACGTTTTACCTCCGAATCCATCAACCTTTTTTTTCACGTTTTTGAGCGGTGAATCATTCGGGATTTTTTCTTCTTTCTTTCGATTTTTGAAATATACAAAACCAGCTATTACAAATATTACTAAAACTCCACCACCTAAGACTTGATATGAGTTGAAAGACTTATCAAGTACTTGATTAGGTACTTGATTAGGTACTTGATTAAGTACTTGATTAGGTACTTGATTAGATACTTGTAGTTCAACCTTCTTCTTACGATTCCATTCCGCTAACTTCTTCCCCGATGCTATTCGACCTGAATTCTTCGTTTTTGTAAGTTTCTTCACTTCCTTTATTTGTTCGTTGATCATTTATTTTAACTCGTTTTTGTTCCTCCGCAAGTTTTGCAAATTTTTTCTAATTGAGGTTGGTAAAAATAATCGCTGCTAAAGCAATTGGACCAAGGAAATTACGAATATTAGAGTATATGTTAGAACCTATAGTATCTAGAGGTGAAATAGTAGGAATCAAATCAACCATATAACTTGTGATTGAGTTAGAGATCAGAGGGTTTTTGTTGATCTCATCTAACATCTTACATATATCTATCACACCTGTTAAACTAGACATTTTGGAGGAAAAATCATCCGTTTCCATCTTAATATCTTCACACGGTAATTGTAGATCAACATCCGCTTCACGATGTTGTCGTTTTTTATAGAGTCGTTCTATAGTCTTATCACTTGCTTTACTCAATCTTTCCACTGTCCAAGGTGTTTTTCCTCCAAAATGTTCACCATTTTGTATAGCACGTGTTAGTTCCGCACTTTTCTGAACTTCTACTGGTGTATCGACTACATCTATAATTGGCTGTAGAAATTTATCAATGTTCATGGCTAGCTTTATTATATGACGGAATCTCCAAAATACTATGAGTAAAATTACAGTTTGAAAAAGACAGCCAGTTAGTGTGCATTTTTTAAACTTTTTTTTTTTTGCATCAGGAAGTTTACTTTTAAAAATTAAATCGTATACTTCAGATTCATAAACATAGATCGCTTTTCCTTCGTTGTAGGTGGGACCTGAAATTGGACACACCTTTTCCAACGTTGTTTTATCTTCTGGATCGACATATTCTCTAATTTTTCGATCTTCCAAGGAAGCAGGTTGAACCGGCTCCCTTTTCAAGGTTACTTACTGAGATAACGGTCGTGTATGAATACCATCCTCATGAACCCAACGTTTGTCGTAAAAGGCAGATAAACCCAGTTTGTTCTGTTCGTAGGTTATCATACCTTGATCACGAACGCGAAAGCCTATATTTTGAGCAGTGTCTAGACCACCTTGTAAGGCCTTCATGTACCGATTCCAGGTCACTTCATTCTGTTTCTTCGACATACCCTTACATGAATACTTGGTACCCTCTTTACCCTAAATAAAGCAACATTTTGCTGTCAGGGCAATCATCCTATACCCTCTAAACTCCTCCTTGAACAACCCTCCCGTTCGACTAAAATAGTTGTCGGTCACTAACCAATCTTTCACGTTACTCTTATAGTCATCGAGTAACTCCGGTCGCACAACTTCCTCCAAGCTTTCTCTAGATAGCGTAAAATAAAATGAATCAGTATCCATGTACATAAGCTCAAAATCGCTACGATCTACGTACTTGTCAAGGAAATCGTAGTAAAATTCGAGCATACGAAGTTTTGCTAGCTGGTATACCGCGATACCGCACTGATACGGCCTATTGATGGTAACCTCGCGCTTACCTTGACGAATCTCATAGGCGTCACCTATCTGTTCAAGATCCTCGAAGAACGGTGATCTCATCGAGGCCTCAACTTTCTTTTCATCCCTCGTGAACGACGTGTTGCAGTGTCTAGCCACGTTCTCTATCATCTTTCCATAGAAGGAATTAGCTTTTATTTTGGCCGCATCTCCAGTTATACATTTATCAGGATCTTTGTCGGCTTCACGACGTGCGTTCGCGACTTCATCAGGAAACCACGCAAAAGGTTTACCACGTTTATACCTGACAAGTGCGTGAAATGCTGTAACTTTCAACCCATGATCCAGATACCATTTCAGGAGGGAGGAAAAGATCAATACTTTCTCCATTTTCATCACGCCACAGAGTTTACGTGTACCCCGAATACGCTTTCGCCCCGTAGCTTTCAGGTACTCTTGCATATGCTTCGGGATATGTTCGTCTTCTATCTCCATAACTAAAAAGAGCGGAGACATCTCACTGAATTTTTCATACAAATCCAGATATACTTCGATATCTACTACAGCAAACCCAAACAACGAGCCGTTTTCCACACCTTCCACCAACATCTCAAGGCTATGCTCAGCTTTAGGATTGTCGATCTCGATCACCTTTTATTTACCACAAGGAAAGTCTTGCATCAAAGTACTGGGGTACAACATATTGGCATCAAGACCCAAGACCATCTTGCATAGCTTGGCGTTCATGTATTTATGTGATCTTATCCGAGTCACGTCTCGCTCGTGATACCGACAAAACACAATAGCAGGACCACCTACCATACCTGTTTGGAGGAGTTCGTAAGCTCGGTTTTTCGTGCATATCTGACAATCCTTCTGAACTTGTTTACAAACCTTACAAATCTTCCTATAACAAGTTGATTCACATCTATGCTTACACGGTTCACCAGGTGCATATAGTTCAATATCTCTCTTCAGGTGAAGAGACGTGTTCAACACGTATCGCATCGACACTCCAGGAATACTCACGGCATCCTTTAAGATGTCTATGTCATCATCATAGTATTGTCGTCTTGTCTTATCCACAGCTTCGACAAACGGCTCTACGTCTGACAGGTTGTACTCTCTCAATCAATCCATCATTGTGACACAGTCACGTTTGGAGAACTCTGTACAAAATTCCTCATACGCTTCGAAAGATAGAATATTTTTTCCGATAAGACTGCTGTAAAAGTCTTCATGGTCTACACTCCCTACGTGACTAAGTTTGTCATAGCTTGTCAGACACTCATACGGAAACACTAGCTTCTTCAGCTTGCATTCTAGAGACTTGCACCATTTTTCGTAACTCATGCCCGCAGCGAGAAAGTTTAGGATTTCGACAAATTTGAACTTCTTAGTGGTTAAGAACATGTAGCTATTATCCTTCTTCGCCACCATGATCTTATCGCTATGAGCCTCGTCTTCCTGTTCATGCTGTGACACTAGGCGTTCTACAAAGAACCGCTTGATCAATTTGAGGTCATACTTACCACTGTTGGATCCAATGACTGAGACTTGGTTTTCCCATTCGTTCCACTTGTCTTGGGTATTTCTTGGTAACATATCAAAATCTTCAGGTCTTGGGTATATTCTCTCTACCTCTGCTACGATGAATTCCTGTCTCCTTTCCAGTTCTGTCAAAAACTGTTCGATCAACACCTTAGGATCCTCATGTATAAGGAACGTAGGTATCTTGTTTAAACTGTCATGAATAGCAACACTTATCGGTACATGCTTCGATGTGTACGTCAGATCAGCTGTTCGATGTTGGTTCAAGGGTACCAGCGGAGCCTCAAAGTCAAACACAATGTAGTGGGGATATGGTGTAAACTTTTTCTTGAAAAACCTTTTTTGATTTTAGGTGGGAACTGTGATACAGTTCTTGCTTTAGATTCCGTTGCACTATAACGTCTTTTGCTCGCATTGGTTCTACTGGATTGACTGGGACATCCGTGCCACTTACAACCATTGTACTCGTAAACGGTCTTGGAAATTGGTTCATAACCATCTACGCACCACAATTCTTTACCATTTTTATCTCGGATCACACGTTTTCCACCGTGACCACAGAGTGCATGATTTATATGTCTACCAGTCCCTCGCGACATGTACTCGATCCACTGACGCGCAGCTTAGCTAAAGTTCCTACTTTCCCCGTAAAATACTAGCTCTGATTTGCTTGGTAAGTATGTCACTTTTTTTCCTTTACAGATGATCTGAGTTTTTGCTCCCTCACACTCTTCTTGCTTGTGTCGGCTGAGGTGGCAGACTTGCGTAAATACCTGTGTGCATATTTCGCATTCCCACCTCGGTGTTAAAACGTTCAAATCTTTGATGTAGAAACAATGTCCAGCCAACATACCCAGATTGATGGTATCCAGTCCTTTTTTGTATTGGTTCTGACCATATACAAGTTTCCAAGGTGCCTTGTCAGAGTTTTCCTTTGGTTCGTATACTCTGATGTTGATCTTGAAATGCTTCGCGATGCCTTCCATGTCTACCAGCTTCGTTGCACGTACATCCTTGCGCTTCAGTTTTGGATTCTCATAGTAGATCTGAGCTAGGCGCAAAGCTTCCTTTTTAAGCTTTTCAGAGCTTCTTGTTATATTACGTCGTGTGTAGATGGCTAGGCATCTCCACATACATAGGTTATCGCTTCTTTCATCCTCACCATCCACAGCGTAGACGCACCTCTTCTTTCGTAACCAATCTGGTAATGGACCGCAACCCTGTAAAGGTTCCCTCGTAGATATGATCTTGACCTGTACGTGTTTGAATATGACCTTCCCTTCGTACGAACCAGGCGTCTCGATAGTTCTCTCTGGAGGCAAGTAAGCTTTGCTCCAAAACTCCACGTCTTCAACATCTAGACGCTGGTTCTCACATCATTCTATGAACGCCTCGATGTCTGCCAGGCTTGCGAGTGAACCTTGGACACCTTTACTCTTAGAATATCCCGTTACATCACCGTTCCCTTGATAGATATCGCAGGTAAAACTATAGACAACCTTGACTCTCATATCGAAATGTGGTGTGATTTTCCCCATAATCGTTTTGACTCGATTTCCGTCTTCTACTAGTAGAGTGTCGTGCTCATCGAATAGCTCCTGCACGTCCTCGATTGCAGCGTCAACAGGGTTATTTGCTTGTGTGGCGTATAGGTGTTTGACGTCCTCCAATCCAACGTAGTCTGCCATCGCTTGTTTTTGAACTGCTGTAATCAGTGGTGACTGCTGTCCATAGCCTAGTCTCTCCCTAGTCCGATTATACAAAGAAGTAACAGAATCGCGAACCCTTTGCAATTGATCAGCAAGGGCATCACGAGTCACTGCTACAGGCTCTGAAACAGCGTTATACAATTTAGATATCGCATTCTTAAAATAACTCAACATACTTTATTATATACACTTTTTTACTTTTGAAATTCTTTTTAAAGTGGACAGAACTTTTAGATTTTATTTTTTTCAAAAAAAAAAAAAAAATTTTAAAAATCCTATTTTATATTTTTTTATTTTTTTTTTGAAAATCCGATTATTTTTGATGACATCACAGATGTTTTTACAGGTTGCTGAGGAGAGGTTCAGAGGCGGGGTTTGACCACTGAAATGGAAAAAAGGAGCGTTTTGGCGTATATATTCATCCCCTCCTACTACTACACCTAAAAAACACGCACGTACTGAAATCATTAATGACGATAACTTGTCGAATATTCTTGTATGAATTGCGGCCTTTAAGGCCATTTTCCACTAAGCGGAATTGTCCGCACGCCTTTGCGCGGACGGGATTTGCGCATGCGCTCTTCTCAATTATTATGATTTTCAGGCGGACATCCAGCGATCTGCAGTACGCACTTGAAGTTGAAGCTCTTCCAACTTCATTTGAGCGGATTGGCAGTTTGACCAATCATGTTCGTCGAAATTTTGCTGACAGATGCGGATTTGTAAAAATAAACATTGCATGGACTTGAAGAAACATGGAGAACTTCAACTTCTCTTCTTCTCTCTTTTCTTTGGCTTCGAATCCAGAGATCATGGCTACTTTAAATGCAATTCAATTACAAAAATCAAAAGGAAGAGAGGAGGTATTATATTTTTGAACTACACAAGCTTTCTGTAGCTTAAAAGGAGTTTTGTTTTACTTGCAGTTAGCAAAATTACGGCTTACTTAAAAATATAATTTTATAGATTCCAGATTCAGAGCATGTTAATGTTAATGAACAACAAACTTCAATACATAACCATGGTAGCTTGGAACTCCATTCGATTACATCTCTTTATTTTTTTTACTGAATTGATGTTAATACTTTCTTGGTTATCTTTAAGCATCATTAAAATCAGTGCTTTCTTTTTAAGCAGTAAAATACGTTTTTTTTTGTATAAAAAACATCCTCACTGTATCCTCGGTTTTGATTTTCATTTCGTCCGCGCGGACAGTTCCGCTTAGTGGAAATCCGCTCTGCGTACGCTTATCATTCAATTAGAGCTCATGCGCGAATTCCGCCAATTCATATCCGCGCAGATAATTCCGCTTAGTGGAAAATGGCCTTTAAATGTTAAATATTCAGTTCAAAAGAGAAATTCAATAATCTATAAAAATCAATATTTAATGAGTTCATTATTCATTGTTTAACAAGAACCCTTCCTAACTGTAACTGTATATTTCGGGAATAAACTCGAATATTGACTTCCGTCACGTACTGCACTCGCATTCAATATTCTGCAGTAAGGCCCTCATAACTAGTTTGTATAGGGTTAGTCTTTTTCGGGGGCCTTCATACTGAGATCTAGATTTATAAACTTTTGTATCTTGAGTTTTACGATATACACTCATATTAATAATTTATATAACTTCAATAAAACGCAAGAAGATAAACTCACTTCCTTGCAAAGACAAGCTTAATCTCTTATAAATGGCCACAGTAGCTCTGCTGATACTGTGAATATTATTAAAATTGACAGCCTGCAAAATTTAGCAAAAAGACGTGCTATTATCTTAATTAAAAAATGTTTGGACGGTTTGGTCTGTAAGAATTTTGCCAACTATTTCTCATACAACACTCACTCAGCGGGAACCAGGAATCAAGGTTGTTTATGAGTTTTTCCTAGAAACAGGTTGGAGACTGCGAGGTCAGCGTTTTTCTTTATGGGAGTTAAAGTCTCTTTTCCCATAGATATTAGACTGACTAAGTCTTCAACAGATTTTCCTAACAAGGTAAAAGCTTATTCCTGGTAGTCAGCAATCAGTGATGAGTTCCTAGGCTTAGTTGTAAGAGTTTTTGCATTATGTATTTTAATTTTATTTTTGTGTTTATATCACAATGTTTTGAATAATTTTACTTATTTTGTATTTTGTTGTCTTTATCTGGACTTGCATTAACAGCAGTTTATTTTCAAACTAAAGCATTGTATCTCGGATAAATATTTTTAAATAAATAAACTTATTTCTATCGCTCAAAAATTAAGCGAAATGTTTGTTCAACACTTTACTGTAATAACATTTTAATAAAAAACACTCTCAAGTAAGAAAAAGTGAATTTAAAAACAAACAAGAACCATATGCTGCAAAACGGTATCAGCATTTTAAAACTAAGTCACAATACGAATAAAATAGGTTCAACACATTCATCCGAGTTTTAAACTTTCTTAGCCTATAAGTTACAATGACGCAATTTTATGTTTAAAAAAGACTCGTGTAAGGTTTAATAAAGAAACAGCCCAGTGCACAAAATCTTCAACAATTCTCTGTGGAGGACTTGCTTTAAACAAAATAAATATATATTTGTGAGCTGTAACCATGGATACTTTATATCATATTTTGAAATATATTTAAACTAACAAAAAATCGTCTTCATCAAATAAATATTATTAATGAATAAAAAGAAAAAAATCCATCCGTAATACTGGGTTTTAAACTTTGCCACACAAAGTTAACAAAAATACAAACGTAAAAAAATAGAAAAAGGAAATGGGTAAATGAGGTTCATCTGTTGTTGCTTAAATTTTGTGAAGCAGAATAAATCAAAATACCATTTAATACATCGGACATTTTTTTTCTACTAGCCCTTCCCTAGGAAAACTATTTCTTCATTTTGGCGGTAATTTAAATAACCAGATGGAGAAAAATATTAAATTTCCCTGGAAGTTAATTAGGCAGATGATAAAAAGAGTAGAGAATACATTTAGAATTTCGGGCGACACCAGTACTTATAAATTATGTAACAAGCAAATTAAGAAAACACAGTGAACCATAATGATAAATAATTAAATTCTTTAATGTGAAACATTTCAAAAAAATTACCAACAAGTTCCCATGACTTATAACAATTATAACAATCATGAAAAATACATTCATTTCAGTTTTTAAATAATTTTTAATTAGTAATTAATAAATAATAATTAATAATGGTTTTTAAATAATTTATTCCTTCATCTATTTTTATCTGACAACACAAGAAGGGTTTTTTCTCTTTGATTACGATATGGTGAACCAGAAAATGCAAATAAATTTCGGAATCCGAGCAAAGGTGTTGGAAGATTTCTATTCTGGTGTTACCCTTCACGGATTTCGTTTTTTATTTGAAGGAAGTAGAATCAGAAGAATCATTTGGTTCTGTATCACAACAGCGGTATTTTTGATTTCCTTCTGGCTGTTTTATGGTTTGGTCACCGATTTCTTGAAAAGAAAGACGTTGACTACTTTATCTAAAACAAATGTTGAGTGGGAGGTTGAATTTCCTACAATTACTTTTTGTCCAAATGTTCCAGAATCGAAAGAAAAACTGGAAAATCTGCCAGGAAATGTGACTGCCAACGAATTTTTATCAGAAATTTCCGATGAAGTAAGATCGGGTAACATTAGTGCTAAAACACTTCACTACTGTAAAACCTACAATATCAATACTTACACAGACTTAATAAAGACTTACCAATTTTCAAGCGTACACGATTACCATTTTGATTCGGATATTTTGCATGCGTTTTATGACAACTGCTTATACTATCACGACGAATGCAATAAAACACATTTCAAGTCGGCTGTTTATGACGATAAGATGTGTTTACAATTCAATCCGTATGTACCAAATCAAAAGGGACTAGCCGTACCGAAACATGCTTTGTTTTGGGAGTCATTTAGTTTTATGTTTGATTTGGGCAAACAATCGTTAAAATGGAGTTTATCCAATTTTGCTGATGTTGATGTGTTCATAACCAAATATGGTAACCACCATTACGATTATGGGGACAGTGATGTTGTTTCAATACAACCCGGTGTGTACAAGTATATCAGATTGTTAAGAAAACAGGTAATGTAATAATAGATAAACCAGTGAACACAAAACGTCTTAAATCATGACATTATTCATGTCTCCCGTTGGTTTGCACATTTTTCGACCAGTTAAAGAAATCTTTAAGACTTCTCTTTCAAAGCTGCACAATGGTTCTACATTACATGGCTGATGACGGATTATTCCGAAACTGGGATTCAATTGGTCGCAATGCCTCTCCCCAATGTATTAGTGATTTTTTGGTGTTTCACTTTCACTTTGAGTTGGCGACGTCTTAAAAAAGTCGCTATTCTTTAAAATACCTTATAGAGAAGTCTTAAAGGCGAATTGTATTCATTGAGAACATAAGTAAAAAAAGTAAGACGAGGTTCCTATGAGGAATAGAAATTTATTGACCTATTTTTAAAATAATATTTTCAGATTAATCTGCTTCCACCACCTTTTAAAAGTCAATGCGGATCAAAACCCTTGGAATTTATTCGGAACAGAACTTATACGAAAAAGTTTTGCTGGCTTGATTGTTTAATAAAAGAAATATATGAAAAAGTTGGATGCGTAGGACCAAATTTTCGTGATCTTGTTGGTAGGATAATTGTAATTATGTTTCTCTTCTCAATTATTTGTTGTTTAAAATTTGTAACGTTTGTAATTTTTATGATCCCTTTGGTGCGATAAAATATAAAACTTATATATATATATAATAAATATAATTTTTCTATCCAGATCTCGAAGAATGTCATGTGAAGATTGTTGGAAAAGCTATTGATCTTGAAGGTACCGCACCTTTCCAGAATTCATTCAGACAAATGTGCTTCTTTGCACAACGCGGCAATGCTATAGCATCTTTGGAGGGTAGTACTAAACCCTGCAACTCTCCTCAAAAATATTGACCGATAATATTCAATGAAATTACATAACGAAGGGAGGATTCTGTAATATCAGCCAATTTCTTCCTAAAATGTCAGGGCCATTTTGTCTCCTCGCTTTCATATAAAAAAATTAGTGGCTTTGAGTTTGAGATGTTACAGTTACCCTGAATATTGAGTCCTTGGACTTCCATCTTTATCGATTGGTTCTTCCGCCCCGCCGACTTGCAACTTATCGCCAAAGATATGTATATCACAGCTGTAGCTTGCGCAATGGCCAGTGTGTAGTCAGTCAATGACTCCAAATGGGCTGATAAGCTGCCATTAACACGTATCGAAGTGAAGTATTGAGATCGACATAAACACGGGTCTCAGCCGTTGTGTTCGACAGTGATATCCACTACACCATCGCTGCACAATTCAGATAATTTGGTGTAAAGTTATAAGTGAATTTTCGAAGTCATTATAAGAATAATTTTGGCGACCGGAAGTGTCCGAATATTAAGCCTACTTTTTGTACTTTTTGCTTCGGACTGCCATTTGTTACATACATTGCCCAAACTATTTTTAGGGGATTTATTTCATGGAGAATTCAAGCAAAACTGCATGAAGAACTGTCCTGATGAATGTCAAATAACAAGTTACGACACAAGCCTGAATGATGTTCGAATCGGAAATGGTGGGATCTATACAGATATTGTAAACAACAATAACATGACAATTGACGAGGTGGAAAAATACATACGGTATGTTATCAAATTTTATCATAATTTTTTTTTAAATATTCATAATTATACCGCTTTCCTACTAGACAGAATATTTCGCGCAGAGCAATTTCTTTTTGTTATGATTGGTGCACGTTTTCTGATAACCCAATCGGATTTCCTTTTTCATCCGAAAATTCTCCCGCCAAAGACAATACCATGCAACCCTCTCTATAGTAGGCACCCAATCATGGGGACACCTCCTTATAACCAAGAAAGATGAATAAGAGGACGCACAATTCGTAATTAATTTCTCGTCATCCATTTCCATTTCTATTGTTCATGACTTCTAAAAAATGTAACCGTGTTACACATTTCATTGGATTAGCAGCATTTTTGAGAATTTTTTGATTCACTTTATTTTTCACCTTTTGCAAAATCTCCGATGTATCAATAATGATGAGAACATAGGGCTTTTTTGGTTTTATTTCGGGGTTTTTTATTCGGCATTTTAGAAGAAAGTTTTTTAAACTTTCCAAAACGTATTTATGTAAATAATAGCATGCTCATAATCGAAAAAAGCCCTATGAATATCCTTAACTGATCTGAACTAATCTCAGTGTGAGTTAGCTTATATAAGCTTATATTGGTGTCTTATAACGAAAGAGATTTCCGTCTGCTTATTGTTACAAAATGTTCAGGTAGCGTGTAGTCGACACAATACCAGAAATAATAAAACTTGATAACCGGACACAAAGCAGGAATGAGTAATTATGCGTTTTTTGTCACGATTTCTGTTGATTATTTCAAGGGAAAAGAAGGTTGTGTTTCTTCCTCATTTGTCCTATTTATAGCGGGGAACGTTTTTGGCCCGTTGCTGTCCGCTATGGAGAGGTTTGACTTTTCGCAAGATCGCATTTAACAAAATCTGTTTGGCAAAATCTGTTTGACCAACGAATTTTAGGTTTATCATTTTATTACGATACGTGCTGGTAAAAAAATGTATTAATTAATGCATTAACTAAGCTACAATTTTAAAGTGGTACTACTGCGGAAAAAGGTTCGAAATTAAATTTCATACTGATTGATAATTTGTCTGAAACCCAACAGAAGTAGCTGTTGTAGTTACAATGTGATAGTGATGGTCTAGAATCTCAACATTTTATCAGGGACCAAAAGAACTCTAAAGTATCTAAAACGTTAAAATTAATTTACATTTTCGACTCCTCAAGATAATACAATACCTATGAGTTTGAAATGACCACAAATAGGCAGATGATAGAATTGCTTTCCACGTGAATCAAGGTGTTAAAATAGATATATTCCGAAACATTATAACTGCTTCAGCTGATAACACAGATGTTTTCGTGAATGTTGTGTATCATTACACTCGTTTCATGTATAATGACTCGCGGGAACTTTGAGTAGTCTTTACCAGTTCATACGTTACCAGTTCATAAGAGTTATGTCATGGATGCAAATATTATTGATGTTTTGCCTTCATTGATATGTAAGAAGCAATTAGAAAGATAATTAACGGCACTCTTTTTGCATGTGATGCATCAAGCAAAGTTGGATTGAAACAAAACCTTATTCAGTTACGACCTTATTTATTCATTTGGAAAAGCACAACTCAAATGCTGTTCCTGGCAGAAATTTTTTTAGTGGAATTTGCTTATTGTGAGTCACAAAACCATTTTCAGAAAATCTGCTTACTCAGCGTATTTAGCCAACATGGGAGCTAAACAACCATTTCCCTCACAGTGAAAGTAGGTTTTCTGAGCTCCCTAGCATAGTACTATTTAGATATACGGACAAACCTCTTGCAAGTACATACGGGACACCACTGAGCTTTTTCAGTATAAGAAATGGTATTCTGAAGTTTTTGTAGGCAATAAACATTAGGGATTGATTCCTCGCTTCTTAGTATTTAATTTTTTTCTTTAGAAAAAATATTTTCGGTGTGAGTATCTCATTCTTGGACTCGAACATTTTCGAAGAAACGATGGTGGAAGCTGTTTCGTTCATAGCTTTAATAGGTTGGTATATATAGAAATAACAAAGTTAAAATGTTATCATACGAACCATAATTTTAATAAGCATAATCTAGAGTTGTCTTCAGTGATGGATACAAAGAAGTAACCGGCTAAATTTAAATATGTTATTTAGAAGATTAATGCTAAATGCCACTTTGTAATACCTGTTTTGTTTTCCAATAAATCTTTTTTGAGATCACATTTTATCGATGCTTTATCCTGTTTTATCGAATAAACACCAGGCCTTTTAATTAAAATGAAGAGGCGTTTATAGAAACAGGGCGTTTATTACAATAATAAAAATTGGGAATTTGAAGGAATGGGACAGTATCACAAGTTTCTTCTAAAGAATGAAAATGTTGAAAAACAGTCTTGTTTTTTATTTGTATGCAAGAGAGAAAATGTTGTGTTGTGTTTACATTTGAACTTGTTTCAGGGGCGATTATTCAAAAGGCGTGTTTCTTGGAAAAATCTAATTTTGGAGGGGGATTTATTCAAAAAGGAGCGTTTATTACAAATGAGGATGTTCATTCGACAAAATTCGGTAATCAGAGAATCATTCGCAAGGATGAAGATTCGCGATTACGTTTTGGGATTAACTTTTGGAAGATAAAATTTCGCGACATAAAATTTCGTGATTACAAAAGTTTTCGAGATAATCTTTCGCGAATTGCCAATATATAATATTCAAATATTTGCTTAAACAGCTGAAATAGGTAAATCAAGAGAAACTTTTTTTAAAAAAATTATCAAAAATTGACAATTTAGTCAGTCAAACTTTCGCGAAAATACCAAAGAATCGGGAATTTTCTCCGATTAGTCTCGATTGGCTGTTGCATTTCATGCAAAGATTTCATACCAGGTGACGTTTAATCAGCATGTTAAGACAACCGATCTCGTGATCGTGTACGTTGTTGGTCCTCTTTACGCCGACCAAAATTTAACGCCGGTCGTTACTGTTTTGTTTTTTTAAAAACTCTCACTCACAAATATCTAAACTATCGGGCCTTCTAACGCCAAGTCATTTAAATTAACACCTTAATGGTCGACGTATAAAGAGCCACTAAGATATATACCTTTTTTTCTTCTTCTTCGTTTTAGGTACAATCGGAGGTAGCGTTGGATTGGGGCTTGGTTTCAGTTTTATTACTGGATTTGAATTTCTGTTTTTCATTTATGATTATATTACAATGCCATGGAGAGTTAAGAAGTCAACTGAAGAAGAACCCAATGAAAATGCACAAACCATCTCATATTTGAGCAGCTGATTAACTTTTATTTTAAAATTTCATATGTATTCTTAGCCCAGTAACCTGTGTTTTTAGACTTTTTTGCACCAAAACCTATTGAATTGTATATAAATTTGTAACTTTATTGGGTAAGCGAGATGCTTTGCAGCTGGAGCACATTATTATTTGACACGATCAAATATGTAGATTACGTCATAGAAATTGCTTTATACCCAACCCCTTTTTTTAAATCGATTGTTTTCTGTGTATTGTTTGACATAAATTTTGTGATGTTTTTGACAGAATAATCGCGCTCTGTGACGAAATGAGAAAATATTCTTAATTAAAATATTCTCGGTGATTCGTACCTATAAATTCTAAGGGGACAGTTTCACAAGAACTTCTAGTAAAGTTTCCTGTATACCTGTACTTTGTCTCAATTTTCTTGTCTTGTTTGGCCATTTACATTTAACGAGAGAAAAAAAAGTAAACACTTGTTCAAAAATATTTTCAAGGTTCTAAAAATGATAATTTAATGAATCGGATGTCGAATTCTTAACGCTTTGTTTCCACTATTTGAAATAAACTTTCATATCTATAATAAAAAGCTGAGCCTGGGCATATTCTTAATGTTTGATCCATTGTCAGCCTCGATATTCTTATAAAGTTTATTCTTATAAAAAAGCGTGTAATCAGTGAAAATACAGTTTCATTTTAACCTCAATGATTCTCTAGGCTTTGAATATTTGGCTTGCCAACTTAGGAAGTAGCTGTTGCATACGCAAACCTTAATATTGTGAGTACATTTTAATTTTCTCATTACAATTTGAACGACAAAACAAGAGGAGAAAAAATTTTGTGACACGATTAAAACAGTTCAAAAACAGCACGAAATTACATCAGGGTCTGGAATAATCGAAGCAATAAAACAGTCAGTTTGCCTCAAATTTGGGACATCGAAGCGGCACAAAAACTGGTCCATCTCAAAAAAAGTCTGTTATTTTCGTTTAAAAGAGTTATTTCCATTAACCCAGACAGAATTAACTTAGTTTATACTGCAATCTAGCGTTGATTGCAATTTGGTATGTTAACCAACTGCCATATATCAATTAATATTTTCCAGCAAATTTGCTTTTATGCTGGTATGTCTTATAACAAGTGATTTCGTTTTAAAAAAGGATATTATATATAATTGTTTATTACGGTAAATAACAAAAACTCAAGAATGACAGAAACGACCAAACAAACGTTCAAAAAAATTGAGTATAAGTTGCATAAATTGGTATAATTGACTAAACTCGAAAAGTGATGTTGATTTTTCGGACAACACAGAAATTTACGATGAGAAATATTTCTTTAAATAAATAAACGAAATATTTACATATGTCAAATATAAACATTAATACTGGTTACCTAATAAATCTTTGTTTACACTAAGGAAAATATCTGTTAAAAATGAAAAATCCAGCTCAATAACACGTCCTTTGAACTGATCAAAAAAAGTTCAGATCAGTTTTTTCACATAGTTAATTAATTTAAGTTCTGATGGAAATCATGCTTAAAGAGACGAACCACACAATCAATTTTAGTCGCCACAGTACATTGAGTTACAAAAGAAAGTCTCACAATGCGGCAAGTACTTTACGAATTTCATAATTCCAGGAGAGAGGTGAACGTTTTTACAAAGACACATTTGCAAAATTCAAATGACGTCATCTTCATCACCTTCTTCTTCTTCATCACCATCTTTGTCTTTCAGTACAAGCAACTCCCGATTCTCGTACGTCAGGAAACCGTTCACGTCAATTAAGATGTTAATAACTGTGTCACCTTGCGAACTAAAGTAAACAGAGTGATAAAATGATAACATTCTCTTGCAAACAACAACAACAACAACAACAACAACAACAACATTCATATCTGTTGGATATCATATAATTGCCACAACGCAATGTTGTAATTACTCGTTTGGGGTTTGTTTGGCGATGGAGTGTGGTTATCTCCGTTAAAGGAGAATTGACGGTATTAAATTTTGAATAAAATTACTCCTTATCTACATGTAAATAAGTTTTTTGAATTGCCACGTGATCAAAATGGTGACGTCACATGGTCACTGCTATTTCTGCCGAGCATATAAAAATTAGTTGAAAGGAAAACAACTAAAAGATAAACAAATGATATTTCTAAATCCTTTAATTCACTATTTCATAATGTTCTTCTTCAACTTATCATTAACCTATAATCAAAAGTTCAAAAGTCAAGAAATAAGAAGATTAACTGAAACGTAGCATCTTCGGTAGAACGTTCATGTACGGTTCAGTTCAAAATAAGAGCATTCACAGGACTGTGAACGGTGTATCATTTTTTGGAATTAATTGACCAATTGACCAAATTTGAAAAATTTTGCGGACGAAACTTTGATTATTTTTTTTTTGCGAAGGAAATATTTGCGGGTGATTAATTTTCAAAGGTTTCTGCGGAAGTAATTTTGCAAATAAATGGCCAATATCCCAAAAATTTCTTCCATAAAAAATTTCTTCATTTCAGGTTAAAATTTCTTCATTTCAGGTAACAATTTGAGACCATCCAACGTATAGGTGAAAACTCTTATAAAAGAGGTTGAAAGAACTCAACCTGTTAATAAGGTCTTGGACAGTTATTCGAATGGGATCGACTGGTTTAACCATGTCAAATATTTCATCCTAAAAATGATGAAGAGAACTCGTTATTCATCACACACAGTTACAAACCAAATTTCTAAACATCATTATGAAGAACTAATCACATAAAGAACATGAGGGCCTTTCTGGAGAACTAATACGTTGGTCGGGAAAAAATTACCTTTACGTCATGAAGAGCGACTTGTTCGTGACCATGTCTCTCCATTTCTTGTTGGATAGACTAAAATCAATTTGGATATTTAGGTATTGAGGTGTATTGCAAGTATACACAGGTAATGTACTTGCAATACGCAGGTGATAGCTGACAATGGTTCAAGACCAAGCAGTGGAATGTATATATGAAACATAAGTAAAAGAAGATTCCTGATGGAAATCCACATCAGTGTAACACTGCAACGCTCACTCAAATGCGAACTGATATAACAAATCATATCTAAGAACAGTAGCCTGCATAAATACAAATCATTGGTTTTCATCTTAGCTTTGATGATGTGATGTTCTTATTTCAACAAAATTAACCCTTTACTGGTTATGAGGGCATTACCGGAGAATATTGACTGACGTCATAGTAAAGTCCCAGCTTGCGGGGACAGTACGTGACGGAAGTCAATATTCGAAGGTAATGCCCGAAATTAACAGTTGGCTATGGGTTATTACCCGCGTTTGTGTTTTTTCAAAATTTTACTTCGCTTCGTACACAAACAAATAATAATTGTAAACAAACTTTTCTTCCAAATGTTATTAAAAATAGAAAAAATGCAACGCAATAAGTTCCTTAACAGATTCAGTTATTATTTGTCCCTAGAGTTTTCTTTCTATCTATTTATCTATGTTTTTTCTGTATTTGTTTACATTCATACCTCTTATTTTATAAAACATAAGCAATCAAGGTCAGACGTTAGTAGTAATGTTGCTTAAAAAATGAACATTTTTTATGAATAGTGTTGCTTAATTTGTTGCTAAGCATTAATCGAAAATATAAATATGTCCCGTCTTGAAAACCTTTGTTCACATTTTAGTTGTTTAATTAAAGTACCTTAGCATAACGTCTAGGACATTCAAATCATTTCATAGATCGCACCACCTAGTACTGCAGCCTACTGTAACAACCTAATGTATAATTTGACCGGCTGACACCTAATGCTTAAAAAAATGTGTTGTTTAAAAAAATGTGTTGTAGTGCTGCATCATTTCAAAATTTCATGTTGCTATTTTATCATAGATGTAGTACTGTTGCTTAACTTTTTGGGAAAATTTACTAGTGTTACTTATAAACTTGCTGCTTATAAAAAAACCCGTGTAGTAAAAGGGAAACCATTGCGTCAAATGTTTACATTTCCGTTTGTTGACGAAGAACAATAAAAAGAAAAAAAAAGATAGTCAAGAAGGTATGATAAAGTTAGATTAATTAAAAGTCGTTAAAAAGAATGGTGTGTCATACAAATAGTACTGAACGTGAATTGCATCGGTAAAACGTTTTTACCCAGGCAGCTAGTATGTATATATATGTATAGGTTTCCAAACAAAGTTTGTTTATAGTATGGCTATTGTCTTTATTACATTGACTGCAGTGGCGAAATACTAGCTGCCCTTGGAGACAAATACCATGTCGTTTTTGCTGTCACCTGCTGGTGTGATAGCTGCTTTTGAAGGAAAAATGGCTTTTATGCATTTCCAAAAGCCCTTCGAGTCACCAGAATGTTCCTTCAAAAGTGTTCGGTGGTAACACTTCACAGACCTAAGTTTAAATTATATCTAGAGTAACTGCGACGGATAACGACTCTCGGTGTGTCTTCCATACTATTGATTTTCCTGATAAATCATCAAATCATGTCACGATCTCCTATGCTCTCCTCATGGGAAACACGTCAGTATTTGATATTGATGTAGCGTTATTACTCGCAATCAAGTCAATAAGTGTTTCAGAGGTTTCAGTTGTACGTGTTGGATGTTTAATGAGTTGTTTGAAGCCATATAATTGAAGTAGGTTTTGAAACTCTTTATTATCATCACTCTTTTTATAATTGACATTGATATCACCCATGAGTATTACTTATTTCTCTCCTTTTGCCACATTCTCCTTTTGCTTGTATCTATCGATGTGATATAGATTTTCATTATCATTATATCCACTCGGTTGTATATACGTCTCCAAAAGACTCATAATGTCTATCTCTCTACATCGGTGCATTAGTTGTTGAAGATGTATGAAATTCGAAAAGATACCTCTAGTATTTTGGTGAAACATTTTCAGTTCATTTCGACTAGTAAATGCTTGAATATTACCAATAAAACCTTGGTCTTCTGGTACGTAAGCATGTTCAATATCAACTCCATTTAACAAAATTAAAAAAGCAGCAACATCCGTGCGACCTTCACTGCCGCCATCGTCGATTTTGATGTTGCTTCGATCAAACAATCGGCCGAGCATCTGAGGATGAGAAACGATACGATACAAAACGATAGTTTGATGGGACTATGCTCTCCCATCTATTGCTACTCCTTACTGCAATCATTTCAGCAAGATGTATAATGCATCAATAACGTGCACCAATGATTCCGAAAGAAAAACATAATGACGTAAATGTGTCGCGCTAAAAGATAATTATACGGTTAATATTGTCGCTTCTTTTCTCTATCGCGTCTCTGAAGAATCTTTTCGGGTGAAGTGTTTTTGAGAGTCCACGTTTGTGTTTGTAATACTTATACCGAATCATCCGTTTCGTACCAACCTCGATACCAGGGCTTCTTCTCTCTCTACTTTCATATTGGTCATGTATATGGAGAGAAAGATAGCCCTGGCATCGAAAGGTTGATATCTTGAATCTGATAGGTTTTCGAAAAATGAGATATTTTCAAGGGCTGCCTTTAATCCGGCGAGTCAGCATAGGCGTATTCAGGGTCAGTCAAAAAAAGTGGAGGACATTATGATATTTCTTTTCAGTCTTAAGTGTCGATTAGGTTACTTGCACGTTTTCCTTTTCTACTTAAAATAACTAAACAAATTTTGACTGACCTCTAGCTACGCCTCTGGTCAGGGAGTGTCATGATAAACAAAAAGGGTAGCGATGTAATGATAGAACTGATCCAAAACAAAAGAATGTCGTATAGAAAACATTTCACGGGTTCACAGGATTCTGGTCCTGGACTGTATTGAGCGCAAAGCTCCCCTCGTCTACTATGAACTAGGGCAATGGCATCGGATCGATAGCGTAGTCGGTAGAGCAATTGCCCGGCAAGCAAGAGGTCGTGCTTTCAATTCCTCTTGATCCATTCAGCATATACATCAACTAGCAACACCAACAACTTATCAACAACAGTCAGTCAGTCAGTCAGTCAGTCAGTCAGTCAGTCAGTCAGTCAGTCAGTCAGTCAGTCAGTCAGTCAGTCAGTCAGTCAGTCAGTCAGTCAGTCAGTCAGTCAATCAGAAAGAAACTGCCGGTTATGCCTTCAGTGGCGGATCTAGACGGTAGTCGCAATTTGTGGAGAAGCACATTAACATAATTTCTGTTTTCAGTCTGTTTTCTGTTTTCAGTCTTCTTTTATACTTTAATAGCTAAGATTCTCCTCCACAAATTTCGACCACCTTCTAACTAGATCCGCCGCTGGCCTTTATGTTATGGGTTAAATTCAGATATGCATGCGTATGATGGAATCTTTGAGTCGGTTTGGCTTTCGTTGCTTGGCAACTACTCTACCTGAACCGCATCAACATGGGCATTCCAGCGAGACGAAACATGGTTCCAAAAATGTGGGATCACAAACATGATCCTGTTTATGAATCTAGATGGAGGGCTGATTTTCGCATGTCAGAACAGACTTTTGAGAAATTGATCGATTTGGTACGACCATCATTAGAAAAACAGGACACCAATTTAAGAAAAGCGGTCCCACTCCACAAACGAATACCCTCATTCTCCTGTGATGGTGGTTGTTCGATCTCCTTGTACGAACTGTTCAAAGTAGTCGTAGTCGGCGTTTGTGGTAGCGTAAATGTTTGCGATGGAAAGGAGTGATAATAGTTATTGTGAAAGCCTTCCCAACTGCGATCCATTTTTACTTTACTCTCTCTCTTCACTCTGTACTTGTTTACAGTCGAAGCTCTAATTAGCGGACACCATCGGGAATTCGACTTGGTGTCCGCTAATTGGAGCTGTCCGCCTTTTGGAACGTTTGGTAATATAAGCTCTAAATTCGATTGTAAGCCCTTCTATGGTGTCGTAAAAGGTAAATTTCATGTCTACAGTAGGTACTAGCTATAGGAAGACAAAGAAAGACAAATGAAAGGTTATTTTAAACGCAACTATTATTTTTTTACAAGATGAAAGAAAAATCTCAACAATAATATGAACGATTGAATATCAAGATCACAATGCTAATGTAACAACATTCGAAACTTTCATTTAAAAAAATGTCCAATTGTTTTTTGTTTTTTATTGTTTATTCGAATGGTTTCAAGTCTCTCTTTTATTGAGGAAAGAGAAGATCTCTCATCACTATTGAGATCCTTCACATTAATCATCTTTTCAATGATGACCAGAGCCTCATATGGAGTGGTTTCATCGGGCTCAACTTCTTCGACCTCATCCTCACTTTCCTCGTCAGTTACCACTTCTTCGATTTCTTCGGCTCCAGATTCCTTCTGTAAATATCCCGTAAATCTTCATCTTCACAGGATTTCTTATCAAATCCACATTTACTAAAACAGTTTCTAATTGTTTTTGTTGTCACCTCGTCCCAAGCTTTGGCTACCCATTCAATGGCTTGTAAAACATCGACTTGCTTTGCAATTTCTGAAGCGAGAAAATCATCGTTAATACGAGCAATGACGAATCGCATCAACTTCTTCCGATAATTACATTTAAAACTTTGAATCATTCCAGCATCAAGCGGTTGCAAACGAGAAGTAGTAATCTTTGGTAGAAATACGATTTTTATGTTGCTGTACTTATCAATCAGTGAAGGAGGGTGGACAGTGGCATTGTCTAGGAACAAAAATCACCTTTCTTTTTTGATTGATCATTTGACGGTTGAGGTCTTTCAAAATCTTTTCCATTATCTCAACCTGCATCCAAGATTTTTTGTCATCGAAATACATAACCTTACTCAGTCTGTCCTGTGCAATAGCTTTTTTAAAGCATCTCGTTTTTTTGCTTTTCCAAATAACGATCGGTTTGCCGACTTTTCCACCATCAGCACTGACAAAAAAAGCAACAGTAATTCTTTGCTTTGATTTTTTTCCACCTTTACTTTTCCTTCCTTTTATTGCCAAGCCTTTCGTTGGTAATGATTTAAAAAAGCATCCACTTTCGTCCATGTTCAGTATAACTTTATCCTCGTAGCCTTTACAAAGCTCTTGTACTCGTTCCATCCAAGATTCTACTGTAGTTGCAGAGACATCTAAAGACTCACCAGATATCTGTTTTTCCTTGATACCATAGCTCAGTTTCCACTTTCCAAGCCAACCATCAGAAGCCTTAAAACTATCTAGTTCAGGACGATTCAGCTTTTCCTTGATATTCATTGCTTCTTCCTTGAGCAACGGGCCAATTACATAGATGCCAGACGTTTCACACTTCTTGAACCAGGAGTAAAGGATTTCATTAATCGGTTTTAACATTTGATGACTTGTTCTGTTGATATGTTTAAAGCCCTTTCCTTGAAAGTTTTCGTATTCTGTTCTTAGTGTTTTCTCATTTTTCAAGAGGTTTGCCGCCTGAGTCTTTCCAATGTTGTATGTTTTGGAGATCTCTCTGCAGATCATTTTTCGTTGGCATCAAGAATCTTGATTTTTTCGTCTAATGTAAGACAGTGTTTGCTTAGTTTTCCATCCTCACGTTTCTTCTTCTGCTTTTCATCAACAGGAGCCATGTTTAACTTGTTACTCGGTTTTGTTTGTGATGACTAAAAATTACGAACATCTCTTCTAAATTCCTAGTTATAATTCTAAACAAAACATTCGAATGTTCGCAAAAGATTCGATTGACAAAAATTTTGAAAACAAAACATTCGAATGTTCACAAAAGATTCGATTGACAAAAACTTTGAAAACAAAATTGAAAAAAATATCAAACACACAAACACGCTGTGACAGAAATAAGGCGTTTGAACGGATTTATGAAATCCTGACAGGAAAAAATATCATCACAGAGGAAATGTATGAAGTGGAAATACCAATCCTGATTGATCATAGTTGGACTACGTACGAGTATAAGTCTTTCGCAAGAGGGCATCACGTTTACAAGGATGTTTGGTCTCCTTTGATCGGCGAATCGTTATCTTGCAAGCCTGAGCCTTCAAACATAGCTGATAAAGATGCAGTTGCTATCATAAGGAAAGATTGCTTCGGGAAGGACACTGTTGTAGGCCATCTTCCTCAAAACATTGCAAAGCTTTCTTCTTTATTCTTGAAAGTCCAAAACACATCAATTACAGCCATAGTCACTGGCAAGAGGTTGAATCGAGGTGGTGGCTATGGACTGGAAGTGCCAGTGACCTTCACATTTTATGGGCCAAAAAAGCTAATGGATTGGGCGAAAAATAAATTGGAAGTTGTAAAAGATGATTTGGAGAAAAAGTATGATAAATGTCTCAAATAAACCAAAATTTATCACATTTGTCTTTTTTTTTTTCGTGTCCCTTAGCAGTTTGACGCTTAATGTCCACTAATTGGAGCGTAAAAATCAGCATTTTGGCCATTTCGTGCCTAAAATTTCGTCCGCTAATCAGAGCGTCCGCTAATTGAGTGTCCGCCTTTTGGAACGTTTTTTATAAGGATTTGACCAGAAAATGGCCGGGGAAAAAAATCTGTCCGCTAATCAGAGCTGTCCGCCTTTTAGGGTGTCCGCTAATTGGAGCTTCGACTGTACACACAACCTGACAAAATGTCTCTTTAAATGTGATATTTGCTCATCTTCAGTCGAGTTTTTTGTTCTCTGAGCGGGTTTCAGCTAAAGCTTCCATAAGTCCTTCCCCGAAGCAGGTCTTATTTTTAAGCGTGTAAGCATTGATTTGAATAGAACTCAAATTAAGAATTTCACGTGGTCACACTTAAGTTCGAGGATTTAGCTCACTTAATTAGATTACGATTTAAATAAATCTCCAGTGTGACCGCACTATTAAAGTATGTGTGAATTAATTCTTGTGTGGATTTAACTTTGTGGGATGATATTTTGCAGGCCTGAAGATTATTTTTTCCTTGTCGTACAAGATGTCCACCGGTAGAATTGTAAACCCGGTCCAGACATTAACATCATCACAGTGTTTTTGAAAAAAATACTGAAGTTGGGGACGATTTAACCTGTGAACCCCAAACATAAGGATACTGATTGCTTTTGGTAATTTATTTACATTGCGCCACACACGATATTTCTCGCCAGACAAATAAGTCCGTTGATTAGGTTCTTTTGTCGGACAAATACAGTTTTTCGTGCATTTTATCACCCTTTGAAAAAAAAGAAGAAAAAAAGTCAACTGCAAATAAAAAAATGAAAACAATAGACACAGCTGTGGATCTTGACATGGCCAAGAAACAATAGAAAGGGATGCTAAAGCAAGTATGGTGGTGATTCTAGGAAATCGTCCCATGGATAATCGCCCCCCGGACAATTTCCCCCGAAAAATATTGCCCCTGCACAATTGCCCCCCCCCCCGGAAAATTCCCACCTTGGATAATTGCCCCCCGGACAGTTGCCCTCGGAAAATTCCCACCTAGGATAATTGTCCCCCGGAATATTGCCCCCTGGATAATTCCCACCCCATATAATTTCTAAAAATATCCTCCACGGACAATCCAGAATACTTTGTTATCCAAATCAAGAATTTTAATAGCTATCTTATATAGAAAAAAAGATATTAATAATCGGACGACAACCTCGTCCACCGGGTCATCTAGCATTTTTAAATATCAGAATTATCGATATTTAAAAAGGCAGGATGACCGTGGGCGAGGTTGAAGCATAGGACTATTAGAGGAAATACGGTCATCATTTGATTTTGCACAATTATTCTATCATAGCGCTTCTTCACCTGCGGTATGGATTATCAGTAAGGTGAAGAAGTTCTCGGACTGAGTCGACATTTATCTAGTATATAGACTGCTTCCCCAGGTCTTCAAATGACACTGTTGTATCTTACCTCAAAAACATGATAGACTGAGGATGAGTTCAAATGGGGTAAAGAAGAAGTCAACAACAACATTTTCTAATTTCAGGAGGGTCTTAAAAGGTAAAGTACCAGGGGAAACAAGTAAACGAATGATTTTCTAACATGTTTGGAAAGTGCACAACACCTGCCGTGTTAGGCGCAAAAACTTAAAGTAAAAACCAAAATATAAAACCAAAACATACTTATCTATAACGTATGCATGCAAAATAGTTCTAATTTGCGCAAAAGCTTTGTAGAAAACTTTATGCAATTTCGCAAGATAGTGAATTCCGTAAAAGAAAAAGAACACTGGTTTTGAGAACCATCATACAATTTAAATCCAACTCAACTGGCCTGCAAATCAAAAAAACTTTTACGTGTTTACCATATGTGCGTGACGTTATTGCCCAAAACTTCCTTACGTGATGCGGTATGGTAATGCCTTTGATGCCGTTATTGCGTTATCTGAAATGTCTTTGGGCCCCTAAAGTAGTTACTACTTTAAGATAATTCAACGTGACGAACTAAGCTATCGTGCTTCAAGTAAATGGTTATAACAGATCACAACAACCACCAAGACATAAATAAGCTAGTCTCTGCCTATTAGGATAATCATCCATGAGTCGCAAAATACAGGTGCTACAATCAGCGTACCTGCGGCTTTGCGATTGTGGTGCATGGCCTCCTATATTTTGTAAGGTCCTCACTCTTACAACACTCTCTTATTGTTTTAAAACATCCAAAAACTTCCAAAACGTGGGGTGAGTTGAGGATACATGGGCCTGGAAACCATGGTGCCATCCCTCAATGCTGTTGTTGGTGCGAGGTAGTTCGTCGTCTGTTCTGTGAAACATATTCCACAAATCGATGGGAAATAAAGCAGGATGACGCGGTGCATTTCTACGAAAAGGACCAATATACGTGTCTTCAAAGTAGTCGAGAACTTCGTCGACGGCTGCATGGTATGTGTTGCGAATTAAATCAGCAACCTGATCAAATGCATTAATGACATCCGGTGGGGGTACGAAAGCTACAGCAGCAACCATACGGAGCTGCAATGCAAATTCTCCATCGTCTATGTATTGTTGCAAGCCTGCTCTTTGAATATGTTTCCACAGATTGGAGGATAAATGGTAAAAACATCCCTTTATTGTTGTGGTAGGTAGAACATTGCCAATTGCGTTTATAGCCGCGGATTCAAAGTCAACAAGGACACCTTCCGGCTCAGCGCCAATATTTCTAACCGCGTTACACACAGTGGTCAAAAAGTCAGTATACATTGCTTCAGTTTCGGCTGGCAATAGCCCAAATACACACGGAATTACTTCGTTGTTGCTGAGTGCATGAATTGTATAAATTTGAAAGAAACTTTCACAGCTTAAACGTACCATCACTAAACCACTGTGTCGAATTTCCGAGCACGTCGAGTGCTTGATCTGTTGCAAGAATGAATTGTCTGTCAATGTCACCGGGTCCGCTATCATGAATTAGAAATCTCTCACCTGTAGCAGTCCCTTGATATTGTTGAGGTAATGGCGGTATATCTTCCTTTCTTAGAAGGTTTGGCAATATATTATTGTCTTGGCGTTGATGGTGCATATGTCTCCTTAAATTTGTCACTTTTGGCAGATGCACAGCAGCGGTTGGTGTGATATTGCTCATCTCTACAGCCAATATTCGTTGTGTGGTGTCTTGCATTTCACTCGCTTTCCTTTTAATGTTAGCTCGGACTTTAGTTAGTTCACAATTAATTACAGATTGGGCATGGGTGTGTTCGTTTACTTCTGCTATGAAAGTGTCCAAAACACTTAACTTTACATTTGCTTTACATTTACCCTTTCTTCTCTCAACGCATTCCCACGAAGTGGCACCATCAGATAATTCTTTTTGCTTGACGTACTGATAGCAATTTCTCAAAAGTTTTCTTGCACCTCTTTCAGTAATGCTAAATTCCATTTTTGTTGACGTAAGATGCAGTTATAAAGAACTGAAGAAAATCTAACTAAATGCGACAACTATTCAGCGGTATGAGATTGATATGAATGCAGCATTACCATTAAAGGTGAACAGCTTTTAACGAGTTGAATTACAAAGTAAGACGTAAATTCGGCACCACTTTAGTCGCTTGTATGTAGTTGTGAAGTTTGAACACTTCAACAATAGTTCAAAGTGAATATTAACACAACTGGTGAAGCACTTACTTTTAAGTATTAACACAACTTTTAAGAATTAACACAACTGGTGAAGCACTTACTTTTAAGTATTAACACAACTTGTAAGTATTAACACAACTGGTGAAGCACTTACTTTTAAGTATTAACACAACTGGTGAAGCACTTACTTTTAGGTATTAAGTACATACTTGCTATATTATATAAAAAATTCCGCTAACGCCAATTTTCTGATGCGGTAAAGACAACCATTATAAAGTGAGAATCACAGAATTGCCGACTTTATATCGAAAAGTTGATTTGTTTAAATTTTTGCCGCCCTAATTACACGTCCGCGCTATCTACATACAAACCACCTATCTTTATACAAACAAAATATAAGTTATATAATAGGTCCCTAAATAACAATTATTCACATGATTTTTTGATTAATTACTATAGTCCAACGAAATAATATACTTTCACAAAGTTAATCAACATAAGTGCTGAGGAAACCAAGGAATTGAGAAAGCAAATTGGGTGGGAATTTTCCGGGGGCCAGTTGTCCGGCGGGCAATTTTCTTGGGTGGGAATTATCTCGGGGGCAATTTTCCGGGGGACAATTATCCAGGGGGAATTATCCTGTCACCATGGTGATGATTATAAAACATTATGTAGATAATTTTAGATACAAAATGTTTTCAAATTAGCAAAAGAACACCCAGGTGGTTATTAGAATTTCTTTGATAATAATAATGAAGAATATACACATAAGTATAACAGAAATGCGAGAGAATGTAGAAGGGAGAAAAACAATAATAAACACACGCAATAATGTTTAATGTTCAAATTATTTTCCAAATTGTTGATAAATGCCCTCCTCTTATAAACTGCCCATCCAAGTTGCAAAAATTAATAAGCACCTGGGTGGTTTAAAGGAAAAATAGAGTTAATAGAATTCAAAAAGTAAATAGCAATACTAATATTACTGAAAACATCCATCGTTCCCTGTATTGTTCTCTGTAAAGTGCATTAGGAAAAAAATTGTGCCCAAAAATCTATTTGGTACATGTTTAGAACTGTTGTGCCATGAGTCTATGAAAGCATTGCAAATTTATGTTACCACAAAAAATGTCCTCGGTGTAAAGGTTTATCCAATTTCAAATCATGCATGGACAAAGTCTAAGTAAACCGTAGGCTCTTGTTTACACGTTTCGTTTATTTCATTTCATTTCATTTCCCAATTTATTTAATGTTGGTTTTACGTAGTTTACAAGATACATGATAAATATAAAATGAACTAATCAATACCAACTCGTCAAGCTAAGATTTATCACAAAACCCTACAAAGTTTGCAATTGCATTGCTTGATTAAGTTAATGGATTTAAGACAGAGTTTAAAAGCATCTAATGAAGGTTTGAACTTGACACTATCTGGCAAGGCGTTCCACGAAAGACTTTCTCTAAATAAAAAAGACTGATTGCCAAAGCGACTTGAACTTGATGGAGGAAGAGAGAGAAGATTTGAGTTTTGCAGACCGTAACGGATGTTTTTGACCATGAATAGTGTCTTCATAAAAGAGGGATTCAGCCCATGGATGGTTTTGTATATCTCGCATAAAAGGTAGCGTAAATAGATCTCATGTATACGCTTAAACCCAGACAATTGTAACAGTCCTTCATAGCTTTTAGAGAAATCTTGATAAACCGCTCTAAGTGTGCGTTTATGGATACTGTCAAGCTTACTGCATGAAGATCTGCCACAAAACATCCATATAATAGGTGAATAATTAAATATAGGCAAAATAAAGGAGTTAAATAAAAGTTTTAACTGGTCCTCTTGAAGGAAAGATCTAATCCTGTTGAGAGTTTTGATTCTATAACTAGCTTTATGACAGAGTGAGGAAATATGACTAGAAAAAGTTAGTTTGCTATCGATAGAAATACCAAGAAGCTCAACAGTTTCAACAGAGGTAATTAGAACATTATCAGCATATAGACTAACTGGTAAATTGTACTTAGGCTCCCCTAAGACTAACATCTGGAATTTTGACGGATTCGCAGCTAGCTGATTTGCTTTAACCAGGACAGAACATCTGAGAGGTCGTATTTTAGATTTGATATAACCTCCGCTAGAGAAAAAATAGACGGTATTATCATCCGCAAAATTACAAATGCCAGTCTTAGTTACAAAAGATAATAGATCATTAATAAAAATATTAAATAATAAGGGCCCGAGTATGGATTTTTGAGGTACCCCTTTCAATATTAGCAGCCAAGAACTGAAAAATGAACCAACTTTGGTTCGTTGAAAACGATTACTCAGGTAGCATTTAGAAAGTTTGAGACTTTGGTGATCAAGTCCATACGCAGCAAGTTTAGCAATCAAAAGCTCATGGTCAATACAATCAAATGCTTTGGACAAATCCATTATAATTGCTCCAACTTTACCAGACCTGTCCAAACATTTATGCCATTGACCAATCATTTGGAGTAAAGCGTGTTGAGTGTTATGCTTAGATCTGAAGCCGCAGAGCTGCGAATGTAAAATGCCATCAAAGTATTCAGCTAGCTGATTAAAAATAATTCTTTCAAAATTTTTAGAAAAAGATGACAAAATACTAATAGGTCTATAATTTTCCTTGAGAAATCTGTCCCCTTTTTTGAAACTTGGAGTAACATCAGCAAGTTTCATGGTTTGAGGAAACTTATCCAAATTTAGAGAGGCATTTAGACATAGAGCAATTGGCTCAGAGATGATATCAGCAACCATACGAAGGACTTTTGAAGGAAAAGGTCCACTTACACTTTTCCTAGGATTAAGATCCCGAATTACCCGATTGACTTGATCTGAGGTCACATTTGAGAAAGAAAAAGATTTCCCTCTATTTGAGCTAACGATGGATTTAATGCTCGGGTGGTTGCGATATTTTCTCACAATCGAATCAATGCTTGAATCGGTGTCTTGAACTTTATCTGGACAAGGTTCCCAAGGAGTTATATTCAGACTGTCCACTATATTTAAAACAAAAGAATTGAAGATTTTAGAGATATGCTCTTCATCTTTAATAATATCACCGTCGTCACGCAAAAGAATGCTTTCATGAACATGAGAACCTTTGGTGAAGAGGAGTTTAGTCGATTTCCAAAAGTCTTCAGAGGTTCCAAGATTCAGAAATTTGGATTTTTTTGCTTGACGGTTCAAGTGTACAACATAATTACGTTGTTTTTTATATAGATTAGAAAAATAAACATCACCAGTCTTATTCGTTTTGTTCTTCAAAGAAGAGCGCAACATAATGGCCTTACGTAGGGTTTTAGTCAAATGAGGCTTATGGTTTCCCCTGACTGTGTGTTTCTTCTTTGGAGCATGAGCGTCTAAGACAGATTCAAAGATTGAGCTGAAAGAGTCAAAATCCCCAGGTGCACTGTTAGTAAGAGCATTTACAAGGTCTTTGCAAAACCTGTCAAGAGAGAAATTTCGGAAGGTTCGATAATGCACAATCTGTGGAGGTGACTTTTCATACGTCAGCCTAAACATAGTATAAATCAGATGATGGTGGTCGCTAATTCCAGTTTCGAAGGAGTTACTTTTTTGAAAGCTCCTATTTTTATTGGTAAGTATAAGATCAATGCATCTACCATCACTAGATTTATAGCATGTTGGTTGTTTTATAAGATTAAATAATTTAAAATTAGACATGAAATTTGAGAGATCAATTTGGACGATTTCTTCATTAAAATCGCCCATTATAATGAGGTTTTCATATTCTTTAGAATAACAATCAAGAATATTTGTAATCTCATCTAAAAAGTACTTAATCCTCTGTTTAGGGTTGCGATAGATTGAGAGCACTAGCTATTTTTGCTTGCGCAAATTTAGTTCAGACACTATACACTGGATGTCATTTTTTACTACAGGACAGTGTAGTTTTCGATAAGGAAGTTTTTCTCTTACAAATAAGAGGAGACCACCACTTTTGTCTGAAACGTCTAGCCGTAAAGGCTGCTTAAACCCATGTACAAAAAACTGCCCGGCAGGGAAAGATGAATCCAGTTTACTCTCGGCAACACAGAGAATATCAACATTTTGCAAAATTGTATCGGAAACAGCATCGAATTTATTTCGAATCGAATTAACATTAAGATATGAGATAACAACGCTGTTTCTACGGAAGGAAGACTTTAATGATTTCAGAGGGTTAATCTCGTCGCTGTTTTCAATAGGTACAATTTGATGAAATGATAAGAAAAGTCAATTTTTGATATAATACATAAGATTTTCTCCAAGCAAACGTGAACCAGTGGTATTTAAATGGATACGGCTTCGATTTAGGTGATTTCCCCCGACCATGTTTCTATGTTCAATATAGGCTAGATTTCTATCGCTACATTTTTTTTTCAACCATTTGTTTACATCAGAAACACGTTCTCGAAACTTATCATCTCTGGACACCAATTTACCAATTGCAACGGTGACAGTGTTGGAGATATCTATTGCTAAGTTTATAATATTATTTGCAATATCTTCGGAGTTATCGTTTCCTTTCAGGTCATTAGTACCACAGTGTAAAATGATCATGTCAGGTTTAAAATTTAGAGATGGTTTTATGTAATGTTTCATACAGTTGGTTGTTGCACCAGGAAAAGATTTTACTATGACGCGGGTGTCATTGTCTGACAACTCGTAACCCTTTAGTTCTTTAACAATTGAATCACCCAAAATGGAGACAACTTGGCTTTTATCATTAATCTTGTTTTGATTCTTTCCTTTATTATGCCTTTTACTATTTCGATTACGGGTTGTTATATTTTTGTCGTCAAGTTTTTGTGTATCATAATTGACATTTAAATCATTGTTCTCATGAGTGAGATTTTCGTAAGGATTTTTATGTAAGAAACGATTATTATCCTTAGTGTCCCTTTAGTATTGTGGGGAAGATGTGTGGAGAATCTCGCAAAGAAATGTGGGAAATCTTCCACATAAGGAAGCTGACACGAGATTAGTTTTGCATGCAATCGCTTGCCGTAATTGTCGCTGAAGATACGGATGTTTTTGTCCTTCTTCTGTATGGTATATCACAGCAGGTACGTTTCCTGTCTGGTACATGAAAATAGACACAAGCCAATTCATTGACATGAGAAAAATATTTGATAGTCTTGGATAGGATGTATCGATCTACCTTTTGTTATTACTTCATCAATTTGTCTACTTAAGTTTTTGTAAAGCATAAATTATAGGCAAAACTAACTTTTTTTTTGCAAAGTTTTACATTGATCTGTATCTAAATGCAACAATATGCCCAAATTTAGGTCATTGTAAGAATTGTTTTAATGTAAGGAAAATTTGGTGATTGATCAATAATTAGAAAATTTTGAAACTTTTTGAGAAATATAGCTTCAGACATTTGGCTACATGTTACTTCAACTGATTGAAATAAGATAAAAAAGAGCTCTCTCACACAAAAATAAGTAGCAGATAATGCAATTGAGTAGAACAACCTTGAAAAACAGCTTCCCAAAGTAGTTGAAATATCATCTTCGTAAAATAAAAAATCTGGTCTGTAAATTGTCAAATCTGGTCCGTAAATTACTCCAAATTTCAACTAGAAATCACAATAGTTCAATTCATTACAAAATGAAGTTGATTGAGTACAATTTAAAAACAACCCATGGTTGACCCCCGGAAAAAAAGGCGTGGTCACCTTTTTTTTTAATTTTCAGAAACCTTTATAAATTATAGGAAAACTCACAAAAGGTCAGCGAATTCAGTTAAAGCGTTAAAAAGTTATTTAGATTCAAAAATGCCGCGGGGCAATTTGACCCCCTCCCCCCATGCAGAATAGGGTTAAAAGGAAAGGTTGGAAGGGAGGGCATGATCTTTTATTCAAACGGTGTGGCTCACGGTGGGAAATTAAATGAAACGATATCAAAACAAGAATACAAATGTATTCACAATAAAAATATCCTGATTGCATTGCTCCTCCAGTCACTTTATTTGGCTCAAGTGCCTTTCCGCAAATATGCCAACAATTAACCTTTCACAATACGGTTGCACGTTGCAGGGATGTGAAGCAGTAGACCCCAGGAAAGCAACTACCACCGTCAAAGAAAGTAACCACCAAAAAGGATATAAAGAGCATGACAGGTAACGAATTTTACGATGGAGATGACGAGTCGAGTTATTTGAATGATTATCAAACACCATAGAAAAAGCCAAAAACACGAATCAACATTTATACACGACTTGCAGACTTGGAGAAGGTTGTACATGGTGACTTTTTAAGATACAACCTTTGATAATAACTATCCCAAAAGATACGAATTGAGTGTTGGTTTGGACCCTTGAGATGAAAGAAAACTTATAAAAATGGCATTGTGAGGTTTGCCTTTGCTCGTGTATGGAAAACAATTTAAAGGGACATAGAAATACTTGGGATTCCGTGATATTTCAAAATCACATGTGAATTTATTTATTTATTTATTTATTTATTTATTTATTTATTTATTTATTTATTTATTTATTTATTTATTTATTTATTTATTTATTTATTTATTTATTTATTTATTTATTTATTTATTTATTTATTTATTTATTTATTTATTTTTATTTATTTATTTATTTATTTATTTCTAAAATATTTATACAGGATAGTCGTTTCAGTATATACATTTTACAATGTCAAAGCTACAAACGAGTCCTGTCTGAATTAAGATAAGCAGAAAAATGATAGAATAAGAGAAGGAAAAGTAAAAGTAATAAATCAAATCAAGTTTGAAATTCAAAACAAGAATTTTGCAACAAAAAGCAGATTAGAATTCAAAATTTCTTAATTTATTTGAAAATATCTTATCTTTTTCTATTGTACGGATTTCTCTCGGAATCTGGTTGTAAATGATTGCTCCTTGGTAAAAGAATCCATTTTGTGCTGCTTTAGTCTTGACCTTTGGTATCCTTATCGAGTTGTTGTTGTTTCTTGTCGATTTTGTATGTGATATCAATTCAAAGTAATTCAGCATAGGTGGAGGAAATTTCCTCTTGATGGAATTTCTAACCAGTTGGCATGCATGTCGTTTTACATGCATGTAAAATGTTGCAAGGCAAGAATTATCCAGAGCACATCTCCCAACCTCAATCCCAGGGCTTCTTCTTCTCTCTACTTGCATATCGGACATTTATATGTAGAAAAAGATAGCCCTGGCATCGGCTGATTAAAACACCTTCAAAATTTAAAGGATTTTTTAGAGAGGTGGCCCGATAGGCGGTCTTAACTCGATGTTCTCCATTCTGTCCAAATGTTTGACAAAACTTATCGAGGTAAGTTTGTAATTTTGATATGGCAACGGCCAGCGAAATTATTAAAACAATGACGAAGACCAGATGCAGAGCAATGCTAGATTTAACATTTAAATCACTATAAGGGCTAGTTGCTAAGTTGGCAAGCCAAATATCGAAAGCCTGAGGCAGAAGAAAGAACGAGGCTGAAACGGAACTGTATCACTGAATGAATCACCAGTGGATTATACTGAAAGTGATACTATGATCGAGAAAAGATGATAAAAAATATGTATGGACGGCACAGGATTTTACTGACGTCATATGATGATGTGATTTCATAGATCTTAAAGTCCTAAATAGTTTGTCAAATCCTTCTAGGCCAGTTTAGACCACAAATGACGTCATGTTATTGCCATTACTCATCGATTTATTCAGGGGTGGATAAAGGGAAAAATTCCTCCTGGGCAAACTTTTTTAACATAATATTAACAACAACAGCAAACAGGAAATGTTATTTAACAGACCAATTAATTTATTTCAAATTCTAAGAAACACAAGATATACATCCAAATCACAATTTGCATAATGTTTCTTGGCTAAGTGATGAACCCATCAAATTCGACTGCAATGCATTTGCTTCATGACTTATAACCAAGTCTGTTGTGTTTGACCAGTCTAAAAAATGACTTTCTAATCCAAACGATTTTGAATGAGTCGCAAATTCAATTGCCGAACAGGCCATATTACTAACATTTTAAAGGATATTACCACATGAAGACATTACGCAGCATCTGAAAATGAAAAGAAGACATTTTTATTAAAGATTTCTTTCCAAAAGATTAACAATGGGTATTTATAAGCTTTTAAATCAAAACAGCAACTATAATGAATGACCATATGAATGTCCAAAATTTATAATTCTACTATGTTTATATACAATGTCAATCATAACTCCTTTTACCTATCAGAGCCATTTACTTAGCACTGCGAATATAATAACTATCACACACACACACCATGGATTTTAAGTTCTTTCTGCTTCAGTTAAGTACTATTAGTAGCAGTACCTGTGTATGTTTATTTGGTGTGTTTTTTCCATAATTATTATTGCACTTTCCCAAAAGCCTCCACTAACTTGTAATTAAACTGATCAAAACAGAACAATCTAAGCAATTTATTACCCAAATCACTCAGCCTGATCACAACAAAGGTTATTCAATAGGAAACAAGAGCCAGGTGGCGCAAAATGGTAGCAGCAGACGTACTTGAGGTCACTTAAAATTGAAATAAACTTTGCACACCAGCCATTCTGTAACATTACTGTTCTAGAAAATTTACCCAACGTCAGCAATTACAACAAAAATTTCATGAAAAAAGGGGCAAAAAGTTTTAAAGCCAAATCAAACTATCATCTTCCAAAACCTAAATTACACGGACAACACAATTTATTTAAAAATAATGATTTCATAAACAAATAATCCACCAGAAAAACTGCTTTTTAAACCAGATCTTTGTACAGATACAAGTAAATGGCGGTCATGATGGCGGAAGGAAATAAGAATACTACTGTAAATGAACTGGATACAAATACTGTTATTGTTGAAGAATACGATAAGAACTTGAATATATCTTTGGGTGCTGAAGAATTTATCACTAAAAAGTTTGATGATATGAATCGTGATGCTGAATATCTAAATATAAAGGCTAGTATTTTGGCGGATATCAAACCTTTACTTCAAGAAACAGTTAAAGATCATATGAGATCAGAACGATTTAATAAAATGGATTACGATAGTTTTGGAGTGGATAATCGGTATTTACAAAGATTGGAGGATGAAATCAAGTTTTTGAGGGATGAGATAGGCTCTAAAAACAAAATCATAAACATTTTGCTGGAAGATTTATTGATGCATAACAAGCAGAATTCTCTCTCACACGGTAAAACTTTTAATTCGTATCAAATTAGAAAAACTTCCGAAAATCAGAATTCAAATTTCTCAGGGGACAAATTCATAACACCTAAAAAACACGCACGTACTGAAACCATTAATGACGATAACTTGTCGAATATTCTTGTATGTATTGCGGCCTTTAAATGTTAAATATTCAGTTCAAAAGAGAAATTCAATAATCTATAAAAATCAATATTTAATGAGTTCATTATTCATTGTTAAACAAGAACCCTTCCTAACTGTAACTGTATATTTCGGGAATAACCTTCGAATATTGACTTCCGTCACGTACTGCACTCGCATTCAATATTCTGTAGTAAGGCCCTCATAACTAGTTTGTATAGGGTTAGTCTTTTTCGGGGGCCTTCATACTGAGATCTAGATTTATAAACTTTTGTATCTTGAGTTTTACGACATACACTCATATTAATAATTTATATGACATTTTTAGGAATGTCTTTCCAGTCAGCGTTATCCTGTTTTGGACGGTTATTTAATTATGAAATATTAAAGGCATACCGAACTACCCATGGTCACTTTTAATTTAGTGAGCCTCGCGGAAATAAAAATTTACAAGCATACAAATTGAAAAATACTAACCTGTCTTCACCATAAAAAATTAAGTGTAAATGTTCTTCTGAACCAATACAATGTTTGTATTATACAGTAATGGCTGTTATGACCAATTTATAAGAAAAATAGGGTTTAAAGAGAAAATTCGGGTAAAAGTTTACGAGAGTGTCTACGAGGATTGCTAAAAAAATATAGATAGAACCAAGAAAAGTTTTGAAGAATTGCATATAACATAACTAGAAATATTAAAGAATACATTTTCATCATCTTCATTGCACTAAACTGTGTCCTGTGCATCAAATATTGACAACAAAAGTTGATCGTGATTTTTCTTTTTCTCTCCATGTTGTTTTGCTTTAAAAACGATGAAGAATTATGTAATAATATATAGACCAGCTAACTTTCCACGGTCAGCCAATTAATGGAGGTGTTATTAATAAATGTAATAAGTTCAAAATAATAACAAAAATAGATTTTTTCTGGTCCTCATAATTCAAAAGCATGAAACACGCGGTGATTTGCCCCGAGTCTCGGAACACAAAATAAGTGGTAACCCTGGGTATTTCGGTATCTTTATTACGCCGTTGTGTATCTGCTTGGCTAATTCACGAATGCCGTCAACTGGACCCTGTTCTTCCGAATGGCCGATGTGAATTCAGCCTAGAAGTTTTTCAAAAACACATTGTTGGAAACTGTCAATAAAAATGTTTATATACCAATGATGAATAAAAGTGTGAGAAGACGAAACTGACCATGTTAACCTCAAACGACCCCAAAACCCTTGCGGCCTTTTTAGCTTTAAATTTTGTCATAACCACCTATTAACTGTTCTATTTATGTTTTGGAATTAAACAATTTCCTTCCTTTTTCTTTTCGTCTTTCATTTTGATTTTCATTTGACCGAACATTAATAGCAATATCTTCAAACTGAAATGGAATATCATATATTAAAGGCATACCGAATTTCCCAGGATATCTCAGATTTGGAGAATAAAAATTAAACACTCGAGGCAGGCCATAGCGTGGTTCATCCACTTGAATTATGCAGGTCAGAAATAATCTTTTTTTTATTTTTAACTTATAATATACTTATTATAGCCTCCATCAGCTAAATGGCTAGCCAAAGCAGACATTATTGTATAGTGTAAACATTATTGTATAGTGTAAACATTATTGTGTTGTGTTAAGTTACACTTAAATACTAAATTTATGAAATAGGTAAGTACTTTCTGTTTGTATATTTCTCTTGCTTAAATTTTAATTTTATGGGATCCACTAAATTGTAATATGCCCTGGGTAGTTCGGTATGCCTTTAAAGTGCGAACAATATCCAGGCGTTGTTAAAGACGTCGATATAACGTTCGAACGACATCTGCTAGGGAATGACTTGTTTTAATCATCGCCTGTCTATAAAATATCTTCCAGGTTTTTCATAAAACAGTCTAAGATGTGAGAAAAACATGAATGGTCCGTCATCAAAAATACTTGAGGAATGAAGAACACTTATCTTTTCTTAGTTTAAGATTTCCTTTCTGTTTAATTCACATTCAACAATTTCTCGAAGTTTATATCAGTGTAAATTGATAAAACAAGATGTTTTGAGATTTCCAGTCTGATGAGGGAGTTTGATGAAAGTACTGCAGGACAAAAGATGATACAGGATCCAAATAACAAAGGGTTTTTAAATGTTTTTAGGATTCAGTGAATCATGGAATCGTTATCAAAAAGAAACAATACTACGTTCCATGGCGAAACATGCTGTGGCGTTTCCATGGTTGTCCACGCTCTTATTCGCTTGGATTTTGTTATATTCGGATGCTAATGATGGTGGTTAATTGTTTTTCGCGTTTGTAATGATAACAATTTGAATGAAGCTGTATTGTTGAGCTTTTTTTTAAACAACGGAGTTGAAAATCCTTCTTAACTACATAAGGAAAATTATTGTAGTTAACAACAAAAAGGGGAAAACAAAGGCTATGCTATTTGGAACTAGTCGAAAACTTTCACAGTGTAATCAGTTAAATCTCGTTTCTGATGGAGTGAAGATAAACAACACGACTAGAAATAAATATCATGGCACAAAGATAGATCCGATCCTAAATCTATCGGACAACTTCGATACCATATACAAGAAAATGTCATCACGTCTTCGACTTCTCACCAACCTTCGCCCTAATTTGACCCAGAAAGCAATTATTTCCGTTTATCAAATGATAATCGTTCCATTATTTATATTTAATTGTATCACGAATCTCAACTTCAATAAAACGCAAGAAGATAAACTCACTTCCTTGCAAAGACAAGCTTAATCTCTTATAAATGGCCATAGTAGCTCCGCTGATACTGCGAATATTATTAAAATTGACAGCCTGCAAAATTTAGCAAAAAGACGTGCTATTATCTTAATTAAAAAATGTTTGGACAGTTTGGTCTGTAAGAATTTTGCCAACTATTTCTCATACAACACTCACTCAGCAGGAACCAGGAATCAAGGTTGTTTATGAGTTTTTCCTAGAAACAGGTTGGAGACTGCGAGGTCAGTGTTTTTCTTTATGGGAGTGAAAGTCTCTCTTCCCATAGAGATTAGACGGACTGAGTTTTCAACAGATTTTCCTAACAAGGTAAAAGCTTATTCCTGGTAGTCAGCAATCAGTGATGAGTTCCTAGGCTTAGTTCTTAGAGTTTTTGCATTAGGTATTTTATTTTATTTTTGTGTGTATATCACAATGTTTTGAATAATTTTACTTATTTTGTATTTTGTTGTCTTTATCAGGACTTGCATTAACAGCAGTTTATTTTCAAACTGAAGCATTGTATCTCGGATAAATATTTTTAAATAAATAAACTTATTTCTATCGCTCAAAAATTAAGCGAAATGTTTGTTCAACACTTTACTGTAATAACATTTTAATAAAAAACACTCTCAAGTAAGAAAAAGTGAATTTAAAAACCAACAAGAACCATATGCTGCAAAACGGTAGCAGCATTTTAAAACTAAGTCACAATACGAACAAAATAGGTTCAACACATTCATCCGAGTTTTAAACTTTCTTAGCCTATAAGTTACAATGACGCAATTTTATGTTTAAAAAAGACTCGTGTAAGGTTTAATAAAGAAACAGCCCAGTGCACAAAATCTTCAACAATTCTCTGTGGAGGACTTGCTTTAAACAAAATAAATATACATTTGTGAGCTGTAACCATGGATACTTTATATCATATTTTAAAATATATTTAAACTAACAAAAAATCGTCTTCATCAAATAAATATTATTAATGAATAAAAAGAAAAAAATCCATCCGTAATACTGGGTTTTAAACTTTGCCACACAAAGTTAACAAAAATACAAACGTAAAAAAATAAAAAAAGGAAATGGGTAAATGAGGTTCATCTGTTGTTGCTTAAATTTTGTGAAGCAGAATAAATCAAAATACCATTTAATACATCGGACATTTTTTTTCTACTAGCCCTTCCCTAGGAAAACTATTTCTTCATTTTGGCGGTAATTTAAATAACCAGATGGAGAAAAAGATTAAATTTCCCTGGAAGTTAATTAGGCAGATGATAAAGAGAGTAGAGAATACATTTAGAATTTCGGGCGACATCAGTACATTTAAATTATGTAACAAGAAAATTAAGAGAACACAGTGAACCATAATGATAAATAATTAAATTCTTTAATGTGAAATGTGTCAAAAAAATTACCAACAAGTTCCCATGACTTATAACAATTATTACAATCATGAAAAATATATTCATTTCAGTGGTTTTTAAATAATTTATTCCTTCATCTATTTTCATCTGACAACACAAGAAGGATTTTTTTCTCTTTGATTACAATATGGTGAACCAGAAAATGCAGATAAATTCAGGAATCCGAGCAAAGGTGTTGGAAGATTTCTATTCTGGTGTTACCCTTCACGGATTTCGTTTTTTATTTGAAGGAAGTAGAATCAGAAGAATCATTTGGTTCTGTATCACAACAGCGGTATTTTCGATTTCCTTCTGGCTGTTTTATGGTTTGGTCACCGATTTCTTGAAAAGAAAAACGTTGACTACTTTATCTAAAACAAATGTTGAGTGGGAGGTTGAATTTCCTACAATTACTTTTTGTCCAAATGTTCCAGAATCGAAAGAAAAACTGGAAAATCTGCCAGGAAATGTGACTGACAACGAATTTTTATTAGAAATTTCCGATGAAGTAAGATCGGGTAACATTAGTGCTAAAACACTTCACTACTGTAAAACCTACAATATCAATACTTACACAGACTTAATAAAGACTTACCAATTTTCAAGCGTACACGATTACCATTTTGATTCGGATATTTTGCATGCGTTTTATGACAACTGCTTATACTATCACGACGAATGCAATAAAACACATTTCAAGTCGGCTGTTTATGACAATAAGATGTGTTTACAATTCAATCCGTATGTACCAAATCAAAAGGGACTAGCCGTACCGAAACATGCTTTGTTTTGGGAGTCATTTACTTTTATGTTTGATTTGGGCAAACAATCGTTAAAATGGAGTTTATCCAATTTTGCTGATGTTGATGTGTTCATAACCAAATATGGTAACCACCATTACGATTATGGGGACAGTGATGTTGTTTCAATACAACCCGGTGTGTACAAGTATATCAGATTGTTAAGAAAACAGGTAATGTGATAATAGATAAACCAGTGAACACAAAACGTCTTAAATCATGACATTATTCATGTCTCCCGTTGGTTTGCACATTTTTCGACCAGTTAAAGAAATCTTTAAGACTTCTCTTTCAAAGCTGCACAATGGTTCTACATCACATGGCTGATGACGGATTATTCCGAAACTGGGACTCAATTGGTCGCAATGCCTCTCCCCAATGTATTAGTGATTTTTTGGTGTTTCACTTTCACTTTGAGTTGGCGACGTCTTAAAAAAGTCGCTAGTCTTTAAAATACCTTTCAGAGAAGTCTTAAAGGCGAATTGTATTCATTGAGAACATAAGTGAGAAAAGTAACACGAGGTTCCTATGAGGAATAGAAATTTATTGACCTATTTTTAAAATAATATTTTCAGATTAATCTGCTTCCACCACCTTTTAAAAGTCAATGCGGATCAAAACCCTTGGAATTTATTCGGAACAGAACTTATACGAAAAAGTTTTGCTGGCTTGATTGTTTAATAAAAGAAATATATGAAAAAGTTGGATGCGTAGGACCAAATTTTCGTGATCTTGTTGGTAGGATAATTGTAATTATGTTTCTCTTCTCAATTATTTGTTGTTTAAAATTTGTAACGTTTGTAATTTTTATGATCCCTTTGGTGCGATAAAATATAAAACTTATATATATATATAATAAATATAATTTTTCTATCCAGATCTCGAAGAATGTCATGTGAAGATTGTTGGAAAAGCTATTGATCTTGAAGGTACCGCACCTTTCCAGAATTCATTCAGACAAATGTGCTTCTTTGCACAACACGGCAATGCTATAGCATCTTTGGAGGGTAGTACTAAACCCTGCAACTCTCCTCAAAAATATTGACCGATAATATTCAATGAAATTACATAACGAAGGGAGGATTCTGTAATATCAGCCAATTTCTTCCTAAAATGTCAGGGCCATTTTGTCTCCTCGCTTTCATATAAAAAAATTAGTGGCTTTGAGTTTGAGATGTTACAGTTACCCTGAATATTGAGTCCTTGGACTTCCATCTTTATCGATTGGTTCTTCCGCCCCGCCGACTTGCAACTTATCGCCAAAGATATGTATATCACAGCTGTAGCTTGCGCAATGGCCAGTGTGTAGTCAGTCAATGACTCCAAATGGGCTGATAAGCTGCCATTAACACGTATCGAAGTGAAGTATTGAGATCGACATAAACACGGGTCTCAGCCGTTGTGTTCGACAGTGATATCCACTACACCATCGCTGCACAATTCAGATAATTTGGTGTAAAGTTATAAGTGAATTTTCGAAGTCATTATAAGAATAATTTTGGCGACCGGAAGTGTCCGAATATTAAGCCTACTTTTTGTACTTTTTGCTTCGGACTGCCATTTGTTACATACATTGCCCAAACTATTTTTAGGGGATTTATTTCATGGAGAATTCAAGCAAAACTGCATGAAGAACTGTCCTGATGAATGTCAAATAACAAGTTACGACACAAGCCTGAATGATGTTCGAATCGGAAATGGTGGGATCTATACAGATATTGTAAACAACAATAACATGACAATTGACGAGGTGGAAAAATACATACGGTATGTTATCAAATTTTATCATAATTTTTTTTTAAATATTCATAATTATACCGCTTTCCTACTAGACAGAATATTTCGCGCAGAGCAATTTCTTTTTGTTATGATTGGTGCACGTTTTCTGATAACCCAATCGGATTTCCTTTTTCATCCGAAAATTCTCCCGCCAAAGACAATACCATGCAACCCTCTCTATAGTAGGCACCCAATCATGGGGACACCTCCTTATAACCAAGAAAGATGAATAAGAGGACGCACAATTCGTAATTAATTTCTCGTCATCCATTTCCATTTCTATTGTTCATGACTTCTAAAAAATGTAACCGTGTTACACATTTCATTGGATTAGCAGCATTTTTGAGAATTTTTTGATTCACTTTATTTTTCACCTTTTGCAAAATCTCCGATGTATCAATAATGATGAGAACATAGGGCTTTTTTGGTTTTATTTCGGGGTTTTTTATTCGGCATTTTAGAAGAAAGTTTTTTAAACTTTCCAAAACGTATTTATGTAAATAATAGCATGCTCATAATCGAAAAAAGCCCTATGAATATCCTTAACTGATCTGAACTAATCTCAGTGTGAGTTAGCTTATATAAGCTTATATTGGTGTCTTATAACGAAAGAGATTTCCGTCTGCTTATTGTTACAAAATGTTCAGGTAGCGTGTAGTCGACACAATACCAGAAATAATAAAACTTGATAACCGGACACAAAGCAGGAATGAGTAATTATGCGTTTTTTGTCACGATTTCTGTTGATTATTTCAAGGGAAAAGAAGGTTGTGTTTCTTCCTCATTTGTCCTATTTATAGCGGGGAACGTTTTTGGCCCGTTGCTGTCCGCTATGGAGAGGTTTGACTTTTCGCAAGATCGCATTTAACAAAATCTGTTTGGCAAAATCTGTTTGACCAACGAATTTTAGGTTTATCATTTTATTACGATACGTGCTGGTAAAAAAATGTATTAATTAATGCATTAACTAAGCTACAATTTTAAAGTGGTACTACTGCGGAAAAAGGTTCGAAATTAAATTTCATACTGATTGATAATTTGTCTGAAACCCAACAGAAGTAGCTGTTGTAGTTACAATGTGATAGTGATGGTCTAGAATCTCAACATTTTATCAGGGACCAAAAGAACTCTAAAGTATCTAAAACGTTAAAATTAATTTACATTTTCGACTCCTCAAGATAATACAATACCTATGAGTTTGAAATGACCACAAATAGGCAGATGATAGAATTGCTTTCCACGTGAATCAAGGTGTTAAAATAGATATATTCCGAAACATTATAACTGCTTCAGCTGATAACACAGATGTTTTCGTGAATGTTGTGTATCATTACACTCGTTTCATGTATAATGACTCGCGGGAACTTTGAGTAGTCTTTACCAGTTCATACGTTACCAGTTCATAAGAGTTATGTCATGGATGCAAATATTATTGATGTTTTGCCTTCATTGATATGTAAGAAGCAATTAGAAAGATAATTAACGGCACTCTTTTTGCATGTGATGCATCAAGCAAAGTTGGATTGAAACAAAACCTTATTCAGTTACGACCTTATTTATTCATTTGGAAAAGCACAACTCAAATGCTGTTCCTGGCAGAAATTTTTTTAGTGGAATTTGCTTATTGTGAGTCACAAAACCATTTTCAGAAAATCTGCTTACTCAGCGTATTTAGCCAACATGGGAGCTAAACAACCATTTCCCTCACAGTGAAAGTAGGTTTTCTGAGCTCCCTAGCATAGTACTATTTAGATATACGGACAAACCTCTTGCAAGTACATACGGGACACCACTGAGCTTTTTCAGTATAAGAAATGGTATTCTGAAGTTTTTGTAGGCAATAAACATTAGGGATTGATTCCTCGCTTCTTAGTATTTAATTTTTTTCTTTAGAAAAAATATTTTCGGTGTGAGTATCTCATTCTTGGACTCGAACATTTTCGAAGAAACGATGGTGGAAGCTGTTTCGTTCATAGCTTTAATAGGTTGGTATATATAGAAATAACAAAGTTAAAATGTTATCATACGAACCATAATTTTAATAAGCATAATCTAGAGTTGTCTTCAGTGATGGATACAAAGAAGTAACCGGCTAAATTTAAATATGTTATTTAGAAGATTAATGCTAAATGCCACTTTGTAATACCTGTTTTGTTTTCCAATAAATCTTTTTTGAGATCACATTTTATCGATGCTTTATCCTGTTTTATCGAATAAACACCAGGCCTTTTAATTAAAATGAAGAGGCGTTTATAGAAACAGGGCGTTTATTACAATAATAAAAATTGGGAATTTGAAGGAATGGGACAGTATCACAAGTTTCTTCTAAAGAATGAAAATGTTGAAAAACAGTCTTGTTTTTTATTTGTATGCAAGAGAGAAAATGTTGTGTTGTGTTTACATTTGAACTTGTTTCAGGGGCGATTATTCAAAAGGCGTGTTTCTTGGAAAAATCTAATTTTGGAGGGGGATTTATTCAAAAAGGAGCGTTTATTACAAATGAGGATGTTCATTCGACAAAATTCGGTAATCAGAGAATCATTCGCAAGGATGAAGATTCGCGATTACGTTTTGGGATTAACTTTTGGAAGATAAAATTTCGCGACATAAAATTTCGTGATTACAAAAGTTTTCGAGATAATCTTTCGCGAATTGCCAATATATAATATTCAAATATTTGCTTAAACAGCTGAAATAGGTAAATCAAGAGAAACTTTTTTAAAAAAATTATCAAAAATTGACAATTTAGTCAGTCAAACTTTCGCGAAAATACCAAAGAATCGGGAATTTTCTCCGATTAGTCTCGATTGGCTGTTGCATTTCATGCAAAGATTTCATACCAGGTGACGTTTAATCAGCATGTTAAGACAACCGATCTCGTGATCGTGTACGTTGTTGGTCCTCTTTACGCCGACCAAAATTTAACGCCGGTCGTTACTGTTTTGTTTTTTTAAAAACTCTCACTCACAAATATCTAAACTATCGGGCCTTCTAACGCCAAGTCATTTAAATTAACACCTTAATGGTCGACGTATAAAGAGCCACTAAGATATATACCTTTTTTTCTTCTTCTTCGTTTTAGGTACAATCGGAGGTAGCGTTGGATTGGGGCTTGGTTTCAGTTTTATTACTGGATTTGAATTTCTGTTTTTCATTTATGATTATATTACAATGCCATGGAGAGTTAAGAAGTCAACTGAAGAAGAACCCAATGAAAATGCACAAACCATCTCATATTTGAGCAGCTGATTAACTTTTATTTTAAAATTTCATATGTATTCTTAGCCCAGTAACCTGTGTTTTTAGACTTTTTTGCACCAAAACCTATTGAATTGTATATAAATTTGTAACTTTATTGGGTAAGCGAGATGCTTTGCAGCTGGAGCACATTATTATTTGACACGATCAAATATGTAGATTACGTCATAGAAATTGCTTTATACCCAACCCCTTTTTTTAAATCGATTGTTTTCTGTGTATTGTTTGACATAAATTTTGTGATGTTTTTGACAGAATAATCGCGCTCTGTGACGAAATGAGAAAATATTCTTAATTAAAATATTCTCGGTGATTCGTACCTATAAATTCTAAGGGGACAGTTTCACAAGAACTTCTAGTAAAGTTTCCTGTATACCTGTACTTTGTCTCAATTTTCTTGTCTTGTTTGGCCATTTACATTTAACGAGAGAAAAAAAAGTAAACACTTGTTCAAAAATATTTTCAAGGTTCTAAAAATGATAATTTAATGAATCGGATGTCGAATTCTTAACGCTTTGTTTCCACTATTTGAAATAAACTTTCATATCTATAATAAAAAGCTGAGCCTGGGCATATTCTTAATGTTTGATCCATTGTCAGCCTCGATATTCTTATAAAGTTTATTCTTATAAAAAAGCGTGTAATCAGTGAAAATACAGTTTCATTTTAACCTCAATGATTCTCTAGGCTTTGAATATTTGGCTTGCCAACTTAGGAAGTAGCTGTTGCATACGCAAACCTTAATATTGTGAGTACATTTTAATTTTCTCATTACAATTTGAACGACAAAACAAGAGGAGAAAAAATTTTGTGACACGATTAAAACAGTTCAAAAACAGCACGAAATTACATCAGGGTCTGGAATAATCGAAGCAATAAAACAGTCAGTTTGCCTCAAATTTGGGACATCGAAGCGGCACAAAAACTGGTCCATCTCAAAAAAAGTCTGTTATTTTCGTTTAAAAGAGTTATTTCCATTAACCCAGACAGAATTAACTTAGTTTATACTGCAATCTAGCGTTGATTGCAATTTGGTATGTTAACCAACTGCCATATATCAATTAATATTTTCCAGCAAATTTGCTTTTATGCTGGTATGTCTTATAACAAGTGATTTCGTTTTAAAAAAGGATATTATATATAATTGTTTATTACGGTAAATAACAAAAACTCAAGAATGACAGAAACGACCAAACAAACGTTCAAAAAAATTGAGTATAAGTTGCATAAATTGGTATAATTGACTAAACTCGAAAAGTGATGTTGATTTTTCGGACAACACAGAAATTTACGATGAGAAATATTTCTTTAAATAAATAAACGAAATATTTACATATGTCAAATATAAACATTAATACTGGTTACCTAATAAATCTTTGTTTACACTAAGGAAAATATCTGTTAAAAATGAAAAATCCAGCTCAATAACACGTCCTTTGAACTGATCAAAAAAAGTTCAGATCAGTTTTTTCACATAGTTAATTAATTTAAGTTCTGATGGAAATCATGCTTAAAGAGACGAACCACACAATCAATTTTAGTCGCCACAGTACATTGAGTTACAAAAGAAAGTCTCACAATGCGGCAAGTACTTTACGAATTTCATAATTCCAGGAGAGAGGTGAACGTTTTTACAAAGACACATTTGCAAAATTCAAATGACGTCATCTTCATCACCTTCTTCTTCTTCATCACCATCTTTGTCTTTCAGTACAAGCAACTCCCGATTCTCGTACGTCAGGAAACCGTTCACGTCAATTAAGATGTTAATAACTGTGTCACCTTGCGAACTAAAGTAAACAGAGTGATAAAATGATAACATTCTCTTGCAAACAACAACAACAACAACAACAACAACAACAACAACATTCATATCTGTTGGATATCATATAATTGCCACAACGCAATGTTGTAATTACTCGTTTGGGGTTTGTTTGGCGATGGAGTGTGGTTATCTCCGTTAAAGGAGAATTGACGGTATTAAATTTTGAATAAAATTACTCCTTATCTACATGTAAATAAGTTTTTTGAATTGCCACGTGATCAAAATGGTGACGTCACATGGTCACTGCTATTTCTGCCGAGCATATAAAAATTAGTTGAAAGGAAAACAACTAAAAGATAAACAAATGATATTTCTAAATCCTTTAATTCACTATTTTATAATGTTCTTCTTCAACTTATCATTAACCTATAATCAAAAGTTCAAAAGTCAAGAAATAAGAAGATTAACTGAAACGTAGCATCTTCGGTAGAACGTTCACGTACAGTTCAGTTCAAAATAAGAGCATTCACAGGACTGTGAACGGTGTATCATTTTTTGGAATTAATTGACCAATTGACCAAATTTGAAAAATTTTGCGGACGAAACTTTGATTTTTTTTTTTTTTTGCGGAGGAAATATTTGCGGGTGATTAATTTTCAAAGGTTTCTGCGGAAGTAATTTTGCAAATAAATGGCCAATATCGCAAAAATTTCTTCCATAAAAAATTTCTTCCACAAAAAATTTCTTCATTTCAGGTAACAATTTGAGACCATCCAACGTATAGGTGAAAACTCTTATAAAAGAGGTTGAAAAAACTCAACCTGTTAATAAGGTCTTGGACAGTTATTCGAATGGGATCGACTGGTTTAACCATGTCAAATATTTCATCCTAAAAATGATGAAGAGAACTCGTTATTCATCACACACAGTTACAAACCAAATTTCTAAACATCATTATGAAGAACTAATCACATATAGAACATGAGGGTCTTTCTGGAGAACTAATACGTTGGTCGGGAAAAAATTACCTTTACGTCATGAAGAGCGACTTGTTCGTGACCATGTCTCTCCATTTCTTGTTGGATAGACTAAAATCAATTTGGATATTTAGGTATTGAGGTGTATTGCAAGTATATACAGGTGCTGTACTCACTCAAATGCGAACTGATATAACAAATCATATCTAAGAACAGTAGCCTGCGTAAATACAAATCATTGGTTTTTATCTTAGCTTTGATGATGTGATGTTCTTATTTCAACAAAGTTAACCCTATACTGGTTATGAGGGCATTACCGGAGAATATTGACTGACGTCATAGTAAAGCCCCACCTTGCGAGGACAGTACGTGACGGAAGTCAATATTCGAAGGTAATGCCCGAAATAAACAGTTAGCTATGGGTTATTACCCGCGTTTGTGTTTTTTCAAAATTTTACTTCGCTTCGTACACAAAAAAATAATAATTGTAAAACAAACTTTTCTTTAAAATGTTATTAAAAATAGAAAAAATGCAACGCAAAGAGTTCTTTAACAGATTCAGTTATTATTTGTCCCTAAAATTTTCTTTCTATCTATTTATCTATGTTTTTTCTGTATTTGTTTACATTCATGCCTCTTATTTTATAAAACATATTGTTGCCATGACACTTCAGTAGGCTGTACCGGTGAGTATAGACCGGAGTGACGTCACATTTCAGCGTGATTGACGCAAATATTTTGTATCGAATACAGCCCCGTTAGCCCTGTTACGTTGTTGATAAAAACAAAATGTCAATCGTACCCTGAAGAAAAAATTGATGGCAAACGTATTCAGGAATCCCTTATTCTACAATAGAAAAATTAATGAATAAATTAATGAAAGAATGAATAGATACGTGCATGAATTAAACCAAAAAACAATAAAGGAAAGGTGCAAAGATCTCAAACTTACCTGCACATCTATAATCTTGAACAAGTATTGCAAGGCCTACAACCAAATAATAGCAAATGTTAACATATTTTAAATAATTCACCATGAACGTGTATAAAAACCGATCTCAGTAGATGTTGAACACGAAACAGGGCAGACCGGTTAGCCTTGGTTAGGTCAGAAAATGGGCTTAAAGTTTTCAAGTTCAACACGGGTTGATTGATGTCACGTGGTGTTGAATTATTGTTTCAATTGTTATTTTTCAATCAAATCAAACATGTGATAATAAACAGGGCTGGCTCGGTCGAGAGCAATCCCTACTTTCCGAAGTTTGTTCAGATGTTTTTCTCCTCATAAGATCACCAGTTACCTCGAGTATAAATTGACTTTCAGGTTGTTAAAATTACAACTAAGACGATATTTTAACGAACCCGAAAGCGTTTTCGCTTAAAAATCAATACATAGGAATCTCTATTTCTACATGAAAAAAGGTGTCCGCTCTATAGAGACTTTACCATATGAGAATTCGACTATAAATCCATCAATCCGTGTGTGTCAGTTATACAGACATGTTTGCTTTATAAGGTGTATACGCTTTATAGAGATTTCAGTGTACAAGTATCACCCTGGACACTTAGTACTGCACTGAAATAGTAATTGGTTCATTCTTTCTCAACTTGAAATATCCATCCAGTTTCAAAAGACGATTTAAAATTCGCTTTTTGAAAGGAAGTCCTGATCAATATATTCAAATCGACGCCGAGACCTTGATCCCTGGTGCTCATTTCAAAATTAGGAAACTTAGACTGGCATTTATTGGAGGTCGGCCGTTAATTCGAGTAAATACAGTGATGGAAGCAGTACCTGTGGTTCTCTTTTGTTTTCCAATGCCAAAACGAAATCCAAGTAAGTCTTATAATCCTACAGAAAAGTTAGGTATTTCTAAGATCTTTAATACACTAAAAAGTACTCTTCATTGTCTACCAGTTGCAACTAGATCATTATTATACACCCTCCTCCGTCGTGACGCAACAAAAACATACCATTTCTCCTTCGTATGTGAGACATTCTTGAAACACACGATCAAGAAACACATTAGTCAGAGTACCGGTTCCAAATCTTGAAAAGAAAATAAACGAAACGGTTAAACGGTCATGTCTGTAGGGATAAAGATAATCACTTTTAATACTTTAAGTAACTAATCAATTAAAAAGTTGTTTCTCAAAAACGACTGAAGGGTCAAGGAAAAAATAGGCGGTTGAGTGAAACAGATCAACGAACCAGATCACGTCATCATCATTAGAGCCATTAGAGACGACTATCAGTGACATATCTATGCTATGGATAAGACACGTTTTTCTCAGATGCAGAAGAAACAAGGTTTAACTAGAGAAAGCCCACAAAAAGGCTTACCGTTTTAATTCTTCTTTGCTCAGCATTCCATTATGATCTGTATCTAGATTTAAATACTGCCCTGAAAGACAAATGGTACACCCAGCTTCATAAGAATCACAGTAGAAAACTTCCTGTGTATAAAAACAAGTTTAGAACGGAACGGATTGGTTCAAAAGATGCCCTAATTATCCTAAGGAAAGTGTTCCGGTTTTATTAAAACAATTTGAATTAAGGAGAATTGAGGGCAAAATAAAGTTATGAAAATAGAAAAATTTCTTAGTTTAGTTTGACATAGAATAAGAATATGAAAGTTTTTGATGCTAGTGAGGATACAAATCACTGCAAGTATTTGAAGTAGTTTTAGCATATTGTCATAAACGTTGTTGTTTTTAAAATAAACACCACCTTTATAAGCAGGTTCAATTTCACTAAAAAGAAGAGCATCACCTAAGTACCACCTTGGGCTCAAAATAATAGTTAAGAAAAACATTTTCCCTGTCACTTAAGCTTTTCCTAACTCAAAGAACCATGCAGTCCTACTCTCTGAAGGTAAAGTGAAGTAGTTTTGAATGTTTGGAGGGTATAAATTTCTATTTTCTTGGTGTATCATATATCAAATGAAGACCACTTAATCACCCAAAGTAAGTTTAAAATGGGGGAAAAACGGGGAATATATTTTTTGCTTGCTGATGAGAAACGCGTAATCAAAGTTCCATTGGTTTAGTAAAAACTATACGTGAAAAGGCAAACACGTAAATTTAGTCTTTTCACGTAGATAGCCAACAAGCAACAAGCAAGCAACAAATCAACCTGTAAAAGACAGCAACTTTGAGCCTCAGCCAATATTTTGTGTTGCTTTTAAATTTTTTTCACAATCAAAACTGGAATAACCTGGAAATTTTAATTCCAGCAACTTTCTTTATTAAGGTCGATAAGCCAATAAAATACGAGAGGGACAACCCCTTTAATATACCTTTTGGAACATTTGTCATGTATATAAAGATCATTTTCAAGGTGAATTGTTGTTTTTATAACTATTGCATGATGTGTTTTAGCGTTTTTTGAAGTCGTTGATAACAACCAAATAAAAATAAATGATACCAGTTAGTAATTGAAATTGAAATTATACCGTATACTCGGAGTGCAGAGGGAGCAGAAAACCAATTCAAGTCTTGTTTTTCTTTGGATAAAACTTCATCTCGCAGCTACAATTAAAATAAAAATAAAAATGAATAGAACTGAAACTGTAGCAACTGGAATTAAGTCAGGAAACCTAGACATCAATCTCTGACAACATAATCGACATACACCTGAAGGAAATACAGCTGAAGATGTTTAAATGCATGGCTTTTAAATTAAATTTTTGTTTATTAAAGCTTCCTTCAAATTGGCGGACGGAGATATCTCGAGTTGTTATTTTGTCAGCATTTTTATCTCATTGATAATTATTGTAAAAAGTTTTGACTGACTACATTTACAAAAAATAGTAACATAAAACAAACCCTGCTACATCTTTCTGTATAAATACTTAACAACCATTCCAGTAAAGCTTGCATTACTTGTAAACATTGATTGATAACATACCTCTAGTAAATCATCCAGGAAGCTACATGATAGAATATCTTGTATCTTAATTTTACCTGAAATAGAAAGTGGACATAAATAATTGCAGCTATAATACAAACAGGATTTATCCCGGCTGAAACTTTTTGTTGATAAATTTGAAAATCACATTGCCTCTAAATAAACCATAAAGGTAAGTTTGAATAAAGAAATCAGTTTGGATTCCTTCCAAGATTCATGGTTGCTGTCAAAACAAACATCATCCCCCATACAGTTCAACTGACTATTTCTCCTCACCTGATGAGCTAATAGCGAAAACCTTATAAATTTTGTCTGGGCTAGTGAGGTTAGAGTCAGGTTATTCCTCGTCCTCTCAAACATTTTTATGAGACTTTTCACTGTAAACTTAAAGTGACGTGAGAAATTGTCTGGAAAACATACTTCGAAATACGGATCACTATAAATGTATTTTCAACTAGTATTATAGCTAACAAACTCGTACCAGTCCTCATTGGATCCAGAAAAAAGAAAAACTTTCGAACAGCAGTACAAACATAGAACGAATAAAAATTCTTTTCCAATCCATCAAGCTAAAATGTAAAAAATGTATGGATTAAAAGATTTATAGTTTGTTTAAAAGTTTAAAAGTGTTTAAAAAACAAAATAAGATCTAATTAAATAAACAGACATAAATAAAAAAATTATACAAAATTTCAACAAAAATTCCAAAAAAGATTTCTGCTGTTTTTGTATAGGACGGAAGAATTACGCGACAAATAAAGACTTCATACAAGTACGTCACATTCTCAATGATCAACATTCATTTTTGAAAATTTTCTACTAACGAGCACCAAAAAAAATAAAAATTTTCATTACCTTCACAAAATTATTGATTTCAGATACTTCAGTAAGTATATGAAATTCAGATAGTTCAGACAAATACTAGAGATTTCAATGAAGTATGAGCAAAAAACGAACCTGTGGAAGAGTTGGTATCAATTCTAATATATAGTTTTCCAAATCCTGTAAGAGATATTGAAACTAATAAAGAACCTTTAAATTTGATGAAACTACTCTTTCGTATCCAGTTTATGAGGAAGATCATGTTATAGTAGATGATAACTTATTGGGGGAAACATTTACGGGAAACAAAGTCGGGGAAAAATTAAGTCGTGAAAAGTTTAGTCACTTGAAAAAATATTAGTCACTTTTTCCTGACTAATGTTTCATAAGCCCATTTTCCAGACTCTGACTTTCATTTTTCCTTTTTCCTTTATAGGGTAGTAAGTAAAAGAACATTCCTATTATAAGAACCTATATAAGATTTCTGCTATGGGAAGAACTATTTAAGACCAGTAATATGTTCCGAAAATACTTCTTACAGATTCCCTTAAAAATCCTTGACCTGCTACATCATATAGGCTGAGTCCAATGCGCGTTTGATATAACCAGACTATAAGAAATGTATAGTGTAATCCAGGAAGAGTTTACTTTTAGGGTGTTAGTGGTATTTCATGCATTGATATAATAGATTACGAAATCATGATACATAGATATTCTAAGTGCAAACATACTGCTCATACCTTTTCTCATTACATAATTAAAAAACTGCATGATGGATATTCTAAGAAAGTAATAATAACAATGCACCTTGTTAAAATATAGTTGTATACCATCTGCAGTGTTAAAATATAGTTGTATACCATCTGCAGTGCAACTGGTCTTCACGAAGAAGGGTTACTATAAGAGAGATCTCTTATAATTCCATAAATTTGCATACCTTCCATAAATGTCTTTTTGAAACAACTTAGCATACGTTAAGGGTTTGAAGAATTGACTGAAAAAAAAACACACTAACACAACTTAATGTTTGCCGATATGAAAGATTGAAAAAACTAATCTTAATCATATGCTAAAACACCATTCGATTCTCCGTAAACACAACGCACTATGGTTATATGTATTGTTATCATTCCATGTTAAATGTCCAGATAGCATTTTATTTTGGAGTATATCTTTATGATTCCTTCCTTATTTTATAACTCAGGATGTAATCCTGAAATAACTGTCAGTGGCCATTCTGATTAAATAGGGAATTTCAGTTGTTGACATTAAACCTATTCTCCACGAGGAGTAATCATCTGCGCAGACTTGACTTTGGCAGACTTTGTGCATGCTCTCTAAAAATGCTTGTCTAAATATACAAGTCCATGCGGACGATTCTGCCTCATGGAAAATAGACTTTAACACCTATCAAAACCTGTAACGTAGTCTTCCTTTCGCCTCCAATAAAGCAATGAGATTTTAAAAAGAGTAATAGACTCAATTAGAAAATTTGATTTGATTTTCGATTGGAAAGTAACTGTTTAGAAATTGATGGTTTAAAAGGATGTTTTACTGGAAATTTCTCCTCCCTCACTATAAAGTTACAGTAAAAAGTATTTGAAAAAAGGAGGCATAACCTGACCACCCTGTAACTTCTTCAAGTACCTTTCCTTTATAATTGATTTACAATTGATTAAGAGATTAAATACGTTGTTGAAACATTTTATATCTTGCCACTTTGTTGTGTCTGTCAGCAACACACACTGATGCATACATGGTTGTAAAATTGAAGTCAATAAACTATCTTCAATTTCTCAATCCATAAAAGGAAGACTGAATAACATCTCTTTAACACTTTTGTAATGAGCAGAATTTTAAATTTTTAGTCTTAATAATGTTTTAAGAAGGATCAGAAGTCAATGGAAGTCGAAATTTGTGGAACTTGTTTGCATGTTTTTTTTTTTAGGCTTTAATAGCTAACATTCCCCTCCACAAAATTTAGACATATCTCCAGGGTACAAATTACTGGCTCATATTTCTTGGGAAGTGTTTTTAAGTTTCTGCAAGGCTTTATTCTAGCAAAACAACAAAAATGCTAAAATGTTACAATCAGAAAAAGCAACATAATCCACTAGCAATTTCACATACCATTATTCACAAAGTGAAAATTTTGCAAAACTATTGGTCTTGCGTAATTCATACCCTGAGCCCACCACTGGAAATAAACGTGTTTAATACTCTCAAAACAGACCTGCATTTTGGACCAGATTCTTCTTTTACTTTTAAGAAGCCATCATAATTTATCATCTAAAATTAATCAGAGATTCAGTGACGAAATTTTACCCGCTCTTGTAGGTTGACCATTCTTCATCTTGTAGTCTTTGTATTTTTATCTTTTTAAAAACAAAATTATGTCGACTAAGGTTCTTCTTGTGGTTTCTGTCTTGCTACACTCCTCCTGCTGTTGTTCCTGCCAGCCAATGAATGCATTGTGTTTTCGAGGATGTATGACCAATTTTACGAATTCTTTACATACACAAAAACCTTTACATTCAAAACTTTACTTTCAATCAACCAAAGACATAAAATTCTTGAGCAATAGAAAGTTGAATTTAATAAAGACGTTTTACTTGTTCATCCTCAGAAGGTGGTGTTGAACTGTACTTTTCAAGTAGATTCCAAAGTGCCTGAATGAAGAAAGTTGCCGTTAACAGAAAGATGGAAAGGAAAATCAGCCACATATCAAGAATTAAAAATGACAAAAAAGTTCTTAATTTCTTAAAATCATAATTTCTCTGGCTTCAGCTCAACACGAACGCAACAGATACAATGCTGATAACTAGCTAAGTAAAATTTTGTGCACCGTATAACACAGTACGTAGATAATTAAAAAAAATTGGGATGTTTTTAAAATAATTCAAAAAGGCAATGATAACACAGTTTTATTCAACAGAATCTACTTGTTGTTTTATTAACATTAGTCCTTATAACAAAGTTGTGAAGTGATTTTGAACTTACATGGAGTTCATCGTTGTCAAGAAGTTCTCTGCTTTTCCTTTGAAGAAAGACTGCCCTATAAAAGCAAATTGTTATAATTTTCTGAAAAAACCCACAGATATTCGTATTCCTATATAATAAAAGAATAGTTATTAGAAATAAAAATTATAAAAATATTTCTAATTTTCTTGTTAGAGACAAAAAATTATTATTTTTGCGTGTTTTTTACTTTCTGAAGTTCCAACTTATACTATTTCAATTTTTTAAAAATAAAAGATATACTGACAGAAGCGTATTGATCTTCTCTCCAAAACTGTGTTTTCTGTTATGGTTATTTTAAAAACTTCATTTTGTCACAAAAAATTATATCTCTGTCTAAAGCCTTAAAAAAGAAATTGCTCTCACGGTTTTGTAGCTGCACCTGTGCTGAAAAAGAATTTCCTAAGGAGGGGCTTTGACAATGATTTCTACTCAAATTTGGCCTCGCGAAAGTTATGTGATTGGTGGAAAAATGGAAGCTGAGAAATCTTCTTGCAAAGATACTAAAAATACTAAACATTCCAATCTATTGTGTTATAAATTTTGTTTATTCTATTTCTAACCGAAGATTAAAGGTCACCAAACTTTACGATGTCAGTAATACTGAATGTTAGTGAAAAAAGATCAACTTTCAGCTCCTTTAAAAATGTTTCGTCATTAAAACATTCCGAATATGTGAAAATTACTTTTTAGGATAAGATTTATTTCCCCCAAAAAATACAAGTTTTGTCAATGAAAATATATAAACAAACAATTGTATTGTTTCAACAACAATGTCTTATGACATCAGAAATTAATTTATGCAAAATGTCTACAAATTGCATTTGTTTGTTGTATATTTATCTGCATACATCGCCATACATCTAAGATGGAAAAATTGCGATTTCATTCAACAACCGAATGATCATTCTCATCTTACGAAAAAAGTGCCAAGAATCCAGGAAAACCTGGAATAACCTGGAAAATAAGTCTTTCCAACAACTTTCTTTATTACGTTCGATGAAAGTGCATTCCAATACATCTTTTTAGCCAATAAACAAATGAGCGAGTCAGACCCTTAAACATGCGAGTCAAAAGAAGCATGAGTATGACTGTTGCAACACAAATTCAAATAGAAAGGAGAAACCTTATCAAAAAATATCCAAGTATTAGTGATCAGTATACCTTGATTCTTCCCTGAGTTTCTGCTGAAGCACATCTTCATCGGTAGGTAACTAAACGTTAGACAAACATTACCTGGGTGTGGATTAGAGAACAGAACAACACAACAAACACACAACTACAACAGTTAATTATTGACATGATAGTAATAGTTATACCACACACATCTCAACATTAAAAGTTTTTTTTTTGCATACCATACCAAAAAGCATTACTTAAGCTGACAGCATTAAACATCTTATCCACTAACATCAAATATATCTTTGCATTGCAAGAAAATCATCTCATTTCATTGAAGATATTTGAAATAGAATACATACAAGCTAGTTGCTAGTTCATGTAAGTATACCTTGAAGTAAAACCTGGGAATGACATGACTTTTGTTTTCAAGAGAAGAATTTGCTTGTAGCCTCTCTTTATATTCAATATAATACTTTGTCATTAACTCCTCCTCTAATTTTTCTTGTTCTTTTATACTTTTTGCAGGATCTATAATGAGTGTAATAAAGATCAGTTGATAAAAATGCAGAATGTTTTAATTACAACATAAGGAAATTTAACTGAAAACGTATCAACCTGTGATCTACAAATTTCTATTGTTCAATCTATATCATTTCTCTTTTAGCCAGTTTTCCGCAATACGGAATATTCAGTGTGAAACAGCTATTGTTTTCTCCATGCGATCACTAATTGAGCCATTTGATTGGTTTGCAGAATATTCCGGTAGGATCAAGTTAAATTTTGCTAAGGCATTTGACAAAATTCATTGAAAAACAAACACTGAGAAACTGGAGGCAGAAGTGGAAAACTGATTTTAATGAGAATAGTAAATTTAGGTTCTTTGTCACTTTTGATGAATGTATGTACTTTAAATGCCATGACAACCAAAAAATTGAGGTGCCCCAAAATGAGGTATTACCATTTTCTTGTTCCTTCTTAGCTTTTGCATTTCGATCTCTTAGCTTCTCTGCCCAACTCATTTTCTGCCTGAATATCTATTTACTTCATTGTTTTTGTTTCTCTAAAAGATTAATCTGTGTAATCCAATAAAAAGTGAAGGTATAAAAAAAGGAAGTTTTTAATGCTTTAATAAAACATTTGGTTATGTCCAAGAAGGAATTAAACTGGACCTGTTAGCATAGACAATTTTGAGGATCCTGCAGCCATTATAATTCTATTGTGTATGATTACGATTACGTCCAGTGGGACAAGTTGAAATCTTGCTTCGCCTTAAGTAGTAAGAAAGAGAGTAAGAAAAATTGAGACCATTATTTAAATATGCCGTTATTCTTCCAAAAGTCCTGACCAAGTGCAGAAAATTGTCCTAAACAGCCTAGAATAAAAAAAAGGTATGAGAAGAAGAAAATCAACAAGAAAGAAAGCATACATCCAGTGAAATCCGCCCCACTGATGTCATTGAAAACATCAAAATACATAATGACTGCAAGATCTCCGAAATTATCTATTCAGATTCCACATCCACAAGGTCCTCACATGATGCAATTCTCTCCACATCTCAATAGGTTTCGTAATTTCACACGATGGTGGGGGCGAACGGAACACAAGTATCAATAGTGTTGATGAAGTGATTAATTATAAAATTACCCAATGATGAAATGAATACTATATAGAGCTGCACTTTTAAAAATTTAATAATTCAATCAATAAAGAAGTGTTCCCTAACGTTTGGAAAATAGCCAGGGTATGCCCAATCCCAATGGTCGACAACCTGCTGAACGTAACCAGCTGAAGTAACCCATTCACATCTTACCCATACTGTGGAAGGTCTATGAAAAGGTGATTCTTCAGCAATAATGTGACTTTATTGAAAAAAAACCCTCAATTTACAACAAGTCTGTCTGGTCCACAACATTCTGAACATTTCATGTGGACACATAAAGTTTCTGTTGAGCTGTACTGTATCAATTAAATCTTAAGAATGTTTCGTTACTCATACCTTAAGAAGAGACATAAATGGTGGAAACAATATTTTATCAGAAGTTTGTTTTACATGCTTTCATTAACACCTGTCTTGGATGTTGTATAATCTAAAATAATGTTTTCACAATGTTTATTTACATATTCAAACATAGAAGTCTTCTAATAGGATATGAGATCTTCTAAAGTTGGTTCAAAATGATTAACATCTCTAATAAAACCCTTAATGAAATTCTGGCTCTTTCATCTCGTATGAGACCACAATATATTAGGGAGGTAATATAGTACAATATATTATAGAGATAATATAGAAATAATATAATAGTAATACTATAATACTATAATGATACTTTGCTGCATTCTTTATGAGGATTGTATAAGAAAGACTAATATATCGTGGTCTCATACATGATGATATTTCCGAAATTCTTACAATATAAAACAAAAACAGAAATCCAAAAAATATGTCTGTCATAAAATAATTACATTTTCATCCTTTGAATAAACATGATTAAGACAAACTGGTACATAAAGAAAATTGAAAAATCAACAACAAAATTTATAATCATGTGTTGAAATAACAAGCATCAAAAAGGGGAGAAATATAGCATTTTAAGCTCACATCAAATGGGGCATATACTCCAGATATTGGATAGCTAAAAAAAATTTAACTCACAGAGTCTAAAAAAGAATCCAGAAAATTGTTTTTAACTAATATATTTACAAACATACACTTTGTGGAATTGTCTATAAAGAGCCACATGTGTCTATAAAGAACCGTTTTTCATAAGATTCAGTTGAAACCAGAAAGTGATAATCTTCAATTTTGCTCATTTTCAATCTTTTTTTTTTGACGTAACTTTTGAAACCTAGTAAACCTAATTAGAAAGGTAACTAGAAGCACAAAAAATCATCATTGACATTGATTTTTATATCCTATTTGAAAGGGCTTCACAAATAATAATGAAAATCAGTTTTGACCTCAAGTTAAAAGAACTAAAAGAATTCCTTGCATGATGGTGATATTGATTTCAATGTCGTACAGAAGAAGTCATCAAATTGGAATGTCATTTGAGATGAGTTCAACAACACAAATTGATTGTGGGAGAAAATGCAGACACGCTTGCTAGAAGTTCAAGCCGGATATGAAGAAAATGACACCAATGATAACTATTCAAACTACTAGGCATTATGTTTCAGAATTTCAGGAAAGATTTACAATTACTGACAATACACCTTTTCACAGTTCCGCAACATGATCCTTTTCACCATGTCTAGTAACAAACTATAGAAGATCTTTAACATGCGCTGTGAGTGGTTGGTAATGAATACAATAGAGAGTTATGGAAAGACGAAACATTCTGTTAAACACCCAAATAAACTATGTTCGTGTAAGGAGCCTTACAGGTATGATGAGACCCCCCTTCTTCTTCTTCTTTTCTTGTCTGTTTGTTTTTGGGATGTATATCCTTTTTATATTTGCTCTTTTATTTTCATTCCCCTCAAAATGAAGGCAAGCTGATCAACAGGAAAAGTTCATCTGCATCGAACAAGCTTTTCACCATAAAATAAAAAATGAGTCTGGTTAAGTCATTTTATTGATGATAAGCTTACCACATCCCACAGAAAATTCGGGATATGACTCTAAGGCAAGGGTGATGAGGTTGAACCCTGAAGGCTCCAGTAGGAGTTATTCAAATCACCACCACCTATTGTTCATCATGTCAATGCCACAGAATTATCAACACTAATGTTGCAGCAAAACACACAAGTGTTTATAGAGTTGCCAAATGCAACATCATCACCCGATTTCTCTATGTCCTGTTCATCCAGTACTACATTTTTACATTCTCTTTTTCTTGTTCTTGTAAAACACATTTAGCTGCTTCTAACTCATCTGTCAACTTCTGCATCACTTCATCGACGATTCAACCTTAATGCCTATTGATGCTGTTGTATTGTTCCATATGTCGAATAGTGTTGAAAATACAATGACAGCTAATACAGAAGAAATAATGCATTCGAAAGCAGAAAATGTGATACTGCATGAAATGATGGCTAAAGATTAACTTAAATTAGATTAACTTAAATTAGAGTATCTTCAAAATAAAATCAATACACTTGTGGTAAGAACAAACACTTTACAAAAAAATTGTAGTTGCAAACTTTCAAATTTTGAGAAGTTGATTCGAACAAACAAGAATTGTTTATTTTACACTGATTTGAGAACTATTGAAGAGTTCATGGAGTTACATGATATAATTTCTCCTTTTGTCAGAAGGCGTTGGAGAGTTACTAGAAAAACTCAACATTCTAAATTCTTGAAGTTAACTACTATTTAAGGTTACTGTAAAGAAAAATGTTTTTCTTTATGACTCAATATATCTTTGATATTGATATATGAAAGTATATAATTTTCTGATTCTAGAGTATTTTTATTTTCATAGAGAATTATAGTTGCTATGACTTCAATGTTTTTATAACGTAAACCAATGTGTTATTATGCTATCTTATAAATTTCTCCATTTAGAACATTTTTGATTTGCTCATACAACTGTTCTATAGCTGGCTGTATAATACTGCCTAAAATTTCAATATGTGTTAATTTTTCTTCAGAGTCAGTATCAATAGATCCTGAAATTTTCTTCAACGTTTTCATTAAAAAAAGAAAGGAAGATGGACAGAGCAAACAGCGTAATTTATTGCGATCAACTCAACATACAAAGTCTTCTTTTCTTGTATTTTCATACGTTATACAATAAATAATCAAAGGTTAAACCAGTAGCAGGCAGAAAACTCCTCCCACAGAATAACTATTTTTAGTTGTTAAGAAAATTTTGAGGGGAATGATTTCCGCGATTTCTTCAGAATGTCTAAGAGTATTTCATGTACATTTTTCTCCTACCTGCTATTATGAAGGCAGCAATAGATAAAATATGTAATGGAGAGTTTGTCAATTTCAATACTTTGTTGTCTAATTATAACCCCCTTAGTTCAGATGAGTATTCAATTCAGTTTGTGGGTGGCTCTTGTCCCCCTCTGTGTCATTGGTACCAAGGAACCAGTCCAAACCCAAGGTTTCCAATTTGAATTCTTGGATGATTGTTTGGATCAATTTCATGCAAATTCTTTCGTATTTTTGGGGCCACAAGGTATTTGAGCTTATTCCTTATCAGTCCATTATCACATATTACGCCAGTCGATTTTCTTTTTCTGCATGGACAATTATGACTGCATGTTCAGTTAGCATATGGTCCAAGATCCTGTCCTGGGAAACAGATAAAATTAGAAGTATCAAGTGAAAGTGATTATAGTACAGTAGAATTATGGTTCAACCTAAGCAAAATTGATAAAAAGACATAATATAAATAAATCATTAGAAGCGCAATTGTATGCATCTAAAAAGGCACCAAAATCCAACTTGGGCAAAAAAGTTATTAGGATTTTTGTCAGGGGGTGAAAAATGTGAAAAATAGATCATTGTTTGCATAGATTTTAGGCCAAAAATGCTGAGATATCATCCACGGAGCTTTCCTAAGTATAATATCTACTTTGGTGCTTGAGACATTCATGGCACTATTATTCTTATTTTAGCGTCACATAATCATTCACATTGAACTAGAAAATGTAACATACTGCATGATAGTAAAAATTAGACTTTTTAGCTTTTGCGTTTATTCCTCATTATGGTTAAGTTAGATGAATTTTACCTTTTGAACAATTTATTCTAATGTTTTACTTTGAGGTGTATGGGAATTTTTATTTCGAATTCCATGCATGAGAGCAAGTAGTAGCGTGACAGTGTAGAGTACTTTCAAATTTCACACACACTGTTTATAATTTTTATGACTTCTTCTCCAGATTTAAACATGGTTGAATTTTTATGTTATATATAGTGTCATATCATAATAGATATTAAAGAATGAATAAAATGAATAAAAAAAGTAGTGAAGCAAAACAAAGAAGTGCTGGTTACGGAAAGGCACTGGCTAAACAAAAGTTCAGGGGGAACCAGTTCTCCCCATGCAGGAGAAAACAACAACAGAAACATCTGAAACACTTTCTGTTTCTGCAAGAAAATTAAAGAAACACAAAGTAAATGTTTCTCTCAACATAACACCACTGTCTACTGATCAATCACTGTCTACAACAACGTCACCACTTGCCACACCTACATCCAGTTTCAATGTGCAATCTTCTTTTAATGTGGTTTTCGATACAAGCATTTTTATGCAGATAGTTGAGTTTTTGGCAACATGCCCTGATTGTAAAACAAGGAAGGTATCAGTTACTTTTGAGATACAGAATAATAGAAGTTTATATGTGCCTTTGATATTTAATTGTGCACACTGTGATTATTGGTCGCAAACATATTTTGCTTCGAAAGAATTTAAAGCAGGAAACTGCAGAAGAGTCCCATTTGAAATCAATGCAAGATCTGTCATTGTAATGAGAAACTTTGTCAATATTTAAACACCACCTTTGACGTCAGCCACATTTAATGACATTTAGAAACTCATTTTTGAAAGTTAATTGTATTAAATTCCATGAATAACACAATGTGTCATTGGTGATGGAGACTCCAAATCGCATGCTCAAATTGTTGCCAAGGATCCGTATAACAGTGTTGTCGTTGAAAAGGTTGAATGTATTCAGAAGTGGGTTGGTGAACGATTGGGGAAATTAAAATCAACAAACAAGGCGGTCTCCAGCGGTAAAGGACGGCTTACAGACAAAGTTATTAACAAACTGCGGAACTATTTCTGACTCATTGTACGCCAGTCAACTGGTACAACAGTATATCAGTTAAAGAAAGCTATTGGAGCTGCATTATTTCACTGTTCAGAGAGTTCAGACTCAGAAACATGACATGGCATGTGCCCTCAGACTGCAGATAGTGGGTGTAAATGTCAAAGGAATAAAATCAACGAAAGCACCACCTACTCAAAGCCAGGAATACCAGATGTCATTCGTGAAGCAATTTGACCAGTGTTTTTGGATTTGAGTGATGAAAATCTCCTCAAAGAGTCTACATGGCAAAACAAAAAACAACAATGAGGCACTCAATGGTTTGATTTGGAAACGTTGCCCTAAAGATGTTTTCGTCTCTGGAACCACAATAGATATGGGTGTGGCATCAGCAGTCATGAATTTCAATGATGGAGCAACTGAGATATTGAATGTGTTGAGATCATTGAAAATTTGCAGAACAGTATGGCATGAAAAAGATGACAATAGGATAAAATCAATGGAACGAAAGTCCCTTGATAGTTGTAAGCAACAAAGAGAGCACCTTCGAGCGTACGCAAAGATTTTGCTGATGCTGCCGAGGAAAAGGAAAGCTTAACATATGGAGCTGGATTGTTTAAGACCTTTACCTATTGCTATATTATATGTTATATTTGATATATTAAGTCAAAAAACAGAATTACGACATTGATTCCGCTCATAGATTTCAATAATTTGAATCAATTATGCACTGTAGGCAAAAGAGCAGGCATGTCTCAGATAATCTATAATTGGCAAAAATAATTTTTGTTGATTTTTTTGCAAAAACAGGGCAAATAGTACATAAAATCGTAAAAACATATGTGTTGATCATAGTACATAAAATCGTAAAAACATATGTGTTGATAATAGTACATAAAATCGGCGGTCACATGTCTTTTATTTTTTGTTAGATTTTTTTCTTCAGCGTTTGAGAAAGAGAAACTTCAAATGATTAAACCGTATAATTTTCTTGTCTGAAGTGCCATTTACCAACCAAAACACTATGACCAATCGTATCAAATGCACGAGATAAGTCCATGAAAAACAACTCCTACCAACATGCCAGTCATGCAACTAGTAAGTGAACTATTTTGATGGATAAAATGTGAACTATTCATATAGTTACCATGACAACAGAATAATGAAAGATTTCTCTTCTTTCTAGGAAGCATCCATAATGAGGAAAAGTTTTTAATTGTATATAATATATTTATATTTGATCAAACAACTCATAAGTGTTGTTTTTCGGTTCAAAATGATGCAGCTAATTCAGTTTTACTAGTTTTTTTTTACAAAAAGTGCGATTTTCTCAAAATGATATTTTTCCAGCGCTGCATCACATAAATTTAATCACAATAAGCTTTTCAATTTCAGTTTGTTTATCTGAATAAAATGCAGTTCCTGAACCAAAATTTTAGAAAAAATTATTCCCTGACATATTGGCCCAAACGTACCAATTTCCGGTTAAAATTTTGCCCACAATAGTTAATGCGCAATAACTTGCCACCTGCTGATGCTATTAGGAATAACCTGTGAAAATTTGAAAACAATACTGAAAACCATTATTTAGATTTTTGATGCACTTTTTTAGAGCATTTCAGCCCAAAAAAGGTGTGGTCATTTTTTTTCTTTTATTTTTTCTTTCTTTCTTAAGTGTTTGTAAACTTCATGATAAAATTTCAGAAGATAAAAGTAAATATTGAAGATTTTAGATTTTTTACTCATGAACCACCTTATGACTACAAAGCTTATAGCTATTTTCAGCAAGGTTGGCTTGGATTGATTTCTTACCACTCATTAGGAAATAACCCTTACTGCTTCATGAAAATGGACTGCAGACCTTCCCAAAGATTAGCTGATACAAAACATTAACTTTGACTGCTTAAATCGAAGTTTGAAGGGAAAGTCTTGCAAACACATTGTACCTGAATGAGGAATGAGATCGACCTGTAACTATGCATTTGGGCCTCATAAATCCTGCATACACTACAAAATCTTGTAAATGGTTGCCAAACAGGAAAGAAGAAACACCTTGTAAAGTGAGGGACATGAATTTAAATAGAGACGATTTTTCAAAACGTGGAAAAAAACCAAGAAGTTGATGAGTACACCAAAGAACAACCCTTTAAGAAGAAGCAGTTTAAAACCCTTGAGTTTCACAAAATGGTGAAGGCACTTGACGATGTTTTGAAAGGCACTACCTTGGAATCAGTTATTCCGAAGCCTGAACTTGATTTTGCTAGGAAAGTTATTGATAAACAAGAAGCACTGCCAAAGACCATTCCTAGTGTTGATGATGTAATCTTAATGTCATCCTCAGTTGAACAATTTTCACAAAATTTATTCATGAATTTTTCATATGAAAATTTGAAAATGATTGAGAAAACTACACACGGTCAAAGCAGCAATGAGTGTTGGTTTGAATACCGAAAAGGGGTTATTACTGCCTCAAAAGTTCATGAAGTGTTAACAAAAATGAGGAAAATTGTACATGGGATTGACGGTGGCAGTGTTCCTATGCGGTCCTTGATACAGAAAATATCTGATTTCACATTTGTCAATCCAAATATTCCTGCTTTAAAATATGGAAGAGATATGGAACCTCTGATGATGATAGCGGCGACCGCCCGTGTTTTGCTTTCGCCCGTAACGTACAAAATCAAAATTGGAATGTCAGCAGTTGACAAACTGTGACTGTGACAAAATAGATTGTCAGCAGTTGACAAAATAGATTGGAATAATTAAGTTGCCATTAACCTTTCTGTTATTTCGATTGGTTAAATCCAGACAACAAAATGGAATTTTTAATTAAATATCAAACAGATTTAATAAATTTATGGGTAGAAGATAATCTGCAACCAGACAATGTATCAGTTTCGGAATTTTACCTTAAATGGTTGCATGCTCACAATTTTTTTTGAGGATAGTAAGCGTGGAACAGTTGTCTGAGGAAGTTGACGAACTTATTTTTTTATCAAGCGATGTCTACCAACCCTATAGCGAAAATGTTTTTGTCCAAAAAATATAAAAGAATCGTAAAGCGATTTGTCGTAACAGCATTGGTCCTGATACACGGAGAAGCAAGTGGCCTAGTTATAGCCGTTAAAGAAATAATATTGAACGTGTTCAAACACGAAGGATACCGTAATGCATCGAATAAATGCCCCCCTTCTTTTAAACACCCCCCTCGAATAAATCCTAATAGGAGGCGTTTATTTGAAACATTAATAATGAAAAGAGGCGTTTATTTGAGACAAGTTATGACGTATATTTCTTCATTTTTTAAATACAGGAAATTTTCTGTACAATCCTGTCTTTTTAAATTTTAGAGTTAACGTTGAAAAAAGTTTTTTCCGCTTGAGGAGTTCCTTTTCAAGCACTTCTGCAAAGGACTTTTGTTGAGTTTCGAAACTGAGTTTCGCAGGAAGGACTAAACCAACTTCTCTGTGTCTTTTACCAGTGACAACAACATTTATATGGTTGTCTTTATTATGAGAAAGAAAATGATAACAAAGACTTGATATTTCGGCAGGCAAATGTCCAACAAGAATATTCTTTTCGAAGTCTTTGTACACACCGATTGCAAACTTATCATATTGAATAGCTTCTTCTCTTGTTTCGGGAGCTGTTGTTAGAGTTTCTCCAATTGTCGATGTCCAAACAGACATATATACATGATGATCTCGAATAACAGTAACAACATCTGTTTTAAAACAAACTTTAAATGGGAAATAACCATCAACTCGAGCCATGTTTCAGAAAATATTACGAATGCTGAAAAGCTCAAGGAGGCAAAAACTGTTTGCGAGAATATGTTGTGAAATCTTCAGTAATTCTCGATTTTCTAAAATATGTGTTCTGCAACCTAAACACAGCATTCCAATTCACAGGTTTATAATAGAATCATGCATTAAATGTATCACTTATTAGCATCATCTCAGGAGGAGGTCCATGCCGCATTGTCTTACAAAAATGTAAAGAAAATTGAATATAATAGAATAGAATAGAATCATGTACTAAATGTGTCACTTATTAGCATCATCTCAGGAGGAGGTCCATACCACATTGTTTTGCAAAAATGTGAGGGAAATTGATTCATTCTTACAGCTTTCTTTGTAGCAAGGATAAAAGAAAGATGGATGCAAATCAACTCACTTCGCATAAAAATGAAAAAAGAAAGGCTTATTCTATGCAGTTCAAGCAAGAAGTAATTGCCTACGCACTCGGCAATAGTAACAGATCAGCTGCGAGAAGATTCAGTATAGATCCAAAGAGAGCAAGAGAGTGGAGAAGTAAAGCGGAAGCAATAAAAACTTCAAAACCAAGTAAGAAAAAACTAGAAGGCGGGGGCTGAAAATGTATAGACGAGCAATTAAAGGAAGATCTTGTCTTGTGGATTTACGAACAGCGCAGAGAGATGCTTCACGTTAGCCGAAAAATGATTATGTTCAAGGCTAAAAAGATGTTTGATGAAAAGAATTCAGACCCTGCAGTTCAGGATTCCTTTGCTGCAAGCAGAGGTTGATGTGAAAAGTTTATGATGAGGCATGGGTTTTCCTTAAGACGGAAAACCACAACAGCTCAAAAGGACCCCTCATACTTGATTGATCGCTTAGTTGCTTATGTCATTCATGTTCAGAGATTACAACAACATTCCTTTATGGACAGTGACATTGTAGCAATGGATGAAACTCCGGTATGGAATGATATGGTATCCAATACAACTGTTGAAGCTACTGGTTCAAAAGACGTCCCAATGAAAACGACTGGACATGAGAAAGTCCGTGTCTCCGTTTGCTTGGCAGCTAAACAGAACGGCTCTAAGTGTAAACCATTCATTGTGTTTGTTGGAGCTAAAAGAGAATCAAGGTCACTGCATGAAGAGTTTAAGCAAAAGTGTGCAGTAGCTAGTAGTGCCAACGGCTGGATGAACGAAGATCTAACAATGCGATGGTGCGATGAGATTCTTGGAAAGTTTTCATTTCGTAAAAGACTATTAGCGTGGGACTCATTTGGAGCCCATATGACAGACAAAGAAGCTCCAGACATTAAAATTTGAATCTGTTATTGTTCCTGGTGGTTGCACTAAATACATTCAAGCTCCTGATGTCGTATGGAATAAACCTTTCAAAGGGAAGATACAGCAGCTTTACAACGAATGGCTTGCAAACGGGAAACACGAATTCACAGAAGCGGGTAACATAAAACCAGTACCTCGTCGATTTGTTGTTCAATGGGTGATGAAAGCGTGGAATGAGTTGCCCACGGAAATGATAGCTTCCTCAATGAAAGCTTGATAAGAGCTATTGTTTGAGCTAGTGTTTAGTTCAGTTAAATTTTTTACAAAAAAATAATATAGTCAGTTAAAGTTTGCTAAAAGATTATTGCTATGGCTCCTAAGAATGGATCTACAAAGAAAAAGGCCTCCTCAGGTAACGTATTTTATATCACTTATATTGTTCATTCATTATTCAATCATTATTAGGGCGTAGAACAGTTGCACATTGTTCAAAAGTCTTTTATGTTGGTTGTATTCCCTTTCATGTAGATGTTTTGCTTAATTTGTTTTGATTTCATTGATGGCAGGTGTTTCCTATGTTTTCACAGTATGTTGGTTATTCTAGCAGTGCTTTGCTTTCAAGTTGTACTTGATTCTTTGTACATAAGCTAGGTTAACTTGTTTATGGGGACTTCAAGCTGTGCCTGGTCACGATAAATTGGTACTTCAAGCTGTGCTTGGTTATGGAAACTTGGTACTTCAAGCTGTACCTTAATGTTGTCTATTGGCACTTCATGGTGTGCCTGATGGTGGACGCATAGTATTTCAACCTGTACTTTTGCGTCAGTCATGCTGGATTACATAGGGAACATGCAAGCTCAATTCGGACACTTCCATGTTACTTGCTCACCATCTCAACCCAAATTTCCCCAAATTCTTTTGTAGTTAATAACTGTTCATCCAATACATTTGCTCATTTATGTCTGTGTTTTGTTTTACAACAATTAATTTCTGTCGTTTTTATCATAAAGAAATCATTATAAACAATGAAGAATTTTGGGTTGAAACTGTATTTCCTTGTATCAAACATATACTGAAACTTAACAATTTCTTTGTTTGTGTTTAATTTTATTACTAATATTTACCTGGTGTGCTTTAGAGTCTTGCTTACCCAACTCCTGGAGAAGCGAGAAAGAACTTTTTAGTTAAGCAAATGCTTACCTAAATGTGAAGATTGATAGCTATTTTTTCGAATCTTTTATCCCACCCATATACTACTGTATCTACAGTTGCTTCTGATTACACCTAGTTAATATTAGCTATAGCTAATAAAATCACGCCCTGATGGTCATCGCTGGCTCTCACTTACCCAAAACTCCCTGCAGAAGACTCAAAAGAACAGTTGTCAAGCTTCACACTTAGGTAAGTGTTCGCTTAACTTAGGAGTTCCTGGTTAACATCAATTGATAGAAACCTTTGATAATTGCAATGGCATGGATAGAGCCATTATCTTTATGAAATACAAATTATTTCAATACAAATTGTAATGTTATGATTTGTCTAACATAGCTTGCGCATTGGAATATTTTGTTTTCTTTTAAGCTAGAACCCATGGCCTTTTTTATATAAGGATTCTCCTTGTTGATGGATGGGCGAATGCAGCTCCCAAAAACAGAAAGATACTGTTGAGAATAAAACCCAGGTTCTACCCTGATGACAAAAATTAGGAAATATAGAACCTAGGACGACTGATAAGAAAACAGAAAAACTGCGTAATTTCTTAATTTATACTGCAAAAGTTTTCAGTGGACCCGAGTCCAAAGAAGTTAAGCATTGTTCTTAGAAATGACACACTGAGAAGTGACATATCTGGGGCGAAGTGGTGTGTTAAGGTGTAGAAATGACACACTGAGAAGTGACATATCTGGGGCGAAGTGGTGTGTTAAGGTGTAGAAATGACACACTGAGAAGTGACATATCTGGGGCGAAGTGGTGTGTTAAGGTGTAGAAATGACACACTGAGAAGTGACATATCTGGGGCGAAGAGGTGTGTTAAGGTGTAAGAACTTTCACCGTGCAAAAGATGGCAGTTTGTGCTTTGTAGGTAATCAAGTGACAAATGCTCTTGGCAAATGTTTAGGTGGCTTGACTATAAATCATGAAATCTCACACTAATCATTTACTTGGTAAGTTTGTGCAGAGCATAACTGAAAATGAACAAAATTATTATCACTTACTGAGCACGAGTTGAATCTTATCGTAAAAGCCTCTGAATAATGTTGATTCAAATTTCTCAATTAACACTCAAGGAATATTTTCTGCAAATATATTCACATATTGCTTGTTTATAAAACCTAGAGACTGCCAGTGGCATATACATCACAGCCTGAACCAATTTTTAGTTCACCCACTCATGAAAGAATGAATTTTTACATGAAAACACAAAAGACTTTTGTGTACAGTTTTATCTGCTATATACAAGACAAGACATTGGTTTGTACATGCAAAAAGCTATCTTACATAACCAAAAAAAGTTGTTATTCAAGCTGTACTGTAGTCTTTGAAATTAAGTAGATTGCTGGGAACAGTACCATCACACAGTCTCACACATAGTATCAGTACCTGACAGATTTTAACAAGAATATCTCTAACATTTTTTTAAACAACCTTACACAATCTTTCCATTATATATCTGGTATATTATCGTTTTTTCTTCCTGGGAAAACTTTGCTTTATTGCTTTGTCTTCTTTTCAATTAACCAAATTACTTCATCATCATCATACTCCAGCAAGTCAGGATGAAGCAACATCATGAATGACAGTCTAAAAATTCCAACGCAAGATTTATTAGAAAATTCAAAACAAGAAAATTCGGACACCATATAATACATAGAGGTAACTAGGAAATTAATCTGTAGAATTAATGAATTATTTTATGTTGTTATTTCTACAAATATTTTTCAAACTAATTATAATGAGTTTGGGTTATAAATACGCGGGGGTGGGGGTGATGGTATTCAAATTTAGTTTTAAACTATTCTTTGTTCCGACTTACGTCACTGATTAATTTGAAATAATTAAATTTTGCTACTTTGGCTGTCATGATGGTTCCAAATATCCTGTTGCTGTGACTGTTGAATTCCCCTTATTATTCACACTATAAGTTTTGTTAGCCTCAAGGTGATCATGGTTCACAATGCACACAATAAATAGAACAAAGCTTGTGTGCTTTACGGTTATTGATTATCATCCAATGGTCCAGCCATTACAGTTGTGACAAAACACCCAACACAGAATAGCAATACAGACCTGCCAACCTTTGCTTAAAAATACATGACTCCCTAAATTCTACTTCCTCTAAGACTGTCTCTGAGTTGATATACAGCCTATTTACGAATCATTTCTCTCTTGCTAAAGCCAAATTGCAGAACACCTTTCTGAACATCCACAACAGCAGACTGGCAGCAAGAAGAAAAAAAACGAAAGTAGTGAACAGTCATGCGATAGTGTGTCATTAGAACAGGATAGACAAATAGGGTAGCAATATCTTGAGAAATGTGTGGACATTTACCAACTTTTCAAAATGCGGACGTGTGACACATGACGATACTGTAAAAAATTCAATAAATGTGTGAATTCCACACCAAATGCGTGAAGGTTGGCAGGCATTTCTTAAGGAACAATTTCAGTGTCAATTTCTTCAGCAGGAAAAATAAAGCACATCCACCCCTCAGGCACTCACCTATATTATATAGTTTCATAAGAAATTTTAATGTTTGTTTGCTATCAAAAATATGCTCCAATATGCCCAAATCACATCATCAGGACCAAGGCTCTCTCCCGAAGGATATCAGAAAAACATCTGACCTTAAGACAGAAATATTCAAGTCTGCTCTGGGCAAATATTAGACAACTCTTCCATCCAGCCAGATAATCCATTCTCAGCACAGTGCATCACTGGTTCCTGTAATACAAAAAAACAAAAATTATAATAATGCATAATATTTGAAAATTTTGAATTTTAAGATATCTTAAACCACCTTAAAGTGAATTTCAGAGTTACCAAGCCACTTTTAATGGTGAATATTTTCATATATCTTTTAACCAAAAATAACTTTGGCTGCTCTTAATTACTCATTCCCACAGCTTAAAATGCACTGAAGATAAAAACTAAAAGAGACAGACTTAACAATTTATTCTTCAAAGTAAGGGACGTTCCAGGTTATTCTGAAGTAAAGAACGTGTTTTAGACAAATGAAAACTATTTATTTAAGCAACAATGATCTGGAACATTTATTACATCACAGATGAAACAGTTTACGTGCTAGAAGACACCACAACTTTTTTCTTTGGCAATTTTGTGTTGACTGAGTATGCCAGACATCTCTTTCTGCTGTGATTAATATGCCTACTATATCGGTTGGAGAAAATTACCAATAAAAAGAATCATCAGTCGTCATTTCATCGCGTATGGCTGATCGCAGGCTGTGTTTTACATAGCTAGAGACCGCAGCATGGTAAATTGTAGGAAAATTTTCTCTCAGTTTGGCAAGACAAATAAGAAATGGTTTTCAAAAAAGAAAATTTTATCTAATGTTACCTTGATTTCTTTACGAAGTGTGTTTTAAGTGCTTGTTGATCAAAAGAATCATTTGCAAAAAAATAAAAGGAATGGAATTTTAAACACGGATAAAGAAAAAAGGAAAAAGTCTTCACAAGTGCCAAATTCCTATTGTATTTTCTTCTCCAAATTGATATAATCATGATCTTCAAAAATTATGGGAGGAAAGAAGGGGGAGAGGGAAACTGCTTTAAAGTACCTCTACTCACCTTGTCTTGTTTGTATATAATATACACCCACGTTGTGAGAGGAAATTGTATCGTTGGTATTTAGCTTCTTCATTGAAATAATTATGCATTTTAAAAATTTTGCTAGGAAAATCCAGGGGGTGCACTGCCCCCACCCGCCTGGTACGGCAATGATTGATAGTATGCCAGATTTCTAATGTAAAATAGGAACCACAGCAAAAAAACTTTATTTCGTTTCGGAATGGCCCGCCAATTAACAAAGAGGGTGTAAAGAGAAAAGGGCTGCCCGTCAAAAAAACGCCCACTAACTGAACGCCCACTTCTTTTCCTGACAAGGGAAGCTAATACACCTTTCCCGAATTTCTGTATTTACTGTATTTACTGTGAACTTTAAAAAGTTGTTCTGAAACTTGCTCCGAATGATGAGACTAGAAAGATGACTGATTGGCAATCCAACAGTTTTAGCGCAGTGTTCTTCAATTTTGATTTCATAGCTATCTTTATCCAATCACTTTGTTGTTGCAAATAGCTCCGCTGTTACCTTATTCCACTCACAGTATATTGTCCTTGTTATCTAGTAAGCTAATTTTTTTGTACTGTAGATAGGGAGAAGAACCATTATATATAAATGGAACCCAAATAAATGATTAATAATAATAATAATAATTAACAAGTCCCCAAACACTTGTGAAACGATGGAAGAAGGAGGGAAGACATCGCGGTGTTGAATATATATTACCGAAAATATTCAACGTAAGGGCAATGTCAAAAATGAATCATGCAATAATGAGGCTAAGTATATGAAGTTTATTCGTTGCCAATATTCCGTTTACAAGTGGCCAAATGGTTTCAGAAGTATACGCGTGCGATTGCTGATTGTTGAATTGTCGAATGGTTTTACAACATATACAAGTCGTCAAATGTGGGCTACAGAAGTATACGCGTTCGAAGGTCCACCTTTAGTTCTATCAGAAATGAAAACTTCTGGAAAATTTGTAAACCACTCTTTTCAGAGAAATCTGGTACTACTGATGGTAGAACTATCCTTGTCGATAATAGCAATACTAAGTTCTGACATAGTTAATAGAAGAGAGATGGTTCGGCATGTCGGCAAAATCAAAGCCTTTCTATATCGGATGTTGAAAGTGCTTGTCACGTGACGCGAACCTGCACAAGTGTTTTTCCAATATGGAAGCACAGGCTGAAAACACTGATTTTGACAATGAATTCGACGAAATTTTACGAGTATTTGATATTGATTTTGATGAAGAGAATAATTCTTTTTCAAATGATGTAAGTATTACTTGTTTTTTAATCAATGTTAACCCCTCCGTTGTTAAAAGTCGTAAATATCTTGATGTTTTGTTGGTGTTTTGTATTTATCTCTCTCGTCAGCCTGAAGAGGCTCTTCATTGATATCATACCTTCCACTATACAAATTAACTGATTCTTTAAGATGCAAATTGGTGATTTCCAGTGTGACTTGTGTACCAAGAAATGCAAAAGTAAAGTTGGACTTGCTAGACATGCCCAAAAACGCCATGTGAGTGGCTGTGAAGAGAAAAAGAATTTGTTGCAGTTTTCTGTAGTTGACATGAAGGGCATGATGGAGGAAACAATAAAAAGTTTAGCCAAAAGCAACTTGTACCCAGAGAATGTGACTTGTCAGTTCCAAAACTTAAACATAAGCAATGACGTTCTTGCAAAAATAACCAACAAAGTCAACATGTATAAAAAGGATGACAATGAAAAGTTTTATTCATTATTTTATAGTGACATAGTTTTTCATAAAGATGATTTCCTTCATGGCCAGAATATAGCTCCACATGCTGCTACTCTTCTCCTAATGAAATTATGTGACATGATATTGATGAAGGGCAACATAAAACAATCTGCTGATACTGATTTTCACATTAAAAATCTTAGTGATAGAGAGTTGTATGGGCTGCAATACCTTGGTGGCTATGTTTTGAAAACTTTATTTAACAAAGTAAAATACAGTAATCATGTTAGGTCATCTGAAAGTCAGCAGGTTTTGTCAATACTGTCAGCTTGCAGATCAGAAAATAACCCTGAACAGAAGTTAGTTTCTGCTCTAAATCGTGGTGGACTTTGGGTAATAACAACTGAAATCCAAAGAATCTTTGCAATCGTAGAGAGATATTTTTGTTCTGAAGTAGAGAAAGGACCAAATACTGAAATACAAACAAAGAGAATGTCCATTAAATTATGTAACTTCAAGCACGTGAAAGAATTTTTCCATCAAATCACTGAAAAATGTGACTCAGAAATAAGTTTAACTGTAGAAAAAGACATTCTATTTTCTATTGTGACACTGTATATAAGAGTCAGGGCTTTTTCATATGCACGTGACCTTGTACAAAAACACAAAATTACAAAAACCGATATTCATTCTAAAGCACTACGAACAGATTTAAAAAGACACACAGGTCATATCTGATATATATATATGTTATGAATTATACATGTAATTATGCATTTGTTTCTATCTTCATTTTATCACTTGAGTAGTATATATATGTAAAAGAAATGAACATTTGCAATGCAAAATAGTAAGGAACTATTGTATGTGTCAATATAGTTGTTATTTTCTTTTTGGAACTGGTTGATCTGTTACTTGTACCCATGTCCTTTTTTTGTCATATCTACCACGTGTATTGCCAGATGAAGCTGACACATTCTTTTGTATTCTGATTGCATTGTCATTATAACCAAATTGATTTAAGTCAGGGTTGTCACATCTTCTTCCAATTTTTCTCTGCTCACTGAAGTATTCTTCCACTGGATCTTGGCACAACCTCTCAGTTAAAACATACTCAAATCCTTCATTTAGTAGAAATTTCACAATTTCAATTGTAGAATAAGTGGTTATTTGTAATCCTTCATATGTTTGATTGGAAATAAACATTCTTGCTCTGGCATTTTTTGTGAAATCCCCTGGCCTGGCATCAATGTTGTTTTTCCACTGCCGAAAATATCCAAGGAAATTCCTTTCAAGCCATTCAAATCTCTCATCATCAACATCCTGGTATGGTTTCAAATATGGTTTACGCTTTCTTTCATGTTCATTTAAGCTTCGAACATTTAAACAATCGAAAAACATATCCATCAATTTGCAAAATTTTGATGTTTCTTTTGCATCAGGTGGGCCAAACTCTTGTAGAACTGTTCCCATTGTATTGCTTAACACTTGTGCTGCAAACTTCACAGTCATAACTGAATACGATGTTAGTTGATTATGCTCTGCAGTTATCTTTGGGAGGAGTTTTAGACCATTTTCCATGTCTTCATGAAATATTTGTTGTATGTGCTGCCATAGAATGTATTTGTCTGCATTCCACATGTACCTGGTAGCTCTTCCTGACCCAGAATGTAATAAGCAGTTTCTGGCAGTCTTAATTAAATGTGGTGTGTCTGCAATGAAGTAAATAAACCTCTGGGGTGCAAATAAATTTGTTGTTTTGTACGTAATATCTTTGGTATTTGTAGGATCCAAACCCTCATGTAATCGAAAAAACCTTCTGTTTGGGGATGCACCATCTGCAGTTGTTGCAATAACCCATAGGTTGCAGGTCAATTCTAGTATTGAAACAGCTTCCCAGAATATTGGCATTAGTTGAGAGGATGTGATACCATTTGTTGCAAAATATGCAAAGCTGTATTTAAGATTAGTTGCAAGACCTCGTAGGAAGAAAACCAGAGCATGAGTTGCAAGTTGGCTATCTTTTTCCAGAGTAGCATAATTAACATTTGGATCCCCTAAATCTACAAACCCTATCAACTTGTCAGTGTGCTTGTCAAAAACAAGATTGGACTTGATTCTCATTTCATCAAATAGGAGGACAATGTACCTCTGCACATCGAAGTAATTACTTGTAGTTTGTTTTAAGTCATCAATTACTTTCTTTCTAAATCCTGGCTCTGGTTTTATGAAGTTTTTGTAGTCTCTGAGAGTTCTAAGACTTGGTAATCTTAATACATTACTATTTCTCAACTCTTCATAGGTTGATGGTGATTTTACTGCTAATGATAAACAATATCGAATAATCATTGGGTGGTAACGAGCACCGTTTGCTGAGCGTTGAAAGAGTTTCTGTTGTTGTTGCCAAAATAACTTCATAAATGGGGTTATCGTTGAAGAGTTGTTTGACATGATATTGGCGAAATCATCACTCAGTTCATGGTCAATAACTATACTGGATCTTTGTAATTCCTGCCTCATCTCCTGAAGTTGTTGCTGAAGCTGATTACATTTGAGTCGCTGTTGTTGCAAAGTTAATTTGATGCGTGCTGGTGAAGTGAAAGATACTGGGGCCTTGGGTTTAGCAGGTTGTAGATTCTTCTTGGACTTACGATCAAGGACTTTGGTTTTGCAGTTGTCATACATGATGCATTCATTACACTGTGTTACAGCTTGGCTATCTGATTGGATGAAAACGTCACAACCACGTGTACGTGTGGTTAAGTTACACTCAAACGGTGTTAATGGTTGGTTTTCATTTGCTTCAGTGTAGCATGATGTGTGTTTTGGGATAGCATGCTGCAACAGTTTAGAATCAAACTCAGCAATTTTGACACCTGTGCAAATTTTGAAACTTTCAATCGAATCAATTAAACACTCAATGGAAATGTTTCTTAAAGATCGTTTGGCCAACTTATAAATAACGTGATTTTCAGGCAGAAACCATTCATAGACTTGGATTGTATATGCTAAACTATCATCTATGATTAATTTGTATTTTGGTATTGGTGTGTCCTGGCTTAATTTAGTTAATATGGTTTTGTCTATATCCAACCAAATTTTCCAGTTAGACAAGCATTCTAAGCTAGAGATTTTTTTATTTACATCATGAATGCTGCCATAGCATACACTCGTTTCGATTGTATTTGGGATTCTTTTCCTTTCCTGTCTAGGCGCTTTAGTTGTGGTGAATGACTTTTTGGGCATGTTGAGTGTTGGAAGGGCATTTGGCTTCAACTTCTTTCTAACATATGATTTTCCTGGAACTAAACAAAGCCATTAAATCCAAAAAAATTAAATTATAAATAATTAAATCAGTGAATAGAGTCAGACTTAGAGTCAGTGAATAGAGACTAAATTAACTTACACTTTTCAATATCGTCAGGATGAAAATGATTTTCACAGGTAAATACTGCATCTTTTTTTATTTGTTCCCGGAAATGTTTATCTAATTCCCTGTGCTTCGTAATTTCGTTTAAAAATCTAGATCGCCATTCTTTTTCTGTCGGTAGTTTAAAGATACCTATGCCTTTATGTCGACGACTTGTGCCACAGTTGACCACACAACAGTTTTCCCCAGGCATGTTTAAATATCCATATTCATATGTTGTGAACACTTGAACAGCTTTGGAAGTTTCAACTAACAGTATTGTTACTTTTTTATTCGATATAATTTTGAAGAATATTATTTTTTCCTCTTTCACAACTATTGTTTTTAAAGTTTCTGTTTCGTCTTATTATGTATGTACGAAAACAAAAAACATTACATATTTGTAGTATTCTATGTTCCTTTGTAGTATAGTTCCTGACCTATTTTTTTCACCTGTTACGCGCGTAGGCGATAGTAGTGCTTAATGAAAAAAAATTTTTATTTAAAAGAATTCCATGATAAGGAGAAAATGATTTTTTTTATCAGTTAGATTGTATTTTCATACTTTTCCTTTGCTAGAAAATATCTTTCAACTTTGCGTGTGCAGGTTCACGATTAATTCTATTCAAATAAATCATACAAAAAGATATTTCAATAGGCTTTTGTTAAATTAAATAAAGTCTCCTAACCATCTCTCTTCTATTAACTATGGTTCTGATGATCAAATTGTTGATATATTAATAATAATAATAATAATAATAATAATAATAATAATAATAATAACAACAACAATAATAATAATAATAATAATAATAACAACAATAATAATAATAATAATAATAATAATAATAACACGGATTATATTTCAGTTCCAAAATATTTATAATTGGCTATTCTACTGCAATTCTACTTTACTTGGCGCACGCTCATTAGATATTGAACATTAGCCCGCTCAGTCGGGCTAGCCCGGTTGTGGATGTCTATATGGAAAATTTTCATCCCGCTTAAGCGAGATCTCAGCAAATTGAACTGGGATCTCGCTTAGGCGGGCTGACTCGCTTTTCATATAAATACATTCGAATAAAAACAAGCATTTCTTAATATAAACCAGCTGGGCCAGCTCACCTCCATATAGATACCACCTTGATCTCTCTATAAATCTCATGACATGATTTCTGAGCATATAATTCAAAGGATCGTGAAAGAAAAGGAAGTGTATTTTGTCACTGATCAGTATCTTGATGGATCAATCAAATCCTTTGAGAGAAACAGAAGGGGTATTGCAGAAATTATGCGAGTTAGAATTGAAAGACGAAATCGAAACAGTATCTCAAGTATGGCATTAACAAACCTGACCTTATCTACGATTGGACGAACGAACGATTGACCCGATCCTTACCGCTTTCGGGAACAACTACAAGTCAATAAGTCAAAGTCAAAGTTCTATAAGCCAACGTGCAACAGTGGCCAGCTAATATTTTCATTTTAAACTATACAGACATGCGGATTTTGGATATAGGGAACAATATGTGAAATTCATTGAAGAATACATGAAATTTAAGAGTAATTAAACATGCCATAACACGCTTTAAACATTTTCTATAGGTCACGTGCGGCAGAAGAAGAAGCTGATACGAAAGTGTTTCTATGTGTAAATAATACGAGTGTGAGGGGTAATCACTCCGTTTGTATTCATACCGTGGTACAGATGTTGCCATCTACACCCTATACTTCCAACACAGACTTGAAGTTCCAATGTACAATCAACATTGAGGTTAGAAAGAACAAGCGAATCCTTGACATCCATGAAATTACTTCTGAATTAGACAGAATGTTGTGATGCACTTCCCTCTTTCCACGCGTTCACTGCAAACGTCTATACTACTAGCGCCCTTTACGGAATCGGTAAAGCTAAGGCATTTAGATTACTGCAAGCCTCAGATGAGTTTATCAACGCTTTTGCTCAGCTTGGTAATTTCTTCACGCTTGATGCATACCTTTTCCCCACTTTTCAAAGATTTGTTTATCAACTGTACTCAAAACTCAAAACTACGGACGAAGTTCAAATTTATTGAGAAAGAGAAGGCTCCAGCTCCAGCTCGCTTCCATGTAAAGGCGAGATAAAATTATCTCGGCTCAGGAAGCCAGCCCGGTTTACCGGGCCAGCTCACCTCCATATAAACACCTCCTTGATTGTGAAATTGACATCTTTGTTTGATACTATTTTCAGAAACAAATGCAAAACAATATTCTATCAAAGTATCTCTGTGGTTTTAGGAAAGGCTATATCCCACAATATGCTTTATTGAGTAGGCTTCGGAACTGGCAAAATTGTCTCCTAAGGAAGGGAAAGATCGGTGCTATTTTGATGGACCTATCAAAAGCTTTTGCTTACTTGCCCATGAATTGCTCATAGCTAACCTGGCAGCTTATGGAATTATGGAATTATCTTAGTAATAGGAAACATAGAGTCCGTATAAACTCCACTTTTAGTAAATGGCTGCAGCTATTATTAAGTATAGCGCAGGGGTCTGTATTAGGACCTATCCTGTTTAATATATTCATTAATGATTTGTTTTTTATGGTGGATGAATCCAACATCTGCAACTTTGCTGATTATAACACACTATATGTATGTGATTTTCCACTGCATACGGGTTATCAATAACCTCAATGCAGACATGGCACCGATTCTGGAATGGTTTAATTGCAATTCCTTAATTACAACTCCAGAAAAGTTCTGGATTATATTTCCAGGAACTATAAATAGCAATATCACCGTTAATATAGGAACTAATAGCTTCACTAGCTTTTACATTGTGAAATTACTGGGTGTAAAAATTGATAGTCTGCTAATTTTTGAACCTCGTGTAAGAGAATTGTGTAAACGAGCTTCGCAAAAAAACAAAAGCTCTTCTAAGGATCCGAAGTTTTCTGACACAAAAACAGACGGAAGTGTGAATTAATTCGTATATCCTTTCTCACTTTACCTACTGCCCTTTAGTATGGATGTTCTGCAACAAGATTGCTCACGATCTAATAAATACTAATCATATCGGAGGCTTGCAGTAATCTAAATGCCTTAGCTTTACCGATTCCGTAAAGGGCGCTAGTAGTATAGACGTTTGCAGTGAGTGCATGGAAAGAGGGAAGTGCATCAAAACACCTGTCCAATTCAGAAGTAATTTCATGGATGTCAAGGATTGGCTTGTTCTTTCTAACCTCAATGTTGATTGTACATTGGAACTTCAAGTCTGTGTTGGAAGTACAGAGCGTAGATGGCTACATCTGTACCACGGTATGAATACAAACGGAGTGATTACCCCTCACACTCGTATTATTTACACATAGAAACACTTTCGTATCAGCTTCTTCTTCTGCCGCACGTGACCTATAGAAAATGTTTAAAGCGTGTTATGGCATGTTTAATTACTCTTAAATTTCATGTATTCTTCAATGAATTTCACATATTGTTCCCTATATCCAAAATCCGCATGTCTGTATAGTTTAAAATGAAAATATTAGCTGGCCACTGTTGCATGTTGGCTTATAGAACTTTGACTTTGACTTATTGACTTGTAGTTGTTCCCGAAAGCGGTAAGGATCGGGTCAATCGTTCGTTCGTCCAATCGTAGATAAGGTCAGGTTTGTTAATGCCATACTTGAGATACTGTTTCGATTTCGTCTTTCAATTCTAACTCGCATAATTTCTGCAATACCCCTTCTGTTTCTCTCAAAGGATTTGATTGATCCATCAAGATACTGATCAGTGACAAAATACACTTCCTTTTCTTTCACGATCCTTTGAATTATATGCTCAGAAACCATATCATGAGATTTATAGAGAGATTTAGGATGTGTTTATATGGAGGTGAGCTGGCCCGGTTAACCGGGTCTGGCTTCCTTAACCGAGATCTCGCTTTTATTAAGAAATGCTTGTTTTTATTCGAATGTATCTATATGAAAAGCGAGCCTTGCCGAGATCTCGCTTCAGTGGGAAGAAAATTTTCCATATAAACATCCACAACTGGGCTAGCCCGACTGAGCGAGCTAATTTCACATCTAATGAGTATGCGCATATTATTTGATTTTTCAGGTCACGCGTATAAACAAAATCCCGGTCAGGCGAGCCAGCTTGCTTCCATGTAAAGGCGAGATTAAATTGTCTCGGCTAACCAAGCCAGTCCGGTTAACCGGGCGAGCTCACCTCCATATAAATACCTTCTTAATTGTGAAATTGACATCTTTGTTTGATAATTTTTTTAAAAACAAATGCAAAACAATAATCTCGCTTCATTTCAGAAGTCTTAAAAATTTCCTTAACGAATTCGGTTTATTTATACCAAATTTTTCTGTTAGTCCATGAAGCTTGAGTTGCTTTTTGATTAGTTCTTGGTGTAAAAAGCAACTATCCGTTTCTGTATGCTTTTTTGGACTTAGGAACAAACAATTAACACTAGACACTAGACACCGTACCTGGATATAGGCCCATGGAATATTGTCATTACAGAATGGGTTGTAACAGCCTGGACCGAAATGTCAAAGAAAGAAGACATAATAATTCGAAGTTTTAAGAAGTGTGGGATTGCTTTTTTTGTTTGTTTGTTTGTTTGTTTGTTTGTTTTCCTGCAATGAATTTGAATGTATTTCAGTAAAAAGAAGTTTTATTGACAGTGGAAATTCACGTTATTTAAATACCATTTGAATATTTGAATTTTGTGGATTCTCATTAATTACCACACATTTTGAAATCCAAACTCGCGATTTGCGTTAATTTGTGATCGTATCAATTTGTTCCAAAACCAAATCGTTGACCGTTAGAGAATCTATTGACGGATGAAATACAATGGAATGCACAGCGGTATAATTCTTAACTCGATTAGTATAATAAAACACACAGCCAATTTAATTTCTAAATTGGTAAACCGAGTTAATGAACCGAGTTAAGGAAGCTTCGAAGTCAGTGAAAGCATTTTTTTTTATGAAAAACTGTTTCTTCACTGCCTTATTTATATACCTTATGATCAAGTCAGCTTTTATATATTTATATTCTTGGGTTAATATTTTATCAAAGAAGCTTCAGAAATTCGATTTACTCTCGAACAAATGTTGATTACGAAGATATTGATGGATAAACAAATTGCGATTTATGCATTTACTAATTTCATTTTTGAAGAATAAAGTTTTAACAAGGTTTTTTCGTTGTTTTCTAGGAAGTATCATCAATCTACAATTTTTCTAATGTTTTTAAAAGTCTTGATCTTTCGTTTCGCTCTAAAAAGTAATCTTTTATTTTTGTAAAACTTCTGTATCTAGTAAAATTGCAAAAAATAAAGTCGTCCTCAAAAATAACTTTCTATGAAAAAGCAGCTGCAAAAATTATTGTTTTGCTTGTAGATTCGTTTTAATAAACCAGCAACATAAAAACACCGCTACACTTTTTATGTAAGTCTTTTCGTATAGTCCGCCACATAGGCTAGTTTTGGTTTTAATTTTTGTTATGATCACGTGATCATAATATTTACATAGGTTCTTTAAAGATGGCGGACGTAAAATATAAACAAAAAAGCGAAAGTGAAATTTAATTCGGCAATTACGTTCAACAAGTGTTTAAACGCATACATCCTGTTGGAGAATTGACTTAATTTATTTTATTCGACAAAAACATTGTGGCATTGATAAAATGTAGGTATTTAATATTGACCAACAACGAGCATGTATTTTTTATTTCTTGACAATATATTTCGATCTTTCGATCATCATCAGGTCTTAAATTCAATAAAAACAAGATTATAAAAATCCCCAATAAAAAATATATGTTCACATATCTAAACAGTAAAACAACCATAAGCTATATAAAAAGCGAGAAAATGACATGACACTACAAGAGAAAAAAAATTAAAATATTGCTGCCCGAGGCAAACCTCTAGAGACAGACAACAAAATAAAATAAAAAAAAACTTAACTACTAGCGTACGACTTTTGAATTCATCTTTAGTATTTAATTGAGGTCTTAATTGATTGATGAATATTGCCTCAAGGGTCATTAAATGGTTCGCTGAACGAGAACTGCCTTTCAATATGATTATATCATCCATTGTCAGTGAATGTTGACACGACGTCATATGGATTGTAACTGACGCGTTTTTTCTTCCGTGTTCTCTGATTCTTGTGATGAGATGTCGCCGTGTCTGGCCGACATAGCATGAATTGCGTCGCGGACAAGTAATTTTATAAACTACACCACTTTTCAGAGACTTTTCAACAGGTGACTTTAATGATGGAAGAACAGTTTTTAATTTCTTAAGAGTAAAGATTACACGACAAGGGCTTTCAACTTTCCAAGAGAATGTTTGAACTGATCTGATATCTTCCCCCTGTACTCGACAAAAAACAACTTCATGTCAACCTCATTTTCTTCTTCTTCTGACACAACAAGTTCTTCTTTTTTCTCAAGTAACTTGTTCAAAGTATCGTGTATAGACGACTCAAACAGTGATTCAGGGTACTGATTTCTCTCTATTTTCTCTATTCTCTCTAGTATAATTTTCGCTCGATTCCAAAAAATCAATACGTTGACTGTTGTTTGCAATCATTCTCAACAATGAGCGATACTGCAAAAACTCTCTCCAGCGGCCATTACGTTTTAACTCCAAGGTGAATAGGATATTCGGCAAAAACATTGTGGCATTGATAAAATGTAGGTATTTAATATTAACCAACAACGACCATTTATTTATCAAATATCAAATAATATTTAGAAATATATTGTCAAGAAATAAAAAATAAATGCTCGTTATTGGTCAATATTAAATACCTATAATTTATTTTAAACCGAAATTCCACCCTCCCATGAAAATATCGTCAGCTTGCTTTAAGTCATCAACAATTTTGATATCTTAAGTGAAAGGTGGAGTAGGAGTGAATTGGGCTCTACCTGACCTTACATCTCTAAGGCAACTAGCAGACAATATATGTGCGAATAGACATGTTTGGCCTGTAAAAGATTGTTCAAGAGTTTATCTGGGTTGAAAAACTATCAAATGTATCCATACTGTCAACAAAAACTTAATTAAGTCAAGTTAAAATGAAGAAAATGAACAAATTAATAATGTAACAAATACACACAGCGATGAAGTTTTCTGTAAAGAAATACATGATGCTGGTGTACGCATAAGCGCGTGGAGGAAGAATATCTTCCAGCTACCGAAAGGGAGTATTGGAAAAAGCTTTATCAAGGAGTTGACAAAAGCAATGGAAATGTGGAATAAACCCACCGTACAAAACTGTTTCTTTGAAGATGTTTATGTTATTACCTAACTTGTTACTACAGTGGGCAAATCCAAAGAGTTCCGTTGCAGATAACAGAAAGATATTGGCAAGATGGCTGAAACATTTGCAACAGAGAGAAATTCGGCACTGGTTGCTGAATGTCTTGTTATTCATATCTGAGAGGAGTCTCAAAAGCAACTAATCTAGGGAAATATCAACGGAGCACTACGTCTTCTCTCAGCAAAGCAATGCAATGGAATCATACCTTTAAATGACGCCACCATGGAAGAACTCATTTTGAAACATCTTGAAGCAAGCCCCATCAATGAAGATCTTTTGTTACAAGGGCCAATAGCAACCATAAATGAAGTCATACATTAAGATATTGATGATATGCTTATACTTAAGGCATGCTCAAAATCGAAGGGTGTCGCTGGAGTTTCTGGATGGAATAGGGATGAATATAGGCGTGTCATGGGAAGCAGTATATTTAGAACGGCAGCAACGGATCTACGAAAGGCAGTTGCGATATTTACAAGAACACTATGCTCGAAAATAGTATATGATCCTGCCAGCTTTGAGTCTATAGTTTTGGGTGTGAAATTGCAGTTCACGCATCAGTAAATCTTTTCGTCCATGAAGAGAATCATGGACTGTTACAAATCGATGCTTCAAATGCATTTAATTCCATCAACAGAGCCGCCACGCTACACAACATGTATATATTGTGTCTGGAGTTTGCTACGTATATTCAGAATTGTTACCAAACACCAGCTCGTCTATTTATAACAGGGGGTTAAGAAATTCTGTCGATGGAGGGCACCACTCAAGGTGATCCTGTTGCAATGGGCATGCATGCGATCAGGATATTACCATTGCTTCAGTTTAATGAAATGCCACAGGAAGTTAATCTACCTAAACGCGTATGTTATGCTGACGACTTTACAGGCATAGGAAAACTACTAGAATTACGTGCCTGGTGGCAGAGTATATATGGTCCACACATTGGCTATTATCCGAAAGCGTCTAAAAACTTGTTGATAATGAAAGGAGAATATCTTGATGAAGCAATAAAGCTATGTGTTGTTACGGGAGTCCAAAAAACAACAGAAGGTAACCGACATCTTGGAGCCATAGTAATAAAAACGTCACGAAGCCGTATGTAATTAAGATCGTAAGGGAATGGGTGAAAGATATTGACTTACTATCAAAGATAGCTAAAGCTTATCCCCATTCTGCATATGCAGCTTTTGTCTTTGGATATCAAAATAAATTTACTTATCTTATGCGAACTGTTCCTGACATCCAACCCCAGTGAATGAAGTCAGCAAGAATATACCAACTCAAGAGCAGTGACTGAGTCAATGGTAAAGAAAGTGAAAGAACAACAACAGAGTTATGATGAAACAGTCGAGCTAAAGAAACGAAAAAAGGATTTAAAAATTGAGAAAATGAAACAGAATGAGGAAAAACAAGAAAACATACAATCTGCAGTTACAGATAAAGTCACATCACGAACAATGGAAGCAAGCATTGAACATTGGCTTACCACTCTGCCAATAAAAAATACGGTTTTCTTCTTGACCAACAAGCATTTTGGGACAGCCTCTATATTCGTTATAATATACCGCTGAAGCGTCTTCCCTCATTATGCGTTTGTGGAGCGCCATTCAAGCTTGATCATGCTCTTTCCTGCCCAAAGGGTGGATTTATCTCCATTCGGTACAATGAGATCAGAGATTTCACAGCTGACATGCTTTCTGAATGCTGCAAAGATATTGCAACAGAACCAATCCTGCAAGAGTTGACCGGTGAAAATCTGTCATTATCTAAAATTCGATCTAATGAGGCTCGAGTAGATGTAACAGCACGAGTTTTTTGGGTACGCGGACAAGTAGCGTACTTTGACGTTAAGGTGTTTAACCCAACGGCTAAAGTCCACTTATTCCAATCACTTAGTGCTGCACACAGAAATAACGAGCAATAAAAAAAATCATCCAACAGACGAGTCAATCAGGTCGACCAAGCTACGTTCACTCCCTTAGTATTCACTTGCTTTGGAAGTATGTCACGTGAATGCTCCACCTCTTCAACCGCCTGGCTGAAAAAATTGCAGAAAAAAGAAATGATAACCTGTCGAAAGTTAAAAACTAGGGATCTGTTGTCGGTTGAATTTCAGTTTGTTGAGAAGCCAGCTACTGTGTATTCGTGGATCGAGAAGCCAGCTACTGTGTATTCGTGGATCAAGGTCATCGAAGAAATTATTAACTGAGCAGGACGACATCAATTTGATCACCACTGAATGTCGGTTAAAATGGTATAACGAAAAGAAAATTTTGTATATTGTGATTGTTTGAATCTATTTTGATCTGAGTTGGATAATCTTCGAGTTACGACTTCGAGTTAAAAACATCGGGTTAGCAGTTGTGACGTCACAACTTCGAGTTATGACGTCACAATTGCCATTTTTCCATTTTGAAAACTCGAGGAAGGAAAAACATAAATTCGTTTTCGAGTTACTAAACTCGAGATTAGAAAAGCTTAGTTTCATTTTCGAGTTACTAACTCGAGATGGGAAAAACATAAATTGACTTTCAAGTATTTTCACTTTCGATTTACAGAAAGACGAGGTATTCTTTATCACATTTGAGAACTGTTTCTCCTCTACATAACTACTGGTTTTTGTTTTTTGTTTTTTTGTCTGGTTTTAGTGTCTGAAAAATTATAAGTACTTTTTCTTTCCCCATGGAACTTGTACCGCCTCTTTCTCTGCAATAATTTTTCTTCTATGTATCTTCAGTTGCAATTAATCAAATAGCAGGAATGACAGTGTAGTGGAGATCAAATTATTTGTTCAAAAAATTTCGAATTTCGAGCAATAAAGATGAAATTGAACAGACATGAAGTCATCACATTGATTGAAAGCGACTTCCCCGTTATCTCACAACTAAAAAAAGCAACAGCTGAGAATAGTGACAATAATATAAGAGAATATTGATAATAATATTAGAGAATAATATTAGAGAGTAATTTAGTACCGATTCTCCATATTTCACAATGGCTCTTCATCCCCAAGATATAACAACAACAACAACAACAACAACAACAACAACAACAACAACAACAACAACAGCAAAGTAAAAAATTCAAACATTAAACAACATCAACGGAGACTTGGTGGACTGTGAATTAAATAAAAAGAGGAGAAATAAGGATTCTTTGTCTGACTGCTTTATTAGGCATTTTGGGGAAAATTATCAGAAAAAGAAAATCCAATCGCGCGGACTGTAACCTCGAAAGTGAAAATATATTTTTCCAATATCGAGTTAGTAACTCAAAAATGAAATAAAGTTTTTCCAATCTCGAATTACTAACTCGAAAACGTTTTTCCTTCCTCGAGTTAGCATCCGCAAACCAAAATTCGAACCAATGTACAGGTACATCAGAATGGAAAAACGCCTAGATTTTAATGCCTTCAAAACAGACGTAGGCAGATTGCCACTAAACCTTGTTTACGCTGTTGACTCACCCAAGGACAAACTAGACTTATTCAATCACCTCTTTCTCTCGTGCCTTAACGAACATGCACCACTGGTGAAAAAGAAGATAACTAGACCTCCCGCGCCATGGCTTAAAGATCTAAATACCAACCATCTTCAGTCATTAAGAAATCAACGCAGAATGAAAGCCCATCAAACCAGTAAGGACACTGACTGGAACCTTTTCAGAGAGGTACGGAACACTCTCAAAAAGCCATTACAGCGGCTAAGTTTAACTTCTACAAAAAGGCACTCTCTTCAAAAAGACCAAAAGAGGTATGGAATGTCATCAACCGCGTCCTCCATCCGAACCACGAAAAAATCTTAAACGAACATTTCAACACAACTGCAAAAAGGCTGCTGAATTCAGAATGTAAAAGTGAATCTTTCATGAAAGATCTAATCAATCAACAAACATGCGCTGGAAATGTATTTGAGATCAAAGAAATCACCTACCTACAAGTACAAAAAGCTATCCTCTCAATTCGCAATAACTGCTCCACTGGTTACGACCAATTACCAGCAAAATACCTGAAGATATGCATTAGATGAAATCACCAGCCCTCTATGTCACATTATCAACGAATCTATACGAATGAACGTTTTCCCATGTCAATGGAAAATATCTCGTATCAGTCCTATACCTAAGATCAAACAACCAAAAGAACCAAGTAATAACCGACCAATATCCATCCTTCCCGTCCTCTCCAAAGTATACGAGAGGCTGTTACTTACACAAATCAGTGACTTTCTTGAACAAGAACAACTTCTATCCGAAAATCGAGCCGGTTTCCGTAAGGGACATTCTCCAATCACCACTTGTCTAAAAATCAGGGACGATATCATCAAAGCTATGCATCAAGGAGAAATAACGTTAGCAGTTATGGCAGACTATTCAAAAGCCTTCGATACCGTTGACTATGAAACTCTGATTAAAAAGCTTCACTCTCGCCGGTTTTCCAAAAGTGCTATACTAACAATTTCAAACTACCTGTCTAATCGTTACCAATTTGTACAAGTTAATGAAAACTCGTCCAAAAAACTTCTCGTCTCGAATGGTGTGCCGCAAGAAAGCATACTTGGACCAATTCTTTTTAATATCTATGTATCCGATATGAGTCAAAACACCAACGAAACTTGTCTACAGTATGCTGTCGACACGAATCTCTGCCACCACACCAAGCCAAAGAACATTGCTGACTGCGCAAAACAAATAAATACCGACCTCACCAATCTTGTTAATTGGTCTACATCTACAAACCTGATCTTCAATTCGACCAAGACTAAATCGATTCTTTTTGCTACAAAACAGATGAGACGTGCACACAATCTCAGCAACCCCGGCATTTATAAAATCAATCCTGTTGAAAAGCAGATAGAAAGAGTAAAGTCCAATAAAATACTGGGCATTACTTTCTACGAAGATCTCACCTGGAATACACATATCAACAAAGAGACGCAATCGGCATACATGACTCTCAAAACCCTCAGCCATCTCAAACGATTTACTCCATATCAAATACGAAAACAACTAGCAGAATCTCTCATCCTTAGCAAACTTGACTACGGTAACGCTATCTTCTACAACGCCCCAAAATATCTCCAAAAGCAGATTCAACGAGTACAAAACGCTGCAGCAAGTTTCGTAAGACTTTCGTATTCGACTTGTTCAGACGTATTAGCGATAAAGTGGCTACCGACGATGGAACGCTCAGAACTTGCTCTCGCCAAATTGGCTTACAAATCCATCAATGTAACACCCACGACCTAGATACCATCACATGTAATACCAACGCCCCAAGGTCAACATTCGAATACGAGGCATCAAAAATTTTCAACGAATAACCATTAATATGCCGAAATGCAGACAGTTACTCAAGCTTCACGACTGCTACAAAAAGTTAATTTTTTGATAAAGCCGCAGCACGCATTCTCTCAAATTTAGAATAAATTTGTTGTATCATATTAACTTCTACATTTGTCTGTTTCCTTTTCCTTTTTTTTTTTTTTTTTTTCCCCATTTTTTTTTATGTTTAAACACACCTTACAGCCCTAATACTCTCAATCTAGCCTTGATTTAGCTTGTTTGTCCAATTTCAACCTACTCAATTCGTAAGCTGGAATCCATGACTGAGCAATAATGAATACGTTTATACTATTTTAATTTTTTATATGTTGACGCGATGCAAACACTTTATCATACGCATTCCTGGGTGAAGAGCAAAATGTATTTATTTGGAAATACTGGAGATAAATCTTTATCTTATCTTATCTTACTGGAAAATGGCAATTGTGACGTCATAACTGGAAGTTGTGACGGTACAACTGCTAGATCGAAGTTTCTAACTCGAAGTCGTAACTCGAAGATTATTCGCCTCTCTTGATCTGGCTGCTCCGCCAAAAAGGAGCATTAATTAAAAAAAATTGTTCCGCGTTATTTGATTTACTGCGTTTTATTCGTGTTAATAATATTTATACGCTCGCTGCTTTTTGCTTACGTACAAAATGTCATACTACCCAAGGTAAATTTCAATTTGTATTATTATGCTTTTACGTATACTGTTCACACTGTGCTTTAAATTTATTTAAATCATGCTTTAAAAACAACTCGTGCTTTATTATATAGCTAATAACATAATGTTATAGGTATAAGCAATTTTCCGGCAAGATAAAAGATAATATATTAATAATACTAGTATGATTTAAAATATGAATTTCAGCCGTCAATTTACTTTTTGATGTTAAGGTTTTTTCTTGGCGAGTGGAATGGTTTTAAATCTGAGAGTGTCCAACAAACAGATCAATATAATATAACTATGTAGCAGCTAGCTATATAGTGGTGTAGTGGGGCAGTACTAAACGCTGCAACCATCCCCAACCACCCCAAAAAACTATCCAACCACCCCCTGAACAAGTTTAGTCCTTCTTTTTGTACTTTTATATTAGTTAAAAAGAATGTTGTTTGTATCCAAAAAAAAATACAAAAAGAAATATTAACTAAAATATAATAAAGTATATAAAATATCTCTACATCTCCCCCCAGATCGAAGTATGAAAGTTCATGCTGAGATTGATTTTTAGCTCAGAGCGGAAAGTTTTTTGCCAGTCTCTGGTTCATAGGTCTTCCTTGGTATGCGCGTTCGTGAAGGCCGTCGCACAACAGGCTCAATATCATTCATGTTAGAAGGGTGGTTTATCGTGGACCGCTGCTCTGACTGCTTCAGGTTTGGGGATGTGGAAGGAGTTTGTTACAATGGGGTTTCCTCTTGCTCTGTCCCTGGGATTACCTGAGTAGCAGGTATGATAGGTCGATCGATCCTGGCAGGCTCCTGGACATGTGGTGGTTTGGCAGGTAAAACTGGTTCAGATTGGTAGGATTCAGGAGGCATGGTTGGCTTAAAATAAGGAATCGACGGGGTTGACTTTGCATTGCTGAAGAACTAGTGGGGTTTTAATTTCCATAAGAATTGTCTATTCCTTAAGGAAAGTCTTCCAGAACTCAATATCTTCACGACGAATTGGTCATAAACCCTTTACCTCCACCACTGTACTGCTATGGTCTCATCATTGCGGGATGCAAAAAAATACTGTCTAGTATTACACACAATATAATACAGTCAGTTAAAGATACAAACAACATGAACAAGTTTAGTCCTTCTTTTTGTGCTTATATATTAGTTAAAGAATGTTGTTTGTATCTAAACATATACAAAAAGAAATATTAACTAAAATATAATAAAGTATATAAAATATCTCTACATATCTCAATGAGTCGTTTGAAGGTCTGGTTTACACTGAATAACTATGTTGTATTAAAAAATCTCATAATGTTAGCCTTCGTTTCCACACAAATGTAAAAAATGTTTTACAAGACATGTTTACACTGAATCATTTATTGCATAAACCAGACATTTAATTTGTCTCGAATTGTTAAAAATGACACTATAATGTTCAGTTTGGAGTTGTGCAAATTGATTGTACATTTTTAAGGGTCGGGGCTGCTTGAATATAACCTTTTTGGGATGTTGTATAACTTTATGGGTGGTTGGGGCTAGTTGGATAGTTTTTTCGGCTGGTTGGCGCTGGTTGTATATAATATATATGTCTTTTTCGGCTGGTTGGGGGTGGTTGGATATTTTTCTTTGGGTGGTTGGTGCTGGTTGCAGGGTTGAGTACTACTCATTATTTATGTCGAAATATAGTCTCTTTTTTTTTAATGTTTCAAATTATCACGATAATTAAATATTTTATAGGCAGCCATCACAAGTGCCATCTGCACCACCAACAATATCTTCTAATGCACCCAACAATTTTGGAGGTAAAACAAAAATGTTATTTCCATCCAAGAGGGTCCATTTTGTAAATCCAACGGATCAATGATTTTGGTAACATCTGTATTCTGATAATAATTTCATAACCCTAATCCCACCAAATCACTCTGTTTATTTTGCTGTCGAAATATTGAAGCTGTCCGGAATTTTGTGTTCATCCTCACATTTCTTACCTGTATAATGTATGTGTGTGTGTGTGTGTGAAATGACTCTGCTCGATAGATAGTCTCCTACCGTCACACTATATTCATCACACTATATTCATCCATCTCCTTTACATTGTTTCATTTAATCTCCTAAACAGATCTTCAAATGCTTCCATCTTTGTTTGAATTATCTATTGAAAATAGATATATTTTTTCCTATGCTAACAGGTGCTGGTGCACAACCACCCTACCCACCACAATATGGGATGTACCCAGCACCAAATGTCTCATATCCACCACCACCGCAATATCAACAATCATATCCCCCACAGCCGCAATATCAACAATCATATCCACCACAACCTTATGTCCCAGGTGGACCATATCCAAGGCAGCAATATCCCGGAACATACCCACCACCTTATGGGCAGCCACAACCTGGATATCCTTCAAATCTGCCACCTGGATATCCACCGCCCGCTGGCTATGTACCTCAACAACAACCTGCAGGCATTAATAATGCTGCAATGGTTGGTGGTGCGGCTGCAGTTGGAGGGGCTGCAGTTGGTGCTACTGCAGCTAGTGGGGCTGCCAAAGTTGAATCAAGTGGTGAAGAAAAGAAAAGTGGGAATGGCAACCTAAAATTGATTGGTGGGTTAGCTGCGGGGGCAGTTGGTGGCGTTGTTTTAGGCTCAGTTATCAGTGATGTGTGGAGCAGTGGTAGTAGCAGTGATTCTGATTGTTGGTCTGATTAGATGCTGTGCGGTTTTTAACGGCTTTTAAAAGGATTCAAAATGAAAAGTATGAAAATGTTGATCAACAAGATCTGCTTCTAGAGAATTCTCATTATTGTTATTAATTATAGGTTTTTCTTTTATGTTTCAGCGACTTCTGACTCTACAATCTAGAGACTTGTTTTCCTTTAAGAAACATTGATCGATGTTATATTGTGATTTCCCGTCTAATGCTACCAGGAGTTTTCTCACTCGTTACACCATTTTTCGATAAAAATCTTGGCACCATTATATTTGAAGTTTATTCAAAATAAGAATATGAGATTAAATACCTCGCAAATCAATTTTTTTTTTTTTTTTTTTTTTTTTTTTTTTTTTTTTTTTTTTTTTGTGTGTTTATCGTTCTTCAGACACAAGGGTATTATATGATAGGAAAATTTAATTCCTCGCTCTAACATGCACTGGCTCTAAGTTCTGTCAAAACCACAAACTGTAAAAAAATCTATTAAAAGGCTTTGTGGGGTCGACTGTCGTTTCTCCTATGACCCACTAACAGTAGGAGTTCGTGATCTCCAAAATGACACTATTCATGTCATGTGGTATGATTGTAAAATATTTGTTTGTTTGTAATTTATCTAAAGTTGATTAATAATTTCAATACTTATTATAGATTTGATAAAATGTAGAAAAAGCTAGTATAAATCGACTGAAAGTTATTATAAAAACTTCATTCAATTGGAATAGAACGGAAAATTGAATACATTGAAATGTAATCTTTTGTTCCTAAAGACACTCGCGACAATAACATCCCATATATTGAGATTCGTACACAAACTTTGGTTTGATATATTATTTCTAGAGGCGTAGCTAGAGCTCAGTCATAATTTGTGGAGGAGAGTTTTTTAGCCATTAATATTATATTATATTCCAATTTATTTTTTTTTGTTGGTTTTACAAAGAAAAAATACAGTTTAATATATAAATACTAATCTACACCAACGAAAGGAAAAAGGAAAACGTGCAAGTAACCTAATCGACACTCGACTGAAAAGAAATATCATAACGTTGGACTCCGCCACTTTTTTGACTGACCCTGAATACGCCTATGATTTCTTGTACTGTATTTCCTCTAGCCAACACAGCCGTCTTTTAAACGGTAGTCAAACATTTCCCCGACAAGACACTTCCCCGATCGGACATTTTCTCGATGACCAAGTTTTCCTTTTAGGTAGATTTACTGTTTAAATGATCGATTGGGTTCATCTGAAAATTTCTCCTCCAGTGAAAGGTCTTAGTGCTGGTAAGAACTTGAACCATAAACTTGGGGAAAATAAATTACCAGATGAACATGATCGTAGTGTTGGATCTACTTGCTGAAAACGTTGGAAAGCCCCCAAAAAGCCCCCAACCCACCAAAGCATAAAAATACTTATTGATCTTTTAATCCGATGGAAAATGTTTGAAAGTATGAAAATTTCTTCCATCTCTGTTCGGGGAAATGTCTGGTCAGGAAATGTCCGTCGGGGAAGTTTCTAGTCTGAGATTTGACCTAGCTTCCAATGCAAGATCTAGGAAATGTCCGATTGGGGAAATGTCTTCTTGTCGTGGATCTTTCATTCGGAAATGTGTCCTCAGGGAAGTGTCCATTCGGGGAAATGTCCTACAATCCTTTTGAGCGGCGCACATATAGAGAGGTTAGTCTGAATGATGTAAACCCTTCCCATACATTCAACATTTATTAAAATAAGCTCATAATAACGGATCGATCTAAGCTTAAAATATAACAAAACATTTCTAAGATCTTTGCTTTTCTTGCTTGCAAACAATGCTTTAAAGGGGCGAACTTACGTAGGCTATTTTTATGGAAAAATAGATGAAACACGATGGCTTTGATATCTGAAATACAATTTGCTAAGTAGCCAAATTAATAAATTTAGCAAAACACATCAAGTACTGTGTAAATTGTAATTCATATTTGTACATTGCAAAGTTAATTGCAAATTGTTCTAGGATATCTGTTAAAGGTGAAGTTTTTCTCTTAGGCCCTAGCCAGTAGCGCAGAGAGATATCACAAAATAATCGTGGATAACATTTTATCCGGAGAACAGAAAGTGACTTTAGCACTTATTATGAGTACTGTCAACGCACGCTCGAACTCGAACTCCCAAGGGGCCGAGTAAACTGTTCGAGAAAGGCTAGGGGTTTTCTCAGGCAACGAAACGTTCAATGGATGTTGGAGATGTAGCGTGTGTAGTTTACTGTATAATAAGAGTACGCTTCAAACTGCGTTAGCAAAAGTTGTTCTTATTTTGTGTACAACAATGAAGTTAACTGACTTATTTTCAATTTGTCCATGACATTTAGACCCCCTGATTCTGAAAAACGCGGCTCACTCAGTGACTTAGAATGTGTTAAACCTGGAGGCTTTTTCGAGAAAAACGTGATAAAGAAAAGAATAGATAAAGTGTTAGAATACACTGTTTTTGACTTTTAAAAATAGACACTTAAGACTCGTTTAAGCGCCCTGTCCATGTAAGCACCCTGAAAGTAAAACAAATAAGCGCCCAGGGCGTTAAATTTGTTATTCATGGGGATATAAAAATAACAAAAAATCAAACAGTAAACAGCGTGTCTTGTGGTAGTCTATTTCTCTATAAATTGACATCAGCAGGTATAAATAAATTGGTTTAATATAGGAAAATTGTCCATACTTTGAGAGAAGGGAAGAAACTTGATACCTAGGATGATATCAGTTAACAACTTCCGATTGAAAGTTGTACATCTAATTCTCGCATAAAGACGAGAAACTGAAATTCGAGAAACAGAAATTGGAAATTTAATTTGAGTTGTTTGTCAAAGCTTTCATTACAAAAGAAAAACTGCCACCTTCTCCGCCCTTTTTGCGCCTGCCCAAATTTAACGCCCTCCCCTTTTACGCCGGTCTTTATTGATGTTATTTTTGAAAATTTCCCGGTCAGAGACCAATATCTACTACCTAGATTTCTGAGTTTTTTCTAATCTTTGCATTTGATATCGAGAGCAGTGAAAATCACTTGATTTTGCTGGCGGGAGAACAACCCTACACGTCCACCACGTAATGCATCGTTGTTTACGTAACCAGAATCGAATACATGTAAATCATCTTGCGACCTGATTTTTAATCTGAAAAACAACAAACAAAAATGGAAAGTTCGTTTAAAGAAACACATTTATAAGGTTTGGGTTTGAATTCTATTCCCCCTATTCGACTGGTGGCTTGTCAATTCGACGGAAATGACAAAACAGTGTAAAGTACTCACGAAAACGTCGTTTTAATGAAATAACGTTCAGACAAGACGTAAAAAAGTCCATGTAACGTTCAAAAGACATCGTACTGGTGGTGGGTTAAGATTATTAATTTCCTCGATTTCCTCAGGTTGTTTTATATTTTAATACTTTGGCTGATTTCATACCTTATCGATCCTGGTAACGGTCTGTGAAACAATTGAAAATAATACGCTGTCAAAGGTTTCCATGGCGCGTCTAATTTCCACAGGATTTGCTCTTTTGAATTTTCTGACAGACTATTGTTTACTAGCTGCAACAAAAACAAAAATAAAAACGAAAATCACAACAAAAAAACAGGAACAACAAGTAAACTTGTTTTGATTTACTCCGAAACAAAAAGATCGATTTCGACTGATTCTAGACCCAATCAAACATTCACTTCCAGATCACGTGCTTAAGCAAATACTTTCGATTGGTTGTTGAATACCGTGGGATGATGTCATTAATGGTGATGTCCAATCCATACATTTAAACAACCGAGCACGTGATCCTAAAAGCTGTGTTTTTTATAAGGTCGATTATACCTTCAGCTTGATTATTTGGTGTTTGGCGTTCCATGAAATCAAATAATATTTGTTGATACTCTGATAGCTGAAGACGAAGCCAATGCTGCCATTATGAACATCTGTGTTTACGTACATGACGCCAGTAAAATCGAATCCTTCATACACATCTTTGCCTGATGAAAGAAGCAGAAAACTCACAGAAGAGTCCATTTTGGTCTTTGTCTGCTAATTTGAGAACATCAAATCTTCGGTGAAACGTCTTATAAAATTGTTTGAAAGAACGAGGCATAATGTGACAATTTACACCGTGACGCGCTTTGATGGTCTCATTATTGGCAGACAAACCGTATACTGACTTTATCTTTTCATTGTGCATGTATTCCTCTGCAGTAAGGGAAAAATCGAAAAAATGATTTCGTATATATATATACTTATTATAGATGGTGGGTTCTCTTAAAAGAGAGTGGGCGTTTAATCGCAAAAATAATTTCGTATATATATATACTTATTATAGAGGGTGGGTTCTCTTAAAAGAGAGTGGGCGTTTAATTGAGGAAATTATTATTCATTACCGAGAACAGTTATGGTGGATCCATCAGTCTTCTTCAATTCAACATGGCTTCCCTACAACGCAATAAAATATATAAACAATTCCCATAAAAGTAACATACGCTTTGCTCTGAAACGAATCTGTTTAAGAAACATAAAGTAGTAGTAACATATTTGTTTATGTTTAGGTTCCCTATGTTTTTCCTTCTGCAAACAACTTTGTGTTCTACATTGCAGATGACACAACATCCGAGTAAGACACCTCTTTGAGTAGTTTAAATGAAACTAGCTGAGAAAGCGCCATACTTGATTGTTATGGACCCTTACACCGTCTTCTAAGAAATGAACATAAAAAAAATCATACTCTCTGTTCTATGGACGTCGATGCAGTAGCTTTCAGTACACCATTTTGAATATCTACCAGCTGGTACCTGTCGAAGTTTGTCTTCCAAATAAGTTTATTTAATGGACATGTGTCAATTCTGGTATCGACATTATCGTCGTCATAATCGAATTCACATACGTCACCTATCTGGTTTCCTAATCAAAATCAATCAAACAAGCAAATAAACAAACAAATAAACAAAACAGCAATATTGTTTAAAACCAAATTTGCAGATGTTATCTCTATAATGCAATATCAAACTACCGTCAATATCAAACTGCAACAGATTGTGGATAAGAGGACAGTTGTCATTGTGGTCTTCAAATCCATCATCGTCGGAATCGGTGTCGCAAGAATCACCTGTAAGGTATGAATTACACGGGAGAAAATGTCCTCCTGATCATACGTACGTTTTTAAATCGTTCATATAAACACATTCACGTTATGATATAATGTATACGTTGGAATTTCCCCAAACACATTGCAAACCAAGAATAACAAGAGCCCAGAGGAGCGCGCGAACACGGTTGCAATAGCCAGTCTGAGCCACGTGAATTGCCACGTGAATAACAAAAGAAACTAACAAACCAATGGAAATTAAGAAATGACAAAGGAAAATTAAATGTTTTGTTTATCTATACATTGTTCTCCACATGGACATTTACAGAGTTAACAGTAAGGGCCGATTTTCACTAGAGAGAAACCTTAATATAATCATTGTTATTTGTTGTTTATTTCATCGGAAAATGGGTGTGGCAGTTTGCTTTGTTTTTTTTGTTTTTTTATCAATAAAATATCAAAGCTATAAAATTGATTGATCGGTACAAACTATTATATTCAACTATCTATTATAAAAATTATAGCCATTTCTCTCTCGTGTAGATGGGCGAAATTCCCGTTTCGCGCAGGAGTAGTCGGAGAACGCCTATTTGAAACACGAATTTCCACTGCGTTGCAACCGTCAATAATAACTTTGAAAGCGTGAAAATAAACACCACAGAACTAACCGCACTTAGAATAGGAGAAAGTTTTTAAGCATACCATGAGAATCCAGATCCGAATCTAATTGAGCAGCATTCGGGAAAAATCGACAATTGTCTAAAGCATCTTCAACCCCATCATTATCACTAATTCATAAAAAAACGAGAAATAAAGAAAGTAATAAGTCCATTCAGGGTCAGTCAAAAAAAGTGGAGGAGTTCAATGTTATGATATTTCTTTTCAGTCTTAAGTGTCGATTAGGTTACTTGCACGTTCAAATGACTAAACTCTCCTCCACAAATTTTCAGTCAAAAGCTACGCCTCTGAAAATCCATGAAAATCCATACAGTGTAAACACATCAGTAAAAGTTAAAGTACGTGTAAGAATCCACCAGGATCATTAGTGCTTAATTTTTGGCCATTTTGAGCATACTTTTTGATATAGAAAATTAAGAAGATATAGTTGAATAAAAATACACATTTGGAAATGTACGCGTCCGCCATTTTCTTTTACGACAATGAAATAATATTTTGGGAAAATGGCATTTTTACCATGGCATTAGCTTTACATTTTCAGGCGTCAGTCGAGCATCTTTCTAAGGTCCCTATATTTCGTAAAAACTATATCCACTAAATGTTCTACATATTTCGACAAAATTCGCCGTAAACGACCATTCTACATTTTGAAAAAGAAAGCAGTTTTCAAGTACTAATGTCGCATATTTATATGCAATTCGCATTTCTTCTATTTTCATTGATTTTCCACAATATGTGAAACATAAACATTTGTATACACCCGCCCATGTAAACCAACATCCAGTGAAATGGAGGTACGGTTTATACCAAAGGAATGCCGACATAAAAGATTTTAAAAATAGATTTTAAAAGCTTTAGAAGTTAGTTGTAAGTCCTTCTCTTTTTATACGTCCATGTGTAGATGGGAAAAAAAATATATTCATATGACCTTATCCGACAGAACATTGTCTGAAAAACGTTATCTTTCGACAAAATTTCCGTCACGTCGGCAGAAAATGTCTGACATTGTTTTATGCGATAAGACATATTTATATATCCAGTGATCTGAGATATCAATATTTAATATTTAATAAGCAAGTTGTTGTTTGTAGCCTGACTTTTACCTGTCGATTCCATTATTGCAAGCGTCACCGATTCCATCCAAGTCGCTGTCCAACTAGGAAAAAAAGCATATGTATGCATTAGAAACATTCTTTCCCTGCACGAGGACAAGCACACTCTCTTTATTTTTGACCTCCTGTTTTGTGATGATATCCTTTTCAAAGACGGGTGTAGATATAAAGTCTCATCTCAAACGCTGTTAATGTTTTTTCAGATTCCCTGCATACCTGCTCGCTATTGAAAAGCGATGGACAATTGTCACAAGCGTCTCCAACTCCGTCACTGTCGGCATCTTCTTGATCGTGGTTGGTGACGTAAATGCAGTTATCGAGCCTATTCAATACACCTGAACAACAAAGGCAAAGAAGTATTGGAACCAATTAGTTTTAACCAGACGCGGATACAGGCTGGCGCCACCCAACCCCTGTTGTTATGGTAATCGTTGAAACCTTTAAATTTCCAATTTTTTTTCTTTTGGTAAAGAGGTATCTTTGATCTCTGTGATATTTGCGTTAAAATTTAATGAAAAACAACGTTTATTTAGGGGTTTCGGGCGGTTGGGTTGGGAGCAGTGGTGTTTGTAAGAAGTTATACCATCCTCAGACGTCCAGCTGCAACTGCAACTTTGACAACGGTGGTACTTAAAACAAAAACAGCTTCTAATGATCTTTTGTTATTTTACGTTTCATCCCGAATTCATTTTCAATTTTTTCTTGGTTATTCAATTGCATTTGTTAACATACGGCTGGTTTTTATCTAAGTATGTTTAAAACCAGATTTATTTGAAATTCAAAAATCTACCTAAACCTTTTGACCTAGAATTTTCGATATTTATCATAAAATAAGTTGGAAATTTCATTGTTTGAAGTTCATTAATTACATTATATTGTCTCATCTTTCCTTGATAATGTGCATTCTTGGCGTTCCTGACAACAGGACCACTTCATCTAAATTTTTCATTAATAAACATATTTGGTTCATCCTTACCGTCGTTATCAGCGTCGTCGTCACATTCATCGCCGATATTGTCGCCGTCAGCGTCCAATTGCGTCGGGTTTTTTATGTACTTGCAGTTGTCACAAGCGTCACCAATTCCGTCTTCATCTTCGTCGGTTTGATTGAAGTTATGAGTGAATTGACAGTTGTCCTGAAATGGATTGCAAGAACAGAATTCTTCAAAAAAACATGTAATCAACTGCCGTCAGAAAAGTAACAAGACTCACTATGTTATCGTCAATGTTATCGTTGTCGTCATCAGTGTCGCAAACATTTCCATAAAGGTCGTCATCTGAATCAGTTTGATCGTTGTTTGGAAAAAATGGACAATTATCCTAAACATAAATGGTAAACCAATGAAGTAGGTTTGCCATCATGTTGGTGGAACATTGTTTTTTCAAAATTTATTGAAAATGAAAGCAAGAGTGAAAGCGCCTTTTTGGTCATTGCACACAAAACAAATTTCTGTCGGTGAAACCTTTTTGGAAATACTACTAAAAATAATAATAACGTCAAGTCATGAATATTAACGTCATTAAGGGCCGGCGTTGAAAAAGCCAAGGTAGATGATGAAGAGAGCTTTGGAATCAGTTCGAATTAAGGAGAACATACATGAACACAACCTCAAAAACAGGACCATTTTCGTTGTCTATATCAAACGGTCCTTGGTTCGAGGTTATCACGAACAAATATCCTTTACCTTTCTACATTGTTCTTCCCTACAATCTTGTCTGTTGTCAGGATACCCGTCAAAATCCGAATCTTTTCCACATTCGAACCCGTTTCCAGCGAAACCAACTTCACACTAATACGAAAGAATATTTGAGGGAAAGGGAATCTATTCTCAAATTTCTTAATTCATTCTCCAAGTTGTCCAATCAGCTAATTATATACCATATTGGCCCAAATTTAACGCTGGCTCTTTCTACGCCCGTCCTTATTGGCGTTACTTTTTTAACATTCCACGGTCAAACTCTCACAGATAAGCATCTAAAGCCGGCCCTTTTAACGCCAGATCATGGAAATTAACGCCGATAAGGGCCGGAATATATTGTTGAGTTTAGTTTTTTATCACCTTGCATAGTTTCTTTGTCCTAACATATGATATTATATTACAGGAAGCATTGGTCGAACAAGGATTAGAAGCTGTTCCAGGTCTGCCCGTGCATTCGATCACTTTTTCACATTTTCCAAGAGGTGTTTTGGCGCAACCAGGTTTGCATGTCGGGCAATAAGAGCCGCCCTGTGTGGAAATGAGAACAAAAGTAATGACCTTTACTGAATTCGTGTTTACATTTCGCATTTTGACACATTTGTCTATACGGACCTCGTGTCTCTCGTTATATATTTCACTCAACAGCAAATTGCACATTGGCCAATAATATGTGGAAGATTGTCGATATCTGAGAGAGGAGGAAATCACTATGACAACATACCACCACGTTGACGCATTCACCAAAATCACCACAAATATTGGTCTTCTCTTTGCACTCATCACGATCGTCACATTGCTAGAATTGAATAGCTCCTCTCATCAATGTCTAATAGACCTCCTTTTCATAAATCACGTCACTTTCGCTGTGCAGCCCTGTCCTCGCTTCAAATCAAAATAATAATGGCGTACCATTGCGTGATCACAGTGATCATGTAATTTTGTGGCCCTCTAGGAATTAAGTTTTTTTATCATGCAAAAGAAACCCAGTGGGCAAAATCTGCAAAAGGTCTTTGTGGAGGAGTATTTATTATTGAAACAACAGGTGATATTGCTTGCCATTCTTATAGAAACACTTATCCCCATAGACTTTTTGAAAGTTTTCCCCACTGGGAAGTTGTTATTATTTTGCTTTGAAACGAGGTCAGGGCGTTATTTATGAAAGCGCCTATTGCCATAAACAGAGGAACGCCTGACTCACAAATAACAACCTTTCTCCGTTGTATCATGAGAATATTAAACTATGACGTCACTATAAAACCAACGGAGAATTCATACCTGTTTACTTTCAATCGCAAACTTTCTGCCTTTTCCAAAGATTGCATTCCCTTTGAAACCATTGAAACACTCAGAACAGAGAAAACCCGGATTCACATTCTTGCATGCTGCATATTTTGAGCATGGCTCGTATTTGCACTGTAAAAAATAATGAATTTGATTTGTACGGGCGTACTATTCGTTATTTACGCCATAACATGGCTATCATTTCCTTGTTTTATTAAGTAGTTTGATCATAGTCCTTCGAAAATTCGCTGGTCTGGAAGCCCACCCACCAAGTCCTATTGTTGCCAGCTTTTTAACTTAAACTGTCTAAATGTAATTTGTTGAGCACTCATTTTGATCACATGGCAGTAAATAATTACTATGCATTGGTTGTAATATGTCATGTGATTAAAGTGAGTGCACAATAAAGTTTGCCTATCGATAAAAAAAAATAGACAGTAAGTTCTTCTTTATAAGCGGTTTTCAAACCAGGGAATTTTCTAATGACTGATCTTATTTCATTCTCTCTTATGAGACATTATAACCTCGTCTATATCAGTACAGTTTTTTCCATCGCCTTCCATACCAAGTGGACACTCGCTACATTTAAACCCTGGAGGTTCGTCTGTTGACAAGCATTTGGATAAGTGAAAGCAAGGATTAGACAAGCATTTGTTATCAGGTTGAGTTTCCACAGAAGTTTTAGAAGTTTTCTTGTTTGATACTTCAGTTGCTTTTAAAATTCCTAGAAAAGAAAATGTTCTATCATTTTTGTAACAGCAGGAAATCTACCCTTTTCTTTCACACCAACCTCGTCCCCAGGGCTTCTTACCTTTTGGCTCAACTTTCACTCAGATCGGATCGGATTGAATCGCCCACGATTTGAGTCATGTGACTACTGCATATGCATCTTACAAATGTATACATCGAACTATTGCTTAATGTTTCTGACAGTATCTGGGATATTTTTTTCGAAATCCTAATTTTCAATTTTTGGGGTCCTTTATGACGACATTTTGGGGGTCAAGGGTCGAAAAAGGGGAGTGACACAATTGCCAGATGGTCAACCAAGCTGCTTTGATATTCTACCCATAGTCATAATAATTCCAATAAAAAACTCGCAGGTCCCCTTTCGTGTGCTACGAACCCTCTAGTTAGAGCTTCACAAATGACGCCCTAATGAACTCGGTCTATATTTCTTCTTGTCTTGCTTGGACAACTTTAAGAGATTATACATTACCAGACTGACTGTCTGTTATGACCTTTTCATAAGACAAATTTAAAATTACTCTTACGACTCCCATTGCCTTCTGTTTTGTCAGTAGTTTTGACTTGTATCGAATCTCTCAACATTTTTGCAACGTAAGTCTTCATCTCAAAAATCTGTTTGAACTACAAATACATTTTTAGAATAATTCAAATAATTTGCAGTCGCCAAATTTCAAATAATCCAAACTAAATATATGTATCAAGCAAACGGCAATATATAATCTTAGTGGCATTTTCGTTAAAGGCTCGCTTTTGATTTCAAACCGAACTCTTACTTGTCTAAAGGGGATTTTGTATAGAGAAGATATGTTAAAGTGCTGAAGTTATAAATTAAGATCGACAATGATGTGCATGAAAACGAGGCTACGCCTTGACCAGACCACAAGTAGGGTGGTGTGATGGCGAGAGTGAAAAAAATATCATAAAATATACCGTACTTTTTCTTCTTGAGTGCGTTTCAGTTCTGTCATCATCTGAAGCACCAACTTCAATTTTTTCACCTTCTCCAATTCCAGAAAATTGTTCTCGCGATTACCAAAATTTGGGTTTTCTTCTAGTATTGCGGCCACGGGAACATCTATTTTTTTTAAATATCATTAACAACAACAACAACAACGTGCAACGAAATTTTGTCTTAATACAGAATAGAATTGCTAGTTGTAACATGCGGGTATAAACGGTCGGCAGTTGCAGGTATTATTTTCTGCTACAGTCGACTGTCTGACCCCTTACAAATCGTCTCACTATCTCCAGGCACTTTTTAGGTCCCTAGAGAGCATTTCATTCTCTATCTCAAATGTTTTCTGAAAACTCAGTTATTAAAAATCATCCGAAATCACGTTTTTTATTCATGAGCAATTTTTGATCTGCCTTTTAGAACGTTTTTGAGTTATGGAATGTTTTTGTTGCGTGATTAATAACGCTTAGAAGGCAGCTAGAAAGGATGCCGAAAAGGATATCGCTCTCGCTCTCTCCCCGTGCATCCCATAACTTTAGAAACCAGACCAGAATGGCAAGCTCATCTCAAAATTTGGAATATTAAATTTAATCACTATCTCGAACTTTTTTCTCGATCCCTTCAGAGTTCGAGATAGCGTGAATCGACTGTAGCTATACCACATAGTCATAACAATTTTGCGACGTCATCTTTTTGAAATAACGATATTTGTGTCACCTTTTACATAGGTCCTGCACATCGGCCCTGTTAAGTATGTTTGTAAGTTCAACGTTGTTGATAGAACCATGTCGAACAATTGCCCCTAAATATGATAAGGTCCTGTCAGACAGTAAACTAAACTAAACAGTAAACTACTAAATAAATTATGCTCAAAGTAGAAACTTTTTTTCATAATAGAAATTAATTTATTTTGTTGATTAATTTAGGTAAGATGCTCGATATTTGCGTTAAGTATTTGCGATAACTATTTGCGTAAACTAATCTATTTTATTTTAAGTTTTAAGTAAGTTTTTTTTCTTGGACTTTTTTTCATTTGGGGAGAGGCAGGGGGAAGGGGGGGGGGGGGGGGGGGGGGGAGCGCTTATCGATTCGAACATGATACGAGGATACGTATATCATCAACCTGAACTATGGAACTATATATTTTATTGGCTGAAGATGTACAAAATCTTTGCCTATTTTTATTCAATTTCATACTAACTGACGAACTATTCTATTTTTGAAACAATTGCTGTTTCACGAGAAAAACATTAGAAATACCATTCTTACGCGCAATAGATGACCATCGTTGTTGTTATGACGACTATTGGTAATGTTCAAATTCAAATGATCATATTCGTTGAGGAATGGGAAAAGCGCTACAGATAGGCTGTGTTTGCAATTGAAATATAATGTGATTCCTGATAAATCAAACCGAAGAACAACGAAAGACCAGACATTTTCTTTAAAATCTAAAGAAAACACAAAAACGACATTCATGTTTGGAAAGTGAAGGCAACTTCGTACACAGGGCTTATTCATTAGAAAGACAAGATACCTGGAAGAAAACGTAACAAATTATGGTCCTTTAGTACCTGGCAGTATAGAGTCTTCTTGCAATAGATCATAATGATTGGTTATTTGACGTCACGTGGCCGGTCCCTATTTCTCTGTAGTGACCGGCTTCATAAAAAATGTAAACGAAGTAACAAAATGATGGGAAGACTCTACATTGCAAGCACAGAAAATAGAAGAAAACAGAAGGAAAATATGTTATTCTTTTTAATATAAGAACAAAAAAGTTTTAGCAGTGATATAATTCTTCTCTTAATCATGCTCCCAGGTACTAAAAATGGCTTATTAACCTTATTGACGTCACAAAGTCGGTCAATATTTTCCCGTATTGACCGGCTAAATGGTTTGTAATCCCTTATGATTACACCCTTTTATGCGATGCAATACAGTAGAACTCTATGTAATTCGAACTCTCCGGATGGACTCAAAAATAGTTCGAATTATGTAAGGTTAGTTTACCTCGAAATCATAAGTGAAGGGACCTTGAAATTAGTTCGAAGTAGAGAGAGTTTGAATTAGGGGAGAGTCGAATTACAGAGAGTGTTCTCTGTATTTAATAATGGAGGGGGAAAGGAGGGTGGCACGAAATAATTTTCAACTCTCGAATATGAAACTTACCATGACTATCAAATATAAATGTACTCAGTGTTCCATCATTCGATAAACTTTCTACACCAAGATAGCTATCAATAAGTTTTATACCAAATATCGTATTTCCTATTAAATAAAAGATGAATGATTTTTATAGATTTTAAACAATAGATTTATCAGCTTAAAAAATTATTTTCCAAGTGGTTTCAGAAATCATAAAGAAAAGAAAAAATTATACTATATAGACAAATGCGATCGACCCTGGGTCTCTTACCTTTTCGATATACGTTTTTATCAGTACATCGAAAAGTCAAGAAACGATCAATTTTTGCCTCTGACCTTATTCTCGATGACCCAAACAAATTTTACAAAGGTTACATCACTAACTTTGCTGGTTGCAAATCAAATAATCATTTAAAAATTATGAAAAATTGATCGTGTAATCAGGCTCTAGAGTCTAGGCTTTGTTACCAATGGTGGTTATAAATCCAACTCTTACCCTTTGATGATATTTCCATGATATGCATTGATTTTCCAATTGGCATTATATGGAACCTGATATAAAAGTTCTTATAATTTTTAAACACAAGATGAAGATCCAACTTCGTTTCTTCATCGGGGACGCGATTAGTATTTTTTTTATTGTGTACTATTTTGGGGATTCGACAGTGTTTGTAGTAGTGGTCACACGTCCCTTCGTTCATGTGCCTTGAGAAGTGAAATTCCAAAATATTGATTTCTAAACAATGAGAATAAGTTACAGAATGGATATTTGGAGCATTGTCCAGCACCGATTGTGTATTAAGTAAACAAGAGATACGATCAGAAAACGTCTCATTTTTTATTCGAAAGGCATGGCATGACCTCGTTCAGGCAGAGATAACAAATGTTTCACTGCTTACTAGCGCTGATCGCATCTTGTTAGCGATTAGCTTAACTATATTTCATCTTTAACACCTTTATACTCTATTCCTCTGTTGAGCCCATGGGCTAAAGAAACTTTCCAATTTTGGGCAAATATGCAACAAATCAACCTCGACCCCAGTGCAACAAATATATTTGAAATAGGTCAGGAAATAGATATGAAAAAGAAAAAGCAAACTTAACATGAAATTTAAAGAAACAATGTTACACCTGCAATGATGTTGCCTCTTTGAAGATTTTGCCCACTGGGGAAAGGCCTAGGTTAGGCGATGTTCGTATTTCAGACTGTTTTCAACATTTTCTTCTACGTCGAAGTTCGCTCTCAAATTTAAACAATCATATCTTGGCATGTTAAATAATTTTTTGAATTAGCCACAAAAATGATTTCCATTCAAACTCATTTGTCTGCGCGGAGAAAAAGCTGTCCACGAGGAATCAGCGCTGAATGGAAATTGGCCTTTACGTAATAGTTACAATGTGCTCGTGGCGTGAACATAACACTTTATTTACCTTCGACTTAATAATTTTGCTTTTGCTTTGCTTCGGTCTTAATGTTGTAAAGTTCCACGCGTACACTTTTACAAGTATATTAATCTGACGACGCGCAACGGATTTTTGATCTATCCCCCCGTTTTTGTCCAACCCCTCCCCCAGGATTTAAGCACACCCAGTGGACAAAATTTTCGAAAAGTCTATGAGAAGGATACCTATAGGAATGACAAGCAATATCGCCTGCTGTTTCAATAAAAAAACCACTCCTCCACAGAGGCTTTTTGAAGATTTTGCCCACTGGGTCCACAGTGAAAATATAGTACAGCGGAATCTGTCTAAAGCGGACACCATTGGTGCGAAAGAAAGTGTCCGCTTTAGATAGATGTCCGCTTTATAGAGAGTTTTCCTAAAACTGATTTTTATGGTCCAAATTTACCAAAAGCTGTATTTTTATCTCGTGTATGGTTAACTTCTAATGAGAAACGTGTCAACAGAGGGGCTGGGTATGGTCTGGAAATACCAGTCTTATACGAACTCATTAGGCCTGAGAAAGCCGTTGATTGGAGCGAAAAAACATTAAAAAAATACTTGAAATTGTAAACCAAAGAGTTGAAAAATGTACAAATTGACGAAAGATATATTGTGTTACTTTGTGTCCGCTTTATGCCGAGATTTTTTAGGGGAAACCTTCATTTGGTGCAAAAGTGTCCGCTTTATAACTGTCCGCTTTATAGAGATTTTTTTATGAGAATTTGACCGTAAATCATTCCGTTCCACGAGATTGCGTCCGCTTTAAACAGATGTCCGCTTTAGACCGTGTCCGCTTTAGACAGATTCCACTGTACTATAGGTTTAGCTATCACCTATAGTTTACAGTCGTAATTCTGATAACTTAAAAGTACTAAATTCCGCGGGTATTAAATTTCGAAATTTCCGCGTTTTTTGAAAAAATCGCGAAATTAAGTGTTCTATTTCCTTCACTCGCGAAATTTATTACCCGCGAAATTAAATACCTTTATGGTAATTACAGAGATATAATGGGCGTGTGTTTTTTTGTGTTTTTTTCTTCAGTAATGCCAAAACAAACTATATTGGATCACGCCTTCCCAACCCGTTCATAACACATTTATTATAGTGGGAAAAACGAAAACATCTCGCCTTTTTTTTTGGCACTGACGCCGCCCATGATGATGATAGCTTTGGTGATTTGACAGTAGAATTTAAAAGAGGAACAAAATTGCTTTGAAAAAAATGAATTATAAATCCTACCGAATGTTACCACGTATTGTCTCATCATTAAAATCATACAGAAAATCCGTAGAAACAACATCTCTCCAACAAAACCATACAAGATCGCTTGTAAGAAAAAAATTGGTAACTTTTTACGTAATACTCTTTATCTTATATTTTTCTTTCTCTTCGTTCTTATTAGCCAGCTTAGTGATTTCAATATATCTTTAGTGCGTAGCTGTCAAAATTCTATAAGTCGAGCAAACTTTCTCATAAAGATGTTTTAGCCACAAAATATAAATCACAACTATTATTCCTTATCGAAAAAAGAGGTTGATATACTCGACTTCAAAGTTGTTTTATAGCACCACAATACTGTTCAGAGAGTATTATAAAACTTTGTCTTATTAAATTATATGTTGGTAATTTATCTACATTCTAGTCTGTCCGTACATATAACCAGATTCGATAACCATCACATAGTTACATCCTATAAAGCGGACGTCTCCGTATAACGGACACATACTCTATGTACGGACGTATGGACTTACAGTCAAATTCTCATAAGGTAAAGTCGCTTTAAAAGTCCCTTTCTTATGCATGGATAGAGATTTCATTGTAGAAAGTTCTTTTTATGAGAACCAGACAGAAGCATTTCCCGTATTTTTTCAGTTAAACGCATCAGCGCTTATTAAATTCCGAAGGTTTTAGGTGGGCATTTATTTGAGGGCAGGATTTAAAAGTGGGAGGCGTTTATTTGTGTACAGTGTTGTTGGTTGGCAACTGTACAATACCAAAACAGCACAATAATGCTTATACTATACAATAATGGCTGTTATGGCTATCCATTTAGCAGAAAAATATGATTTTTAAGAGAAAGTTCTGGTAAAAGTTTACCAGAGTGTCTTTGAGGATTGCTCAAAAAATAGAACCAAGTGAAGTTCTGTAAAATTGTATATAACATAAACTAGAAATATTAAAGAATACATTTTTATTATCTTTGTTGCACTAAACTGTGTCTGTGCATCGAATATTGCCGACAAAAATTGATCATGATTCTTCTTAAATTTCTCTCCATGTTTTGTTGAGAATTGTTGAAATAATACAGACCAGCTAACTTTCCACGGTCAACAAATTAATGAAAGGCGCGATTAATAAAAATTATTACAAGTTCAAAATAAAAAATGTTCGGCATAATTCATGAGGATCAAGCACGCTGTGACTGCTTCTGCGTGGTACCCTGGGTAGTTCAGGATGCCTTTAAAGATGCCTTTAAAGGGGCTACGTACTATGGTGCCGCATCAAAATTCGATTTGAGACGAGAAAAAATGAACACGGAGATAAGAGATTAAAAAAATATATTCTTATTTTTCATAACAAATTAGCTTTATTGAAATAATAATACAAATTGTTACTCATTTTAACATAGAAATCAACAATCCACACGCCATCACGGAAGCGTATTGGTGCCATGTTTTTTCGCGACGTAATATTTTCTATGTAGAGAAATTCTTTCATTACCCTTTCATTTCACTACTTAAGTAGAAATTTTATGTAAAGATTTTTTTAGTTTCGTTAGTTTAACCACATAAAAAGAGGCTGAAATATTCAGAAGATTGATGTATGATTACAAGTATATACATTGCAGTCACACTGCAGATTTATATAAATCTTAATTACACTATTCATGCCTAGACAGTTTTATTTAAATGCTGGTCCGAGTGAGATTTAAAAGTTTGTTTACTTAATGAACATCGGGCATTTAAATTCAGAAATAAAAAAAAGAACGACATGAAATTTCATAGCTGCTGTACTCGAAGGAAAAATCTTTTGCTGATGATGATTTTCAAAAAACATTACGAGCAAAAAGAACACCTCGTAGAAGAAGGCTAAACAGGCTGCTGTACATGATGCAACATTTCGAGTTCGAGAAATTGAAAATGGAATCTTTGAGTCGGTTTGGCTTTCGTTGCTTGGCAACTACTCTACCTGAACCGATCAACGTGAGCATTCCAGCGAGACGAAACATGGTTCCAAAAATGTGGGATCACAAACATGATCCTGTTTATGAATCTAGATGGAGGGCTGATTTTCGCATGTCAGGACAGACTTTTGAGAAATTGATCGATTTGGTACGACCATCATTAGAAAAACAGGACGCCAATTTGAGAAAAGCGGTCCCATTCCACAAACGAATAGCAGTAGCTATTTGGAGGCTGTCAACAGGCAACTCCTTCAGAAGTATTGGTAAAGCGTTGGGGGTTGGTAAATCTACTTGTGTCAAAATTGACTAAATGTTTGCGATGGAAAGTTATAGGCAAGCCAGGAGTGATAATAGTTATTGTGAAAGCATTTCCTACTTCGACCCATTTTTACTCTCTCTCTCTCTCTCTCTCTCTCTCTCTCTCTCTCTCTCTCTCTCTCTCTCTCTCTCTCTCTCTCTCTCTCTCTCTCTCTCTCTCTCTCTCTCTCTCCCTCCCCGAAGCAGGTCTTATTTTTAAGCGTGTAAACGAAATAACGAAATAACGAAAAACAAAAACTTCATGTGATGTTCAAATTAATAACAGGTTTGCTATCGTATTATATTGCATAATGCCAAAATCAGCTAGCTACATATTCTGGTCTGGTGCTTGATTCCAGTTGGACCGTCAGAAAGTCCTGACTAATTCTAAACAAAAACCTCTTACCGCATGGATTGATAGTCGCCATATTTGAAAACAAATACGCACATCAATTTGTTACCACTCACTCTGTGACACATCACGTCAAGCCAGGAGAAATTCAACCAATCACAAGGAAATCAAGTTTTTTTAATTCCTCACATAAAATATTTCAGGTGGTGAAACAAAAAACAATTGATTTCTTTTACAAAATTTTATGTGACCAAAAAAGTGAAACTTTAATTTTTGTTTCTTCACATTAATATTTTTATGTAGAGAAATGAATGTTTAAGTTTTTTTCTTCACATAGAACATTTCTATCTAAAGAAGAAATAAACTATTGGCACTCATACGCTTCCGTACGCCATGTACAAAAATTTCAAAAACTTTTCAAACGTCTTGAAAATTCTTTATGTTTTATTTTCTTGCGCTCATTTTTTGTATAACTTCTGTACTTTCTTTTCGTCTTGCTTGCTAAAAACCAAATTAAATAAGGCCTTGGAGCTACGAAAACTTCGAAATTCATCTGCAGCACGAGCATCAAAACAAGCCACTTCTTCTTCACGATCATTGAGCAAGGGCAAAATTTGCAGATCAGATCAAGAATTAGCAGACACGACATTTGGCCAGCTATAACTTGGATAATCATAGGTAATATTATTTGTTTTTGTTTATATTGTTGTTGTTTTTATAAAGTAACCTTTACCAACTTACTTGTTCTTTTCGCTAGCTCGCAAGCACGTTCAATTTGGTTCCTCCAGCTAGTCTGCAGTTTCGATGAGTATTTTGAAATGCGATAAAACTACAGCCGCCGGGAAAAAGTACACAAAAACACAGAAATCACGAGATTCATGTCGTAGCCCCTTCAAGCTTTAGCGTTCAAATATTCGTCAGTAATGTAACGCGTGTGTGAACACGATAATAGTTTGTAAATCGTTGTTTTAACACACTTACAAAATCTTTTAATTGTCTTTACAAACATATCATTCATAAATCTACCGTATGCCCCTCCCCCAGCCATGTTTTAATTTCCTTACGTTTCCTTTTTTAGCCCCACCCCCTTTCCTCTACTAGGCGCTCACTCAAATTTCTAATTTATTTTATAATTTATTTGAAATTTTTTAAGTGTGGGAGGACCCAACCCCTAGATATAATAGCCCATCAAGAGAGGAACATATCAATATTATTGAAATCTTCCTCAAAGTTAACATCGTTAACAACGTTGACAAAATAATCTTCTTGTAACACAATGTCAAAATATTTTTATTTCCCTCTGTAAGCCAACAATTTTTCGTATAGCGCGTTAACTTTCTACCAGCCGTTGATGGTCGTCATCTCGATCACTTCTGTAATGTTTATGGATGTTTATGGATTTATCAGACACACGTATTGTTGTTAATCTTTGTATGGGTAACCAATATTTATGATAACATTTGCAATGTCTAAGCCTCAAGTATCATATTCGGTCATGTATCGTATTCGGTCATGTATCGTATTCGGTCATTAAACGTATTCGGTCATGTATCGTATTCAGTCATGTACGACACAAATAAGAAAGAGTGGAAGGAATAGCAGATTTGTGGACAGTTTACCAACTTCACACTCCACTCTTTTTGAAAAATTATGACTATATAAGGTATAAGAAGCACTGGGAACGAGGTTCATTTTGTGTATTTTATTGTGACAAGTATGAGAAAACTTTTCCATGGGTAATACTTTCAGAAACGTGTTTTTTTTTTAAGAAACCGCTTTATAAGAAGCTTTGTGCTAGATCCGTCAAAATTAAAGAAAGACGGAATTAACATATTAATGCCAATTTCCAAGTAAGCAACTTTTCGGCAAACTTCAAACATTGATAAAATTCTTATTCTTAATTCTAGTGATAAAACCATATAATCATAATATATAAGTGTAAACCGGGTGTTGTAACCGTAACAAATACTTTCCGACAAAAAGTATTCCCCGGTACTTATTTACTAACCCTATAATAACTGTTTAAGAGGGCAATACCGGAAAATATTGTCCAAAATAAACAGTTATTATAGGGATTATTACCCGCGTTTGAGCTTAATAAATTACCTTGCTTCGTATACAAAAAACTTTGTAAACAAACTTATTTTCTCATTTTTGCTTGACATTCGATTTGTTATTAAAAATAGTAATTAATTAATGCAATGAGTTAACTGCTTAAACCCTTAACTGCTTCACTTATTTTTTGTCTCTAAAATGTTTTTACTATCTATTTATCTATCTATCTATGATTTTTTCCGAATTTGTTTACGTTTTATGCTACAATATTTAAACTTTCACGGCTGTAGCTATAGTAGCGACCAATACCGGAGAGTATTGCCCGCTAAGACGTAAATTTTAACCAATCACGATTCAGAACTACTACGCGGGTAATGATGATAAATAATTCGTAATAATTCGACACTCGAAACATCCGGCAGCCGAAAGGACTAGGTTAAATTTTTTTTCCCGTGGTGGATTCAACTCGTCTCAGCTCGTCTCAGCTCATCTCTTGGTGGTTTCAGTTCGTCTCAGATCTTCTCAGCTCGGTTCAGATCGGTTCTCAGGTGGTTCTGTTATTTAGTCAGAACGTAAATAATTACTTCCCCAGAACTCATTTCCCAGGAAATAACTGCTCTCATTCGGAAAAAAGTACTCCCCTTTCAAAAGCTTGGGTATTGCATTTCTTCCCAGGAAAAACGTACTCCCCGTGAAGCCTACCCATTGCACAATAGAAATTAGAATGTTCTATCTATAGAAATTTGTCTTAAGCGTGATTAGTTGAGAAAGTCAAATAGACAGGCTAAATGAAATCAAAATGGAAAGAATGGAAAGACATACGGATTTGAGAAGCGTTTGTCAGAAATAAGAATTATCCGGAGAATATTTTGAAAGATAAAAGGAAGGGAAACTAATTTTCGAATAACAATTTCGATATTGTGGATGGATATTTAACTGAGGGAAATTGGTCCACCGCCAAATTAAATCCGCATCAAAAAACTTGTCAGATTAACGTATTTCTGATACCTTCCCAAAAGTATGAATTGAAAGAATTATCTTTTACCCTGTTTTTCCCTGTTACGAAAACAAAACAATTCCTATATTCGAGTTTTACCAAAGTCGTTATAACTTATTCTAACGACTCTGAATAACAAAGTTTAAAAGGTTCATTGTAATTATTTCCCAAAAAGAGTATTTATTTACTAGGTAATAATAGCTCCCAGGAAATAAGTACTGGGGAGTAGATATTCCCCCGTAAATAAGAACTGGGGAGTAGATATTCCCCCGTAAATAAGTACTGGGGAGTACTTTATTAAGGCAGTGTTAATTTACGGTGACACCAGCCTCAAAAGATTAAGATAAAATTTCGAACGCTTTTTCGCTGTTTTCAATGTTTTTTCTCTCAAAATCAAAATCAGGAATTACTGATAAACTTGTTGAAAACTACATAAATTAAGAGAATTTTGGAACTAAACCATTCGCTAGGTTTCTAATAAAAAAAACTTTAACTTTGGTACGCGCTTTTTTGGTATAAGCAAAATGTTGTTAGCAACACGAGACTGCAATCTGTCAAAAAATGAAGTAAGTAAGTGAATAAGTAAATAAGTATTTATTTGATAAATCGGATTACAACATCATAAAAATTAAAAAAAAACTGGGAGACCATCCGATGTATAGATGAATCTAACCAATAAATAGAAATATAACTATTACAATGACAATACATAAATAAAAAATAGTAAAATTGAAATTAAAATTTAGTTGATATATCCTGAAAGCAGATGGAACTTAGTTAACCTGCATCTACAATTGACTGATATTAAAAAATCGAATATTGTCCGAACGTAAATAGTCCCGAAATGTTATTGAACCAGTTCTCCAGTCTTCCTGCCGCGAGTGTTAAAACTGGAAGCGAAACGATAAGAGGAAAAAGTATTATGCAAACAATGGGAGAGTTTATTATTTAAGAATCGGTGTACAAACACAATATTACGAAAGTTTAATAAATTCAAAAAATTTCATTAGCTTATTATGCTGTAAGAAAAGAGGGATGAAATGAGTGAATGAACCAGTGGGAAGTTAAAAAGTGCAACCATGATTATTTCAATGTATTGAAAAAAACAAAAACTATTAAAAAATGTTTTGAAACCAATTGAAAGATGTTTTTATTGCCTGACGATGTACTTGAAGTACGAAAAGCTTCGCAAATAAAATTTTTTAATACATTAGTTTTTGTTTTTTCTATATATTGGAACCAGTGGGAGAACGAGTACATGATTCGCACAGCGCGCTTTTGAAGTTGAAATACGCGTTTGGTTACTGACATTTCGCGCTGAGCCCATACTTGACAGCCATAATCAATATGCGAATCTATCTATCTATCTATCACCTTTGTGAAGCAACACTCCAGCTTAAGTTTGCCCAACAAAGAAAAAAACTTTTTTTATTATTATTATTATCAATGTTTACCCAGATTGCCTCTTCAGTTCGGATAGAACTGTTATCAACGAGGATTCTGCGAAGGAGGTCCCAGAGCATTTAAAGCCCCCATTTGGGCTACGGAAGCCGCAAGTATGCTTCAACCGCTCAGCCAGACAACCGCCCTAGATATCAATCCCGCTCTCAAGCTGAGTGCTAAGCTGAATGGATCGATTCACCACTGTTATAGTCGCTGGCATGACTCGGCCAGAATTTGAACCCTGACCTCCCGCACTGAAGGCGACCACTCTACCACAAGGTCACCAGTCGGTAAAATCCACTTTTTGCTTGCTAATGGGAAACGTTATAGAATTCGTTTAAAGAAACTCGCGCTGAATAGACGAACACTTAAATTTGGCCTTCTCACGTAGTTAGTTAACATGCAATAAAGAAAGCAACAAATCAGCCTATAGACAGCAACTAAAGAAACGTTGAGCCACAATTCTATGTTGCTTATATATATAAAACGTTGCTTATATGCGGAGAAATACGGTATTTACATGGAGAAAAATTGCATACTTCAAAAACCGGAAACGGGGTTTTGGAAGAAACGAAACTTAACGATTTTTAGATCGATTTTGGCCAAAATATTATTTACATAAAAACTTTTTGGAAAGAGTAAAAAAATCTGTTCTAATTCTAATTGATACAAATATTGGATCAATTAGCTTATACAGTTAAAAATTAACCCTATGTAAATTAAAAACCCTCTACCTAAAATTTATAGTTTCGACCAGTTAGTAAATCCAGACTCTATACTTCTAGAAAGTATTTAGAATCAAAATTCAGTAAATACGTATTATAAGCAATTTCTAATAGATTTAAAATACAATACATCGTGACTATATCGACGATGGATGAGTCTCAATGGTCCAGGACGTTTAAAACGTTTTTCATGATGGTATGTCATATTTGAATATTAGGGACTAAATATAATCCCTGTCCATTCACCTAAAACATTATGTGATAAACATCATCGCCTAGACCTAGTTTTTAACACTTCATATACAAGATTACACTGAATGGAGCAAAAGAACATTTATGCATAAAGAGTGTTTTATTTATTTATTTATTTATTTATTTATTTATTTATTTATTTATTTATTTATTTATTTATTTATTTATTTATTTATTTATTTATTTATTTATTTATTTAACATTTATGAGTACAGTGCTACTTCAGACCATAAAAATTATGTCATACTAAAGTAAAGTAAAATAAAAAAGTTAATTTAAAAAACTAAGACAATTAAAACCAATATACAGTAGATCTTTTTTAACTTGTGTTTGTGTTTGGGTCAGATTTCACCTCTTAACACCTTTTCTCCAACAAAAAGTTAACCTTTTCATTCGGAATAATGATCATTTCATGAATATCATCAATGTTCTCATTAATAGGAAAAACCTTGTAATGTTTAATCAGCTTTGCGATAAAAACCAGCAATTCATTCTCCGCAATCCTTCGACCAACACAGCTCCTCATGCCATGACCAAATGGCATCACAGCATATTTTTGTATTTTACTAGGGTCGTTATGTGTACGCATCCATCTTTCAGGTCGGAATTCGTGGTAATCACCGAAGTATTTTTCTTTGTCATAGGAATTGAGAATTAAATTGATGTTGGTGCCTGCAGGCACATGGTATCCAGATAACACAGTGTCTTTTGACAATATGCGTGTGTGTGCAACAACTAACGGGTGGAGACGAAAGACTTCCTTTAACACACCTCGTACATAATGCAGATCTTGAAGCATATCTGATGTGATGGTTTGTTGATCCCCAACGATTTCTGTAACTTCTTTATGAATGTTTTCCTGGATGTGAGGGTTCTTAGAAAGTTCAATAACTGCCCACAAGGTAGTTTGTGAAATCGTATCAATTCCTGCTCTTAACACATCATTGTGCATTATGAAATTTTCATCATCAGTCAAATTTGCATTCTTGTCTGTAACACAGTGATTGTCGAAACGAGCATACAAAATTCTTCCATTTTTGATTATTTTGTCCATTGTCTCTTCGAAAGATCTCCAAAGCTTCGTACGGAAATAACGGTGATGGAACAAAGAAAATTCGATTTTTGCCCATTTTGCAAAAAATGCTATGTGCCCTTCATAGAACCCACGTAGGTGTTCATCAATTTCATGGTATGGCCTAAACATACCAAAGCGCTGTCGAAAAACAACCATTCCTGCATTTTCGAATGTCCACCGGCTGACATGCTTTTGGAAATCCTGAATGATGCGCGTATTTTCGTCCTTCAAAACATTTTCAACATACTCAAAAAACTCATCAGTAATGGAAGAAAATGTGGGCACCATCTTTGATATTTCTTTAGGAACAGTAATTGGTCGTAAGCTGTCTCTATTCCTCGACCAATCACTACCCTGTTGGTCTACAATGGATAACGGCAAGTTTTTTCCTTCATGATAAGCTTTCAGAGACCATATAGGATCTCTTTTTGGTTGGTATTTCCTGGATTCCTGCTGGAAGACAATCTGGAAGTCCTCAGGATTAGCAGTATAAAGTTTATGGTCCCCAAAGCCAATTTTCTCTCGGTATATAAAGCCATATTCTGAAACACGATCATCTAGAAATTTGTGAAACTTGTCAAAACTGTATTTCCCCCGAATAAAATCCAGCAAGGTTAACATAGGATTTGGAACCACAGGAATATCTGAAAATGGCCTCCTCGCATCTTCGGTGTTCTCAAGGACAGTGGCAGTTGCACTTATAGTTGTTCGGCATCGACTGCATCGAGAGACAATTGGGGGCAGTTTAAGGAATTTCTTCAGTGTTGTTCTGTTTAACATGCTGAAAGTAATGGGTTATTTCCTAAAAGAATAATGGAGGGAAAAAAGTTTATCTAGGTGAAATTTTGGAAGTGTCTGGAAAACCTGAGCCATAAAAAGATATCAATCAAATGCTACCAAAACAATATAATAATGATCTTGCTACCTTCGCTTTCCTAAAGGCAAACCTTAATAATAACAATCCACGCACTACAATGAAATACCAAATAAACTGCTAGCTACACATTTCGGCATAGTAGTCAAAACCAACTGATACGAAAAAGCTACGTTCAAACACATTAAATAAATAGACATCGGTAGAAAATGATAAACTGGTAACACGAACACATAAGAGGTCTACATCTACTATCTCTCGGTTAGAATAGTTACTGATACCTATCAAGGTTCTTATTCTTTATTACTGAACTTAAAGCGTTGAATAAAATAATTAAAACAAAAACAAAAAATTTTACACACAGCGTCTTCATTTCTTGTTTAAAGAAATGAAAGTTGAGAAAATTTGATGAACCTTCGAACGAAAAAAAACATTGCATTGCCTTCTCCTCCGAGCGGCTTTATGATGTCTTCTTTAAGGTACAACACTCCATGAGGTAATAAAAACCCGTAAAATGGAGCTAGAGACTCTCCTAATGGGAGATTCCCCCTATACTAATACGGAAAAACATACATCCATTGACGAACTTCCCGAGAAATTTTACCTAACGTTCTTTCTTTAAAAGTTAGGTAAGAAAAAATCAAGATTGCGTATTAGTATAAGAAGACTAGTATCCCAGGTAAAAACATTTTACTGGTTCACTGTTCATGAGTTACTGACCTTAAGCACCAACCCCAGTGCTTACCCTCTCTCTCTTACAATATAGTGGTGACATAAAATAAGATCATATAATTGTAAGAATAACTATCACTAAGTTGAAGAGCTCGAAAAGTTGATGAAGAAAATGTATGGGATCGTCTGTGTACGATGTACCGTTACGGAGATATCGTCGATCAAAAATTCTGATGACGTCACACCCGTCCCCAAAAAGTTTAAAACCCAAAATTTTTCCACACCCCATCGCCAATATCGCGTGCCCAAAGTGACGTCAGTTATTCCCATTGGTTCTCGAGATATTTGACCCTAAATATCGCGTTCTTTTTAGGGTGCAATGCAATGTGCCCACTGAAGTCGCACTACTCCTATAATACTAATCGCCATTAAAGTCACAACTCAGTTACGCACGACCTAAAATTTCAATTATAACATTTTTCATACGAACATTTCGTTCCCAGTCCTTTTATTCACACTGACCGAACTAAATTTATTATGCACAACTCGCTATTAGTATATAGACTAGTATCCCGGGTAAAAACATTTTACCGGTTTACTTTCCCCATGAGTTACTGACCCCAACCCCCGTGCTTACCCTCTCTCTTACAATATGGCGGTGACGAAAAATAAAATCATAGAAAGGTGAAGAAAAAGCATCACTAAGTTGTAGAGCTCGAACACCAAATCAAGAAAATGTATGGGATCGCCTATGTACGACTAACCGTTACGGAGATATCGATGATCAAAGATCCTAATGACGTCACACCTGTCCCCAAAAAGTTTTAGACCCAAATTTTTCGACCCTCCACCGCCAATATCGCGCATCCAAGGTGACGTCAGTTATCCTCATTGGTTCTCGAGATATTTGCCCTTAAATATCGCGTTCTATTTAGGGTGCAATGCAATGTGCCCACTGACGTTGCGCTACTCCTATAATACTAATCGCCATTAAAGTCACAACTCAGTTACGCACGACCTAAAATTTCAATTATAACATTTTCCACAAGAACATTTCGTTCCCAGTCCTTTTATTTACACTGACCGAACTAAATTTGTTATGCACAACTCGCTATTAGTATATAGACTAGTATCTCGCGTAAAAACATTTTACATGTTCACTTTCCCCTCGAGTTACTGACCCCAACACCCGTCCCCAATGAGTTACATGAGTTACACCCCCATCTTCACCCGTGTTCTTTCAAAATATAAGGGATGATAAATAATAAAATCACACAATCCAAAAGAATAAGTACCACTAAGTTACAGAGCTCGAAAACCTGATCAAGAAAATGTATGGGATCGCCTGTGTATGACTTACCGTTACTGAGATATCGTCGATCAAAGATTTTGATGACGTCACACCCGTCCCCAAAAAGTTCAAGACCCAAATCTTTCGTCACTCCTTCGCTAATATCGCGCACCCAAAGTGACGTCAGTTATCCTCATTGGTTCTCGAGATATTTGCCCTTAAATATCGCGTTCTATTTAGGGTGCAATGCAATGTGCCCACTGACGTCGCGCTACTCCTATAATACTAATCGCCATTAAAGTCACAACTCAGTTACGCACGACCTAAAATTTCAATTATAACATTTTCCACAAGAACATTTCGTTCCCAGTCCTTTTATTTACACTGACCGAACTAAATTTGTTATGCACAACTCGCTATTAGTATATAGACTAGTATCTCGCGTAAAAACATTTTACATGTTCACTTTCCCCTCGAGTTACTGACCCCAACACCCGTCCCCAATGAGTTACATGAGTTACACCCCCATCTTCACCCGTGTTCTTTCAAAATATAAGGGATGATAAATAATAAAATCACACAATCCAAAAGAATAAGTACCACTAAGTTACAGAGCTCGAAAACCTGATCAAGAAAATGTATGGGATCGCCTGTGTATGACTTACCGTTACTGAGATATCGTCGATCAAAGATTTTGATGACGTCACACCCGTCCCCAAAAAGTTCAAGACCCAAATCTTTCGTCACTCCTTCGCCAATATCGCGCACCCAAAGTGACGTCAGTTATTCTCATTGGTTCTCGAGATATTTGCTCTTAAATATCGCGTTCTATTTAGGGTGCAATGCAATGTGCCCACTGACGTCGCGCTACTCCTATAATACTATATCGCCTATATCTGGACAACTCAGTTACGCGCGATCTAAAATTTAATCATAACATTTTCCATACGAACATTTCGTTCCCAGTCCTTTTATTCAGACTGACCAAACTAAATTTGTTATGCACAACTCGCTATTAGTATATAGACTAGTATCCCGGGTAAAAACATTTTACCAGTTCACTTTCCCCATGAGTTACCACCATCCTGTGATTTTTCTATCAATATAGGGGTGACCGAAAATAAAATCACACAATCCAAAAGTATAAGTAGTACCACGCTATGGAGCTCGAAATGCTGGTCAAAAACAATTTACAGGTTCATTTTTCCAATTATTTGCCGCCCACACCTCCCGTGCTCTTCCTCTTTCAATATATAGGGGTGTATATCTAGTATAGCGTTTAAAATGTTTTTACAGGTTTACTTTCTTCATGATTTACCGCTATCCCGTGTTCTTCTTCTTAATATGTTGGTGGCGAATAAGGGATAAGTAGTACCACGCTATAGAGCTCAAAATGCTGATCAAAGCTATTACATAAAAAAATTGAACAATATGAAAGCTTGTTTTTTGTCCTGATTTAGTAACGGTTATATCTATCTATTGAATATTTTTTTTAATATATATATAGATAAATCATAAAACGTATATTTCATTTGAAACAGACGCATTTTAATGATGATAGCTCAAAATGTAGAGTTGACAAATGAGATTAATAAATCAGACAAAAAAAATAGGTATGCAAATGAAATTAATACATTCCAATCTATTGTCTCGTTTTTTCAGACAATAACTTAATGGATTTTCAAGATTTAATCCAGGTTTCAGACTTTCAGCATCTCATTTTAATTACAATCGCAGTTGCATCAAGTTTAATATTTAATTCTATTGTCTGATTTTTTTAATCTCATAAATTTTTACGTGTAAACAATGGAAAATTGAAACATTAAATTTCTATTTATTTCTGTTTTTGCACGAAAAGCGCGGCACTACATTTTGAGCGGCCTCCGCTACCATCATCAGGTATATTAAAAAAAGATGCCGAAAATAAAATCACATAATTGCTAAGAATAAGTACCACTAAGTTGTAGAGCTCGAAAAGATGATCAAAAAAATGTATGGGATCGTCTGTGTACGACGTGCCGTTACCGAGATATCGTCGATCAAAGATTTTGATGACGTCACACCCATCCCCAAAATGTTTTAGACCCTATTTTTTTTTCGTCACCCATCGCCAATATTGCAGAGCCCCAAAAACGTTAGTTATCCCCATCGGTTCTCAAGATATTTGACCCTTGAAATCGCATTCTATTTAGGGTGCAATGCAATGTCCCCCGTGCCAAAAAATTCACGTCGCATCATTTGGTAATATACTAATACTGAAAAAACGCTTCTCGCAGCAGCGTGGTTTTACGCGCTCCTCGTGAGAAAATGACCGTGAAATTCTCCTATTCTCCTAATGGGAGATTCTCCCTATACTAATACGGAAAAACATACATCCATTGACGAACTTCCCGGGAAATTTTACCTAACATTCTTTCTTTAAAAGTTAGGTAAGAAAAAAGCAAGATTGTGTATTAGTATAAGAAGATAGTATCCCGGGTAAAAACATTTTACCGGTTCACTTGCCCCATGAGTTACTGACCCCAATCCCCGTGCTTACCCTCTCTCTTACAATATGGCGGTGACGAAAAATAAAATCATAGAAAGGTGAAGAATAAGTATCACTAAGTTGTAGAGATAGAAAACCTGATCAGGAAAATGTATGGGATCGCCTATGTACGACTAACCGTTACGGAGATATCGATGATCAAAGATCCTAATGACGTCACACCTGTCCCCAAAAAGTTTTACACCCAAATTTTTCGACACCCCACCGCCAATATCGCGCACCCAAGGTGACGTCAGTTATTCTCATTGGTTCTCGAGATATTTGCCCTTAATTATCGCGTTCTATTTAGGGTCCAATGCAATGTGGCCACTGACGTCGCGCTACTCCTATAATACTAATCGCTATTAAAGTCATAACTCAGTTACGCACGATCGAAAATTTAATTATAACATTTTCCATAAGAACATTTCGTTCCCAGTCCTTTTATTCACACTGACCGAGCTAAATTTGTTATGCACAACTCGCTATTAGTATATAGACTAGTATCCCGTGTAAAAGCATTTTGCCGGTTCACTTTTCCCCTGAGTTACTGACCCCAACCCCCGTGCTTACCCTCTTACTGACAATATGGCAGTGACGAAAAATAAAATCACACAGTCCAAAAGAATAAGTACCACTAAGTTACAGAGGTCGAAAACCTGATTAAGAAAACGTATGGGATCGCCTGTGTACGACCTGCCGTTAATGAGATATCGCCGATCAAAGATTTTGATGACGTCACACCCGTCCCCAAAAAGTTTAAGACCCAAATCTTTCGTCACTCCATCGCCAATATCGCGCACCCAAAGTGACGTCAGTTATTCTCATTGGTTCTCGAGATATTTGCCCTTAAATATCGCGTTCTATTTGGGTGCAATGCAATGTGCCCACTGACGTATAATTTAAGACGCTACTCCTATAATACTAATTTCGCCTATATCTCGACCACTCAGTTACGCACGAGCTAAAATTCAATTATAACCTTTTCCATACGAACATTTCGTTCCCAGTTCTTTTATTCACACTGACGGAACTAAATTTGTTATGCACAGTCGCTACTAGTATATAGACTAGTATCCCGTGTAAAAACATTTTACGGTTCCACTCTCAAGAATCATGATAAGAAATATAAAAATGCAACCTAAAAATGTTTCTGTTACATTTTCCAACTATTGAGTGAAAATGTAAAATTGTCTTTGCACGGGATACCTGAATCAAATGTGAATCATAAAAAAATTATACCTGCTCAGGATTGAACCGAAGGGTGTTTCCACCATGAATTCATTAAATGATTTATCACAATTGCATGTACCATATGATGTAAAACCATGATTGGCACATTCATTCTCCTGGGTCATATATTCCATTTTATTAAATTTTCTAAATCTAGAAAGAAAGAAATTGTATAGAACAGAAGCAAATACATGATCATCAGAAACAGAAAAAAATCTCTTAGAATGTAAAATAGCACTACGTAAATAAATATCATGTGCCCTGTCATTTTCACTATAGAACCAAGATAAGCACATAACTTAATTTCAGTCTGGGGATTCCTAAACGACATACGTAAAGTCAGCAAACAAAAACACAAACAGCGATAAATGGAAAGAAATATGATAAGATATAGATACAGCAATGATCAATGTAGCTAAAGAGTAAAATGGAATGATCTTAATGGTCTCCCTCCCACGCTAACAAAAGAAAAAACAAACAACAAATCAGCAGCATATACTTTAAGGAATAATAGCAATAAAATCATTGCTCGAAGGACAAAAGAAAATCTGAAAAATCTTGGGATGTGTTGTGGTCAGTTATAATTCTCTTGGTATAGTAAGTGGTGTGGGTAGGGGTAGAGGACAAGGATAATCAATCATCATTAAAACCAAACCATCTTGCTCCAAAGTTTCAACATAAATATGGCAATAATATATTATCAGCCACGATAATTCTTCTAACAAAAAACTCTAATATTACACTGTCGTTAGAAATAATTTTCCACATTCTTGTGACTATTATGCATACCCTATTATAAAAAAAAGGAAAACAAACCAAAAAAATAGATATACCGTATTTCCTCTAATAAACGCCGCCCTCTGATAAACGCCTCCCTCTATTAAACGCCGCACTTATAGCCAAGCATTTGTAATAAACGCCGCCCTCTAATAAACGCCGCCTTCTAATAAACGCCGCATCTTGAAAAGCGGCGTTTATTAGAAAACAGACTAAACAAGCAACAAAAAATAGTTTACACGAGTTGGACTTGTTTTCTATCAACAAATTCTTCCACAACTAAAGATAAAAACGAATATTGTTTTTCTCGTACTTCTCTTTTACCATTTACGATTGCGTGCACGTGATTACCGTCAATTTCAATGTAAAATGCTATTAGCTTAGACAGTTTTTTAGGAAGAGAAAACATTGTTGTTTAAAGTCTGTTTTTATTTGATTTTTCATTCTGTAATAAACGCCGCCCTCTGATAAACGCCGCCCTCTATTAAACGCCGCATCCAAAATCTGCGATTTGTAATAAACGCCGCGGCGTTTATTAGAGGAAATACGGTATGCTATGAGTATTATTGTTACAGCTCAGAGCCAAACACAAATCTATTATATATTTCATTTCTGATAGAGAAATTCATAAGCAGTAACACAGAATCAAAATAAGATGCTGGTAGTGGGTAGAATAATTTAAATAAAGCAGACACGATGATGGGGAAGGGAGAGCTCTAACTTTCTTGAAAACAGCCACAAAATTACAACAATGACACAGCAGCAATAATCTCTCAGCGTAACATAACACTCTTTACTACGGTTTCAAACGCAAAAAAAACCCACAGAAATAATGATTTTGCCCTTTATCCTACCATAAATATCAACATTATCTGTTGATAATGTTTCCCACATGGTCGAAGTGATTGCAACGGCGTAACCATTTTTAATAACTGCAAAGAGAAAATAAATGCCACTTCGTTAACAATCCTCTCCAATTCAATTAACAGTTTCTTTCGAACGCAAAAAACATTGCATTGCCTTCTCTTCCGGGCGGCTTTATGATGTCTTCCTTAAGGTACAACACTCCACGAAGTAATAAAATCCCGTAAGGTGGAGATAGAGATTCTCCTAATGGGAGATTCCCCTATACTAAAACGTTCTTTCTTTAACAGTTAGGTGAGAAAAAAGCAAGATTGCGTATTAGTATAAGAAGATATTAGTATATAGATAATTAAACATTGTAAACACAAGTTGGAACTTTGTATAAGGTGATCTCTTGAGCATCTATCTGTAAGGTAGTTTCATATTTGCTCGCCGCAACAACTTTAGTGTCCAATAAATGAAAAAGGAAACCTACTTTACGTTCAAAAGGATGTAAGATGTGAAATAAAATATCAAATTTGGGGATTTAAAAGTCATGATTTGAAGTCCCATGGCCAATCTTTCCGTTCCAGTAGTAAACAAGATTTGGTGATACCAGCACGCGTGAATATCAACCACTTCATTTCAATCGTGTTTTGGGTGTTTGGATTTGTTTAAAGAGGTTTCAGACTCATCTTGAATCTACCCCCAATTATTAAGCGATATTTCAAATTTAAACTATTGGGTCAAAAGTATTTACTGTAAGCTTCCATTTTAAATGTTTTTCATTTTTTTTCATTGATTAGTTGCTTCAATATTAATGTGTGTCGAGAATAAAAGCATGAAGAGCATACATGAAACTACCTTATATTTCAAATTTATAGTTATCACCACTTCAAGTATAACTGTCTGCGAATCATTACATTATCATTTACATTGTTTGATATCTTAAGCAACTTACTATTACCATTAATGTTTTTGATTTTTCGATGTTGAGAAAAATCCTGGATCAAAGTAATTCTATTATGAAATCAGCAGGTACATTTCATCAAGGAAAGATTGGTCGACAATGTTTACACAACACACAATCTATGCAATAGATGTGTTGGTTAATGGGATTCAAAAGGCTTAAATTTTATATTAACTGAAGGAAGATGATCAAATTCAAATTCAAAAATCAAGTTATTTATGTATGGATAACTTGCCTCATTAATTCTAGGGAGGTATAACATATAAGTGGTGTTAGAGTCATCCGACCGCCACAATTTTTATTTGCCAATTATGTTGGTAAAAATTTTGAACGTTCAGTGGGAAAATTTGTCACCGCAAAGATTTTGCCATGCTGTCCTATTCCGCCACGGTATTGCCTATATCATTCTGTTGAATGCGGCAGAGATATTTCCGACTCAAAATTGCACCTGAGCTTTGTGGGTTCTCTTTCGTCTTTTTTTATTCTTTTTTTTTCTAACCAACCCACCCTATTTTGAGACCTAATACAACACACATTTGTGATAGCCGCCTAACTTAAGTGACTGTTTTGTCGAACACCATGGAATGAAGCAAACACATGAGAAAATAGCGATCAGTTCTGTCAAATTTAATTATCCCAATTATTAATTAAAGAAGACTCCACATTGCAGCCAGTGATAATAAGCAACATAATTCGTAATCAATAAACTTGCTCTGTAACCCTGCAATGTAAAGTCTTCTATCATTAGATAATTTTGATTGCTTAATTGATATCACATGACCAGTCTGTATATATATATTCCCGGTGAGACTGGCTCTATAAAAAACGTAAGTAAAATGTGACTCGTTTCAGGGCTATGAAATTATATATATTTTGTGAATAGAAATGACAACAAAAGGTTATTTTTTAACTTTCATTTTAGTAGAACGAAAGTTTAAAAAAGACCTCATGTTCGGTCCATGATGCCACAACCTTCGTCAATATTTTCCCAGAGGGACATTAATAAATGAAATATTATTGAGTCCATTTGCCTAACCAACTTTCTAGGCGATTAAGTTCTCTTTATACGTTTAAACAATTTTCTGTTTAAAGTACATACAAAGTTTTAGTTAATCTGATATGTAAACACTGATGTTATATGTCATCGATTATTATCATATTATACTGATTTTATTACAGAAGTTCCCTTTTGATAAACTTAAAACATTTTTTTAGATGAATTGAACTTTCACAAGTCGCTTGCATACATCAACGTTCTTGGTGGAAAATCTAAGTGTAAGTTGATTATGGAATTTTCTTTTTATGTAGCCTGGATCCATCTGTTTAATAAATTTGGGTAATAAATTGCTTATGGGTTTTTGTGTTGATTACAAAAACCAACTACGGTATTCTTTTCATTTTTAGATGCTGTGATATGAACCTGTTTCTTCATGTGGTAACACACTGTTTTACTGAGCAGGTCATATCAAAATGATGTTAGTTATATTGTCAGCAATTGCATTTGCCAATCAATCAATATGGTCAAATTAAGCACAACAGACTCAAATACATAAATACATTTAAATGAATCATGAAGTAAATGCATTACAGTCGAAAAAGAAAATATTTACTATATTACTATGTACAATTTGTGATTGAATATTTTTTTCTGTAAAATATCAGTTCCTGTTCCGCAAATTATTGTTTTTATTATTTATTACAAATTCAAAAAATGTTTGTCTGTTTTATTACAGTTTCGGAGCATTGTTAGCAATCGAAAAATATATATCATTGAAGTATTTACGTTAAAATGGAAGAAATAGTTGCCAAAAATATCTTGGTAGTTTGTCTTCAAAATGAAGCCAAACGCCCTTAGAAAGTTCCCCAAATAAAAAACATGAAGCGCACTGTTCAAAGTATTCCGAAATGGCTAACTAGAAAGACTTCTGTCTTGAAATCTGTGCGCATTAAGTTGGAAAACCCTCAGTTTTCACATTAACAAACTTGAGCAAATGTTTTTAACCGAAAAAAAGATCTAAGTACGAAAAGCTGCTTGCGGTCCACAACCCCAACACATTTTGTTTCCTGTGCCAAGACAGAATATATATGGGATAGTCTACTCAATCTTCTTCGGCACCTTTCTTAGTGACGTCAGCAAAAACGAAAAGATCCCTGGTTCTACATGCAAATTCTCATTAAAATAGAAGCACTTTCGAAAGTTGGTCCAAATTTTGCCCCAATTTCCCTTTTTTGTCCAAAATATTAAAAAAGATTCTCAAACTTGAAACCAGCGCTGTTGAATTGTTCTTAGTATGCAAATTTTCATGAAAGTTTTCGAAAGTTTGTCCAAATTTTGCTCAAATCGTCCTTTTTGACCAAAATATCGAAAATGTTTCTCAAATTGGAAATGCAAATTCTTATGAAAATTGAAGAACTTTCGAAAGTTGGTTCAAATTTTGCCCGAGTTGGGCCATTTGATTGACGACATCAACAACATTAAACCACACGAAAAATATGTTTGAGTTATTTCTGATCGGGCTGAAATGTCACGATTTTTACTGTGACGTCATTTTTGTAATGTTTTTTGGATCCCAGGACGATCGACGAAACCAATATCTGCGTTTGCTTGCGCGCGCAGACGATAATAACAGAAAAGAGAACTCTGAAAAACTCTTGCTCAAATTCTCGATTTTTTTTTATTAGCTAACATTGAGTTATTTAACTGCGCATGTGCAAACTCGATAAAAAACTGCATACATCAGAATTTTTTATTTTCTTCATTATTTCTTTCGGCCTAAGCGTTTCAGGAGAGAAGAGGCTGTATTTTAGCCGCAGATTTAGCGACTTCAGTCGTTCTTGTTTTTTTTCAAAAAAGACGTAATATATATTTTTTCCATTTAAAAAAAAAAAAAATATATGTATCTATGGTTACAGCTTACGCGTGTATATTTCTTTTGTTTTAAACAATAACTTTCTGGTATTTCTTAATTAAACCTTATTCACACTTAAGAAACCTTTTTTAAACTCCATTGGGTTGTCAGTGTAACTTAGGCTTTGGAAGATGAAGGCTTGAATTGGCTTTCAAACCTTTTGCCGCCTTTAGCGGGATTTCATCGGGATTTTCACTTCAAAAAATAATACGCGTATCAGCACGTACTGTATCATCATTGAGCATGCGCATTGATTGTAATTTGGAAATACGCCTATCAATAATTCTTTTCGCGTACCAAAAAATAAAGTTGAATTGGATTCAACTTTTTTTTTTTGCAATACGCGTATCACTGAAAAAGGTAACCAACCAAACCAACCAAACTATTAAAATTTTGCAACGTCAGTTTTGCATGAATATTCTGTAGAAATGAATTTGAATGGATATTAATACGCGTATGGCATCGAACATACCCCGTACCGTATTTTGTGCACGTGTCGAAAAAGTGGAAATCCTGATATTTCTTTGCATTAGGATCAAAAATACGTACATCCAGGAATGTTTTGTGGCCTTTTATCCAGAAATCTCTCTCTGATACGTCGAGTCTGGCTTCATCTTAGATTTTTGCGGATTATATTTCAGGTCCAAAATATTTATAATTGGCTATTCTTCTGAAATAGCGTATGATAAGTATATACGCGTAAATGTTTAAAAAAATATCAACAAATTTTTACATAACTTTTTTTTAAGAATAGAACTATGCAATACGAATACTTAGATGTGAAATCTTATGGCGCATTTGTTCTCCAGAAAGACCAATCAGTAGGGTTTCTATTTTCACATCGGCACAAACTTCTCTGTTACATCCCTCAGCTTGTTGTGCTGTTGTATGACGAATCCTCCTATCTTACAAGACATTGCGTGATGAACATCAAAGGATTCGTCACATGCACAATGACTTGGAAGATTCGGTATCGTCTAGTTGTATCGAAGTTTTATTGCAGCAAAGGTTGGCATGCGGATTAGTAGAAGTTAGAAACTGAATTAAAGTACTCTTCAAGGAAAAACTGCAACCTGACGAAACACAATGTTGGAATTCTGCCAAGCTACACACGATATGTGATCCAATGATGTTACCATGGTGTTACCATTCCATTTCTTTGACTACGTCATCTGATTCTAAAAGATTTTATTGAGAAAGTTGTGTGAAGTACAAAGAACGCATCTGACGATGGAATGAACTGGTTGGAAACCTCCATTCATCACTTGTTAGGATTATGCCCAAGAATTCCACTATCCGTAAGATGCCTTCTAGCCAGTTTCAGTGCACTTTTCAAAACCACCATTTCTGGGGATTTTGTAAATGATTCAATAAAATTTGATAGTGATTAGTGTTTCTGGTAAAAAGAACTCCATAGTAAATCTATACACATATTTTAAATAACATAAAGGATTGGAAAAACTCAATGACAACTGCCCAGGTAAATATTTGGTATATTCGGTTAGTTAGAACATAGGTTAGAAAAATACATTTACATTAAGATGTCCCTTATCCCTCTATTAGTCTGACATGCTATCTTAAGTTTGCTTGTGCACAATAACCAATTCTGACACTATTTTTGCGAAATACGACATTTAACAAGCACAGCAGCAAGGGATTTATATAATATAATATTTATATTATATAATATTTATATAATATACACGCTATATAATATACACGCTTTTTTTAAAGTGAGATTTTATATAAGGAACACGAGGCTCAAATATTTGTTCAAAAAAACGAAGCAACAGCCCAGCCTCTTTTTCAAACAAGGAAAAAAACAAATAAATAAACAAGATCAACATTGATTAAAAAGATTTCCGTAGACAGTGTGTCTATGGATACTCATTTTTATCAATGTTTATGATACTATTAACTCCAGAGGAAATAGAATTCAAATAAGGGTCGGCCAAAAGGGCCAATATAAGGTATTGTGAAAACATCTCATTGTACCAATCAATAGTGGTTCAAGTCCGTGGCGGATTATTTCAAATGTATTTATCGTTTAGCACTAAATCTGTCTCTAATCATGTTTACTGTAACCTAGGAGGATAGCTGTAACCTACATTTACTTATTGTAACTTATTCTAATAAAAAAAAAACGATAAAAGGAGCGCCTGTCATCGGATTTGAGCACTATGTTCTCGAAAAGAAATGCAAAGCTTTAGGCCAATCGGCCATCTAATGTCTAATTAATTAATCATCATTTAAAAATCTATAACATAAACAATTCAAAAGTTGTTGGAAGACGACCAATTGCTCCATATCAAATGTACACATTTAAATAATTCAAGAAAATACTTCTTTAGATTTTCTGAAAGCTTTTTTGAAAATTTAACGTAATTTTTCACATCATCATCGAAACCATGGATACGAAAAAACATTATTGGAAAAAAAATACGCTTCTCGACACGGACTTCCGCCATTTAAAAATTGATAACCGTTCGCAATGGGAAGAAAAACGGTTGCAGCGCAACTCTTTAGTCGATAGACAGAAAGCCTAAATAAATAAAATTTCTCCCTTTTACGGGGAAATCTTAATTAATTGAGAAAAAAAAGTAAAGGGACATCTTTATTTTAGCTTGCTGGTGAGAAATGGGTTATAAAAGTGACTGATTAGACAAATAAATTTGGTCTTCTCAAGTAGAAAGCAACAAGTAAGAAGAAAACAGAACAACTTAGCAACATTAAGCCTCGTCCAAACTTTTGTTTTGCTTATAAAAAAGAGCATGCAATCAAACACTTTTATGTGATGCTAAAGTACTGTCTACACAATACAATACTGTTGAAGTTTGACTATTTCTAACCATAGGTCAAAATAACAGCATCTGTTGGACATACTAAGTTTAGTTGTGATTGCTGTTTTGGAAAAAATGTTTATAAATAAAAAGACACGACATCTACACAGAGCTTGCAAAAAACCAAGCACTTGGAACGTTGCCGGGCTTGTTGGAACGCATAATGGTCGCGTTTTAATCATGTGATTGGAGTTCTGTTATCCAAAACCTTTTATAACAAATTACCACCAGTTTTATGCAGAATTCAGTTGTGAAAGTGTGATTCTTGATGATTCCTTCAGTGGCAATAAGCATTTATGAAACAACTCTCCCAGAAATCTATCAACCCAAAAGGGAGAAAGATTTCACACCATACTGATAAAATAAACCCTTTTTTGTTCTAAAATTTTATATATTCTGTCTTTAAATGTAATGTACGCAAACTTTTTAAATAAAAAAATTGAATTTCTATAAACTCATAAATATATATAACACGCTGAGTCACCGTAATAATAATTAGGTTCGAAATGCTATTTGAATTTATCTCTTATTTAATAAGCGCCACGCTCGAATAAGCGCCCCAGCGCTAATTCAGATAAATACAGTAAATAAAAGAAGAGGTAAATTTAAACCGGGGGCGCTACTTCAGATAAATACGGTAAATAAAAGAAGAGGTAAATTTAAGCCGGGGGCGCTAATTCAGATAAATACGGTACTTAGTATTACCAGATTCGCTATCAGAATGATGATTTAAGAATTTGTCATTAACGAACTACAATATGAAATACCGTATTTTCTCTAAACACCCTTTTAACCCCTTTAACCCTATATCTAAACATTTTTTAAACCACATTAATGAATTCTCGTGGAAAATACCTATGTGAAAAAACATCATAAACATCGCAGGCGATTAGGGGCGTTTAAATGAAGAGGGTGTTTATAAAATTTTAGGATTTTATGGAGAGCGTTAAAAGAACGGGGATGTTTATTAGAACAAATATGGTACATGTTGTAACAAAAATTACATTCCATAAATGACCGATTAAGCGCCCTCATCTCTCCCTCTAAGCAAGGAAGAGGGAGATGAAAAATCGGTCCAAGAAGGGCTTTTATTCAAAAAAGGTGACAATTCAAAATGCAAATCTTTAATTTCTTTTGCTTAATTATAAAAAATCTTACTAGTCGCCTCTGCCGAATTAGCAAAGATCAAAATTAATTGTTCACTACGGGAAGGTTTTTCTGAAGCATACTTGAACCAATTCGTCATGGAAACATCACATCAGTTAAGGTCTGGTGGAGATATGCCAGTAGATAGTGTCATTGTGACATTTCTATTCAAGCTGAAGGCTGGATATACAACATCGACATCTTCCAAACTGGGAAATTCAATTGGTCCGTGTTTTTCGTGGTTACAATAAAACGTTAGTTGGCATTGCTCTAGATCTAGTAGTAACCCGATTGTCGAACCGTTTGTCACACCTAAAAAAAATGAATTAATTCTTGAGAAACTCGGTTTTGTTTGTTTGTTTGTTTGTTTGTTTGTTTGTTTGTTTGTTTGTTTGTTTGTTTGTTTGTTCATGTTTGATAAAGTTTAAAGCTGTTAATGCGTCGACTTTTGCAACGGTCTTTTTAGAAAGGATAATGTCACTTGTATGAATTTTCATCGGAACGTAGGAAGAAGATCGTAGGAAGTACACGTTCTCTTTATAAGCCACCCAGGTTCAAATGCACTAAAAAAAGCATCCTACCCCCAGTGGGCAAAATCTTTAAAAAGTCTATGAGGAGGAGTGTTTTCTTTAGGAATGACAAGCAATATCACCTGCTATTTCAATAAAAAAACACTCCTCCACAGAGACTTTTTGATGATTTTGCCCACTGGGCCTAGGCTCAAATTCATATCGAAGAAAACCATTTTCCTTATACGTTCTCTGCCTCAAGGAGACGTCGTAATTGTTGAAGTATATGGGTAGGTAGTATATAGGTGGTTATGGAAGTTTTGTGGGCATATCAAATATCAGCACCAAAAGTAGGCTCGAAGTAGAAATGGCCAAAAAAAAATAAACACCAACGAGGCTGGTCGATTTTTAATAATACTTTTAAAAAAAAGTGTGAAATAGATTTTGAGACACGTTCATTGAAATAGATTTAAATACTCGCTCCTTGTCCGGATGATACCATTGTGAAATGGGAACAGGATACTCACCTCCTTCGGACCGATATAAGTGTGCATTGTTATGTTGGAACCAACTCCTAGTGTTATCGACGTAAATCGACCAAGCCTTTGCATCTTTCCCCAAGATGGTGTCTTTCGCACAATCCTCTTCGGCGATCCCTATGGCAGGATCCGGATTGCCTATGTATCGGAAATAAAATTGAAATATACAGACTTTATAACGAAGTTGTCTGTAGTTGCAGATAACTCGAACTTTAAGTAACTCGAACCACTTTTTTATTGAATAAATACTTCTCAAAAAGGACTCTCGATGACTCGAACATTCGGTAATTCGAACAATCGTTTATCGGTCGTTTGGACGAATTATTGGTACGTATTTACAGATTTAAGAAAAGCTGCTCAAAATTCGATATGTACCAAAGTGAACAAAAGATAATGAGCCTTTCTTCTCATTAAAATTAATTTTTTCTGTTACCTTCATAACGATCTATGGTGACTTCCCAGTAATGAACACCACGGCTGAAACCAACATCTCCTAACGCAACTCGATTTTCAGAGCTCAATGTTGTCATTGTTTTGTTCTTCTTACTGAAACATATGTCGGCATGTGACAGCTCTTTGTTGAAACTGAACATCGCAACTAAAGACCAAAAAGATTTGACACGAATGTTTGTTGATCACATCCTTTCATTCGATATGTTGAGCAAGAAAAGTGAAGGGAAAGTGAAGGGGGATAAACCCGGAAGTGTATATAAAAATACTCAAACATTTGATGTTAAATTTCCCAACAATGCTAAACAAAACACACTGCAAAAACGGCGTTTGTCCTCAATGTACCAACGCGTTAACATGCATTTGTTCGTACATACCGTCTGGGGTAGTGAGATAAATGACCTCACTGTATGGTCCAGCACCAGCGCCATTATACGCTTGTACACGTGCTCTATAAACTGATTTGAACTGCAAGCCGCCAAGTATGCACGTTTTCTCGTCAGTTTGGTGAACCGTCTGGAAGTTACCGTTCAAGCCGTCATCGACATCGATGTTATAGCCGTCTATTGTGGATTTATTAATGTTTGGCATACACCATACTAACGTCAGCGTATTATTGTCGACAGAGCACTCGTCTGAAATGATGGACGGCACTCCTGGCTCTGAAAGGAAAGGACAGAGTGTTTTCTACATCGACCAAAACTTGCATGTTTTGATTTTTTCAAACCGGAAAAAAACAAAAACAGATCTTGAAATAATATCAACAATTTAAAAACACTCTTAAAAACATTTAATATATTTCTACAAAGCTTTTCGTAATCTAGTTACATTATCAAGTTGATATTAGTATTTAAGGCTGAAGATTCATACAATGAAGATCTTGAAACTTTTTCAATTTTTGTGATAATAAAATAACACAAGCGAGAGACATTATTATGGAGATAGAAGGAAAGCGAGAGACATTATTATGGAGATAGAAGGAAAACTAGCTAGCTTACTTTCTATCTTTTTTTGTCGCGAAGCTTTTTGAAAAGTACAGCGCGTCAAAACCTCCAATAATTCGCTTGTACATAATTCTAACTCTGTTTCTGACGTCACGACAGGTTTCAAGCCGTTCTTCCCAACCCACGTTTCAACATGATGCGCCAATCTGATAATAATTATTAATGGATTACTGTAATAGCTGCCCCAGTAAAAAATTTCTACCGATTTATTTTTCTGATAGCGGTTTCAATCTCACCCGTGCTCTTCCTCTTGACTGAATGGACATTTCCTGAGGAAACGAATCTTTCTCTACTACTGGCGAAGAAAAGAATGTGTTATTATAAGCTTACCTGGAACACAGAGCATTTGAGATCATTAGAAAAATCGCGGGATCATTCTCTTTGATTACTTCATCGACGTATTTCAACAAAGCTTTTGTGCTTTTCAATTTTGAAGAATAACTTTGACGTTGATCTGTTAAATCCGTCACTTTGTTCACGACGTTCGTCGCTATAATCCCTAAGAGTTCGTTCTTCTTCTTTTCAAGATTTGCAATTATGTCATCAATTTGCGCCACTACACGAGATTCGAAATCAACGCCATTCTCCTGTGATGAAGAAATGAAACTACTTTATTGGCCTTTTTAACGCCGGTCATTAAATGGCGTTAATTTTTATGACTTCGCGTTTAAAGGACCGGTATCAGATGTTTGTCTATTTAAAAAGTAATACCAAATAATGACCAGCGTATCAAACTAGTTTTGACTTTGGACCGGGGTTTTCGTATCCGACGTAGTTACGTTTGTTGTTTAGAACTGTTTTATGAAGTTGTTGTATTTGAGACGAACAAAAATGTATGTAAGGTTGGATTAAAGATTATGAATATGCGAACGATCTCCACGGTTCAATTTGCTAAGATGACAAATTAAAATTAAAATACTACTTAAAGATGATCAGTTTCTTCTCTTCTTTGTGTTGTAACAAATAAATGAGGTTATTTTCGTTTGAGATAAGAGAATTAGAAAATAACCAACAGTAAGGATGATGAGGTTAACGATAGGTGTATACAATACAAAATCTATGTGATCTTTAAGAGTGTGTTTGTCCAACAAAATCCGATCATAAAACCATTTTGGAAAGTCTCATATTTTCGTCTGGAAGAACGAGGCATTACGCAACAATGTTCTCGTCGATGTATAAGATCGAAGGGTTTTCTTCGATGTATGAGATCGAAGGTAAATAATAACTTCGCTATGTCCCTAATGGGCTTCCGTATAATGCAGACAAAAATAACAAAGTTTGTGACCGTAAACTAATTTGATAATCTGATCTTTTGAGACAAACTTACAGTTCCGATGAAAACATTATGAGAGCTACCTGTACTTTGTTGACTTGTGTTGCAAGAGATTTTATGAAGTCTTCCAACTCATTACTTTTCTTAGTAAGATTCTCCGTAACTTTCATCATCTCATTCTGAAAAGGAATTCCATTATGTAAATTCCTACGTTTCTTTACACAATATACCGGGTGTGTCCAAAAAAACTTTCATGTCACATAGCCATATGAAATTTATGACAAATATTCATCTACCTATTCCCCATCTCTTTCTGAGAGTTTAACACACATTGTTTCTGATTTCCATATTACAATTCATGTTTTTGTACATAGAGTCATTTTTATGGTTTGGAATGATCCAGCATCTGATGTCATCAAAATAAGAAAGTCCATCAAACAATTTGTATAAAGGTTAACGGACAATCGATTAAAATGATATTTTCTTAGTTTTTTAGTGTTTCTTTGTTTGTTTGTGTTGTGCAAACTTATCTAACCCTTTTTAAGGTATGTCAATATTATCTTGTTTGACATCAATTTTGTAGCCAAATTTAACAAATTCTTAAAAAATGCGATATTTTGCTCAAATTCTAGAAAAGTAAAATATTTGATATATATGTTTTTCGAAAGTTTCATTGTGGTATGAAAATTCAAAATTTAGTTTTTTTTGGCACACCCGAAATAAAGAGGATGAGATGTCTATGGTTGTGTTAACATACAAAAGTTATTCGTCAGAGTCAATAGTATCCTCTATCTCGTGCTCTCAAAGCACCGAGTTAAATGTGGTCGAGATAGCAGAGAAGCAACGAAACACTTAAAGGGACCAAAATTTTTGTTTTGAGATAACATAGAATATTGTTTATGATAAAATGCGACACATAATTTTGTTTTGATTTGAGATTACAGATGCTCGAGAAAGCGCGTGTTTGTGACAGTTGACTGTACTTAATCTATGAGTGTTTGTGGTCCACTTGACCTTTCACTATAACAAAAGAATCTTTACCTTTTGTTCCTTATATATCGTACCCAGGGCTTTCGCTTCATGTCCACAATGCCGTCCTTCTTCAAAGCATAAATAGCAGACTGGCATTTTACACAACATGCAGTACATGCTTATATTCTCATCTTCGTGTTCCGTACATTTTAACACACCACGTTGCTTTTGCTGGATCTTCTCTGCATTTGGATGTATTAGTGAATGTGAGGCAAGTGGGCCTCGTTTCGGATGATATATGGCTAAACAGCCATTGCAGTATGATACGCGACATTGTTCGCACGATACTGTGGCTTGTGCGGGCGGCTTATTTTCACAGAGTTGGCAATCAATAACAGCATTCCTTGATATTTCCTTTTCAACCAAAGCTTCTAGAATTACGTTTTTTGGCAGGCAGTCGATTCCTCTATCATCTAAAATGAAGCTGACGTTACATTTGGGACATTTGATTGACGAAATCGGATCCTGCAGCTGTTGGTGTAGACATGCGTGTATTTCTTGCATGCTCAAGTAGCCGCTATCGTCCGATTGGCAGTCTGATCTGTCATTTATGTTTTGATTGGTTAGCGAATTCTTCGAATCATACTTGCGTTGGTTTCGTTGTTGGACGTTGTTCAGAGTTTGGCTGATGCATTGAGGCGCGCATAGATAACATACGTTGTGTGAACAGGGTAAATTCAAAGGTTTTGTAAGGCACTTTTTACACTTTCCACAAGTAATCTCCTCTTCCATTGTTGTCCAAGTAATTCTTTATCACAATTGTTGGTTAATTTTCACCATCAAACAAAGTTCATCGATTTATAACCTAAAGAGGGGTCTGGGTATGATCACAAAAAATATATATATGGTATTTGAGTCTAGTCGTTGTCACAGGTCTGAGACTAGTGCCCAGTGGGGAAAATCTTCAAAAAGTCTCTGTGGAGGAGTGTTTGTTATTGAAACAGCAGGCAATAGTGCTGGGTGAGGTTTTCCACTCCTCTAAAATGTCCCCAAGTACGGTTTCATATATCCCTAATCTATCTTACAGCGCATTTGGCAATATCCAAAACCTCCATCATAATGAAACCTTCTACACTATCATGTCGATATATAACTTGTTTACTTGTACCCAGTGGACACAGGGACGTCCCGGAGATGACCAGGGGACGTCGATAGTGAAGTCCAATTCGTCCGCTCGAATAGGATGTCCAACAGGGACTTGAAGAGGACGTCCACAATGGTACGTGGATGAGAGAACATCCACGGGACGTGTGAAGGAGGGATGCGTGTCCACTGGGTACGTTTTGATTACTCAGTTCAGCGGCGAATCTACAGGTATGTCCAAAATTGTGGAGGAGAATGCATTAACATAATTTCTGAATGGGCTTATTATGCACGTTTTTCTTTTATGCTTTAATAGCAAACATTCTCCTCCACTAATTTCAACATAGCTTTAGGCCCTCCGCGGAATTTTTCCTGTAAATCAATTTCCTTTTCGAATCTTATATAGTGTACAACAACTACGCACAAGATTAAGTAATCAAAGCTTACACAACCTTATTGCAATCTTGATTAGCACGATATCTGTTTACGTAATAAAATTGACAAAATGTATCTTGAGATGTCTTAAGATTGTTGTCTCAAGATTTAAGACAATGAGGGAAAGCCAAATTTTAAAACGTTATCTTCAAGGAATATGAGAAATAAATCGAGCCGCACCCCACAAGCCATTAATTAATGTCAGATAGAAAATGATAATACTCCTTTACCTTACTGGTGTTCCCCTGTGTACATCAAACAATAAAATTATTCATCAGTAAAAAATGCTAAAAATAACTTCTTCTTCATTTTAAAACACAAAATATTGTAAGTATTTCAAACTTTTCGAGATAATGTTTTTAGTTTTCAACTAATTTATTCTTTCTGATTAAAAATTATAGCTTGAACCTAATCTCCTCATCCAGTTGAGAACTTACAGATTTTTTTTTGTGTTTTTTTTTTTTAGTTTTTTAAATTAATGTAAATTTTATTTTTATAAAAATATTTTTTCTGTTTTGTATGGGATTATGAGAAGACCATATGCTCATTGAGTAATCAGGGAAATATTTTTTCAAAAAGAAGAACTATATTTTCATGTGCTCCTCCACAAGTGTTTTTTCACATTGAATTTTGAAAAGGTTTCCATATTTTAGGAAAAAAAAAAGTTAAGAAGAAAAATCACTTTAATAATAATCTAGATTTAGTAATAATCTTTCGCTTAAAGGCAAATCGCAGAGCGACTATTTTCAAAATTTTCAACACAGTATAGAGAATTTGGAGGTTTGTAAACATTCGAAAAAAGGCTCGATAACGCACCGTGTTAGCAGACATACTATTTACTATATTGTCTACAGAGAATTTTGATATAATGAACTCCAAAGATCGGTAGAAATCAGTTCGGTACGAAAACCTGGTTGTAATAAATAGATTAAATTTTTGTTATATTTTACAGACAAAAGTAAGTAATTGTGAGTTTTAGAAAACACACACGGAGGAGAGTGCCACCAAACTCACATCTTCAAAATCCTCAGATCACGTGACATCTTCATGTGGGTTAAAATTTTCATTTCTTCAAACCAACAATTTTAAGATAAACACCTGCCAACCAATGAGATCTGTTTTGATTCTCCCGCCGCTTCTGTTTTCATCATTAACTTTATGGTGTTCTATTTCTTTTTTCTTATTGTATACATGAAAATTTGTGAAAAAAAGTTCTTTCAATTTCCTTGGAAAAGACCCCCCTCGTGCCCAAGACTGTTTGCCTTCTTGGAAGAACTTCAAAAACGAAACCATTTTGTTCCGCTTCTTTCATGGGCCTCACAACGGAGAGTTAAGTTTCATTTCGTGAAATTAAATTTCGGCCTCCTTCAAGGTGTTTATTATGTATATATGAGAACATGTAGGAGACTACGCGAAGCAACATGGAAAAACAAGAGGGTTTGTTGTTGTGGTCAATTATATCAGCTACGGAGGAGAATATAAGATAAACAGTTGGTTGTTTGTTGGTTAATTTGACGCGTCTTACCAGCGAAACATCATTGATTCCTTGTGGAAAACGAACCTTTTGTGAATCATTTGGAAAGGACCAACACATTACATACTCCAGTACACACATATGATAGAATATATTGAAGACAGTACTTTCTGCCATGATGATGACAAGGAGCAGAAAAATATTAATCAAATTGTTATTCATATATTCTTTATGAAAATTTTCTTCAAATAATCTGGAAATATCGTGGCATAATACAATCTAATAGACCTTCTTCTAAATGACATCACAGAAGCTTTAGCCTCGATTCTAATTTTAATAATTATAAGGCCCTTAAGCATCATCAGATCCTTTTCTTCTGCCATTATTATTCTGTTTGAACACGAGGTGACGTAATTTACGAGAAGGTGTATATGCTTTAGAAAACATTTTGTAACACAGGCTAAGTGTATGTACACATTAAAAACATGAATAAATAACTACAAGTATAAAGTGTATATACGAATAAGAAAGAAATTGCGATATGGCTGTATTTACATTTATCATGGAGTTTCTAAATTTCTTAAATCTTGAACAAAGTTTCAAATTCATAAAACACATCTGAGGTTAAATAGCGTAATAAATGTTATAAGTGTTATCGAATTATTTACAAACAGAAATTCTTAAACGAAAATGGGGTCCAGGGGACCTTAACTACCTAATTGAAGATCGGTGGTATTTTGTTATGCGATCAAGAAGTGTGCAAAATAAAGTTTCCCTAAAGATCAAAGGCGAAATTGGCAATAAGCTGATATGATAGGCTAACAGACAAAGGAATTTTCCAATGACCATGATAAGATTAATTCCTAGAATTCGTTTCGAGTGACAACGCACTTTGTTGTAACTAAGTGAAACGGGCGTGAAATCAGTGGCGGCTGCTGTAATTGAATGAATTGGTGGTGGTATTAAATCGGTATTAAACGGATCAACTTGGTTGGCTTTACATGGATTGGAAGTCCGATGTAACCACCACACTAAGCTACGTTATTTTTTTACCTGACTCTCCGCCCGTACCCACAACAGGGCGCACACTAGATACGCCACTGTTTTAAAATTTTCTTTTTTCATAGAAATAAATTACAAAAACATTTCAGGGAAAATTTGCTGTTTTCTAACATATAGGAAGAATAATATTAAAGGAGATGATACGATAGCCATGTTTTTTATCGTTTATACTTTGTATGTACGAAGCTTCCCCGACTGTGTACCACAAGCAAGCTGAAACAAGACATATATAAAACACATTGGAATTTCACAGGAATGTTAATTCAGTAAACTTTCAGTGAAGATGCAACCCAATTTCCGGTTGGCCTGGTCAATAGTCAGCTCCGTGTTTATGCAATTAATTGTTTCGAGTTTTACTGAATACGTCAGCTATTATAAATTGCGTTTTTTATTACAAATCACCTCAGCAAAGGGATAATGATCCCTTGTTGTTGTTGTTTTGTGACTGAGTGAACTGACTTGGCCAAAATAAGGAAATATGAAGTGATATGCGCACACGAGGAACTTACAAGAGGATATTCAGGATGAAACGCAACGGAAGAGACCACTTCAGCTTGTCCAGAAAGTCGATGTAAAAAAGAACTACTTCTGATGTCATACACGTACACCTGGAACAAAAAAAACAAACATTATACATGTCACATCGGTGGCTAACATCACCCATGACAACATCCCTCCTTCGAAGATTCAAGAAATCAATGGCGAACAATTTTCTAAAACAATTTTTTTTTCTCGCTGAAATATGATTTCATCTCCACTTACCTTTAGGCAGGCACGGATTTTCATTTTTTTCCTCATAGTCAGCACAAACGGTCCATTGATAGACCTTTCCATAAATTACGTCATAACATCCATCGCCTCGTTTCTAATCTTTATAATTACTCAGTACTTAAGCGTAATAAAAGAACAAGGTGAAACATTTTCCCCTGATGTATCATTTCTCTTTGTATCATTTCTCTTTGTAAACGATCCAAGCGTCATTAAAGGCACACTGAACAACCCGTACAACCCATTAAGTGTAAATTTCTTCTAACACAACACAATAATGTTTATACTATACAATAGTGGCTGTTACGGCTAACCACTTAGAAGAAAAATAGATAAAAGTTTATCAAAGTCTCTGTGGCAATTGTAAAAAAAAGATAGATCAAACCAAGAGAAGTTCTGTAGAATTGCACAGAACATAACTAGAAATATTAAAAAATACATTTTTATTATCGATCGTGATTCTTCTTTTAATTTCTCTCCATGTTGTTTTGATTTGAAAACCATGAAGAATTGTTGGAATAATACAGACCAGCTAACTTTCCACAGTCAGGAAATTAGTGGAGGCACGATTAACAAAAATATTATTAGATCAAAATAAAAAAATAGATAATTTCTGTTCCGCATAATTCATGAGCGTGAATCACGCTGTGACTTGCGCCGAGTGTTCGAACTCCAAATACGTGATACCCTGGGAAGTTCAGCCTGCCTTTAATATTCAAAACGAAAACGAGGCGATGGATGCTGTGACGTAATTTATGAAAAGGTCTATTTGCTTGTAAACTGTTCTGATCATCACACACAATGTGAAGACCGTTCTGATTATCACACACATAATGTGAAGACCGTTCTGATTATCACACACATAATGCGAAGACCGTTCTGTTTATCGCACACATAATGTGAAGACCTTTGAATCCTTGGCTTTAATGTTTATGTATACCCATATTAAAAGTCCATTTTATTAGCTGTTTCCGATGATCTTTTACAAAGATTATGAGAGGGTATCCCCTCTCACTTCCCTCCCTAAAATCAATGTTGATGTGTTGTGTAAAACGTGGATGGTCTTCTGGCACCATCCACTGGATGTGAAACCACTTTCCAACATGGAATTCAAGAGGAAGAGGTTTCAGCATGCAGTTTTACCTCCTTTTGCCTCAAAATAGGGTGTCCCAATAATTTTTGTGACGGATTGTAGCTTGAGGCGAGAAAGAGATCCCTATGTAATAATTATTAACATTTGAGAAGACAGTGAGAAATAAGAACTCACTGAGCGATCTTCAGATCCGACTGCAATAAATCTTGCACACGGACTGTACGCCAAACCAACTTTCTGTGCACGATTCACATGGCCTTCGAACTTTCGAACACACCTAGAATTTAAAAAGAAGAAAAAGGTTTTGTTTCCGTTTTTATTTCCTTGTAATGTTAAAACTTTGTAGGGTGTATTTTTAAGTCATTAATATATTTATCATTATTTACCCAGGATAGCCTGAGGTAAATAATAATAAAGGGTGTGGGCTCTGCGTTTAAAGCTTTCATTTGGGCTATAGAAGGCGAATGTCTGTTTCAACCGTTCAACTACAAAACTACAAAGATATCAATCCCGTTCTCAACCTAAGTGTTAAGCTGAGCTGACCGATTCATATTTTTATAGTGGCTAGCATGAAAGTTTTGAACCCTGTCTTCCCACTCTTGAGGTGACCACTCTAACGCTAGGCCGATGGCTAAAACAAATGAATTGGCGAAAGTTTCTGATTCGTTCAGTCTCCTGAAGAAGTAATTTAGATGAACTGGATGGGACAAACCTTTTCACTCTCAGATCCCATAATTTGACGCCATCTGTTGAAGCAGCAGTAACAAAGAGATCATACGCTTCGGAAGGATGCGATACGTACACAGATCCCTGAAATAACAGGAACAAGATATATTATGGATCAATCAATCAATCAATCAATCAATCAATCAATCAATCAATCAATCAATCAATCAATCAATCAATCAATCAATCAATCAATCAATCAATCAATCATGCAAACCTGATTCTGAACCATGGAATGAACTGGTTTCTTATGTGAATCATTGATTGTAGCCACATTTTGAGCTTTGTTCAAGTCAAACACAACAATATCACGATTAGAACAGGCACATAACGCCAGGTCTGAACGTACGTTGTTAAGAAAATATGATATTTTTATCAAAATATAAGAAATACAGTTTTTCCATAAATTCTTTATATAGCACATTTCCTTTCCAGTCCCCAAGCATCAGGAAGGAAAAATGTAAGAACAACAACTACGAAAAGTACTGGAACCAAAAGTTAGTTAAAAAATTTCTGCTTTGTAAGATTACTCTAATTTTTGCTGAGCCTAGATATAACCTTAAGAAATTCTCGATTCTGTGCCTACAAGTCTCCACAAAAATTGAGGCAAATCCCCCTGTTATCATTGTTGGTGTGAATGGAACTTGTCAGTGGAGCTACTACTGCCATGCTAGTAACAACAATGGAATGTAGAAACAACATAGTATGTGTGGGGAGGGTGAGGGCTTTAAAATGTATTTTCATTGAAGAATTAGCTTGGAAAAGTGAACTTGTCTCATAATATTTGGTGAATGATTGTTGCATCAGTCTTTTTTAAATTATTTTAATTAATGACAAACTCTAAAGCTTGGTTTCCACTAGTGAGAATTGCAAAATTCCGAATTCTCATTCAAAAAAAATCAAATTGGTGGAAAAGAAAAGCTTTTCATCAAAGCAAGAAATTTTGTTGTGTTCTCAAAACAAGAAAGTATTTCTTTTCAAGATAGCCCATATGAATGCTCAGTATAGATATGCTGGGTTTTTTTACAACACATGAAGGGGCAAAAAAGATACAGGAATGAAATCCATTGATGGCAGAAAATGTGGTGATGTTTTGAGCATCCTGTACTTCGAATTCATGAACGATTTTATATCGGTTGCTTGTTTGGTATCTACAATGAGAAAGGAATAGAACGCATAGAACGTAAAAACAACAACAACAACAACATTCTACCAAAACAGTTGTATAATTTCTCTACCTTTTAAGCTCATTCTTGGTGTCGCCAATATGGTATTTGTATAAACACAATGATTTGCCATGTGATAACATGATAAATTTATCAACGTAATAGAACTGTGCACCTCCAAATGTTCTCAGGAAGGACGAGTTGCCCTACATAACAGTAACAAAAGTAGACAATGTTATACATAAAGTTAATGAATCATTTACAGACGTACTAAACCAATTTGTCGTGTATGACTCGTTCTTTCAAACACTTTTGAAAGAGTTTTTACTGGAGCTTTTATACGCAGAAAGTAGAAGACCCCATATCCCTTGTACCCATTATAACCCAGACATAATATGATTCGAACAATTTGTTAAGCTTAGTTCCTGTTTAGGCTGAAATACACGATCATTTTCAAATTATCGTTTAAAAATGATCATGCAAACTCGAAAAAATTATGAAAAATACCAGTCATTTTCAATGATCATTTGAAAATGATAATTTAAACATGTTTGACTTTCATCATTTACAACGAAGAGCTTTTCTATTGAAATTCTTCATTTCTTTTGTTCTACTTTTATTTAGTCACGTGATGCATTTTTGAACTTTCTAGCTATGTTGTGACGTGAAAAAATGATGATTTGAAAATGATCGTGTATTTCAGCCTTACACAGTTCTATGTATCCAATCTACCATTCTATGTTTTGTCTTAATCTTCCTATAAACTTAATGCTGCACACTTTGGTATCTCGCATAAATAATTTCATGTTTAATCCTTTTACAGAGAAAGAGATATAAAGTGAAAAAAGAATTATGCAAGACAGCCAGATATCTCTAACATCTCACTTGATTATACAGTAGAATCCCTATAACTCGAACTTTTTTAGTAATCCCCTTGAAGTAATACTCTCTCATAAAGGCTCTCAATAACTCGAACAATCAGTATCTCGAACAATATTCATCGGTCCCATGGAGGTTCGAGTTATTGGGAGTTTACTGTATGATCAATGGAACATACTTTGCTAGCGGTTGGCTTCACTTTATCCTGGTTGAAGTTGTGTTTGCTTGTGGAGATGTCTAAAACAGGTTCCGACTGTCCAGGACTCCACAGTTTTACAGTGTTATCCATGCCGGATGTTAACAGGATCCCGTTTGAATGACCCATGCGAGCTGTAAGAACTGGACCGTTATGTCCTACAAAAAACGTCAATGTTTGCGATAAACGTTCAACAGCTCATGAAAAGTTAAAGGTTTAACTCCTTCCTCTTTTAAAACTGATGGAGTCAGGCTGTTGCAGTACTGTCATTACGTTTTGGTTTCTTTTGCACTTTCCCCTTTCCTTTAAGATTATTTTCTGTTTGTCCATTATGTATTTCATTTTCAAATATTGTAAATGTTGGCATCATATAGAAGGCGCTTATCTATTGGGTCAACAGATTCGGATCATTCAAATCAATGTTTCCCATGAAAGCTGTAGTCACATCTGTCTTGGTATTCCACTCAACCAAAGAAAGAGACATTAATATGAATACCTAGAAATGTTGTTACATTACTCAACTTGGGCATTTTCATTAACAAAGCTGTTTGATTCGCAACAGCACAAGCCAACGACTTGCCAGAATCTATAAACAATAAAGTCAAACACACTCTTCAAAATATACATCACTTACAACTGAAATGTTCAATACTCTTCAGAAATGTTGGAGACAATGAAAATCTAGTGACATTATATTTCAATAACACATCATTTGAAAACAAAAGCATATGAACATTTTATCCCAAAGGTTGATCTAGAGCTTAGGCAAACTTTATGGAGGAGGGTTAAGTTATTTAGAGTAGAAAAGTAACCTAGTCAAAACTTCAGATTGAAAAAGAATTTCATGACACTGTACTCCATCCCTTTTTTTTTTGCCTAACACGAGACCCGCCACTGCAATGGTACAAGGAAAACCTTCTGGAGTCACAAAAACTTATTTTTCCTACCTGAGAAACATAAATCATTTATAGGAGTACAATCTTCGGACAGCTGCTGTTCCAAATCCATAAAAGTTGGTGGATGGCCATCCATAGGGTATTCAACCCTGGTATGTCTAACGAATCAATAAAAATATATTTTGGTACTAATCATTAGAATGTCCCTTTCAGTCTGGACTCTGGGAAATGGAAAGAAAGTGACACCAATCAGAATCGAGGAACTGTGCATTTCATTATGATAAAGGTATATAATTATTTTAATAAGAATATCTAATTATTGTAAAGAATTAAAAGAACACTGCGTTTTAATGGTCTAGTTTCTATAAGGAAGAGCCAACAACAACAGAATGTGAAAGTAATATTCACAAATATATTTTCATAAGGAGAAAGTATTTCTGATCCTTGTATTGCTTGAGAGGCTGTTATATATCTGACATCATAGAATTAATTTGAAAACACAGAGTGTGCGTAACTTGTTGTATTAAGCAATATTACATATTCTATGTGTAGCATATATTAGAATATACTAGTATCCCGGGTAAAAATATTTTACAGGTTACATTTACATTTTCTTCCAATGAGTTACCTGTCCCAACACCCTTGCCCTTCTTTTTCAAAATGTAGGGATGACAAAAAAATAAAATCACACCATCCAAAAGGATAAGTATTATCAGAGCTTGAAAAGCTGATCAAAAAAATGTATGGGATCGCGTGTTGACATCAAACCGTTACGAAGATATCGTCGATCAAAGATTCTAATGATGTCACACCCGTCCCCCAAATATTTTCCTCAATCCATCCCCAATATCATGGACCCCAAGTGACATCAGTTATTCCTATTGGTTCTCGAGATATTTGGTCTTAAATATCGCGTTCTATTTAGGGTGCAATGCAATGTGCCCACTGACGTCTCGCAACTCCTATAATACTAATCGCAACCCAGTTACACATGATCTAAACTTTCACCATCTTTTAATCCATACAAACATTTAGTTCGCAGTCCTTTTATTCACACTGACTAAACTAAAAGTGTTATGCACAATACATATTGTATATAAGAGACTAGTATAGCATTTAAAATCTTTTCACAGGTTCATTTTCCTCCCATGTGTTATCACCCGCGCCACCTGATCCTCTCAATATTGCGCTGACAAAAAATATAATCATCCAATCCAAAAAGGTAGTACCATCTAGAGCTGAAAAACCTGATCAAATATATGGGATCGTCTGTGTACCACAAATTGTTTCTGAGATATCTTCGAACATAGATTCTCATGACGACACACCTACCTGTCCCCAAAATGTTTTATACCAAATTTTTTTTGGTCACCCCATTGTCAATATGGCGGACCCCAAAAACATCAGTTATCCCTATTGGTTCTCAAGATATTTCCCCTTAAACATCGAGTTCCATTAATTATGCAATGCAAAAAAAACTAAAGTCGCGTGATTTGCTCCTCCTAATATGCTAATACTGAAAAACGCTTCCCGCAGCATCGTGGTTTTACGCGCTCCTCGTGAGAAAATGGCTGTGAAATTTTTAAAAATGTAACACTCTTAAATATAAGTGATATACACAACAGGTATTATATATAAGAGATATGTAAGCAATACGTACGGCACAGTTGACTTCTTGGATCCCCAAGGACCAACAGGATTTGAATGTTTTTTATCCGCTTTTCCATCTCTTGATTTGCCAACATTTGGTTGAAACAATTTTTGCCTGAAGGATAAAAACAGACCCCAGTCAGCACGATACGATTCAATAATGAATCACCAGTAAACTGCTAAAAGTGTTTTATCTCTCCATTGGGGTATCGAAGCAGAGAGAAACAAAGAATGAGAGGAGAGGAACAGATGCAAGAGCAGAAGAGTGTTATGTTGTGTGCTGAACATTATTGACAGTATAAAACGTTCATGAAAATTCCGCAAGTTAAGAATAATAAATCCATTATGATACACCCAAGAAATAAGTTTTTAAAGCTAGAACTTACCTGGGAGTGTTTTTTGTGTAGCCAGAACTTTTGACCTTCTCCTTAAAAACCAATGGCTGGTTCATTTTGTCTTTCTTCTTTTTATTATTTGCCGTTTTCTTTGGATCTGCATTATATTATAAGATAAGATCTACAAATTCTCCAGCCTATCAAGTGATTTTATGAACGAAAGACAGAGGCGTAGCCAGAGCTCAGTCAAAATTTGTGGAGGAGAGTTTAGTCATTTAAAGTAGAAAAGGAAAACATGCAAGTAACCTAATGGCACTTAAGCCTGAAAAGAAATATCACAACATTGGACTCCTCCACTTTTTTTGACTGACCTTGAATATGCCTATGAAAGAAAATATGAGTGATATAAAGCCATTCATGGTGATGAAGTGAATCAAAATATATTTACAAAATTATAGTGAACACACATTCATTATTTGTCAAAGCCTGATACTATTCCATTATTATGAAATTAGATCGTTTTTTGTTAACAATATTCAATTTGTTGTAGAAATCATAATGGCTTCAAGTAACGGAAGCGTAAACAATGATTAATGGAAAGCATAGCTTCAATTTAAACATATATCATTAGGTCTTACCTTTCATTTTGGGTTGCAAGTCCGCTTTCAGAAGAGAATCATCTGTTAATGGTTCGCTAAAATAAAATAAATAAATAAGGAAATACGGGAAGAGTCATTCCGAAAAAAAACAAGAAAAATTGACAAGGAAATCATTATTCCTTCCACGATTATTTTGAGAATAATGAGAGGTTTATTGATATATTAAAAAAATATATATATATTAAAAATGGTAGGCATACTAACAGTGATAACACTGAAATATCGGATGCAATTTTGGGTTGTGTGTCCTCCACCACTAACATGTGAATATCATTGCTGAAAAGGCTCAATGCACAACATACAAGCTAAGAAAAATAAAAATAAATAAATAAAAAAATAAAATAAATAGAAATAAGGCATAATTATCAAAATATTTAAATGTTCAAAAAATTAATATATTAGTATATTTATGAATTGTGTTAAATTATATATTTATTTTTTTTTGATTTTTTTTGATTTTTTTTAATTTTTTTTTTAAATTTTATAATATTCTTTCTTTCATATTCATAATTAAGCTTCTTGCCCAATCCAACCTTTTTGCTAGTATAATTATACTTACATTATAAAATACTTCAACAGGTTATTCTCTGTTTATAAAAGGACAGATAGGACAGAGCTTCTAAAAGTTGAATGGCAGGAAAGCAAACTTGTTTGGATCATAGAAATTTTCTATTATTGTTCCTAAGATGTTATTTTGTTAGTACTATGGTATTTTTTTCTGTTATTGTTGCAAGAATTTATTAACTTTCTCTGACATTATCAAATTGTATCCCTCATCAAAAGAAACATGATTTATTGCAAAAAACATAATTCTGTATGGGTAATTCTTTTTTGTCAGTAATTATTGTGAAGAAGTGAAGGTCATATCAAAACTGGAGATTGTTAAGGGTATCCCTATTACTGATGAGATTTGAATTGTAGGGATAAACCTTAAAAAGTTAAGAAATTGTCTTCTTCCTTTTCAGTTTGTCATCATCTCACCTTTTCATCTTCGCTATCTTCCACAAACGAGAAAGAGATACTGGCTGCAACAGAGAATTCGCAATCCGGATTATTAGGTGTGATATCTAAAAGATGATCATTATGAACTACTTACAACTAACTTCTAAAACCAATTTCAATTCTATTATTAAAATCCTTTATGTCTCGCATTTCTCACGATTTGTAAGATATTTACTTGATACTTGTTTTATGAAAAATATTTGAACACAAAACTTTGCACCTGTAAATGGTATGAGCCATAAAATGTCCATAGCATTAGCATTCAACATCATGAAGCAGGAGGAGCAACCAACAATAAGATATAGTTCTTCGCTCAAAGCAACACTAAGAGACAATTATCAACATCAATGTCATTTGATTATCATTGTGAAATTCTACAACTTACTGAATATCCCATAATTAACACCACAACATGATCCAAATCCTGAAACTTTAGGTGTGGCATTTATAAGATGTTTATTCAAGGATAATGTATGTAATTGCATGAAAAGCTCAAAGAAATCATGATGGAATGGACCCACATTTTAAAGACCATAATTACTTCTTACATTTTGAATTTTGAGATAGTATTGTCTATGTTTCAACAAAGTTTATTTCCAAGTTCCGAAAAATTAATGGAGATGTTACTAGTTTATATTTTTACTATGTTCAAAAAGTTGATGTCACAAATTCTTAAGAAAGAAATCCTAGAACCCGTAAAAGGCCTATGAAATATCCAGACACGTCAGGACGAAAAGGATGTTATACTTGAACAACAAATGTTTAAAATAATAGAGTGAGAAAAGATGAATTTCCACATGACAATCTTTTCCATAAAACAAATCAACAATCAAAGATGGTAATGGTGTCCTTTTGTGTGACCTATGAAATCATTTTTTGTAAATGATAACAGAATGACAAACATCTTCTTATACTAATACTAAATCTTGCTTTTTTCTTACCTAACTTTTAAAGAAAGAACGTTAGGTAAAATTTCTCGGGAAGTTCGTCAATGGATGCATGTTTTTCCGTATTAGTATAGGGAGAATCTCCCATTAGGGGAATCTCTAGCTCGATCTTACGGGTTTTTATTACTACATGGAGTGTTGTGCCTAAAGGAAGACATCATAAACCCGGAGGAGAACGCAATGCAATGTTTTTTTGCATTTGAAAGTTCATCAAATTTTCTCAACGTTCATTTCTTAATGAGAATGAAGACGCTGTGTGTATAATTTTTTGTTTTTGTTTTAATTTTTTTATTCAAGGCTTTAAGTTCAGTAATAAAGAATAACCACATTGATAAGTAACTATTCTATCCGACGAGATAGTCGATGTAGACCTGTTATGTGTTATCAGTTTATCATTTTCTACCGATGTCTATTTTTTTGATGTGTTTGAACGTAGCTTTTTCGTATCAGTTAGTTTTGACTACTATACTGAAATGTGTAGCTAGCAGTTTTATTTGGTATTTCATTGTAGTATGTGGATTGTTATTATTAAGGTAAACGAAGGTAGCAAGATCATTATCATATTGTTTTGATAGTATTTGAATGATACCTTTTTTAGATTATAAAATTAAATAGTATAAATGATTGTAACGCAAGAAGAGAGTGAAAATCATGATTACATACATATTCACATGGTTTTTGTAATATGATGCACAAGTGGAGTTTTAGGTTTTGACATTTCCACAATTCATAGCAGAATAAAGAATTGAAAGATAAAAGATATTGTTTTTGTTAGCTTTAGTTAATAGGGAAATTTGAAGGTATTTTCTTATATATCAGACGTTTTATCGTGGTCAGGTAGGAGTATCCATTGGTTAGGTAGGACTACTATGTATTGTCTCTTTTCTAAATCTTTTAGTTCAACTGTACAACTTTAGAAATCTCTAAATAGCCCAAATAATAGCACTGAAAAATAGGGATAATAGCATTCTTTGAATGATCGATCCAAAATATTTGTGTTAAATATGATATAATTCCTACATGGAGAAACACAAAATGTTTTGTATATACACAGACTTATCATGGCAGTATTGCGTGTAAAAATCAATTTATGGAAAACTGTAAAATGTTTTTACACGCTGCACTAGTAAAGACATATAACAACAATTTTTTTCTGCAATTCAATGCCTTTTCAGACATAACAATATTGCATTTTTATAGAAGACAATGCGTCATCACATCAAATTTTATTCAAGAGCATTTACAAAGAACATTTCATCAAAGCTGATGAATGGCCACCCTCATCCCCCAATTGTAATCCCTTGATTACTTTTCCTTTGGAACCAGATAAAAGAGGAAGGTTATGAAGAAAGGCTGAACAATCCACTCCAAATGGAAGAAGAACTCAAAGCATAGAATTAGAACTGCTTGGAAAGAAGTTGCTTTAGATCTTACTCGTTCACAGATCAATCAAGCAATTCATCGAAAAGCTACGATCCATGAATGACCACGAAAGCTAATATAATCAATGATTACGGTTAAATCAGTTTTGTTTCTTAGGTTATGCTTTTTATTTTAATTCCTTACATCATGTTGCAGGAATATAGGTAAAAACAAGTTAATGTAAAGACTTGAAAAAAAATAATTGATGTCAAAATTTGAACAAATGGAAATCATGTCTTCCCTGCACTTGACTTAAACATAGAATGAATTTTTTCAAAAACAGATGAACGAAAATTTCTAAACAAATTTGTGAGATTAGAATAAATATAGAAAAAATAAATAAGTTAATCACTTTTTTTTATTTTTATATTTTATTATATTATATGAGTTTATATTTTATGGGCACTTTTTTTTGGCCAACCCAGTATTTTGGAGTTATGAAGTTTTATTTCTACTTGCAACTTTCAAATCACTGAAATCTGTCAAATTTCCCACACATGCAGTAGTTAGAAATTGTAAAAATGTTTAACATGTGTTGTGTTGTTGAAAAAATGGTGACAGTAAAGGCCACTTTAAGCTTATCAAGAAGGGTAATTTCTTTCAAATATATAATGAAAAATAACTATTTTTCATTTTCCAACCCATTTTCCACCAGTTTTGATTTAACGAACCCTTGTTATATCAAGGAAAATTTGTCTTTCCTTAAAACAAGGGTCCACTGTATAATAGACAGCCTTACCCAGCACATATGAAAACATAATTATAAATTAAGGACAGCATTTTAGATAGCATAGTTTATGGAAGAGCGTGCTTAAAGAATTTCTTCACTGATAGGTGTGCCTTTTATAGAGGGTGCCATTAATTACAGGTCTGTTCCTATTAGAGTAAGTACATTGTCTGTTGTCCCTTAAAAAGTCTGACAGTATAATTTACCTGACAGCATACACTTTATCTTGTGCAACAGGCGTGCTTCGATTCCAATATTTCAAAGAGAGAATTGCAAATCCACCTAGCTCTTCATCTTCCTCAACAAATTCTAGAAAAAACATTAAAACCACTTTTTCATTTGGTTTGAAGAATTGAACTAAAAACACTCAGCGAAAATGATATTATAATGCAGGCTTTTTGGTCCTTTAGGTTTAAACAGGAAGTGAGCCATCCCACCTAGGTGAGATCTCGTTGAAATGGAAAGAAAATTTTCCATATGAACACACAAGTGGGCGGACCTGGTTAACTGTCTTCATTTGATTTATAATACACATGTGAAATTTGATATTAAAAAAATAAACAAATAGTTCTTTTATTATTTAAATTTTAAACCTTAAAGCCTAGTGTCCACCAAAGCATTAAAACCTTAACGCAACTGATCAACACTCTTTGATGGACACCTTAACGCAAAAAAACAACACAAAAAATTGAAAGCACATGCAAATTTTTAACGCCAAATTTTTAACAGCAAAAATAAGAAGAAATAAGAAATAAGAAATAAGAAATAAGAAATGGAAAAGTCTTCAGAGATCAAAGAAACACCGATGATCCTCCTAAAGTGGTGATATTTAAAACAGAAAAATCTATAGTGTTAGTGCAATGTGTTGAAAACATTTTTATAAACCATTAAAATGTTATATAATAATCCTGCGGAGTCAAGCACGATAAAAAGAAAACATAGGAAGAAAAAAAAGAAAGAAGAAGAAGCTTTAACTCAAAAAGTACAAAAGTACCCAAGGTTATACAATTTTATTTACAAGTTTTGTTGCACAATACAGTTCTTGGTCCTTGTAAATATCCCGCACCCAGAAAGTTCTTTTTTTACGAGTGAAAGCTTTTTCTCTTTGATGAAGTCTTTTTTGTAGCAATATTATGAGCAAAATGCCAAGTACTTCTTCTTTTTCACAATCCATTTTTGCTATGTTTTTTCTATGCTAGAACATTCCAAAACAATTTAATAAATTCAATGGACATGTTTGCGTTCAGGTTTTGTGCTAGACATACTGACGTCAGCGTCAAATTTTAAATCTATTTTTTTGCGTTTAGTGATGCTATGGTGGACATAAGGAGAAAACAACTCGGCAAAGTGTGCCAGGCCGCCTAACCAAGCTTACTTGCCACAATATAAACACACTTACCCACACCTGCCCTCAATTAGACTGAAATCTTATACTGACCACCACTAATTATTATACATTTTTCAGAAATCAATAAAATGCAGAAAAAGCAAATGTATCATCACAGTAAAAGAAAAAGCAGAAAAAGCACAGAAAAAGCAAATGTATCAGTTCACTTACTTTGCGTGGCAGTACTCTCCAGATTCAATTCATGCAAGCTGCTATGCAAAGTCATATCAAAAACTCGAAGCTACAGAAAGAAACAGAATAATTTGAAGTCATGAAGTCATTTTCATTCTCAAGCCTGGTTTCTTTCTGATTTTTCTGATTACTGGTATTTCCATCATCATTAACACAATTGCTTCTCAAGTTCAATTCAGTATAAAAACCGCAGAATCAAATTGCCAGCATTTATTTATACTCTTTCAATTGGGTATATTTCTGATTTCGAATAATCAGAAATTGAGACAGTCAGAGATTGCAGTGAGAATATTAATTATGCGCTGTGGGAGGAACAAAAAAACAAAAGAGAACCAAAAAATTCTACTTGGTGATATGATGAGGGTAGTACCATGACAGAAGGAGCCAGTAAATATCCATAAGTGTTAGAAAACAAGTCGACATGAAATCCTTTAGCAGAGAAAGTCTGTCTATTCACAATAGATGTTTTACAAAGAATTTACAATAAAACATAACACCCATCTTCTCAATAACTTATAAATAATCAAACATGAAAAAAAAAAACACTAACATTTACATGAATGAAAACAATTCGAGTACTTCAGGAATGTAGAGATATAACTCAAGTCAATCATGCAATTTTCCCCTTAGGCATGTATTAAGCAGCTAGAGAAATTGCCTAGCAAATCTTAAGACACAACTCGATTTGAGTGATGTTAATGCAGTAACAGATTTTGCCGTATTTTCTCCAACAAACACCCACCCTATTTTAGAAAATACTTATAAACGCCCATCTCTTTTCGATGCAGATTCTCTAATAAACTCCCCCTATAGGGTGGGTGTTTATTAGAAATATCTTAAACATCATATTTTGTACCAAATAAATCAATTAAAGCTGTTCAAAGAAAAAAAAGTGGACTTCTGTGAAAAGCCTTGTAAAAGGATAATCTAACAAAGAGTAATCAAAGAAAACCTCATTAATCAAAGTGACGATGGAGATGAGTTCATAGATGTTGAATGTTTTTACAGCATTCTGATAGAAAAAGATTTTCTTGATAATAAATAAATAAATAAATGCCCCTCTCTCTATTCAACACTGCTTTCCAATAAATGCCCAATCTAAAATCTAATTTTTTTTATTGGAGAAAATATGGTAACTGGATAGATATAAAAAATAATGAAAAATATAGTATAAAACAATTTCCAGACACAGGAAAATAAGAAAGGTATTCTTACAGTTCCATCACTAGATCCCACAGCGAAAAACATTTCTAAAGGGTTCACAGCTAGTGAGAGGAACGAAGTAGATGCTGAATAAAATAAAAATAAAGATCAAACAGTTATAAACTTGATGTTTTAGTCTCACACCGAAAATTTACAATATTGAGGAGCCTGAAACACTGAAACACTGATCAAAATAATGATCATAACAACAACAAAACAATATCCTGGCACGATCCTCAGAGTATGAATTAGGAACGAAAAATAGCTTTTCAAAAATTGATTGTATAAAGTTTGTAAAATCTTTTCCACCTTTTTCTTTTCCATTTTTTCTGAATATCTTTGAAAAAAATCATGGTGGATACTCATTAGTTTCACTGACATCAGATTTGTATGGTCAGCACATAGGGTGAGCAACTCACCACAACCGTTAAATTAAGTGTTTATATTGTTTATATGTTTATATATTGATTCCACACATGTGGTTTCACTCTTATGATTTTTGTATAATGGTTATAAGTGTTATTACCTGACACTATACCAGACCTATACATTTGACAGCACTCCGTTAAGTTCCAGATCTAAAACATGAGAAAGCAACTAAAATCTATCTTCATATCATTTATTGGATTTTTGAGATACAACCTTATATAAGTTCTTATAGGTTTATAAGTTCCAGGTCTTATTTACCTATAATTGGAAACCGACACAGAGAAGTTCAAACTATGAGGGATGGCAGCAGACAAAACGTACAAAGCAAACTAATCAAGAAAATAAAAATAAACATTTTGAAAAGACAAGTCAACTCCTGCTAGCTATATATCAGTTTAAAAAGAAGTTGATAGCTATTGGAGAGAAGCATTTTTTTCTTTCTTTTTCTAGAACTCACATACAAAACCACAAGCACTGCCTTCTAGTTAGAACATGAGTGACATTCACAAACATTTCAGGAATGGCTTCAAGGGGATTTTTTTTACAAATCTTATAATTTATGTTTTGAAAGAGATAAAAAAATCAATAGAAACATTAATATCACATTTACATTAAGAGCAATTGTTACGGATTCAAAAACATATGGATTCGTTTAAAAACGCTGATTTTTAAAACATGTATATTATTTGGCATTTACAGCAAGTAAAACATTATCATTATCATTTTGTTTTTGATACTTACAATAGACTTTGAAAACGATATTTTTCTTAACATTTCGAAATAAATGAAAATATCCTCAAAGTGCATATATCCAAAATATCATCCAGATGGTAAAATGTTTTCAAGTGTTTACGTCCAAGGGATTCACAACAGAAACCATAGAAAATGAAAACGGTAAAAAAATACGGCAACTTTTACTTTTTTATTTTTATCCTTTTTCACCTCAAAACCGTATAAAAATCCCAGAATTCTAATGTAGATGCTATTCGCAATAATTTCTATTTTCAGAAATTTGACTTATGAGTCCATAACAAATTGCTTTAGTGTAAACGCTGTATAAGTAAATTTCATCGACAAAACATTCCTTCTGATTTTAGATCATGTAAATGCATACTCAACTGAACTAAATACATACTCAACAACATCTATGGTGTATATTTTCACCAGATGTTTTCTTTCGATGTTTAAAACTTTATATTTTCAGCAGAAAAAATGTTTAATGTTTCTTATTCCTAAGTTCAGCCAGGCTAGTTCCTTAATGATTCCTTATTCTTTTCTGACATTTTTCAGCTTGCAGTTCCTTATAAAGCTGTTCCTTATAAAAAGAACAAGGCATAATGATTTCCACAGTAGTAGTGGTGTATCATTGGTTTAAGGGTATTTTTAGATGTTATTATCAAAATTAAAGAAGGGTGAAATTAATTTTTAGACCACGTTAATTTCATCTATTGTTAATTTTATACATTCTTTAATTTCAACCACTCCTAATTTCTGTGTCCATTAATTTTTATGGAACTATATCATGTGATATTTATACTGTGAAAAAGAAAAGTTTGCCCGGTAAAAGACTTCTTCTCAAACAGTGTTGATCCAACAATGATTTTGAAAAGGATTTTTGCAGCAGAGTTATTTTGTATCCGTGTTAGTTTCCTCCCATGTTATCCTCTCTTTCTTGAAAACAGTGCTAATTTAATCAAATATTTGCAACTCATTTTCAGACCCACCATGTTAATTTCTTACGTTGTTAATTTTTGCTGCGTTAATGCCATCCATTGTTAATTTTTGATAATAAGGTAAGTTTTATATTCAGTTGAGTATGCAGAATCGTAGTTTCAATGGTTTTATCTTAGTTTGAAAATTGGTTCCCACTGCTTCATTCTATTCCATTCATATTTCAACAATAAGCACAGTGGCAGGAAACATACACCGTAGGTTCTATCTTCTGATAAAGTCACCAGTAAATTCGAATCAACCGGGCAAAATTTCACGCGTGTAACAAGCCCTGTGTGGCCTGAAAATTGAGCTGCTAGCTTGTTTGTCTAAAATAGATGAATCATAAAACTAATGAGAATTGAAAGCTGCCATAGATAGTTAAATTATATTATGTAATAAAACATTTACATATAATAATGCACAACTAAATGATGATTTAGTCAAGTATTATTAACTTACTTTAACCTATTGAAATAAAACATTTTGTTTGTCATCTTATTCAATATTAATGGGATATATACATGTAAAGTTTGGAATATTGATATTTTAGTAAAAGTGGAAGATTTCAAAGAAAATTTAAACACACATTTTTTCACATTTTTTCTTTACCCTTTAAAATGAACACCAAACTCAAAACCGTATGCACATCTGATAAATTGAACAAAAAATGCATATCCAATAAAGTTTTCTTTTCTATTTTATACAGGGTTTTAAAAATTACTTGCACGTATCTGTGTACATACTGTGTATGCAAAAGGTGATAAAGGTACACAAAAAAGGGTGCACACAAGGAAAATACGATTTTGAAGTTATAGATCCTGATACTTCATGAAAAAGACATTATTATTAACTAAATAACAAGTATGTGATGGTGCTGCTCAAGAAATGCATACACACATGCACAAACCAATTTTTTGTGTATTCAAATGTATGTATGTATGTACATGCAATAACATTTACATAAAAAATTATTAGTGGATTTACCAATGCTTCAATGACCCACACTTCCTCGTAAATGCAAGCAGCAATGTATACATCATCAGGTGAAAAGGACAAAAACGTTACATCACCCAGGTTTTTCCCAATAAGGATATGAGGACACTGTAAATCTGAAGGAGATATTATGTATCTTAAAATCTGTAATACTAGTTGTTCACAAAAGTTCACTAACTTTTATAATACACACTTTTTTGATAAGAATAGCTGTTTTTATACTGAGACTACTTTATGAATTGAACTATTAAAAACTGCCTAAATTACTTTAAATTGCCTATTAATCGATACACTGATTACTTTATTATGATCACTTTTGGTAAAAATAAAGTAGACACCTGTTTTAATGCTTTCTCTACGATCTTCATAAAGTAGTCGGCCCCGTTTCAGTAGTATAAAAACAGCTAATGTAAAAAATCTGAGTAGACTGGATGATTTGAGTGATAATAAAGCCTGTTTTCACTTAACGACTAAATCACACTAAAACAATAACACTTTTAAGGCGAAGTAAAGTGCTTTTGTTTCTTTCCAATTACTTTTCTTTTTCGCTCTTATTTTGTCTTTGTTTGATGTTGAAAATCAGCCTAAAGGTTATTCTTAAGATATTCTTTAAAATATTGAGCAAATTTCAGCCTAATATCCATTATAATGTAAAGAAAAAACATGTATATAAGTTAGTATTATACTAACCAGTGGTTCCTTTATAAATTTGCCATATGTTAATAGATTGTTTACATGCAGATGCTAACAATAATTTTTCAGGATTATTCCCAACACATAGTGCTTGAATTGGTCCTTCATGGGCAGATAATGTAGCAGGCTATAAAATTGAATTGACAAACTGAATTATTACCTAAATTATTAAACTAAATTTATATCCAACATTAAAGGGTTGTAGAGTTTTGTTGGGAGTTGAAGCAGACCTGCAGGTGCAGGAATTATTGTACATTCTAGACTTAATGCCATTCATTTCTTCTGATGATAACCTGTAGACACCAAGGTTTAATAAAAGAGCTAAATAACGGTCACAACATGATGATTAAGCCACTTAACTCTTAACTAAGAATCACACTCTTAAAACTCTTACCTTGGAATCACACCTGATTGTGACGAAAAAACTTTTAAAAATTTGATGCTTGCGTTGCACTTTCTTGGAGAGCTTGTGCACTACACATATTATTTTTCGTTACGTCTTAAAAGGCAGTTGTGTTTTACATGCAGTTAGTTTCATGGGAAGTTGTTCTCGTTTTATGTTTTAGTTATTAGTATTTTTGTTGTGTGGTTTGGTCATCCCCACTATTTATGTACAGTAAGTTCTTCTTCGCCTTCTACTGTTAATTAGTAATTTTTTTAGTTTTAGTTTTTTGCTTACATCTTCTTATGTATTTTTTTGGTCTTGAATTGAATTGAGTTAGTCGAATTGAGAAGATTAGCTAATATGTATATATATATATAATAATATATATCGTCCTCATATTTTGTGAACCCCAATCAGATGATAGAATATAGGAAAGAGGGTGCAATAGTGATATGAATGACATGCCAAAATTGTTAAAAAATATGAGGGAGAACATGCGGGAGGAAGTAGCTAGGAAACCTGACTCTAACCCCCGTATCTCCCCGTATCATCTCCTCTTCCTCCCATCATCAATACTTTTATTACAGGTTTCCCAGCTAGCTAGCTATCTGGGAAGGGAAATTTGATTAGATCATGGAGACAAAGCTCCATCGTGGCGACAAAGAATGTTAATAATGTATTACCTGACTGTCCTCTTCACTTGAACAAAATAAAACTTCCAACGGATTCGAAAATGAAGGGAAGAAAAGGTAGTCCTGGTGTGAGGTAACGGGGGTTTCACGAAGCACTAACTTTCCAGGTGATGATATTGTTTTCAAGCATGTAACATTCATTTCTTCAAATCCAATGTTTGTATAATTATAAGAAAAAAACACATGTAAACATACAGGTAGGTACACAGTTTCCAGATTTTTAAGCTGTTTGTCGCTAGTACAGACTTGATGAAAATGTTTATTTGGAGAAATTTTATTTTCAAGAGATTTGTGTCATCGAGACCAACCCAAACAAAATTTTATATGGTATCGTCGCGTGGTGTGGTGGTTTTCGAATTCTCTAAAGCTTCGCTATATAATAACCACGCTACAAGTTTTCTTTTATCTCTTCATCAGATTTAATAACTTGGCTGCTATTCAGGTAATGGAATAAACACATTGAAAAAATAAATGGGTTAACGGTAAGGATATTTTTTTCGGGATTTATTTTCGCGCGTCCCCTCCTGTTCCCGGATTTTTAATGTCGAAGCATTGGAAATTTCAAAGATTTAAGCATACGGGCTAAAGAAAATTCCTCAATTTGGAAAAAAGAGAAATTCGAGAGGAAATTGACTTAAAGTTCCTGGATTGAACAGAGTAAAAGGCCGGTATCACTCCACAGAAAAAGGGCATTTGTTAATTCACACAAGACTATAGACAGAAATCCCTCAGCAGCTGCAACAGGGCCCACGCCACGTTTTTGCAAAGTAAAAAATTGAAAATGCAACAATTTTCCCAATTCTATTTTACAGTAATTTGAACCTTCGATAACTCCAACCTCTTTCAGTAACTCGAACTTTTTTAACACCCTCTTGAACTAATACTCTCTAAAAAATCCCTCAATAACTCGAACATTTCGGTATCCAGAACAAGTGTTCGTCAGTACTATGTTGGCAGGAGTTAGCTAACTGTAATTAAGGGGGTTTGGGGTAAAACGTGGGCATAGGGTATTTTGTAACTTTTTACGTTGATTTTTGTAGAAGCAATTTTAGCGATTGAAAGCAATAAAATTCTCACTGTTGTTTTTCTTCGAAATGTTTCCAGCGGTTTTTGGTAGCCACCTTCGTTTGTTTACATTTTGCAAATGAAGTCTCCAGTCTCTAGCACCTCAACACGTTTTGCGTTTTTACTATACTTGTATATGTCTTAAGTGCTTCGACAAATAAAATGCAATGCAATGACTTCGTAACCGTCAGACGCTTTTTCTTTGGAATCTCTAAAATTGTTGTATTTTTTGCTGATTTGGAGAATATATATAACAATACATCTGCTAAAACGTGATCAGAAGTTGCTCATACGGTCTCCTGTTACTTCTACTTCTTTGTACGCTGTTTACAAGAAAAAATATTGAATAACGAACTCAAAAGATATGCAAGAGAAGTACCGCTAGTTTTCACCAACGCAGTAAGTGGAGCTCCACAATCTCCTATTATTCCAACCACAGCGCCTCATTCAGGCTATTAATTTCGGGTGATGTAGAACTTAACCCTGGCCCTCCAGCACAAAGGTGTCAACAATGCGACGTTATCAGAAACAGCATTCCTGTAGTACCTGCTTCGATATCTCGCATACGAAATGCGTTACAAAAACATTGTTAACTGGTCTACGTCATACATGGATATGCCACAACTGTATCGGACGTGAGCTGCCTTTCTTTAAAAACCAGTGCTTCCTCACGATATCCCATTAGATTTCAATGAACCTGAGGCTGACAAAAAGCACCATCTTCAACAAATAAACGACCATCGGAATCACATCAGTATTGCTCATCTCAACACCCAATCAGTCGCATCATCTTTCGCAGAATTTGAAGCCATGCTTTCTCGATACCCATTTGACATAATCACTCTCTCCGAAACATGGTTGAAAGATAACCAATATCTCTTACAACATGTCACAATACCCGGCTACAACTTCGAGTATGTCAACAGAGAAACGAAGCGTGGTGGAGGCGTCGGCCTATACATGAAAGAATCATACAGATACAAGGTCCGTACTGACATACACAGGAAAGACAATACCATCGAACACCTCTGGTTGGAAGTCAAGAACAGAAATAAGAACGGATCTTTTCTGATTGGAGTTTGTTACCAACCTAGTCCAATATCCGCCGAAAAAGAACTCTGGCTTGACAAGTTAGATAATATACTCTCACATATTGCAAACGTATGGACTAGTATGATAGTACTCACAGGAGATACCAACATTAATTTACTAAATGATACTTCTGTGGCTAGAAGGTATAAAGAGATTATCCAAAATCACGGTATGAAAAAGCATATCACTAACCCAACAAGGAAAGGGATAAAATTAATTGATCATATCATAACAAATCTAGATAAGATCATAGCTGAAGATGTTTTACCATGTGATGAAATAAGTGATCATGATGCACCGTACGTTATTGCCAACATCTGTAAACCAAAATTCGAACCAATGTACAGGTACATCAGAATGGAAAAACGCCTAGATTTTAATGCCTTCAAAACAGACGTAGGCAGATTGCCACTAAACCTTGTTTACGCTGTTGACTCACCCGAGGACAAACTAGACTTATTCAATCACCTCTTTCTCTCGTGCCTTAACAAACATGCACCACTGGTGAAAAAGAAGATAACTAGACCTCCCGCGCCATAGCTTAAAGATCTAAATTTCAACCATCTTCAGTCATTAAGAAATCAACGCAGAATGGAAGCCCATCAAACCAGTAAGGACACCGACTGGAACCTTTTCAGACAGGTACGAAACACTCTCAAAAATGCCATTAGAGCGGCTAAGTTTAACTTTTACAAAAAGGCACTCTCTTCAAAAAGACCAAAAGAGGTATGGAATATCATCAACTGCGTCCTCCATCCGAACCACGAAAAAATCAACGCAGACCTGGATATCTTAAACGAACATTTCAACACAACTGCAAAAAGGCTGCTGAATTCAGAATGTAAAAGTGAATCTTCCATGAAAGATCTAATCAATCAACAAACATGCGCTGGAAATGTATTTGAGATCAAAGAAATCACCTACCTACAAGTACGAAAAGCTAACCTCTCAATTCGCAACGACTGCTCCACTGGTTACGACCAATAATCAGCAAAATACCTGAAGATATGCATAGATGAAATCACCAGCCCTCTATGTCACATTATCAACGAATCTATACGAATGAACGTTTTCCCATGTCAATGGAAAATATCTCGTATCAGTCCTATACCTAAGATCAAACAACCAAAAGAACCAAGTAATAACCGACCAATATCCATCCTTCCCGTCCTCTCCAAAGTATACGAGAGGCTGTTACTTACACAAATCAGTGACTTTCTCGAACAAGAACAACTTCTATCCGAAAATCGAGCCGGTTTCCGTAAGGGACATTCTCCAATCACCACTTGTCTAAAAATCAGGGACGATATCATCAAAGCTATGCATCAAGGGGAAATAACGTTAGCAGTTATGGCAGACTATTCAAAAGCCTTCGATACCGTTGACTATGAAACTCTGATTAAAAAGCTTCACTCTCTCCGGTTTTCCAAAAGTGCCATGCTAACAATTTCAAACTACCTGTCTAATCGTTACCAATTTGTACAAGTTAATGAAAACTCGTCCAAAAAACTTCTCGTCTCGAATGGTGTGCCGCAAGAAAGCATACTTGGACCAATTCTTTTTAATATCTATGTATCCGATATGAGTCAAAACACCAACGGAACTTGTCTACAGTATGCTGACTGGGCAAAACAAATAAATACCAACCTCACCAATCTTGTTAATTGGTCTACATCTACAAACCTGATCTTCAATTCGACCAAAACTAAATCGATTCTTTTTGCTACAAAACAGATGAGACGTGCACACAACCTCAGCAACCGGGACATTTATAAAATCAATCCTGGTGAAAAGCAAATAGAAAGAGTAAAGTCCTATAAAATACTGGGCATTACTTTCTACGAAGATCTCACCTGGAATACACATATCAACAAAGAGACGCAATCGGCATACATGACTCTCAAAACCCTCAGCCATCTCAAACGATTTACTCCATATCAAATACGAAAACAACTAGCAGAATCTCTCATCCTTAGCAAACTTGACTACGGTAACGCTATCTTCTACAACGCCCCAAAATATCTCCAAAAGCAGATTCAACGAGTACAAAACGCTGCAGCAAGTTTCGTAAGACTTTCGTATTCGACTTGTTCAGACGTATTGGCGATAAAGTGGCTACCGACGATGGAACGCTCAGAACTTGCTCTCGCCAAATTGGCTTACAAATCCATCAACTCTGAAAACTGCCCAAAATATCTGACAATGAGAAGACGTGATCCTCCAACATGACGATGTAACACCCACGACCTAGATACCATCACATGTAATACCAACGCCCCAAGGTCAACTTTCGAATACGAGGCATCAAAATTTTCAACGAATTACCATTAATATGCCGTAATGCAGACAGTTACTCAAGCTTCACGACTGCTACAAAAAGCTATTTTTTTGATAAAGCCACAGCACGCATTCTCTCAAATTTCTCTCATTATTTCATTTTCATTTTTTCCTTTTCATTTTTTTAAAATTTTTTTCATTATTTTTTATGTTCAAACACACCTTACAGCCCTAATACTTTGTCAATCTAGCCTTGATTTAGCTTGTTTGTCCAATTTCAAGCTACACTCAATTCGTAAGCTGGAATCCATGACTGAGCAATAATGAATAGGTTTATACTATTTTAATTTTTTATGTTGACGCAAACACATTTCTGGGTGAAGAGCCAAATGTATTTATTTGGAAATACTGGAGATAAATCCTTATCATATCCTATCTTAAAATGTTTATTGATTGCGGTGTAATGAAAACAAATTTCTTTACACATTTCTTCATAAACATTGAGAATTTTGCAATTGTGTGCTCATAGACAAAGGCTATTCCTAAAATTCCCAGAGAAAGTTTGTAGTAAGTATATTTGCCACGTAAGTATATACATACCTTGAACTTTTACGGACAAATTCCTGTTAGGAAAAATGAAGTTCCAAAAAGACGCCAGTTTATACACCACTCAATAGGGGAAAACAGGGAAACGTGACCAATTTTAGGAGTAGTGACCAAATTATTCCCCCTACAAATAATCTTCCGAAACAATAATTGAATAACTTTAAGCATTGGCGACCAAATTTCTCCTCAATTAATTTCACCCCTGGTTTTATATCCCAATAAGTTATGTGAAATTCAGGGGGTACGGAAGTTTGTGATTTGAAATGCACAAGAAACAAAACTTCGGTAACGGGAGGGAGTTGACTGTGGATTTCGGAAACATAAAGCTTGGGAATCACACGAAAAACAACAACAACAACAATAACCTGGTAATAAGAAGATCGTTGTGTTAACTGAAACAAATTTCATTTGAAAAGATATATACAAACATTTAACTTTAACAAGTTTCACTTGGGACCTAACATATCCTCCGGCTTGACCCACTTATCAAACTCTTCTTCAGTTAGGAAACCTAACTCTACAGCGGTCTTCTTCAACGTCGAACCGGTCTTGTGAGCAGTCTTAGCAATTTTGGCAGCTTTATCGTAACCTATGTGTGTGTTCAAAGCCGTCACTAACATCAACGACTCGTGCAACAGTTTATCTATTCTTTCACGGTTGGCAATAATACCGTCCACACAATTGTCTGTAAACGCGACAGATGCATCACCGAGTAGTCTCGCAGACTGTAAAACATTCTTCACCATCATTGGTTTGAAAACGTTCAATTCAAAATGGCCGTTACTTCCACCTACAGATACAGCCACGTGGTTGCCTATTACCTGTGCCGCTACCATGGTGATAGCCTCACATTGAGTTGGATTCACTTTGCCTGTATAAACAAAAAAGAGAATTTCTAAAATTCACCAGTTAAAAAAGTTGAAACCATGTTAGCCCTTTCACAGAAACAAAATAACAACTAATCGATAAATTACCAACAAAATTACGTACCAGGCATTATACTGCTTCCAGGTTCGTTCTCTGGTAACAATAGTTCGCCAAGTCCGCAACGTGGTCCCGAACCCAAAAAACGCAAGTCATTAGCTATTTTCATTATGCTACATGCAACAACATTCAATGCTCCACTCAATTCAATCAGCGCATCGTGTGCAGCCAATGCTTCAAATTTGTTTGGTGCACTAGAACAACAATCATTGATGAACATTAAGAGGATCAGCAGTGGAGAAGAGTGTTAGCTATTAAAGTATAAAAGAAAAACGTGCATATAAGTCCATTGGTGATACAGACTGAAAACAGAAATTGTGTTAATGTGCTCCTCCACAACTTGCGACTACCCTCTAGATCCGCCGCTGTGGATTCAAGTAATGGTAGCAAGTCAATGCAGAATCTGTCAGGTACAGTCAACCCTCTCTAAAGCAAACATCATAGTCGTTAGAAAATTCCCTGGTCTGGAAGTCCATTATTTAAACAGACTAGACAAACTTTAGGAGGGCGAAACGTATAATACAGGAAACAATTTATACAAAATTAGATCGTCGCGACGAACTCGATACAGAACGGACTGAACCTGGAACCACAGGCCTCAACATGGAGTTCTTCTCCCAGAATTGTATATTATATTATAATTGTATATTATAGATGCTTATTTTATAACAACTTATTGTTAATTTTTTCTTTCATCTTTTCACTAGGCAAACTTTGTTTTCCACACTTTTTGATCACATGACGAAACTTCAACCAATCCACAGTAGTTATTCACCATCACATGATGAAAATATGTGCACAGCAAACTACAGTAAGGAAGTTCAAGTTAAAAATACAGACAATAGAGCTTCAAAATAGACTTCCAGATCAGGAAATTTTCTAATGACTATGCAAACATCTTGTATAAAGAGACCGTTTTTGAAGGAAGCAGATGCATATTATCCTTGAAGGCGAACCTCTTAAGTAATGGACACATCCTTTTAGCATTTTTAATTATACACCAGTCCGATAGTTACAAGAAAAAACAAACCAAAGGAACCTTATACACAAAAACATGTCAAATTTATACACTTGATTTGAGCATGGACAGTAACTAGTCACTTAATAAACATTAATATGCCACCAGATTTTGTCGTTTTGTTTTCGTTTTGTTTTCTCCTTATAGCAGTCCCCTTTTTGGTCTAAGTGTGGATTATGTCAACAGACTTCGTCCCTTTTTTTTCCAAATAGAGGTTGTCTGACTGTGGTGTGTTTGCACACACAAACCTTACAGCTATACGTTAAGCTATCATGCAAGCTTTCATTTTATCAATATACAAATCTTATCACTCTATACAAACTGACCTTATGAATGGCAAATCCGTTAATTTAGCAATTTTTACAGCCATCTTTTCAGCAAAGCCAACCCTAGTGTTTAAACCAGTCCCTACAGCTGTGCCACCTATAGCTAGTTGATACATACGTGGCAAGGCAGACTCCACTCTAGCAATGCCATATTCAATTTGTGTTGCATATCCGCTAAATTCTTGACCTAATGTTAATGGTGTAGCATCCTAAAGATGAAAAATGAAAGAGATCTTCACAGTGGAGAAAAACAAAAGGATCTTTCCATTCAGCAAACTTAACATAATTTTTTTTTATAATAGGCAGAATTTATCATGCCATGGACCTGAAGTTTGATGTTGGGCTATGTTTTGAAAGAACCTTCTCTCATTATCTGATGAGAATTATGAGCAATATTATTCCAGCAAACAAAATCTTCTAATCAAAAACTCTTAATTCAAATAAATTTGATAATTAATATATAAAAAAAGAATTAACAATTTATTTGCAAAATATGCAGCTCACAAAGAAAAATGCAAGTAACAAAGGAAAAAAAACTGAAGTACACCTTTAGGTGAAAGTTGAAGTTAAAAATCATTATATGGAATCTCATGCATTCCATAATGGATTTTTGACCATGCTAATTGATCAGAACACAAATATTAAACACAGATGTTCAATCTTTACCCAAATAATCATATTATGTGGAAACTTGTACAACTCACAAACCTGTGTGTGTGTTCTTCCAATTTTAATGATGTCATTAAATTCTTTAGCTTTAGCATCCAAACTTTTATGTAATTTCCGTAAACCTGGTAACAACACACTTTGCACCATTTGACCGCAGGCGATGTGCATAGCAGTTGGAAAGGTATCATTGGAACTCTAAAATGTGGATAAAAATTAACTCAAACAATTTATCTTTGTTTACACTATTCAATTTGTTGTAGAAATCAAGATCAGAATTGTGCAAATGCCTCTTAAAAAAACCTTTTATTGAACAATTTCACAACGCCAAAACGAGTAAATACCAGGAGAGTTAAATGGGACTATCAAGGGACCAAAGAAATTAGGGGAGGGGGAGAGGGTTCCACTTAAAGGAAGTATACTGCTAAATACTAATAAAAATATCATGGCCTACCTGACTCTTATTGACATGATCATTCGGATGGACAGGTGCTTTACTACCCAACGGACTTCCGAGCATTTCATTAGCACGATTACTGATCACTTCATTCACATTCATGTTGCTTTGTGTTCCAGACCCAGTTTGCCATGTGGATAATGGGAAATGATCAGCAAGTGAACCATCTATCACCTAGAAGAACATACACTATTTCAAAATACGCCTTCATTATAATCAGATCCCTGCAATTGAAACTGAAACTGGAAATGGATGTTCTAGATATCTTTGCACCGTTGAAAGAGTCCTTACCTCATCGCATGCTTTCGATATATGCTCTGCCAGTTTTGGATCTAGACCAAATTCAGTATTGACATGTGCAGCAGCTTTCTTTAAGATGCCAAATGCTTTAATTACAGGTGCCTGTCATAATAATCAAAATAACAAAATAGAAGTGTAGATGTTTTAGAGACAGAATTTCCACTACCCTGTTTACGACACAGGACAGGAATACCCTTAATGGCCGTAATCTGATTCGCTGCCACTGTCTTTGTTTCCTGAGCAACACAGGAAAAGAATGGAAATAAGAAAATAGCATAATATTATAGATATTGAACCAAGCAGGAAGGAGTATTTGTTCAATTCACATCTCATGTCGAGAAAAATAAGTTGTTAAACCTGAAGACAACAACAATTAATTCTTCTCTGACATTAAAAAAAGAGACCTATACAATTACGAAACAAATAATGAAATATAATTACAGGCATGCGCTCTGTCTCATCACCGATTGGGAAATTCTTCATTGATCTTGCTGTCTGTGCACCATAATATTTATCAGCAGGTACTTGAATGTCGCCCATTGTGTCTGATTCTGTTCGAAAGGCAGCCTTAAAAGAAGAACAAGCTTTTTGAAAACATCTGACTCAATAACATAATGTGAAAAGTAACATAGAAAATGTATTTTTTTAACGAATGTTCAAGCCATAGCATAAGAATGGGCTATGAATCTTTCCAGATGATATCCCCATCCACCCCTATAACTCTAAAACATGATTCAAGCCGCTTCACAGAGGAATAGACTGACTGCAGTATCACAGCAGAGGACGTGGCTCTTACGTTTTTATTTTCATTGAGATGGACAAAAATTACAATCCACCTACCTAACCACTGAGACACTACTATTATACAACCAACATAATGTTTAGTACAATTTTTCGCATTTTGGGCACTGTGGCATTTACTTTAAGATATGGGAGTGTAAAACGAAAGATGAGCATGTTTGCCATGAAGATAAACATGCATAACATGCACTAAACAGTCTCGTTAAAAGCCGAATATTCATGCACTGAATATTCATCACAAAACCAGGTGACAAACACAATGACATATTAGCAGGGTGGACAATTCTACATCTGTTTTTTTTTCATTAGAGAAAGTAATTCAATCCAAGATGAACAGTTACAAAATGAATTGATACGAAAGAACAGTTGAGTGGAGTAGTCGAAAGTGGGAGGGGTGAACTTTGTAATAATCTTTAAACTCTGACAAACCTCGCAAAATAAAACCACTTTCTCGCTCATGGGACAAATCTACAAGATCATTTCCACTGCCACTTGATTCATCTCTGGCAGCACAATAGAGATGCATTGACAACTTTCAATAACTTTGCAATAACTAGTGGAGCTTTTTCTTTTTAATACTTTCAATCCATTCATATTTATTTCTTCGAAACATGTTTAAAAATAGTTGGGATGGCACCAGTTTAAAGTTTTGAATATGACTTCCTGGGACCGACATCACAAGATGTAACTTAATGATGTAAACTCAATAATAGGAAAGATTAAAATTAACTTTTTTTGATAAAATGCAAATCAAAGACAATGCTTTTCCAAATACAAAATCTATTATAATCTTGTCTAATCCCTTCGTTATTTTTCTGTTACTATTATATACATATGCCATGTTTTTCTACATTATAACTATATACAGAGATCTTTGCATTCTTCCCAAAATCTCAAGTCATTCATTTCATTTATATTGACTATTTCCTGTCTCGACGTTGTTGATCAAAAACAACAAGTGCCGTACTTTAAAATAAAATTCAAGAAAAAAAACCAGTGCTCTCAATCTATCGCAACCCTAAACAGAGGATTAAGTACTTTTTAGATGAGATTACAAATATTCTTGATTTTTATTCTAAAGAATATGAAAACCTCATTATAATGGGCGATTTTAATGAAGAAGTCGTCCAAATTGATCTCTCCGATTTCATGTCTAATTTCAAATTATTTAATCTTATAAAACAACCAACATGCTATAAATCTAGTGATGGTAGATGCATTGATCTTATACTTACCAATAAAAATAGGAGCTTTCAGAAAAGTAACTCCTTCGAAACTGGAATTAGCGACCACCATCATCTGATTTACACTATGTTTAGGCTGACGTATGAAAAGTCACCTCCACAGATTGTGCATTATCGAACCTTCCGAAACTTCTCTCTTGACAGGTTTCGCAATGACTTTGTAAATGCTCTTACTAACAGTGCACCTGGGGATTTTGACTCTTTCAGCTTAATCTTTGAATCTGTCTTAGACGCTCATGCTCCAAAGAAGAAACGCACAGTCAGGGGAAACCATAAGCCTCATTTGACTAAATCCCTACGTAAGGCCATTATGTTGCGCTCTTCTTTGAAGAACAAAGCGAATAAGACTGGTGATGTTTATTTTTCTAATCTATATAAAAAACAACGTAATTATGTTGTACACTTGAACCGTCAAGCAAAAAAATCCAAATTTCTGAATCTTGGAACCTCTGAAGACTTTTGGAAATCGACTAAACTCCTCTTCACCAAAGGTTCTCATGTTCATGAAAGCATTCTTTTGCGTGACGATATTATTAAAGATGAAGAGCATATCTCTAAAATCTTCAATTCTTTTTTTGTAAATATAGTGGACAGTCTGAATATAACTCCTTGGGAACCTTGTTCAGATAAAGTTCCAGACACCGATTCAAGCATTGATTCGATTGTGAGAAAATATCGCAACCACCCGAGCATTAAATCCATCGATAGCTCTAATAGAGGGAAATCTTTTTCTTTCTCAAATGTGACCTCAGATCAAGTCAATCGGGTAATTCGAGATCTTAATCCTAGGAAAAGTGTAAGTGGACCTTTTCCTTCAAAAGTCCTTCGTATGGTTGCTGATATCATCTCTGAGCCAATTGCTTTATGTCTAAATGCCTCTCTAAATTTGGGTAAGTTTCCTCAAACCATGAAACTTGCTGATGTTACTCCAATTTTCAAAAAAGGGGACAGGTTTCTCAAGGAAAATTATAGACCTATTAGTATTTTGTCATCTTTTTCTAAAATATTTGAAAGAATTATTTTTAATCAGCTAGCTGAATACTTTGATGGCATCTTACATTCGCAGCTCTGCGGCTTCAGATCTAAGCATAACACTCAACACGCTTTACTCCAAATGATTGGTCAATGGCATAAATGTTTGGACAGGTCTGGTAAAGTTGGAGCAATCTTAATGGATTTGTCCAAAGCATTTGATTGTATTGACCATGAGCTTTTGATTGCTAAACTTGCTGCGTATGGACTTGATCACCAAAGTCTCAAACTTTCTAAATGCTACCTGAGTAATCGTTTTCAACGAACCAAAGTTGGTTCATCTTTCAGTTCTTGGCTGCTAATATTGAGAGGGGTACCTCAAGGATCCATACTCGGGCCCTTATTATTCAATATTTTTATTAATGATCTATTATCTTTTGTAACTAATACTGTCTATTCTTGTGCCAACTCTCTAGCGGATGTTATATCAAATCTAAAATACGACCTCTCAGCTGTTCTGTCCTGGTTTAAAGCAAATCAGCTAGCCGCCAATCCGTCAAAATTCCAGATGTTAGTCTTAGGGGAGCCTAAGTACAATTTACCAGTTAGTCTATATGCTGATAATGTTTTAATTACCTCTGTTGAAACTGTTGAGCTTCTTGGTATTTCTATCGATAACAAACTAACTTTTTCTGGTCATATTTCCTCACTCTGTCATAAAGCTAGTTATAGAATCAAAACTCTCAACAGGATTAGATCTTTTCTCCAAGAGGACCAGTTAAAACTTTTATTTAACTCCTTTATTTTGTCTATATTTAATTATTCACCTATTATATGGATGTTTTGTGGCAGATCTTCATGCAGTAAACTTGACAGTATCCATAAACGCGCACTTAGAGCGGTTTATCAAGATTTCTCTAAAAGCTATGAAGAACTATTACAATTGTCTGGGTTTAAGCGTATACACGAGATCCATTTACGCTAACTTTTAAGCGAGATATACAAAACCCTCCATGGGCTGAATCCCTCTTTTATGAAGACACTATTCATGGTCAAAAACATCTGTTACGGTCTGCGAAACTCAAATCTTCTCTCTCTTCCTCCATCAAGTTCAAGTCGCTTTGGCAATCAGTCTTTTTTATTTAGAGGAAGTCTTTCGTGGAACGCCTTACCAGATAGTGTCAAGTCTAAACCTTCATTAGATGCTTTTAAACTCTGTCTTAAATCCATTAACTTAATCAAGCAATGCAATTGCAAACTTTGTAGGGTTTTGTGATAAATTTTAGCTTGACGAGTTGGTATTGATTAGTTCATTTTATATTTATCATGTATCTTGTAAACTACGTAAAACCAACATTAAATAAATTGGGAAATGAAAAGTATTAGAAAGTTTTTTTGTAAGTTTAAAGTGATTTTTATGGATCCTTTCCGAAGTGTAAGCTTAATAAAATTAATAACTTTGTAACTATAATTAATGACACATGTTATTTTAGACGTGTGATCACCACTTGCCTTCGTTAAATTATATTGTTAGGTGTGCAAAACAACGCATGTGTAAAGGTTGGCCATTCCTAGGCCTGCATCATAACAGCGACATGAATTCATTATTAGTTACAAGATCAAAGTTATGTTCAACGGGCTTTGTCTGTACTCCTCAAATCTATATCAAAAGTGAAGGCTTAAAATAAATGGTAGTACTATGATGCAACAAATTTTTGAAGGCCTGTAAAATTACATAATCTTTACACATAAAAACAAAGTGTCAACGTGTTTCGGTTGTCAACACCCACTTTCATGATACAACTAAATATTTTACAATGTTTAATAAAAGATATAGTATGAATCAAACGAATAATCAGCTGATAATAAGATAATTATGTTTTATCAAATAGGAACAAAGACATTGACCGAATATTCCTATTTAAAGGAGGCGTATCGCGCATTATTAGCAAGCTGTATTTTAATTCGAGATTAAAAGAAGTTTTGGCTAATGGGAGTAATTCTTTTGATCTCGAATTAAAAGAGAGCTTGCTAATCATCGACTACTTTTATCTTTACACATCACGTGTTTTACGAGGATATATTGTCCTAATCTATTCCACATCCTGGCTGAAAAGCTTGCGTAGGTGCGCTCTCTTCTCGCAGTATTCAAGGTTGTCGATGGACAGTGAGCTTGGGCTGATCCCATAAGGGATGTCAGGGAAACTTGTGGCATAGTACCAAATGGTTGACCGCTCTGTCTGTTCGAGTCTCATTGTTAACATGAAGTGTGGATCCAACGTAAAATTTCCTCCATTGTTCAATAACTTTAGGTTTGTCTAACACGATGCAATCATCAAAGTTTGCGGTCAAACCTTTGTTATTTCTGTTTGGGTTAACGAGATCATCGTTGCGTGATGAATCGTTCTTTCAAAGAAAATAAGAGACTATCCACCAAAATGATCCTATGTAAAGACTAGGTTTTTGTTATACCAACTATAAATAAATTAACAACAACAAGATGGCATCTTGTTAGACAAACATAAAAAACTTCAAAACTGCTGATTCGCTACATAGGGCTGAAAATGGATCGCAATTTATTGAAAAACAGTTCGCAAAATTTTTTTAGCAAATCATTTTAAAACAGTTAATTCGAACCCTGATTACCCTAATTCACAGTAACATTAGACCCCTTTTACCCCATGAAAAAATATATTTCAAATAAATAACGTGGGAAATCTAAATAAAAAATAACATCAGAAATTTATTTCAAGTAGGGTAGGTTGGACCATACCCTATTTGAAATTAGATTTCTTCGCCAAAATTTTGAAATCTCTTAAAAACTTTTCTCCAAATGTATAAATTTTAAAAAAAAAACGCCCGTAACTGCTTTCTTAATACATAATGGATGTGGCGCACATAATGTATACTATTGAGTCTTGCAGTCCTTGTGATGTCAATGAGTCAACATTGTTTGTATGTAGTGTGAACACAAGGAGGGAGATTATGCTTTTTTTGTCGACACAAAACCTACTTGCTTTGATATTAAAAAACAATGATGGAAGCAACAAAACAAATTGGGTAATAAGGTTAAGGAAACCAAAGGAAACTGCCAGTCATCCAGACACAGTGTTTCCTCAAATATCCAGGTTTCTTCAGAATTTGTTTTCTGTGCAGGTTTTTGCCATGCACTGTAGAATGGTTATGGAATGTCTGGTATATTATGTGTACTACATTAGTGAACATTATCTACATCTAATTTTGAAGCAATGGGATCCTGTTGATAATAGGCTGCTGTTTGTGCTGGTTTTTACATAAAACCACACACTTTCACCACATGATGAATATGTTATAAATATTTTACAAACAAACAATATCCTAACCATTTCTATGCGTGATGAAGATATGCACCTAAATGCCACGAAGGTGTTCCTCAGAGGAAATTGAGCACTCTTATAGATGGATCCAATGGTTCTGATTGCAGACATTGTTATATATATCACTTCTATGCCACACTCATCCTCCCTGATAGATGATTGTAACAACGCACGTTCTGTTTACGTCATATAACGGTCATTCCCCACAATCAGATTATTATGGAGAGTGTTCTGGACAGTTCTTTGATAGAATTGTTTAGTTGTGAAAAGGCTTCTTGCCTGTTCTTGTTGGTTTATAAGATAACATGAATACAAATATAACTTGGATGTGCAAAGTTAATTATATTATAGTACTTTCATTATGCATGACTACATGGGGAATGTCCAATTCTTTTCACCCGCGACTTACTTGCGGGATTCGTAGTAGCGCATGCGCAGTATATGAAGGAATGTTCCTTGTGTGAGTTTGATCGATCAAAATATCAAGAATTTAGTCAAAAATAGTAAATAAAAATAAATACAACAAATATTTAACTAATGCTCCATGTTGCTAGACCATTAACTTTATTTGTTTGGTCTATAGAACTGAAAAACTCAGAGATATAACGAAGTTGGATTTACGAAATGGCTGCACTTCCATGCTATTCTATTTACGTCACTTAATATTTGCAACACTCGCTTTAACTTCTAAATTTTATGAGTTGCTGCTTTTGTAGCTTGAAAGGCACTACTCAAGATGGATAGTGATTTAAATCACGCTGCAAACGGCAATCGAAATGGAACTAATAATGTCAATGTTAATGGTGAAAACACTCCTAATTCTCGACCAATATACACAATTCCTGGCATCTTGCATTTTGTTCAACATGAATGGGCCAGATTTGAAATGGAAAGAGCACACTGGGAAGTGGAAAGAGCTGAACTACAGGTATGGCAGCTTTTATATCTTGACTTAAAATGAGGTAAATTACCCTCGCAAGATGTAGAAGATCGAATCTCACATTTGCTATAAAGCAACTTTTACACCATCAAATCTTTTATATCTTGACTTAAAATGAGGTAAATTACCCTCGCAAGATGTAGAAGATCGAATCCCACATTTGCTATAAAGCAACTTTTACACCATCAAATCTTTGATTTAAAGACTCGAGACTTCTTATAGATATATACTCTAGCAGTTCACTTTATTGCTTTCCATTGTTGCTTAAGTCATCATAGATGTAGGAGAAAAGGAACGAGAGGACACGTCCGTATTCAACCATATTATTTCTTGTCATGCAAAATTTTCAAAACAATGTAGAGATAAAACACGGAACAGTTGAATAACAAAGTACATACCGTAAAAACCACATGCCAAAATAGTCCCAAAGGAAACACTAGAGACGATATTTCTTTTCTTTACCACTAATTACCCTTAAAGCTACTCGCAACATTTTCATAACTATTACATCATGATGTAAACAAACTCTGGTAATCAGCTGGTTATTATGCATAGCGAGAACATAATAATCACACCGAGGAAGGGACCCCCCCCCCTCCCCCCCCCCCCCCCCCCCCCCCCCCCACTATATAGCAGTATGGCAATCTGCTTTCAAAACAGGGATTTAAAAGTCATGATTTGAAGTCTCATGGCCAATCTTTCCCTTCCAGTAGTAAACAAGATGTGGCGATAACAGCATGCATGAATATCAACAACTTCATTTCTGTCATGTTTTTGGTGTTTGGATTTGTTTAAAGAGGTTTCAGACTCATCTTGAATCTACCCCCCAATTATTAAGCCATATTTCAAATTTATAATATTGGGTCAAAAGTACTTACTGTAAGCTTCCATTTTAAATGTTTTTCATTTTTTTTCGTTGATTAATCTCTTCAATATTTACGTGTGTCGAGAATATAGAAGCATGACAAGCATATATGAAACTACCTTAAGGGGAAAATATAATAAAGAAAAAATATCAAAATTTTCTCAACTTCTATCTTATATTCTTGGATTTGTTCTGTCCTGATTTTAAATGCCATCCTCATTTGAAAAGCTTAGTTAAAAATGGGGGAAAACATTAAAAAAGCAGTGAATGAGATGGAACCGTTTTCAATCTGGATGACCTGTTTGTAAATGGGACCCTCTGGATTTATCTGGATTAAAACATTTTTTAAATTATATAACGTTTATCTTATTTCAAATATTTATTTTCTCATTTGCCTGCCAATTCTCTCATCGGTGAGGAATAGACACAAGTAGATTGATACACATTTTTATAAATAAAGTATTTTTCTTATGAAAAACCTCATTTGCTACATCATCTGTCTACATCATCTGTCATCTTGTAGACTTAAATTTACCTTGTCTGGAACCTGAAATGGTTCATAATACGATGAAGTTGCGAAATCGTATATTTTAGCTTTTTAGTCCACAGTTTGCACACAAATTCAGAAGATAATACAGAAAAGACAGAAAACTTTATTTTTCTTCATTTATGTTCTGAATGAAATAATTCCCAAAAAAATTAAAATTGGATGTGAAAGAAAAGCTATTTTGAAAACTGTTTAGCATAGGAGAAGCGTTTTCAATCAGGCCGTCCTGTTTACAAACAGATTTGCTTGACAAAAATATCATTCAAAATTCCATGGTAGTGTCAGTTTTTAGTGGGTGAAATTTTATAAGAGAGGAGGTTAGGGACAAATTAGAGTTTTAGGTAATTAAACTTTTGTTGCTACATTTTGTTTTCAATAAGAGGACGATAGATAGTAGACGTAGGATATGGATTGATAAATAGATTTTTAAGAAATTTTATACAATGAAAGTTTATATAATTAAAAAAAAACATAAGTAATGTCTAAATCAACAATTTAGAGCGATAAAGGCGAATCAGAGATTATGTATCTAGAATTTTTTAAATCTGTCTATCAATCAATTTATCTGCTATCTCTCATCTTCTTATTGAAAACAAAAGTTGCAACAGAAGTATTCGTTGAAAATTGAATTTTCCCCTAATAAGATGTTGTAATAGAGTTTCTATTGTATTTTATCACATTCAATCTGCAAATTTTGAAATGCTTTAATGGCCCCAATAATGAGGAAAAACTGATTCATCGTAAATTCAAAGTTTACGTCGGCAGGCAAGCATGCAGAACAAATTGGCCTGATGGTAGAATCACGTGATTTAATATCCATTTATTTATTATTTAATTTATTTAGAGGCTAGTTGCTCATAGAGCTTTGCAGTGATACATTGATTTGGGCCTCCATCTGGAATGCATACCCCAGATTTAGAGGCGACAACTCGCACTTCCCAGCTGAAAATCCTTTTCTGCGATGACAAAAAAATTGCTGTCGCTGGCTATATTTTTCATATTTTATAAATTACAGTGTAACATCAAATAATGATTCATTCTTCTTTTATTTTTATAAAAAAATCATTCAATATTAATACTCAAGTGAGTGTATTTCAAAAGCAGATGATGTAAATAGTATCCACCATACATGTACACACGAATAAGCTAGAGGTTTTTCTTTCTCCAGTTTCGTTTCAAATTGATTAATAAATTATTGAAAATTGTTTTCTTCTGCTGTCCATTACCGAAATCAATATTTTTAAAAGTTTCTTGTATAGTTGTTGTTTTTTTCATTCCAGTGCTTTCTGCATGTTATAAAAAATACTAAAATCCTGTGTTTTTACTTTTTATCTTGGCTGAAATAAGGAAATTTTGACGCAGTTTGAATGCAATATGAAAACTACTTTGCTGGTTGCTGAATTAATCCCTACTGTGTTTTTAATATGTATGAAGGGGGTGTTTTTTTTTAATTGAACAAACAGAAAATGATGTTTTATACAATCTTTGCATTTGTTTATATGTTACATTTGACTTTACTACGTTTACACTTACGATAATTATTGTGGATTGATCAAACAATCGTACTTGGCCTTTGGTTGCAATTTTTTTGTTTTCAAAACATTCCACATTATTCTATAATATTAAAATCAGGGAAATCAGCAGAAAATGACTTGATTCAATGGTCTTGTTTGAGAATTTGGGAAATTTTCCATTGCTTTTTTTAGTTTTTGATAATTTCTATTTTACAAAAACATTCATTATATATCTTTTACATGTCTTAACTTCAGGGAATTTTTTTTCTGAAAATGAATGGTCAACCAGTAACAATACATTAGTTGCTGACCCATTGTGATGTTTATTTTAAGCTATTTATAAATTGATAAAATGAAAGTAAAAGTTAAGCTACGTTCTCCAGTATACAAGCTTCGACATCATCTGTTTGCATGATAAGATAATACACAGAAGAATGGACAGGTTGAAATTAGACAAGTTGTATTACAAAACAAGTGCAAGGGTTTTAAGGTCGTCCCATCTTGCCTTTATTTTATTTTATAAAAGATCTTCGTACAATAAGCAGACAATTTGTTGAAGCCTTGTTGCTTTAAACAGACTGAAAGGATAGCCCTCTTAGAAGGTGATAGACTAATGTCCACCAACCATAATAACATATGTTTCTTTTGTTATTATTGATTCGCTCATTCGTTATAACTAATTCATAATTCAAAATAGCCACAAGTCCTGATTTATTATGGGCTGATATAAGCTAACATATGAATTCAGCTAAAATAAATCTTCCATTTCCTTATTGATTACAGAGCACTTTTTATCAATCCACAACTTAGGAGATGCAAAAAAATTAACTTTATGAAACTTTATTATCTTGGGCTACAACATGTAGGTGGTAAAGCCACAGAATAATCATCAAGTTTTAAATCTTGTGAACAAATATGCAACAAAATCATAACTTTAAGTTTCCTATCAGTAGTGAGTATAGGCCTTGGGGTAAAAATACAATTTTTCCATTACGGATTGTGTTTTTTCTCTGAGTGCTGCTCCACTAAGGTATAAGTCATAGTACCCTTTATGGATGTTTATGAAAGTAAATGCTGCTAATGCCTAATTTTCCAGATGTTCCTTATTTTAGACTGTGTTCATCTACCACATTCAAACCAGCTTTGATTTCACTGCAATAGTAGACGATTTTATCTGAAAATCCTAAACATATTTCAGGGTTTTCGGCACGTGTCAGCTCTCAAACATAAACAACATAATAAGGGCTTCAAGAATTTAAAAGTCCATTGAAAATAATTTTGTTTGTTTATAATATTTTTTCTTATTTTTAGGCAAGAATAGCCTTCTTGCAAGGTGAAAGGAAAGGCCAAGAGAACTTAAAGCGTGATTTAGTTAGACGGATTAAGATGTTAGAATTTGCTTTAAGACAAGAAAGGTATCATATATTTTTTAATTTTGTCATTGATAGTCATTTTTGCAATGAGTTTAAATGCTGTTTCTGGCATTCTGATGATTAAGAATTAAGCAAGAGTAGCTTAAAGGTTGAACTGTTTCTTTAGACAAAAATTTCATAAACTGAAATATGGAACTGATCTGAAGTTGCCAGATTTCAAAGATGACGCCGACGACAACATGACTGTAAACGACATTTCTATCCACAAAAATCATGACTTAGTATTTAATTATCGTCAAGGTCGACAATTACTTCGGCAGTAAGTGTTTGCTTGGTGTTTACTTCTCTTTTCTTTCTTTCTTTCTTTCCTTTTTTTTTTTTTTTTTTCGTAAATCAGAAACTGTTCTGACTTCACTTTTTATGTATCACATAACTATGTCAATTTTATAATTGTATGACAAAACAAAATCAATGTATACTTACTAGATATTTGCAAGAAATTGGCTACACCGACAAGGTTTTAGACATGAGGTCTGCCCGGGTTCGGTCATTGTTAGGGATAACAACAGATGATTTACTGCCAGAAACCAATGAGCATATTTCATCACGTGAAAGTCGGCATAGAAAACATGAACGTCATGCTGTTGCCGACAATGAAAATAGCATAGACAAGCACCACAAGTAGGCTAGTTTATTCAAGTTGTTGGAATATATGAGCTTTGAATTGATAATAATTTAGTTTTGGCTTGAAACAGATTGCAATGATTTCGATTCTGCAATCCAACCATAGAACGCTTATGTCTTCAATGCATTATTTTTCGTAAGACCTTTTTTAGTTGATATAGCCCTAATGTTTTTTTGGGGGGTATTTAGAAACCAGAATCATGAAAATTTTGAAAGTGATAGATCAGTTGTTGATCAAGATGAAGGCTCAAGACGTTCAATAAAGAGCAAGGAAGGTAAGGGTAAATTGGTGAGACCATTGATATCCTCCCCTTAGATCTGAAATAACTCATTGTTCATAAAGTAAATGAAACTCTTAATTCAGGCAGGATAATTTCTGCTAAGTAGACAATGCCAAAAGGAAAAAAAGTTTCTTGAATCTAGTACTAAAAATTGCTTTCAGATTTAAAGGTTAATTTCAATTTAATTGTTTTCTAACTATCTGGCATGGCAGAAATCCTCGGTGTTTGTTATTTGGGATCTCTACTTTGTTTTACTTCTTGACTCTATTTTATTTGAAAATTAATCCACTTAAGGTAATAGGTAATAATTGAATAAACAAAATAAGCTGTTGTGGATGTTTTTTGATGAATATTTTTTGCCGTTGCCTTTGACTCCGTTTCAAATTTCTTTCTAGAGCTTGCACATGAAGGAGATGATGAGATATTGAAAAATTTTGATTTCCTAAAGCAACAGGATGACATTGCTCATCAAAGTAAGCCTTTAAGTTTTCAACTAAACAAGTAAACAGAGAGTGATACAGTAACTTAATTTGGGCGGTGGTAGTTTTGAAGCTTGGGTGCAGAGGGTTGAAGCCACTCAAAATTTTGCTTAATTCAATGTTCTACAGGGTTAAAAATAGTTGTTGTTTTTTATTTACATGTCCTTGTATTTCGCTCTTTTTATTCCTTATAGTAATGATCTGTCAGGGTGTGATAATCTCAGTGCCCAATAGCGGTTATCACTATGAAATTTGAGCTGTATTACCCCCTGGTAATAGACTTTTGAATTTTTTAAAAGGAGGTTATTCTTTTTTTAGATATAGAAGCTAATGGACAAGCTGTAAGTAAAATATAGTAAAATGTCTTGTGAAAATGTTTTGGTCAATATAAAACAAGTATTCCATTTTTGTACCACCTATTTTTATTCCCATTAGGATGAATGGGGTAATGTTGATTCTTCAAAGTTACAGAAACGAATACAAGCTTTCAAAAATGAAACAAAAGATCGTGCTAAGAAATCCAAACGTATGTTATTACTTGATAAGTTTGTTAGGGTTTTTTTTCATATTAATTTAATACAAGGAAAATATATAATGCCAGCATCGTTTCAGCCATATCTGGTTCAAAGTTGTAATCTGCAAACTTCTTTATCCCTATCACAGGTATAGTTGTCTGTCTGTCTGAGTTAAACTATCCGTGACATGAAATTAAAGTGTCAAAAGGGCTTGGTCATTGGTCCTGGCCACATTGAAACTTAGTGCCCTGGGTGCTTACAAATTCTTTTAACAGGGTGTGCAATTATATGGGTTATACAGGGTGCATATGATTCCTATGATTCTGATGCATAACTGGGTCCAGAATGTTTAATCAGTCATTCACAGTGCTGTATACCAATAGCTTATTAAAACAGTTAATTTGTTGCCAAACATGTGTTTTCAAAAGTGTGATTTCATATTTTAGGCCCAAATAAAGATGCTTTAAAAACAATGCTGCAAACATTCAATAATGGTGAAGAAGAAATTCCTCCTCCGCCACAAGTTCCAGCGCCACCTATACCCAACTCTAAGGACGACAATATGGATGTTGATGAAGAGTCAACAATAGGTATGCAATGTATTGTCAGCACGCAGGGTATGCATTATAAGCGGCTTACATTTGAAAATAAAGCATTTTGTGAAACAACGAGAGTAATGTTCCACAAAGAATTTTCTGCAATCAATAAATTTTTGCAATCAATGCATCTGCACAAAACAAGCAACATAGCTACTCACGGTGTCACATGTCCATTTGTGTGTATTAGTACCTGGCAGTGTAGAGTCTTCTCGCAATAGATCATGATTGGTTAATTGACGTCACGTGACCGGTCGCTATTTCTCTCTCCATAAGAAATGTAAACAAAGTAACAAAATGATGAAGAAGACTCTACATTGCAAGCACAGAAAGGAAAATAATGCTTTTCTTTTAGATATTAGAACAAAAAAGTTTTAGCAGGGCTATAGTTCTTCCCCTAATTATGTTGTTAGGTACTAAATGGCTCGGTCGCACGGTCCATGACGTCACAACCTCGTTCAATATTTTCCCATATTGACTGGCTAAACAGTTAATAAGCCATTATGATTCGCCAAGCTAAGCTTGTGAAACTCTTTTTCTTTCTTATAATTCATATAATTCTGGTCATAATTTTTTATTTTTATTGATGTTTGTCTTGTTTGAAAGAATTTTACAACTTGTGATTCAATAGATGATGTCGCCCTACCAAGTAGTGGGTACTCTCCTCGCCAGATGAAACCTAATTTAGTAAATCATAGTGGTGTTTCTGCAGAAGCTGTGGAAGTGGCCATCGGTCTTGGTGAACTTGCTGGATTAACTGTTACAAACGAAGCTGGACCATTGTCAGATGTAAATGAATAATTTGTTTTTCTTGAGAAACTCCTACTTTGAATAGTTTCTTGTATATTTAGTATACAAACTTTGAAAAATCACAAAAGCACATAGTGCAACTTATGTCTTATTTTGATGCATTGATATTTCTCAAACAGGCTTCTGGAAGAGACGAACTTCGGAAAACTTGGGGTCCAAAATACACATTGAGAAGGTATAAATAATGCATAGTGTAAGAGGTCTTTGCAGTGATGTGGCAAAATAATGTGTTTTTTTAGGTTAACAAATTCACAATAATCTTGATTTCCTTTTTAAATTTATGCCATCCAATAAGTGAACATTCTGGTTGGTAGGACTCAATTATATGCCTTCTTATTACACGAAATAAAAATGATACAGCGATTAATGCAGATGGAACACGGATGGAACTGTGTTATCCCCAAAAGGTTTACCTATGTTGTGTAAGAAAAAATATTCTACAGATTCACAACAAAATAAATCTTTTTTTAGTATAAAATCCAGATATCACACCTGGTTTAGTATGAACATGCGCATTGACATTCACTATGATATTTATAGATGATCCATAACAAGGGCAATGTGTGTCCCATTCTTCCGAGATCTCCGAAAACTCAACTCGCTATATAATATTTCAAATGACAACCGTGCAGCAAAATAACGGTCAAGTGAGGGTCTCTGAAATGAAAAATAACTTGTTTTTCAAGAAATCATATTTTCATGTCTCTCTATGTGGCTTTGACACAAAACACAATCTATAGAAGTGACTAGACTTCAGGGTTTTCTTTTTTGGTGAAGTGTTTTAAATCAGCATCTTCACAATTAACGCTGGCCCAAAAAGTGAAATAAATTAAGGCTAAAAAATAGTTAAATCGGCCTGTATCACTTCAATTCCATGTAATAAGATAGTGTGAACTGCCGGTTGAATATTTGCTTTAACTTGGTTCGCAAAAGGCTTTACACTTTCAACAGATTTTTCTTCTTCGGCGGAGCACTATTATGTTTAGCAAACGGATTTCTTTCAATTAATTTGATGTTGCTTTAAAATGTTTATTATTTGTCTTCAGCCATTTCGATGGAGTTCGTTCTTTGTGTTTTCACCCTTACGAATCTGCACTGGTTACGGCATCCGAGGATCACACTCTCAAATTGTGGTCTTTACAAAAGAACATACAAGCTAAAAAGTAAGTTAGAAGTTTCTCCTGGTTAGCCCAAGTCACACTGAGATTACTTTAGGTTTAGTTGAGGTTATTCTTAGGGCTTTATTTATGATTTTGGCCAAAATATTATTCACATAAATACTTTTCGGAAAGAGTAAAAAAATCTTTTCTATATTACTGAATATATATATTATCTAAAAAAGCCCTTAACTAATCTGAATTAAGCTAAGTGTGACTTCGGCTATTAACGAAAATTCACATTTGTTTCATTCACGTTGCCTTAGTTGCTAACCCTCCCTACTATAAAACCAGACAGTATCCATTGATAGCCTCTAACCTTATAAAGATGGATTCAGGATTATGTTTTTATTTAAATTTTTTTAGAGGAAATATATCGGATTTAGAACCAGTATATACATTTCGAGGACACAAGTAAGTAGCACATCCATCTCCATTTTATAATTTTCATGTGTGTGTCTGTCTGTCTGTCTGAATTGGGATCTGGGAAAGGATCTGTCTGTCTGTCTGTCTGTCTGTCTGATTCACAATTTATGAAGCAAGAAAACAATGTTTCATAAGTGTGAATCGGGCTTTACATGCGAGCGAAATGTAATACCAGCAAGTGATGCATGCGTACAGAATTGCTTCTTTTGATATATTCTGCAACCTGGTACCCTGTTTCCTTTCTTCAGTGGTCCAGTACTGTGCTGTGTTATAAACAGCAATGGAAGTGTATGCTACAGTGGTGGTGTGGACTCGACAATACAATGCTGGAATTTGCCATCATTAAAAATAGATTTGTTTGGTCCGTATGGTAAGTATCGTACAAGCTGCTATTTACAAGTGCAGTAGACTATAATATTTCAGAATCCACCGACTATAGAAAGTGTTTTCGTATTATATAGATGGGAGGGATCCATTATTAGTTCGAATAAGTTCACAGTGGGCAAATTCTTCAAAAAGTCTATGAGGAGGAGTGTTCTCTATAGGAATGGCAAGCGATATCGTCTGCTGTTTCAATAAAAAAAAACACTCCTCCACAAAGACTTATTAAAGATTTTGTCCACTGGGGTTAAGATATACAGACTCTGTAATTCGAACATCCAAGGAACCGTACTAAACGGACTAATTTATACAGAATTTATGAATTATGAAGGTTCGTTTACATGGAAATCATATGTGAAAGGACCTTTAGTTCGTATTAGAGAAAGTTCAAATTATGGAGGTTTTTGAACTGAGGTCTTAAAAAAACTTTTCTCGTCTCTCATTTAGATCCCAATTTATTCGGTGAAACACTAGTTGCACATACCGATGCGATCTGGGATTTAGCGTATCATATCGACACAGATCATTTGCTATCGTGTTCAGCCGATGGAACATGTAAATTATGGAATCCTTCATCGAAATCCCCGTTAGTGGAGTCGTACAGTTGTGATGGTATTTATTCTAAATTTTTCACATTCATTCCTTCCTTGCTTTAGCTCCTGTAAGACGGTAAGCTGTTCAATAAATTATGCTGAAAGTTGAAACTTTCATTCATAATAGAAAATGATTCTTTTACACGATAAATTATTCTGTAAACTAATCTATTTTGACTAAGTTTTGGGCATAGTTTTTCTAATAGTTTACCGTCGAACATGAGCTTCATACTTTTTGCTTCTTTCGTGCATTTTATTTAAAGTTTCAATTTCTTTTATCTTTTTTTTCAGAAGTTGGTACTCCGACGTCCGTTAGTTTTATAAATACTGACACTGGCCAGATTGCATGTGCCTATAGCAGTGAAAAGTCCGTAATATTTGATATGACCACAGCACAGCCAGTTGTCACGTTTACTCCTGATAAATCTTACGGTAAGATTCACACACTTCATGTCCCTTTTTTCAACAGGTTTCAGCATTTATTTCGGGGAAGTCCGTCCATTCATTGATGTGGTTTTCCATTTAGGAAGTAGCAGCAGCCCATCTCAAGTCAACAAAATTGTTAGCCATCCAACTTCTCCATTGCTTATAACTGCACATGAAGATAGACACATCCGATTCTTTGATATTAACTCAGGTATTGCTGCTTTCTTTTTGGGCAAATGGAAGGTTAAAAGGGAAGGCTCGCATTCAAAACTAAAATTGCGCATAGTTCTGAATCAACCAAACCTACGCAAACCATCAGGACCAAAGGAACATCTCCACTGTTAGAGGGTCGGTTCACATAACATAAATCGTTCAGTATACCAATAACAAATATCGTTCAGATTACAAATAACAAATATCGTTCAGGAGTATATAAAAATATAAAATTAAATTAATTAAAGAATTAAGGCAATTGAAACGTTAAATGAATGTTACATAAACGTTAATAAACGATAATACACACCAAAAAATCCTTCTTTACTATCATGCCTGTTAACATCGAAAGTCCTTTTCGCAACATGGCCCTTTTTACGCCGCCCCAAGTTTAACGCCAGTCTTTATTGGCGTTGTTTTTGAAGATTTCAAGGTTCAACTGTCAGGCAAACATCTAACGCCGGCCCTTTTAACGTCAAGCCATGAAAATTAACGCCGTTAATAGCCGATGTAAAAAGGCCCACTCGTTTCCCGTTAAGTATTTTCATGTGAAAAATGCATAAAAATTGCGAGCAACATTCTTATGCTTTCGTTTTACCCATAAGTACGAAAAAACATTTTTTTAATTGAACTTATTTTTGAAAAGAACAACATATCTGCAACAACAACATATGAACAAATCTTCGAGCAATTTATGACTTGTTTTGGTGAAAGTTCTTATTGTCGATTGCCCAACAATCTAAATGACGACTTCATTATGACGAAAAAGTTTTCTTTAATTCCTTAGGTAAAGAAATTCATAACATGGTAGCTCACTTAGATGCAGTCACGTGTCTTTCAATCGATCCTAGTGGCTTATACATCTTATCAGGAAGTAAGTTACATTTATTTATTTATTATTTATTTATTTATAACATATTTATACAGGGTGACCTCTTCAACTTATAAAATAAATTGCTTTCAACGAGGGCCCTGTACATATAACACTGTTTACGAAAATATTCAGTTTTATTAGTTTGCTTACATTTGTCTCGATGTGTTTAGGTCACGATGGTTCAATCCGATTATGGAATATGGAAAATAAAACATGCATACAGGAAATCACCGCGCATCGCAAAAAATTTGACGAGGCAGTTTTTGACGTTGCATTTCACCCGTCGCAACCTTACATAGCGTCTGCCGGTGCCGATGCACTTGCGAAGGTTTTCGTTTGATCCGAAAACCACCGTACTCAAGGCTTGTTATACGTATTATCGGATGAATAGGGATTCCTTTCGAAGCCTGGGCAACGGAAGCAATACGAGTTCGTTACTCATCCATTCAAGCACAGTGAAGACAACTCGAACGCTTTTTTTTTCACTACAACGAGAATGTTATTCGTGCGATGAGAAATTGTTCGTGGCGATGTTTGAAATCATTTGTCAGTCAAATTTTATCATTTGCTTGATCATTCAGCTTCCCCTCAGATGTTATTTTGGATAATGCATACATTTTTTTATCTACGATGGTGATGAAGATAACCATGTGTTGACTTGAAAAAAAATTAATAAGTAAATAAGTGAATGTAAAAATAAATGAATAAATACGTCAACGTTTGTTTATTTTGATTGAATCGTTGTTTATGTGGCGAGCATCAATCAATAAATCAACAAGTTCTAAAACGGTATTTATTTGCAATATATATATGTTTTTCTTCTTCTTTTTTTACTTGTTTCAATCGTTTGGCAAAACAAGCTTTTATTGACTTGATTAATCTTGAAACGAATAGTCCACGTGTCAAATTGGAAACCGTTTTGGAAATAGTTTGTTTTTTTTTTTTCGTTTTTTCAAAATTGTAATATGTATTTAGGATGAATTTTTTTTTTCTTAGCAGCTGAGGTTCTTGAGAAATACAGCAAGCTCTGTAAAAACAACAGCTTGATTAAAATAATTTAAATTTTCCCTGTGTGTTCTTCTGTTTTTTATGTAATTTATTTTTCCTAGTTTTCCCTCACTTGATCAACGTATCTTTGCTGTCCATCGGTTTCCTTGAATACCCCCCCCCCCCCACCCCACCCCACCCCCTCAAATATGACCCCCTTAATTTTCTATATAATAAGCGCCCCCTCTATGCGCTCCTTCTGGAAGTGCGATTTATAAATAACGTTATTAAAGGTTATTCAAGGAAAGCGGCATCTTTTATGCATGATCCCCAAAGAAGATCAACTTGCCTGTTGATGTAGATCACCAAATTGTTTTCCTGAGAGTGGCCATGTTTTTCTGTGCTACTATTTTTATCTAATTGAATTGATGGCAGTAGTTTTCTGGTTGTTATTTTCCGACTGTTGATTAAGAAATCTGAATCTTCGGCAGCGTTTAAAAAGGCGTTCTCTATCAACAGTTGTATAGTATCCGTAGTATTTGTAATGTTATATGTCGCGCATGGTTACTTGTTCCTGCATTTATATCCAATGGACAATCCTGACGTCACACACTCACTTCCTCTGTCAGGTAGGGGAGGTATGAAACTTGTCTTACTTATGGCGGATAACGTCCCTGGTTGGTCACTATTTTATTATTATTATTATTATTTTTTAACCATCGTATTTTTATTTTTTTTGAAATCAGTGCTTTTACAAGGTTTTCTTCCCAATCACAAATAGGTTTTTCAAGCGTGAGTTAACCTTTTTTGGACTTCGAATTCGATGTCAGATGAATTCACGACTGTCGATCTCGATACGAAATTTAGTTTCGTACGTAACCAATTTGCCACTATTGATCTTTCGACACCCCGCTTGATTGAAATCAACGAGCACAGTCGTGACATGAACATTTGGCAATCGTTTCCAATTAAACCAACCGCACTAAAAACGAGAGGAGTGAAAGTGCCTTAATCCACTCGTAGGATTCTTTGCAAATAATGGCTTTTCATTTCGTTCTCATTTATAGCGTAACAATGTTCAACGATTTCTTTATGTAACGATTCGCGTTGGGTACAAACACTCTGACGTGGTAGAATCCCCTTTGTCCTTGAATCCAGAAGCCGTGAGCACTTGGCGTACTTCATCTTTTGTTTTAGCAGTATTGTTGAGTAATGCTTCTTTACGATTTAAGTGTTGCAAAGTGGGCTCAATTTCGACGTCTTTGCAAACTTCAGCTAAAATGTTTCCTGTAATGTCTCTAATTTCATTGTCCCGAAGGGTTACGAAACCTCCCTTCTTGCATGACAAAGCATGTTGGACATCGAATTTTGAAGTGCATGTGCATACTGTAGGTAAACCAGGTATTTGCCAATCATATCTTAACCGGATACGGTCCCAAAACTGCTGTTTGTTAACCAGTTCGAGGCTCCTGTTTCCATTACCATATCAATACATCTGTTCTGAGAGTCGGTTATATTATGCTTTATCACGTCCAATTTTGCTTTGTAAATAGCCGATATTTTCTTGTTTGATTTTCTTTTTCGTTTCCTTTATCAAGTCCACATCGTATTCAGTCTTTTGGGTTGTAAATATTATAATATTGTTATTAATCTCGAATTTTTGTAAGCAATTGCAGTCGCTTCGATAGAGTTTTCGGTGGCTAACCCACCATATTTAACAGGAAGGGAAAGCAGGTTTCGTTCACTTTGATAACATATATGGCCAACGGTAAAAGAAGGTACGAAATGGAGTTTTAAAGTATCCTCAATGGGCTGTAGATATGATTCATGTCGCAGCCCCTTTAAGAAGTTGCTGCCTCCAACACAATACAAAAAAATTCGGAACAAATGGAATTTCCATAACAAATATACTACAAAGTTTTGAGAAAATGTTCCACATGATTTTTAAGTCCCGCCGCCAGCCTAGCAACGTTCAAAAAGCAAATTAGCATAAATATGACAAGGATTTCTTACGCGTTTTGTTCAACGTTATGTTGCCTCTTTGGCGAGATGGCGTGCACGCGTCTTTGGTTGCAATCCGTTTACCAAATCGCTATGTCAGAAGACCTCTCGATGTGCTTCAAAATTCGAAAATCACACTGAAATTCTGTAACGTTTCCCTAAACTTAATTTTCTCACAAGAGCTGCATTTCTGAGTTCCTTTGCAAAGATATCTCAATAAATATAAAAACAGCAGAGTTGCTACTTTCAAGAGTTATTATTTTACACTTGCCACAGTGATTTGTTCCGACTCGATTATCCAGCTACAGGGCATATATGGTTCATCAAATCCTGTCCAAAATTGTCTAAAATTTTAGCGAATTCAAGTTGCAATGAGCAGAACTCTCTTAAAATGCTTTTCGAGGTCCATTTCATATGCACCAGCCTCTTGTGCTCCATTTCCTGCAAAAAGCGTGACCTTTAAGCAACCCCTCTTCTAGAAAAAGTCAGAGCGAGAGTAGGTCTTTTTTTGGTTAAGCTGTCAATAATAGTTTGGAGTGCTCATTAATTCGTAAGATGCCGAAAATATTTTTTTCATTTTTTGTAACAATCTGAAGTCAAACCAATGAAATTAAAAAATCGTTAGTTTTAAGCAATTTTGGTTCTTAAAGGGCCTTTCACCTTAAATGACCAAACCACTTTTCAGCTGCTGCCGTACTTCAAATGCGGCGTCAGCAAGCAAGTTTGTCAAACCTGCACAACTACCAGGCTCAAGTGCGCCTGAGCATGAAGTGAGAGAAGCTAGCCTGGCTGGAGTGATCCGAAGCCAAGTCACGAAGTAGTCCGTGATTCAATCAGTTTTACTACAGAATCAGGTATATTTATTTGGATATTTATTTGGATAATTATATCAGGCGTTTTTACAGCTATTTATGTAGATTTAGTGGTCGAAAGCAAGAGCTTGTTGCTAAGTTGACAAGCCAAATATCAAAAACCTAGAGAAGGAGCAGGAGGAGAAAGAATGAGGATGAAACAGAACTACATTGCACTGAGTGATGAATCACCTGTGTTTTATTATACTACCCACAAAAATTACAATTAAACAATTAATGAGTTTGAAATGCTGTTCAAAAAATGAAGCACCTAATGAAAACTCATCTTAAAACAAAAATACTGTTCCTCTGGAATATTCCTTTGTATTATAAAAAACTCATAAATATTACTCCTCTAAGGGTCAATGATGATGATACTCCATTATTGTTTTGAACAGTATGAACTTATTAAACGTATTAAATCAAATATACTTTTGATAATAAAAAAGATAAATTCGAAAATGTCTCTGATAAAAGTTGAAAACATTGAAAACATTTTTGAACAGTATTTATATACATTTTTATTTTCCCTCGTTTATTTTTTTCACTACAATGTGGTGAATGACCAATCAAGACAAGAAAACTAATTCAAAATGCTGGTATACATGGAGAACTTTACAAAGTTCTAGTAAAACTATCCGCAGAATTTACAGTATTCATATATATATATATATATATATATATATGATAAAATATGCTCAGTGATTTTATTATGCCGTCACAGGGCTTGATTAGTCTGTTAAAAACATCACAAATTTACACCAATTTATACATCAGAGGTTGAATAATCAAAGCAATTTTGCTGAATCAGCAGACCACAAAGCAATCCATCTCAAAAAAATACCCTTGTATATAGAAATTTTTATAACATCACTATATGTATGTAATATTTGATCTTGCCAAATGAGCTCCAGCTGCAACACATTTCACTTATGCAAAAATAGGAAGTGATAAAACATTAACAGATTTTTGAATTATCATCCTTCTATTCTTATCCTCCATCTATTGAAAAAATGATACAAAAATGTTGACAAATACGTGAGGTATTATTGCTTACTGTTCAAATACACTTGTCCATTTAATGTTGTACGCAAACGTACACTAGTTGTTGTCTATCGAAGTACGCCTGGTTTCGGTTTGGAATCTAAATGTATGCTACATTTCTCAAATTATGTATGTCTAGTCTCATTTAAATTGTATGATAACGTTCTTGATTAAACAAAAATTCTGAAGGATGCTCTCCATCTCACTTGTTGATTATATACTAAAAATTATGGAAGAAATTTATACATTCAAAGATCAAATCTCAGCCTGAGAGAAAGTTTGCCAGTAGGGCACATTCTTCTGAAACAGCAATATTATATCTAAAATACTATTTCTTTTTATTGTAGTAAATGTTCTTGATATGGAATTGCAAAAATTAATTTTCTTATGTTTTCTGCATACATTTCCTCCATAGAACAAGTCTACCATTTTTAAACAGATTTCTTTCTGGAAATTAGGAACTTATTTTGATTGTAATTTCACAAAGCTTCTAGGAATTTTATTGAACTGTCGGATAATTTGTTCAAAATTTCAATATAATAAAGAGCGAATATCTATTTAATGTCATGATAATTAAAATTGTTGTTACGTAAATAAATTCTATTCTATTCTAAAAAGACGGTAAAAATAACATAAACTTCAAAAAGAGTGAAGCTTTTCGTAAAAACACGTTTCCATCGAATATTTTTATATTAGTTATATATTAGAGCCTGATTAATTTCCCTTTCACTTTCATTTATAAGAATGGTGCATAGATATATTAAATATATTATCTCTTATTATCTCTCACACACACTTGATAAAATAATTATATTATCTCTTATGCCCTGGAAAGAAGATCTTCAGATTGAAAGTAATACTAAGGCTCCTTAACGACAATGTGGTGTTATAAATATAGCAAAATCTGACATCATGATGATTTCAGCACATGAGCAGGAACAATAAGAACAGGTGGGAGACAAGAAAAGGAATTGTTGTATTGTTTGATCTTCATAAAAGTAGCGCATGAATTATTGTTGGCCATTAATATAAGCTACTATTTTTGTTGCTTTTAATGATGACTTTCGTAGAAGTAACTGAAGGTTTGCATTGATAATGGTGTGATACCTCTGGCGGTATTTATAACAACACATTGTCTTTAGAAAACCTGTGTATACCATCATCAATGCACTACATGGACTTTTTGGACAAAACTCCTCCATCCTCTATGTAAAGATGAGAAAAAAGAAAGTGTAATTACTACTATCCACGAAAATATCTTCCCCAACCCAAAAATAATTGAGAAAATCGTCATTTTTTTTCAAAATTGTATTTGCATATAGTTCTATTCAAGATTTAACTAATGTAAATATCTACTCTGCTGTGGAGAATGTATTCTTTAACCTTGTACATATTATTTAGGAAATTGATGCTGAATATGGTTGGAAAAATATAAGGATTGCTTAAGGAACTAACCAAACTGAAATTTAACAAACAATAGCTGAAAATGTCAAGTTAAACATTTTAGATACTATGGTAAATAAAATCAAGCTAGAAATGTCTCCGTAAAAAAACCTTTTTTGTAGATGACTTTTAGTGTGTAATTTATTTAGCAAAGATACCACCTTTTATGGTTATCAAGTTTTGATCAGCACTTGTAACTTTCTGCCAATTTGAAGTTAAAAGATAATTGTTTACGTTATTTGCACAAGCTTTGTATTATGTTTCATGTAGTAATTGTGAATCTTTATTAATCATTGTGAATTCATTACGTTCGAAGTTATGTCACTCATGAAAATTTCTTCCTCTTAGAATATCATGACATAGAATATAATGATTGCATATAATGATTGCACGTCAAAAATGTGTCAGTGATATTTCTAATCTTTGACTCTCTTTTTTTGTGTGTGTGACCAGTCTGATCTTATCTGACCAGTATGTCAACAGAAGTGTATGTTTAAATCTTAGATTGAACTTTAATTGCCCTTACATATTTTAGATTGAAGAAATGAATGTTGATATTTTGTATCATGTAAATTGAAATTTATGTTGCCGAAATAATGAGAAACGATTATTTCTTTCAGACTTTGAGGTATTAAAAAAGTTCTCATAATACCAGTGGTCAAGTTTGATATAATACGTTTTTCTTTTGATTCCTTTGTTTTCTGTACTATCAATATTAAAATCTAATTCTTCAGTAGGATCTTATGTCAGTTTCACGCTTTTATTTAGTTTGTGTGCCCCCTCCCCCCCCCCTCCCCCCCATTGATTTTATGAGGTTTTTTGTTGTTTCTCTTGTTAAGGTTTTTTGTTTGTGCTATACTGTTAAGGTGTAATTTTAACTTGGTTGACTGAGAAATTGATTACCTAAAGATGTAACAGATAAAGCAGGCACACCCATCACAGTTCCTTTTACATCACTTTAATTATTTTTTTTACAAAAAGCAAACAATATTTTAATCTCAATGTGTGGCATTGTATATTAAATATTGCATTATATATTTTGTAACAATGCTTTGATATCACATTCGCAAGTAGCAGGGAATAGCTGTGAATTGTATAAAAATAAAATATTGGATAACGAAAAGGCAAGCACCGAAAAGGCTTGATTATTGTGTTTTTTATCCTGTATGGGAACCATCCCTTTCCCTGCTAATATTAAGCATTAATAAGCAAGATAAGGAACAATAGATTAACATATCAAAGGATTTTTTTTAAATTTCAATTGGTATATAATGAATGTTTTGAGAAAGTACATTTTCTTAATTTGATAATGATATAATAATAATAATGCCAATACAAATACATCGAGCATGAAATGTTTGCTGAAATGAGTTTTAAAGTGATAGATGGGTTCAAAATATTTTCCTTTATACAGATGTATGAGGATTTAAACGATTTTATTTCCGATAGTGAATGAGCAGAAAAATTTATTTTGATATTAAGTTTCTTATTTTGGACAATTATAATGTTCATATTGGATGAAAACATTTCGAAGTTCTTTAAGACCATTGTTAACTGCACAGTCCATTTATAACCATCACTTGACATTGACAAAATATGTTTGGGTTTTTTGTTAGTCTTTTTTATTTATTTATTTATATTTATATTTTATTAATTGTCATGTCATTATTTAGCATTTAGTAGCGAACAAATTAAATATTATATATATTTTCGTAAGTCATAGAAAGCTCAAGAAGAATGAGACTTGAGGAAAGAGGATTGAGAAATTTCGATTTTCAATACGTTTCCAGTTTCAATTGTCAATCACGTTTAACAAATGCGATAGAAATGTGTTCATTTTTTTTAATTAATATGAGCATTATTACCTTTTAATTTCGGCTATTGTCTTATTCAATTAACTTTGTGTTGCTTTAGACAAAACTTTAAGACGAAACTGGAAGTTCTTATTTTCGTGTGTATAAAAGTGACACGAACTGAATCAAAGAGGAAAATTTGTTGATTTAAGAAGAACAGGTTACATAAGAATCCTCAGGTAAGAAGATATTCATTTCATAATAAGAAAAGGTATATATTTTTTTCCTCGTTAATGAAGTCTTGTATATTCAAATAATGTGATTAAAGTCAGATGAAAGAGATTATAACAAGCTTTTGTATTGGTGCCATTGGAAGTATTTTTTTTTTAATTCTATCGGGAACCGAGTATGGAAGATGTTTCCATTGTAAAGAGTTATTACATTCTTTCATTCTTGCAGTAACTTTGAAATACTTTTATTATATTAAATTAAAAATATTTTAAAAATTAATAGCATTCCCCTGTGGTGTGGTGTGGAAGTTTTATATAAAGGTTCAATGAATATTGGTGTTTAAACTATAGCTAAAAACTCCACAGACTGCTAAATAAGAAAGTCATTTTGTCAGTTGAAAATATGGTATAAACTTGGTCTTGTTAAATTAAAACAAAAGAACTTTATTTCTTTAACAAAATCGAAATTTTTTTTTAAGTGTATTCAACTGGAAATTTTAGGTTTTTGTCAATTGTTTTTACAGAGTTAATATTTACCTTATAATTCAGGATCTCTTTCACTTCTGTTAATCTGTAATTTTTATAAATGATTTATGTATGTTATTTTTAAGATCAACATTCAAAAACATATACTTGAAGAAAAAAAGGCTTTTAAAATTTGAAAAGATAGTTAGTATTATGTCATTATAAAACTTTCCTGTACAAGTGTATAATATCTTTTTATGCTTTGTTTTAGACATGATTTGCTACTGGTATCTAAAAGTAATATTTATATGATTCATTCATGAATAACATTTGATGGTTTGTGCCGAAATAACAAAGAACAAAAGATTATTATCGTGGTCCATCTGTGAAACCATGTGTGATAGTGAATTAGATGAACAAAAAGAACTAGAAAATCTTTATCACTTATCTACCAACAGTAGAATATTTGAGACATCGAAATATATCAATGACTTTGAAACAAGTTATGATAAACAGTTTCAAGCGTTCCTAGCTCTTTCTTGCAATGATATACCTAACATAGTTGTATCAAAATCTACTCCGAATTCCCCCAGTTCGATATGTAAAGTCCGTAGCAGAGATGCAGAAACTGATGTTAACGTGGATTTAGTGAGAAAATCTCACGTCGGGAGAAGATTATCTTATGGTTCATACGTGGACAATAATTCAAATCGAGTTCAGCCAAAAATACAACGATTGAATTCTGGCGAAAATCGAAGTACATTTTGGAGAATGAATCGCCAAGCATCAAGTTGCAGCATATCTAGTATATGCAGTGTGGACACGAATTGCATGTCGGATGTTTCAGATCAAGACGATGAATCTATATGTCCAATATTTTCTAATGAAGAAGAGTGTACACCAACTAAAAAGGTAAAGAATATACTGTTTTCATTTCATTTCAATCAAATTTTTAAATTGGTACTCCTCAGTACAAGTACACCCAGAAGTTACCCAGAAGCCCTGGGAATCGCGAAAGCTGGGAATCATTATATGGGTTCCCATGATAAGAAGCATCACTAGGGAAGAATTCCTGCTGTTAATTCTATGAATTCTGGGAAGAAAACATTCAGGTTTTGTACTTTTCCTGTTTATGTTATGAAAAACACATATTCAACGAAATATTAGATTTTTTGCATACGTACATATGCTTATTTTTCGCACCCTGGTTGTCGTTAGTGGTCCATAATCATTGACCAGCTTTCTTGATCATTGGTGATGGGAACATCTTTTCAAAAAAATTGGATACCAATCGGTTATGGGTACCAATTTTGAGATCCATACCCAGGGTTTCAATTCATGGGAATCTCCATATCGGCACCTATCACAAAGCCTGATTTGTCTGAAGTTCTCAAGTTGATTAACGTACGGTTCTCACGCTTATTATCTTATTATCTAAGTGTTTGTAATTGTCCATCAAAACATTCCTTTCTTGTATATTATTTACAATTCCAAGTTTAGCTGCAGATTGGATTCTATCTTTTAAGATTATTACTTTAAGAGTATTTACCACTAATATATTGCAGTAGTTAAGCTGCTATTCTTATCAGCATGCAGGCATTTTTTTAATAGCTCTAATAGCCACAGAACATTTTTATCTGATTATGTCCGGGGTGATTAAGGCAATGTTTACCAAACAAAGTGGTTCACATAGCAACTGGAAGATATAAGAACAACATATTTCAGTCTGCTCTGCTTATTAAAATGTTGTTGGTCTGTCAGTAGATATATGGTCAAAATGAGGATAACACATCTACCAAAAGTAAGAAGCATTTGTGTTTCTAACGTGGACCTACACAGTATATTTGAATGGTTGCTATATTTGCTTAGAATAATATTGTAGGTGTGTGTATCTAGAATTTGCTGAAAGTTTTTCCCAAATGCACTGTAGAGTTAAAAAGATTGTATTTCCTCTAGTACATACAATAAATGCTGCATATATGGGGTGATTAAATGAAACAAACGACTTCCTCTTACCTAAATTGTTAGCCCTTAAGAACGGAAGCTAAAAATATAACAAAACATGTCTAACATCCCCAAACTCTTACTAGAAAAAAACACCTCTTGCTTTTAAACACTACACCTAAATTTGATTGAGGAAACATGGAAACTCCTACACTTATAAGTATTTGTTTTTTTTACATGTCTTTTTTGTTATTTTTCATGAATTATAATAGTGATTAACGATGAATTTTTTTGGTTTTTTAAAGTGTTATATAAGTGCAATTGATGGAACCATGTCATGATTTTCTATTGACGAAAATGATACTCCCCCGCAGTGAATCATTGCAAATAATTACATGGGAATTCTATGAATTTTAAGTTTAAAGTAATGGGGTAGGTTGATCAGACAATATGTTGCATCGCCTCCATTAAGTATGATTTGAGGTGAGGCAGGAAAACACTAAATTAAAATGGCGCAAATTATTGTTTTTTCCTGTTACACCCAAATTCATGTCACCCTTTCTCTAATTTTGAACCAATTTTCGAATATAAAATGCAAACATACCTTGTCAATTTTGCTAGCGTTAAACTAAGGTATTTGTCAGCGTAAGGCCTAGTGCACTAATATAAACCAGCTCCATTTTTTCTATTACCTTAATATTACCTGAAGGATAATCTCCAGCCAATAATTGTCAAGGAAGTTATTAGCATTATCATTGTCCAAAATGAATGAAATTCAGACAGATTGGAAAGCAATATGGCTATGACTACAGTTTATAAATAACCAGATTGTTATTAATATATCTTTTTTTTTTAATATGGGTGCCTCAGAAGTATCCCTCAGTATCCCTTATTTTAAACAGCTCTCAAATAATTTGTTTGTTGTAATGTGCAACCACAGTAGCGAAAATGATTTCTTTTTCTTTTAACTTTATAGCTAATGTACCTGAAGGTCCAAAGAAACTAAACCTTATGCAATCTTCTTTTCCTTTCATAACGGTATAGGAGACTGTAAACAGAATATTTTTCGATCATAAAACTTTTTGGTTGGAAGTCTCTTGTTTTCGTTTGAAAGATTAAGGCAATACCAAACATTGTTTTCGTTAACCCAGACAGAAATAACAATGTTTTGACTCCAAACTAGTGACAATAGTTGAATTTGGTATCAAAGCAAAAATTTTCCTGAATACATTTTATTTTATTTTATTTTCATTTTATTTTATGCTCATCATAGTTACCTCTCTGACAATGGCAAAGGTTTATGCTTTTTTCCGTATCACTAGAATTTGAACAACGAGAGTTACCAGGCTTCTGGTGCATGTTTTAGATTGGGGTTGTGTATAGGAAACAACTATACTTTGTCGTTTAGGATAGTAATTGTGTTCCAGTGGTTAAGTTGTTCACAAACCTGATTTGGTATTTTGTTTCTTTTTCTTGTTTCATGTAGTGTGTAAAAAGGTGATGCTACACTGATTTTTTTAGTTCCCTCAAGAACCTTTGGAGCACAGTGTAGATTAGAGATTAGATTAGTGTAGAAAACAGACTATAAAGCATTTGCAATAAGCTGATTGTCTCTGACTCGTTGACACACCAACCTTGTTTTCGAAACCTTTAAAAATTAAAAAGAAGAAATTCATTGAAAACGTTAAACTCCATGCAAAGTAGTGATGTAACAACTATTTTTGTGGAATCCCAGCTAAAAAAAATGATAAGATTATAAAATAGTTTTTGATTTGATCTATTTGAATTTGAATTTGTTGGGTGTTTGTTCAAGAGTGCTTCCTATTTGTTAATGTTAACATGTTAAAGAAGACTCCTCAATGCATTAAACTCTGAGTAATAATTAATTGACTTAACCCGTTCTAACATATATTCCCAAGAGCTTCTGTTTATACAAACTATTAGCAGCCTATGGAGCTTAATTGCCATGGAGATTTTAAGTCCTCATTGAGAGAGGATCTCGTGTGTTGTGAAATATTGTAAAGTTTAAATTAGGTTTTGCTTACTTTGAATTATCTTGGTGATATTTGTAATGCATACCACAATTCCTTCCTATGCCATATTTAGAAAATTATTATGTTATGTGACAACTAAATCCAACCACACATCATCTTCTTTTTTTTATCTTTTATTTGCATTTTTATCTTGTCAAAGGTCCTGTTAGCCAGCAAACTATTAGATAAATTATGCTCAGATTTTTCTTTCCTTCATTGACGTCCATTGATTAATTTTTTGAATAATTTAGGCAAGATACACAATATACTATTCCATAAACTAATTTAGCATAGTTTATCTAATACTTTACCAACGAACAAGACCTTGAAATGCTTTTTTTTTTATTGTTCACATTGTCATCCAGAAAATGATCCTGTCCCCAAAACTTGAATTGAAGACAAGATAGTTGTTAAGTCCAAAGAATTTTCCCCTTAGCATTTATTATTTGTTGTCATGGTCATTTCTATACCAATATATATAGAACCATTAATAAGAAGACAAAATTCTCATTACGAATTAAGAAAAAGAAATATAGTTTAACCGCATATAAAGAAAGCATGCTTTTTCTTGTCTCGTAATAAGAAGTTGATAGTCAAATTAAGCATGCACAAGTCAATTGGTTGAGGAATTTGACTCATGTTTGCATTGTTAGCATGACATATGAAATAAAAGAAAACACTTAATCGTGGTCTTCTATGTAAACATTGCTATGGTATTTTTGTGTGTAAATACAAGATTGCATGTGGGAGATTTCATTGGACAGTAGTTGTTTGCCATCTCCAGTAATTCTCCAGTGGTTTACCGTTAAATAATTTATTAATTTGACATTGCATAATACAATATCCTGAAATCAAGTCAGCCTTACAATATCCTGTTATCAAGTGTGCCTTTTCTTTTGAAAGGAGCCAGAGTTTCTCAAAGAGATGGCTTCACTAGGGATTTCCTTCAAACATGTTTTATTCAAGTTGACCATTATTTTGGTGAGTTTAAAAATTTTAATTATTGTTTACGTTTGTTTTTAAGTTTTTTGAAAACATTCCGAAGATTATCTGATTATTGTGATTTTCTTATAATTTGAATGAAGCTTGGAATTGAAGTCTAGATTCTAGCACCTAGTCTCCGAATATATATATGAAGGGTTGCCCTTTACGTTCTTAGAACAACTTGTGATAATGTTAGCGATTACTTCGAACAGTTTAAATCTTAATTTTTTAATTGTTATTTTTAAGAAATACTGGAATAGCGGTAAATTGAATAAAATTGAATTGAACTTCCAAATTATTCAATTTTAATTCGATTGAATAAAAAAAATGATTAGGAAAATTGTATTAAATTGAATCATATCTTAACATCATAAATTTTCCCTCCAGCTTCATACACAAACAAAATGACATTGATTATTAATTATTCCTTTGTGGAAGTGTTTAACTAATCGTTTTGTGTATTGTCATCAGGAAAATGATATGATAATCGGATTTGATTGTAAAAATAAAATTTGGAAGTAGAACAACACAGTTAAATGTTATTTTTTAATTTTTTATATTATTATTTGCATCCTGGTTGTTTTTAAGGATTAGAAGGATTAGTCTCTAAATTATGATCGCCAGTCAATTCACAACAATAGCCCTTTAATGACAAAACATATCTCTATGATATTGAACAGCATATAGAAAGTCTAATAAACAGTGACCGTTGAAGATCCTTGATCCTTGTTTGAGACACTATACTTGTTCAACAATAATGAAAAGATTCTTTTTATTTTACTCTTGAAATGAACCAAAGTAAAATATAATCTTATGTTTATTAATGAAGTTCCTATTGAAAGAAGCGTTTTTTCAAAAGTGCCCTCATGAATTATATATTTTAATCTTAAAACTGAATAGAATCATAAATATTGCATACAGTATAAAATGTCTAATCTAGCCATGTTATCTGGGCAGAAAAGGAAATCTGACAGTGTATGTAAACTTCTTTTTTTTTCAATAACAATTCCATTGGTTATTCGTTGTTTTCCATCGGCTTTATGTCAGTCTTATCAAAAATATACAACAAATGATACTTTTTTTCCATGATAATTTCCTTTCTTCATTAAGCCATCAAAAGCATAGGTGGGAGCATCGAAAAGATTTTTTTGTCCCTATGGCAATGAAAAATTTTGTTACGTGCACTGCAAATACTTTTTAATGATACCTTTATATTTTGAATAACAAATCATCCCAGTAAATCTCAGTAATCATAAAACAATATCTCAGATAAAAAACTTATCTGTTGCTATTGGCATTCTTGGCTCAGATTTGTGACTTAAAGAAATCTTTTATCTATTCTGGCAAATGTGGTTTCGGTGAAGTGGCGGATATATTCTTAACAACTTCCTGCCATTCTTTTGATGGTCGTTTTCCCTCCTACACTTCACAACCCTTTCTTATAACGTTATACAGTGTCAGCAATTAATCTGCCTTTTCTTATTTAATGAATTGCATTTTTGATAAGAAGAAGGTTTTCATTTCAAAAGAACAAAGAAGGGAAACAGATTGCATCGGCCAATGCAAAGTCGTTTACTTGGGCCCAGGCTCTTCAAAATGTTTTATAATTTTAATTGCTGTTTTAATAACTTGGACATTAGCAACTTTTCATCAGGAAAAGACGTAATTAAGATCAGGAAGAGCATTTAAATTGTTCTCGTATTGTTCATGCTTAATCAGTTGCGTAGGTACAAGTAGCCTGTACAGTCGTATGTAGCGGTTTATACATAATAACTAAGCTGACAGTAGTTACTGAAGATGAAAATGGCTCTAACGGTACCTGTTCTCTTATCGGAGCAGACTCATCTTTTTTCATTTTACATGGTATGTTCAGTATAACAGTGTTGTTTTTGCTATTAAATTATTTTAGTTTGAAGTCACTATCTCAATGTCCTCTTTTTTGTAACTTTGTTGGGTTTTTTTGTTTTCAAAATCAAAATTTTATTACAACAGAAGATCTAGGTTTTACCATTTTGTTTTCAGTTCAAGCATCGACATAGACCCCAAGGAAAAATACATAAACATTATCGCTTCTACGTTATTTTCGTTGATGAAATAAAAGTTCCATATTTTGTAATAAACTTCTGTTTGCTTTAAAGAATTTCTTTAGAAAGGAATGTAATAATAAAAATAATTTTTACTTCAACGTTATTGTGTTTTAAACATTGAAATTAAAAATATGTTTTTCTTTTATGAAAAAAAAATATTTTTTTTTTTTATTATTTATTTATTCTGCATTTTTGGACATGTTTTTTTTGTTCTTCTGCTCTATTTATGTTGAATTGTTTACTTTTCGTTCATACTATCAAAGAAAAACAACAAGATGTAATTAGATTATGTGAACTTTTTTTGTTTTGGAATGAAGTAGCACTATATCAGTTCTCATGTAATTTCTTTATTTTTATTATCTGTGACAACGACGACCGACTGTATATAAAAAAATTCATTACTAAATGTCAGAAGAGTGTTTAATCTATTCATAAAATGAACTATATGTGTTGTATCCCTGTAAGAATTTTTAAGGTTTTTTTTAAATACAAATGTTTGATTATAGATCAACCGAATAAGTTCCTTCTAATACAGATTTTATCTCAGATTACAAATGACGTTCTTGCAAATAACAATTAATTTTTTTTATGTGTTTATCAGGAAAGCATGTGGGTAAAGCTGCGAAAAGCCGTACGCTGGTCGCCGTTTATGCAAAACTACAAAAAACAATATCCTTGGATTCAGTTAGCTGGGCATACAGGTGAGACTTATAATTTTTCAGATTGTTTGACTTCTATAAAGATATAATTGAACTTAAAGGACTTTACATTGCTTCGTAATCTAGCATATTTACATTGTGTTTTGAAATGTTTACAATGCTTTTTAATAATGTATAATATTTGTCACAGCTTTTTAAAAACCAATCGAGAATTTATACATTGTATCAACGACAAACAGAGATGAATTTAAATCCCTTTTATTCTGATTTAGTTTGTTTTGTTCTTAGGAGGTTTTAAGCCAGGTGAACAGGGCACTATATTAAAGAAAAGCTGCAAAAATGAGGTGGAAAGTCTTAAACTCCTCATGAATGATGTATTGCGGCCTTACATACCCGAATTTAAAATGGTTATTATTGAAGATGGCCACAGTTATATTCAAATGCAAGATTTGTTAGCTGAGTTTGACCAGCCCATATATGTAATGGATTGTAAAATGGGGACGAGGTGAGATATTTTCCCTCCTGCATTACTTACTCCTTCTCTTTCCCATTCGGACATACTAGAATCTGGGACCATATGACAACTTTAAACAAATACAAAATAAACGCAATTCAAATAGTTTAATTTTTGTTGTAACTCTTGGATTAGAATTAACACAACAAAACAAGTATATGATTTTAAATATACTTATATTTCGACTTATAACAGAGTTGTCTTCAGAGTAACTAAACTGTTGCATATGAACAAATTTTAAAACAAACTTAATTCCTGAGGCCATCATTCAGTCAGTTTTAAATACTTCCCATTTGGACATACTAGCCAATGAAAGCTCAGTAGTTTTTTTATTCCGAAATCTATCACTGTGTAGGACCTACTTAGAAGATGAAGTGAATAAAGTCGGGAAGCCGCGACAGGATTTGTATATCAAGATGAAGTCGGTGGATCCATCCGAGCCTACAGATATCGAAAATGAAACGCTCAGCTGCACAAAGCCAAGGTACATGCAGTGGAGGGAGCAGTTAAGTTCAACAGCAACTCTTGGCTTTCGAATTGAGGGGGTCAAGGTAACTTTCTAATAATGATCAAGATTACTTTCTTGTGTAGGATGATGTTGTGTAGGTGTAGAAGTTGTTAGTGGTTATTTTATTAACCTCTATTTAATCATTATTTTAGCGTGGCGACAATAATCCAGATAAGGATTTTAAAAAAATAAAATCTGAGGAAGATGTGATGGCCGTTTTCCAAAGATTCATCAGCAATAAGCAAAGTATTCAGGTAAAGGTCCTTTGAAGCTGGTTTCATCTATTGGCAACTGTATTTGTATTCTGCTTTGCATTTCTAAAGAGAAGTCTAACTTTCATTACTAGCCAAACTCATGACTGTCAATCATGAGGATTATTGCTTGATTATTTTTTGTAATTTTTTTAGGAAAAATATCTGGAAAGACTAAAAGCAATCAAAAATACATTGTTGTCATCCAATTTCTTTCAAACACATGAGGTGTGTGCTTATTCACTTGATTACTCAATCTTTAATTCATTTATTTATTTACTTTGTTGGGTTTTTTTTTGTTATTTAAAATCTTGAAATACGTCTTGTGGTTTTATCAAGATGTCTTTGGCAATTATGGTGCGATAATCATTTCTGATTGTTTTGGTTACAAGTTTAAATTGGTTTTCTCAAATACCTTTTGAAAAGTTTCAAATTATCCACTTAAAAAGCGACTGATTTTTCTCATGGATGTCATTGATGTATTTTTACTATTCTGGGTGTTTTACTTTGTTTCCCGTAGAACAAAAAATCTCTGCAAGATAGAATAAATTCCATTGCAATGAGTAATTCTCAGGTTTAAAATAATGTGTCAATGTTGTTTCCTATCATAGTAGATTAGTTTCCTTCAAATAATATGTCAAGTTCTTGTCTGTCTGTTACCTTAATGAAGCCAACATCCCAAAGCATCTGAGTTATATGCAAATCAAATTTTGATCATTATCATCTAGATTGTCGGTAGTTCTTTGCTGTTTATTCATGACGAATCTGGAAAAGCCAGTATTTGGATTATAGACTTTGGCAAAACGCTGCCTGTTCAAAACGGAACTGTCATCGATCATGTGACTGATTGGGCTCTGGGTAATCACGAGGACGGATATTTAACAGGTCTCAATAGTATGATTAACATATGGAGTTCTATAGAGTGCAAAAATACATAATGCAGCTTTTGTCTGGCTTCCATGCTGTGTGCAAAAGATCCGAATATCCAAGATGATGCTATACGCCAATGTATCCATCAGTGAAGATGGGATGATTCATGTTATATGGTCACGATGTAAGAAAAAGATCTCGTCAGTCCAAAGAAATAGGTTTCATTTTGGAATGAGTGACTAACAAAAATACATACCAATTATCAGCCAGAGTGGTTTTTAAAAAGTGCAATTAGAAATGATAGAACATCCTGCGTTTATAATGAAAGCAGCTTCATTTTCTTTGACTAATTAGCTAATTAGCTTACCATAACTTTCAGTTTGTTAATTGATGGAAGGGCTTTAAAAATCAATGTGTTTTTTTTTTTAACCTTGTGGCGAATTACAAATGTTGTTGAAATAAATTCTCTCCTTATGTTCCTCCATCTCGCTTATCAAATTCATAATCTGGTTCATAATCCTTTTGCGTTGGTTTTTATCCTTATTTGTTTTCAACCCTCATTTTACCCAGTCCTAATTTTTACGAGGAAGTCTACCTGTTTTTTGTATATAACTTGTAATTATTAACAGATTGTAAAAAATATTCATATTTCTTGGTACATATATATTATATACATATATAAATACATAATATTATATATTATTTGAAAGTAATTTTGTCATCAAATAACAATAAACGAAGTGATAGTTGACAAATATTGCATGTCGTTTTTGTCTTGTTAAGAAATTGTGAACAAAACACGAATCGTTATAAAAAAAGATTTGTAATAGCTGAGTCACACCAACACACCAGCTACATCAAAAGTTGAATTAAATAAAAATGATTGAATTAAAGAAACACTAACAAAGTATATATTTTTTATTTTTTTTTTTGACTTTGTTAGGTTTTCTTCGTTTAATTCGATGTCTGAGCCTTATTTTGAAGTTATTATGAAATGCTTTCACATTTTCATTCAACTTCTGGTTTTGCTTCTTTTTTATCTCTGTTATTGAGAACGAGTCTCGCTTTCTATGATGTTTATATGTTTTGGTACACAAAAACTTATAAGACATTTGGATGTTATTATGTCAGTACTGAATATATGCTGAATCTGAAAACCATACATCAGATCTGTGATCCAATTTTTGTTGTTTTTTGTTCCTGAGATTTAAACTTCTTGCTTGAGTTTCATTGGCACTTTTATGTTATGGTTATGTTACATGGTTATTTCTCCATTATACAAAGGTGTTATTCTATGGTAATATTTCGTTGCCGAAAACCTAAATTTTTTTAAATCTTAATTTTGAACTAGTATGTATCCTCCTCCACTGCAAAGGAATAAGGTGAGTTGTTTTACTTTTTGGTTCATTGTTGTTACTCAAGAAAAACTGGATATTATTTTATTATTATTTATTATTATTAAAATTATTATTTCAAATTTTTGTACTATATCCCACAACTCGGCAGTACTTTAAGCCAGTTTCCCACTAGGCGCAATATTCCGCTTGCAGTGTAGCGGCGTGTTTTTTTAATAAATTCCGCAGAAAAGTAGGATCAAGTTCAACTTTTTCATCACGGAATGTTCCGCAAAACAAATGGTTCCATTAGTTATCAAATGGAGGAAACAATAGCCACTCCACACTGAATATTCCATCTTGTGGATAACCGGCTTTAGACTGTGTGTATAACTTACAATTTGAAAGCGCTATACATTCACGGTTGAAACTCTATAATTAAAATTTGAAAGAATGAGTCATCTCTCTAAATGTACCTTCCTTAACTGAACGAAAATCAACGGACTTTCCTATCAAAAGAAATAGTGCTTTGAAATTGTTAGATTTACCTGTACTTCATGTAAACATTCAAAAAGTTTAAAGCATTAATCCTAGATGAATGATTTCAAAATTGGTTTTGCTGGATGCCTAACTAACTTTACTATGTGTCACAGTTCATTTGAGGTTTATTTACTTTATTAATTTTATTTATTTATTTTCCAAATAATATAAATAAATAGAGGCATTAATTAACATATCATTATATATAAGCTTCACCAGTTATGTTTTAGTTTTTAGAGAAAATACTCAAGTATGATTGTATGGAAATCCTTTTTATGTTACATGCTACAAGCTCAGTTTGTTGCACATTGTAACTCTTTACACACCTACATGTTTCATGTTGACGCTGTGAATGGTGTCGATCTGATTTCGAAATGTGGAAGTAAACTTAAGCCGTGTAAGACACTAGACTTCATGTGGAATGAATTTCGTGCAACTTTGCTGATAGGTGGCGAAAACCTGTATGGAGATATTATTTTCATGTTGGCACCTGGTTTTTACGATCAACGAAGAGCATATCAGCCCTTGACGTTTTCATGTAGGCAAACCAATATTACTGAAATAACGATAATGGGCAATTTGTAAGTCATTTTTCAACGTTTGTTCTTTAAGGAAGGTAATTAAGATTCTAAAGAAGTTTAAGTTTCAATGTAACTAACATGTATCACATGATTGTTGTGTTTGTTTACATTGTCTTTACATTTGTCGTATCCCTTTTAAATTTCGCTTTACGATGGTACAATCTATAAAATTGAGTTTTCTTTGTTTGAGAGTAATACTCCTCCTACACTCACTCCCTCCCTTTTGCGGCAAATGCCTCTAAGTGGATCGAAAAAAATTTTGGTCAAATTTTTAGGACCCGGATAATTCCAATTCCTTATATACAGAAACATTCATGAAGAGTAGGTTTCATATTAGTCATCAGAATGTTACGTTTGTTTACTATAGGTCATCTTCAGAGCCTGTCCAAATTGAGCATGGATTTGATATCAGTCACTGTGAGAGGGTATCTATTTTCAATGTAGAATTTCGAAGTGTCAAGCAGATAGTCAGCATGACAAGGATCAGCTTTATCCTTCTGGAAAACATTGTTATTAAAAAGAATATGGATCAGCCCATCATTTTGATTTCGAATGTAAACACAATGGTAATTGAGAATATGACTATTAGCAAGAATGATGTACAGCATTCAAACTTTATGGTTGATTCAATGGCATATGCTTTGGAGTTCAGAGAATTGTCTACTTTAAATCTGACAAACTTGTACATAGCTAATAATCATAATTTGAAACTACTTTTCAGATTCGTGAAGAACGTCTTTAATGTAAATTTAACTATCTTCGAAAATGAGAATTTTGCAATGACCTATGCAAAATCCAATGTCCACAGCACTGGATTGAACATGACAAGTAACTTTGGTAACACGATCGACAATAATTATGTTCAACTTTGGCACCATTCAAATGGCACTTTTGATGTAAGATTGTTTTTTTAGTTTGCTGGAGCATTTTTTTCCTCTCCCATTTCCTCTCATTTAATATTTCATCACCAAATTTCATGATGTTCAGTCAAGAAATTAATTCCAGATAATTCCTTAAACTTAGCCATCACTTTAATCTCTTTATGTATTTTGAATTCATGTAAGTTCTTTCCAATTTGCTCCAGCATGGATGTAATGATTGAAATGGTAGTTCATGTGAAAAGGAAAGGGGTGAATAATACAAACAGTATTGAAGCAAAGTTTGAGTTCTCCAGCAATATCCTATCCGTCTGTTGTTAGGTCAAAATATCTCTCAGAAGTATTACGTGTCTGTTTTTATAAGCACCACTTTTATAAACACTTTCACCAAAAAGATTGGCACCATCATCCTTAGGTTCAAAATCATTTTCCACTGTACCTCATACTTTTTCCTGTTCAACGTTAACACAAATGTGTTGGAAGCCTTAGCCATATATTTCTTTTTTGTGTTATATATCAATTAAGCACCACTTAAGCAACAAGAGCAACAAGGTAGGTTCAAAATGGCAAAAAAATAAGCACCAATGAGCCTGAGCGATGTTTACTTATAAAAGCATGTCTTCCTATATGAAGAAGTATGTTGTTAGTGTCTTATTAACCGTGTATTTTAGAATATGGATGTAGATTGCAATACGTATAAAGGCACTAGTTTTGGTAGTGTATTTGGTCAGCATGATAACTCGAACATCGCCTGTTCAAAGTGTAATTCTCATGACTGTGAAGGTATGGGTTGTCACTCCTATTTCATCATAACTGTTATCTCTCCCCCATTACTGTTTTCTCCTGCATCTAATTATTTCCCTCTAGCTTTACATAACAGATTTCAATAATCTCTGAGAAAAGGAAGAATGTTATATGTACCCATTTTTGTATCTTTTAGTGAAATGTGTGGAAGGATATGAGAGACTGGGAATAGTATGTTCGAAATGTCCTCCTGGTACATCTGCTGGGCAGTGGGATCAACAATGCAACAGGTAGTACGGGTTGACCTTCTCCTGTAAATTATCATTATTATGTTTACCCAGGATAACCTCCTCAGTTCTGATAGAAATGTTATCAATGAGGCTTATGGGTAGGAGGTCCAAGAGCCCCTATCACCCTGTATTACCAATGAGATTATTAACATGCTTTTCATTTATGCTTTAATAGCAAACATTCTTCTCTACAAATTTCGACATACCCTTCGATCCGCCGCTGTGGGTATCGATGCTTACAAGTAAAGATGGTTATGTATTTTTCTTTCTCTTATTCAGATGTGAGCATGGCCATTACTCCTCGTTACCAGGTTCGGCAAATTGTATTGAATGTTCTGAAGAGACATACTGTTCTAAAAAAGGGTATGGAAATACTTTAATTTTTTTAGTTTTAAACAAGAGTACACTAACCTAAGGCGATACTATGATGGCCCAGAAGCCCTCACTTCAGTAACACGGTTCTCTTCTCAGCATACACTGCACTGTTCTCGAGATACACTGCACTGTTCTCGAGATACACTGCGCTGTTCTCAAGATACACTGCACTGTTCTCAGCATACACTGCACTGTTCTCAAGATACACTGCACTGTTCTCAAGATACACTGCACTATTTTTGTTATGCATTTAGTTTTGTATTTCTCGATGCAATTGACACTTCACAGTAAGAACGAATTTATTTGGGATTAACGACTGAAATTGGTGGTCAATGGTAAATCATTTGATTTTGAAGCACTTCAATAACGGATACACAAACTTTGAGTTTTTTTCTTTTTCCAAGACAAAGCTTAGTCGTCAGTTTGTCAACCATAAAACGAAGGTTAGCAGGCTAAAGAAGGACAATACATACAGGACATGAAAGAAAAGGTCTATGGAAAGAAGTAATTAAGCTGCTAGTTGATACGTAAAGTTGAGAACACAGTAAAAAAGTCATCAAGTCGTCATCAGTTATCATAGGTTATGTATACAGCTTTCCATTCCATTCCATCCATAACATGTCTCAGTCGGTAAAGTACAGACTAGATTACCAATCTCTCGGTTACCGAGAACTGTACTTAAAAACGAGAAGTGTTTGATAGGTTGAGAAATGTGTCGGAATGAAACGAGCATTTATTAGCGCCTTTTTTTAAGGCTTTACATCTTGAGAACTGTACGATTTTATTTTACGCGAAGTGCACAGTTTTTCTTATGAAGTGCACTCTATTGATGAGACTAGCCTTGTGGGCCATCGTACTATAAATAAATAAATATGAGCTATCCCTATTCCCCCATATATTTATTAAATTTTCGTGGTTTTAAGTGTTCTCGTACGCTTTCGTGAGAAGTTGTGGAATCTTCTGGTCCTTAAAGTTTTGGCTTGTGTAAGTGATATGATGGCGCATGCGTAGTAAGTATCTTGGTTTGCTTTTCTATTTAGATGTATTTCATGCAGGGAATGTAGAAATGATTTTTTTACATCTGGCAAAGGAGCAAGTGCTTGCTCAAAGAGTAAGTTATATGGGTTCTTTCTGTTTACATAATAGACCTTGAGTTCATGTTTTTATGTTGTAAGAACGGACCTCGCTTTGATGCGTTTTGTTGTTTCACGGTATTTATTTAGCTATGCATCTTATCAACACAGAAACCCGGTCTGTACTGATAATCATGTCTGAATGCGACATAAAAGCATGAATTCGGGATAGATCTAGAACCAAGCCTTTCTTTATTGGACACTATCGGGACATAAGAAAAGGTGTCCGCTATAAGGAGGTTTCTGTTATATGAGGGATTGGTTTTCTAGGGGAAAAAGGCATCCTTTGCCTGCAAACAGTGTCCGCCATGATGAGGTTTCTGTTATGTAGACGCTTTTCTTCTTTTCGTGATGTCATCCCGACTAGAAGGGTATGAGTTGGCCTCTCTATAGAGAAGTTTGACTGTATAACATCTGAATTGATAAAGTATTTTCTTGTGTGACTGTTCTCATTACTCCGTTATTCAGCATACAACTTCCACAATGCAATCCTGTAGTGAATGAATCGTTATGGTTTGTTTTTTGTCATGCCAATGAAAACACAGGGCAATCTCTAAGAAGCCGTCACCATGGCTAGCAAAAAAAAGATGTCCGTTTTATAGAGACTTTACCTAGGAGATTTTGACTGCAAATCCATCCATCAGTACATGGGGTTTGTGTCCGTTATAATACAAAGATGCCCGCTTTATAGAGATTCCACTGTAGTTTGGTTGGTTTTTCCCTGTCATTATGACTTTGGTCCTTATAGAAATTTCAGATTAAATTCTCTTTCAAACAATTTTTTTTTTTTTTTTTTTTGCAGTGACTACGTTATTCAGTGTGTTGGTAGCGTTGGTTCTTTTACTTACATTTTCGCCGATCATTTTATGCTTAATTAAGAGAATTCGGTCTCGTAATATTGGTGAGAACAGTAACCTTCTTGATGAATGTGAAGATGAAAGAGAAGAACCTTCAACAAAGTAAAATTGACCATGGATGTTGGCTTTTCAACTAATCTGCATATCTAGGAATCTCCACTAGGCGGAAAATGTCGCGGTTGACGATTTTTATCGCTGCAGCGATGGTTTCTACTTTTTCTTGTGTCTACGTTTCCCTTCGCGATTTCCATAACATTAAGCCGGTTTTCCACTAGACGGAATATTCAGCGTGGAGGGGCTTTTTTTCTCTATGTGATCACTTATTGAACCATTTCATTGGCTTGCGGACCGACTTTTCCTCGAACGCTTTTGGCAGAATTTGTTAAAAAACAAAAGCTGCTAGATTGCAAACTGGTTTTAGCATGTGTCGAGGTGGAAAAAACGCCCATCGTGACATTTTCCGCCTAGTGGTGTACTGCCTTATATATAAGATAACAGATGAGACTATCTTCACTATATATATATATATATTCTATTTTTTTGTATTACTTTATTTTGTTATTATCTTTCTTTAAGAGGATTATTTTTTGCAATTTTTTTTGGGGATTTTGCAAAATATAAGTCCACGTAATACAATGGAGTTTCGCGAAAATAATTCTCCATGTTGCTAAGTTCAAAAGATTCAAATAAGAACATTATTTCTGGTCCGCATAATTCAAAAGCATGTAACACGCGGTGATTTGCCCAGAGTCTGCGAACTCAAAATAAATGAGTACCCTGGGTAGTTCGATATGCCTTTAAGGTTTTTTTCAGTTTTTTACAAGTATATTGGTTATTACAGGTATAGAGGGAATGTGTATATTTTGTAAATGGTAAAAGATTTAAATATATGTAAATTTTGTAAATTTGTTTTGTGTCTGATATTTTCGCTGCAATGGAGAAGTTTTATTTTTATGATGTAGATAATTATAAAAAAAACAGAAGGTTTTATTTTATATTCTGAAACCGTTTCATTTCTATATATATATATATATATATATAACACACGTTTATTTTTTATTAGAACATTCAACTTTGATCAAGCCTTCAAACTTTCTTAACTTTTCAACTTTGAAGCCTAAAAATGTCCTTAATATGTTCTTGATTTATACACTGAATATGTAAATATCTAAAATTCGAAATTCAACGAACTGGTTAACATTTCCCATTTTGATTACAATACTCTTGTGTTTGACTATTACCATGACATTTTCGTGTAAAATGTGAAAATATTTTCTTAAGAACAAACGTTCATTAGTCTCGATTGATTGACATTAGAAGCCTTATGTTCTTATACTTTTGTTCTAATAAAACGTTTATATATATAATATATTTTTGTAATGTGCAGTATTCATCCAGAAATAGCGCAAAGAGAATCCAACAACGGGTCACCATTCGTTTCACAACCTTTCTCAAAGTAAGTGAATTTTCAACCGCCACAATTCTTAAGTGACAAAACTTTAATTTTTGCATTGAAATTTCATTTTTCTTAAATCGTTTTAGTTATATACGAATGTGTAGGAATACTTATCAAATGAATTATATCTATAAAAAACATTTATCACTTGATTAAACGAAGTTTCTTATTTAATGTGGAAATTCGAAAATTTTGTGGAATGGAATTAATATGCATCGCTGTCGTAAAAAAATTGGTTAGATGCCACGAAGTAAGTGACACAGCCTTAACCATGTGTGTTGTGGTTGATAGACTCAAGGTCTATTCTCGTCCTTATCGAGGGAGATGCTAACCTTCTCTCGGCTCATACAACACGTTCATATATAAAGGTTCAATTTTATTATACTTGATTACTTAACTGAAAAATATTACTTGTGGTTTGCAAACTACTGTCGCCGTCGTAAATAATTTTTTTTTTTGGTAACTGATAAATATTCCATGAAAAAAATGTAAATCCGAAGAAAACAATCTACCTCTTTCTTTTTTTTTTCTGTAAATGAAAATGCAACTTTGCGCATGCGCGAAAATTAGAACTACTCAAAACACGAACTAAAGCAATAAACATGTCATGAGATTTCTTTTAATGTTTTTAAAAAATGTGTTAGTTTTTTCTTAACAGAATATTCATGCGAAACTGCAGACGTTGCAAAATTTTAATAGTTTGATTCGTTAACTTTTTCAGTGATGCAAAAAAAGTTAAATCCAATTCAACTTTATTTTTTTGGTACGCAAAGAGAGTTATTAATACGCATATTTCCGAATTATAATCAATGCGCATGCCCAATGATACGGTGCGTGCTGATACGCGTACTATTTTTTGGAAATCCCGCTTTACAATGAGAACGGATTCATTGGCATACAACCAGTCTCTCTTGTTCTCTTCAAAACGTGTCTACAATACCAGCTGCCCTCCAGTCTGCCTTTATGACATCACGGCCTTTTTCTGACTGAAGGAACTCGTAAACGTTTCTCAACACCTAAGCAAGTTGAAAGACGAAGATCAACCATATCCGGATGACACCAAAACGATTGTCTCAAATCAAAGAGAAGGAGAACACACTATGTGTTTCTTCAGACGAAGAAGATAACATCGAACTATTGTATTGTAAATTTTAAAGTCATATCCTAGAAAAATGTATTTCAACACTTTAATAATGGGTTTTAAATTAACAAGTAACTTTTTTAACGTCCTGGACATTTACCTTCCATTTAATTAAAGGGTATATTAATTTTGTGCCTCGTTAGTTTCCTGGAATAAGGTATGGTGTATCAAAGCATGCGAAAGTTGTATTGAATTCAACTTTTTCCGAAGGATACGCGTATCAGTCAACAGATGAAAATCCGTTATTTCTGCAATTTCTGCAAGGTAAAAAAAAAAAAAAATTCAAGATGGCTGACGAAGAGGACGCACTGATCACTAAAATATTCGTCTGTTTGAATTTTTGAAACAACAAGATTTTATATATTCGATAATCTGTTCAAATAATTGTACTTCTGCGTTTTTTATTGCCTTAAAATAATAAATAACCGCTTAGAGACTTTTCTGGTAAATTTTAGGCAAATTCTTAAGGAACTGGGTAGAAACACGTTTCTTGCGCATATTAAAACGGGCAAATTCTGAGCTGAGCCTGTGCATATATGAGGCGTTTACATACTGGCCAAGCTGAATCTCAGATTTGTTGTCCCCAGCTTGTTCAGCTCCATGTTTATTTGCTAAACGCAGAAAAATTGAAAAGTAATCGAGGCAAATGATCACTAAATATCATATGTTCATGCTAAGAGATGCACGAAAAGAAAGTGAAGCAATAAGAGAACATCCGGGTGTTTGTTACCGTCAATTGAAGTGGGAGACGAGGACTTAGGTAGCCACTTAATGTGCAAGAGTATAAAAACTTGGAATTTAGCGTTGCGAATTCAGGTCATTTTCACTAAGCTAGTATAGGAGGGGAACTTGAATAAACGAGAACGCTTATGGAATGTAAGTCAAATATAAGCAGTAAGTAAGTAAAAAGAGTTGTTTTGTTGTGAAAAATAATGTCCTCTTAAAAGACGCAATTTGGAAGATAACACACTTCAATATTGCAATTTGTACGAAAGAACACTTAACATGCAAATTGCATATGTTTTTCTTGCTTTTCTTGGCATGGCAAACATTTTCATATAGGAATGGGTGTCGTCTAAACTTCGTAGAGAAACTCAGTCCTCATTATTGGTGTTGATATGAAGATAGATCGCTGGAATTTGATGGCAGTTAGGGGCCACCGTACTTTCTAGTGTATTGGATAATTTATCGTGTAAATATTCGATATCTTGCTATAAACGATCGTATTTCAACAAGCTAATTGAGTTATATGGCAAAATTACACAATTTTTTATAAATAACATTAGACCACGATCTGTAGGTCCATGTTTTGTCACCCCAATCGACAACAGAAGCATATAAAAAATCGCCAGTAAAAGGTAATAAAAGAACCAAAAGAAATATTTTACTTAACAATAATTTTTACAAAGTCTATGTTATTACCTGGCTTATAATACTTGGCAAGATCCTCACCCTCTGGATTAAAAACTCGCAGTAACTGCTTTCAGCCAAATCAGCCGCGCCATATTCCGACATTTTTTTATGGTCGAGAAAAAACCGGAAGGGCAAGGGTCAGAGACAAGTATTTAATAGTATTTCTTTCGAAAACTTAACTTTACAAGTTTATATATTATCTTTGGAGTGATTTTCCTAACTGCCTAAATATAAGAACACGAAAAGATGATTACAAAAGCACAGTCTGCAATTGTTTTTAAAGCGAACTTACCTAATTTTCTTTTTTCATGATTCTGTTAACTTGTAATTACACTGGCAAATACAACTGGAAGGTGGCATTTTCAAGTTCTATTTTTCTCCTGAAATGACAAGTAAGACAGAGTATAAATAAAACAGAACGTTTTCAAAAAACGAAATTCTTATATAAAAAGAAAATTCAAGAGGGGCTTTATAAAACCATCAGATTCTTCTGTATTTGTGTGAAACTATAAAAAGATTTCTCTTCCACTTCTTTCTAATCCCTCACCCCCAACCAAACAAACCAACTCGTACGTATCAGTAAACAACCACATAAAGATAAAAATATGTTCTTAGCATATAAGATCAGCATAAATAAATATAAATATATGATATAATATAATATAATATAAGAATATAAATAATAAAATAGACTGTAACATAAAGATATAGATCTAAGCACTAAAATTTTATTGATAAGTGGAACTTTAAACTCGAATGGTAATAATTCCAACTATTAAACTCGCTTTAAATCATGAGAAATCGAAACCAAATACTGACGACAGAGATCAGATGGCAACACAACCACTGCCTAACTATAGCAAACAGAACCGGACCGAAGATAACACTTTCAGCTTGGAAAAAAAAAAAAGACGAAAAAAATTGAAGCTGGATGCGAAATAATTTATTTCCAACGTTCGCCTTTTCTTTCTTCCTTATTTTGTATTTTTTTGGACAGAAAATACTTTCTCCTTATTTTGGAGTGCCAACGTTAAACAAGAAGTGAAGGCCATTAATTGAACTAGGCCAGCCCGCTAATTTGACTCGAAAGTAGGAAAGCTGTACTTGTGGAGAACAGCAGGTCATCCAGACGTCCAACATAGGGGCATTTCCGTCCTCGCTGCCTCAAGATAAACAAACTGTCAGTCCAAAACAACCAAGCACAACTTGGCGTAAAAATGGCGCATGCATTACTAAACATTACTTGTTCTTCGCCATTAAGTTTTGAAGTGTTCGTGTTGATGCAACCACAAGATGAAACATCTTAAAGGGCTCTATACGTACGCCGGTCTCTGCCAAGCTAACCCTTTCTTCGCCGTGCCGAGTCAGGCATAGTGCCACCCCTTTACATACAGAGAAGATCACTATCAACACAAACGGAAGCATGCTGTTTTGGGAGGAGATTTGAAATATCAAACGAAAATTTCAGTGTTTGACTAACCTGCACACACTATAACAAAATGAACATGTGACCAAATATGCAGTGTTTGTTCAAAAATAATTTACACATATTCATCATTATGAAATATTTATTTCACATCCAGCAGAGATGAACAGAAATGATATAGAAGGAAAGTTAAACGACAGGAAAACTCGGATACGACAGCCGACACTCAACCAACCCAACACATCACTATAGATGCGAGAACAAAACAGAACTTTAGTTTCCAAACTCTCTAAACCCATCATGATATTGTTAAAACTCGATAGATAAATAATTAATAAAAAGATAAAAATTATTATAAAAATGATCTCACAATTTCTTCTTTCACATCGATATTTTTGTTCCATCGTGAAACTAAGTTTTAGAAGCAATGAAATATAAGATGATAAAGCATGCACGTGTTTTTGTGAGGCTCTCTTGAGACATACAAAGTTTGTTCACTTGAAAAATAATTATAATCAGCACGGACTTTGCAAGACCGATGTTTAATGTCCTAAACCTCTTTTTGTGTTCTGCGTTTTCTACCCAAATCAAGTATTATATGTTAAGCTTGGTTTCCATTAGGACCTTATAGTGCGTTTTAATGCAGCCTTAACGCTGGCGCCCATTAGAAGCTTCAAGAAACTTCAATTTAGTCTTCAAGCAGCTTAACCCAATGTGCTGGATCTAGGCGTTTTCTTCGAGTTCAAAAAGAAGACAGACCCTGGGTTTGAGGTTCACGTAAATTGTAATAATGTCTCTCCAAGAAATGCAACTTGACAAAAATCAAACAAAGTGGATGTTTGACAATATACAACTACAAGATAAATATAAAAAAAGTCACTTTGCAGAATATCAGCAAGTATACACGGTTTTTTTTTATAAGAACATTCAACTCTGATGAAGCCTTCGAATGTCCTTAACTTTTCAATTTTGTAGCCTAAAAGTGTTCTTAATATGTTTTTAAGTTATGCACTATTGAATATCTAAAATTTAAAATTCATCTTCCAATATAGTTGAGTACGACAGTAATGATGTGACATAAACTTGACTTTCAAATGATGTCACGGTAATGATGCCATTTTATTCCGTGACATAAAATATGAATATTATCAAGAATATTATCATCATTCTCGTGTTTAACTATTACAATGACCTTTTCTTGTAAAGTGTAAATATATTTTCTTAACAACAAACGTTCTTTAGTCTCGATTGTTCTTGGCATGTTCTTATCTTTTAAACCTTCGAAGCCTTATGTTCTTATATCCTTTGTTCTTATAAAAAAACGTGTAAAGCGCGATATTGTATTTAACGAGGCGTTCCTTGTCAAAACTTATTCGAGATTCAGATTCGAGTTTCAAGGACGTGATAACCAATGTATTTTGCTGCTTCAAATTGTACACAGCAGCACCTGCAGCTTCTCCACCACGCGCTTACGTCGCTAAACATGTATATGGGAACTGGAATACACTGTGAAGAGGAACAAACGTTTTTGTCCGTTTTTTACCTCAATAAGATCAAGATTATCGGTGATATGTTTACACCACGAGAAATCATAAGATGAGAGAACCTGTCATCACAATGGCTGATCGCAGATTTTTAATTTTTTCAAGGGTGGTATCAAACTTTTTGCCCAACGAAAAATTTCGTTCTTTCTTAAAATTTCATATGATTTATGATTTATGTGTGTGTATGTAGAAACTACAACAGCAGAAAGATAATACTCATGATATTCGACTCTGAGTTTCACACATACGCGATCATCAGGAATATATTGTTTTACCTTAAAGATGCAAAAATACAGAATTTATCTGAACAGTTAAATACAAAAGATACTCTTTTGAATATTCGAATACATCTCAATAACAATAATGATCCAAAGCTATGTTACCCAAGATTTTAACATAAATTTGTTAATATGTCTAATTGATATGTTATTTATAATTTATATTAGTTTGATGAATATTTATTAGAAGAGTGCTCAATATTATAACTATTATTAATAAATTATTATAAATATTATATTTCCAACACTAAAGACATACCGAACTACCCAGGGTATCACTTATTTTGAGTTCAAAGACTCGGGGCAAGTCACCGCGTGTTACATTCATTTCAATTATGCGGACCAGACTATATTTATCATTATTTTGAACTTATAATAATTTATTATTCGCTCCTTCATTAATTTACTGACCGCGGAAAGTTAGCTGGTCTGTATATTGCTCTGACAATTCTTCATCGTTTTCAAAGCAAAACAACATGCAGAGATTAAGAATTTGCTGGCTATATTCGATACACAAACACAGTTAAGTGCAACAAAGATAATAAAAATATATTCTTTTATATTTCTAGTTATGTTATATTAAATTCTTCAAAACTTTTCTTGGTTCTATTCATCTTTTTTGAGCAATTCTCTTAAAAATCATATTTTTCTGCTAAATGGTTAGACATAACAGCCTTTTTTGTTTAGTATAAACATTAATGTAATGTTTCAGAAGAAAATTTACACTTAAATACTAAATTTATGGTGAAAACAGGTTAGTAATTTCTGTTTGTATATTCTCTCGCTTAAATTTTAATTTCGTGGAACCCACGAAATTAAAAATAGACCCTGGGTAGTTCGGTATGCCTTTAAAAACATTAAAGGTAAATAACTTCAAGTTTCATGCTTGACGCATTCGTCAGTAGACACAAGTGAAACTCGTCAGATGTACACAAGTGAGTTTCACTTTTAATGTTTTTAATGTTAGAAATATAATATTTTGATTTATCATTTATATATAATTTTTTTTATATAAGCACCTTTATAAGGACCAGAGACTCAAATTCACTAAAAATATAAACAACACCTTAGGCTCAAAATCATAGTGAGAAATTTCCTGGTTCCTTACACTTTCTCTGTTTCAAAGAGATAGATAGTCCTTCTCTCTTAAGTTAAGGTATAGGTAGTAGGTGGTTTTGGAACTTTTGAGGATATATACTCTGATTTCATATATCAATCTTGATATATCAATAAGCATCACTTAAGCACCAAAATAGGATCAAAATGGCGAAACATTTTACATTTGTCTATCCTGAAGAAAGATGGCTTATAGAATGAGATGGGTATAGTTGCTTCTTATTTATGTCACATAATTGATGTTTTTCTAAAAATGACATAATGCATGTTGTTTAATTTATTGAAAACATTATTTTTTTTAAATGTTAATAAGAACCATATGGTGCAAAACGGTAGCAGAATTTCAAAACTAAGTCGTAATACGAACAGAATAGATACAAAAAAATTCATCCGAGTTTTAAACTTTGTTAAGTGTAAACAAGGTTTAATAAAGAAACAGCATTGCTTAAAGCAAAAGAAATTATTTTTATATACATTATGAACTGTAGGTGAGCCGAACGAATGCCTCGGCAACAAAATAATACTTAATTTCAAGTGATATACTTCGCATTTAGAAGTAACTGAAATTCTCCTTTTTGTATTTCATGGGAATAAGATCCGTTTTTTCGTGAATAACTGGTAAATATCAAAATACTACTGATTGTTTTGATAAGCTTTGGAAAATTCCTAGCCTGCGTTCGTTCATACAATTTATATAGTTTCGTAAAGGGAACTGCGCAGAGTCTAAAGCGTGGGCTAAATGCCATTTCGGCCGGAGTAGTAGTAGTAGTAGTAGTAGTAGTCCAAGGGTGTTTTAATACAGTATTCGCTTTCGCTGCTACCATAATAAGCTGATGTTGTTTATGAGAAATTTTCTTATTTACCTTTTCACTTCAACTAAATTATCTTATGGCAGAAAAAACATTTCCCTTTCATCAGATTGCAAGGTTTAACTGATGAAAGGTCTATACTGAAAGTTAGATTATGGTTTCATGAGGTTATGAAGAATAACAGGTACGTAGAATCTGATTTTCACAATAACAATAACAATAACAACAATAAAAATAACAACAAAAAGGAATTGATTAAAAAATCGTTACAACTCGTAAGACTCAAATTCACTGAAAATATAAACACCACCAAGACTCAAAATCATAGCGAAGGAAAGAAATTTCCTTGTTCCTTACACTTTCAAATGTTTTTGCTGGTACTTAGTAAAAATAAAGTCTTCTATTCTTTTTCTATTTTACATTTTTTCTTACCATTTACGAAAGCATATTATTCCACAAATATCTTTGGAACAAGTGAAAATTTGTTGAAATTCGTCAAGACAGACAAATTTTAAGCTTGGTGGCGTTAATGCAAGAACGAGGCATAACTTGACTTTTGCCTCACTAACCCATACAAAATTTATAAGAGTTGCACCATTAACTTATATAATTTCCACATGCATACTTTGAAAACCAAATACAGGTGTGATATACTGAAAACAAAAACTGTTTTTTTTTTTGAGAGAGAGTAATGTTTCTTATGGAATAGAAAATTTTTGCACTTACTGAGAAATTACATTCGATATGAGCACCTCCTCATTTTAATGCAATATTACAAAACCTTAGTAGAGGCATAAATAAAATATTAAGGTGAAAAGTGAAAAGTAAAGTGATAGGGGCAGATGCAGCGGCTATTTTCCCATCGTTTATTGTATTTTTGTCGTTGTTTTTTCGTCTGCATTATTGATGAAATAAATGGAATGGAGATAAATGAGTCCAAAATAAATAACGACGAGTAAAGCTAATTGAAACAGAAGAATACATATCTAAAAAAATATTGCAGTTTAATGAGGGGGAGGATTGCATCTATTATAAAAAGGAAACTTCAATTTTGTTTTCAGAATTTTCCATTTGAAGGTTCACACGACATTCAGGCTCATTAGCTATTTTGAAAGATGGCAAACACAAGCTATGCTTTTATTGGGAATGATACAACAATAATAAATGGAAATGAAACGGAACCTGTCAGTGAAGAAGAATGCATCCAAAATGTTTATTACCGTACCACCATGGTAACCTTGTTCGTCTTGTCCATTTCCATGTCTGGTGCGGAGAATGTTGTGCTATGGATAGCTTATGTGGCAAACAAAGGCTTGAGAACAAAAGCCAACACCTACATGATCAGCTTGTCGTGCAGCGACTTCTTCACCACTATCTCACTAGCTTGGATGGAAGTTTACTACATCTGGCACTATCCGTATTGGTCTTTTGGAGAACTGGGTACAATGTTGCAAAATTCGTTTTGGTGTTTGTCACTCGTCACGCCGTTTGCGCATGTTACTGTTATGACGTACGACCGATACAAAGCCGTCGTATCAACGATCAGCTACCAGTTGATGCACTCCTGGACATTTGAATACGTGAAGATTGCCTGCATATGGATATACAGTGTGCTAGTTGTGGTATTAATGCAATTTCATTTTACGCCCGCCCCTGGCAAAAAATACGAATGGAATGTTGCGCCTGTTTGGTATTATCCTTTCTTAGGGATTCACATCGCAATACCTCTCGCTGTTTGCTCCGCCTTTTACTTGAAAATCTTACAATACGTGCTGAAAGAAAGAAAGAATTTGCAACGTATGCAGGGCGGCAAACTTGGAGAGATCAAGCTGGCGAGGACTGTTGCTATAATCATCATTTGCTTGTACGTGGTGTGGCTACCAGTTATCGGGATGGAGGTCGTATATGGGGTCCTTGCGCACACCTGCATCGTTTCACAAGTTGGAACAGCCAGCGTTTGGTTAACATGTACATCTGGTGTGATCAACCCCATCATATTTCTCTCCAAAAATAAGGCATATCGTAGCGCGATCAGATCCTTCTTTTGTGGAAAGCGCAAAAGTAAAGCAAGTGCAAGCGATGCGAGCTTAGCCTCCAGCAAAACAAACAACACTGACACGTAAATAAACCGCCATGAAGACACAAAAATTTAACAATCAAAACAATATTTTCGTTATAAGGACGTCTTTACAACGTCTGAACGTTACGACGTCATGTGCCTGCTTGGCTTCAAATTCGCGCATACAGACATACATATGGTCACGGCCTATCGGTGACTTTATATCATATTGTGGAAACGTAAAATAAGCTTTTACTGTCAAAAGAGGTTCCGATACGAATCACGTGATCTTAACGACTTATGTAAGAACACCAAAATTCGATTGAAGACGTCGAGAAAAAAGTAAAGAATCGCTAAAATCACGTGACCGCTGTGGCGTAACCCCTTCAACAAATGAATGATTATAAGTATGAAATCTGTATTTTCATTTTATAAATCCATATAACTTATTTCTTCTTTCCCAGGAATACAATATCATCGTAGTCTATGTTTAATATGTAAACTCTTCCTTTTCCATTTTCAAACATTTGAATTTAAGTCCTCTTGTTGAAAGTGCCTCACATTATAAATTGAACTAGCGTAGTGTGTAAAAACATTTTACAGTTTTTCCCCATAAATTGTTTTTTACACGCAATACTGCTATGATAGGTCTGTGTATATACAAATTGTTGTGTTTCTCCATCTTAGAATTATATCATATTTAACACAAATATTTTGGATCGATCATTCAAAGAATGCTATTATCCCTATTTTTCAGTGCTATTTAGAGATTTCTAAAGTTGTACAGTTAAACTAAAAGCTAAAATTCCAATGCTCAGAGATTTAGAAAAGAGACAATACAACGTATACTCCTACCTAACCAATGTGTACTCCTACCTAACCACGATAAAACTTCTGATATATAAGAAAATACCTTCAAATTTCCCTATTAACTAAAGCTAACAAAAACAATACCTTCTCAGACGTTTTCATCTTTCAATTCTTTATTCTGCTATGAATTGTGAAAATGTCAAAACCCAAAACTCCACTTGGGCATCATGATACAAAAACCATGTAAATATGTATGTAATCACTCTCTCCTTGCATTACAATCATTTATACTATTCAATTTTATAATCTAAAAAAGGTATCATTCAAATACTATCAAAACAATATGATAATGATCTTGCTACCTTCGTTTACCTTAATAATAACAATCCACATACTACAATGAAATACCAAATTAACTGCTAGCTACACATTTCGGCATAGTAGTCAAAACTAACTGATACGAAAATGCTACGTTCAACCGCATTAAAAAATAGACAACTGATAACACATAACAGGTCTACATCGTCTATCTCGTCGGATAGAATAGTTACTGATAACTATCAATGTTGTTATTCTTTATTACTAAACTTAAAGCGTTGAATAAAAAAATAAAAACAAAAACAAAAATTTTACACACAGCGTCTTCATTTCTCGTTTAAAGAAATGAATGTTGAGAAAATTTGATAAAGTTTCGAACGCAAAAAACGGTGCTTCTAACCTTTGAAATCGCGTTGGCTAGGCGAATGTCATTTAGGTTGTGTTCGATTCTAAGCGAGTGTGAACCTCTAACACACAACAATGTTGATCTTAAAAGACTATACGAGAGTTTTGTTCTTATAAAGTCCGTAACTCTCTGTTCCGTTTCACCTCTCTTCTCTGATATCATTTCTGCAAGCCATTTATAAAATGTTTTACATTCGCGTCCCATGCCGCCACTTGTTGAAAATACCAGGGGTGTGAATGTGCCATTCTCTACATTTGTCACCCGTTCGTTGTAATGCCTCTTCTTTTCGCACTCGTTTCTTTTGAAGCATTTTTCAGGATCCATACCCCTGTACCTCCGAGCGTTTAGGTCAAAGACCCTTATATCAAAAAATGCTCTTTGTCCAGGAGTCCAGAATCCCGTTGCGTTGATGTCAAGTCGTGCTTCTTGGCTTCTGTTAGCGCTGCGCTGTGAAAGATATTCACCGTCCATTTCCAACATTCTTGGTTCTTTTCGAACATTCGGGCAGACTTCGTCTAGCATAACGGATGTCAGATCACGGATCTCGTTATGCCTTAATGTAACGAAGCCTCCTTTCTTGCATGACAACGCGTGTGTGATGTCGAATCGGCTTCCGCATACGCATTTGCTAGGTAGTCGAGGTAGCGACCAGTTGTATCTGATGCGTATGGAGTCTTGAAATTGCTTTTTGTTGAGTTCGTAACCCAAATCTTTAATTGGCAAGTTTGTTAGCCAATTTGACGCTCCGACCATTGACTTGGCTTCGTTTGTTCTCTTCTGATCTTTGTGATGTCTTACGGCTCAACACTCCACGAAGTAATAAAAACCCGTCAGATGGAGCTAGAGATTCCCCTAACGGGAGATTCCTACGGAAAAAATAAACATCCATTGACGAACTTCCCGAGAAAATTTTCCTAAAGTTCTTTCTTTCAAAGTTAGGTAAGAAAAAAGCAAGATTGTGTATTAGTATAAGAAGATAAGCCCCCCCCCCCCCCCCCCCCCCCTGTCAATTGGAAATAAACGACCATACTAAGCGGAGAGTACTTTAAAGGCATACCGAACTACCCAGGGTCTATTTTTAATTTAGTGCGTCCCACAAAATTAAAATTTGAGCGAGAGAATATACAAACAGAAATTACTAACCTAAATTTAGTATTTAAGTTATAAATTTTCTTCTAAAACATTACAATAATGTTTATACTATACAATAAAGGCTGTATTGTTCCTAACCATTTAGCAGAAAAATATGATTTTTAAGAGAAACTTCTGGTGAAAGTTTACCATAGTGTCTGTGAGGATTTCTCAGAAGATAGATAAAACCAAGAAAAGTTTTGAAGAATTAAATATAACATAACTAGAAATATAAAAGAATATATTTTTATTATCTTCATTGCACTAAACAACTGTGTCTGTGCATCGAATATTGCCAGCAAAAGTTGATCGGGATTCTTCTTTTTCTCTCCCTGTTGTTTTACTTTGAAATAGATAAACAATTATCCGAATAATATACAGACCAGCTAACTTTCCACGGTCATTAAATTAATGGAGGTGCGAGTAATAATAATTATAAGTTCAAAAAACAGTATACTCGTGATAAGTGGGACACTCAAGGGACCGGGAAAAAACGTCAATAGGACATTAACAAAAAGGATCAATTTGTCCCAGTTATCGAAAGGTTTTTTTGAAGATTCAATTACACTGTAGGGAACAATAGAAGTTGCAATGTATTTGTATTACATGTATTTTAAATTTTCAAAACGATGTAAATATTTAACAAATTCTACAACGTAGTGAAAAAAGTCTGTCAACTTCGCTTGCCTTGAAGTAGTGCGAACTTCGCTCTCCACTAATCTAGAAGCCTTGATCATCAATTCTTTCAACTCGGTCGTATCAATCATCATGGAGTAGTTCATCAAAGTATCTCCGCGTAATTGAGACGTGGTTGGTTTGACAGGGCTTCTTCCGCCTCATCCTCGTCTCCATTATGTCCGTCAAGATATCTTCATCAGACATTAATGCTTGAGTTACGGGAAGTGAATCGTCAGAAGAAGCGATATCCTCGTCCATTCTACTGAGTTGACAGACTATATCTTTCAGTGCACTAAACGGATCATTGGATGATAATGAATCATCACTGATCTCAGTAAAGCTAGCCTTTTTGAAGCAGTTTTGGATGGTTTTCTCGGTAACCTCGTCCCACGCTAACACCAACATTTTCATTGCATCTAATATAGAAATTTGTGGTGGTGATTTTTTGTTATCAATAGCTTCAATCATCTTTTGAATAACTTTCACTCTATATTTCGCCTTTAAAGAGCGGATAACTCCTTGATCCATTGGCTGAAGGGCGGAGGTAGTCTTAGGAGAAGAAAAAAAGATCGATGGCTTTTAATCCCCCGATATCTGGGTGGGCCGTACAGTTGTCGATTACAAGTGCAACTTTTCGATTTTCCTTCTCAAATTTGTTCTCTGACCCACTCTTCAAATAGTGTCGAATCCAACCAACTTTTCTTTTGACCACAATAACCGATTGCCGATTACAAACATTGGGTTTTTTTTACCTTTCATGTTAGCTGCAGCGAGACTAGTCATTCGGATTTTACTTTTGCCAAAACAATTTTCTACTTTTTACGGGCCAGCGAATATCATGAATGTACGGTTCGTGTACAGGGGACGATAAAGGGTACAGGGGACGATAAAGGTATGAAAGTTCCATGTGTATTAATGTTCAAAGGACAGAGTTTGTACATAGATATTTTGAACGAAGAGCTTAAGAAACATGTTTAAAAAATTACCTGATGTTGTTTTGAAAGATACATTTTTTCTTTTCTTCCAACGATCGAGCCAGCCATCTGAACCACTGAAGTCCGTCATCCCTAGCTCTTTTGCAAAAAAAAAAGAGCTTTCGTTTTCAAAACCGAAGCTGACACAGGAATGTTCTGAGCTCTTGCATTGATAAACCATTTGTAGGAAGCCTAGTCAAGGTTCTCATAGGTGGATGCTTTAAATCGATGTCTTTTCTTTGTTGACAAATTAGAATCAACGGCTTCATAGATTTCTTTCTTCTTTTTAATCCAGTTTGAAACAGTTTGTTTTGGTATGTCATATTTAACAGCAGTCGAAGAAAGACTGTTGCTTTTGTCAATTTCTTTTAATATCTTGTATTTATCGACAATTGATGTCGATGTCAGCTTCCTTTTTTGCCCTAATTGTGACATTTTCGCAAGCAAATATTCTCGAGATTGTTTACAATAAATCTATTGCTGATTCGAATAAATAAAAGATTTGAATCTGCTGAAGTCATTACATTGGATGTCCCACTTAAGCGAAGTTTTTGCTCCAAGGGACCGGGAAAAAGTGTATTACATAGCGAGCGTCCTACTTATCCGGGGTCCCAGTTAAGCGAAGTTTTTTTGCTTGAATAGGGTAAGAAAGTTCAAGGGACCGGGAAAAAACGTACTACTTAGCGGGCGTCCTACTTATCCGGAGTATCACTTATCGCGAGTATACTGTAATAATAATAATAAAAAATTCTGGTCTGCATAATTCAAAAGCATGTAACACTTGCCCTGAGTCGTGGAACTTAAAATAAGTGATACCCTGGGTTGTTTGATATGCCTTTAACATTATCTCAAGCTCAGTTTGCTCTTCTTTTCACCTGAGTTGGGCAGTTATACCATTCTTTTAGTTGATTTATTACAACTGATATAGTCTTCATGGTTTCGTCATTTTCAAACTGATCCATTTGCTCAGTAATTCCACTTCTCAGGGAAGCCGAAAATGTATAATCGAAATTTGATGATTTTCAAACCTGTTGGGATGATTAAGTGCAAATAGTAAGCTTTGACAAACAAGTGTTGCTCAAAGTGTTACTCTTCAGCTATACGTTAAATCTACACTATATTCATTACTTGCGCAGACATATCGGTTGATGGAGATGTCGTCGACATTTATAGCTCAGATGTCGATGGTTAGCTCTCTGCGAACCCCAAAAAGCTGATGAGTTCTTTTTTCGGTTACTGGACAAGCAACATTGAAGTAACTCTAGTAGCTTGTTCCCAGACTCCTTCTATTTTCTTAGTTTTCAAATCTGTAACCTTTTAGCTAAAATCTGGACGTCAAACTCTGCGGAGAAGTGGGAGATTCATTAGAACACAAGAGAAAAGCTAATGAGTGAATCTTAGAATGGCGCTCCTCCTCATCTGTTTGATATACTGTGAATCTGCCACTGACATCTGGACGGATTGTTCGTGATACCATCTACACGGACTGATAAGCTAACAAGATGAAATCATAAAACTTTATGGCTGACAATTTGATATTCTTCATCCTAGAGGGAATTCTTCTTTCTCTTACGTGAAAATCTTCTCAAAGGAGAACGAGGAGGAGAGCAAACATCTTACACAGTCTTGAGGTTGTTTTGTAAGTTCGGTATTGAAAGAACTCATTTTTATACAAGCATCCTTAACACTTTAACGTCTGACAGTTATCCGATTTTCAACAGAAGAAAAAAGGAAAACTTGATGTAAAATTAATCGAGGAATAGAGCGCACGTGGTCCCATTACTTGAAACGCTTCGGAAAACAACGAGTTTAAAATAAGGGGTCAATATGTCTACGTAAGGAAGGAACGCTCGCCGTTAAAAGGTCAAATTTTCCAACAAAGACTTTTAGTTTTGGAGGGGCGGGGGTGGAGAGATGACACAAATACATAACTTTGAAACTACAAAACAACGATTCGAAGTTTAATAGGGTCCTTGAAGTGGTATTTGCGCCATTTGACATTTTTTTTCCTTGGGAGTATGTTCATCTGACAATTTTTACCTCACGTTAAATTTAAGGTATGTTTGAAAGAACGAGGAATAACCTGGCTTTGACCTTACTAACCCAGACCAAATTTATAAGGTTTGCACCATCAGCTTAAGTGAGGAGAAATGGCCAGTTTGAACTTTATGTTAGTAAGGCAAGAGTGATATGAATATCATAAAGATCCTGTGTACTACTTCGTGGAACAAACTTCCTGCTTGACTCATAAAAGATATTGATCGATTATTTACGTGAAAACTCAAAACAGATTGCGATATATATTTTGTTGCTTTTATTGTTTATGGTAAACATATTTTGATTTCAAAAATATCTTCCATTTTTCCCTTACTACTTCCTTCCTCTTCGCCATACCAAAATAAATTCGTGATTTTCAAATCTTTCCAAACAACTAAAATGAATCATAAAGAAAATGAAAGTATGGGAAAACATGTCAGATAAAACTTAATTCTTTATTGTAATTCTGATTTCATGTCTGCACTTTTATATACGAAATGGCGTCAGAAACAAATTCATTATCTGGACGTCAACAACTTTATCCGGAAATAAACAAACTTATCTAAAAATTCTAAACAAAACGTTATATATAAAAACCGATAAATTATCTTCATGGTGTACAAGTCTATTCAGAAGACATAACCTCTTGTAAAACATTAGAGAAGTCCTGAACTATTTCCTGATCTGTTATCGAACAAAGAAAAGCCAGCTTTTCGTTGTGTAGGAAAAAAATGAAATAAAAGATCACCGATGTTCGTCTCAAAACTTTGAAACCTATTCTCTTTTGTTCACCGTCAATATGGTGTTGTCCTCTGTCTTTAATTTAAATGCCAGTCGTTCGAGTCAAAAATCCACATTTTGTGAACGACAAGGAAGCAAAGAACAATCATCATGGGAGCGTTTAGTTTGACGGCTATACTTGGTTTCATTACATTGGTTCAAAGTCGAAATTTATTCACAAATAGTAAGTAAATGTTATATTCCTGGTAACATATAATTTATCTGCCAATTTGAGACAACCACAGTCGTGGTCACATATTCCCTCGCATACTCCTGGTGTAAAATTTATTTGCGTCAGTTATCACCGAGGGAAGTTTCATGATCTCGATTCCAGGGCTTCTTCTCCCTCTAAATCCCTATGTCCCATAAAGGGAAGAAGAAGAAGGCCTGTGATCGAGGTTTGACTTACACAGGCGGATATAGAACCTAGGCGAAATTTATGGAAAGGAGTAAGGTCATTAAGAGTATAAAAAAAACATGTGCAAATAACCTAATCAACACTTAAGATTAATAAGAAAATTCATGACACTGTACTTCTCCACTATTTTTGCCTAACCCTAGGTCCGCCGCTGACTCTCTATATAGAAATATCCTCATCAGTTCTTTTTGTTCATGTTCAGAACATCTCCACAGTTTCACGTTAAACAATTTTTTTTTAATTTTGGCACGATCTATCAAGTAGGTGTATCTAAAAAATTATATAGGGTCCATGGCGCATGGCGTATGGCGCATAGATAGATAGTATCAAACGTCCAAAAGAAATATTGTGAATTATATCAAAAAAAATGAACCAGATAGCATTTCTGAACCCTCATGAATAATAAACCATTTAGCTAGATTATCTACATTTAACTTACAACTTACTATTCTTTTTTTAGATGGTGAAAGAGCGAAAGACTCCATAAAAAACAATATGGCAGAGCTTCCGTACTTCTTTGACAATTCTGTGGATGGCGAGCTGCCTTACTATTTTCATAAATTTGATTCTTACGCAAATGGCCAACCTGGTTTACACGATTCTGCTGCATACGGCCAGCCTGGTTTACACGATTCCGCTGCATACGGCCAGCCTGGTTTACACGATTCCTCTGCATACGGCCAACCTGGTTTACACGATTCCTCCGCATACTTAGATCGTTCTAAGAGACGGGTAGTCTATCCAGGAATACACAAGTTGAACGACATGATCCCCATATATATTCATAAATTCGATTCTCGCAAAAACGCACAACCTGGTTTACACGATAGCGCTATGAAGGCAGAGCTCCCTTTTTATATACATAAATTTGATTCCCGTGCAAAAAAACAGCCTGGCTTGCACGACTCGTTTGCTCGACTTCAAGCCGACAAGTGAGCTACAAATTTATCTTGCTTTATTCGGAAATTTGAATTCCGGATTTAAGAAGTCAAGTCGATAAAAGAAACTTTTGGATATTAATAGAATATAGGAAGTTCGTTCAATGATAAATGAAAAACGTGTTCTATTTTGATCCCAGCTTCCCATTTGTAATTGTGTTTCTTTAACTTCAAATCTAAGACCATCACACTTTTTCGCTGCAAACACCTCTTAAAAATGTTTGACTACATGAGACTTAACCCTAATCTTACTTATCCAAAGCACTTTTACAAAGGTTAACAACCATAAATGTTGTGGTTTGGCAGATAAACTTTATGTTACATAGAAAATATTTAAATGGAATAACTTCTGTTATCATTTCTTCCCTGGTTAGCGAAGTGATCAACCTCGAACCCAGGGCTGTATTTATGAGCCAACTTTGGCCTGCGATGCCAGGACCTTTTCACCTCGTCGTCTTCATAACAAATAAAAACAAACGGCCCTGGGTTCCAGGTTGCGAAGTAATGACCATACATCATGCCTCGTTCTTCCAAACAAAAGAAAGAGACTTTCAACCTAAAAGGTTTATGTATTATGAACTCATTTTGTATCGTAAGACGGTCGTAAACGAAACAACTACCGCCACGAAATGAATTCATTGAAACAATTGACATAGAATCGCACCTTAAAAAATCAGCCATAATAATGTGTGTACTAGCTTGTACTATCGTTTATCAACTTTTATTAACAGTTTATTAACAGTTCATCTTCCGATTTTTAACCGGCTAAGTTAGAAGTGTAGACCTTATTAAGTTTGCCTGGGTCAGTGAGCTATGCCTCATTTTTCAGACGATTTTAAGAAGCTTTTAACCAAGAAGTTTAGCTAGCTAGAAATCGGTAGATGGAAACACTTTTCACATTCATTAAACGTTTCAAATGCTTTGGTTCGTCATTGAAGTTTATGTTTTTATCTTCCCAAACCATTCCTGAACGAGATTTGTTACTTTTACACTGAAAGATTTATGTTCGAATTGCTTTTTATACATAAACGTTACCGATAAACGCCAACGTCGGGAATCAATCGTAATCATTTATTGTGTTGGAAGAAGGACCAAGACGTAACATATACCGTATATGCTCTCTTCAAGATGCTAGGGTGGGCATTAATTGAATAATGGCGTTGAAAAGGGCGTCAAACTAACTTTTTTTGATCCTTTCTTTTTTAAGAAGAGCATAAAATTATTTACACGAAATCATAAACTCAGTCAATGGGAACAAAAACTTCCTGTAGCCTTCAAGGAGGTTAAAAGGAGGTTAAAAGGCAACCTCGAACCCAGAGTCTCTTGCCTTTTCGATATACGGGCGGCGGCGTTCGCGGTTGGTTAAAAGGAGGTTAAAACATCTAGTCTTCACATCCCAATCTGTTGTTGTAAATGGGTTTTGAGGGATTCCTACAGAACAGCTTGGATGATCCGCTTGAAGTTTGTGAACGAAAAGAAGCATCCTCACTGCCATCCTGTAAACTTTTGGGCTCCCATTACCAAGCCATGGAAATATCTAACCACCTGGTAGCCTAAGTTAATAAAGGTGTCTCTGATATGATATGCTATCCCCTCACTGATTGCATTAATGCAGCAATTCGTGAGGGTGTTTTCCCTAGTGAATTAAAAAAAGCAGTAATCACACCAGTCTTCAAAAAGGGAGACAAAACTTTGATGGAAAATTACCGGCCAATTAGTATTTTACCTTTATTTTCTAAAATTTACGAAAATATTTTATCTGTATATATAGCAAATTATTTTAAAAATATTTTTTCACCGTTTCTGTGTGGGTTTAGACCAAACTATAGTACCCAACATGCACTCCTTCGTCTTATAGCAAATTGGAAACAATGTCTCGATAAAGGAGGAGTCGTTGGTACTATATTAATGGATCTTTCCAAGGCGTTCGACAGCTTCCCTCATGATTTATTGATAGCTAAGTTACACACATATGGGTTTAGCAAAGATGGTGAAAAGATGTTGCTAACAATCACCACATCAAACCTTGTACCTTGCGACTCTTAGAATAGGGGGAAAAAGACTTTGGTTCGCAGGAATAGAATAGAAGCCGCATCTGACACACTTTCGTGGAAAAACAACCTTTGCTTTTGATTGGTTATTTGAAGTTAAGATTTTGCCGGAATTTGCCAGTGTATTGGTGTATTAAAATGAAATTTGTTGACAATTTTTTTTTCACACGTCCATTCCTATTTGATCATCCTTCAATTGGTCTCATAGTTTGTGCACTCCCTCCCTCCCTCCCTCTATCCTCCTCCTCCATCACTCCATGGAAGAGTTATGTGTATGTATGTATTTAAATAGCGATGATATTTACAATATTATAAAAGATGAAAACTAGGATGGGATCCCAAGAAAGTAATGTGCTTCATCGCGGACACCCATTACAACATCGCGGTGTTCAAATAGTTATACATCAAAGAAATAAAAAGTAACAAAAAAAAAATGGTCTAATAAATATTTATAAAAAAATTCTGACTCAGTTTCACTTGGAATTCAAACTAGCCGGATTTTTCCTCATCAGATTAAATCGTGCGATAAAATGCAATAGACAATTGTATTGCTACTTTTCACGTTTGGCGTTAAAAGGGTCGGTGTTAGGTGTTTTCTTAAAAAACAACGCCAATCAAGGCAAGCATGAAAAGGGGCCCTGTGTTTAAATTTCGTATCTTGTTAACACACTCGTCACTCGTACCGACATTTTAAAATTTTTGTTTTCTCCTATCACGCCCAAAATAGAAGACAAATTGAGAAATGGTGCGAAATCGTTAAAAAATTTAACCCAAAAGTTTTTCGGTTTAAGAAATGGGCGTTTACCCAAGCATTTTTCCATAAGGAAAATCACAAAATTTTACGCCAAAAGTGACGGTGGCGAAATTTTTTCCGACGAAAATTTGGTCCGACAAAACTTGATGACGATCGAAATAATGAATCGAGTTTTGAACGAGATGGGAGTGACGGTATAGTGTGACGTAGCGGCTGTATTATGTTTTTTTTAAATCCATGGTCATGATGGCGGTAGGTTTCTTGTTTATTTTATTCACTTTTTTGTTTGCTTTCCCTAAACCTTATGTCTCGTCTGAATAAACTGTGGTCTTACACAGGTACGTAACAACAGACCAAGGTCCCCTTTTCTTCTAAGCACTTTTCACACTTTCTTCACAACAGAAAACTATTTTTGTTTCTCCAACAGACACTATGGAAGTAAAATCAGATGATACCAATCTAATATGTTTTGATACTTCCTTAAAATATCTTTCTAAAAAAGTCAACATGGATCTGAAGTTTCTTTCTCAATGGCTCAATGCCATTCAATGTCTGAATACTAACAAATCTGAATATGTGGTCTTCAAAAACATAAACTCAAACCTTTAAATTACGACTTTAGAATATTTATAAATGGCAAAAGGCTCCTCCCAAGTAACTGTATAAAGTACCTTGAAGTACTTCTTGATGAAGATCTTAAGTGGAAATCTCAAATTAATGTCGCTATAGTCAAACTTAAAAGAGCAAATGGAGCTTTAGCCAAACTTCAATATTTTGTTCCGAAAATCTGGGGACAACCTGGTCATACTTTTATTGAGTGCATTCATTATTTACAACGATTTGCAGTAAGATTGATTTCCTTTGAGCATTCCAGAGCATCTTCAAATCCCCTTTTTTCTAATCTCAGTATTTTAAATTTTTTAGATCTGGTCCACATAAAGAACAAAATCTTCATTTATAACCTGTACCACAAAAACCTCCCTGAGGCTCTCCAGAATACTTTTACCATTGATTTTATCCACTCTCATCAAACTAGTGGATCTACACTCGGATTGATTAGCCTCCCCATTGTGTCAACTAAATCTTTTGGTTCTAACTCCATTTGGTACCAGTCCATTCAATCATGGTATTTTGTCCATACCTTCTTGTAAATTAGTTTTTCTCACCAATCCAATGCTAAAATCTACCTTGACTCAGATCTTTTTTTCATTGTACAGTTGATTTATACCTTTTTATTTATTTATTTATTTATTCTTTATTTGTTATTTAATTAATTCCAATTATGGATGTGTATATGTGTTTCCAAGGTAATGTTGGTCTCCTTTACAGTAACAACAAGCTAGTGAGATGTGGGTAATGAATGTGTTGCATTTAGCTTTGTTAGCTATGAAGTACCAACTGAAGTCCGTTTAACGTACCTCCCTCACAACTCAACATTAGATCAAGTTTTGGGGGCCATTAATACCCAGAAAAAATAGTATATTATACAAATTATACTATATTATATTATACTTCAGCCCAAATGAAACTTTATGCTTCCGTTTAAAGTATTTAGCTTCCTTGAAGAGACAGCATCTTTAAGTCTTTTCACGTTCAATCGCATGTATATATATAAACACATGTTGCACACAAAAGATTTTAATAATGACTTCTAACGTGTATATACACACAAATCTTTTGTGTTTTCATGTAAAAGTTCATTCCTTTGCAAACACGTAAAATTCAGATTTAGGGTTTAGAGATGCTGTTAATATAACATTTTTCGAAAAGAAACTTGGGTAGAAATATAGTAAAGTTTTATAAGGAAAATTTCTAAACTCCATTGTTTTCTTTTCAGTTATATTTGGTGAAACTTTTGAAGCGATGTATTTTGATGCGATTGTATCTCCAGAACGAAAAGACATGTTTAAAATGGATCAGAAGATTGGAAGATGTTCTATAGATTTACAAGTAGGTAGCTCCCACTTCATTAATATTTCAGCTTAATAAGTTAACTATCAGTCAACTCATGATCAGAACCAAAATTCAATGATTTGAAATATCTGAACTTTAAAATCACCTTTTTGTGAGGTTACCTTAACCAAAATTCAACTGGTTAGAATAAAACTGGTTAGGAAATTATTTCAAATCAGCTGTTTATGGTTTTGTTCTTCCGAAATCTTTCACGTTTCATCAGTAGATTAAACAAAGACATTTTAATTACTCCCAAAAGAATCAAAGTGTAAAGGTTTCATGATTGCAAGACAATATTTAATGATGGTCATGTGACAATATCAGTGTACAAAACTGAGAAAAAGACTAATTTAACATCTATGCTTGTTGTTGTTGTTGTTGCTATTTCCTTGCTATGAACATTGCCTTTTAACAGCCATGACCGAAGTATTATATATAAACATAAGGAATGAATTTTTACATAAAAACACAAAAGATTTCTGTGTAAAGATATATTTGTTACATGAAGTCATTATGTTTTCAACTCAAGTTTTTTTGAAATCTCGCATTAGATAAACAAAAAAACGTAAACTTTTAAAGATCGCGACTCTTCACAAAAGTTACGCGGAAATGTAAAGTTTCTTTCAGTTTGTACCGTACCATACACGTTTCTGCAGTTTTTCTTTTGAAACCAAAAACAATTATTGATAATATGTTTCTGTTTGATATATGTTTTGTAATGTTTTCTCCTCACTTGTCTGTCTCATTATTGTCTTTCCTTTTGTTAGTTGAAAGTTGCTTTCATTATCATGCTTTCGTTATCATGTATCAGTCACTTGTATAACATTTGTTTTTCTTAGTTCTGTCTTTTTGCAAAGTCAGTCAATGACTGATATTCGGCTATCACTATTGTTATGAATTTTTGGATATCTGCAAAGCAAGGAATCTTTAACACTTGTAATAAATCATGTTAAAAAAATAGCAAAAGTTTTTAATTGCTTTTTGTCAAGAAATATTTTTGAGTAGTGGTTTATTACTGCTTTTGAAGGACATTGAAAAGGTTTTGCTTTATAATGTAATGTTGTTTACAAAGACTTCATATGTCTTTATTGTATTCATTGTGGTACTGGGTGTAAGTTGTTGCTTACTGGATATAGCACAGCTACCGCTGGGGTATTTTATTGTAACTATGTTTTAAGCTATTTCTTTAAAGAAGGCTGGTAATGTTTACAATGATTTTAGGTGATTTGCAGATGGAACCATGGTTCATTCTTGTGATATCAGAGCTCTAATTTTTCATGATCCCATGGTGTTCTACATATTGTCACATGAAAGCAAAAAGACTTTCAGTCAATTTTTATGAATTTTAGATATGTATACTTGTTCAGTATGAAAAATGTGTTTGCTTCTTACTTTTTTGTAAAAAAACATAACTAAAGTTCGATTCACAAACACTTCACTTATTTCTCCATTTGTTCACATCTTTCTTTTGTAAATTTGTTTGCGTTGACAGAAATTTACAGTTGTTAATTAAAACAATTTTTTTATTGACAGAGCTCTCTTTTTTTCTCCATAAGAATACATGCCCAATTTTAACACATCCACCATAATTTGTTATGGTTTTCAATAGAACATATGAACATATGATCAAAATAGTTATGATTTTATCCATAGTGAATGAACCCTTTGCCCATTGTGATTTTCAATTTCATTGTGAAAAACCTTAACCTTTTCTCATTATATATTTGTTCTAGTTTTTATCAACAAACTCAGCCAGCTGTTACCGATGTATTCATATTTCAAATTTTGTTTAGGGCAAACATTTATAAAGATGGTTACAATGATGCAATGTGAACTATCCTTATCTTATCGATCACATGATGTCAAGCTGGCCCACTTTGTTTTGATGCATAAGAATTCAATCAATATGTAAACAAAAATAGATGACATGAAAATATGGAAAAAGCAATAGTTTTCAGTCTTTCTGACGTCAAGAAGCTGTAAGTCATCCGGATTATCAGTGGATTTTCTTTTTTTGCAACTAAATGTTTTCTTATATCTTAATGTTTCAATTTTGGAGTTTTTTCTCACTGCCATTTATAAAGCTTCCTTAATTTTCTTCTCGGCCAAGTAGGGCAAGTACCTCTTTGATCTGGCTTGATATGGTATTGGGGATCAAAATAAATGATTTGATCTTTGGGCAAGTGGGTGCTTCATTTACTTTTAGTTTTATCTGCTCAACACTGATATTGGTTGGCACAGGCATTTAGGCAAACGTTTTGCCACAGACTCTCACAGAAATTTGCCGTAAATCATGAACACCATTTACAAGCTTGTGGTGTTCAGCATTGTAAACCTATCTGAACTTGGTTATACTTTTCATATCTCTAGATTAAATATAATTATTCTATTAAGATAGTTATCTATTTTTGACTCATAAAACCTAACATTATTATCATTTGCAAACCAATTTTCAAAGATAACAATTCGTATCAAGTTACAGAAATTTTACATGAGCTTGTATTCAAAACGTTATTATTAGTTGTTATGAAAGGTAAAGTTTGTCACAACAAGAGAAAATGTTTGAAAAGTTTGTTTTATTTTTACAATCAAAAGTATTTTTATATTTTCCTTGTCAGTTTTTAACATGTGTTCACATTTCTATGTATAACACAATAACAGGAAAAGAATATTGCTATTACCTGTCTTGTTATCTGTCATAAGCTACAGTTTATAATATACTGTGAAAGTATATTTCTGGTTTGTTTACCATCAACTGATTAAACAACAATTTTGTAACCATTATTCATAATTCATTATTACTCTAAACAGACACAATAAAATTCACAAAAGGGGAGATTTTTTTTTCTTTGCACACAAGCCGGAACAGTTGCATGGCCTAATCAATTTTAGAAGATACATTTTCTCAATGAATCCCTCAGCCCTTACCTCTTGAAACATACTCGAAGCCAATTTACAGTGGAATAGATGAGGGGACTCTGCCATTTTCATCCTGAGGTGGGCTCACACCAGGGATACCAGGTTTAACAATCCCACGCCCTTACCACTGAACCCCTGGTACTAAGAGATTGGAAAAAGGATTACACTGGATAACTGGAAGACAATCACAGTATTTTTAAAATAATACAATTAAAAAATTAGTCTCTCCACCAACCACCACCACCACCACCACCCGTCCCAAAATAAACGAGGCTGTAACTGGTACAAACTGTCCCTTGGTAGATACGACCTTGGAAAAGGGAAGGAAACAAGCATTTCTCATTTTTAGGGAATATAATCAGACTAAAAGTTTGTCTTGTTGTTATTTCGACCAGCACCTTTACGATACACCAAAAATAAATTTCAACTTTATTGACGTGAGTGAGCTTAATATTTCAACCTAACAAATTTTTGGTAGAAATAGATGAGATTAAGACACCATTCCAATTCTATCTGTCTCGCCTTAATCCTTTTTTTATTATTATTTCTTATATTTACCATTCTTTGAAAATAAAACACATTAAGAAATGACAGACCTTTCCCTTCTTATGTTTTTGAAGTTGAACGTAAACAATAAAATTTTGAAACAATCCTATCAGGGTTTTTTATTCAGTTTTTTTTTTTAGTTACAAAGTGTTTTTCAGGTTTACGAGAATGAATTTCCTTCTATTTTCAATTTGTGTTTTTTACGAAACACTCTAAAAACAGCTCTAAAAAAAAGTTCAGCAAACTAACTTTAAGTTTAAATTGTGTTTTTATCACCTCTTTTTTTTTGGAATTGCTTTTTAAGTGAATATTTGATAATGCCATACCGCACTTGAATTCCTATGGCAAAGTTTGGAAGAGGAATATAAAGAAGTCTCAAGATTGTCTTCTGTTGAATTTCTAATAAGGTATTAGGAGTCTATTCTTCTGTTCAAAACATCTTTTCCTATGTTACTTAACGGCATGCTGGGTTGATTGTCAATAGACAATTTTAAAGGAGGACAAAAAACTTCTTTGTTTTTATTTGCACCTGTCAAGCAAAAAAAAAAAGAAGACTTCTCGCCTACACCAAGTCACAAATGCGAATCCCAAAACAGTCCCCTTATTCACGTTTTCTTCATTTTTGTTTCTAAGACAGTTGAAAATACTTTATATGTTGAGGAAAAATAACTCTACAGGAGAGAATATATAATTAGGTCCTTGTGTTAAAAATATGATTTTCTATATAAGCCATGAAAAAAAAAACTGTAAAATAAGAAATATACCGTTTGTAAAGAAAAGAATGTGTAAAATATTTATAATTGTAATCCGACGAGCCAAATGGAACATTTTTTTTCAACACTGCTCGGTTTAGCACTAAATTAATGCTTCGTTTCGGGTGACTTTTAAATTCTTCGCGAATACACAGCGATTGCTCTACACAGAAAATGCCTCTCATACGAGCCAGTATTTCACAGCCTCCAAGTAGGGGCGTAACTTTGAGAAAAACGCCGGAAAATAATTTTCATACAGGTAGGAAGCTTGGAAAATCTGTAATAATTCTGTTCTTCTTCTTTTGTGTGTCCGCTTGTTTTTGATGAACTTCATGAATTGTTTCCTTTCGTATTTTCATATATTTTTTAGCCGAGAGAAGGAAAATGAGTACGGTTACCGCCCCGAATCCGAACCAATCCAATCGTTCCAGTGGAGCGTCGTACGGTAGTGAAATGAAATTTCAAACTCGTATAAAGTTGACTAAATCCTGCGATGGGAAGAACGTGTTTTTTAAACTGGATGGCGAGCGGTTTGAGCTTGAAGAAACATTGAAACTGTCGTCTGCAGTCAACTACAAAGTGCAGTTGGAAATCGATCCAGTTTTGGAACTGCAGTGAGTTTAAACAAATTTCAGCATAGTTTGTTTGTTTGTTTGTTTGTTTGTTTGTTTGTTTGTTTGTTTGTGTGTTTTGCTATTTATTGTTGTTGTTTTAATTGTTTATTTACTTCTATTTTTCGTGTCCTGCAGTGAAAACAAATTGTTTGTGTTTATTTCATTGTTTGTTTTGCTATTCATTGTTGTGTTTTTAATTATTTACTTCTGTTTCTTTAATTCTTCTATTTCGGGAAGATTATTATTATTCTCTCTATATTCTACAAAAAGGTAAAAGTTCTATATCACACCCAATCATGTAATGTTTGTGAGGTCGTCAATGTGTAGCTATCATATACAAGACGTAACTAACTTCGGCGTAACTTGACTCCTAGCCTCACTGGTCCAAACCAATTTAACAATGTTTACACCACGGAAGTGGACTTTGGAAATGGCCATTGGAAAGTGTTGAGAAAAATATTCCAGTATTATGATCGTCGTTCTGTTTTTTGTTTTGTTTTTTTTTGTTCTGTCAGGTTCGTCAGACTCGCTGGTATCGAGTATTCGTTCCGTTTAATAACTGATCCTGAAATGGACATCAAATCAGTATACGAATTGACCTGGTCCACGGACGGTATAAGTCCAAACTTGAACAGCCATAGATCGGATGTTCCTTGCACGATAAAATTTAAAAACTATAAGGAAATAGACTTTAAGCTGCAAGTGAAATTCTACGAAGAGCATGATGGAAAGCGGATCACGTGGGGAGAAATGTTGCACGCTGTTCTATTAGAGTGCACTGCAGGGAGAGGGACGTATTCGTCGTATGTGGATTCTATAAAACTCGTCTAACGAAACGTCATGCGGAAGGTCTTGCTTTAATTTGATATTCTCTGTCTGAAGGAAGAAATAGGGAAACGTAAAACTACTTCGATGTATAAAAAACCGCTATTGTAAGTATTTTATGTGTTTAGGTTTTGAGAACAATATTAGAAAAGCTTAATGAGAATGAAAAATCTAAAGGCCATTTTCCATTAGGCGGAATCGTCAGCGCGAACTTGACTTTGCACATGGTTTGTACCTCAAAAATCGTTATACAGACAAGAGAGGATGTCCGCCAAAGTCAAGTGGACGGGAACGATTCTGCCTAATGGAAAACGGCCTTAAGTTTCAGCTGAATTAAAGAACTTTTATATATGACAACAACACATGTTGGGAAGCCCCTATTTAGTGCTCCGCTTTCCTTGATCTCTGTTTTAACGCCGTATTATGACCTAGTCAACATGTTTAGTCATCGTAAAATAGTTTAAAAGTAATTTTTATATTGGAAATATGTTGGCTAGGCCGTAACACGGTGTTTAAACAGAGATTTAGGAAATATTACTACTATTGTGTAGCATAAATATTTTTTCAAAATGACTACAACAGTTGCAGATTAATTTTTTTTCTTCCTTTTTCTTTCCTTTTTTTAATAGAGGTTGGCATGCCAGATTTTCTCGAAAACACCGTGAGAAAAAAACAACTCATGCTGCACCCATTAATAAAATAAAAATATAACAATTAATAAAACGATTTTTCAATGATTCATTTTCTTATTTCCTATTAGTTTTTGTTTTGTTTTGTTTGTTTGTTTGTTTGTTTTATTTTATTTTATTTTATTTACTTCATGGAGTGTATCGTTTCCTTATTTTGTTAAGTTAAAATTTATGAAAAACGATAGGTTAAGTTCCCTGCTGTGCTGTAAGTTATCTGAACTCAAAAGTAGTGATTGGAAATCAAATCAAACGATTGCTGTCAAAATAGTATACTGCAGTGAAATCTCTATAAAGCGGACATCTCCGTGTAACACATATACTCAATGTACACGGGCACCTTTTTTATGCATTAATCATATCTGCTTTATAGAGATTTCACCCTATATGTTTTCTCAAGTTACTTTTTCGTTTTTTAAGCCTTGTTCTCATAATCGTAAGAATCCCAAATCGTCTGCATTCACTAGAATCCCGGTAACTCGAACCCTCGATAACTCGAACTTCTTTCGTAATCCCCTTGATGTAATACTCTCTCATAAAAGATTCTCGATAACTGGAACATTTGATATCTCGAACAATGTTCATCGGTCCCATGGAGGTTCGAGTTATCGGGAGTTTACTGTATATATGATGTTAAAAACGCGGATAATTTTGACTATCACGATTGCATGACAACCTAAGTATCGAGCTCTTTCTCCAAAATAATTTGTTACAATCTCGAAACTTCCTTTTTTATATATTTTTCCATGTTCGTAAAGATGTTTAATTTTGAAGAAGAAAAAAATGAGAGGAAAAAATGATACTTTCTGTATGATTCTGTATTCTGATTCTGTATTGATGTTTAGTTTTATTTTATTGAATCTTTTTAAACGACGCTGTGAGACGACGAATTTAATGTTTTACTACCTTTTGTATTTTGTTACGTTTGTTTACAGTGAATTATCGAGATTTCGAACCTCGATATAACGAATTATTGTGATAGTCATTAAAAAATTGGGGTCAGTATTTTTGACTTTAACTATAGGTTTGTCTCTAACAAGACTCGATCATCAGTAGTTTGCGGTCAAACTTTGTTATGTTTGTCTGGGTTAACGAGAACATTGTTGCATAATGCCTCGTTCTATCAAACGAAAATAAGAGACTTTCAAGGAAAAGATCGCATCTTGTTAGACAAACACACTCTTAAACTGTCTTATTGTAGTTTGTTTTGCATTCATTTGACCACATAATGGAAGATAATTACTGCGCATTGGTTGTAATATGTCATGTGATCAAAGTGAGTGCATGATGAAACTTGCGTAATGAAAAATGAACTTTAAGTTGGAATTTCATGGAATTTTCTAGTGACTATGATGTAACGAACCCGGTTTTCCTTCACCCTCCCTTTAGCAAACTCGATTTAACCAACTGATTTCAACCTTCCTTCAGCGTTTCTTCTATCGAGATTCTATTGTACATGTCGTATTCTTACATGGTTATCTTTATTAAAAAACGCGGGGTTTGTGGTCGGGATATATCTACATGACCCTGAATATATTTTTTTACAGTTTTTTTACAGTCCATAGTTTGCTATGGAGACCTATAACAACACATGCATCTGTCACTCATTTTTAGATGTATAAAGTAACTCCGACGAAGAAGAACAAAAATCGTCGTGCTCGCGTCCTCAAAATCGAAGTAGACGATAATGCGACCGACAAGGAAGGTATTAAACGAAATGTTGAACACGAACTGGGAATGTTTGCCAAACCCATGTTTACTCTATGGAAAAGAGTTGGCACACCAGCAGAACGCTTCATGAACTTGTTAGTTCGGGCTAAAGAGATCGGGATGGACTTAGTAGAGTTAGTAGAGCCGCGGCAGTTCAACGACACAATGTTCAGTTTCCTTTATAGCGGCATTCGCGGTCAGCATCTAGAGATGTCTAATATATTCTGTGGTGTTTATAAAGCGATTGCTTTGTGCAAGGAGTATCATCGTTACATGTACATGAACGAAGCGTTTTGGGAGCCCCTCATGAACCACGGCGTCATTTTGCAATTACCCGACGTGCAGTTCTTTGAAGGCGTCATGACGTACGTCGCAACTATCGCGCAAATCTCGTACGCGGATACTTGCAGCGGCAGTCCGTACCAACATCCTGTGGTGGAGGAGGAATACTTTTTCGTGACGAGTTACACGAAAGCACCAGTAGTTTATGAGATATTCAAACGCCTTTTGAAGTTGCAAGAAGACGGTTTCAGCTCGCGTAAGACGAAATTGAAGGTCGACTACAAACGTATCGTGTCGGGTTACTTCGATCCAAAGGTGCAGGAAATGTTCTGGAGTGATACCGTCAATTATCCCGTCGATTTTCTTTGCATAATGTTGTATTGTTTTATACGTCTGCCGCCTATTCAAGAGTCAGCGTTTATGGAGACGTCTATTATGGACGTATTAATGGATGTTCTAGATAGTGACAAATGCGAGCGTATGCATACCATGTTGATGTTTGCTCTGGAGAATGTTGTGCACAATACCAAGTTGATGTCGTTGAAACTATTCGGCACTATCATGAAATCAATGAATTTCAAGATCATCTTGTCAATCGCCACTACTCGTATTCAAGGGAAAGAATTACTTCGTCGTTCGGCACAAAAAGTTATTCTCGACACGCTTAGTTTCCGGGACGAGTGTCGGGCGAAGGAGAAGACCTGTTACTTTCCATCGCGGAAGGTGTTAACGAATGTTGGAGTGGATTTGCTGAAAGAGTTTGCTTCCGACGGAAATAACGCTGACAAAGGGTTTATAAGCTTACTCATTGCGGAGATAATCAAAAAAGAGAAAATGAGAGATATTATGATGGAGAAAAACATTCCGCAATTGTGTGTGCGCAACTTGAGAAGCTTGTTTTTCTGTGACGTCACATCAGAATATAACTTAAGAGTGATGGAAGGCACGCTGGCGGTATTGATGCGCCTGGCACACGCCAGTAAGGAAAGACAAACGGTATTATTGAAAGAGGGCGTTATGCATAACGCGTCACGCTATATGTTTTGCACGAAGGATAATATCAGTTACAACGCCAAGTGCACGCTACTTAACATGACTGGGCGGTTGCATGACGCCCAATTAGAATTATTTAAGGAGGTGAATTTCAAAACATTGATATCGGTATCAAGAAAATTTCATAAAAAATATACGGAAGGGAAAGAGCCGAAGGCCAACTATCTGAAGACCATGCCCGTTGATCTGGCGTTAATCCGTCAGGAACTGTCGGTGAACTATTATTTGACCAAAGGTAACGGCGCAGACAATTCCTATATTAACATGAACGAAGAGTCGACCACCCAACTAATGGAGATCTTGTCGTATTGCATAACGGACCACAGAAAGACGTTGCCGGGTACGTTTCTTCTCCTGTCGGTTGCTTGTCTGAACTACGTCGTTATAATGGAGACATTTAACATTAAGAAGTGGTTAACGACAGATCTGTTAAGGCTAGTTGTCGATACATGCTCCGATAAAACCAATCTCACCTTTTTGCAAGACTCGGGTGATTTCGTCAAATCGTTAAAATCTCGCTATCCCGACATTTGGGAGAAGGAAATTGTTGGTCAAAATATTGCAACAGCCGAGTCGAAAGCTTGTGGAAAAGAAACTTTTTTCGGTGTGAAATGCTCATGGCCGCCCTGCCTGAATTGCGCCCCCACTAAAGAGATGAACCTAAGTATGGTAAGAACGCCCTTGAAGAAATGTAGTAACTGCTACAAGGTGGCGTATTGTGGCGTGAGCTGTCAAAAAGCTCACTGGAAATCTCACAAGAAGGAGTGCAAGAAACCCGAGTGAATTTTATGTTTTTATCAATCTCGAACCCATACTCCACACACACACACACACAGACACACACAAAAAACAACCCTCAATACCCCAACAATATTCTCGACACGCTTAGTTTCCGGGACGAGTGTCGGGCGAAGGAGAAGACCTGTTACTTTCCATCGCGGAAGGTGTTAACGAATGTCGGAGTGGATTTGCTGAAGGAGTTTGCTTCCGACGGAAATAACGCTGACAAAGGGTTTATAAGCTTACTCATTGCGGAGATAATCAAAAAAGAGAAGATGAGAGATATTATGATGGAGAAAAACATTCTGCAATTGTGTGTGCGCAACTTGAGAAGCTTGTTTTTCTGTGACGTCACATCAGAATATAACTTAAGAGTGATGGAAGGCACGCTGGCGGTATTGATGCGCCTGGCACACGCCAGTAAGGAAAGACAAACGGATGCATAACGTGTCACGCTATATGTTTTGCACGAAGGATAATATCAGTTACAACGCCAAGTGCACGCTACTCAACATTGCGCCCCCACTGAAGAGATAAACCTAAGTATGGTAAGAACGCCCTTGAAGAAATGTAGTAACTGCCACATGGTGGCGTATTGTGGCGTGAGCTGTCAAAAAGCTCACTGGAAATCTCACAAGGAGTGCAAGAAACCCGAGTGAATTTTATGTTTTTATCAATCTCGAACCCATACTCCACACACACACAAACAACCCCCCACCGTCCCCGTCCCCCGTCCCTCGAAAAAAACAGTGTTCCAGGTTGTTTTATGTTGTTTTTTTATAACTGATTCTTAATTGCATTTAGTTTTTTTATAAATAGTAAATTCATTGTTTTATGATTATAATTTCTACTTTTTGTTTCCAAGGTTACCAGTCATTATTGTGACTAGAACTTATAATGGTTAAAGCCTAACCACTCGCGATAAACCAATAAACACCAGCAATGAATTTATCCAGGCTCTGGAGATACCAAAATAATTTCAATCGAGGTATTTCAAGTGTTCAAGATTCCTGTAATGAACATAAAGGCCACCTTATGGATTGTACGTTGTGATAAATAACAGCTCGACTGTAAGAGGACTGGTTTATATACAGTGAACCCGAAAAAAACTACGTGCCCACATAAGATAATTAGCTTTCACGAAGAGTCGGTGTCTTTAGAAGTTAATGTAAATGAACTGTGGAATCTCCACGAGAGAACCAATCATTTGTTGACCTATTTATAACTGTTCATTATCTTATACAGTCTTTCGCTTGTTATCCATTTTCATGTTTCATGGATTTTAACTGTACACGATAGTCTTTTTTTGTTTTCATGTAAAAAATCATTCCTTCGTGAATGTGTAAAGTTTCTTTAGGGGTGTACTCTATAATACATATATCATTTACAATCGGGGGCATTTATAATCGGGGGCATTTATAATCAGGGGCTGGTTTTTTTTTAGACATTTTAAAGGATTTCGTTATGCAAAGGTGGCTTTGGAAGTTTTGGAGGGACATATATACTCTGATTTCTTGATATATCAAATAAACATCACTTAAACACCAAAGTAGGATGAAAATGGTAAAACTAAATAAAAATAAACGCCAGTGAGCTTGGTAGGTTTTTACAGGTGCTCATAAATACTTTTCAATTTTCAATTCCAGACTTTTCAATCATGAACTCCATTGTATATCGAGGTCTTTTTAGTTTTTACAAATTTTAAATTTTTTAAATTGTTAACCTAAAGATTTTTCTTTTATGTGTGATTTGTATGCTTATATGAAGAATTCACAGCGCCGATTCGTTCAATAACTGCTAACTCGAAGTCGTAACTCGATTATCCGCCTCGTAATTTCTTAAGGAGGATTGAAAAACTTTCCCCCAATTTCCATTCTTACTTTTAAAGTGACATAAAAATAGGGTGACCACCACTCCTAAAAAGTCCTTATGTTTGATTTGTGGTGGCCAGCCTGTATCATTTCACGGTCCCTCAACAGTCATTTCAGGGGCTTCCTTTCGCAGTAAATCAGCCAAAATATTTGTACGCACAAATACATCACTAGAAGAGGAATTGAATCAAAATGTAACAGTAAAATAAAAAAACATCTGTGTGTTGGAAAATATTTTACTTTTCCTATTTGTGTCTCATCAAGTTTTTACCGTGAAAGATTCCTCCTAAAGTATCTTCAAGCAACAGGCTCAAGTCTCAGCGGCATTGAGTTGTTGTTGCTCTTTACAAATTGCACAAAAATAATACATATGTACTCTACTATACTCTCGAAAAAACGCCTATGGTAAATTTTATTGATTTTTTATTCAAAAACCCGTCGTTTATTCGAGTTTCCTTTAAGCTCCAACTTTATACCGGCGGCGGACAAGAAAATCGCATGAGACCCTCGGTTCGAGGTTGGGGATTACGATTTTTCACTTTCCTTAGCAAGGTGCTACATACATGTGTGATTTTATTACGGGCGAGCTATAGCGTCCCGTATTTAAACTAGCTGGTAGGTGAAGGTGTGGTTGAGTCATACAGTCGGTACAGTCGCCCATTTGGAGCCATAGACTGTGACCGCATTCTGGGTCTTCGGACAAGTTCGAGCAATGCTATACGTATTCTCTGGCGGTTAATCAATATCCCATTTGTAAGTCCGGGCGGGAAGAACAAGTTTTGGTGTAATAAAAATAGAACTTCTATCTTCGTTGTCGACATCTCGGTGTGTAACATTTGATTTGATGGTATCTTATTACTTGTACTAAAAACTTCTAAGAAGTGTGTCAAAATTAAAATATAATTTGAAAACACTTGGATATTCATATGGTCAAAAATTTACCAATATAAACACGAGACCAACTCTTCTCCAACTTTCTCATATTTAACCAAACAAAATTAAGAGACTTTCTAAGAAATTTCTAATAATTGTTACAACTACGTTAGTGGATGCGAAAAAACATTGAGAGAAACGAAAATAGCACTGCTAGACACACACACACATACACACACACGAACAATAATAATATCGCATATTCTTTTCTTGAGAACACAATTACGAGTCTGGTACCGAAGTTGTTACCACGTGATATCACAAGAATTTCGTACCACTCCCCACTCCCCCACAACGAAATTTAGAAGAGTTAGTTTTGCACAGAAGAAACAGACATAACAAAATGGCGGAGTTTTTTCTGCACAAGGGTTCTCCAACGTACTTGCATCCTGAAAATGCTGCTGATGTTTTGAGCATAAGCCAGTTTATGGCCCAAAATTTGAGGCAGCCTCCTCCACCAATTCCACCTCCACCAAAACATACGTTTGAAATATCAGAGGGTGAAAGTGTTGAAATCGAAAAAATCGTTGCAGCGGAGAAGAAGGTAATTTTCAGGTCACTCCTTTTTTGTTCTTGGTCACTCCACCGCACTTAAATTCTCACCCTCGTTTGTTGAATTCAAAGGATTGTGATTCACTCTCTCCTATTTTGTGCTGCATATACTGAATAAGAAGTGAGGAAATGCGAATATAATGTTTAAAAAGGAAAACAACGTTTACGGATGTGTTTAATTTGGCGGACCAGTTTCTAAAAAAGAATGCACACTACAATATTCTTAAAATTGTGAGTGATCAAACGTTTTTGAGTGGAGTTAAAATCATTACTGTGTAGTTCGATGGTTAGGTTGAAATTCAAATGGTTGAAAGCTGGTTAACTTGTTTGTTAGCTTGTTTGCAAAAATGCCAGACATATTATATATATACACCATCTATAATATATGCATGTCATAAATATACCCTCTATATAATAATACCCAAGCCATTGTTATTCAATCAAGGGGATGCCATTTGATGACATATATCATATTTGCCAGTAAGTCTTATTCCCTGATAAAACCTTTTTTTTGAGAAAGTTGTTTATTTCCAATTTGTAGAAAAAGGGTAGAAATTTTGGGAGCAGAGATTATTGTGGTTGAAAGGTTCAAAGCTGTGTATTTCTCTAAATGTATATTTTTACGAATTTGGTTACATTCATTCAAAATTTTGCAGAATTGATTATCGCAATTGGGTGTAGTTATTGTATATTCTGTAGTTGATTATGAAGTTTATATGTTATTTTTAATAGAATTTTACTACACACAATACCTTAAGTGGGTTAAATTTCACGTGGATTAATTTCGCTGATGACAATAGTGACTGATAATGAAATTTTTGAAAATGTCAATTTCTTGGAGGAAGGTGTCTAAAAAGGGCACTGTTGACCAAAGTTTCAACAAGGAATACAGTACAGGCCAAAAGAAACTTTACGCATTTGCGAAGGAATAAATTTTCAAAACAAAAGATTTTTGTGAAAGCTAATTATTTTTACATGGAAATTGTAATGTTTCTTTCAGGCTGCTGTACTGTAGATGATAAAAATAACATTTTATAAAAACGGAACTTCAAGAGCAGTCAATGACAAATGACAAGTTTTACGTCTTGACTATTAAAACATCTTGTTTCTGTTAAAAATATTTTTTTGTCATGGTGTATGTATCAGATAGCTTTCATTACACAGAAATAATCTATTTCAAACCCTGAACAAACATGACATTCAAGACGTCGATTCCTTTTAGATGAAACACGTTTTTCAAGTGAACGTGTTTTTCACAACGCAAGAGGAGATGTTTACGTATGTCTACATATAATTCAACAATGATCATTTTTCATCATCCATGAGAGTGACGCCACCTTGGCTGTTATTTGTGGGCCGCTAACTTGAAATGAGGCTAAATAAACAACATAGATTTATTTCTTTAAGCAGAGTTGGGCATAAGTCTTTATTTTTATGTATCTTTCAAATCGAATTGAGGGATCTTTCAAATCGATTTCTTACAAATGATGAAATATATATATTACTTAAAGAAGAAAGGAAGTTCCTCTCTTTACCTTCTGCCTCTCTTGCAACCAGTTGAAACACCATGAGGTAAACGTATGTAAATGTGACACAAACATCTGTTTTCGTGTAAGAACTAGCATTGAAATTAGAGAGACTGGATAACTTGGTAACACCTCATGGTGTTTTCAAGTGCCTCATCTTCTGAACCGACTGAACATCTAAAACGGCTAATTTTCTGAAGCGCCTCAAATTACACTATATGACATGGCAAAAGCAATAGCATCTAACAACTTCAACTTTTAAAATGCCTTTAATTGAAAAACGAGTTAACATCTAGAGCGTCTCGACGACTTGATAAACAAGATTTTGACGTTGAATTAATTTCATACCTAAGTAGGCCATGTTGCTATGTGTCTATTATTTGGCATTCTTAGGAGGGATTTTTCGGAGGAGCTGTTTGTAGACCTTTATTCCAAAAAGTATTCACCATGCTCAAGTTTCTTTGATGAAGGATATAAAGTTTTTGATTTGTTCAAAATTTGTATAAAATAAATTCCGTGTGAATATCTTCAGAAGACTGAGAAAATCCTTGTTGTCCCCATGTAATGAAACATTAATTTTTTCCTTTGTTATATGCATCTTGAAAGCATGGCCCCAAAATTGAAAATTTTCTGATAAAAGTTTTGTATGGAAGAAGTTAGCAATTTTAGACAGTTCTCACAATACTTTTATCTTCATTTACAAAAATTTGTTTATTGCATTATATAATTGTTAATTTATATTGCGTTCTTCAGGATGGACAACTGTTCTATAAAGTAAAATGGGTGAAATATACTTGGGAAGCTGAAGAGAGCATTCAACATCTTCCTCATTTGATTGATGGATACTGGCGCGAACATTTCTATCAAAACATTAACCAAGCTGCCATTGATACGACAGGAATCAGTCTTGTAAGCAATGAGACTGATTATGCTCGAAACAAATCGGTTGTTGTTGCCCACGACAACAGGGACGTTCAAAAGGTAATATGTTAGCCTAAACATTGACTTGTGTGTTGTTACTGCAACTGTAAAAGATCTTTTATAAAAATAGGGACTTAGTAGTAAATAGAATTACTAGTACAGCTAGCATGTTGACAAATTTTTGGGGTTTATTGTTTTTTGAGTTTTCGAGAGTGGTACAATGGTTCATTATTTACTAAACTCTGTATTAAATCTGTTTTAGCATGTGACAGTTGGTAATGCTGTTGCATCAGCTGCAGATAACCAAGGTAAGTCGTGCTACGAAATCTCTGTGGTTTATATGAATTCCAAAACTAAAAATTATAGTAGAACTCAAGTCATTCGAACTCCTGTAAACTGTCCAGATTGAACAAATTGGTTGATCCTATCAGATATTCCCATCAAACTCTCATATGAAAACTCTTATATAATTCAAACTCACGCAATTCGAAAACTCATTTAAAATCGAACGTTCGGTCCTATTTTTTGTCATGTAATTCAAATTTCGGCAAAAAATCTTTGAAGCATGTCCTTTGTTTGAAATAATCTTCTTGTCTTTTTTCTAAATGAAACCTGTGAAAGTTTCACTTTTATTTTAAATCATCCTAAGTACGTATATCTACTTGTCAAGATACGAAAATAACAAGCATCATTTTTTTTCACCACCCTCATCATTTTCATGAAAAATAAGGTCAAAAACCAAAGATCCTACAATTCAAAAACTCATGTAATTTGAACAAATGTTTTCTGACCCTGTGAATTCGAGTCACATGGGTTCTGTTATCTAAAATGACAGCCAAAACACATGATGGAGTTTTGAATAAATTCAACGATCGATTGCATCTTTACTTTTATTGCATTTAAGTAAAAAAATTCAGCCTGATTCCATATAAGTCTGCCAGTCTAAAAATCACTTAATCTGTGATTTTATTCAAAAATCTTCTTTCCTCTTTTTATCAGGCTTATCAATTAGTTTATCGATTTGTTTATTTTCTGACTAGATGTTATGAAGGTCCCCTGATCTATGTAAACGACTCTGTCACTTTAGGTATCAATGGAACTTCAAGCATAACAGCTACGGCGACTGTCGGTGAAAACAATGACGTTATGTTGGAATTTACTATGGGTGGCCAACCAGGGAAAGGTATAGAGTACCAAAACAGAGTTGTGGCGACATCTGATAAAAAACCACGACGCTCTTATCCATTAGAAAGAAAATACGTATGCCAAGTGTGCGCGAAAGCATTCGACCGAAACACATCGTTAACACGTCATATGCTCGTTCATACGCGTGAAAAGCCATTTAAATGTCAACTGTGTGACAAGGCATTCAGTCAAAACGCCCATCTGAAACGTCATTTACTCATCCACATCGGTCAAAAGTCATATCAGTGTAATAAGTGTGGCAAAATGTTCATTGAGAAGGGTGGACTAGCACGTCATGAAGCTACTCATAGTACGGAGAAACCATGGGTTTGTAACCAATGCGGTAAGGCGTTCGTTTTGAACGAATATTTACAGCGTCACTTGTTCTTACACACTGGACAAAAGCCATATCAGTGCAATGAATGTGGTCGCTTGTTTGCCGACGGCTCTTCGTGGCGCGCCCATAAGCTGACGCACAATAAAGAAAAGAAGTTTAAATGTCATATATGCTCGAAAATGCTGAAGTGTAAAAGGAACTTTAAGAAACACGTGCAAGCACATGCTGATGAGAAGGAAATGAAGCACCAATGCGATGTGTGTTTGGAAAGGTTTCCGAACAAGAAAGCGTTGAAGGACCATGTTCGTAAGAGCAAGAAACATCACCGATGTAAAGTCTGCCGTAAGCTTCTGAAAACCCGAGAAAAATACGAAACGCACATGGCCACACACGATCCGGCTTCCGAAACATATAATCCGGAAATCAAAGAGCCCGATCCAAATGATCCCGACGAAAAAGATGACGATGAAGACGAAGATGACGGCCAGAAATCTGACGGTGAAGGCAGCACGAAATCCGATGTTGATATTAAGTCTGACGAGAAGAATGTTAACGACGAAGACGAAGAAGAAGAGGAAGAAGAGGAAGAAGAAGAAAAGGACGATGATGATGACGAAGAAGTAGTGACGCGAGAAGAGGGGGAGGTGCTTTTGGATAAAATTTTAGAGCAGCCAGATCAAGAAGATAAAGAAACACAAGTAACAACACCGACATCATCCAACTTCACCGCTTTGATTCTTAAGCCGGAGCATGTTAATCAAATGGTAGCCGAAGCCTCTGCTGCGGAGACCACGATATCTCCGGAGGAGAACCCCAATATGGAACAGGTTGTTATGGCCGCTAGGGAACTTGGAAGACAAGTTCCTGGAGTTTTAGAACTTAATACATCCAACAGATCAATTTCGGTTCCAATGAACACTGTGACGCCTACTATCGACGTGGTCGGCACACCGCAAGACGAAAACATGATGAATATGTCGCACGTCGTTATGAGTACAGACGTCTCACACGTTGCGCTCCAGCCGAACATAATTCTTCCAAATAGTAGTGACCAGTGCACTGGGAACGATCTGGGTGTTTCTTCTGTATCAAGCGCAGAGAACGGTGTCAATGTACAAGAAAGCCTAGATTCAATGGCCAATTCTACCTCTACCACCATGTTGACAGCCAATGGTACGAGCGAAGCGGATGTCGCTGAGACTATCATTCTAATTACTCAAAATAATGATGTTGATATGACGGAACAAATGTGAAATGTGAACGGGGCTTTAGATGAACAATGAAATTCCGAAGCAAGCATAATTGTATGATTATTTTTCCGTAAGGTTATTTTATGATCTTACGGGGGACGCTCCAATACCAAATGATTAATGGAAGATCCGTGCGTTTCACTTCTGTCTGTCATTGCCAAACCTTTATTCAAGTTTATTCGTGTATTCCTAATCATGATTCTATTGTCATTAGTCGGCAACGTCCATCAAACTAATGTCTTTTTGTGGTGTGATTTCAGGACCCTGTTGTTGAAAAACGTTGACACCGTAGGTGTCACAATGTACATACATTTTTTGTTGCCAGGGTAATCTCTTATTATGTATATTTTAGTTTGTTAGTTTTTTATTATCAGCTAGTAACGGGCCAGTCTACACTGTGATATATTTTTATGCCATGAATTGGTCAATTTGTTGTTATCATAGCCAAATTTTAGTAGGGGCTATCGCCATTTGTAAAAAACCTCCTTTTGAATGTGTTTTAATTCTAATTTCAAAAGCTTGAATAAACTTTCCTGAATCTGTCAACTGATGATTTTGGTTTCCCATTACATTGTTGATAAGGTCATCGTTTGAAGTATACATATCCTATTCCACTCGATAGGAAAATAAAGGTCCTATCAGACTTCACAATGCATCAAAATATGTAAAATTCTCATGGAAAAGGGCTGGCGTTAATTAGAGGATTAACCGTACTGTCGCGAGAGAAGTGGTACAGGGGAACCCCAGTAACTCAACAATCGATAATTCGAACTTTCAGTAACTTTAACTACTTCGTCTGATGTAATACTCTCTCATAAAAGCTTCTCGGTAACTCGAACATTCGATATCTCCAAGAATGTTCACCTGTCAGGTTCAAGTTATATCGGGAGTTTACTATAAATAAAAAAGCCATCCTCGACAGGAGCCGCACCTTTCTGTCTTCGTATTTTCTCGAATAGATACCGCGGCTTCTATTTGTTTTTTTTAGAAAAATCGCGGCTTAAAAATTGGAATTGTGTTTTGAAGTTTTAGTTTAAGATCTTATTGTCAGTGTTAGTATGCCTGAGAGAGCGTGGATAAATAAACGCGGCAACAGCGATCCATAGGCTCCTACTCTAGAACGATGTCTCAACCAAGATCTCGCCTTTCTTCTTTTTTTAAGTTACGGTGACATACTGTCGCCACAGCTGTTGCTACTTACCTTATTCTACCTAGGAAATTAACGCGCTATGAAATATTAACGCGGTTTTTAAAAAGAACTTAATTTCCTTCAACGTTGAATGGTGGGCAAATAACACAAGGCCTTAATTTTATATGCGTACTTTTTCAATGTTTTTCAAATACAAACGTTTTACAGAAAAAATAAAAAAGTGTCAAACACGTTCACATAATGTCCATTGATTGTGTTACGTTAATACTTATAAATTCAAAAAACTTCTTGTTGCGTTAAAAAACTAATATTCTTGTTTTTTTTGTTTTTTTTTGTTTTTTTTTGCCTTACAAAATTCACCAATGCGTCAAATTCGCGTTAATTTAATACATTTTGAAATCTATTTGTTGTAACCGCGTTAATATCATTTAAAAACTAAAGGCAAAGTTCCTCAACCGCGTTTATTTCCTTCGCGCTAAATTTCATTCATAGGGCGTTAATTTCCTAGAGTATGGTATTCAGAACTCATTTATGAAACGATAGTGAAAGTTACGATGAGATTCATTTTTAGGATTTGATTTCTTCTACTTTTGTACAACTTCAGTTTGTTGTACAAAATTATATAAAAGTTGGTCGTGTCAATGCTGTATAGCATCTTGATCCTTGGCTTTTACCCTTTTTGTTCTGTTTTTTCCCACAAAAAATGCTCGTAATTCTTTCATGTTTTCCCATTCTTTGAGCGGCTACACTGTCCGCTCCTGCGGTTCATTCGTCATCAAATTTGAATTTTCAAGTATATCATTGACTGTTTTTAAAAAAGTTGACAACAACATGAATCTAATTATTATTAGGAGATTGGAAACGAGGCGAAGAAGTGTATGTGGTGTGTGTGTGTGGTGTGTGGCCTATTTTTCGAATGGATCTATTATGAGGTTATAAAAAATCCCCAAATAACTCGAAACCAGGGTTACTTGTCTTTTCGATATATATAATACAACGATATAATTGCCCTCAAGATCATGCCATTATTGCTAAAAATCCAAGGAGCAGGGGTATTTGTTAAAAATAAGTTCAGTATTTCAAGTTCAAATATGCATTATTCACAAAGTTATAACACTATCTAACGTTTTCTGTTTTACATGAAAACGACCAATGTGTTGTTGCTTTCTTCCATAATAACATTTTTATAAAGGACTTGACCAGGCATGTTCCAAATGTGGGACGAGTCCCGGGACCTGGTACCCTGGTACCCTTGAAAAGTGGGACCAATAAAACGTCTTTTAGTGGTGCTGAGAAACTTCTGTCAGATGAATCAGTGATTGCTGCACCTGGTGATGCGCCGCAGTCGTTTATGGTCGCTACGTCAAAAAAATGCACAGCCGCATTATGTGAAATGACTCTCAAATGGAAACGTAACATGCGATAACTGCAATATATTTAAGGCTTACAACCTAGTTCACATACTGTGGCTGTTGCAGAAAATATTGAAAAGAGAATTTCTGACTTAGTGCTTCTAAAAAGAAAGAGGACGTTGCATATGTATGCAGCACCATCTACGGCGGTCGAGTGAACCAGTACAATTTTCTGTATCAACCAATTGTCACTTGTCTCAACCGATGCAACGTGTTCTTCCTCGTCGCTTCTAACTGTTCCGTTATCTTCTACTATAACATTTCCATGTCAAACTTCGATTTATTTACCAACGGGTCGCGTAGTGTATCCACAGCCATTTCCAAGATGTTACATCGTTACACTGGTTCATATGACGCCTCCTAGAACAACCAGAACCACGTGCTTTAGATGTTTAGGTGTAGCTTTTCACCACAACCTCAACTAATGTTACTTGAAGAAAGCAGTTGTAAGTATGTAAGTATGGTACATAGGCTGATGCATCTAGATGATACAATATAAAGTAAATTTCAAAAACCATTAATTTTTGGTGAATTTATGAAAATGTATATTACTCGATTTTAGAGTGCGCCCAACCTGCACACGAAGGATGTTTCGTGAATCCGTCACATGAAAACAGAAGAGCCCGGAAAAACAACACACACACGCCGCGCGAAAGCTTGACTTGACTTCGGTATAAAAGTATTGTTTACAAATCTCTTATTTACAATTCTCTCGATAATAATTGCTTCTAAAACATTTTTCTATGCATGTCATAGAAAATAAATTTAGGCGAGTGTTAATTGTCCCCCAAATGTGATGTACTTTCCGACTTGCAGAATGAAAGTTACCTTTTTGAATTTAGATACTTTTATATTGTTTACTACACACACTACAAATATGTCTGTGTTTTTTGTTCAATGTTTGATGTTTTACATAATATTAATAATGGTGATAATTAATGAGATATTAACATGGCCAGGCCCATCTTGGTAAGGTAATTAAATGCTCTTTCTTTATGTTTTGTTGTTTCTGGTTCTCAAAGAGAGAGAGAGGAGAGAGAGAGGTCATAATAATAAAATAAGACGAAAAAGAACTGAAGTTTAGTAGCTTCCAAACAACAGAGAGAATATATTCTCGTCATTCATGGAACATACTTTTGAAATTCCTGAGACAAAACACAGAACAGTTAGAATAGAACAGTAGAAAACCACCCACTGTTGTGATACCATTGCAAAGGAAACACTCTGGAGGTGATTGAAGTGTCTCATGTCATTTTCTTTCTTTTTTTCTTTATCGCTTATATCCCTTGATACTACAAATATTACATCATGATGTAAGCCAATTCTGATATCAGCTGATTATTACACATGAGAAGAATTATATTCTCGCACAGAGAAACGGAAAAAGCCCTGTATACGATAATCTGAGCTTAAAACGGCCAATCTTTCCATTCCAGTAATAAAAAATTTGTGGTGATAACAGCATGTGTGAATATCAGCAACTTCATTTTATTCATGTTTTTTTTAAAGGGGTTTGGGACTCCTCTTGAATCTACTCCCAATTTAAATTTTTGAACGTTTTATTGAAAATATATTTATCTACTCCCAATTATTAAGTAATATTTTAATACTGTAAGTTTCCATTTTAAATATTTTTCAATTTTTTTTTCATTAATTTATCATTTCATTTTTAACAATGACAAGAATATTATGCTGACAAGAATGATATCTTATAAAAGTCTCCATTTATATAGAAAGAAGTTCAATAAATTTATTAAAAGATGACTGATGATGAACTCCAGCAGTTGTGTAAAGTATCCATTAAAGCATCAGCCGTTGTGGTGTTTCTTTGCTCATTTATATGTTATACCAATACTCTCACGGCTGGATTTGTTTACGATGACTCGTAAGTAAAAATTTCATTGAAAATTATAAAGACTAGCTTTGCAGAATAAGATTCTAGGCTTTTATAGAAATAAAATATGTGACTGTTTCAATTCCTTGAAAAAATACAAGAACACATATTTTATCTTCACTATAAACCTGATGAAGGCTTCATGCCTTATAATATATTGTTTACTATTAAAAGGCGTTTTCTTGTATAAAAATTAGTATAAAACATATATACAAAAAAATAAGAAATTCATGTATATTTTTTATGCTTCTTGTCATCATCATCATGAGAGCTAGCACTATCTTCACTATAATATATATTTTACTGTTTTCTGTTTTGTAGGCGAGCTATCCTGAAGAATAAAGATTTGTTGCCCGAAAAGCCTTTAAGTAACATCTTTTATAACGATTTTTGGGGAACACCTTTATCTCACAGTGGAAGTCATAAATCTTACCGTCCACTCTGTGTATTGACATTCCGACTGAATTATCATTTTGGAAAGTTGGATCCTTTCGGCTATCATCTTTTCAACATTATTTTGCACAGTTTAGTCTCATCACTTTTCACCATCTACTGTAATGAAATTTTCCAAAATCGATGGCTTGCTTTTGTTGGAGGTCTTATGTTTGCTACACACCCCATTCACACAGGTAAATTTAGTATACAAATTTATTATATAGATAATGACTAGGTATTTAAATATGACATGGCTCTGAACAAACCATGATAAACCATAACATCTGGATAACTAAAATGTTAATATCTCACACTCATAAAGAACTTGATAGTTTGCTATAATTGACGCTATTCTAAACAACCTTCATTACTCAATAATATTGTTTATGTTTTTATTTTATTAATACAGAAGCTGTAGCAGGTATTGTCGGACGTGCTGATGTTGGTTCTGCTTTCTTTTTCCTCCTCGCTTTGATTTCATACCATAAGGCTGTCAAGGAAATAAAAGAGAATTTTAATGCATCAACTCATATTTTCTGGTTCCTGCTATGCTTGATGTCTGCAGTTTGTTCAATGTTTACTAAAGAACTGGGGGTTACCGTTCTTGGTGTCATTGTAGCATATGAAATGTTAATTATCTCTCGTTGTAACTTTGCATCTCCAAAGACAATAATCCGAAAGGTATGACCCTTTTTCCTTTTTCCTTTTTTTTTCTTCAAATCTTATGAATTAACTTGTGTTGACTAAGCTATATTATAAAAGAAAATCAGTGAGCAGAGAAGTTTCATCATGTAAGATTTGAAAAGATTCTAGTTTGTGAAGGTCATTTTAGTAAGTAAATAAGTAACCAGGGGTTTCGAGTCCTTGGGCTTCCATCAGCAGTTGGTTCTTCAGAGATGTATATACAGTACAGCCTGAATGAAACTTTACGTGTCCGCGTAAGATAATTAGCTTTCATGAAGAGTCAGTGTCTTTAGAAGTTACCAATATTTTGTTTATTTAACATGCAGTTTCATGTTCGAGTTCAATCTATTCACCAGACCGTTGCTGCATTTTTTCCATGTTTACTTTCGTGGAAGAAACTTTTGCAATTTTTTGCAACAATTGCAAAAGTAGGATCCCATGAAAAATCTTAAAAGTGCTCACTTGCAAAAGTTAATTCCTGCGAAAATAAAGATTTTTCATTTTTTCAGCAAATGTTTCTTCCTTTAAAGTTTTGATTTTTAAAAGTTCCTCTTTGAATTTCAAATATTTTACTACTGGCATTGTTATGAATGTATTTACTAATGTTTGACTTATTAATTTTATTTTGCAGCTACAACAAAGTGGTGGTTTATGGAGGACAGTTTTTATAATTTTTTATGCGGTTCTCATTTTGTATTTGCGGTTACTTGTGATGGGACATTCACCCCCAGAATTTGCACCGGCGGACAACCCAGCTGCTAACGATCCAAATTTGGTTACTAGAGTCTTAACATTTTTGTATTTGCCATCATGCAATCTATGGCTTTTATTTTACCCATGGAACTTGAGTTATGATTACTCAATGGATACCATACCATTAGTTGGGTCTCTGTTCAGTATAGAAAATATGCTGTCAGTAACACTATATGGGAGCCTTGCTTATATTGCATATCTATTTTTGAAATGTAGTCATAACTGCCTGAAGAACAAAAGTAACAATGAATCAACTGCTTACAATGCCAAAAAGAAAAGAAATGACGAAGCAGTACGGCATCAAGAAACTACATCTTTGAAAAAGAATTTGGAAAACAATTTTACTTTTAATGCTATGAACATCATGATTCTATCATTGGCTGCCATGATCCTACCGTTTTTGCCTGCCTCCAATATGTTCTTTTATGTTGGCTTTGTGATAGCAGAAAGAGTTTTATACATACCAAGTATTGGTTTCTGTCTGTTAGTGGTGAACGGATTGAATGTGTTAACGAAATTTTACTCGAATAAACGAAAGCAGATTGTGTCGGCATTGTCCATATTGATAATCATGTTTGCATTGAGGACATACGAGCGAAATTATGTGTGGAAAGATGAGGAGTCACTTTACAGGCTAGTAGTTAAGTTCATGTTTTGTTTTGTTTTGTTTGACTTAAACGTTTGGTTCAAATCCAAATCATCTTTTTTTCTTTTTTTCTTTTTTTTTAATAGATCTGGTTTAAAGACAAGTCCAGCAAAATGTAAAAAAAATGTTTTTAGTAGTACAAAGCATTAACTTTGCCAAAATGTTGGAATTTTTCTTCACAACATAATCATAGGCAGGATCCAGCTGAGAAGGATGCGTTTTTATTCTTCTATTAAATCGCAGAAGCTTGATAAATTTTGTTTGCAATAATTTCAGTTCAGCAATGATGTTTCTGTTTATTTCTGATATATCTTTAATAGCGTATGGCAATTTGGCTAATGTATTAGTCCACCAGAATAAGACAAGGGAAGCAGAGGAGGCGTACAGATCTGCTTTAAAATTCCGTCGGAACATGGCAGATACACATTATAACTTGTGAGCGTTCATCCCTCTGTAATTACTTGTTTCTTGATATATGCAGATTTCAAAACATTCTATATTTTCAATAGGGGAATATTGCTACAAAATGATAACAGAAACGAGGAAGCAATCCTTTCTTACAAAGATGCCATTAATTGTAGACCAAGACTGGCAGGTAAACTACCGATTAGAGTGTTTGACATTTCGGAAACTTCGTTGTTGAACTTTGAATATTACTGATTTTATTTCCAAAATATTTGATAAGGATTATTCGTATGATATTCGGTTCTTTAGGAGGAGTTATAAAATATGAAAAAATTTAATGCTGGGCAATGTTTGCCCTTCCATTGATTATATCTGTGCAATACTTTTTAGCAGTAAATAATTCCCCTGAAGTTTATTCTCCTGAAGGCTTCCTCAACAATTATTTGTTCTTCTGCATAACCTTTGCTGGATAGATTACTGCTAGAAGTCCAACCTAGCATTGCCCTAACTTTACCCAGGTCTGGTCTGCTCCAAATGTAGTTATTAAATGCTGTTCTTTAAGGACACTGGAGTAATGTTAGTGAATTGTTTGTTCCTCTAACAAGAAACGTACCTGTGTGACACTAAAGAGACAAGTTGACTCACTCACTATTACACTATTATTTTTCCAATGCTGTCCTTCTTTCTCCTTCTAACTATTTTTCAATATTTTTTTGCAGCTGCACATCTCAATCTTGGTGTTACTCTGATGAACATCAATAAGAAAGAGGAAGCACTAGAGGTGTGAAAAAAAAAATACTATTATTTACCTGATTTCATCTAGCTGTCCTGTCTGTATTGTTTCGGTGCATTTATTATCAATATGTATATATATATATATATATATAAGTATCAACCACGATATTGGCAGTGTTATTTAATTTAGGTCTTAATCAATGCATATAACATATCTGATCATGGTTTAAAGGACCCTGTAGCACATATGACTGCCTGTAAGTTGTAAATCATATTATACAACAAATTAATGAAACTTATTATTTGACTTCCAAATTTCTTTAACTGTTTTTCTTTAATTTTTACAGTGACGAATATAAGATACAACAGTGGTCGTATATTCTATGAGTTTGGTAAAAACAAAGTAAGATTAATTTTTATTCACCAGTGTGTTCATTAAAATCATCCCTTTTCTGATGATTCATTTTAAAATCTCACCCTATGACAGGATTGCACGAATAGTCCAGGAAATGTGGTTATTCAATGATACATTATGAGGATAAATGTCACAGCTGCCCAAAAGTTTTCAGTTTGCCTGAATTTAATGTCGCAGTTTCAATTGCCATGAGTTCAATGTCACAGTTCAAAATCTTTCATTTAATGTAGCAGTTTCAGGTTTACCAAAGATTTAGCGTGGATTAAATTTTATTTTAGACTTCCTGTACCATTATCCTTTTTTTCACTTTTCACAACTACTAGTGTACATATCAATGAACTGATATCCTGCTCAATTGATTATAATTTTAGAAGGCCCTACAGTCGTTTTTTGATGCATTAGACATAATGCCAGATGGTTATAAGCCACATAGCATTTACAATATGTTAGGTACCTGCTTTCTTTTTCTATTTTTTGTTGTTTAATTCTTTGCTTATTCATTATGCTCCCGCTAACTAATCCCACTTAACAAATAATGTGTGTCTTACTAAAGCAAATCACTCATTAAGTGGGGCTTTCATGAAAATGAATTTCAAGGGACCAGTTGATTCGGTCTCACTAAAGAAAAGTCTTAGTTATATGGGGTGACACTTAATGGAAGTAATTCCTTAACCCTTGTCTGTGTGTACCTGTTTCACTATACACATAGACTATTATATTTATATCTTACAATAAAAATAAGAAGAATATTATAAACACAACAAAACGTATTAACTTAAAATCAATTCCTAAAAGCCTTTTAGGTACGGTATTGTATTGAAAATGTCATTTTTTCTTTTGGAATACAGTACTCCTGTCACACTGTACCATATCATAAGCACAAACTCTTTTGCGTTTTATCATCACCTCATCGAGTACAATTTCCACTCAACAAAACGTGCGGCAACGAACTGTCAATAGCGCACGATCTGTCTAAAGTTTCTGATCATCCACTTGCAAAATCGTTATTTTCGCGTTTTGTTTCTGGTATTTGTAGCAGCGGTACCAAAGATATAGTGATAACACAAGTGTCATAGATCCATAGGCCCATAATCCCATTGAATGTCTCTGGTTGGTTTTACATTGTTGTCACTAATACTAAAGTGGTTGGGTATCTTTTTTTTGTCTGTTTCAGGTCAGGTATATTCGGCTTTGAAAGAAGATATGAATGCAGGAACTTGGTACTTGAAAGCTTTGAGATCTAAACCAAACCACGTACCTGCTTTGTTAGCTTATGCGAAACATTTACAGACGTTTACTGTAAGTTTTACTTTCATACTTTAATACGTTCAGGTATGATAAGTTGAAACAAATGGTAGAAATTAAAACGAAGAAACAATTCTCAATTTTGTTCAAAAGTTCTAGGTTTTACATAGACAGTTCTCGGTTTTACATAGAAATTGTCTGTATTAGATAGACAGTTTTCGGCTTTGAATTGTCAGTTCTTGCTTTTGGTTAGACAGTTCTCAACTATTTAAAAGACACATGATCAGTGTTTATTAATTATACTTATTACCTGGAGGGTATTATGAAAGGAGTTATTACAGGAAATTTGACTCATTAATCAGTTATTACAGACTGATAATGCCCACTAAAAATGGCAGCTTCAAATGTAAACAAATGTTCAAACATCAAATTATGAAAACATAATAATCATCATAATCTTTTTTCGCAAAAGGATTGAACATTTTCTATAAATATAAAATGGAATGGCAGGATTCGATAATAAGTTGGCTAGAAGATCACAATAAATCCCCCCTATGAAACTTCCCATGATGACGTCATCGCTGAAATTTGAAGACCTATATCTTGCGAACTACAAATAATCAGACCATGTTTTATACAACAAATTTTATCCTGAGACGGAGTACACAAATATGTTATTGGAGATGGATCAATATTGTTTACTTCTTTAGCATCGCTTAAGATCAATTGGTCTATTAGGCGTGTCTGATCTTACCAAGAACTCTCTGAACCTAAACCAAGAACTGTCTCAATCAAAACCGAGAACTGTCTAACTAAAACTGGGAACTGCTTATTCAAAGTCGAGAACTTTCTATGTAAAATTTATTTGTTTGTAAAATTATGTTTTGTGTTGTTGATGTTAATAGCATACTGATACATGTAATTTCCATGCTGGGTAAATAATATTGATTGTTGACCGGGGGGAAAGCTGGAAAATAGTTAATGAATATGATTATGATATATGACATGATATTGGAAACAAAATGGCTGCAATTTCACTGGATTTCTTATTGTAGCACATCCGCCTGAAAAATACCTTTAAAGCATTACATTGATAAACAACAAAACATTCATTTCGTGTGTTAGAGTCTATGTGCAAGAAATCTTCAAGCGATGTTTCTACCAGGTCAATCGTCATTCAACAATAAACAGAATAGATATATGTCAAAGGAGGATCTTGATCGCAACATGAAATGTGTTAAAATCATAAGACAGTTTCTTCTTAAGAAGGTTATGTATGTAATGTTTTTCCTGCCTGTTGTATTAAGAACTAAATGATCTTTCTAGATGGATGCAGAAAAGCTGAAGAAAGCTGAAGAGAACTTTCAAAAAGCTTTGCAAATAGATCCACATCACAGTGAGAGCTACCTATTTTACAGTGAGTTGCATTTTAACAACAACTTTAATTGAGAGTGTTCAAGATCGTCCGTGAAACCTGTTTGAATTAAGATAGGTTTCAGCATGTTTTCCATCAGTGAAGATTGTCACATCAAATAAGACAGACCATCAGTGAACATTGTTACATCAAATAAGACACACCATCAGTGAACATTGTCACATCAAATAAGACACACCATCAGTGAACATTTTTGTTCAATAGTTAGGAAAGTTGGGATTTGGTAACGAGGGATCCCTGGTTAGACCCCACCTCAACAAAATTGTAAGCTACGTCACCTATGATGTCAGTCAGTCAGTCTATTCCTCTGCAAAGTGGCTTCGCTCATGTTTTCGGGTCATAGGCCTGGAACCCCCCTTCAACTGTTGAAATTGATTTGCTCATCCGGGTGTAGTGTGGCCTCGGATGTTTTCGCTTCGTTTAGAATGTCTTTTACTTTTAAGTTTAACAAACATCTACATGAACGATACAACCACTCTAAACTGAAAGCAAAACTGAAATTTACAAAAACAATTAAGGATCTAGAAGAATACCTGTTACAAGGTCTTGACGTCTGCTGTTCATAATAGGAAGGATTAAAAGGGAATTAATAAAGATTCTGCGATGATGTTAATGAAACCTTTTTAGGTGCTTTTTTATCTGAAACGAATCGTGAGCGAGACGCGGTACCGGTTCTTCAAAAACTGCTCGAATTTGACAAGAACAACATACCTGGACTAACATACCTCAGCTCTATTTACAGGTAATGTTTTGTTTCCCTTAAAGTGTTTGGTATGGAGAGTTTGTCCTTGTAACAGTTTGAAAGTACTTTACATTCACACTCAAAACTCTGGAATTTGGAAGAAGGAGACTTTGCCTTCTTTTCCCAAACCAAATTAAGAGACTTTCCTACCATAGAATTGAAAGTCTGCTTTTCCATGATCTGAGATTTAGATTGAAAATGTTTTTTAAAAAAGTTCTTTATAGTGTGTTTGAGTGTTTAAGTAGAAAGGCCTATTTACATTTTATATTTATGTTTTCAAGAAATCTGAAGGATTATACCAACGCGGAAAAATATCAGCTTAAGGCTAGAGACCTGGATCCCACGGTAAGTTTTTTCCCAGTTACTACATTGAAAGTTATTCCATGAGAAGAATGTTTTGAGAAACACAAAAGCTTCAAGTAATATCATGCGTCTTTCCATTGATTCTCTACTAAGTCGAGTTTTTAAACTAACTGCTTAGTCACGCGACTATATCAATTGCGAAATCTAAATTGTGGTCACTTTTTTTTAACTACTACCAATCCTGGGTCATAATTAACATTGCACGTGACTATTATGGAAACAATTGCTAGTGCCACCATTGGGAATGAATGAAGTGTGTAAGCCTTGGGAAAATTAACTGTTTGCTAGTTTCACTGGCTAAGATTTGTCATAAGTAAGAGTGTACACATCTACCGATCTCTTACCAGCAAAACATCTTAGTTAAAAACTTCTTAAAATTGTCTGAATAAATGAGGCATTGCCTGACCCTTCACTCGTTGACCCAGACAAATTTAACAAGGTTTTCACTACTAACTTCTGGTTAGAATGAACTGCATGATAAGTGGTTTGTTGGATTCTTTCTGGATTATTTGTTTGTTTCTATAGAAACCCGATGTGCTTGTGAATCTCGGTGCGTTGTATCATTTGATGGGCAGATACGAAGTATCTTACAAGACGTACCAAACTGCTCTAAAGTATGACCCGACCAATAAATTGTTGTTAGATAATATGAAGAGGTTGGAACGAACGATGTCTAGAAAAACAAAATGAAAGGAGAACGTGGCTGGTCTTCGAAATAGATTTTGCGCGCTTAAATTTTAGTCCTCCACCACAGGTGTTTTATTTTATTGTATTTAATGAGGCAGCTTAAAGACTGCGATTTCAAACGGTAAAACAACGTCGTGGTGACGTTGGAGGAAAATATTCATTCGACATAAGCATCTGTTTTCTACCTAAGCAAACAAGGTGTTTAAAACCATCTACATTTTTACAATTACAATTTATTTATTCATTTTTGAGAAACGTTTTTACATAAGCATTAGGGGATTTAAGTTCTAACGACAAATCGAATAGTGTAAACTAAGAATTATCGACTGAATTCTCTGTTTACACTTCGATTTTTCAAGTGAACTAGTTACTTCTTTTTCGTTATTTTGGTGCGGCCAGGGTAGGTGGCTGGATACATCTTACCGTGTTGTAGTGCTTGTGAAATTCTTGAAGAAATGTTTGAGATGAAAAGATTCAAATCTCCGGTTAAATTGAGAGAGAGAAAATCCAGGAGGTGAGGTGGAGGGGACCAATTTTGGCGTCTTCTGTGTTCCGGTGTTTCGTCACAACTTTTATGACTGGAACCATCTAGAGGATAATCAATAGCTGTAAAGCATAAAAGTTTTGTTTTATTTATTGTGTGCATCGTGAACCACAATCACCTTGAGGCTAACAAAACTAATCGTGTGCGAAAGAGGAATTCAGAAATCATAGCAACAGGATATTTGGAACCATCATGGCAGCCAAAGTTGCAATTATTTCAAAATAATTAGTGACGTAAGTCGGAACACAGAATAGGCAATTTTGGTGCTTTATAATGTATGGTAAGGATTGTTCCTACTTTATTTATTCATTTATTTATTCAAATTGGAATTTGATGGAGATTATCGTTGTTTTAGTTGCTATTTTGGTTTTATTTTTTAAGGCTTGTATTTTCATGGCCAACACATAGACAATTTTCAAATTTGAATTTTCCGGGGGGAGTTTTAACGTTTTTTTTATAGTTCATTGTATTTATAAGAATTTTTAATATGCATTCACTATTGTTAGTATTTATTGATACCATTAAAGCACGGAATTAATTGTCAACAAACTAACCGACATTTTTAGCCACCATTTGCGTACAGTTCGGCATGCGTTAAAATCTTGGCCAACATGTTCTTCCATTCTATAGAAGAATTCCATTATGACGTATACTGTTTTGATATGTCTCGATGATTAGTTATCAAAGATCTGATGTTCCAGCTGAAAGTATTCTATAATCAAGGCCAATTTGTTTGGCACGCCAGCGTAAACTTTACACAGTGATACAGTGAGATCTCTGTAGTTCAAATCTCTGTAATTGGAACTAATTTTAAGCTCCCTTCACTTATAATTTCTTTATAAACGAACCTCAGTAATTCGAACTCTCTATAAATCGAACAATTTCTTCCGGCCCCTTGGATGTTCGTTACCGTACACAAATTATTTGCCGTAACAATGGGACCATGAAAGTTTTCTAATAAGGAATTCAAAATAGGAACATCTCCAAAAGATCTTTACTAAAACTTTGACGGTGTAAAAGGGGTCTAAAAGCAAAGTAATCTATGATATTGCAAGTTTTTATATACGCTTGGCCAACATTTTTTTTACTTTTTTATTTTTTTTGATAACGACAAAAACAAACATGCCAAACTGTACTAGCATATCACGCCAAAATTGTTGATCAAATTGTTGCCACAGTTTTCTCCTTGCTTAATTATTTGTCACACCCTGCACAACCTTTTTTTGTGAATAAAACAATTATTAATACAAATTATTTTTTACTTTTATGTGTAAATGACCGAGGAGCGACGCTGAGATATTAATTCTGTTCTAAAAGTGAAAAGTAAAATTGAATTGTCAAATATAAGTGGGCAGGAGGTAAGTGGGTTGGTCGGTCTTGAAAATGATAAAGGTGTTTTAACACCATAATGTTGTGTCATATGCACAAAAGTGGTTCTATTAAAAAAAAACACGCGTTCATCAACGGAATATTTAATTATTCTTTTTTCACTTGTTAAAATTTTATGACTGCTATAATCATACCAATAGAAGAGGCGGTAAAGCAAGATCGGCCATTTATTAAATCTTTAGGATTTTGGAGGGGCGTTAATTGGAAAGGGAGTATTGATTTGAAAAAATAATAAATTTATTTGTTGATAAAACTTTTCACTCGGAGACTAAAGTGAGATACAAACGTTACAACATATAAAAACTAATAAAAGGTCTAATTTCTAACCTCTTAGCCCCCTTTACCTAGACATTTTCAACGGTATTAATTGGTCCCAGGCACGATTAGAGGGCGTATATTGTAAGAATAGGAAGGAAGGCTTAAAAGAAAGTGAATTATAAATAAATGAAAAAAAATGTATTTTTTTCTTGTGCCGTTTATATTTTGCAAAAAAACATTCATAGAAAAAGTTTCATGGTGTGGACATGTAGTAATAACACCGCTCCGAATCGGATACCTTTTTAACCAAAGCGGAGGAGACAACACCGCTTAAATCAATAGATTACATCTAAAGCCACTCCGCCAACACAACAACGCTCTTTAAATAAAATACAACTACAAATATGAAAGAAAAACCAAGAAGTTTCTCAACTTTTAAGGTATAGGTTGCCAGCAACATTCAAGGCGTTAACAAATACAAAAAGACAGATTTAAGGTAAGTTTAATACACTACAAAGTTTTGAGAAAGTTTTCCAGATGATTTTTATGTCTTGCTAGTCCTCTGTTTATGGTGCGTTCCAAAAGGAAATGCGCATAAATGTAAGCAGGCTTTCTGTTATACGCGTTGGTCGCGCGCTTTGATAGGCGCCCTTTGCCCTTTTTGGCGAGGTGTATATGGGCGTCTTTGGGTGCAATACGTTGCACCAAATCGCTTTTTTCGTTTCAAAAGTTGTGGAACGGGCTTGAAAACCCGAAAAGCTCTCGAAAATTTCTCAGAAGTTGTATTTCTGAATCCCTGGGAAAGATATCTCAAGAAATATTGATGGAATTGAGTTTCTACTTTGCAGAAATGTTATTAGCAGTTGCCGCTATGCATGCAATATGAGCGGAACGATTTAATTAGGCTTGATTATCCAGCCGCACGGTGGGTCGTCAAATCTGCCCAAAATTGACCAATTTCCTCAAATTCTAAATTCAGTAGTCCTAGTTTTCTTAAAATGAATTTTTGGGCAAATTTTCGTCCCTTATTGCTCATCGCTCATTGCACGGATCCGGCCTCTTATCTTATGCTTCAATAAAGTGCGACACAACGCCCTTTATCAAACAACGTCTCTCTTTCATAAAATTGTGACGAGAGCGACTTTTTGGCAAGAAAGGCATAGTTTGGAGGACATTAATTATTCATGAGATGCCGAAACAATTTTTTTCATCAAGTGTGGTCACAATTTGTTACGTCGTACCAATGAAATAAAAAAAGCATTTGTGGTGATTTTAAAGTTTTTAGCGTGTTTTACAACCTTAATTATTGATGCTGAGATAGAGAAACGCAAACAGGGTTTACACCATGTGAAACATAACCCGAATAATGAACAAAAAATGTTTTCATTTAAGAAACTAAGTACATATTAAAACTGTGCATTTTATATTGTGTTGTACCTTATGTTAAAAAACCTAATTAACGACCTATTTGGTAGTACATCAGGGATCGCGTAGACGCCCCCACTTTTTTGCTAAGTAAAAAAATGTTGTTGTTTTTATTACTACGCAAAAATAGGCAAAAAACGAAATTAACATTACATTACTTACAAAAGTATGTATCGCGATGTTGTTTTTATTATTACTCTGTATAAGTAAGACATAAAGTTAGGTTTTATGGTTATAAAAAAGCTGTTTTAGGCCATTCAGAGAGCTATAATGCGCGAAATTTTCTCCGTCGCCCAACCATGGTAGGCGACATGTTCCAGAAATTTCCTTGGTCCCCCAGATGAAAACTGGCGCCGCGATCCCTGTACATACAGCAGAGGGGAAGAGGGCGTTAAAAGGAAGAGGCGTTTAAAAGATCAAATACGTTCACAAAGAACATGGACTTTGCACGAAAAACAAAACACAAGCTTGCTGGGACAAAAGATGGTCGTATCTAATAAACCTTTCAAGGAAAGGAAAAGCTTTCGTAAGAAACGTGATTTTATTTTAAATAAGATTGAAAGATTAGTTTATTGTTCCGAATAATTAACCATTATGTTTTGACTAATTCACTATGAGAAATAGCTTCTTTCCCTTCTGTTCTGTTCTCTCTTTCTTTGTAAAAACATATGTAAAAACAACCCAAGCAAGGAAATCAGAGTGAAAGGCAGCGAAAATACATTGTAATAGTGGATATTGGATGCAATTGGTTGTTACCATCCGGGTTGAGAGCAGAAGACAATCACAATAAAAGCACTACAACACTCCTAAAAAAAGAGTTTGAAAAATCTGGCTTCTTCGTCTGACAGTATAGGAAAAATTGAGAAAATTCATTAAAAAGTTCTGTTTTTCTTCCAAAATGAACCAAGTGCAGAACGTTTTAATCAAAACCATATATAATGGCTGCAGGATCTCCGCGAAATAATGCTTCCCCTGGCCCTGGTGCAGTGTGTATAGACTTACTTTTTAAAGTGACATATTGTTTGCAAAAATGACCGTATTCTTTGCTCTATAATTTCTGGATTTCTTAACATGGAATTTTAATCAAGTCATTCTCATTCATTTCAGGAAATTTAATGCTCCTTATTAAAATTTTATGTATTATTTGGTTCCCTCTCGCAAGTTCTTGCAATTTTACTATTTACTATTTTCTAAAAATTCAGGATCATCTTCTTCATCATTTAGCTAGTAGAAGGGATGAAGTAGTTGGAATACGTGCCAAGTTTCCTTCAAAGATACCTGTAAGTTTTTTTATAATACTAGTAATAAGGGAATCTGGAAAAACAAGACCCAAAATAAGGCAGCGGTCGATTTTTCTTGTGATCAACATGACTATGTTCTGTTTCTATTAAGAAACATCTTTTTGGAATGATAATAATGCATCAAATACATAGTGATTTTTACAGGATAGCATTGGCTGCTCCAGTCTAAACCTTTCTGATCATGATCACTGTCAGAGTTGTTACAAGCCCTAGTAAAATATTACAGAGGTCATAGAAAAGATTTTTTGTAAAGTGCAAACACATCTGGCGTATGATTATTTTTAATTTGTTCTACAAGTTTTAAATTCTTTTTCTCCATTTAGGTGATTGTGGAGAGATATCACAAAGAGAAGACTTTGCCACTTTTAGACAAAACTAAATTCCTAGTACCGCAAGAATTAACAATGAGTCAATTTGTCACTGTTGTCAGGTATGGTCTTGTGTAATGGGAATCCCATTGTCACTTTAAATCTGGGGTATTTCACTACTAACGGAGGCTAACATCAGTGTAACACTGCAACGCTCTATGAGCAACTATAAAATAAAGCCAAAAAAAAAAGGCTATTGTACTCTTTTTTTAATGTTCAATCAATGAATAATAATGTTTCTTTCTTTAGAAATCGCATGTCGCTATTTTCGACACAAGCATTTTACTTAATTGTAAACAATAAAAGCCTTGCATCTATGTCTACAACTTTACAGGAGATTTACAAAGAGGAGGTTGATGAGGATGGGTTTTTGTACATGACGTATGCTTCTCAAGAAATGTTTGGAAAACCTTTGAAATCATGATTACTTTACTTATGATAGAGATGTTGAGATCTCATTAGGTCAGGGTAGGGAAGATATTCACAATATGAACCACACCTCCTTAGATTTATATGTTAATTTATTCTTTGAGGATATGAGCAGTTAAGGTTAGATTATAAGAGGTGCCCAAATGAGCATCTACTCACCGAAAAAAAGACCTTTCCCGAATTTTTGTTTAAACCCTGTGTAATGGTCTAGTGACATCGCAATCATAAAATGACATTAAAATAACTAATTCACTACTTCATAGCTACTTCACTGGGGAATTGAAATAAAAAGTGACTTATTAAGTAATAAAATTATGAAATCAGTAACACAATAAAAACTCATATGGTGCTGAAACAAATTCGGAAAGGGTCTTATTGAATATTATCTGAAGAAATTATTTTCATATGAGTTTTTGTAATTATTAATTCTTATTTTATATTCTGGTCAAATGTGATGTTGTTGATCTGCATTATGTTGGCCATTAGAACATAGGGGTACTATATTGGCCAATTAGAACATGGTGGGCACTGTGTTAGCCAATTAGAACATAGTGGGCACCATTTCACTTTTTTATTCTCATCTTTTGCTTTTATTTTTTGTTTATTTTCATTTTTTGTTTTTTCAATCCAGCAAATATTTTGTGGTATATTCATTGAGACGATTGTTGGTTTTATTACATTTCAGTTAAAACATATTCTAGACATATCATTACTTTGCATCCACTGATTGCAAACCGGAGGAAGTTCGTGGTATAAATCAGTTTGTTTATTTGTTTGTGTGTTTCAGTGAGGAGGATAGGTCAGACCGGATTGAAATCAGTAAAGAAACATGCCCTATATGATCTTCAACACGCTTGGATTCATCTCAACTCTTGCTTTCAAATACCTTATCGGCCCTTATGACTTGGGCTGCATTAGATGTTAGTCTGTGAAAATTTGAGCGTGGATTTTAGAAAAATATCGCAAGTATCGTTTCGAATGAAAGATACTTTTTTTATTGAATACCTTATCGGGGGAATAAAAAAACATGGAAAATTTCCCCCGACTTTTTTCCCGATAAGGTACTCGTGAAATCTATTTTTAGATTGGCTCAGTTACTGAGCGAGGTTCCTCTTGCTTGAAGTTTACCTTAATGGGACACGTATAACGTGAGTAATCGAAACTCGATGAGGGTCGTTGCAATTCGAAATACTACGGCCGATCAAAAATATACAAACACAAAAATCACGTGATCGCCTTGTCGTACAAGGCTGATGAATTCACAGATAAAATTTTAGAAATTTCTATTTTTATGCTTTTGTTTTACCAATTTATCTTAATAAAATTTTTCTTAATTTAACCTAAATATTTTAATATGAATATCTATATTTATATCTTTATATGAATATGAAAGTTTTAAGAAACAGACATTCATTTTTACCCGACCAATGCGATGAAAGATGTTGAAAAGCAACCTCAACCTCACCCCAGGGCTTCTTCAACTTTTCGTTTATTGGACTGGTGACGAGGTTGTTTGGAAGCCTAAAACTATAAATGGAACAAGAGGGGGACGAGCCTTCATTGGATTTGTAATTATACCTTACCTGACTTTTCCGCGATTTTTTCCCTGATAAGGTAATATTTTATTGTTAGAAACTTTTGCAAGAAGGAAATTTCGTGATTTCGCGTGTTGTTTTTTCAGGAAAATAGCGAAACGAAATTCCCGTGAATTTCGTCTCAATCGCGAAATTTACTGACAATAACGTAGGCTTTTACAATACGGAGATATATGAAACACTACACTACATCAATGTATTAGAAGTTTTTGCCAAATGTGCTATATAACGTACTGGGGGCGCTTATTTCAAAACTCGATTTTTAGATGTAGCGCTTAATCAAGGGCGGCGCTTATTCATTTTCGATGTTTTCAAGGAAAATATCCTTACAGCACCCATGATATTTGGTGCTGTCCAATAAGAAGACTTCCAAAATTCCGCCGAAAAACGTGAGATTATTTCAGGTAATCTACCTTACGTGGATTAATTTTCGCGTGGATTAATTTTCGCGGATTTCGCGGATTTTCGAAAAATCCCCGAAAATTAATCCACGCGAAATATTCAAAAATGACACCATCCGCGAAAATTAATCCACGCGAAATTTTTCATTTTTTCCATCCGCGAAAATTAATCCACACACTTTTTTTTCTGTGAAAGTTAACCCACGTGAAATATTTACGTACGTACTAAAAGGGGGAACAGGCTGAACAAGCTAGAATAGTCTGGAACAGGCTAGAACAGTCTAGAGCACATGCTGACAAGACACAAGCTGTCTAGACATCTTTTTGAACACAAAAGTTAACCTGTCAAAAAGCAGGTGGCTTTTACCATTTTGTATGAACACCTTTTGACGCTCGTTCATGACACCTGCTTTAGTCGTTTTTTAGTCTTGACACCTAGAAGGAATCGCATCACACCGCATCGTGCAGATTTACGCACTCCTTAGAGGAGTTTTTAGAGCCATATTCCTCCGTGCTGGCTCAGTGCTGGAGGAAGTTCGCATGCTATGCATGCGCTCGAAATGTGAGCGGACGAAGAGCTTCTGCTCAGTTTCCTTCTACCAAATTTGCCTACACAACTTTGGTTGACACGGGCTAGGTTATAGACACTCAGTCAAGAATGCCATGAGCTGGGATTGAACCCTGACCATTTGGTTTTATTAGGGTGCGCCCTTAACCACTTGTCCACTCACACCTCATGCACCAGCTTTGATGGAATGCAAATTGTCCGTTCATCGACGAGTTTAAAGGAATAGAAAAAATATGTTAACATAAAGATTTCTATTGTCTTTAATAACCAGGTGTAAACAGAAGAAAATAAGCTATTAATATGAAACTGTATGTATTAATCTGAGTCTATGGTGATGACTGCAGAACGCTTTACTCTCTTAACTGATGACGATGATGACGGCCTCGATTTGAAACAGTCGCGAATATCCCTGCACTTAAATGATTTACTCGATTTATTCTTAGTTGCTTTTCTGCGTCTTCTATCTCCGTTTTGTTCATCAGCGTTCGAACCTTCGTTATTATTTGGTGGCTCCTGGCTCTCCTGACTCTCGAGTGAAATGAAAGTTCCAATTATTTCTTCATTCTTCGGTTCTAAATATCTGTCTTTAACCATGTCTTCATACTTTTTGAGAATCTCCAAATTGAAAGCAGGGTGGATTTTAACAATTATACAACAAGGGACCTCCATAACCTCCTTGAATAAGTGGTGATCTTCGATAATGATCTGAAGTGACCTCTGCGCTTACGATGGCCCCACGATCTATGATACATTTTGTAATTCTAGAAATTTCCATCTGTAAGTGTCCGACAATTTCCTTGCTTTCTTTATCACAGACTTTCACCGCAAATAAATCAAATATATTGTTTTTTTCGTGAAGGCATTCTAGAATTTCACCTTTTACTGGCTTCCAGGTTTTGCGATAAACATGAAATCCACGAATTGCACATGAAAACTTGAATTCTGAAACAGCTCTATAAGCCATTATCTTAGGACGTACTGTGATACGACTTCGCCAATCTGCAGACACGAATCATAAGGTTCTTTTTTCTTTCCATAAAAATGTGAAGAACGTTTTTCGAGTAACTTTTGCTTTCTATATTTATTTACTTCAGACAGACAGACAGACAATAGGATTTTTCTTCGTTCAAACTTTTTCGAACAATAGAGGCGCGGCTATATCAACCATGTCGCTTTTTAGATAGGAACTACAGACACACATGCAATAACCTGAAATTATTTTAATCAGCATCATGTCTCTGATAAGACTTCTCGCAAAAAACAAGCAAGCAACTGAAACGTCAAATGAAACACAAATTTCCCAACCATCAACAGAGAGAGGTGAGAGATTCATGCATTGAATGAACGCACTTTTTTATAAGAACCAGTAATTTTTGTTGAGCTTGGGATTGTTCTTATTTTTTTGAATTTGAGGCTGAAATTAATCTTTTTTTGTTCTGAAAACGCGATTACTTAATTATAGTTTATTCACAGACAGTTTATACACAGTAATTATCTCATTCAATGCGTAGATAGTACATCATTAAAAAACTGTATAAACTATCTGTGAATAAACTATAAACCAATATTCTTTAAAGAAAATGAAAAAGATATTGTTGGTTTTTCTTGTTGCTTATAAAAAAGAAAAGTTTTCTCTGAACGTTTCATAAAAGGAAGTTTTACGAGGGCTCTGTTCGTACAGTAGATTTATTTATATACATAATTATTGTTATTCTATTTTAGAGCCTCCGCAAGAGATTCCGCCAGCTTCTGATACAGGCCTTGGAAATGTAGATCACCAAAGCATTATCGATTCGATCAAGAAGAACGCAACCTCTCGTTCGTCATACAAAAAGTACAGTGCAAATGACAGATATGAAATAGGCAAATACGCAAGTAATACGGGTGATGCTGCGTCTGTTCGAAAATTCAAGAAGAAATTCCCTAACTTAAATGAAAGTACTGTAAGGGGCTTTCGTAAAAAATACCACACACTAATTAAGACATCAAGAAGTAACGTATCACCAACAAAAATGTTCCAAGCGAAAAAACGAGGAAGAAAGCTAAAACTGGGAGATGAAATAGATGAGAAAGTCAAAAAATTTGTCCACGCTTTGCGTAACCGCGGAGGACAAGTTTCGTTTGCCATTGCAACAGCTGGCGCAAAAGCCTTGATTGAGAGGAGCAACGATGAGGCTGTAAGATCAATTAGAGTAGGGAAGGATTGGGCCCAAAGCTTTTTTCGACGAATGGGATTCAAAAAAAGAGCGGCAACAACAGGAAAGGTTTTGATTCCAGACGGAGCCAAACGAGAAGCAGAGCTTGTCTTCATGCATAGTATTGTTCAGAAGATAGAAGATAACAACATACCAGATTCTCTTGTATTGAATCTTGACCAAACACCGTCAAAGTACATCCAAAGTTCCCGTTACACAATGGAGAAAGAGGGTACGAAGTCCGTTTCAATAGTTGGATCGTCAGATAAACGTTCAATTACTGCCACATTTATCATTACTCTTCAGGGTCAATTTTTACCTATGCAGTTAATTTACGGTGGTAAAACGACAAAAAGTTTACCAACTGTTGAGTTTCCAGAAGGCTTTAGTTTGAGTGCTAATCCCAAGCACTTTAGCAACTCACAGGAATCAGTAAAAGTCATTGAAGAGATCATTATTCCGTACGTGGATGAAACAAGAGAAAAGCTTAACCTACCCCCTACTTTTCCTGCTCTACTTATCATGGATAACGATGACGGGGTCAAATGACCAATGATGTGCTCAACTTACTGAAGTCCAACAATATATTGCTTGTAATGGTACCAAACAATATGACGCATTTATTCCAACCCTTAGACCTCACAGTCAATTCATGGGCGAAAGACTTTATGAGGGAAAAATTTGCTTCGTGGTATGCAATGAAGATCAAAGAAAGTTTGGATAAAGGAGCGAGTTTGGAAGAAATAGACATTAAAACACCGTTATCTGTCATGAAGCCTTTACACGCTTCTTGGCTGATAGAACTTTACAATTCCTTTACGTCGGAAAAAGGCAGAGAAATCATAATAAATGGTTGGAAAGCTTCTGGAATATTTGATGCCGTTAAAATGGGACTTTCAAATTTGCCACCTTTAGATCCATTCTCAGAAATTGATAATATAAATCTCCAAGCTTGCACTAACGATCTTCGTGATGATAACTTTCCTGAGGCAAACGATCATAACGTTAACCGAATTGGTTCTACAGATGACGAGGAAGAATACGAATTGAATATAGAAGACGGAAATGCATTTGAGAACATATTTCAGAACACAGTCACTGATTCACAATGAGAAATAAAAGCAGAGTCATGTAACTCAAGTACTTTGATTTAAGAACCACACACTTTATAGCTTTATAACATATAGTCTTTTGTTTTTGAATTTCTTCTGAAGTTTTTGTGAAGAGTCCAAGGTCATTACTGCATAATTTTCTTGTGCTCCTTTTCTTATTTTGAAAATTCGAAAATTTATAAAGTCAAAATTTCTTCGTCCGCGAAAAGAAATCCACGCGAAATATCCCATTTTTAAACCATCCGCGAAAATTAATCCACGCGAAATTAGGTCAAAAGGGGTGTCCACGAAAATATGTCCACGCGAAAATAAATCCACGTAAGGTAGTATTTTTCTATTTTTCGTAATAAGCGCCGTATTTAATTATATTTTTAGAGGTCTCAGCACTGCTTGCTAATTGCGCCATGAGTTCGAGAGCAACTGTTATTATTAAGACAATGATGAAACAATGGAATGGCAAAACTGTTGTTCGCAGATGGTATTACGTAATCAACCATCAAAATTAGCCTTTTTATCAGTTTTCAATCTTTTTTTATATATTTATTTATTTATTTATTTATTTATTTATTTATTTATTTATTTATTTATTTATTTAAGATATACAAATTCACAGGCATTCAGATGCCTCTACGAATCGCTCTTTGTTGCAAAAGGTAGGTGATATCAAACTTTAACGGATTGTTCTTCCAGAGATCGTCTAATCTACTTTTAAACGAGTTAATCGATCCAGGATTTACTACGTGCCTAGGTAGGTAGATTATTCCAGCGTTTCGTTAAGCGGTAATAAAACGAATTAGATATACTGGCTGCTTCTAATTCCATCCTTTGATGAGAGAGAGAAGGAGAGAAATTTATTTCGCCGTTAAGAATAATACAATATAATACCAATGCAAATACAATATTACGAATCAGAGGCTAGGGGGACCAACACAATAGTTATAAAACTAGACAAAGGTGACGGCCACCCTTTGGGACAGAATCCATTCCAAGTTGGTAGTCAAAATGTTTCCGACTCTGCTTTGGTTCGAAGGTTTGGGTAAGGGTGTGGTGCATCGTAGAAGTGAAAGTGCTTATTATAGAGTCGTATCATTTCACCCCTAAATCCCCGGAAGGCAAGCGTTGGTAAGTCAAGTCTTTGCAGTCTGGATAGCTTAGATCTTTAAATCCATCTCAACCAGTTTAGTGTAGCTCTCCGTTCTACACTTTCAATGGTGTTTATTCTTTTGAAGAAATGTGGAGAGACCATATACGGATTGAGAGTATTCCAGATGTGGTCTGCCGAGCGGTGTGATGTAAAGTTTCCGGAACATTGGTCCATCAAGGAAGTCAAAACTTCTCCTATACTAAATTTAAAAATTAGCCAAACATAACAATAGAGTTTTCCTTGAGCTTCTCCATGCTGAGGTGATCCGAAAATTTCAACTCTGAGAACCAATAGCGACATCGAGATCTTTTTTATGTATATGTTTATATTATATACATGTTTATATTGTAAAATGTAAAAATAGTTTTTATTAGACTTTTAAGACTAGATTAGACTGAAAGTCTCTGCGCGCGCGTCGCAATTTGTCAATTTTTTGATGATTAGATGAGAGAAATCTGGGTACTAAATTATTTTACATCAGATAAAGTGAAAAATAAGTTCACTGGATTCATCATTAATGGGTTGTGTTGTTCAAGTTTATCAAGCTGTGAAGATATCAGAATTCATTTTTAATATTGTGAGGTGGTAGATTGTTCCTTGTTGCTCATTTCATATTCTTAAAGATGTCCGACGACAGTAAATCGAACAAGCCATTCAAGCAACGAAAGAGTTTCGGTAAGTTTGCAATTTATAAAAGTCTGAACGTTTATAAAAGACTTTCAGAGAACGTCGGAAGTTGTTGAAACTTTATCCCACTAGATGGGGGAAAAAACGATCTTTCGCTCCAAATTTAATTGGATGTACTTGAATGACCATTCAGTATTGCTGCGAACTTACATCTTTCTATCATGAACTAACAAACATAAGAATCATTTCTAACCAAAAAAGAATCTTAACTCCTGTAGCTACCACTCGATTATATGGTGGTGGACTCTGACCTTATCATAAGATCCTCTCTTGTATATATAAAAATGCATAATAAAAAAGGACTTTCAGGTAGCAAATACACATTTAGCTAAGTATGTGTTTGACTATAAACAAGATATTAAAAATTTATTTGAAATTTACCTCCTAGCTAACTACAACAACATAAAATATCACCAATATGGATTACGTATAAGTGTAGTTTATTTTCCTGAAAATAGGATCAGTTGGTCAGTAAAAGCCCAAATATCAACACAAAGTCCTTAAGAATTTTTCGACTATTTCTAAGCAAAAAGTTTGGTTTGCTATCTAAAGCAAGATGGAGGCTCACTCAAATAAACTGTGTAACATCCATCAGTTAGGATTAAGGAAAATGTTATGTTTTCCTGATGAAAAACAAAAAATTCTACACAATGAAAATTTAAAATAATTAATGATTTGTTGATAGGCCAACATATTTTAAAAGTGAATAAGTATAAGACAGCTAAAATATGAAAAAACATGTTTTTGGTGGTTTGGTTTGTGAATGACATGTTCGGATGTGTTATAATTTTTTTAAGTTGGCAAATAATTCAAAAAATCTTTTCTCCTATGAAACTCCTTACCTTATCACCTTAATTGATCTCAAACAACGATTAAGATCACTAGTGAATCAAAGGTATACAATGATGACTTGAACATTAAAAGAAGGATATACAGCATTCAAAAATAAAGCTGGGACCACATGTCCTTTTATTTTGAAAAGTTGGCAAAACCATTTCATTGTTAAAAAATTTCGTATATATTTATATATTTATATATATATATATTTGCAGACACTGATAACTTAAATGATATAATAACAGTTCTCGCATTAGGTTCTTGCTAGGTTTATTTCTTGATTCGTTATTTGCCACATGACTTGGAAAGTAATCTGCTTTAATTCTAAAATACTTCCACAATAACTTCAAACTTCATTGAATTCACAAGCCCAGTAATTAGTGTAGTTATAATTTTATTATTTTCGTATAATAGCTACACAATTGTTCTATTTATGAGAAGAATACTACTGGTAATTATAGCTAAACAGTAGAATTTGCTTAGTTACTATAGTATTTTTACATAAATATAGTCTAATCAATGTGTATTAGCAAAGCACACCTTGTTTTGTTGACTGGCATAATTTCAATTAAAGTAATGAATGAAACTTAATGTCAAATATCCGAAATGCAGATCAAAACTGATCTTTCAAATGATTACGTACGGATGCTCTGGCTCTGACTTTCTAATGTAGCGATTTATCTGCCTACTATTTCCCTTTTTTGAAGAAGTGTTGGTGAGATTCAGAGCAGATATTTAAAATTTATTTGCACATTTATAGAAAAAACTATAGTTGCTTATTTGAATTTTTATGTATAACACTTACAGCTTCAATTACACTTTCAATTACACTTTCAATTACACAGAGATTAGATTTATATAACAGTCTGTACAAGATATAAAATAGTAAGAAATAAAAATAAACATCCTTTACACAATACAGTTTCCATAGCAACACTATTTTCTTTTGATTGCATTATCATTGCCTGCTTGATCATGAATATCATTGTTCTAACTTCTTTTCTGTTTCTTTTTTTTTTCTCTAGCTAGCAGAAGAGATGAAGTAGCTGGCATTAGAGCCAAATTCCCCTCCAAAATTCCAGTAAGTTTTGATTTTATTTAAAAACAATATTTTGTCTTGAGCCCAAAGAATAAAAAAACACACTGGTTGATCATGGGGTGTGATATTCAGGAAATTGATATGACAATAGATGACTTGCAAATGTTTACATGGCCTTTAAACTCCATTGTACACTGTACTTCCTTGATTGCTATTCTCAAAACTTCTCAAGGCAAGTTATATATTACTAATATGTATGACATTATTTTCAAATTACGTCATAAAAGTTAATGATTATAAAATGAGTAGTTTGAAACAGGCAGACCTTATTGATAACACAGATTGGCTATTGTTTAAAATCTGGGTCATCAAGGTAATTGAGAAGAAAGTATATCATCATAAACTCGTCTATCCGACAGTGTTGGCTCAGTGGTTAGGATTGAAAAATGAGAGGTCCTTGGTTGAATCCATAAAAATATAAAGCCACATTCCCATGTGATACTGCAACCAGTTTGGTCCTCTGCAAAGTGGCTTTGGTAGTGTTTGGAGGCCGATTGGGGAGTAAAATTCATTCATTCATTCATGTATGCAAAATAGGTTTTAGCCCAACTAACGATGTAACAGAGTTAAATTCTGTTTTAAATTCTGTTTTATGGAAAGTAAATTTTCAGAACAGTTTGTGAATGAAACTGTTCAGATCTTATGCGTGTATTGTTGATTTAGATTTTGTGGTGTTAATTATGTAGGTGTAAGCATTTTCAACTTCTGCTGTATAAATTCAAAATCATCATCACCCCCACGTAAATGTCCATGCATTCTTGGGTTGGATGGATTCTGATGACTGATTTCCAGCTATCTTTTGTTTTATCCTTGCTTTCACTAAGCATGTTAACTGTCATTTTTTTCCCCAGATGACCAAACCATTGCAGTCTCAAAGGTTATCAGGGAAGAAAATCAGTGACTAATATCACTAAATTCCCCCTTCTTTTACCTGTTAAGACGTACAATGTAGTACCAAAATTGATTCTTTTTGAAAACTAATACAAGGTCATAAACAAGGTGTCTGGTTTTATTGTAGGTCATTGTAGAGCGATACCACAAAGAAAAGTCGTTGCCAATGCTGGATAAAACTAAATTTTTAGTTCCACAGGAATTAACAATGAGTCAATTCGTCACTATTATCAGGTTTGTTTCTCTTATTGTTCAGGTTCCAACATTACGTAAAAAAGTTGCGAGATTAATTAAAGCTGGAGCTCATTTGACAAGATTAAATATAGAATATAGAGAAGAAAAAAATTGTTGAAATTTGAAACATTGTTTTTTTTTCGTTGCTACTGGAATAAGATAACTTTGAATATACCACCGCTTATTAAAGTGGATTGATAGAACAATGGTCATCAGAAAATTCATTGTCAATTTTTTTTGTTGATCTTTTCAATAAAACTTTGTTTTGAACACTTTGATTACCAACCAATCTACAGTACGTATTTTCTATTATGTGATTAAAACTGCAGGTAGACCGTTAAAGATAGGTACACACTTGGTTAAGAGGAGACTTGTGATTCTGACATAAAATGACGTATATATATGAAACATCGTATTAATTATCGCTTGTTTTTTCTGAAAACAATTTTCAAACAATATAATCTCGTCACGCTGTTACAATATTGTCGACGTTGTTGTTTTTGACGTGTTTCATTTTCACACCGTTCAGCTGTGTTTACTTTTTATCCGAATGGTTCATGAATTTACTTTTTACTTTTTTCCCCTTATTTTTTCAGAAACCGAATGTCATTGGCCCCAACTCAGTCGTTTTACCTAATTGTGAACAACAAAAGTCTGGCCAGTATGTCTACGACTTTACAAGAAGTGTACAAGGATGAAAAAGACGAAGATGGCTTTTTATACATGACATACGCCTCGCAGGAAATGTTTGGATAAAATATGGGAGCAGATTTAAAATCCTTCTCAGAAGGGGAAACTTCCTTTTTATATTTAAGCGCTGTTCGTTCTGCGGAGACCATTTAGATCCCAATCCTAATTCGCTTGCGGAATCCTTTAAACTCTAGATAAACAGCTTTCTCGTTCGTTTTCGATGTTTCTGCCCTGTTTACGCGGGTCAAAGTATAATTAAGAAATTAGGTATTTTCTTAGGAATCTTTTCTTGTACACACCACAAATACTTCATTTTGTATATTTTTTGTAATATGACCTTTTACGATGTCCAATCCTGGTATTGTTGTTCTCGTCTTTCACTTCGTTTTCATCCAGTAACTTCATTTGAAAGTAAATAAATGTTTTTTTAGAAGCCATTTGGTGTCGTTTATTCGTTGTTGTTAGAAGCGAACAAAACCGAAAATGCTTGTAGATTGGTCAAAAAGTAGTCGGGCCGCTCAACTTTACTCGCCAATAATCCTCTTTATTAGAAAGGCGGGGGCGTTAAAAATAGAGGGTGTAAATATAGTGGAATCTCTAAGGCGGACATTTCCGTTCAACGGCCACACAATACACCATGTACGGATGAATGGATTTACAGTCGAACAGATAAAGTTTCTATAAACCGAACAATTATTATGTACCACCGATTTCTGTTTTTATAGAGATTCCATTGTAACATAGTCAAAAAAGGATTTTGGCGATATGCAAGAACAATATTAAATAAAATCATGCAAAAAGAAGCCTTTGGTGCGAGTTTGCTCAAATCTTGGAAGAAAAAAATGATTGAATTTCGCTTAATTCGATAATTCGTATTGTTTCACCAAACCTCACAAATAACGTGTAAATTTATGTCAGCTTGAAATACTTAAAAAACAGTTTGGATAATAAGAGGAAGTCTTTTATGTCAATTTGGAATTACAACATTCCCGTGATTGTGTCACTGTATGCAATGTTTTTGGAAAAGTACAGTTGAAATTGAGTTCCAATCACTCACTATCGACAATACCAAAATCAGACTTAAAAGACTATCGTGTTCACAGCTTTCCTTCGCCTTTGTTAAATGCTTTGTTAAATTGTTGGACATCCCGAAGTTTGCCGAATGTCTGCCGCAAATGGCATTGTTCAGTGGCGAATCTAGCAGAAATTTAACTGGTGTAAGCCAAATATGGAGGAGAACTTTCTTAAAAAGAACTGCTAATTAAATTGCAATTCTCCTTTTGAAAACACTCTTCTCCATAATTTTTACACCAGTAAAATTGCTTCTCGATCCGCCGCTGTTGTTTAGTTTTTCTTTCTTCATGTCTGCCAATTTCTTCTTGATAACAGGAATGTCTCGACCAGTTTTTGTCAGGATTGTAGGAGATACTCTGGCCCAGTTACCAAAACCTATGGATTAGGCTGAGAAAAATGCCAAAAAAGTTATTGGCAGTGTGTGGAGAAAAGGACTAATTGTTCTAAGTTGCAGAGATGGTGTAGAGGAGGAGGTATAATAATAGAAGGACTGTGACAACTCTCATTCTGTATTCCGTCACTAATGAAATACTTAAATCTCGCTACTTTGGCTGCAATAATGGTTCCAAATATCCTGTTGCTATGACTTCTGAACTCCCCTTTCGCTCGCTGTTAGTTAGTTTTGTTAGCCTCAAGGTGATTGTGGTTCACAATGCACACAATAAATAAAACAAAGCTTGCATGCTTACAGCTATTGATTATTCTTTAGATGGTATTATTCTTTAGACGGTTCCAATCATAAAAGGTGATAACAGAAATACCAGAACACAGAATCTATCTATTCAAATAAATCGCGTCTCAGTTTATTGAAAGTTTTACAAAGGCAGTTTTAAAACTCCCTCAAGCACAGTTAATTAAAAATACATGCTTCTATTGGCTTCTGAGATTTTAACAACCAACCAGAATTATTTTTCAAGATATTCCGTTTATTTTGTAGTCAATTTTAAAACTCTGATTCCTTAGGAACTCCTCGGCCTTGAAATTTTCAGAATTGAGGGACGAGATATTCTTCTTCCTGTACATTTCCCGACGTTTTTCTGGCATCTTTTGCAAATTTTTCATAAAAATGTATCAAGCATACTTTCTTTTAACTATAGCCATTAGAAAATTCTTTGGTCTAGAAGCTTATTATAACATTTTTTTATAACATTTTTATTCATTTTTTCTTTAATCTTTTCAACAGGCAAATTTAATTATGCACTCACTCAATGAATTAGCGGAATATTTCTAATAAAATTTGAACATAATGGCGGAAAATCCTTTCATCTCACAAACTAGCCAAAATCAAAACAAGAGTTGCGCATGTGCATGAAAACAATTGCGCATGTGCTGTATAGAAAAACCAGACCGCTGTATCGATAAACAGACTTTCACTCCGGGGAGCAGTGTGTACATGGATATTTCAAACCGGATGAGATTTCACTTCGGTCAATTTGACCGAAATTTAACTACACCCGAAGTGAGTTTTACTTCGCCCGAAGTCATGTAAGCAGTAATAAGAATTGCATCATGCATCGAAGTGAAGTTTTTCATTTCAAACCGGCTTGAGTTCACTTCGGGTCTCGTGTAAACGGCCTCTAAGTTACAATAAGTGAATGTAGGTTACAGCTATCCTCCTAGGTTACAGTAAACATGATTAGAGACAGATTTAGTGCGATAAATATATTTGAAATAATCCACCATCGGATTTGAACTACTTTTGATTGTTACTACAATGTTTTCACAATACCTTATATTTGGCCATTTAGGACCGTACTTTAAAAAGACATTATTGAGACACCCAGGTTATATAAATAAAGCCTCTATTTCCTCTGGAGTTAATATTATCATAAACATTGATAAAACGAGTATTCTAGGACACACTGTCTCGGGAAATCTTTATAATCAACAATGTTGATCTTGTTTTCTATCATGTGATCAAAGTGAATGCAAAACAAACTACAGTTAGATAAAATACCGACAATAGAACTTAACAATAAAACTTCCAGACCAGGGAATATTCTAATGACTATGTTTTAACTAAGTATCAAGTTACTACATAATGCAAAGTTCTTCGTGGATTTTGTTCAGGTGATTCGTCAAATTCAGTCGAGTTCAGTACGATGTTCAACCATTCAGGATGTGAAGGCAACAATAGAGTCTCATCGGAAGCGTTCCCTGCGGGTTCTTCAGCTTTATAAATGAAGGTACTGTGTTCGAGCTCAGAGGTGACGACAATATTGGTTGTGTAGCTGATAATGATTGGTTGTGAAATATATTGCTGGGTGATGGAAATAGGATGTCTGTCCTTCTTGAGCTGATTTGGAAACGGGTGAGGGATGAGATGTTGTTACTACATTAGGTGGAAACGGTTGGATCTGTCGAAGATACTTTCCATTGTGTAATGTGAGGCGACCGAAACCATGAACTTTGAGAAAATATTGATTATGATTATTTACCTGGACGGCATCTCCAGTCTTGTCCCACTTTTTTGGAAACTGACCTGTATGTTTTTGGAACCTGCAAACGTCTCCAATATTCAGTCACAACTCAGTTACGCACGATCGAAAATGTCACCTTATAATTTTCCATAGAAACATTTCGATCCCAGTCCCTTTCCCTACTTACTAAAATAAAAGTGGATGCACAACGCGTATTATAACGGTGAGATGAATTTCAAGTAACAGTAAACGTAACCATGTAAACGTAACCAAAAACGTAACCATGTAAACGTAACCATAAACTTTCAATACAATTCATCGCTCAACACCGTCAATAAAAAAGTGGAGAAAGTTGACTATCATGATTCTGTTGTTGGCAGCAGGCGGCAGCAAACCCAGTTCAGATACTGATTAATTCGGATGCAGAATTTGAGGAACCGGTTGTCGCCCTCGAAAACGAAAGTAAAAAGAAAGAACGAACTCAACCAAAATGAAATTTCACTAGACATGCTAATAACTTACGAAAATCTATTGAGAACAATACACTGTCAGAAACTATAAAAAAGAGGTTTCAAGAGCTTAAACAGGCTTGGATATTTCTGCAAGCCCAACATGATCAATTCGTTTCAGCGTTATTATTATTATTATTATTATTATTATTATTAATGTTTACCCAGGATAGCCTCTTCAGTTCTGATAGAACTGTTATCAATGAGGGTCCTGCGAAGGAGGTCCCAGAGCATTTAAAGCCCCCATTTGGGCTACGGAAGCCGCAAGTATGCTTCAACCGCTCAACCAGACAACCGCCTTAGATATCAATCCCGCTCTCAAGCTGAGTGCTAAGCTGAGTGGATCGATTCACACTGTTATAGTCGCTGGCATGACTCGGCTAGGATTTGAACCCTGACCTCCCGCACTGAAGGCGAACACTCTACCACAAGGCCACCAGTCGGTCGGTTGACTACTCAACAGCAAAATGCCGAAGAAGATTGGATTATAGATCTGAACGAAGTTTACTGCGATCTAGAAGAGCAAACTCATCATTATATAAGAAAAGGAGACTATGACGGCAAAGGAAATCGAGCGTAACAAATAGAAAAGAACTATCCTGATATCTCAGAGGGATGCAGAATATGCTAGAATCGAGGAGTGTATGAAGAATATTACGTCGTTGTTGGCAGACGTCGAAACTGACGACACAGAGGAGAAAGCATTTATGATTGAAGAAATAGAAAAGGCAATTGAAAATGGAATGAAAGCGTATGATGCAGCTCACCGTGAATACACATCGATTTTAAAAGACGAAGGAGCTGGCCAACGAGGGACAACGATTCACGAAGTTATGGGAACAGCACAATATGACACGTACGAAATCTCCAGAGGCGGATCTAGAGAGTGTCGAAATTTGTGGAGGAGAATGTTAGCTATTAAACCATAAAAGAAAAACGTGCAAGTATTCCCATTGGTGACACAGATTGAAAAAAAGAAATTAGGTTAATGTGCTCCTCCACAATCCTCCACATTTGAACAATGAGAAATGGGTCAGCTGCTCCCCAGTGGGCACAGGGACGTCTAATTTTGGTTTAATTAAATTAAATTTGGTTCTTCCTGGTTATCGAACAATTATATATATAAAAGATATTATACATTATTTTTTTATGTTGTTTTTATTGTTGTTTTTGTTTATATATTACAAATTTCTGGCAAAATGTCATTTTGTTCATATTTTAAGTATTACTAGACCACCCATAAAAGGCATCCGAGGACATGAAATGTCAGACTTCTTATTTTCTTTCTACTTCTGCTTCGTAACTTATACGCATTTTTACGAAATTCTACGTTGCTGTCCCAAAAACAATTAAATTATGGAAATTTTCACCGGAACCTCTTTTTTTTCGATCACCCTGTTTATTACAAATTTCTAGCCAGAACCTTATCAAGAAGATATGACAGACGATTTAGACACGAGGGAAATATGCAAATGAGTACATTAAGAGTGAAAAGTTTCGGCCACGAGGAACTGAGATGTCACATCATCATGACCTCCAGCAAAATCTTTGATCAGCGATATCTCGGTACCGGTTCGTCCCCCCTAGGAAAGGCATGCAATCCCATACATTTTTCTATCAGTTTTTCGAGCTCTACAACATGGTAATTTAATTTTCGTGAATATAAATAAGCACAGATGATTCACTCGATTCATGAAATGTAGCTTTGTTCCTTCTGGCTCAAAAGCTTTCCAAACTAGCAACTGACTCTTGCGCAATGTTAGAAGGAAGTGAAAGAGCAACAACCATATTTTACTTTTGTTTATGTTTCTTTCCACCCAATCCCAATCCGTTGTTTGTTGACTAAACTCTTGTTTTTTATAAACCGGCTTATAAGAAATTGGAGGGCTCGGCTAGTCTAAAACCTAAGAATCTCATGAGCTGGGAAAATAGCAACCTCGTTCCCAGGGCTTCTTGCCTTTGTGAACACGGCGAAGAAAGTTCACAAAGGCAAGAAGCTCTGGGAACGAGGCTGGAAAAATAGCTGACTAAGAAATTCTCTATTTTCATTTTTTCTCCAAAAATTTGGGCCCATTATAACTATTATAATGGATTTAACAATTTAACTTTTCAACAGTAATTAAGAAGCTTTAAGAAACTTTCAGGGCTGGAAATTTGACTTTTTCGATAAAAACAAATCGATTTTACATTTTTTATATGGTTCTATTGAAAATTCTATGGGCTTTCTCATTGGTACAAGTACCAAACTTTTTCAAGTTCAAAATTTTGAAAAAATGGAGATTTTCTTTTTGGATACGTATTTTGTTTACACATCTTTCACAATTTGTACACAAAAGATAGTAATCAACACTATCTTGTTGTCATGGAAATTGGGCTAAAAGTTTTTAAAAAAATTTTACTTTTCTTTTTATGTGAAAATGTAAAAGAAGAATAAATAAGGCAATAAATGATTATATAAGCAGAGACTGCCAGTACTCTGCTGACTCAGCAGCCACTGGCAGGAATCGCGAACGGTTACCTCTTCTTCTTATTTGAGCAGCTAGTTGTCGAGTCATCATTTTTTGAGATATGTATATTCGTTTTTGCTTTAACTCTTTGTATCAAAAGTATGCAGAAGTAATTGTATCATGAAAAATAGAACTTTGATTTTCTTTGATCAATTTTTTAAGGGGTTGACTGCACGTTTTTAGTCTCAAAACAGTTTTTACGTAATCACTTCGCAGTTTTCACTGATCGAAAGCTAGATCACGTGCCAAAAAAGAGTTCTTCATTTTACTGATTAAAGGTTACTTCGTTTTAAAAAGAACCGTTTCTGACAAAATATTCAATTTTCTTTTATGACAAAAATATATTATTATGCTGTCAGGAAAAAGGAAATTTAAAAATAACTGAGGAGGGAACCGTTTTTTTATATGTGTGATCACGACTATACTTTAAGTTTTTGAAAATATAAGAAATTTTGAGACAGGAACTAATAAAAACAAAAAAAAATCGGATTCTTTTTTGTTGAAAAATCATAACTTTTTGAATTTTTTTATTCTGATAACGTTGTCCGTTATTTCGAATGCGGCTTATTTCGAATATTCGCTATTCCGAATCAAATTTTAAATCCCTGGGATAGGGGGACTCTTAGATGCTACTTATTTTGAAACCCCGTGCGTTTATTTCGAACATTTCGCTATTTCGAACGTTTTTTTCGATCCCCTCAGAAATACCATCCTTTAGTTCGAACTTTCTTATCAAAAAGAGATGATTTGCACCTCTTTTTGAAGTTATGCTTTTTCCAAAGAGAATACGGTCTGAATATATCTTTTTCATGGATGTGATACACGAAGTATTTACGGTTTCTTTTGTTTGTTTTGTTGTTGTTTTTTTGGTGAATATATCGATACTAGTGTAGCGTGTAAAAACATTTTACAGTTCTCCATAAATTGATTTTTACACGCAATACTGCCATGATAAGTCTGTGTATATACAAAAATTGTTGTGTTTCTCCATGTTGGAATTATATCATATTTAACACAAATATTTTGGATCGATCATTCAAAGAATGCTATTATCCCTATATTTCAGTGCTATTATTTGGGCTATTTAGAGATTTCTAAAGTTGTACAGTTGAACTAAAAGATTTAGAAAAGAGACAATACAACGTATACTACCTAACCAATGGATACTCCTACCTAACCACGATAAAACGTCTGATATATAAGAAAATACCTTCAAATTTCCCTATTAACTAAAGCTAACAAAAACAATACCTTCTCAGACGTTTTTATCTTTCAATTCTTTATTCTGCTATGAATTGTGGAAATGTCAAAACCCAAAACTCCATTTGTGCATCATGATACAAAAACCATGTAAATATGTATGTAATCACTCTCTTCTTGCATTACAATCATTTATACTATTCAATTTTATAATCTAAAAAAGGTATCATTCAAATACTATCAAAACAATATGATAATGATCTTGCTACCTTCGTTTACCTTAATAATAAAAATCCACATACTACAATGAAATACCAAATAAACTGCTAGCTACACATTTCGGTATAGTAGTCAAAACTAACTGATACGAAAAAGCTACGTTCAAACACATTAAAAAAATAGACATCGGTAGAAAATGATAAACTGATAACACATAACAGGTCTACATCGATTGTCTCGTCGGATAGAATAGTTACTGATACTTATCAATGTGGTTATTCTTTATTACTGAACTTAAAGCGTTGAATAAAAAAATTAAAAAAAAAACAAAAAATTATACACACAGCGTCTTCATTCTCATTAAGAAATGAACGTTGAGAAAATTTGATGAACTTTCGAACGCAAAAAAACATTGCATTGCGTTCTCCTCTGGGTGGCTTTATGATGTCTTCCTTTAGGCACAACAATCCACGAAGTCATAAAAACCCGTAAGATGGAGCTAGAGATTCTCCTAATGGAAGATTCTCCCTATACTAATACGGAAAAAAATACATCCATTGACGAACTTCCCGAGAAATTTTACCTAACGTTCTTTTTTTAAAAGTTAGGTAAGAAAAAAGCAAGATTTAGTATTAGTATAAGAAGATTTCGAAGCTAAAAGACTCTACAATAGAGACGGATAAGAAATAAATATAAATATAAAATTTACTTTCTTCCCAATCACAACGATTTTATCAACAACATTTTAGGCGACATTCGGTCGTGATCAAATTTATGTCGTCGTTCTCGAATAGTTTCTTCGAGCCTCTAGAACCACGAAGGCATAGGAGTTGACTTCTCAATAAACTGTAGTTGAGTCTGCACCCGACCCAGTTTTTCACACAGTGAATTTGCTCGTTTCTTTTTTCTGCCACAATTTCTGATAATCTATTGAAAAAAGTCATGCATTCACGAGACATACCGCCAAAACATGAGAAGTCTAATGGTGTTTCTCTTTTTCATCTGTTCGTTGCTTCGATGAGCTGCAGATAGACTCCGAGTCAATTTATTTATTTATTTATTTATTTATTTATTTATTTATTTATTTATTTATTTATTTATTTATTTATTTATTTATTTATTTATTTATTTATTTATTCTGAATGTTTATACAGGATAAAGTACTTCAGTCATAAAGACTGCTATTAACATACGTCCTGTGTATAAATAATCACACAATTTAAAATATACAATCTAAAAATTAGTAAATATATACAATAAATTAAATAAAGATAAAAACAAGTGGACTGGATAAGCAGAGAGCACAAAAGGAAAGCTGCGTACACAGAAGAAAGAAAAAAACATCTATTCAAACTCATATAAATTCAATTTCCTAGTAAAATCAGGTCCACTCTGCCGTATTTCCACTGGTAAGGAGTTAAAAAGTCAAGTTTCACCCTAGGAACCTTAAGGAAGCAATTTTGATTCCTTGTTTCTTTCGTATGTATATTAAAATTAAAATACTCTTTAAAATTTGAACATACAGTTCCGTCGACGCATTTTTTAACCAACTTGACTGCGTGCCTGTAAAATAAGTTGGCTGAATTTACATCCAGACCCACCAAAGATTTAACTCGTAGATCGAACGATTTTAGCTTTTCCATCTGGGTTTTAGATAAGCACAAGTAACAGAGACTGTTGTATCGCATACCAGGTTGTATAATAGATCGGAAAACACACTTCGTTGCTTCCTCAGTAAGGTAATACTTCAATTTCGACAGCAATTTTAATTTAGATGACGCACTCTTGTACATTTTATCGAACTGACTGTTTAATGTCAGAGATGGATCAAGTAATGTACCAAGGTATTTATACGAAGTAGTGACTGGAATTTGAAGATGATCGTAAAACAATTCAAGTGGTTTTGACGCTTTATTTAGTCGTTTCGCCGTTCCAAATAACATGCATTCGGTCTTCCCAATTTTTAAGTTGATGACAAGTTCATTTGTCCTGAGGTACATTGAGACACGTTTTAAATCGTCATTTAGCCATCTTTCAATTTCGCAAATATCACTGCTTGAAACATAGATCACCGTGTCATCAGCAAATTGAACTGCACTTGCATGTTTTAAAATATCCGGAAAATCATTAAAGAAAATTAAAAAGAGGAGAGGCCCCAGAATAGACCCCTGGGGGACACCACAATTTACAGGGAAGCGTTCTGATAACTTGCTGTCCATGCATACTGCTTGCGTTCGACCAAATAAATAATCAGAAAACCATTCCAGAGTGATGTCTTTGATACCGTAACTTTGAAGTTTCGTCAGGATAGTGGCATGGCCTAAGGTATCAAATGCCTTCGATAAATCAATAAAAACAGCACCAGTTAACCTTCCTTTATCCCCGGCTTTTCTTATATCGTCGAGAAGCAACGTTGTAGCGAGCTCGGTTGATCTCCCTTTGCGATATCCAAACTGTTTGTCGTTGAGTAAATCGTTTGTTTCCAGGTAGTCGATTAATTGCCCATGTACGGCCTTTTCAAGGATTTTAGATATAACAGGCAAGATAGAAATTGGCCTGTAATTATCAGCACTGTCCTTATCACCAGACTTATGCAAAGGTTTTATCAAAGCTGTCTTCCAATCACTAGGGACAACACCAGATTTCAAAGAAAGATTTATAATGTATGTTAGCGGTCCAGCAATTTCTTCTGCGCCATCCTTTATCAAATTTGCAGGTAAGTCATCAAATCCTGTCGCCTTGTGCCGCTTTAAAGACTTTAATTCTTTTAAAACAAAGATTTTACTGACGTAACTAAAATCGAAAGTCTTGAGTGTTTTAGGGAGCTTATTAGATGATAATCGCCAAGTAAAGTCTAACAGCGGTAGGGAACGAGATTTCAAATAACTAGCAACATTACTGAAGAAGCTACAAAATGTGTTAGCTTTGTTAACATGTTCCGTATCTGAGACATTAAACAGTGGCTCCGTGTTCGTTTTATTCGTAGGATAAACGGCTTTGATAGACTTCCAGAATTTTCGAGGGTTACTACGATTTTCATTTAAAAGGTTGTGATGGTAAGTCCTTTTAGCTTTTCGAACCAAATTGTTACATTGGTTTTTGGCATTTTTAAACACGTTCCAATCCTCATTCTTATTTGATTTCCGAGCTTTACGTAGTAACTGATCTTTCTTGTTTATACGACTCTTAAGGTCAGCGGTTAGCCAAGGACAAAATCTTCCCTTAACTCGTTTCGCAATTTTAGGTGCCTGATTGTTAAAAACGTGAGTAAGAATGTCCTTAAATAAAGTCCATGCTTGATTTACGTCACTCCTGGTATAAATAATGTCCCAATTTTGTAACATCAACTCGTCTTTTAATGCTTTGGGTTGATATTTGGAAAAATTTCGACAAATAATGGTTCTATACGTGAAAGTTTGATGGTTTATCTTTCTGACACATCCTACTAAATCGTGATCACTAAGACTTTGCGGAGCGACATCAGCAGCTGAAATTACATGTTTGTTGTTACTTAATATAACATCGATTAACGTACTCGTATCTTTTGTTACTCTCGTTGGTGACTTAATCAATTGATCAAATCCATGAAGACGTATGATATCTTTTAAGTTTTTGCAACAAGTTCTTTTCAAATAGTTAGCGTTTAAGTCTCCAAGGATTATTGTTTCCAAAGATGTTCCGTTAATGGCAGTTAACATCTCATCAAATATTTTGCTGAAATTTTTATGAAGATATTCTGATCCTTCCGGGGGTCGATAAAAGCTGCCAACTAGAAAACTTTTCCCCTTTAATTGAAGTACTTCTATAAATATACCCTCAACTTCTGACCTCTCCAGATCTTCTCGTCGCCTCCACTTAATTTTCTCTGAAATATACATCGCGACTCCACCATGCGTTCCTTTAACTCTGCCACGATTTATAAACATGTACCCCGGAATATTATACAACTCAGTGTTATCATTGTAGCCATGAGAAAGTATATGTGTTTCTGATAATGTTAATATTCCAATATTTTTATTTCTCGCAAAAAACGTCTGAATTTTTCCAAAGTTAGGTAGCAAACCTCTAATATTCTGATGATAAATATGCATACCAGTCTTGCTTGATAAAAACTCCATTGTATTCTGCGGGCCAGGGCAAGATTCCACATCTCCACAGATTATCAGCAGTAAACACAACAAAGACTTAGGTTGGAAATTTCTGTACCTCCTCTTATGTACAAATAACGATGAATAAGTATAGCCCTCGCATTCATACAGATCTTCAGCTTGTAGCGTGAGACTTATGCCATCGTTTGTACAGAAACTCTTCTTGTGTACTTGGAGGAAAACCACAGAAATCAGCACAGAAAAGATTATAAGCGACAACAACTGAGACACGACCGGCCACTTCACCGCCATTTTGAACTCAAGTCAAGTAGACTTTAGCAGTTGGATTGAACGTCAGAGTACGCTACTTGCCCCTTTAGCCAGAATTCACGTGCATATACGCGAGCTTCGTTTGATTGAATTGATGATGGTGGTAAATCCTCTCCAGTTAGTTCTTGCAAGACTGGTTCTACGTATACATCTTTGCAGCATTCCGAAAGAAGTTCAGCAGTAAAGTCTCTTATTTTTTGATTGTAATAAAACCTTCTTCTGGACATGGCAAGGCATGATCGACCTTGAAAGAAGCACCACATATGCATTGTGATGGCAGACCCTTGAGTGGAATGTTATACCGGATGTATAAACTGTCCCAAAATGCTTGTGTATCTAGAAGGAATCCTTACTCCTTGATTGGTAGAGTTGTAAGCCAACTTGAGGCTCATATTTCAAGACTTGCTTCTATAGTGCGGAGGGTTAATTTGTCTTTTACTGCTGCCTGAATTGACGTAAGCTTTGTTCAACGATTACTGCTTCGCCATACCTTGGTTCATGATTTTTGACTTTTGCTACCATCGAATTTCTATACTCTCCATCACTGACTTCACATGGGTCGAAGATTCCTAAACCTCCAAATCTTACTGGTAGTGCAAACAGTTTCCTTTCGTCATCATTACAATAGTATCCATTAAAGATTGCCTTAATAAACTTATTTCGAATTGCATCTTCTAGTGGTCGTAAATCGTTTGAAATATCAGGCACTCTGAATTTCTTGCTGGTTATCACCAGCTTCATCCTCCTTTCTTGTACCTCTCCCCTGCCCTGAATAGATGTATAACACGTTCACTGCAATGTCCTCGTTGTGCTTTTCGAACTTGTCTATCTTGTTTACTGCTAACGGAAACTCTAGACCATTCTAGTTGTAGTGATCCGTATACTTTCGCAGCATCCAAATGCGTTCAGGATGATCACCAATCTCTTCATGGTGTAGTGTCGCTATCACCGCCCACTTGAGGCATTCTTCATCGTTGTTCTTAGGATTGATGATCGCCTTTTTCGATGCTATCCACGATGGTAGTTCGATATACGAAGATCCTCTCGTCAGCTGCAGCTTGTGAAAGTCTACATCCAGGTGCATGATGCTGAAGCCGCTTTGCGGTAATGCAGGGTTCTCTACTTGAGCCTTGATAACTGCAAACATCTCTCCAGTATCTTTATCATGTCACTACCTTGGAACACTTTCATCAGCTTGCTGTTGAAGACCTTTTCTATCCTGATGTACTCGTCTCCATCCTCCCCCTAACTCTTGTGCCTCCTCAAAATCCTCGGCGTCAAGTTGAATTACAGGCTCGACACGCTTCTTCCACATGATCCACAGACACGCTTCTTCCACATGATCCACAGGGAAAGCTTCAATTTACCAGAGCCCATGTCCTCAACCTGCTCTTCCATCAACATCTTCACAGGTGGTCTCACTAGCGTGAGATATCCATCATCCATGGTATCCGAAAGCTTCGGAAAGTTCTGTCTAGTGCATGGTTATGTTCGTGAGGTGTAAAATCATCTACTGGCTCTTCAAATAGTCGATGGATATCTTCAAGAGCCGCGTTTTCAACTGCTGTAACCAGTGGTGATTGTCCATAGCCTAGGTTCTCCCTAGCCCGAAAATACAAAGAAGTAACAGAGTCGCGAACTCTCTGCAATTGATCAGCAAGGGCATCACAAGTTGCTGCTACAGGCAATAAAGCAGCGTTATATAAGTTTGTCAGTGCATTTCTAAACCAACTCATTTCTTTTATTATATACAGTTTTTTCAACTTTGAAATTTTTTTCTAGTGGACAGAACTGGGACATGAGTCAGGGAATTCCCCTTACTCATTCAACCGTTGCCTACATCGGTAAATTTACGCTTGTTGAATATCTCCGCAGGTACTCAATATATCGGAGATTTATCGAAGCATTTCGCTGCGAGGGCAATTATTCTAGGACAAAATGGTGATTTTGGCCTAGATGTCACCTCTCTCTATCTCTTCATGTCATACCGTTGTTTTCTCTTTTCAGCAGTCATTTCACCATACCACCAGTTGCAACCATAACTACGGGGGTGTAAAACTTCCGTGTTCAACATACATTACTCTTTCATTATACATGCGTTTTTCTCTTTTTCGTTCTATTCATAAAGATTTCGATATATCTTGGTGAACGTATCTTTAAGCGTTTGGGTTAAACACCCTTATATCAAAGAATGCTGTTTGACCAGCACACACAAAAACACGAGCACTTACATCACATCAATTATTTGCTGTTACTTGCTCGAAAGATTCTCCCCTGTCAGTGGTTGAAGTACAGGTTCTACTCGAACGTCTTTACATATTTCTTTCAGCAAAGCAGCAGTTATGTTCCGAATGTGGTTGTGTCGAAGAGTTATAAAACTACCCTTTTTGCAGGAAAGAGCATGTTTCGCTTCACATTCGCACGTTTCAGGCATTCTCGCGAGCATTTCCTACCAAGCAAGTGTAACAACAGCTTAGTAGCTTCTCAAAATTGTGGAAGTAAGTTCATACGATTTTTCAGAGAAAACATTTTCTCCTTCCCTGCCTCCTATGTAATGAAAAATATATATTACATGGTGTATTTTTAGAGATCATGAGTAAATGGCTCAATCAACACCAAAGAAAGTGTATTTGCAGAAAGAAGGAAGAAATCAATCCAAATGTCGACTTTGTGGAGAACAGAGGAACAACAATTATTTCTTAAGATATTTTCAGTTTCTGGAAAGCAGAAAAGATTGTCTCTGAAAATTGCACATACATGTGGAATCACCATAGAGGAGGATGACTATCTCCCTCATACAGTTTGATGTTGACATTCATACAGTCCTGTCAACAAACACAGGTGACACTCAGGCAAAGTATAAAAAGATTACCACCAACTAGTTTCCAATCACATGCAGTTTATGGAGAATGCTCCAGCATAAGTTCACGTAAACAGTTACAATTTACAACACAAAATAGATAAACACAAATAGGAATTAGCTGCATGAAAAAGTGAAGCATAAAAGATCAGGTGGAATTGATCTATCACTTGCTAAAATCATTTATATGAATCTTCTTATTATATAACATTCCAATATAAACAAAACAATAACTATCATTCAAAGACAAATCAGCTGGGTTTTCTTTGCACCTTGTCATTATTATGCTTTACCTCAGACAATAAAAACTGTGGAATAAAAAAACAATACAGAATTTACAACTTCAGTTAAACCATAACTGCGAATAACTCAATGCAAATTGTGTTTGTCTACAAATTCTGAATCCTTATTTATTCCACTGTGTTTTTATGTATATATATATATATATATATATTAAGATATCATATATTATATATTAAGATATCATATATTAATTTCACATATAAATCATCCCAAATATTGAATGTATGCAAAAGATCTCTTGATGATATAACATGTTCAATGTTAGAAACCACATCTTCAATATTTTCATTAGATAATCTGAACACATGAACCATATATTCAGACTGTAATTTCTTGTGTTCTTCCATGTTGAACTGCAAATCAACCAACTTTTCACAAGTAATCTTTCGATTGTCCTGTGTCACCAGTTGAGAAGGTTTTTTTCTATATCTGTTTCAATTGATTTATATACACATAAATCTTCATTACAAACTGAACAGCACATGTCTTGTGAATCTCCATTAAAACCAAAGTATTCAAGCAGTTGCTTTTGCAAACAGGTAGACTTACAATACATCTTCATTGAATCATCCATATTTTTGTCGCTCAAATCATTGTTATTATAAAACAAAATAGCATTTGATTGTTGCCCGGAGCTCCCTGCCCTTCCAATTTCTTTTGCATACGATTCAAGATTGTTGGGTGGATTCATATGTATTACTTGAGAAACACAAGGAGCATCTACACCCATTCCTAACGCAGTAGTAGCAATAACAACACGAATTCTGGAGTGTTCATTCTTGATTTCTTGCAGAATGTCAGCCTTCATCTGGGAAGTAGACGATGCATGAAACTGACTGAAAAGCCTTGCTAAAGTTAATGGATATTTTTCTCTGTTATTGTTCAACTACATTGTAAGTGGCTTCAAAATGTTTTCATAACTTTGAATCCCCTTATTACTAGATGACCTTGTGTACACAGAAAGAAATACGTTTCTTCTATTTGGAGAAGCTTTGATTATTTCACATTCATCCATTTTTAGTGTCTTTTTTAACTTATTAATTTGAGCTGGTGTTGAAGTTGCTGTCAATCCCAACATCACAGCTGAAGGAAAGAAGGCTCTTAAAACAGATAAATTCTCAAAGTCTGTCCTGAATTCTTTACCCCTATATAAAAAAAGAATAAAGTCTTGAGTTTCTATAGCAAATAGTTAGACATGTACATAATGTTTTTGTTTTTGTGTTACTTCAAAATGTATATAGATGTTTTTGGTTCCAAAATACACTTTTTATTTTATATGAAGTTCTCCTATTGTTAAATCAAAGTTCAATATATATAATCTTACAGATTTTTGTGTACCTTTGTTCGGAAAATCCAGGCAATATTGGTCTGTATATATATATATATATACGTGTGTGTTATAAGCAGATTTATAGAAATTGTATTTCAAGCTCTTTTGTTTATAGTTTTGTCAACATAAAAGGGATGTATATATTTACCAAAGTTTGTTTTTATACATATAGCTATATGAGAGATAAATCATATACATATACAGGAGCTATATACTTATTATTGTGTCCATATTATATTATTATTTATATTGTTTATTTAAGCCTATAGACTCAAAAACTATTGTACATGAAAATTAAGTTTTTTAAAAACAGCTAATTTAGCTACATTGTTATAGTCTTATATATATTATATATTTACCTTTTTAACCTGCTGAGGCTTGACGTCAAAATATATGTTATCAAAAACTATTATGTAATACATACATACCACATTTCCACACAATGTGTTTCATCAAATGCAACATGCCATCACTGGATGGCGGCAAAGAAAGCCCTGTACTGACATCGAAAAGGCAAGAAATCCTGGGGACGAGGTTGCTGATTCGATTTTTTTTTTTTTTTTTTGCATAGACGTACCGACGTACCGTATTTTTCTTTCTTTCAAAGATTTTACAAGTTATTTCTTTCCATTCCATTAGATATATAAACAGCTTTTCTTTTCACAGTTCAGATAAACCCTTATTTAAACATTATCTTTAATCGGTGCTTCTAACCTTTGAAATCGCGTTGGCTAGGCGAATGTCATTTTGGTTGTGTTCGATTCTAAGCGAGCGTGAACCTCTAACACACAACAATGTTGATCTTAAAAGACTGTACGAGAGTTTTGTTCTTATAAAGTCCGTAACTCTCTGTTCTGTTTCGCCTCTCTTCTCTGCTATCATTTCTGAAAGCCGTTTATAAAATGTTTTACATTCGCGTCCCATGCCGCCACTTGTTGATACCAGGGGTGTGAATGTGCCATTCTCTACGTTTGCCACCCGTTCGTTGTAGTACCTCTTCTTTTCACACTCGTTTCTTTTGAAGCATTTTTCAGGATCCAGACCCCTGTACCTCCGAGCGTTTAGGTCAAAGACCCTTATATCAAAAAATGCTCTTTGTCCAGGAGTCCAGAATCCCGTTGTCAAGTCGTGCTTCTTGGCTTCTGTTAGCGCTGCGCTGTGAAAGATGTTCACCGTCCATTTCCAACATTCTTGGTTCTTTTCGAACATTCGGGCATACTTCGTCTAGCATAACGGATGTCAGATCACGGATCTCGTTATGCCTTAATGTAACGAAGCCTCCTTTCTTGCATGACAGCGCATGTGTGATGTCGAATCGGCTTCCGCATACGCATTCGCTAGGTAGTCGAGGTAGTGACCAGTTGTATCTGATGCTTATGGAGTCTTGAAATTGTTCTTTGTTGAGTTCGTAACCCAAATCTTTAATTGGCAAGTTTGTTAGCCAATTTGACGCTCCGACCATTGAGTTGGCTTCGTTCGTTCTCTTCTGATCGTCACTCATGTCCGTTCTAATTTCTTCCAACTTTTCTTTATTTTTTTGTCGTCTTTCGTTTTTGATAGTAGCTACACTTTTCCCAATTTCTTCATCATTCATTCCTAGTATCTTGTTTTGTAACTGCCGTGTCACAGCTTTATAGATTTTTGAGCCCAAGGCCTCCCAAACGTGGAGGCAATGATAACAGATCACGCTCGTTGTTCTTGATGGTTTTACCTCCCGTGATTGCTGGTATGAACTGATGCCGAATGATTTCTTCAATCGGTTGGAGGTACCTCTCAAAACCCGGTATTGTCCTGACGAAGTAGGAAAATTTATGTTGATAACCACTGACATAACATGAGTAAGCAGCTTGTGGTTGTGTCACTGCTATTCTAGAAAGAAGGGAAACCCTTCCGACCATTTTTCCACCAAACTTTTGCAATATTTTTCTTGGTATTCTTGACTTCCAATCACAGCACCAAGATGTCGTTCACCTTCAGTTGTTATTTATATGTCTGTATCTTGAAAGACTTCTGTGGCTTTCGCTAAATGATGTTCTTTAACAATCAACCATGATTTCGAAATGGAGACCTACAGTTGTAATGCTATCCCACCATTCTCGTAGTGACTCACATTTCCCCGTAGCTGTTATATCATCCGCAAATGCAGCCATCTCGTCATGATCTGCAATGGCTGATATCAATTCGTCAAGGAGAGGCGTTGTTCCTGTCGCATACACTGCCATGCCGATTGGATCACCTTGTGTAGTTCCTTCTTTTGAACTCAACTCGATTCCTCCGATGACAAACAGCCTAGCAGGTGTTCGGTAGCAATTAATGACATAATTTGCGAATACTGGGCATATCATTTTTACGTTGTGCAGAAAAGCTTGACGATTTATGTTGTTAAACGCGTTTGCTGCATCTATCAAGAGTACTGCCTCTGCTTCTTCAGTTTCGAAAACCCTCCTCATTGCGTGGATTGCAGCTTCTCCGCCTGCTTTTTGCCCGGCACACATTTGAACTCTGCTACTTGATGTGATTATATCTTTCTTAATCACTGACATAACGGTTTTCCCACAGATTCTGCGTAAGACTTCGCCAACGCCGATAGGTCGAACACCGGGTTGTTTGTCTAGTGGGACAAGTCTACACGCCAGAAAACCTTCGAGCGATTTGTCGTCTACACTCTCTGTGCATAAGCTTTTGGTTATATTTGCTATCGCAAGCCTAAGATCTCTTCCACAGTCACCATACATTCTCGATGTTAAGATTTTTCTCCACCCATCAGAGTCTTGACCAGACGGTCCAGAACCACCCTTAGTTTCAAGTGCTGCCTTCATAACCAGTGATTCGTCAATTCCTTCGTACACTATCGGATTTATTCTTTCACAAGGACCTTCAAGTTGGTTGTTTTCGTCGGCTTCTCTCGCATCGGGATGTTTTTCTCTTAACAATCCAATTGTTTTGTCATTTATAGGTAGTATTCCACCACGCATATTATTTGTTAGGATTTTGATTGCAGCGTTAACATCGCCTTTCTTTCTTTCGATTGTTTTCCCGCTTTTTTCCGCTGGTTAGTTGAAAAAATATTCGCGGTCGAATGTTTATCAAAGATTTGCAGACCGTGCTGTTTATCAGATTTTTCTGCATAATTCTGCAATTTCTAAATCTAATTTTAGAAAAAATTTGCAGGCCGTGCTGTGTATCAGATTTCTCACTTTATCCTTTTAAATGATTTGACGTGCTCCAGATAGATGGTAAGTATGTATGATCGCTTTTTGTTCTTGGTGTTTCTTTGTGGTAAAGCTAGAAAAAAATTCAAATCAAATCCTTAAGTGAAACCTATAGTTTTTGGCGATGTTCCTTTGATCCAGAAGAGGGACATATGCTACATTTGATGGAAAAACTGGACAATTAAAGAATTAGCCTTTTCAGATTTTCTGCTGGAGAAGCTGGAAAATAATATCTTTTTTGAAGTATCTGCGCTGGAATTGCTGGAAAACATTGTCTTTGATATACGTTTATTATGATGGTATATTTGGAAAAAATTTTTCTTTCTTTCTTCTTCTTTCTTTTATTAATTTATTTGGCAAAGAAGGGTCATTTACAAGAGTCAGTGGAATCACTGCTGTGGCCTACTAAAATTATAAGTAATATATAAAACGTTATAAATAAGTAAATTTACATGTTTAACGAGAATCTATATAGCTATGATATATAAAATATTAATTTTAAAGAGTAAAAAAATTGTGAAAACAAACGCCGGAATATAATGGAATTTAACACAGATGAACCAAGAAAAAGAAAATTTAATAATTTGTGAAAAGCATATTAGGATAGGTAAGTTAAGGACCTCAGGTGTAATTAGAAAGAAAACATAACCCAAGAATGGTAGTTTTGAATTAAATTTAAGAAAAAATACTATAAATTTTAATCTACATAAAATATTGAGACATTGTCACATGAAAAGTTAGAGCTAAGGTATTGAGGAATTGCACAAAAGTTGCTGCTATCCATCAGCAAAAATTGAAGAATGAAGGAATGTTTTCAATAGCAGAGTTGAAAATTGTAGAAAATTTCAGGATGTGTACTGGAGTGTGAAATCAACCAGAACAAAAAATAAGTATGTATAGAAAGGGAAGACATTAAATTGAACTGGTTTTGAATCTTAAATTCCGAATGTTTCTGAGATGGTGGAGAAAAAACAACAACAATGACTTAATGATGATTGTTAAACAAATTGATTCACATGTGATTAATTACTGGAATTACATTAATTTCTGGATGGTTTTGTGATAAATCACTTTGCTCAGGTTGATTTCAAAATTATTTTAAAAAACCTTGGGTTGATTTATCCAAAATCACCCTCAAGAACATGTGTTTACTAGTATTTATTTTACATAACTGAGCAGCTCACACAACTAAGTAACTCACTGAGCAACCAGCCTCATTAAAATTGCAATGAATTAAGTCTCAATGTTTTGATCATGCTTCAACTAGCAATAATATTCATTTTATTATAACTTGATAAAGATTTGTAATTTGTGTTTTTTTCTTATTTATATAATAATCATTTTATCACAGACTGTTTACTGTTTTTTCACATGATTTATAATATCAGGTAGAAAATGCTTAAGTTTTTACCCAGTGGGCGAATTCTTCAAAAAGTCTCTGTGGGCGATATTGCCTGCCATTCCTATAGAAAACACTCCTCCACAGAGATGTTTTCAAGACTTTGCCCAGTGGGTACTGAAAAACAGCCCAAAGCTTGAAAAAGGGGTGTAAAAAATCTGACATCGGGTCGGAAAAGAAAAGCGGATGGCATTTAATCAACAGAAAAAAGATTGTTAAGGTGCAATCCCACCTCAGTATTGACAGTGCAATCCCCTTATATTATTTGTGGTAAGTAGAGATCGATTTATATTAGATTAAACTAAATGGTTTATATATAAACTGTTTAGCCGGTCAAGAAAATATTGACTGAGGTGAGGTGAATATTTTCTCATGTATTGACGACTGGCCTAATAAGGTTTTAATAAGCCATTTATAGCCCTGCTAAAACTTTTTTGTTCTAAAGGATTAAGAACAAATAACAAATTCGACTGTCAATAAGACAGAAAGAAGAATTGCAGAATACAAAATGAATCGTCATGTAAAAATGAAAAAAAGAAGCAATGAAAAAAAGTTTAACAGGAAATTAAAACGGAGAGAGAATAAAAATACTATTATACATTGCCTTCTCATTGGCCACTTTTATTCATGCATTATTGAAAATTGATGAAAAGGAAGATTCTTAATTGAATACAAAAATACCAAGTTTTTAAATTATTTAAGCTTTTTTGGAAACGTTGGAATGATATGTTTTTGTGAATAGGGAAAGGATTTTTGTAATTGAATAGGCCACCATATAAGGTAACCCATTATTTGAAATTCAAAATTTCCCAAAACAAGTATTGTTTTAATTGAATAAAGCTTTATGTAGAAATTAAAAAGTTTTTTTTACAAGCAGATTTGTAAATGGAATGTGTAATTTTTAATATTGAGAGGTTCAGAACTTTTCTCAAGATCCAAGTCATGATATGAGTTGTAGATATGCGTTAGATCTTGATAAATTTGTGAGAGTAGGCATTTACACTCTGTTGTTTTGTACAAGAATGTTAGGCTGAAATTTACTCTAAATTTCTGAATTTCTGTATGTTGTTGCACTCAAAGTCAATACAAGAAAAATAAGAAGATGATGGGAAAGAAATGAAGACACCTTAAACACCTTTGCCTTAAAAGCACCGTTTTTTGCCTGAAAACTAAATTCAGGTCACTTTCAATCAACGCAATAATGTTTTTTTTGTTGTGTGTGATTAAGTTGCTATGTGAACAAAGTTTTGTTATTATTCAATTCAAATGTTTTAACTTTGGATGTTCTTGTGGGAGAGATTTTTGTAAGGATTTCATCATAGCATTCAATTAGGGGGTGATTACATAATCGGGACATCTCGGTTAGCAGACCAGCTCACTTTGTCTAATTGATTCTCTTGTTTATAAGCCAAGACATAAGTATACCATGTATATCAAATCGACCGAACCAGCCTGGTATCCAGGATGAAAATTTACGTTTGCACATGCATAGTTAGCACATTTTTATTTTTGTTTTTTGTTGTTTAATGCCTTTTTCATCTCGGGATGCAATGTTTTTTATATATAATACTAGGATAATAGATAACAAAGAAACACATAATAAAGGAACACATGTTCCTGTTTTGCAAATATTTTGTGAAAATGAAACGGAGAAGAAAATTTTGTCAAAGAAGAAAAAAAAGACAATATCCTTAATAAATCTTTTCGTTGTTCCTGATTTGGAAAAGGTTGATTCACAATTTCATGAAATTGAGGGAAATTTCCCTGAGAGCAAAAAACAACTTGCAAATTTTGAACTGCAAACCTCTATTTCGATCATTGAATGCTCGTTCTCTTTTTTTCACACCCCCTTCTATTTAATGCTCAGTGTAACAACATAAAAATATAGTAACACCCAGGGCAACCTGTTAACCTGTGTTTTTTTCCTACTTGTTTCTTTGATGAAAGTATGAAAGATGTTCTATACTAAATTTACATTTCCCATGGGTTTACTAGCAGTTTGAATAAAGAATCATTCTGCAAATGTGAACCTCTTCTCATGTTTCATTCCTCTTTTCAATGTAACATATTATTTTAATCTTTAGTTAACAAGAAGAACAACCAGTTTATGTGAAAATGAATAGTGACAATATGAGCAAGCGGAGTTACGAAAACATTGAGATGTCTGGTTAGCTATTTTTTTTTTACATGTTCCTCCCCCTGTTTGATATTAGAAAGTTCTAGTAATGACAAAGATTTAACAATCTGGTGGTTTTGTGGGACTTTTAAACCTCCTGAAGCTAAGGCTGAATAGGCATCTTATGTTGGCTTAAAATCTAATGAGCTACGTAAAAACATACGGGTTCTTATCCTGTGTACATCTTATCATAGTTAAATAGATATATAGAATGTCAAACGTCCTTTCTTAAAACATAATATAACCAAAATTAGGAATAGTCTTTGTTTCTGCTTCGATCGTGAATAGTCTGTCAAACGGACACTATAATGTGCTAGCTAACACCTTTCACCTGTTCTACAAATTAAATGTTGTTTTAATATGGATTGGGCATTTATCATAACTTGATAGGGAAAGCAATGTTGTTGTTTTTTCTACATTTTGCTTTTACAGAATCTGGCCTCGGTTTTTGTGGATGGTTCCTTACCATCTTATCATTCATTATTGTTGTTTGCACACTACCATTTTCGCTTTTGGTTTGTATAAAGGTAAATTCCAAATTTATTTATTAATGTTTACCCAGGATAGCCTCTTCAGTTCTAGTAGAACTGTTATCAATGAGGGTCCTGCGTAGGAGGTCCTATATCATTTAAAGCCCCATTTGGGCTACAGAAGATGCATGTCTGCTTCAACCGCATAACTAGACAACCCAATAGACATCAATCCTGCTCTCAAGCTGAGTGGATCGATTCAGACTGCTAGGATTTGAACTTTGACCTCATTGAACTCTGACCTCCCGCACTGGAGGCGAGCACTCTACCACGAGGCCACCAGTCCGTACAACTTTGTATTATTCACTATACGGGTTCTTCTTTATGCAAAAAAATGCATAGCATATGCGATTTAGTTTCAACTGGATCTTGGTTAGTAAAAAAGTTGTGTTATTCACTTCAAGGAAATACAAAAATTGAAATAATTATAGCGCTCATCAGTTGATGACCACAGCAACTGTTTTATGTGTCTTATCAGATTTCCCATTATTTTTCAAAACAAGCTGGCTACCTTGAAAATGCCATTTTTAGTTGTCTGAAAAAATAGATTTGTAAAACCAAAAATGACAAATTATTGGATTGAAAGATGTAGAGAACATTGATTCTTTAGATTGTTCAAGAATATGAGCGTGCTGTTATATTTCGAGTTGGTCGTCTTCTGTCTGGCGGAGCAAAAGGACCTGGTATTTTCTTCATTCTTCCCTGCATCGATAACTACATCAAGGTTGACTTGAGGGTTCTCTCGTTTAATGTACCGCCTCAAGAAATTCTAACAAGAGATAGCGTCACCGTCACTGTGGATGCGGTCACCTATTTTCGAATTGGAAACCCAGTGAATTCTGTCTGTAATGTTGAAGATGCCCAAAGGTCCACCAGACTTCTTGCCGCAACAACCCTTCGAAATGAATTAGGAACTAAAAACCTAAGTGAGGTTTTAATGGAACGAGAAAGCATTAGCCATAACATTAAGCATATCCTGGATTCTGCTACACATCCTTGGGGAGTCAAAGTGGAGAGAGTTGAAGTTAAAGATGTACGACTTCCATTGATGTTGCAAAGAGCAATGGCTGCTGAAGCAGAGGCTTCCAGGGAAGCACGTGCTAAGGTAAGTTTCACAACTAATGTTTGACTACAAATTATTCTGGTCTGTTGACATTTTTTGTTTGCTTGCAAGGGAATGTTGTAATTCACTTTATTGATCCACCAAAAAATGTTTTAGAAGGTTCTACTTTAATAATGTCATTGTTTTCTTGTTAAACATAAAATATTGTACGTCAACTGAAGACTTTTGCTTTTGTTACTCCAGGTGATCGCTGCTGAAGGGGAAATGAATGCTGCTCGTGCTTTGAAGGAAGCTTCAGATGTAATTTCCGAATCGCCTCAAGCCATCCAACTGAGATACCTTCAAACGTTAACAGCCATCTCAGCTGAGAACAATTCAACCATCATCTTTCCATTGCCTATGGAGCTGGTGAAAAAATATATAAATTCTTAGCAAGTTAAAACACAAAAAATTGGTGGCAGTAATTGTATTATAAAATTTAATATATACATAACGCAATACTTGCAGAAATACTGACGTTTAATTGGTTGTTTTCTTGTGCTAGAAAATTTTGAGCTGAGTTGGGTCAAAAGTGAAAATTTGTGAAATACTTAATGGGCCATCTTCGTGACCCTGAATATGATCCAATCAGATTGAAATGATGAGTCAAAATCTTCCTATGAAAACATATATGACTTTTTTTGTGTGTGTGAATTTCCAAAGTGAGTATTATTATTATTGTGGTGGGTAAAATAATGGTGAAAAAGAATTCATCCATTTCTGCCCAGGTAAACAGGTTACAATAATTTTATTCTTTAAATTTTTTTTTCTTTTCTTTTTTTCTAAATGAAATGATTTTAAATTATTCAAAAGTTGAAAATATTATTTTAATATTTGAGATACACCTGTATGTGGACCTTATGGAAATATTAGATGTATAGTTTAGTTTTTTGTTTTTGTTTTTGCCGTTAGTGTAGCATTTCCAGACGCACTGACGTACTTCGTGTTGTAAACCTTGTGAAATTTGTTTGGTTCAGTGAGGCTGCTAGATTCAGGCTATGCCTCATTTTTTTCAAATACTTTTATAAAAGTTATAAGCGGAGAAGTCAGCACGTCTGGAAATGATATATTAACAACCTCTAAAACGCACTTTTTTGAGCCATCATCATTGATTTTTTTTAATATCCTTTTAAAAGTTACCTCTTATCAAGTAGACTTTTTATTGTATTTCTAACTGTAATTCAAACATTCTGTTTATTTTCTATCCTGTTCATAATTTTTTATTCAGTTTTGTTCATTATTTTGAAAAGTACTCGAAAATAAAAAAAAATGGAGATTTTGTCTAGTTTTTATACACACTTTTTTCCTTTCCTGGTGATGTCCTTTTGGAAACTGAATTAAAAGATATGTGTTCTATGTTCGAGAATAGCAATTTAAACAAATAAGCTGGATTCTTTCTAATGTGTGTGGCTATGTGAGAAGGACATTAATTAAAGATCATAATCTTTTTAAAGACTCTGTGAAATGTGGTGGGAACAAGATTTTGAGTTTTTTAATATGTTTAAAGTGTGTTGTGAGAAAACTGTGCTGTGGAATATTCTATGATAGTGATTTTTTTTATGAAGAATTTGTTTCGGATTGTGTAAAATCTCATTCTTTACTTTTTTTTTAGTGTATCAGTAAAATAATAGAATCCGTACAAGGCGGGATTTCGATACCCATGACAAACAAAGTTGATCTGGAAATGTCAAATAAAAACTTTCATCAAACGGAAGATTTGCAAGATAGGGAACCAGGTAAAACTCAGAATGTAATGAAAAGCTTTGTTATTTCTTTTAACATGTAACTGAATCCTTTTGTTAACCCTATCGTTTTAACCCGAACGATGTGTTTGTATCGGCTGTGAGGGCCAGGATGATATAGGTATATCTAGCATTTTGAATGCAAGCGTTTTTTGGCGGGAATATCTGTTAAATTTTGTTTGGCTAACGAAGGCAAATTTGGAGAGATGTTTGGAACTTTCCGTGAAAGTCAAGTTCTTTCCAACTGTTAGTTTTACACAGTATCCTCGTACTTATCCCAGACCGTTTGTTTTTCCAGAGAATGGAATCGGTTGCTGTGGTTGGTTTTTAACCATCGTTTCCTTCATCATTTTCGTTTGTACGTTGCCGCTCTCACTCTTCTTCACATTGAAGGTAAATCTTTTCGTTTTTATTATTTTCACAGATCATTTGCGATTTGGTGCTTTATGATTTGACCTACATGATTGCCTCAGATCAACTTCAACTTCAAGGTACGACTTCGGATGCAAGTTCAGCTGTTCGACATGAAAAAATCCCCCTTGAACTTTGTGTGATCCGTCATGCGAATATTCTTTTAACGGTTGCTTACTGAAATTTCCGAAATACCCATTCTTTAGATTGTTCAAGAATACGAGCGTGCTGTTATATTTCGAGTTGGTCGTCTTCTGATTGGTCCAGCAAAAGGGCCTGGTATTTTCTTCATTCTTCCCTGCGTTGACAACTACATCAAGGTCGACTTGAGAGTTGTCTCATTTGATGTACCGCCTCAGGAGATTTTATCGCGTGACAGTGTCACCATAACAGTCGATGCTGTCACCTACTTCCGCGTCTCAAACCCGATCGCGTCCGTTTGTAATGTCGAAGATGCCCAACGCTCGACCAAGTTACTCGCCCAAACAACACTTCGCAATGAGTTAGGTACGAAGAATCTCAGTGAAGTATTGTTGGAGCGAGAGCAGATTAGTCATTCCATTCAGAGAATACTTGATGAAGCTACTGATCCGTGGGGTGTGAAAGTCGAACGTGTGGAAATCAAAGATGTACGTTTGCCGCCTATGTTGCAACGAGCCATGGCGGCAGAAGCGGAGGCATCGAGAGAGGCTCGAGCCAAGGTAATTTGTTTGTTTTTCTAAAGTAAAATCTCTTGTTTTTTGTAGCGTTTTTGAGGGGTGTTAGGGAAGGGTCGTGTTTCCCTTATGTAAGTTATAGAAATTCCAGCTAGAAGTTTAGTGCCATATCTCTTTCTGTCTCCAAACAAGATAACAGTTTTTCGCGATTTTTTTGGTAATTCTATTGATGCAAATGATATCACGCATGTCCAAGAGAGTGAGAGTTGTTCCTTCATGTCATTTCAGGTGATCGCTGCTGAAGGGGAAATGAATGCTGCTCGTGCTTTGAAGGAAGCTTCAGATGTGATTTCCGAATCACCTCAAGCCATCCAACTGCGATACCTTCAAACGTTAACAGCCATCTCAGCTGAGAAGAATTCAACTATTATCTTCCCACTGCCCATTGATATTTTGAACAATGTTATGAAATAATGTGGTCACACATACGAAACTAAATGTTCTTAAAGGAATTATTTAAGTATCAAGTTCGCATAAAACTGCCCAATGCTTTGCGCTTGATAATGGTAAAAAGCAAAAAGGTTGTCCTGAATTTTTGAAGGTGCTGGCGTTTTCTGCAGTAATTTATGTGGTTTATTTGACTCTCCCCCTTTGTTTGTTTTTGCTTACTTTCATTTGCAATTTAATAGAATACCCTCACCACACCCAGCCCCCCATGGGTGTGAACATAATATGTGAATGGTTCCATATATGAAGTTGTATATATAATGTTATTACCTTATCAACATGTTATAAAAATTGAATTGTTCGAATATGTTGTAAATAATACGTACTGATGTGTTTGTTAGCACTATTGTTTTCCTGTAGCCTAGGTGACAACAACTCCCGAGCACCCTGTCTAAAGATATGAACTGGATTAGATCCCTTTACAAACGATATCTTATTTTCCCAAGCTTTTCTACTTAACAGTAAAAGTTTGCGGTGGTTTGAAATAACGAGACAACCGTTGTGTAATAGTTCACTTTGACCACTCTCCTCCCGCATGCTTAAAGATGCTCTAGTAATTGTTACTAGTTTTTAACGGCTTAGTATATATATATATATATATATGTGTGTGTGTCACATGAATATCACTTTTATATTTATTTGATCGCATATCCTCTGTTGTTAATTTCCAATTCTATTAGTTTATGATAGAGATCTGTTGTGAATGTTTTAATGCTTATGGTGAGAGTAAATTGAGGTTAAAAAATCATTTCTAAGTTCTAAGTTGTTACCTTTGTTTCAACCCGAAAAGTTTTCAATGGGAAAGCGTAGGTTCTAGGTTGCGCTTTCTAACACACGCATGGTTCACGTGTTTATTACGGTAGCAGCGATAGCGAATACCGTATTAAAACACCCGTGGACTCCTCCTCCTCCTCCTCCTCCTCCTCCTCCTACTACTCCGGCCGAAAAGGCATTTAGCCCACGCTTTAGACTCTGCGAAATTTCCTTTACGAAACTATATAAATTGTATGAACGAACGCAGGCTAGGAATTTTCAAAAGCTTATCAAAACATTCATGATGAAAAGCTTCATAAGAAGCAGTTCTTACTTTAACTCTATTAAACGACCTTCTTATAAGTATTCTTGTTTGATATTTGAACGTTTTTGTTTACTTTGTTTGATAAAGTTTAAAACCCAGTATTTGGATGGATTTTTCGTTTTTATTCAATATAATATTTTTTTCGATGAAGACGTTTTTATTTTTGTTTCGTTTTCTTTTGGCTCTTATACACTTTTTTAAAAAAAAAGATATTTTAAAATAAGATAAGTATCCATGGTTACAGCTCACAAATGTATATTTCTTTTGTTTTAAGCAATGCTGTTTCTTTATTAAACCTCGTTTACACTTAATAAAGTATAAACATGTTTACACTTAATAAAGTATAAACCTTGTTTACACTTAACAAAGTTTAAAAGTAAAACTCGGATGAATGAGTTTGTATCTATTTTTGTTCGTATTGCGACTTAGATTTGAAATGCTGCTACCGTTTTGCACCATATGGTTCTTGTTTCAATTGGCTTAATAAATAATTGACTATTCTAATTGGATACAGAATATAATATCGTTGAAGAAATTATGCAGCCCCTGGCCTAATTCGAATTTCAAAGGTCATCATTTTTCATTGGATTTAATTCCGGTAACACACGTGAAATAAATGGAATCTGTAAAAGCTTCACTTTAAATTACAGTGGAAACCAAGCTTAAAAGTTGAAAGAAAAGGAGAATGTCAACGTTGATAAATTAATTTATTGAGTATGCGGCTGGATTCGTTTACGTTAGAAAGGATTATCAAGTTTTATTTCTTATGACTGAAAGAATTGAACAGAGAACTTTAATCGACTTTAATTTTGTGCAAAGGAGATACATTTCACTACGTTCAATATTTCCGATTTTGTTGTTCAAAATTCGATCAGGAATATTCCGTTTTTTAGAAGAGAAATAAAATTGATAATATTCAACGGCAGGCAATATCCAATGTCTAGAGTTAGTCAAAAAAAAATATAGTCTTAATGACCCTACTCTCCTCCATAAATTTCGACTAGATTCTAGATCCGTCTCTGATGTCTGCCCTAAAAGGCATACCGAACTACCCACTTTAATTAATTAAAATTTAAGCGAGGGAATATACAAACAGAAATTGCTAACCTGTTTTCACCATCCCAAACGTTACAAGGAACATTCGTATAGAGGAATGAAGTATGATAACAAGGTATTTCTCGAAATAAAAGCAAAGAACGATTAAATATAGATTTAAAAATAAAGATTTTAATGTAATAGTTGAGGAAATCGGTGAAAATTCCTTACTACATTCACTTCACAAAACGAATAATCCGCCATATTTTTTAAAGTTAAATCTCCCCCGCCATGAACAAAAACGACTTTCGGGTATTATAAGTATTTCATAGGAACGACCTGATTTCAATATGCAGACCAAGAACATGTTTTTTAAAGATATGTGGTTTTTAAAAAAACCTTTTTCTGAGATTAAGTTGCATCGCACCTGCTACTACCAGCTGCACAAATCCATTGATAAGTCAGACCAAGGATCTGCCACAACTCAGGATGCGATCCTTCAAAAAAACTGTTTTTTGAAATATTTATAATTTTTTTGCGCCTTTTCACAGTATAACACCACGTGATCCCATCAATTGCTCGAAGATAATGTTGTTCGTTACATTGCCGGTTAGCGGACAGTCCATTCTTGTTGCCAGAAGGCCGTACTGACGACACCAACGAATACATTCATCGCGATTGTATTTAAACTTTGCACCAACTTCAGTCAACGATACGCTGTCAAAGACAACAACATCAGGGCTTGCAGGTACAGCCATCGCATATGAATTTGTTTGCGAATAAACTAACTAGCTCGAAAAGACAGCATTCACAAGTGTGAAAGAAGACAAAAAGATAGAAGATGGAAAAAAAGTAAAAGTTGAAGTAAAAATGAATGGAAATAAATGGAGAAAAAAACGGAGAAGAAAAATTTACAGACAAGAAGACACGTACGTGGTGTGGACATTTGGATGGCGACCCGACGACAAGACAACAAACAATGCGCGGCGCAGCAAACACTGCTGAAGTTGAGTCTCGATGACGGAGAGTGCATAATAAAATACAACAGAGTATTTTTTTAGTAGTTAAGTGTAAATTTTCTTCTAAAACATAACAATAATGTTTATACTATACAAAAAGGCTGTTATGTCTAACCATTTAGAAAAATAAGGTTAACTTCTGGTAAAAGTTTACCAAAGTAGGATTTCTCAAAAGATAGATAAAACCAAGAAAAGTTTTGAAGAATTAAATATAACAACTAGAAATATAAAAGAATATATTTTTATTATCTTCGTTGCACTAAACTGTGTCTGTGCATCGAATATTGCCAGCAGAAGTTGATCGTGATTCTTCTTATTCTCTCCATGTTGTTTTGCTTTGAAAACGATGAAACATTGTCAGAACAATATACAGACCAGCTAACTTCCCACGGTCAGCAAATTAATGAAGGTGCGTTATAAGTTATTATAAGTTCAATATAATAATAAGAAGAAATGTCTGGTCCGCATAATTGAAAAGCATGTAACACGCGGTGACTTGCCTCGAGTCTTCGAACTCAAAATAAGTGATACCCTGGGTATGCCTTTAATTAGAGCCTTTCCTTGCAATTTTATAGTGTTTTGCATTTGATATATTTCAGAGAATTTCACAATGTAGCTTAATTTTGGGTACTATTTACATTTGTTCCTTCTGACGGGAATGAAAACAATGCAGTTCACCAGACCCATAACCCACCCTTGTTTATATCATTATCACATGATTACCGTTTACTGAGCGCCTGGGGCGGTATAATTTTTGTAAAATTATGCAGATTGAATTTTTCAACCCGTTTTCGCTCCAAGGTGAAATAAACATGATTTTCATTTGTAACATTTAGCATTTGTTTGAAGAATTTTGACCGCATAAATAATGCCCCTTTTGGGTACAATTGGTCCGAAAAGGGTATTTTTGGGGTCGAAATAATTAAAAAGAACGTTAAATTTGACATGTCTTCTTTAACCTACATATCAAATTTAATACCAAAAGGGGTATTTATACTTTTTTAGGTCAAAGTTCTAAAAATAGATTTTCTTTCTAAAAATAGATAGGGTCCGGTTTTTCCATAGGTCCGGGTCCGGTTTTTAAAGAATGCAAAGGTTAAATAAATGTTGAATAAAGAGACTCCGAATGAGCTTATAGTCTTCAAATCGGGGAATTAAAAAAAGAATGCGAATTAATAAAATGGTAAAGAAAATGAACAAGAAGTCTTCAGCTTGAAGATTTACGCTGAGATGTGAAATGTATATCGTATGAGAGCACAAAACATGTATTGAAACTTAACGCAAACTTTGGGTTGATTCGCCAAATTTCAAATAAGGGTAGATGGCGTAATGACTTCTAGAGCATAAGGCTTTCTGCAAGCGAGCTTATTATTTGTAACCAAACTGCAATAAAATAAGGAAAAACTTCTTCTTGATGTTCTGCTCTTAGTGTTCATGTGTTCTTTGCAAAATTTATATACAATAACAATTCTTAAATAGCATGCTGGGAAAATACGGAGAAAAAAAATAAGATAAGGTTATGAACAGATTATCATACCAATTTCGTCAATCAAAAATTTCGGATTTTTTTTTTTATGCATTCTTTCTCAGTTTTTCCCCTTTTATATAATTCTCCTAACGTTTTTGTGTACCAATTTTGGCCTCCCCCAAGTGAAATATATGTAATACAAAATCCTGTGCCCTTCTCTCAATAACTGTCGGATGAAATACATATAGATATAGCAAATGCTTTTAGAGTGTGATGTGTATCACCCCTGCTTTAACAGGGGGTCATGACATAAAAACACGAAAAAATATTAGAATTAAATAAAGAAAAAGTGTGAATGTGATTTATCTGTCAATGTTCGATATTTTACCGAACGCAACATTTCTTGTTTCCTTATTGGCCCTTTTTACGCCGCCCCCTTAATGGCATTTTATTCATGACTTGGCGTTAAAAGGGGCGCTGTTAGATGTTTGTCTGTAGTTTGGCCGTGAACTTTAAAAAAAAAAAGACCGGCGTAAAAAGGTACAAACATTCGGAAAGACGCGATGTAAGAAAACCTGTAATGCGCATGGATTCGGTAGGTGTGACCGTTCTAATTGAAATCAAGACCAGTAATAACAAACGAAAGGAGTGTCACATGATATGCAAATAACATTGGAGACATATGTTTAAAAATATCAGGTTTTAAACAACCATGAAGTTTCTCATTATCCTTTTTCTCATTGGAGACATTACTTTACACAAGTAGACAATTCTCTTTTGTTTCTTTCTCGCTAAATCAGTTGTGCAAATTGCTCGTGAAGACATGTGTGGGCATAACACTAGTAGGTCACTGGGCGAAGAAGAAAATTCTGTCCTCTCCCAATGCGTAATTTATTTGTTGATATGAATATATCGAATACAAAATTTTGACCTTGAAAAACAGCTAATTAATAACCACCAATAAATATATACGGACTTTTGATAATATTACTAGTATTAATAACGAATATTTACAAATTTCTAGAAAATCGGTCTAAATATCGAAAGATATCGTTAATTCAGCTGGGTAAATCCATGAGTGAAGGAGCAACCAGGGGAGAGCAGGAACACCCAGGAGGAGCGGGGCTGAAATAATTATCAGGAAAGTAGAGTCTTTAGTGCTGTTTGCGCGTGGTGAGTGTGAACCCGAGGTATCTCTTGACCCGGTGCCGGAATACGTAGACTTGAACTAAAAAAAAACATATTACGTAATCCAATCTTCTCCAATCTATCACAAACAGTAAAATTGCCATCACGAAGAGTGTGTTTGTCTAACAAGATCCGATCACAAAATGTTTTCCTTGAAAGTCTCTTATTTTCGTTTGAAGAAACGAGGCCTTACGCTACAACGTTCTCGTTAACCCAGACAAAAATAACAAAGTTTTGACCGCAAACTAGTAACGGTCGACCATCTTGTTACAGTTAAATACAGAGTCTTCATAAATTGGGAATCGCATTGTTATTGCAAGAGTCATAAGACATCACGGCGACTGCTAGGAAAAAAGTCTTAAATCCTTATAGAAGTAAAACACTTACTTCAGCGATTCGTTTTTATTGTTGTGAAATGCTAATATGTCGGGTGTCGCTGGTGAAAACATCTGAACAGTAGATGACGTTGTCATGTCGTTGTTGATCGTCAAGGATGCCGTGTTGATGGCCGCTTGATGGACCTCCGATTCGTTTTCCAAAAATTTCACAAATAACTCAGAGAAGGACTGAAAAAAATAAAACAAAACAAAAACGGATTCCGGATTATCACACCGGGATAAAATCGGATATCAATATTCTGATTGGTCGGTGTTTTCTTCCTTACCTTGTCTGTATCATATTTTCGTGCGTGTGTTTGCACAGCAGGCTGTTCGGTTTTCTTAGGAGTTGTGAAACCCCACACGGTTGAAATCCAACCTCCCACTTTGCTTGGTACAGCTCCACTTCCAATCTGTTCATTATAGAAAAACAACGTAGGCTATTATTTGGAAAGTGAAACGCTTACTTTCTGCCGGAACTGATGATAGAAAAGAAATCTTGTTAAGAAAAGAAATTTCAAGAAATAAACTAAGACAGCAGACTTTCTGTACTTCGAACATCACGTGACATCCACAGGTTCCACGAAATTGGTTCCATTTATGGAGAGGTTCATTCGAATTACGGAGGTTCGAACTGAAGAAGTTTGACTTCAAATATTTCTCAGCCGAAAAAATAATACATAAAGATAATAAAAGCTATAGAAGACAAGGAATGTTGTTGAAAGTGTGACAGTAAATCCTCTCTATGGTGGTTTTTCTCCTGGAAGTTCAGTGTGGAGAAGCGTTTTTTATTAAAACAGCAGGCGATAATGCTCGCCATTCCTATAGAAAACACTCCTCCTCATAGACTTTTTGAAGATTTTGTTCTCTGGGTTATAGAAACTCCTTATGTTCTCGTTTTTCAATTGGGGTGGGGCGGGTGGGGGCGCATACGCAAGGGTCTGGATTTCAACTTCGCGTCGTTTTTTTTAATCAGGAAAATCAAAATGGCGTACCCGTTGGATTTGTTCGGGAGATAATCCAAGCAGACCACCAATCACTTGTACGATGGCTGCTCGTTTGTCTTCAGCTGCTTCGAAGTACTTCAAAAGGAGGTTACAAATAAGCGATCTGCAAGGTCAAAGAATACATCACTTAGATAAAAAAAAAAAGTGGTTTAAAAAATAATTTATTCAACACAACACAACTCGCTGCATATGAGATTGGGATACGGGTAGTGAACTAAATCGACTCACTTATCCAGCTTATTATCCGAGGCTTGTCTCATTTGATTGCACTGTAAATCTCGATCCTTCAATGTGGAGATCAGCTCTCTAACTAAACACGAACAATAGTCATATCGTTAAACAGCCAGAAAGAACGTCGAAAAACTTTATGCGAGTAACAGCCACAACATGCTTAGAAGCATTCACTATCACGCTTAGAAGCATTCATTATCATGAATATTGCCTAACAATCAGTTGGTTTCTACTTAAATATAACTGATGGGAACAAACGAGAAAACCACCACAACAACAACTGGTTGACGACAAATCCATGTTCAATTGGATGTCTTGACAAGCTTTACGGGAAGTAAAAGGTGGTCAAAACATAAAATAATCTATTGAAATGTATTGGCCTCACTTTTCTCCTTACTGACTTCCAATTCGTTCTCCCTCTGCTTCAGTTCCAATGTAATCTTATCAATTCCTTGTATGGCCAATGACGCTTCAGACATGGTAGCCTAAAAGCCAAAAGTTGTTGAGAAAAGTTAACACAAGTGCCTTTTCTTGGAACGAACTCCATTGGAGACTTTTTATGTATCTTAACAAAACAAAACAAAACAAAACAAACAAACAAACAAAATGGGCCACCTGTGCTTGACGCTGTTCTTCTGTCAACAAGTGAACGTTTTCCTCCAATTCCTTCTCTCTACGTTTCGAAATGGACATTAAATAGTTGTATTGGTCTTCTTTATCTAAGTTTAAAATAGAAGCTTTAAAATCGACTTCAAATGGTAAGTGAGACCTACATTATTCCGCAGACTGATAACGCTGTTAAGTAATTTTTGAGATAACGTGGATCATTAAATGATAAAAAAAATAAAAAATTAACGAGACAAAAATCAAACTTGAAATGCAACAGTAGACCTTTCCCGAATAACCGCTAAACACTGGATTATGTCTAACCTCGTTTTGGTGCAATAACTGATTTCATAACTTTATTACTTGGTAATAGTCTCTATTATTCCGAATTATATTGAAAACGAGGTCAGACATGTACACTAAGCCGAAATATCCGTAATATCCGTGCAGATCCGTAATACAGATCCGGGAAAGGTCAATAAAGGCGAAGCAACAAGAACAATGCATACCAACCTTTCTGGAGTTGTTCGAGCGCACTTTGCAAATTGTAAATGGCTTTCGCATCGTGTTCAATTTTCTGTTTGCACTTGGATAGTTCGAGCTGATGCGTGTCTCTTTGTGAAGCCAAAACATGCAGTTGATCTTCCAAGCCTCCAACATGTTCTTGAAACTGCTTGCTAAAATCATTCAAATGGTTTAATCTCAATAAACCTTGGTACAATGGAATCTCTATAAAATGTATACCCGCAATAAAGAAGACCCATACTCCATACGGCAGACACCTTTCTAATGCACTAATAGTGTCCGCTTTACAGAGATTCCGTTGTACATGAAAGTCCCTTGTTTGACTTACTTCAGAAAGTCACAAGTTAGTAAGTAAGTAACCCATAGTTTTGAGTCATTGGGCTTCCATCTATATCGGTTGGTTCTTCCGCCCACCGGCTTGCAACTGCGAAGTTGACTTACCGTCAGAGATGCGTATAGCATTGCTCTAACTAACTCGAAGGCCGGTGTGCGGATAGGCTGTGAAGTATCAAGATAACGACATGACTTCTCGAACACGAACGTAATATTCACTACACCACCATCTTTCTGAGTGACTGCCCTTGTTTCACAAGAAACAGACTCTTAGCACTGCCCAGCAGGCCCCCTGCATGTTACCAGAAGCAATAGAGTAACAATATAATCTCCAATAAAAAAAACAATGAAAGACGAACCTGGAATCTTGTAAAATAATAGCTTTTCTACTGAGCACTTGTTTTGACTCGTCAAGTTCTTGTTGAAGTCGCTGCTCTCGCTCCTGGCATTCCAGTATGTCTTTTGTATGATTCTCTTCGATCTACCGAACAGAAAAAAGAAAGAAAAAATCAGAAAACAAATGAATCATCGTAAATCATCGTAAATTATCGTAAATTATCGTACAATGAGAAAGTATGTTTGATTTCGCAACAGCACCAGCAAAAAGTAAATGAGAAAAGATGAACAAAATAAAACATCAACATTGACTTCCCTCAATGTTAAAGTTTGCTTGTAAGGACTTGAAAGGAAACAGGGGGTAGGAATTACTTTACGAATTATACCGTGACGAGATGATCACGCAATCTTTCAAGTTCTCTTGTTGATTTAGCCTCCATTTCACGATACTGAACTTGGTGATGCTTGAGGAGAACGTCATGTTCTTGTGTTTTCACAGACATTTGGTTCAGTTGAAATAGTAGCTCCTCTTTTTCTTGCTCGAGTAATCCTAGCAATATAAACGAAAATACCTCTAATTTGAATAATTCGAACTAATTTGAAAGGTCCCTTCACTTATGATTTCTATGTAAACGAACCCCGCAATTTGAAATCTCCATAATTCGAACTATTCTTAGTTCCCTCCTAAAGTTCGAATTACAGAGAGTCGACACGGTCACGTTAACAATCCCAATGCACACTACATTGGGAATATTACAGAGAAAAAAGAGCCACAACTCAAAATTCCAAACTGTAAAGACTTTTCTTACCTTTCTTTCGAATGAGTTCGTCGAGGAATGCTTTCTCCATCTTTCCACTTTCAAGTTTCGCTTCGTAATCCTCCAACTTAGATCTCAATGCGTTGTTTTCACTGGATAAGTTCTCCATCTTAGACATTTCTTTCTGGCATTGGAGCAACTTCTGTTCATTCCCACGTAATTTACTGACTTGTTCTTCCAACTGCAGAACGTCAAGTTTTAACGAATCACATTCTTTGTTCTTATCCAACAACGAATGGGAATTCTTCGTTAGCTGTTCACGCAAACGGTCACATTCGGATACAACAACATCGTTTGCAGTCGCTTCGGATTCCTTTATCCTCTTCTCATACACTGTTTTCAGCTTGTTCAATTCGTCCTCTAAATGCACAACTTGCGTTGCAGCAAGCTGTGATTCTTGCGCCCTTTTCTGTCTTTCATTATCAAGTTCCTCTGCGATGTTGACATTGCGGACTTCCAGTTCAGTTAATGTCTGCTTCATCGTTTGGTTTTCAGCACCAATATTCCCATAGTCGGCTTGAATCTCGTTTAGTTCTAAGATTTGACTTTGCAAATCCTTGATCTGGAATTCGTAATCTTCCGTTGTTTTCACGAACGACGATTCGTTGTCCAACGTCTGTTGTTCCAGTTTCCTTGACAACGCTTCGTTTTCTATTTGCAACTGATCACATGCCGATACGAATTGAGTAACCTGAAGATTTAATTGGTCGATAGCATAGTTGACAGCTCTTAAGTCCGTCAACGTAGTGGCGAGCTGTTGATTATCAAAACCAAGAGATAAACTGTCTTTGATATCTGCAACAAGACTTTCTATTTCCGCTTTCTCTTGATGATATTGAGAACAAGTTGGGCATTCAAGCGGTTCAGCTAAGTCTTGGCCAATTAGCGAAATCATTTCCTTTGAGTGTTGTTGGACACTTTCCGTGACAAATCCTTCTACCATGGAATCCGTAACCTTACTTTTTTCCGTCTGCAAACGAGCCTCAAGTTGTGCATTAATCTTGGATTGCGCTTCAAGTTGATTGGTCAGTTGACGTTTTTCTGCAACAAACTTGCTTCTTTCATCTTCCAATAGCTTTTCGATGTTATCAACGTCTTTTCCATTCTCCCGAAGTTCGTTAATTGTTGTCACCAGTCGTTCAACTTCTTGTTTCAAATCGTTTTCCGCCTCATGTCCCACGTTCGCTTTCTGCTCCAAGGATTCGATTTCCCCATTTAATCTTTCCACACAGCTGTGGGCGTCCTTCAACTTCCTTTCCAAGTCTTGAATGGTTTCCCTAGACTCGTTATAAATGTTCTGCAGCTCAATTGTTTTTCGATCTAGCACTGCAGTGACCTCCACAATCTGATTTTCGCGCTCGTACACTATGATTTTCAACTGATTCAATTCGTTCTGCAATATACCAACTGTTTCACTTTCCAAGATGGACGTATCAGAAGATTGTAAACGTAATGAATTCAAAGCTTCTTCTTTCTCCTTCAGGACATTTTTCAGCTCCGTGTACTGCGCTTCATAAACTTTCGATCGTTCGCAATGAGTTTCCATTGCAAACAATTGCTCGCGACATTCCTTCAACTCCTTCGTGGTTGTATTCAACCGCTCCTCAACATTTCGATACTCCGTCTGCAACAAGTGAATGTTTTCATCTTGTGCCATGTTTTCTGTCAGCTCCTCTTGCAGTAGCAAATAATCCTTCTCTTTCGCGTCTAACGCTTGCTGTAGTTCAGAAAATCGCACCTGGATGTTTGAACATTCAGTGGATTTCATTTTCAGCGCATCATTCCTGGACTGGATGACGTCATTCGCAGAGTCTAGATCCTTCTGTATCTCCATCATATCGTTTTCCTTGTCTTTGATAATACCTTTCAAAGCACGACATTCAGAATGAAGCAATTCTATATCCGACATTGTATTTTCCATCTCCGCAATCAGCTTATCCTTTTGTTGCAGTTGCACATTTTTCGTCTCAATCTCGTGTTCCTTCTCTTTTAAGAATTCTTCCAACTGTTCCACTTGGAGAAGGAAGCTGTTCTGTGAAAAATCGTCTGTCGTATCCAAGCCAGACATATTTATGGATGGGAACGTTACATTCTGTGTTTTGTCCAATGCTTGTTTATACAGTAGCTCCGCTTCACACAACGACTTCTTCAACTGATCTATAGTGGACTCTTTCTCCATTATCACTTGTTCTTTTTCATTTATCATGTCCTGCAAGCGACCGGAAGGATTACTGTGCTCAGTAGTTCCGCCATCTTTCTCCATCAACATCACTTTAAGTTGTTTGCACTCTTCACGTAACAAATCCATGTCAGAGTTTGAATTCTCCATCTCAATCAGCATGGCATTCTTTTGTCGAATTTCTTCCTCCTTTTCGGCTACCGTCATCTCCAGCTGGTGATAACTTTCCTCCAATCCGCTTGTCACATTTGCCGGTTTGTTGACTCCCTGTGTTGTGATAAGCATCTGTTTGAGCTGCTTACATTCTTCGCGTATCAACTCCATATCGGAGACCTCGTTCTCCTTTTCCAGGACAACTTTCTGGAGAAGTTGGTAATCAGTATCCTTTTCAATCAGAAGACCTTTCAATTGCTTACTCTCCTGCTGTAACATCATAATAGTTTCGTCGACACGGGTTTGGTGCTCTTTACCAGTCAACATCGCCTTCAACTGTTTGCACTCTTCCCTGACCAGCTCCATGTCAGACGTGTCATTCTGTAACTCCAAAACTACGGCGTTCAAATATTCACACTGTTGCTGCAGTCGTTCACACTCCTCCGTTTTATCAGTTAGTCGGAGAGATAAATTGTGTAACTGATCCTGCTGTTGCATGGTGGACACATTCTGATCATCAGCACCTGCGTAGTGTTGGTTCTGCTGATCATGAAGCATGACCTTCAACTGATAACATTCTCCTTGTATGGTTTGCATATCCTTCTGCATGCTAAAAAGTGTAACCTTCAGTTGTTCACTCTCCTGATGATAGTGGTCACACTCAACAGATTTTTCAGATAATAATTTTGAAAGATTTTCAATCTGACCATTACTACCAGTCGATATATCCACACTTTGTGTTTTTTCAATGCTACTTTTCAAGTTTTGAATTTCTCTGGATAAATCCTCCTTCTCTGCTTCTAGTTCCTGCATTTTCCGTTTCATCGCACCAAACTTCATTCCACCACCAACACCAGCGGCTGCTTGTGGCGGTGCAGCCGCTTTATTAAGATTCTCTATAGTTTTCTCCAATGCAGATATGTTTTCTTTAAGATTCGAGATCTCTTCCTCGTACATTTCTTGTGTCTGCTCCGCGAGAAGATTTTCCCTCATCTGTCTCAACACTACTTCTGAATTGTCGGATCTGTTTGGAGAAACCTCAATCACAGACAATTTTCTATCGGAATCTTCTTCAAAATTGCTACCCCAACTTTCCGAATCTTCCCATCCGTCCTTGTTCTCGGTGTTCACATCTTGAGTGGTTGCCACGGTGACAACTTCCTCAAACACCATATCCAAATTATCATTCTCATTTGGCCAACTGTTGTCTTTGGAACTGTCAACATGTACTCCCGCATCATGTTGAGTCTGCTTTAACGTTTCAATATTCTCTTTCAAATCTTCCATGTACTTCTCAAAAATCTCAGGGTCATTGGACCGCAATGCTCGATCAACGACGAGTCTACGCTTATCTGAAGTCAGTTGAAGTGCATCAAGACCGACACATATGGTCAGCAAAATTGATTCCATATTCGCTAATAAACCGTGGACATTCTAAAAATAAAAAATAAAAAAAATAGATAGATACTATAAGAAGTATTAATAAGAATGTCTCATTCCAAAATATTTTATTTAAATCATTAAGCCACTCTCGAGCATGCTATCATAATTATCATAATTAACAGGGTCTCACATTATTTTCTGCTATCTCTTTCAGATTTTGATTATCCTTTAAAAGTAATGCGTTCTCCTCCTCTGTCTCTTTCAACTTCTTCTTCAAAGCCCCGAACTTCATTCCTCCTCCAGACGATGCACTTGGCTGCGCAGACGTTTTTAAATTCGCAATGCTTTTTTCCAAATCGGCAATTTCTAAACGTAACGTATCAGATTCCTTCTGCAGTAGGACTCTCTCTTCACTGTGTAGGTTCTGACACTCCAATAGTTCTTGCTGAAGTTTGACTATTTCCTCATCCTTATCAGTGATTGTCAACTGCTCTCGATCATCAATTGTATTGATGGTGTAGTCGTTCCATCCATCTGAATTTCCAACAACCTTTTGATAACCTTTCAATTCTGTGGCCATTTCATCCCTATTGTTTTGTAACTTCAACACTGCATTTTTAAACGTGTTCATATGTGATTGGTAGAAATCCGCTTCTTTTGAAATCAGTTGACCATCTAACACAAGTCTGTCATTAGAGTCTTGTAGATCTAACGAGTCTAATGCGGATGTAACAATATTGAGAATATCAAGCAAGATAGATCTCTCTGATTCTAACGATGATATAGACTTCTCCTAGAAAATTGAACAGTTAATATTTACGATTAGTTTACTTCAAAAAAAAATGTTTGCAATGAAAATCGTGAATTAAAACAAAGGGAGATCAAATATATTGCAACTGCGGAGGAGAGTTCACCAAGCGTTTTTCATTTGACTCTCCTCCACAAAATGTCACGCCGGAAAAGTAAGGAGGAATAGGTCCTTTATCCTAGGTAGGAGTCTCACTTTTCTGATATGCCCTACAAAATTTGATGTTTATTGATGGGGCATTAATTAGTTAATGGGCGGTTAATTATTACTAGAAATAGCATGTTTTAGAGTACAACAAGAACCGGATGGCGTAAAACGGTAGCAGCATGTTACGTAACAGGTATTAAGATGTACGCAGTTCACTCTATTCGTAATTAAAAATGCAAAAAGAAAAACTTCAAATCTTCTTCAGAATTGAAATAAGTAGACGCGCAATTCTCGTTCTTCAAAATTATTATTGTTTATTTATTTATTCATTCCCATTTGTATGCCATATTTTTATGGCAGTTCAAAAAGTAATTATGTTCAAGTGAAAAACAGTATGAATAGACAACAAAAAATAATGGGACAACAGAATCATATCAAAATGTTTGTATCAGTACCAGTGATGCTTTTAAGGGAACTAATTTCGTGAATTTCGTGAATTTCGTAAATTTTGTGAATTTTGGTTGGTTGCTTTTGTAAAAATTAGTTTGCAAAATTTGAAAAGTTTAATTCAAAAAAGATATTCTATCTGCACTATATATATGACCTACATGCTAAAATGGAAAATAACTGTTTAAGGCTAGCCTTGGAAACACTAAATCTCAGATGAAATATATATATAAATGTACAGATAATTATAGTAATTATAGTATATAAGATTTGATTTCGCAGATGACAAGTTTTTCGAATTTTGGCATGGATTAAATTTCGACGACAGTGTCGTGTAGTACCATTACAGATTTTATACAGTCCGAAAGAAACTTTATGCGCCCACGAAGGAATGAATTTTACATGAAAACACAAAATATTTAAAGAAACAGTCCGAAGGAAAATTTACGTATCCACATAAGACAATTCGCTTCTACGAAGAAACGGTGCCTTTGAAAGTTAACTGTTTGTTTATTTGTTTGTTTGTTTGGTTGGTTTTTATTTATTTTAAGCGAGTTCAATCATATGAGATCTAAACAAATCACGCTTAAAACAAAAAACTTTAATAATGTCTTCATATATAGATAAAACTTTACACAAAAATTCATTCATTCTTTGTGAATGCGTAAAATTTCTTTCGGACAGTTCTGCATATAAAGTCAAACATCTTACTGAGAGCCATTATATCAAAATTGAAAAAGAGATTGTCTTGGATAAAGCAGAAAGTCTAATCACAAATACCATTTTCGTGGAAATCTGCTTACTCATATTCCAGTATATACCCCTTTTGCAACACTATTTTCTTCATAAGAAATATATTTATGTTGTGAAACCAATCATAGTTTTAAAAACCACGTACATATATCATCTTTCATTTAACTGCACTGAAGATATTCTTATATCTTTTAACTACACTGTAATGTTGACATTTTTTTATGGTCGAACTTTCATCACAGCTGCATGACATGGACCAGTTACACTACATGAAATTAGGTCCCAGTATACATGGCAATAGGATTTTTGGAACTATTGAAACAGGTTTTAAGTTTAAGCCAGTTCAGCTGCATTGCTGCAACATCATGCCGTGGTAATAATGGTCAAGGCATTGCCACTGACGTATGACGTATGACGTATGAAATATGACACTTTATCTGCATTTCGTATCTACTTTTTGTTTCACTTTACTTTTAAAATCATCTTTCCCTCTCACGAAAGCATGATATAAGCATGGCTCGCTTGACTTCACAAAATGTTTGGTCTTTACATTTGATCTGTACAACAAAGTTGATTTTTCACATTTTTAACTAGACTATTAATTTGGAGTATTTTATTTTGAATAAGTTCATTTTCATGAATATAATGATAAGTATATGAAAAAGCTAATAAAAAACACTAGCCTCCGTTCATTCATTACAATTCAAGAGGTTTTGTTAATTTGGAGTATTTTATTTTGAATAAGTTCATTTTCACGAATATAATGATAAGTATATGAAAAAGCTAATAAAAAACACTAGCCTCCGTTCATTCATTACAATTCAAGAGGTTTTGTTAATTTGGAGTATTTTATTTTGAATAAGTTCATTTTCACGAATATAATGATAAGTATATGAAAAAGCTAATAAAAAACACTAGCCTCCGTTCATTCATTACAATTCAAGAGGTTTTGTGAACATAGTTTTCTTCTAATCAAAGAGACTTTAAGCTCAGGCTTATTGCCATTTTGGCAATAAGCTGCTACCTAAATAAATGATTAATCACAAGTAACATGAACAAACTGTTGTAATTCTCCGAATCCGTATAACCAGTAAGAATTACAAGAATTACAATGCTCCTGATGTCATGTAGTAGCTTATAATCACAGAAAAAAAATCAGGTGAAAAATAACAAACCTGGGTATTGTTAATGTCAGTGAGTTCATTGCATTTACTTGTCATTTCCATACTAGTTGATTGTAAGCTATCAAGCCATTGACTCAAGTCTAAAATGACACAGGAGAATATTCAAACAGTTGAAAACAAAACAAATTCTTGTTAAAATAAATTCAGTCCCTTTTCAATACATAGTTTGGATGAAGGTTTATCATTTCTTTCACCGTTGAAGGTGAAAACAAGGAATTGCCCAATTATCATAATCTTAAAAGATGACATACCGTATTTCCTCTAGTAAAATCTGCCCTCCAATAAACACTGCACATATGGAGGGATTTAAGTTAAACAAACACCTCCCTCTTAAATGCAATGTTTATTGGAATAAGTCAATAAGAACAGACCAATCTTAGCTAACAAGACATGTTTAAAATCTTTGTTTCTTTTTTTTTTGCAGTTACCAACTAATAACATCCTCAAGACTGTGAAAAAAGAAATGTGTGCCACCCTCTTTTGAACACCACCCTCCAATAAACGCCACACCTAAAACCTTCGAAATTTTATAAATGCTGCGGCATTAGATTTAGGAAATACGGTAGCTCAGAAAGATAATGGAGAAATTGCTTGAGAAGTGACAGATTATGTAACTAACAAGTTCTTATTATAGCAATACTCACTTCTGAAAGAAGGTATAAAAGTAGGAAAATCTGCAAGCACTCCATCAAAGTTAACCTCCCGTTGAGAAACTGTTTCGTCAATAATTCGTAGAAGAGAGTTCGATGTATTGCTCAGACTATTGAGCAGGACATCTTTGTCGTTTATTTGTTGGGATAACTCTTGAATATTTTCAAAAGAAATTTGTAATTGATTGGTCAAGTTTTCACAGTAAGCAGTTGACTGGTATAATTGTGCTTGTAACATCTCCACGGTTTCTCCACTATTACTGTTTTGTGTGGAACTTATTTGTGCATTCATTTCATTCATTTGCTCTTCGAGTTGCTGTCTATAAAAATTAGAGTTTCCTAGCTCCTCTTGTAGTTTACGATTATCGTCTTGCTCAGTCGTAAGCTCTTTCTCTAGAAGTTCGATTTTCTTATTAGACCTGAGCAACTGGTTCTGCAGATCTTCTTTCTCTTCGGATAATGATTTTAAGTTATTCAATTGATTAATCGCATCACTTAGCTCTTCTTGAGACACACTAAGATCATCATTGCGTTGCTGTAAACACTTCAGTTCATCTTGCAACCCCTGGCACCTTGCATTTGCTTCGTTCAAGTGTTCGTTTAAGGCTGTTAAAGTCTGTACATCACTGATTTCTGGTGCATAAACAAAATCAGGCGAGTTTGGTGAAGACTTATTGTAAAGTTCAACCTTCAACATTGCAATCTCGTTTTCTTTTTCAGTAAACAAGTCATTGAGTTTCGCTCTTTCAACAATACGTTGTTGCTCTTCCACCTCTCTGCTCTCCTGCTCATTCAACAGCTCCACTTCAAGGTCGTCAATACGACCTTGAATTTGCTGTAACCATTCCTGAAAATTTACAATCTCAAACTGTTCATATTCTTCATCCAAATCTCTAATATCAGATTCAATTTGTTTTAACATATCCAGATTGGCTGTATCTGTGTGGTGTGTGGTTGCGTTAAGGTTTTCAAGCCATTGCTTAAACTGCCATACGCTAAACGATGTTTTGCTTTGTTCGTTCATGGTTATTTCAATTTCGGAAATAATATTTTCTAGCTTGTCAATTTTCTCTTGATATATTGAGTTTTCTTTAATAGTGTTCTGTAACCATTCTTTAAATTTTTCAGGATCTTCCAGGTCATTGCTGTGAGGTACGGTTATTTCAGACAAAATGTGCATGATATTAGTGCCTGGTTTTGTTTCACTTTGCTGTTTCAATAACACTTCAGATAACCATGCATCAAAATCTGCTACGTCAATGTGCTTCTTTGATATCTGTTGCATTTTTGCTTCAATAGAGTTGAGTATGATTTCTTTCATCATTACTTCATTAGATAAGGAATCATTTTGACTTTTCAAATCGTTGACTTCATCGGCATTTCCACCCCAGTCCTCTGTCCAATCATTGTCATTGGATGAACCCTTTCTTTCTTGTAGCTGCAACTCCAAACTATCTTTCTCAGCAATTAGTTTTTTCATTGCCTCATCATGATTAGCTTCAAGGGTATGCAGTCTAGTAGCAAAGTCTACAATTTCATTTTCTTTATCAAGCAGATGTTGTTTTAAACCTTTAGTATGTCTTTCATGGTTTTCTGATAAGTTATTAATCTCTTGTTGCAGAAAGTAGATCTCATCATTCTTGGTGCTCAATTCTGTATTCAATAAGTTTGAACCATCTTGTAAAATTGAAAGTTTGCGTTTTAATTCTTCGTTGTCGTCCTGAAAATCATTGTTGGGTTTGTTTTTGTAATAATGGTCTTGATAATCAGACATTCCATCATCTAAACGAACAGATACTTTCAAAGCATTATTTCATAAATAATATCGTTGTCAAACTTTTCTGCCTCCACCCAAAAAAACCCTTTATATCAAAATTAAGAAACTTAACAAGTGGTCTTGTTCTCCTCCTTTGTTCTATTACAGTGCTTTGAATTTCTTTTGTGGTCCCTTGAAAATGAGTATGGTTTCAAACATGAGTACATAGAATGTTATTAATACATGTGTTTTGTGATGAATGGAAAAAGAGACGTTTCACTCTTTAAATTTTAACGTTTTCGTTTTTCCTTCATTAATTCATTTTAATGAACAACCGCTAAAAACATCTGCAATATTTTCACAACAGAACCAGAGAATTTCTATAGCAACAAAAACTCTGTTTGACAAATAGATGAATGCCTTGTGAAGAGAAATTTCAAGCATCACATATTTATTACTACTTCTCAAGTATTTCTGAATATAACTGAATTTCGATAGAAAAATGAAAAAAAAAAAACATGTAACCAGTTAAAATCAGGTAAAACCATTTAATAATAGGTTTGTAAATGATGCAAGAGTTCATGCAAAAAGTTTTACATTTTACTTTCTACTTTTTTCAATCTTATATATTACTGGTTGGATATGTATGTAGTATAATACTAAAAGCTTCCTGTAATTCAAGAACTTTTAATAAAAAAAAATTTTTTATTCGATTTTATATACCAAATGGCAAACTTTTCATTTTGAAGAAAGTTCAAAGAATTCAGAAAGTTTAATAAACTATTATTGCATAAAATGTTTTTTTTTTACTACAGAAAAATAAACTATGCAAACATAAATACCATTATCCGAATCTTCGTCCTTGTCGTGTTGATATGATTCAGCATTGGCATCGTGCAGTACTTCCCTGGTAAAACTTGTAACATTGCTAGCTAATGATGACAAATTTCCGCTGATATTCAGCCAGGACATGCTGAAAGAAGTATTTTTACTGAATCTATAGAAAAATGAAGAGTTATGTACATCACTGTATTTTTACAATTTAGTTTTATAACCTTTCATATCGTTAACAACCTGCATTTCGGACCGGCACTTCAGAAACAGGCTGGTGTGCAATTCCAAATAAACAAATTGCCATTGCAAATTCAAAATTTTCAATCATGGAAAGCTATGAACCAATTAAATTTGTTTTAGAATTACTGTAAGAAAAGAACTCAAAAGAGGATCATGAAATGCTCTAGTCTACACAATGTGATCGGTGTTTCCTTTCCTTTTATTCATTGCAATGCTCAAGTAATCCAGATTATCATAACATTGAAGTCATTTCAAACTCATATCTACAAGGGACATCTAGAAAACTTGCTAACAATTAATGACAAATTGTACCCTTCTCAAAGGGCTGTTCTCAATAAAGTCTTGAAATACCCTTATTCATAACAGCCTCAGAATTTAAAGAAAACACAATGTTTTTATTATCACTAGAAATAAAAAAAAGCTTCCACCTAATTTTTATGTATTCATAATACTACCTCTTTACACTACCTCAAAACTTTTACAGACGAACATAAAAAGGACATGTAAAAAAAACAATATTGTTAGAAAAAGTTGAATGGAATAGAATCAATTGAAAAATACAAAAAAACATAACACTGACTGATAAACAAGACAACATCAAAATATCAAAGAGAAGCTCAAAATACGGGATGATTGAGGAAAAGGGAAATCCTACAGAAATTACGGCATTGTAAAAAGAAAACAAAAACCGAAAAGAACTTAATAAATTCTACATCCGAGATACTCAAATAAAATCAGCTATAAAATAAATTTTAAAAAAAGACGTTAAATTTATTTTTGTTTTTATTCAAGAAAAATAGATAATTCAGTCACCTCCACTATCTTTTAATATAACTAAATTATTGGCCCTTTTAACACCGGCCCCATTTTTGAAAAGTCAGCAGTCAAACTCTCACAGACAAACATTAATTTTAACGCCATTATAGGCCAGAGTAAAAAGGGCGAATAAGGCCACTAAAACCACTAAATGAACTCAATTTCATGTAAACACACCCTCAGAGATATAGGTAGATGGAATAGAGACACCATTTAAATCTTTAAAGCAACATGCAAACCAATACAGTTTAGTTGAAGGCACATTCCGTCATAGAGATTGAAAGGTTTTTTTATCTGCAAGGCAACAAAAATGACTCCAAAAAGCACAAGAAACTTTGAAACAAAGAACTTTGAAAGTTAAAAAAACAAAAACCTAAAATAATCTCAACTGAATGTTGAAAACAGAGAAATAATAAAGAATATTTTTTTACAAAAAACTATCATACTAGGTTATTCATAGGGCTTGTTTCGGGGTTTTTTCGGATTGTTTTTTATTTGGTAATATAGAAGAGATTTTTTTGCTCTTTCCAAAAAGTATTTTTGTGAATAATATTTCGTCCAAGAAAATTATTTATTTAAATTATTTTTTGGCCAAGTTGGTTTACAGTTTGTTTGTTAAGTTATTTTTTTCAAATAAATATTTTCTATAAAAAAATAGAAGTTTTAAAAAAAACTATTAAAATGTGTTGATCTTCATTCAATTTAATTTGTAAAAGACATCCGGGCTCATTGTTTTGTAGTTTTAAACAAGCAGCTAACTCAAGAAAACTTAAAATTCATTTATCTCGTAAAAATATTTTTGAGGGGGTTCCTGTACATATCTCAAAAGTATATATACTAGCACCCTGCCGTTTTTTTTCATTTAAAAAGGGAGTCTGGTAGCTAAATAGCGGTACTTTTTTAAGTGTAAAACTTATTAGAAACAGTTAGAAGCTGAATGAAAAGTGATTTATATCTTCTGAACAAGTTTAACATTTTTTAATTCTGTAAATTGCATTATTTAGAGGATATAATTGGCTTTCAGACCATACGAGGTTAGGTAAAGAAAAAATAAACGTTTTTCATCAATTTTCCAAAATAAAATATCAAACTCAAAGACCTATGAATATCCTTAAAGGAACAGTAGTCACAACAGGATATTGTCCAAAACTACTGTGTCCTGATGAAGAACCAAATTGTATGGTTTTACTCTTCAACACAAACGTTTTCCTAGTACGTTAATAAAGGAAGAAATTTTTGAAATTCTTTGATTTAATAAATATGCCTTATTTCGACTTTTTTGTCAAAAGAAACTTTCATAGATGACAATTATTAGGGAACTTTATGGGAATTACTTTAGTGGAACACAAACACAAATTCTTTTTGAAAAACATTCTCCCCTTTTAAAGTATACATTCACAGAGAACTCAGATCAGAACAGCCATTACATGCAAACCTTACCGATGAAAAAAAGATTTGAAAAGTAAAAATTTACAATATTCTACAAGATGTACAATAAAAATGATCCACTATGAATTTACAGAAAAATAAATAAGAAAATTAATTTTAATAAACACTTTTAAGCAAAAAAAAAACCTAATAAAAAATCTAATGTAGGCAGTCATAAAATATAATGATGGCAAATCATTTTTTCTGTCAAACTGGAAAAACAACAAGATACAACACATACAATGCTTGCTTTTGATAAACAGGGAAATCCAGGAGCATATGCATATAGTTTACATAAAGAAAATGTAAAGACATTTTGACACATACTTTCAGAAAGTAGCACTTCTGGAGAGAATATATGAACTTAATTGGTACTTCAAAAGCAAGCAATTAAATTTGTATACAGTGAAACCTGTGTTAATGAGCACGTTTGTAAAGTGACCACCTGTTTAAAAGGAACCACATTCAACCACCCCCGATGTTGGTATTTTCGTCTTAGCTCACTGTATAAATGGACCACTTGTATAAAACAACCACCTATCCAAGGTCGCCATAGTGGATGTTAGACACAGGTTTGACTGTAGAATCTATGGCACACATATTAAACTCTTTCCTTCCAAGATCTCGTCCTGAACCCTATCGGAAAAAACTGCTTTATCAGCAACGAAAGAAAATAAAGAACAAAAAAAGGCGGCAAACATGGCACCAATTGCAGCAAAATACGCAACGCCGATTGAACATGATCCCAGCTTGAACTTTTTCGCATCGCTATCTTGATGACACATCTTCTGCACTTGGTCGTTATCCCAACCCAATGGAAATAAGATGACCACAACAATGAGAAGGATTCCTGGAAATAAAATCAAATGAGCAGCTTGAGAAATGTACATACATGTTGTGTATATACTTTAAAATATGTAAAATGTAAAATCTAGTCAAAAGTAAGGAACGGATTTTCAAGTAATCTCTACCTGCAAACGCTTGCAAAATACCAGCTAAGTTCATTAAGGATTTTCTTCGTATAAGTTGTTTACAAAAACTTGTAACTGCAAAAATGGAAGCAATTCCAAGGAAAACGATGGCTATGGAAAGGAATATGATGCATGCTCGCCAAGCTGTACCAGCAATCTCACTAAACGTAAGAGCATATAGGAAACACCTTTGCTGGTATTCTCTTCGGTAATACATGAACACACATTTATTGTACAATCCAATCGAATCAGAACTGTATGTCGTTAAGTTGTTTGTTGCAATGTGTACAATGTTTCTTTCCTTCCCAACAAGCCATTTAGGAGTTGCCATTGCTGTTATAGAAAGCATAAATGTCCCGACCGAACACATTACCCAAAATAAACTTCGACAAGTAACGATCACAAAAAACATCTTATTTTTCTTTACTAATGTTGAAGACCTATAAAAGATAATAAAACTGTTATTAAGTTCAAATAACAAGAAAAGGTCATCTACATGGTACTTGCTAAATTCCTTGATGGGACGATATAATGAATCTGTAGGCACAGTACAGCCCATAAAAAACTTTCAAATCTTATGTTTTCTACACAGTTTGTTTAGACAAGCGACTGATCTAAATATGAAAATGCATGTTAAATAAGATAGTATAAGATTTATTTCACTGTATAGTAAACATAGTTGGAGACCAAACCAGATAGCCAAGGCTTGGCCCCCTTGAAAATATTACATACAAATAAATACATAAAACAAACAAAAATATTATTTTACTTAAAAAAGAAAAGGAAAGACAAAACAAACTAACAAAAATAAACACACATATATACATACAAGATTATTCAAAACAAATAAACATCCTAGCATACAAAATTACTTTCTGTAGCAATTGTTAAGTTAACACAAACTAGACCATCTATGTAACATTATTTATTTATAAAATAATTTGTTATTAGATTTTTACATTGATTTTTAGACAATGTTGACAATTGTTTTTCATTGTAAAGGTTTTTAATTCTGCAAAGGATTGATTGGTATTTTATAAACCAAAATAAACAAAATACTGTCAACTTCTATGGAAACCAACTCTTTGTGAAAGCTAAATGTAAATTTCTTTGGGACTATACAGTATAGCCATACAATTCTCTTAAGATGTATTTATATTTCCATTTCTCATTCAGATCATAAATTAATTCACTAACTTACTGGATAAAATTCTTGCTTGATTTCAGGTTTTTCACAAATACTAAATTCTCTGATTATAATGATTTACTATAAGTTAATCCAACACTTCTGAACTGGTGTGATATATAAAAATCAAACATTGATAGTGACAATATTTGACACCATCATAAGTATTATTTATGGAAAGGACAAAATATGTTCAATTAGGAAGGTGTCCATTTCGATGAGTATTTTTCAACTAATATGAATTCCATTGTGACTATACTGATTTGATATATCTCGAATATTATCGTTGTTTGATAATATTGTACTATCTATTATTAAGATCAATTTGTTCTGCCACACTTTCCTGTCAATCAACAATGTTGTGTATAAGGTCAAATCTCCCCAAAATGTTAATTCCTTTCACAAGTTATAGCTATTTCATTCATATACTTCTGTGTATAGACCATTAGGCTTTGACCCATTCCATAAACCTGTAAATCAATTCTGGTTTCAAAGAATTAAATACATTTTCACATAATAATATTAATTTCTACCAACTAGCGAACATATCTCGATTACAGTAAATTTAAAATGCTCTTTTATAAATTCCAAAACAATTTCTGTTGATTTGTTTCTCTGCCATTAATGACAATTAAATCAGACTTCTTTACAATAGTCATTAGCACTTTACAGTGTATGTTTTAGCACTTTACAGTGTATGTAATTAGCATATAATTAGCATGATAAAAACATTAGAAACTCATCTTAGCTAGTAGAGCTATGTGAAAGGAATATAGATGACTTTCAAATGTTTTTATCAGGTTTATACCTGATAAATTAAAATTTTTGGCAGACAATGACTTAATCATTAATATTCCATGTTGAAACATTCTGTTTATAATTATCAAGCAAAGAACATGAATATTTATAAACAATACAATCATTGGTGTCAGTCACCTTATAGATGACAACAGGTAAAGAAAAGCCACCTGATGTGACCATCAATCAAAAGAATAGAATTCATTACATACTTTTGACACTAATTCACTAAATATAAAAGATGAATCTTATGTTTACTTGCTTTTAGACCACTTTTAGACTTCAAATTTTTGCTAGGCTACTTTTGAAGATTCTCCTGTTTTAAATTCTTTATTTACTGTACAAACTAATAGCAACAAAATTGTGTATGGTGTACATGAAGTTTACGGTGACAAAAAAGCTTGCAGAACAAATTAGCCTTGATAATAGAATACTTTAATATGGAACATTAGGGCAATTCCATTGTGACGGATGTACAATTCAGAAGAGAATATTGTTTATAAAAAACATTTTAAGTCAATTAGGTCAATTTTTTATGTTTTACCTTACAAAGACAAGTAGGTGCTTGGTTAAACAGGAATAAGTTTTCAGCTTTGTCTTATGGATAATTCTTAATTAACAATTAAAGTGCTGTGACGGACGTATGCAGAGAATTTACAAAATTTCAATCAATGCTAATCATTTGCCAAATCCTCTGAATCTACCAGGAATATTTCCAAGATTTTTGCCTGAATTAGGTGTTAATGCCTAGGCTTTGAAAAGAAAGAATAATTAAAAAAAAAATTAACAACATAGTGAGAACTCATTAAATTGTGTGACAGATGTACAAATTTTCTGTGACGGACGTATTGTATCAAATTTGCAAGGTTAAAATTAAAATAGAGATGTACAAACATGCTTCAGTTGAACTTTCTTTTGCTTTAACATGACACAAAAATTGACAAAGTGCAAATTAGGTTTCACGAAGAATACGAAACTACATTTTACCAAAGCATTTAATTCATAAAAATACCTTCAAAAGGGAAGTTCTTATATTTGTGACAGATTTACACTGGGTAGAGTGTACGTCTGTCACACACTTTTCTATACCTGTGATCAAGTGGCAATTTGTTTTGTTGATCTCATTTGTCCTTTGTATAATGCTTGTTTATAATCCAGACTTAAATTGATCAACTTCCTTTTGTTAGATAATTGTAAAACTTTTTACATCATTTTTGTGAAGGATGTACATGAAGCAATATCTTTCATTTTAAGCTCTATAAGGTCTGACCTAGAAGTGAAATTGATTTTTTTACAATTGAGTAAGATTTATTAACTTATTATTGGTTGAAAAACACAACATTATAAGTCAGCAATTTTTCAAAAATCTGTGAAGCTATTAATCAATCAACAAAATATCGACAAATTTTCGCTGGACTCAACACCATGCACTTCAGACCAAAGAATATCACATGAGTATCTTTTTCAGAAATTTTAATCATGACTCATGAAACTAGAAGCCTTGAGCTTTCCAATGATACCAAATAATCCATGTTTTTATGAAATTTTCATTTTATTACTTTGGTTGTTGACCTATTCTTGGAATTGCCCATTAGATAATTGACAACTAATCACAACTAAGCTCTGTAACTTCACCCATATTTTCCTTTAACCCTGAAAAGGGAAGGAGGAGGGCTTGTGTTTCCATATATCATCATGGCGCGGGCAAAAAGGGATGGGGAGAGATTCTCATCCATTCATATTTGGTAACTTTAACCAAAACGCAGTAAGTTGCAAAATTTCAGCGTTTAAAAATGTACTCTTTTCAAATCTTCAAAGAAAATACCAACAACACGTATTTTATTTTAGTCAGTGCGTTGTTGTTTATTGATCGCTGCTTTATTTACAAGTTATCGCATCGTTATTTCAACACCATTTTGATTTTGTAGTCGTGTTTTTGACTTGATTAACTTTCCTCCAAGCCGATAGTTTATTTTTTAGACTGTGTTTGTTTCCGTTCGGAAGTCAAATATTTTTACAATATCAAATTTTTGACAAATATATATTTTTTTTAACTTCGAAAAAAATGTAATGCTAGACATGCTTTTTTAAACTGGATATGCAAACACATCATCATCATAAATAGGGTCAGCCTGTAATTGCACATTAGGGAGTTTACGCAATTGCGACGGCAACGGAGAGAGGACGGCAACCCGAAAGTGATCCACGAATATTCAGAAATTAATGAATCATAGAGCAGTTGGAGCTTGAAGAATTTGTCTGTAATATCAAAACGTTTGATCAATGAACTAAGAAAGACAGAAATGTTTCGAAAAAAGACGAGAGAAACATAATCTACTGCTATCCTTGCGTCTTCGCTTTCAATTGACTTCAAAATATAACTTTTCACGTTGTGTGTCCTCCTCGTTCCCAGGGCTTCTTGCATTGTCGATATACTGGATGGCGGCGAAGTATACCGAAAAAGGCAAGAAACCCTAGGGACGAGGTTGGTGTTGTAGAACCTGCGAATCTGTTTATGATGTAATTAACTGACAATATTCTCCCCATGGTATGATAAAAAACAGACTTACTTTCTTAACAAAACCACAAGGAAAAAAGGAATCCTGTATTCACTTACGTCGGTCCTTGTTTTCTACGTATTGGCGTAAACTCCCTATTTTGTTTGTGAAGCCTTAATAACAGCCTTAATAACAGCGGGTGGTGGTGTGGTGGTGAAGGCGCGGCAAATGAATGATTAACATTGTAATATGCAGTTGCGATATAAAAATCGTTCGCGCACGACCACGGCGAATATGAAGTTTCAACCTAACACGGCTGGCAATTTTTGGACGACGGAGGAGGGGCGTTTATCAAAGTTTTTCACTTTTTTATTGTTGTTTATGATGATGAGGAGGAGGAGGGGGTGTTTTATTCATAGTAGTCCCCACCAAAAAGAAGTACGCTAATAACGAAGAACAAAGTGCGTTCAATATCATGTTTATCATTGGGTTTTATCATCAGACCACACGTTCATGCGTGACGCGTGACGCATGATGACGCATTAAAGCTTGTCTGACGTAACGTGATTTGGCAAAGATCTGTGTGAAATCCATATACTGAACGCACGGTATCTGTATTTTTGCCTTAATAATCCAGACATATCCTGTATCTTCGAACATAGAGGGGGCTTGTTTTGATTTGAGTGACAATCACAAAGATAAAGAAGTGGTGGTCACAAAGAAGAACTTACACACACAACAAGAGTGTATTAATCAGGTTCTGGTGAAGATCTCCTAATTTATTTTCAAATCTGCTAAAATTTTTAATTATTAGTTACACCAAAATTACACAATTTCTCCTAAAAATCATGGAAAAATCTCCTAAGATTTTGTCACACATTCTCAGGGACTGTTTCTTCTTGTTTTCTTCTGTTTCTTATTATTATTTTTGGTATTTCTCTAACATTCTGATAATATACAGCAACTGTGTTTTTGGCAATGAAGTCAAAGTCAATAATTCAAAAAGTTTCTTCCTGTTTGACAATCTTGATAATAGTGGCCTTCGGTAAAGGGAGTAATATATAAATATTTGGCAACCTTATTGGTGGTTCAAATTTAGCTCCTGTGCTGGAGAAGTTTTTAGGTTTCTAAAGAGGTATACTTATAGGCTCTTTAAGCACATAACACACTACACTTTTTTGCACTATTTTGTTGACGAGAAATTGTTTAGTGTATAAAAAAAGTTGTACAACTTTTGGCCTTTATATACAAAAAAACATATAACAACTTTTGAAAGGACGGCATGTTGAACTTTATACAGTCTATACAATACAAGTTGCAGAGGAGGGGGGAGAATGAGCCTCCACAATACTGAGGAGGCCCCCAAAAACATGGCTTCTGAAAGGAGTGGAGGTATTAGAAGAAAATGTAAGTAAATGCAAAAAGGCTTAAATCTCATTCTAGTTGTTTTAAAAAAAATTTAACCCACCCCAATGAGGAACCCAACAGGCTACTGCATGTTTTCCAGAAATGTAGAATTCAGTTAAATTTTTAAAGCTGCAAAAATCATTTCTAGAACTTGTTCATGAAAATGGTATTTATAAGAACAATTATTATATTCATGACTTACTGTAACGTGAGAAATTACATATAATTTTAGTGGAATGTTTTTCCAGGCTTCATCCAATTTCGTTTTGAAAGCGTCAATACTGTTTCCATTTACGACTTCTTTAGGAAGTTCATTCCAGGTCTTAACAGTTTGAAAGTAGAAAGAGTTCTTATGCCGTCTTTAGGCGCTCACCAAACCAGTTGGATATGGTGCCCCCTGCTTAATCTATTTCGAGATTGGAAAGTCATTGATATTGTATGTTTGTCATAGGTATGGAAATGCTTGAAGATTTCGGCAGATCCATTTTTTCAATCTTTCTGGATGGAAATTTAGTTGTTTGATGTTGCACATTTCCCAACATATTTACGTGTTTCTTTAAGTGGAGTGCCCATACTGCTTGACCGTATTCAATATGTGGTCTCACAAATGTGGTAAACAGTCTTTTAAAGAGAGGCCCATCATGGTACAAGAAGCTTCTTCGAATAAAGCCTACTACCTTTTTTCAACTTCTTAGAAATATGAGATTCCAAGGTCATTTTGCTCAAAGACGTGTTTGAGTTCTTGTTCGTGTAATGTGTATCTATGAGTGTGAGTTATGTTATGAAATTTTACCAATGTCAAGTAAGTAGACATTTTCTGGACTAGATCTCCAATGAGTCTGACTGCAGTTGAAGTGGGTCCCTTTTGTAGTTATTTGTTTGAGGATTTTCGTATCGTCTGCGAAAACATATGTATCTGAAGCTACTACTTGCGGCAGATCATTTATGTAAATGACGAACAATATTGGTCCCAAAGCACTTCCTTGTGGGATTCCGCTTAAGACATTCACAGGATCTGAGTGCACTCCATTGACTAGTCAACTTGACTTCGTTCACTTAAGAATGCTTCAATGCAAGTTAAGATCTTTTTATTAACACCGTAGGATGTGAGCTTCTGAATCAGTCTGTAACGAGGAACTGTATCGAATGCTTTGGCGAAGTCAAAATAGACCGTATCAATTACTCCTCCTGTAAATATTGTTTCTATACACTTATCAAGATATCATAACAGCTGAGTTGTGGTGAATTGTCTGCTAATAAACCCATATGGCTTAGGAGACAATTTCAGCTCTCATGTGGACCATCACCGAATCCTTGATTCCATCAACTTACAGACGACTGATGTTAAACTGTGTCACTTTCCAACAAATGTTTTTCTTGTGTTATGCGAATTTTTATATGTTTATTGTTTATATGTTGTTTTATTATTTTTTATATGTTTGTTTAGTGATTGGAAACAGTTAACTGTATCCGTTTTTGTTTGATATTTCTTGTTTTATAAAATTTTCTTTTTAAGATTGATTTTCTTGTCAGCTGTAAACCTGTTGCTATTTCATTTTACTTGTGTTAGGAAAATGCAAATAAGAAATTTTTCCCAGTGTTTTTCCAGTGGTGTTTGCACAATTGTAGACCTGACAACTTGGCAGTTTTCTTATTTTATACTATCAATACTATATGTTAAAAAAAAGTAAAAGGTACTTTTTCTTTTATACCATGAACAGGGTAAAACATATATTAATCAACGTATATATAAAATAATTGACAGCATAGCAAATTGTTAGCTTTTTATTATGCACACTCATAGCGGGAATAAGCACATTTATAACATTTGCATCAGTGACATCGCCAACATTGAAAACCTTAAAATTTTAAAGCTTCAAAACCGCCAATCTAAACAAAATAACACGAAATTTTGTACAATGATTTATTTCTATTATCAACATCGTTTTATGAAAAAAAGCATGGGTTAAATTTGCCCTCAATTTAAAAAGTAATTTTCAATGGTAAAAACTTTTATTTTGGTTTAATGTGAAATGAATATATATCATTTTTTAAGAAGTATAAATTTTCTTTTTTCGAAGTATATACAGTGGGCTGCTACTACACGTTAAAGAATCAGAATTCATCTTTTTGTAATCTCACACTTTTGCGTTTCGTTACAATAAAATGAGGAATGAAAACTGAAAAACAAATCTAAACTTCAATTGATTATGAATTTCAATAAAAGGCAGGTTTAAAATTTAATTATTTCACAATTTAGATTTTAATTTTAGATCAATCGATTAATAATTTCCTTGATTAAAGGAAAATATTTACATTAATTTGTCATAGGGAAAATGTTCAACTTCAATAAAGCTAAATAATCCTTGAATTTAATCAAATGAAATGCTTTGCATCAAAAATTTTACATTTGTCAGAGATTTTCAGTATTCAAAGCCTCTCAACACTCAAAGCTAAAATTACAGTTGATTAGATACACTACACAAAAAACTTTATCGGAAATCACTATGATTTTAATGATGGTTCAAAAGTGATGTCATCCTTTGTTAATGACATCAATCATTTTTTCTATTCAAGCTGTATTTGTTCTTTTTTGTCTTAGAATTCAATTAAAATAATTTTTATATTGGCCATAATTTGAATGTTGTAAAAGAGCAGACATAAATGGAAGATTTAGATAAAGGTACTACTGTTGCAAAGGCAAGAAGTAAATTTTATTCGGAACTGAGTTTTGAAGATGATTTTAATCCACGAAGCCAAAATGTTATGAACAATCATTCTACAGCCACAACGATGAAATCCACTATACCCAGTGGAGACCCACCAAATAAAAATACCTCTGTTGAGTTTCCGTTTTGCCCTACAAGAACCAACCATGTACCAATGTCCGCCAACGACTTATCTGATAGACTTTCTTCCACACACGCTAGTCCGTTGATGTGTTATGTCATCCGTTTAAAACATGGGGACGAGTTACGGAAGACATTAAAAGAATTTGCTCAAAGAAACGCTCTTAAGGCTGCGTTTGTAATGACTTGTGTTGGAAGTGCTGTGTCAGCAAAGATCCGTACTGCAAATGCAAAAGCAAACACAGAAGCAGTTTATGTAAGTTTGATTTGTTTTGTTGATATTCTTGTTGATTGTCCTTCCAAAAATCTGATTGATCTCAACATAACGAAACTTGGTTTGATTTCAATCAAAACTAAAGTTTCAATTGGTTTGGCTTTACTCCATTGTGGTATGTACTGAGAAAATAAAAATGATAATAAAATTACAAACAATGATGTAATGATGTTAGTGTCCCATGTTCCTTTTTCCATCTTATATTATATCTTATATTATTTTTTTACACATTTTTTTATAAGAACACTCAACTCCGATGAAGGGGCTAGAACCTTTCCACTTTTCAACTTTGAAGCCTAAGATGTTCTTAATAATGCTTTTAAGTATACACTAACTGAATACCTAAAATTTGAAGGTTAACCTTCTTATAAATGCAAGAACCCTCTTTTAAATGCCACCCTCTTATTAGACAGCCTCTATTTAAATCCTTAGAACTTAATGAAAACCCTAGACGTTTATTAGAGTATTTACCATATACATGAACATTTTCTTAAGAACATACGTTCCTAAAGCCTTGAATGTTCTTAGTATGTAAACTTGTAGTAGTATGTAGACTTGAAGCTTTATGTTCTTATATACTTTGTTCTTATAAAAAAAACCTGTATAATCTGCTACTATAACATCATTCCCAAAAATTCTTCTCAAACATGAAAACAAAACAAGAATTACTAATTATAATATCATTTTTTCCCTGACAGTTAGGTATCACATGATCACTAGTTTGTGGTCAAAACTGTGTTATTTCTGTTTGGGTTAACAAGAACATTATTGCATATTGTCTCATTCTTTCAAACAAAAGTAAAGGGACTTTCAACCAAAAGGTTTTCTGATCTCCTCTTGTTAGACAAATACGCTCTTATATCAGTGAAAAGCATTTGTTACCAATTGATGTATAACCAAGCTCATCTCTGTTTTGCAAACAGATTTCTAAAACCTTGAATTCAGTTTCAGCTTTCCTCGTCTTTCAGGTACTTGATATAATACAGCCCCAAGAAATTGTTTCATTAGAAGGAACTATATCTGGTGGTGGACACTTACATGTGGCATTATCTGATGTTCTCGGGAAAATGACCGGTGGACATCTTATTGAACTTATTGTTGACACAACTGCGGAGGTTGTCGTTGGTGATTGCAGTGCATTGTCATTTTCACGGACATATGATAAAAAGACAGGTTTTAATGAACTTAATGTTCAAATGCGCTGAGAATCTTGGTTGTTTTAATTAACATGCTATGAAATTTTCAGGAGTCAACTCTCCAGACCATGATGCAGATTGGAAATCAGTAACATGTCATTGTTATTAACCTTGTTGTTTATGTGTGCCAATTCTTTCTGTCCTGTCTTTTTGTATACAGCAATTACATATTTGTTTTTCAGTTTGTCTTTTTGACATGACATGTTTTTGAACTGCTTGATCGCAACTCATAAAAGTAACTTTTATCATTTTTACCTTGTCCATTTGTTTGCCCCTTTGCAGAATACGAGTGACAAATAGGAGTTCTGACATGAACAATAAATGATTTGGACTTTCTACTTTTATTCCATAGAAAGTTAACTTTCTATTCTTTATTTCCAGAAGAGCTATCATATTTTTTTGCATGTTGTTGGTTCTAACAAATCTAAATCTAACAAATCTTCTTTTTTTGAAATGATTTTTTGAAAAAGATGTCTTAAGTTCTCTTTATCTACCAGGTTCATGAACTCAATTTTCCTGCTAATGTTTAAGGTTTGTGTTAGAGTCTTTATTATTGTTTGATTTTTCATGGTATACATAAATATATTATTTGTATTTATTTTTATATGTCTGTTGGTAGTAGTCAGTCCCAAAAATCAACTTGTTGATACGAATCATTATAATATTTTTTTTAAAGATTTGATTGTCCTTGTCGTGGTTTTAAGATTTTCAAATCTTCTGCTCTTCATTTTTAAGAAGTCGAAAGACTAGCTTCCATAGTTTGTGAAATCTGAAACAAAGTATAATTCAGTTTCAGGAAGGTTGATTTTGCTTATAAATTTTTAATTTTCTTGTAGACCTAAAAAGCCATTTGGAGTATTTTTCGAAAAATCTGAAAATAGACAGAAATCTATTTACACCTTATGTATCATTTTGTTTATTTGTTTATTTTAACTAATTGTTTTGATTTTTTTATTTATTTTTGAGTGAATGTCATTGTTTGAGCTTTCTAATTTGTTGATTTGATTCGATTGAATAGATTTTAGTTAACTGTGTATTTCAAATGCTCTATTCTTGAATCTTTGCAGGTGCTCTCACACTTTCTGGTGTTTTTTTTGTTTTGATTTGAAGTCAATAGTTAAATGTACCTCGTATCATTGTTTCACTGATAAACATAAGGAATTTTGAGCTTGAAGGCGAGGCTGAGTAAAAACTTTAAACAGAAATTCGGGAAAAGTGTACTGGAGTCACCAGGCAAAACTACCTCTGAGTAAACTTCCGTACGTGATTCTACCATGGAGAATGTTATTTTTGTATATGACGTTTAGACGACCATGGTAGATTTTGAAATAATACTGTATAACGGAAAAAAAAAAAAAGAATTGTATCGATAAAACTTTTTTTAATATTTTATACATATAGAATTAAAGTTGTAAAAATTTATTTGAGTTGTTTTTCGTGCATTTTTCCTTACTCCCAGTGGGCCGAATCTTCAAAAATCTCTGTGGAGGAGTGGTTTTTTATCGAAATTTTATTGCTTACCATTCCTATAGAAAACACTCCTCCTCATAGACTTTTTGAAGATTTTGCCCACTGAGCTGTAGTTAAGTTTCAATGCTTCAATTTGGGTACTATCAAAACATTTTCTGTGAAAATTTTTATTGCGGTCCTGTTAGTGGGAAAACTTTTAGGTAAATTATACTCTAAGTAGAAACTGTTTTCATAAGAGAAATTGATAAATGTTTTGAATAATTTAGGTATGCTACGCGATAAACTATTCCATAAACTAAACCATTTTAAGTAAGTTCTGAGCATAATTTATCTAATAGTTTATCGTCTAACATAAGAGAATGTCCTGAGGGAGTTAACCCTAAAATTTAAAAGAAAAAATGTCTAACATCTACCTTTTTGTTTTGAAACAAAATATCATGATAATTTATCGCAAATGTGGATGAACTTTTTTAAAAGAAAAGAAAACAGCGTGAATAATGGCGATCACGACACGCATGTGACGTTATATAAACAACGTCACATAACGCCTTTGTTATATTTGTGTTGGCATAAATTATTGAAATCATTATGTCGTTGTCATCGTCCCACATTTTTCTACTGTTGCAGTTTTCTGATTATGGTGTCAATCAAGGATAAATTAATGAAACGTCTTTTACAAATGTTAGTTTTTTGGTAAGTTACGGGTAATTTTAAGTCCTTGAGCTTCCATCCGTAGTGGTTGACTATTCTTCCCGCAGACTTGCAACTGGGAAGTTGACTAACCGCCACAGATACGTATACGTATAGCATTGCCCTAGCTTACCCCCGAAGGCCATTATGGAGTCCGTCAATGGCTCCGGTACTTTGAAGCGAATCGGAGTGAAGTATCGAATGTGACATGACTGAGACTCGAACACGTACTTATATATTAGAATGTCTAAATTTCTTGATGTGTTTATTTTTTCAAACTTTTTCAACCACGAAGAAAACAGTGAAGCATTTCAGGAATATATAATCTTTAATTTTATTTTTGAAGTAAAAGTGGGGAAGAAAGGAAAGCTGTCTCAGTAGTAGTATTGAATGGAAGCGTATAACCAGGGTTCGTACAAGACCTGGAAAACCTGGAAAATCACTCCTTTCAGTTCATGCCAGGAAAAACTTGGAAAAGTCAGGGAATAATATATCATGATAAGTCTGGAAATCTTATGGTGAGAATTTTGTACGAACCAACGGAGAGAGAAAGATGGGGAATGACCTTATCGGGGAAAACTTCCTCCGAAAAAAAAAGTTTCGTCTGGGAAAATTGTCGTCACCTAATCAAAATTTCCAGCCTCGAACCTCGTATGGTGACATCCGTATATTATTATTATTATTAATCAGTTATTTGGGTTCCATTTATATATAATGGTTCTTCTCCCTATCTACAGTACCACATATAGGTATAAAAAAAATTAGCTAACTAGATAACAAGGATAATACTGTGAGCGGAATAAGGTAAGAGCGGAGCTACTTGTAACAACAAAGTGATTGGATAAAGATAGCTATGAAATCAAAATTGAAGAACACTGCGCTAAAACTGTTGGATTGCCATTGGTTTTTTAAACAAGTAATTGGCTAAGGATGAAACAAAGGAGAAAATTTAATAAAAAAATAAATAAATAAAAAACAACAACAAAAAAACCAAAAAAAACCCACAACAACAAACAAACAAACTGATAAACAAGTTAAGCATCAGCAGATAATAATCTTGCTAAAGCTTTATCAGTAAAATATTTTTTAGCTTCGCTGCTAAATTTACTCAAACAATCAATTTGTCGAATTTGTTTCGGGAGTTCGTTGAAAAAACTACAATGCGAGGTAAAAAAAAATCTCTAAACAGCTGCCAAATTGACAATCAAGACATCGTAGTTACCATGGTAATCAATGACGTTTTTATCACAAAATTATTTTTCAGATTTTGTATGTAACGTCATATGAACATTTACAAATCGTCTCAATAAAAAAAACATTTGGTTTGAACATCTGGAAACCTGATCTTATGACGCAGTGATAAAATTAGCAATTCCCTACTTCGTTCCCGGGTTTTTTTTATTCTAATCTAGCGTAATGTCTTTATAGTATATAATCCGGATAACTCGAACCCTCCATAATACGAACTTTCATTAACTCGAAGTGTATAACGTGTGAAAATATATAACGAACGCTATACTATAACACTGTTCACCTGTCCCGTGAAGGTTCCAGTTATTGGGAGTTTCCTGTATTTTATGAGAGAAAAAAGTCTGGGCACGCTACTGTCACGTAATTTTCATCCAAATATGTATATAAAAAAACTCAAAGTATATTTGTTCAAATCTCAACTAGGAACTAAAAATCTTATAGTTTATGTATGGGAAACTGGAACCAAATTGTGTTTTTGTTTACACTAATCACAAAAATGAAAAGAAAACTATTTCAGACACTTCCTTTTGTTACCCTCTCTACTACGTATACTCTCGTAAACACTTAGGAATTCACAAAATTGACGCTCACATGTTTTCATTTGTAGAAACCATGAGAAAACCTTAAAAGTCTCGGCATATGAAGGAACGTTTATAAGAAACGCGTTGGTTTAGTTATTATTGTGTATTTTTTGTTTATTTGGTACGATTGAAATTATGGAGCGCTATTTCTTTGTTTTTGGATTTCTGTTGCTGTCTTTATTTCATCATGGTAAGTAAAAAAAATAATTATAAAAATAAATAAATCATTATACTTTTTTTGAGTTAACTTTAAATTTACGGTCACGACGCACATTTCCAAACATTCTTTAATTAAACAAAAAATTTTCCTACACTTATAGAATATGATCATCTAACAATCTCACTTTACTATGAATTTACGGTGAAAAGTCTTATAAAAATGTTTGAAAGAACGAAGCATAACTTGACTCCAGCCTTACTATCCCAGAAAGAATTTATAAGGTTTGCACCATAAACTTTAGGTGAGGAGAAATTGCCAGATGAACTCTATTCCAGTTCCAGTTATCCAGTTATATCAGATAGCTGAAAACATCATGAGCGAGCGCTTATGAATGATCAACAAAGCCTTGCCTTCTTAAGTTTCAAAAAAACTTAAATCTTCTTTAGTGTCCACTATATGCAGGTAAAATTGTCGTTCAGTGCGCGAAAAAGTGTCCCTGTACAGTACTGTACTATATAAAGGATTATTTCATAAGGTTTTGACTGTAATTCTGCCGGCTACGGAAGATGTGTCCACTATGTACAGGTGTCCACTATATAGTATGTCCGCTATGTACAGGTTTAACTGTAACAGATTTTTGTTTTTGTAGCTATGTCATTCCCAATCAATGCTACCACAAATGGAAATGCGCCCACCAAGTCTTCATTATTTACACCGTCACTGACGTCCTTCCGTAACGCCAGCACAACAACTAACGCCACTAGAAAAGAAATGGGAAATAGTGATTTATCCGAAAAAGCTTCCTTGATAGTTGGATTAGGTTTCATACCAGGATTCGTTTTACTGTTCATCGCATGTAGGTTTATACCGGAAATATTTGCAAAAGTTAGTGCAGAAAAGTAAACGCAACGTACCAGAACAAAATGATGGGTAGATGTCAAGGTACTTTCGGCTGGACCAATGCGCGTTGAAGCTTTCCTATGGAAAAGCAGAAATTGGATTTAAGACGATTGATTTTAGCTCAATGGATCTCTTGGTCATAAAATGCTGGACCAGAACAGTTACTGCGTTGATAATCTTTAAAATGATAGGGCTGCAGTGATTCGATGTTGAATATATCAGCTTGCAAAATAGTGGTTTGGATTGACGACCAATTAATCGCAGTTTATGTCTCAGACATTCATGAAACAAATATAAATCAGTTGACATGGAAAGTCATTCGTCAAACACCGTAGACAAAACATGTGAGTTTCACTTTGAAGTTGGAGAGCTATCGGCTTCTTGTATTATTTGTTAAACTAGTATATAATTTCAAACTTCTGATGGATGTGTAAAGGGTTTAAAAATTAGATTTTTTTTGTTAATATCGGCATAAACATCAAAATTTGTAATACTTAAGGAAGAAAAATAATAACTGGATTCCTTATGTTATTTGTAAAAAAAAAACAAAAAAAAACTGTAATTATTTTGTTGTTATATTTTTGTCTTGGCAATAATCTGTCTGGGCCTTCCTTTTATAAGATTTTGGTTGAAACATCACAGAAAAAGATTATTGAAAATTGAAAACTAATGAAAAACAAGTCAAATGAACAACATCAAAAAACAACATTCATGTACAACATTTACCTGATGCCCAACGAAAGGATTATCGTTAATGCAATGTTACTTTTACGTTCAACCAACGTTGCTGTAACCTTATGTTACGTTACCCTTACGTTAAATCTTAACATTAAAATAACGTTAAAGTTTTAGGTTAGAAAAAGACTATCAATCTAACGAACCAGTAACGTTAGGACAACATAAAAATTAAAGCTGCATTAACGTTTAAATAACGTTAATAACGTAGGGTGATAACATTGCCTTATATTTCTTAGCAAAGTTAACGTAACGTTGGAATTCTAACGTTGTATGATGTAACGCTACCTCAACGTTGTCACAACGTTAGTCCAGACGATGCGAAAACCAAAAACTATTGTGTTGTTGCTGCTTTTCTACATCGGCTAAACTGTATGGAAACTGTACAAAAAGGCATTATAATTTGAATAGAAGTTTGTGAATTAACTTTCTAACGTAACTAGGGGTTTCCTCCAAGAAAAATGGAAGTTTCGTCAAATTATTATTTATTGCTGTATCAGGTTGTACCATCCAAAAAAACATGCATGTAACTCATCAGGTAAGCTATATGCAAAGTTAGGTCAGTATCAATCACGTGGTCTGACCGAGGTTTTCCCCCACCAATTTTTGTAAGTTTTAGTCAGATGTTACTTTCGGATACATAGGCTATTTCCACACCAAAAATTAGCCGTGTAACTTATGAGGTAAATGCCACGTGATTTTTAGGCCCATGTGACTCAGGCATTCCCCAATTAAGGTGGTCCATAGGTTACTGAACGACTTTTTTATAGCGGACGTTAAGAACTGTTTTAATTATTTCAAAATGGTCCAATATATATATACAAAGTCCAAAAAAATATTTTTTTCAAAAAAAACCCCTAAATTTCATGCTGAGTCAGCAAAAATCAGCAAAAACTTTAAAAATTTCAAACAACCATATCTTAGTGTGTATTAGTTTGTTTTACTGCAAACTTTGGGAAAGGATAGTCACTCAAGAGTTCTTTCCATTGAACCAAAACTAGATTTTCAAAATTTTGCAATCCATAATGGCAGCGGTTAATCCAATTTCATGATTTTTTTGCCCAATGACAATTATTGGAAGATGGATAAAACTTGAACAAAAATTGGCACATGCTTGAAAGTGGTTCAATAAACACAGAAGGGTCTTATTAACTCACTGTCAAAATTTCAGGGGAATAGCGTTTGTAGAACCTGAGTTATTAGCGTTCAAAATCTGCAATCTGTGACACTAAAAATACAAAAATTACCCTTTTTTGATAAAAAAGTGCCACATATCATATATTTTTGAAAACTAAAATAAATTTGCCGTCTAGAGATGTAAAAATCAATTTTTTTGATTTTTTTCGAAAATTCAGCCTTAGGTAACCTATGGACCACCTTAAAAGTTATATCCCAGATTAATTCGAATTTATCACATGAAGTTTGAGATGTGAGAAGTCATGGGGTAAACTACTTGCAAAATTAGGGATATTTCTGTTTCTGCCCCATTCCCCCATTATAACAGCAGCTGACATTCTTTTTTTACAACTGTCTTGATACCATGATCAGGTTTAGCACTGGAAATCTTCTGTAAAAAATGAGGTAAGTAAATTCGTCACCAGCTCTCAGACTATTAATATATATATTCAGAACTATACCTTCATACTTTTGTTGTCAGTAATTTTCACGACGTGGCGACGGGGTATGGCTACATCTACCGATTTCTAACCAGCTAAACTTCTTGGTTAAAAGCTTTTTAAAATCGTCTGAAAGAACGAGGCATAGCCTGATTTTTCACTCACTGTCCCAGACAAGTTTGACAAGGTTTATACCACGAACATTTAGTTCGATAGAATCTATAGATGAATTGTACGAATACATTTTTTAAAATTCATCAATTCTTTCGAAGAGAGTTTTAAAAAATAATTCTTCTCCCAAGGAAATTTAAACTTTCAGTGTTTTTTTAAAATTCCTATACTCCAAAAATAATAGATTGGTCTAACAAGATGTGATCATCAATGGTTTTCTGTCTGAGTTAACGAGAACATTGTAGCGTGCCTCGTTCCATTGTCAACAAAATTCCAACCAATCCGCAGCAGTTATTTACCACATGTGATCAAAAAGTGTGCAAAACAAACTACAGTTAAAAATACCGACAATAGAACTTCACAATAGACTTCCAGACTAAAAATAATCTAAAAATGATCTAAAAATAATACTTATCAAGCTATTGTTTCGGAAATGGGATTTTGAAGCTTAATCCATGCCATTATACTAAGTATCCGTGATCCGAAAATTACGAAAACCAATAAGTTCTAGCAGAAGAAAATTTAAAGAGTATCAACACAGTGTAATCTTTTCATAAACTACTATGAAGTTAAATGCATTTACAAATAAAATGTTTCGGAACCCTTGAAAAGCAGCTAGGTTAGATAGACCATGGACGCATAATAAGAGAAGGACTTACAACTTTCATTGATCTATTCAATGAAAACGCGTCTCGGTTTATTGAAATTTTTACCAAGGCAGTTTTAAAATTCTCTGAAGCACAGTTAAAAATACATGCTTCTACTGGCTTCTGAGATTTTAACAACCAACCAGAAATGTTTTTCAAGATGTTCTGTTCATTTTGTAGCCAATTTTAAAACTCGGATTCCTTAGGAACTCCTACAACCTCAGCTTTGAAACTTTCAGAATTGAGGGACAAGATATTCTTCTTCCTGTAGATTTCGCGGTGTTTTTCCGGTATCTGTCTAACTTGCGAATTTTTTGTAAAAGATGTATCAAGTTAAATACTACATTACTCGTTAAAATTCGCTGTAAACGCCCATCCAACATCTTGAAAACATTAAGTAGTAGTTTTGAAGTACTAATGAAAATCGCAGATTTATATGCAATTCACATTTCTTCAATTTCTGAGATTTTTCACAATGTGTGAAACATAAACATTCGTATAAACCAGAGATGTGTAAGGGATGTGTAACCCACCCATATAAACCAAAAATCCAGTGAAATGCGAGACACGCTTTATATCAAAGGAATGCCGACATAAAAGATTTTAACAATAGAATTCAAAGGTTTTAGAAGTTAGTTGTAATTCCTTCTCTTCTTATACGTCCATGGATAGACCATAGGTTGGCAGAGCTAGATACTATGGTAACGTTATTACTGTGCAGAAATCTAGCTAACCCCCAATAACAAAGTACAAGAGTACTTCTAACAAGCGCAAGAGAAGATAGTATTAGTAACAAAGTACAAGAGTACTTCTAACAAGCGCAAGAGAAGATAGTATTAGTAAGCATGTTAGGGGGAGTTTTAAATACAGAGTGTATTGTGCATTTGAAATACTTGCTATAAAATCTCTAAAACTGCATTTGGACGATTCATTTTACACTACTTTTCGTTGAAAAACTTTCGGCGGCGGTCATCTTACTAGGACCCAAAATAGCATGGTCACTTTTAAACGATTTTTTAACAATAGAAGCTTGATCCAGTGTTATTTTTAGATCAGTTGGTTCCAGACCCATTGAGGTTCATCACCTCGACCTATAAGCGTATTCTGTCGCCCAAAGTTCATCTCCATCCTTTTTGTTATGTGTTTATATACTTAAGCAAAGTTGATTTTTAGTTGTGTACCTTTCTAACCAACTAAGATACATAATAAACCAACTTTTATTTATGAAATTTTGCAAAAAAAATAATCACTTTTGAAGAAAAAGTTGTAAACTTTTTTTGGAAATAATGATTGATTGCACGTTTTTCTTTTATGTTTTAAAGGCTAACATTCTCCTCCTAACTGACAATCTATAGAACCTAATGTCTCTTGCTTCTTCATCTTCCATTCTAAAAGGAAGAAGTTGTAAAGAAGTATTTATGTAAGGATATAACTACCCAGTGGGGAAAATGTTCAAAAAATTTCTGTGGAGGAGTGTTTTTTTATTGAAACAGCAGGCGTTATTGCTTGTCATTCTATAGAACACACTCCTCCTCATAGACTTATGAAAATTTTGCCCACTGGATAGGAGGTGTACTGGGCAAGGAAACACTTGGACTAGTGCATTCTCTCGGTCGCTCAACACCCTTATACGATTCGTGATAATATAAATATTCTTTAGTTTGATTGATCGATGCTAAACTGCGCAGAAATCGAAACGGCAGATGTGAAGGATATCAGATTTGGAATAGATTTTTTTTTTGTCTAAATTAAGCGATTAATTTTTAATTAATTCTTAAAATTTAAAACCTTTGTCTTAAGCAAAAAATAAATATGTCAAACAAAAGGACAATTTTGAAAAAGTTCAAGCTTTTACTTCAATTATAGCAGTGACAGAACAAAAATAAAGCGCTTGATAGAAGATTTTCTTAGCTCCATCAACATAAGAAATGGCGGTAAAAAGTCGGTGTCCAATGAATCATTATCATCGTCTGATGAAAAATCGCTTTCCCACATCGAGATAGACGTCAGTGATAGTAATGCTGCATCAACCATTTCGTAGTCGGTATTTCATAGTCGGTATTTCATAGTCGGTATTTCATAGTCGGTATTTCATAGTCGGTATTAAGTGCTTCTTCAACTGCGCGTGTTTTTCGCTTTTTCGCATAATTCGACTCTTCGACGTCCAACTGTACTGTGAAAGGTTAACTGTTGGCATTACTTGTGGAAAGGCAGTTGAGTCAACTAAAGGTGACCCCTTTTTATTTCATGAGAATCAGGATCTGCTAGCATTGAAGCAGATATTTTTTTGTCAAGGTGCTAATATAACCGTTTACTTGTTTTGACATACGTTTCATTTAACTTTCCACCATATACTACCGTTTGAATAAAAGATCTTTGTCTTCCCTTCTACTTCTTCTTCTAACTCTGTGTCTTGCCCCAGTTGACCACTTATAAGTGACAATCCTTCTTGACCTTTTTCAGTGTTCTTTCTTTGCCAGTTATGTAACAAGTATATGCATGTAATTGGAGTTCGACACTCCTGTCCAAGGCTATTAATTACTTTTCTCATATCAATGAATTGGCTCGTGTCTATGTTCATGTACCAGGAAGGTAAATGTACCTCCCAGGATATGCCATACACAATAAGGACAAAAGCATCAGTATCTTTAGCGAAAATTCGGCAGGTGATTCATCCATTGCTACATAAAAACTAATGTCGTGTCAGCTTACTCATGGTTAAACATTTCCTTGCGAGATTGTCCACTCATCTTCCCACAATAATCTTCTAAAGAGATACGAAATATTTTCCTTCCTTCATAACTTTTATAAAATGAGCAAATGATTCGAATTAGATCTGTCTTGTTCTCATCGTTATGGAAAGGTTCTTCCCATTCTTTTCCATGTAACATCTTTTGATTAACACTTCTGATGTGAACTCTTTTTGAAGTTCTACCATTTGCTCTTGCATAACAGGTGCCACAATATGAATATGTTAACAATATGAATTTCTATTCCATCATGTTCATAACTTTGTAGTGATATTATCTTCGCAAGATGTTTAAGGCAATCTTTGTACGGTTTCTGAAGTTTTACAGTTCTAACAAGCGCCATACCATCATAAATCCATCTGGCATTTTTAGGAGGTGTTTTCAATTGCGATGTTGGGCAATCTTTGAATATTTGGTTTCGCAAATTTGATTTGTTATCTTGACCAACCGTTACCTCTGGATATGCTAGACTGAGAGGTACTGATGTGATAGGATAAGAAAACGCTTCTTCTAAGCTCGCTGCCTTTTGCACCAACAAACCAAATGCTTGAACATCTCACATCTGATACTGCTCGCGGACTTTTCTTAGGTTTTTTCATCCCAATGCCGCTCTTTTGTGTTCTTATTGGCGAGTAAAGATTTGGAAATTGTGCAGTGTAAAGTGAGATCATTGGCTTAAATCGTCAAATAATAGCGTCAAAATTCTTACGTTTACCCTCTGATTTTGAAAGTTCTTATATGAAAAATGCTTAGTTTTTAAATGGCTATCCATTGGTACCATCGGTTTTTGAATATTGTAAAAAAATTTTTTTGATGACGTTAGCAGTCACGTGACCAGCACTTTCAAAAAAAGGTGTCAGGATGATTGTTGGTGTTTGACCATCCTGAATCAGAATCCGTTGAGAAAAGAAACGCTAGGCGGGTTGTTAGGTTGTTAGGCTATACGCCCTGTCTAAATATATAAGCCTACTCTGCTCAACAAAGAAAGGAGATTAACATCTCGAAAAATCGAACCACTATTGTAACCAGAGAAATTTGACATTTGTTTTATTTTGCCGACATGGCTTTCATTGATAAAGAACAATAATTGATTGTTTAAATAAAAATTTAATAAAAATTTTTAAAGGAAAATTTGGTGTAATGATGGGTGATGTTTATTTTTTTCGACTTTCAACGTTCAATGATCTCTTTCTTAAGTGTGCACGGTGCTTTAAATCAGCATAGCGGGACGAATTTTACGATGTTAATTAAGGAGCTTATAATATTTAATTGTTCTCCTGCACGTTTTCAAATAAATAATAAAAGTTCCTTTTGTAAATTTCAGAAAATGATACCCGTGGAGAAGTGCATCGTTCGTGAATATATAATTACGTTGAATCATGTTTAAAGTAAGCAGCTTATGGTAGTCTTGAAAACATAAATTTCGAGAAATATGATTCTCTGAATAATTTAGAATATTTATAAATAATAATACACATACGAACAACAGCAAATATGAAAGCAGATTTATTATGGTTTCGATTAGGAATCTTAACATTCTTTTGTATCTTAGGTAAGTGAGTTATTTTTGTTATCCACAACTTCTTATCTATAATACCAAAATGTTCATGTTGAAAGTATAACTATAAGTATAACTATTATATAACAATTATAATATCTTAAAGATTTTGTTTTTCATCTTCTTTTCCTTGATTATTATTTCCTTCTTCACTTTTCGTTTTGTTTGTTTTCTTCATTTTATAAATCATTTTTCTTTTTTACGTTTGCAAACAACGTTTTCATAAAAAAATAAAAATATCTAGAGGGTAGTCGCAATTTTTGTGGAGGAGAACATTAACATAATTTCTGTATCACAAATTTATTTGCACGCTTTTCTTTTATACTTTTAAAAGCTAACACTCCTCCACAAATTTCGGGCACCCTCTAGATCCGCCGCTTAATATTATAATAATAACAATAATAAAAAATCACCAAGAATCTCGAAACGCGAAAAAAGGGAAAAAAGATTAACTCTTTGCATATAGATAGATTACGTCGCTTTTCCAACCTCGAACTCAGAGTCTCTTGCCTCGAGGTTGGTCGCTTTTCCTTCTCTGCAGCTTTTGCCTCGTTTTCAATCCAAATAATATGGGCAGTAGAGAGGTCTATTGTTCATGTCCTGTGATTTCGCTTCACAGAGTAATCGAACATTTTGAAAGCGTTTGCTCCTTTCCCAGTGTGGAAAACCTTCAAAAAATCTATAAAGAGGAGTGTTTTCTAAAGGAATGGCAAGCAATATCGCCTGCTGTTTCAATAAAAAAAACACTCCTCCAAAGAGACTTTTTGAACATTTTGGGCACTGGGTTGGCAGGAAAGTCTTCTAATTTTGTTTGCTTAAGGATGGTATGTTTTTTTTTTAGAAGTGTTGTCTCGTTTTTTTTGAGAAGTGTTGTCTCGTTTTTTCAAACTTTATTGGTTAAACTTAACAAATTAAAATTTACATAAAATGAATAAAAAACCATTAATGGTCTATCAAAATCGTTAGTTTGCAACACCCTCATAAAATAAAAACACGAAATGAAATGGTCAAACGACACATTCAGCTTCTTGTAAAAATTGTAAGAATGTCTTATAAGGTTGGTGTGACCTTTATGGAGATCTTGCGATGGTGCAACACGCAGGTCTGTTTTTGTTTTTTGTTGTTTTTATTAAGGTAAATATTTATTGCATACTATTTCCTCTAACACGATAAACCCGATCTGTTAAATCTTTGAAACAAATGGCTTCAATTCATATAAACGTCATATTGAATACGCCCTTCCTGTTTCTGTCTTGTATCTAGGCGTCGTTATTACGTAAGCAAAAAATACCTCATTTAGCAAGATCAACTAGAAAATCCACAGTTTTCACATTAACGAACTTAAGCAAATGTTTTTAACAGACAAAAAGAGTACGGAAAACTGCTTGTGATCCACAGCTCTATCACATTTTGTTTCCTGCGCAGAGACAGGTTATAATATAGGATAGTCTACTCAATCTTCTTTGGGATCTTCTTTAGTGAAATCAGCGGAAACCGAAAGATCCCTAGTTCTGCATACAAATTTTCATTAAAATTGAAGCACTTTCACTCAGATACCAGTACAATTGAATTGTTTTAAACAATTCTTATAAAATTGAAGAACTTTCGAAAGTTAGTCCAAATTTTACCCGAATTGCCTTTTTGATTGACGAATCAACAATAACATTAAACCACACGAAAAAAAATGTTCGAGTTTTTCTTGATCGGGCTGCAAGACGATTTCGTGTGAAATGTCACGATTTTTACTGTGACGTCATTTTTGTAATGTTTTTGGGATACCAGGACGATCGACGAAACCAATATTTGCATTCGCTTTGCGCGCGCAGATAAATATATAAAAACATATAAAATGTTAAGAAATTTCATGTGTCTTTTTGTGTTGCCTATGTTTTCCTATGAATTACAAGCGGTAATCGAGTCGTTTTGCTTGTCTCATTCATCCAAATTCTATCTTACAACCCTCTTCTCTTTCAGCATCCTCGCAAATCGAAATAAATACAACGACAACGACGAGTCAACCGATAAAAACCACAAGTCAACCGATAACACCTTCAACAAGTAAGGACTCGACGCTTGAAAGTACACCAGTGACAAATAATGGAACCAAAACGACGTCAAAACCGGATGTCGACGATCACGACAGTGATCTGTCACGCAAGGCATCATTGATAGTTGGTGTGGGCTTCATACCTGGTTTCATATTACTTTACGTAGCATGTAGATATCTGCCAGGTCATATTACAAAATTAACTAGAGAAAAGTAAATAAAGGGCGTATCTCTGCAGAAAACTCCAACATCACGCCTCCTTTACACATAGTGCACCCACGGTGCAGATACGAGAGAATTTTCTCAGCAAGTAATGATAATTGGTCAAATCGATACAGATGGTTACCATGCCAACAAAGATTCCTTGAAAACTAATAAAACATTATGAACAAGAACAGGGCACTTCGTTGATTTGATGTAGTACTGTTCATTGTAGATATCGATTTCTAACCTGAAATCCTAAAGACAAAATAAACACATACTTCTTTTAATATACATCTCCCCTTCCCTACCCCATTCTAGGGAATTTACGCAACTGCAAGAGGTAATCTATGAATTTTTGGAAAACAATGAATCACAATACAATAAAGTTTAAAGATTTGATCTGTTTGTTTTTTTCTTCTTTTAAACAAGTATCGCACTCAACACCCAATTAAACCCCTTACTGTAATAGAGACTTTAAGCATTTGCGACGGCAACGAGGACGGCACCGTGGGAGTAATCCTTGAATACTCGGAAAACAATGAATCACAATACAATGAAAGTATAAAGATTTGGTCTGTTATAACTAAAAGTTTGATCGATAAACTAAGAAAGAAAGAAATGTTATGGAAACAGGATAAAACCAATACAAGATGCGACGATCATCGGGTCTTTGTTTTCAGTACGACTTCAAACATGGTTTTTCTCTTTGTGTTTAGAACGCTTCCCAATAGTATATATAATATGAAATAAACTTTCGTTTCAAAACAAAATCCACAATGAAAACGAATCCTTTGTTTCACTCGCCGTCGCCATATTTGTGTAACCTCCCTTTTTTTCAGGAAATAGCGCTTAACATAATTAACATAACTTAACATATAATTGGTTAGCCCCAATGCTGTACCGTAAAACTCTTTCCATTCTCTTTTATGCAATAATTATGATATTTTGAATACTCGGCAAAATACCGACAATTTCAAAGTAAAAACGAGTGTATTTTGCGCAGATATCTTCTTAAGATATTAGTTGCTCCATATAAGCACTTTCACAAGCTTCCTTTTTGAGAAACCTTGAACCGAATCAGAGGTTTCGTTCTGTCAATATGTGACAATGCATACTTCCGGTTATACCTTTTGCTTCCATGTCTCGTGAGCTATAAGCATTTTCACAAACATTTGCGCAGATGCTAACTAATAGAGGGTCCAGGATGACGTGTTTCAATTAAAATATTTAAATCGAAACTTCTTGGCAGTCTTTTAAAAATTATATTGTTATGCATAGGAGACGAAAAAACATAATCTGAAGTCACCTTTAAAAAGACAGCATTAGTAATAATTAACTTATTGAGACTTGAACAAATGACTTTTTTACGAGGAGCAATAGAGTTCATATATAGCAAGATAATTTATGCTTGACTTTCACGCTTTTCAACACCAGAGGCGTAGCTAGAGGCCAGTCAAAATTTGTGGAGGAGAGTTTAGTCGTTTAAAGTAGAAAAGGAAAACGTGCAAGTAACCTAATCGACGCTTAAGACTGAAAAGAAATATCATAACGTTGGACTCCTACACTCGTTTTTACTTTGAAATTGTCGGTATTTTGCCGAGTATTCAAAATATCATAATTATTGCATAAAAGAGAATGGAAAGAGTTTTACGGTACAGTATTGGGGCTAACCAATTATATGTTAAGCGCTATTTCCCGGAAAAAAAGGAAGGTTACACAAATATGGCGACGGCGAGTGAAACAAAGGATTGGTTTTCATTGTGGATTTCGTTTTGAAACGAAAGTTTATTTCATATTATATATACTATTGGGAAGCGTTCTAAACACAAAGAGAAAAGTCATGTTTTGAAGTCGTACTGAAAACTGACCCTGAATACGCCTATGAACACGCATTGGACAAAAGAAATTGTGTGGTTGTTATTTTATGTCTTTTCATATCTCTCTGATTCAAAAGATGAGTGAATAAAGGGAACGGTCAATTTCCAACAGTTCCCATAATTCAGTTCATCTCTATAGTACATTATGCAACTACCACAATGCATTGCGAAAGAAAGATTAAAAATAATTCCAATTGAATAGTACACGGTCAAAAATATTCTGGTCTAGAAAATATCCTGGTCTGGAAAATATCCTGGTCTGAAAACAAATTATTGACAACTTTATTGTCTATTTTTTCGTTTGATCTTTTCAATAGGCTAGCTTTATCATGCCCTCATTTTGATCACGTGACATATTACAACAAATGCTCAGTAATTATTAACGTCATAGACGTTTTTGACGATGGTCTTATACATTATTTTTTACACTAATGTATAAATCCAACACACTGCCTCCACAAAATATAGTGAGATAAGCTCATTTTTCAAATAAAAACTCCCTCCCACACTGACGGATTAATTAAACTTCAATATGGCGCCCAATACCACGCCCCGACACATGACAAAATCTGAAATTAAACGTAGTAAATGCACTGATTTCAAGACAGAGCATTTTTGATGTTTTTGTTTTTATGCTACGGTTCGTTAATTTCTTGCTATTTCAACCGACCGATGAGAAATCATGCTCAGGTTGATAAACCTTTTCATGCTTGCTAAACAATAATATTTGAAACATGTCGCTCTTTTCAACTGCAACTGCGCCCTCCCCCCTGCTTTTTAATACTGAAAATGATGTACATTTTTTCAGATGCTTTATTTTTCTGCATGATTCGTTCATGAACACATGGTAAATTCTTACCACCTTCTAAAGCCTCGCTAAAGAAAGTTATATTTTACAGTATCCAAAAAATGGAGACGTTGGACGAAGAGGATCTCTTACATTTCGAAAAACTTCACGAATCTCAACAAGTTCAAGGTAAATTTTGCTACAATAAGGCAAACGAATGTTAAATGCACCAAAAAAACGTTCAAATATCTCATTCAATATATCACAGTTGATAAAGAGGTGTGATGCGTGATTCATATATTGAAGAAACTTCTAGGCTATTGTGTTTTAAATTGAACACCTACAGTTCGTTACGAGTGGTGGCAAAATTTTAACATAATTAACTAATTGACACAAATATAGTAACAACGTAACACTCAGACACAAATAAAGTAACAACGCTAATTGAACATCGATGTTACTAACAATTGCGCCAAATGTTTGAATGTTGAGATAGCAAAATCATATTGAAAACGAAAATCTTTTTTTGTTATATTTTGTTTGTGAAATTTTGAGACTGTTATCGATAATGGAAGCAGAAGGTAAATTTTTTATTGGTTTTTCATTTATTTGTTATTTTTTTGACTTCTTACTGGACCTAATTTGTAATACACAGGTCCTCCCTTACAATTATTCTGGTTGTATATATTTTAACTTATGCTCTAGTAAAATACTACCCAAACATTTGAGATGCAGAATTTTAGACGAATTAATAATTATGGCAAATATTTATACGAAATAATTGGACAATTTTGACAAAAAAATCAAAATTTTGTCACGCCCAAATGTTCAGGCTTAACGTAAAGTGGACAATTGTGGTAAAATGTCAATTTCCGCGTTTTATTCAATTCACCCAATTAATCCGTGAAGATCGAAACCTGAAAAGTTAAAGATAAGTAACTGAGAAGTTGTAAATCTTTTGGCGGTTGATTCTTCAACCCCCGCCGACTTGCAACTGGAAAGTTGACTTACCACCACGGAAACGTTTAGCACTGCTCTAACTTGCCCGAAGGCTATTGTGCAATTAGTCGATAGGTTCAAATGTAATTATCAATTAAGTCCATTCATTCATTGCACTCATCCATTTATTCTTTTCAATTCTTGCAGATAAAAGAAAACCGATCAAAGTATTTGCTCGTGTCCGGCCTTTAAATGAAGAAGAAGTTGAGAGACATGAGAAGAAGTCCGTCGAAACCTTCGAAGATTCAAGAAAGGTATTTTCAAATCACATTATTCGGATCTGCGTTAAAATAGCACATCTGGATGTTCTTTTAATTAACACGCATATCTTCTAATGATTCAACTTCATCTGCGTACATGATGATTTGAATGCTTGCATGTAGATAAAGATCATCGACGAGCGACATTCCCAAGAGACGACATATTATTTTGACGGAGTATTTTCTGGTGAAGATTCCAATAAAAAGGTAAATAGATCCGACAGAGTGGTATACGACAATCCTATTTCTACTTGTCGCCGTCGCCGCCATATTAGTATAGAAAATATCAACATATTCCCTTTATTCGCCTCAGGTTTTTCAATATACAACAAGACATTTGCTGACCAAATTTCTAAATGGCATGAACTGTGCTGTGCTCACGTATGGACAAACGGGGTCAGGTCAGTAAAATATGACACATTCTGAATTTCCAACCAAAAAAATCCTCCCGAATTGTGAAAAGTCATCTGTTTTTTTTTGTTGTTGTTGTTGTTTTTAGGCAAAACGTTTACGTTGATGGCCGATGGCTGCATAACAGAATATGCAATCAAGGAATTGTTCGAAAAAATCGGGGCCGATAAAATCCACAAATATAAGGTCAGTTAACGAAATGGAAACTAAGCTTATTTGTTTACTCACAAAACAAAAGCAAAACAAAGAACAAGAAACAAACAAATATCTATTTGAAATTTTCCTTATCCTTTCCGTGGCCCAGCTAGGTGAACGTATTAAAAATACACTTTGGTCCTGGAACGATTACTTGCACATACTTCAACTCACCTAAAGTTAATGGTGCAAACCTTATAAAGTTCCTCTGGACTAGTGAAGTTAGAGTCAGATTATGCCTCGTTCTTTCAAACATTTTTATAAGACTTTTCACCGTGAATTTGCAGTGAAGAAAAATTGTCAGTAAAACATCCTCTGGATAACTATATACATAACCTATACAACTTGTTAACTATCGATAACTTGTTGCACCAGGAAAGTATCAATGTAACCGTTCTGTTTTATATTCATCTTAGATCTCGTGCTCGTTTGTTCAAGTTTATCTAGAGAAAGTATATGATTTATTAGGAACGGACGACAAGAAAGAGCTACCAGTTCGAGAGCATCCAAAAAATGGTTTGTCATTGATTTCATTTCAGCATCGTGTATATCGCAACTGCGGACCCGGGGTCTTTAACCTATTCGATATCCCTGAGGCTAGATTGGAGGTTGATCGTATATCAAATTTCGGTTACCTTATTGGCCCTTTTTACATGGCGTCAATTTTTATGACTTGGCGTTAAAAGGGCCAGCGTTAGGTGTTTGCCTGTGAATGTTGGATCATGGACTCAAAAAATAACGGGAAAAAAGATCAGCGTTAGAAGGTCCGATAAGGAAACAGAATTCAACCATTAAACCTTGTTCCAATATAAAGGGATTGAAAAGAACATTTTCTTTGACATAGGTATTTACGTCGCAAATCTCACCCATCACCGTGCTGACACTGCAGAAGATGTTTTTACTTTGCTTGAAAGGGGAAAACTGGAACTCGTGACAGCTGAAACTAAAATGGTCCGACAATCAAGCAGGTAAAGAAAAATGCAATTCTTTTGATAAATGGCACGTCTCATACACAAAAAACATCGCTAACAAACTATTGTCAATAAACCTGCAGGAACAGTCCGTGTGAATAGGGTCTTACCACTTATACGTCACCTTCTTCCTATACAAACATCGCCTCGTTTTCAAATCAGGATAATAATGACGTGGCTTCTTCTTTTGGGTCGTTCGAGTTGTTTTTAAAACACTTTTTTAGACTTTTTCTCGCTTTTATAGATCTCATTCCATCTTCCAACTGAGCATTGAAAGGAGGCTGGACGTTACTAAGAAACGACTGATTGCTAATGCAGGTTGGTAAGCCTTTGTTTTACGAAATCGAAAAAATCGGGAAACTTGGATTCGTTTCGCTTTTTTATAGATGTCATTCCTGATTTTGTTCGGAATGCATATCTAAAAAGTTGAATTCACGACGAAAAAGGCTGTTTTCATGTATATATTTTATTTTAGACGATGGGTCCACGGAAGTTCCGCATTTGGTAAGGAATTTATGTGCAAAATATGAGAAGAAGGGTAAAAAGGAGAAATGTCATTCTTGTCGTAATAATATCTCAAAAAATAAAACTGAAAAATAGGTGCCCGCACTAACGACAATAAAAACAAGCTAATGATTATATTTGTGTATAATTCACGTCATGATATCCATTTGGCGTCTGTCATCGCTGTCTTGCCATCCGTCTGACGTGATAGCTCTAATATGTTTGTTTAGTGTGTACCTGATGATATTATAGTATTAGAGGAAGATATGGTGTTGCGCGGCAAAATGGACATGTAAGAAAAATTTTTTTGGATATACTTTGAACTCTTGTGTACTGGACCGTCGTTTCATCGTCAGGATGATGATGATGATAGGATCCATCTTTTCCATTGATTATAAGAGATTTGGAGCGGTATAAGCTCAATACCTTCGGTCACACCAATTGTCGGCTGTGGTTCATTAAGATAGTCTTATATGATGACAGTCCAGTGAAATTTGTTGGATTGATTGATTGATTGATTGATTGATTGATTGATTGATTGATTGATTGATTGATTGATTGATTGATTGATTTCTGCCACGTATTCCATGTAGATGTGATTTGGCGGGAAGCGAACGAATCGGTAAAACAATGGTGGAAGGCATCAACAGAAGTGAAGCTCGATATATCAACTCCTCTTTGCTGGAATTGGGGTACATTAATAATTATTATCAATTTTGCATTAATGTTGTATTAAAGGCATACCGAACTATCCACAGTCTATTTTAATTTATTGGGTCTCACGAAATTCAAAATTTAAGCGAGAGAATATACCAACAGAAAGTACTAGCCTGTTTCCACCATAAATTAGCATTAATTATTATTATTATTAATGTTTACCCAGGATAGCCTCTTCAGTTCTGGTAGAACTGTTATCAATGAGGGTCCTGCGATGTGCAAAATTTCTTCTAAAACAGCACAAGAATGTTTATACCATGCAATAATGATTAAACAGAAAAATACGATTTTTTAGAGAAACTTCTGGCAAAAGTTTACCAGAGTGTCTGTGAGGATTGCTCAGACAAAGATAGATAGAACCAAGAAAAGCTCTGTAGAATTGCACAGAACATAACTAGCAATATTAAAGAATACATTTTTATTGTCTTCTCGTTGCACTCAACTGTGTCTGTGGATCGAATATTGCCAACAAAATTTGATTGTGATTCTTCTGTTAATTTCTCTGTTGTTTTGCTTTGAAAACGATGAAGAATTGTTGGAATAATACAGACCAACTAACTTTCCACGGTCAGCAAATTAATTGAGGCGTGATTAACTAAAATATTATAAGTTAAATATTACAGGAAGATTACTTCTGGTCTGCATAATGTGCTGTGACTTGCCCAGGGTTTTAAAACTCAAAATGCATGATACCGTGGGTAGTTCGGTATGCCTTAAACATCTACCTTGTCATCAGCCCATTTTACGCCGGCCTTTCAACAATGCATCACAAAAATTAACGCCACTAAAAGGGTTAAAAGGGCGTAAATATCAATGAAAAAGAAAGCGATTGAGCAAGAGATTGATAGGGCGTTACTGATGCTAGCACTAAATACTGACCATCGAAGAATGGGATTGTCTATTGGTCTACAACAGCATGTTTGGTTTGGTATGTGAGGTTCCTGGAAGATATGGACGGGAGGATGGAAAATACGAGAAGATTGTTTTAATGATTGAGTGTGGAGTGGGCTTTTAATCAAAGAAATAGAAATAAAAGAAAAAGAAAAAGAAATAGTGTGACTAAGTACTATAGCTTCACTTGAAAAGTGTGTCCATGGGAGGGAAGAATATACAGTGCAGAATTGAGTAAAGTCGTTTGTTTCATTTAGAAATGTCATATATGCGCTATCTGAGGGGAAAAGAAGGCATATACCCTTTCGAAATTCAACTCTCACAAGATTGCTTCAAGAATGTCTCGGTTCACGATGCCAAACAAGCTTCATAGTAAGAATCTTTTAATCTTTATTAAAATTAACCTTAAAATTAATCTTTAATCTTTCCCTCATGCAAATACCGTATATCACGATTTAACGATCTGGGCGCTGAGGTTTTTTATAACTTTCAGCGTGGGCGCTTAAAGACGGGCGTTTAAATGACTCCTGAATGATTATTCTAAAAAATCAACAGCGTCTTTTAACTTTTTCTCTTCTTTACTTTTGGCATAAATTGTGAGATGAGTATATTGTCGTGCTCCTAAGTTTCTTTTGTTATGTTTAAATGTTTTCCTAAATCAGCGCCAAGTTTCGAGCGCTTATCGAAAATGTTCCTTTTAAACCCAGCTGCTTATTCGGACGGGGCGCTTAATTGAGTTCTGGGCGTTTTATCGGTCATTTACTTTCATTTGAAAACTTCCTTTTAAAAAAGATGGTTTATCTAACACGCCAATGAAAAGAAAAATCGTCGTTACTGGCTAGTTTTGACGTGTTGACTTTGTCGGCGTATTTCTCGGAACACAAGCCTTTACATAAGCTGTAAGTTAGCTCATTCGAAAGTACAGTTGGACCTCAGTTATCCGAACTCTCACCGGACCGAGCTTATTAGTTCGAATAACTGGGGTTTCAAATAAGTCAAGGTAAACTATGAGAGTTACTTCAACGAAGTTGAAGGGACCGAGTTTGAATAACCGGGGAATTCGGATAACCCGGTGTTCAGATAACTGAGGACCAACTGTAGATAAAATTTTACACAAAATCAACCCAAACTGTTGGGTCCTCAGTGTGGCGACTGGCAGCGATTTTCATGAAAATAAAAATCTTCGAATGTTCTTATTTTGGTGAAGTAAACATAAAACTATTCAATTTATTTGATAGGTTTGCATCGCTCCATCAGCGAGCGAAGCTTATGAAACAAGATGCAGTTTAAATTTCGGGACAAGAGCAAGAACAATAACTAACAAAGAACGAATGTGCATGAACGTCGAGGTAATTCACTACAGATTTCTTAAAAGTCTCATTCTGTAGCTATGGTTACTGATCAAAGTAGAGTTATAATCTTCTATTTTCTCTACTTTGTTTCAGGTCGATTATAAACTTCTAGCAAGAAAGTTATCTCGAAAAATCGAAATCTTAGGTATGTTACATTTTTTTCTCTGCAAATATTACATCATGGTCATTGCAGCAGAAGAGGTTTAATCTCCACCCCTCCAATATTTTTGCCCCTCGTATTTGTTTTCTCATACGTGTTATTAAACGCTGCTGTTGGTCTACAACGCTCCTGGAAACCAGTAACATCGATAGAAATTAATGCTGGTTCAATTAAATAATTGTGTAGATGACACGATATAGTGATGCGTTTGTCTAACAAAACTTTTCGCCAGGAACTTACTTTTTACAAGAAATAATAACAACAACAAAATGTTTTTCAAGTTGGTCGATAAAACTGCCAACAAAAATGAAATAATGGCGGCTGTATCAGGCATAGAACCGATTTTCAAAGAAAATTTTATTTTTGAAGTGCAGCGAGCTACCATATTTTCGTAGTTTAATGACGTAAAAGTATTTGCATTATAGAAACAACTTCATTTATTGAAAACAAAATGTTGTGCGACAAGTAATCAAGGAGTCCTTTAATTATATTAAATAATCGACTTGTTTTTGTTTTTTGTGTCACCTAAAACTGTCTGAAAGAACGAGGCATGACGTAATCCAAATCTTGAAGAACTAACAAAATTTTCGCAGCAAACTTGTGTTCATCGCATCGTGTTAGAGAAATTCTATGTTAGAATTATCTTTTTGTTCACCATGCTATATCTCACAAGAATAATCATTGTTCTAAAGTCATATGTTAGCCATATTTTGTTACGAGGAAATTCAAATGTTTTGTGTTGATTTGCTAGAATTTTTATTGAGCAATTCGTTTGTTGAAATTCTTCACTTATTTTCCTCCTTTTCTCTCCATAGAAAACGAATTGAACGTTGCCAGACCTATCAGAGAATTTATATCTACTTCACTGCAAAATTTGAATAATGCAGTTGAGACACAGGTGTGTGGTTTCACAACATTTTCATTGTTTGTTGATAACGTCTATTAGTAAATGTTGAAAAACTAAAAGACATTTTCGTGTATTGTCAGCTGTCGAACACCGTGCCAACACTTCGCCCACCAACCTCTTCGGATGGGTGGCCGGCAAGATTTTAACATCTTTAATGTTTTCTCTGGCACTAAAGAACGATATTTTAAATTCAAATTAATCGAAAAATGATTGATTAAAAACGTTCATTGAAGGCGTTGGGCGAGGGTGAGCTGTTTGGTATGATTTGAGAGGCCCATCTGTAACTTTTGGCGCCCCTTCTATATAAAATATTTGTGCCTCGCCCCTGAGAATCGTTCCGAATTCCTTTTTATCACAAACTCAAAAAAAAATAACTCAAAAAAAAAAACTCAAAAAAAAAAACTCAAAAAAATAAACTCAAAAAAAAAAACTCAAAAAAAAAACTCAAAAAAGTAAATCTGGTTAATCATAAGTAACAAATCATTTAATTACAACATCGTACTGAGCATCTTTTGCGTTTTGATGAACTGACGAGGGTGACAGGTCCTGGGAACGAAGTTAAGTTTCGTTAGCCTTGTTATATTTATGGTCTTTGTGTTTAGACTGATTTTGTGTACACTGAGAAGGAGAGTACATCTCACACCGCACCATCGTTGGTTAACATCTTACAGTGTAAATTAACAGTATCCGAAATGCTAGACATTTTACTGGAAAACAATGAAAACCTTAATCAACAACACGATAACGTCGATACGCTACGTTCATCCGCCATGATGGGTTTGTTCACCATGGCAACTAAGATCATAATAAGTATACAGAACAATTTAGCTGGTTGTGAATATCAACTTTGTATGGATATTAACGAAGTACATCTCTTCCTGGAAAATTGTTTACAGAAGTTGGAACACGTTCGGATGGAAGTGATGGTTGTTGACGGCAACGACAAAAATGATTTGTTTTGTGAGACGGCATATACGATATCGGAAGCGTGTTCCGACATTGAGAATATATTAGGAGGTGTTGTGAAAGCCGACAAGTTGATGTTAGCACATCGAGACAAAGAACATGGTAAGGCAGCATTGAGTCAATAGTTTTCAGAGAGAGTACAAAATGATGAAATCTTATTTTCTCCACGCACACACACGCGCGTGCCCGCGATAAGGAATTTGGGATAACTTACCTTGTAATTTCCATTTTTAGATCTTGTTTTTCAAGATCCTGTTTCTTGATTCACTTAAAAGGAACAAAATATTTTTGAATCAGCGGGAAATTGACATTTCTTTGTTATTCATTTACTGAATCCAAAATCTCCACAAGATTTCATTAACTCCACAAGATTTCATGATCTATACGAATTTCTTTTGTAGGTCGTTTCTAGTGAAGTTATTTCATTCCGAAAGCTTCATCAAATAATGCTCAAAATAAATAATCAATATGACGTTATGCAACCTCGTCACCAGGATCTCTTTTGCCCTTTTGCCACTGACAGCAGGAGGGAGTTTATGAGATGAGACACGAGATTCTGGGTGCAAGGTTATTCTGACGTCATAATTCCATGCTGAAATGTATTTTCTGTTCAAATTCTCTTTTTTAGGTCCAACAGAGACTGACTTGTACAAAACGATGAATGACGTCATGATATTGTTTCAAGAAGAGGGACCGTTTAAAGGTGACAACAAATTTTATTCATATTTTTTATAGATTAAGTTTGTATCAGTAACGCCTATCCTATAACAAATTTACGCCCCGATACCTGATGATTAATACCCTAGTCTCCAGTTCTGAAAACGCCACTATTTGAATTAAGGATCAGTATCACCCTCAACTTGACCAGAACAACAACAACAACAAAATACAAAGGATTAAAGCGTGAAGGAAAAAGTTAAGAAAGAAAATAAATTGAAAATACATTTAAATAAAAATTGGGTTCTGAAAAATGAATTGAAAAAAAATTAAGGGTGCTTCAATGAGAATAACGAAAGAATTGGGTGCGTCAACATAAGTTGTTGTTGAAATCTCTCAAAATATCAACACATATCTTACGTTGTTTTAATGTTTTGTCTACACTTACTTGCAATAACGCCCTTTGTTTGGATGTTGGCGGCTAATGTTAAGAGTAGGGAGCAATATTTAATCAGTATCTAATATCAATAAGTTCAAACCATGTGTTTAAAAGAAAAGCTATATAGATGACAACGTTTTTCATTTCAGACAATCAGGCCATGATTCTTTACATATGCAACTTGATAACCCTGCTGCAAGTTCTTCAGATTTCCCGATTGTTACTCGAATCATCAAGACTAAGTTCCAACCAGAGTGCTAATTCGTCATCATCAAAACCATGCAGTTGGTCGACTTCTGTGGAGGAAGGAACATCAAGTGACGTAGGCAACACGTCAAATGAAGACACTTACCTTTCTGATTATACGATAACGACAAAAGGAGAAAACTTGAAGGATCGAGATTATTTTCCTGGAAGAATCAACCCGCCGTTTAAAGGGAAACTCAATCGACGCCATTCGTTCAAAATAAAACCTGATCAACAATGGAAGAATAAAGACGACAATTTGGGTACGCAGCATTATTCCGATTGTAGACAAGAGATCACACAGGCTGAATGCGACGCAATTGCCGAGTCCCCACTAAAGTTAAACAGGCGAAAAAGTAAGGTGCAGTCTTTAGACTATCCGCGAACGCAAACCAAGCGTTATGTGTTCATTGAGGATGGAATGAGCAGAAGCATGAGCTCGAATGTCAATGACCTTGAAAGTTATGAGCTGAAATACGAATTAGCTGATCTGGAAAACAGACACGAAGAGTTATGTCAAAAATATCAAAACATGTCACAACAAAAAGAAACACTGGCTGAAAAATTGAAAAAGTCTCAACACGACAAAATGGTTTTGATGACCGAAAGAGATTACGCACAGCAACAGGTCGAAGCATTGCTGAACGAGCAGAGAGAGAGAGATGAGGAGCGAGAGAAAGATGAGGGGAATCACCGTGTGGCAGGCAGTGAGGGAGCCGCCTTGAACGTTCAATTCTTAGAGGAGCTGAATACCACAGGCGATGATATAAAACGTGAATACGAAACATTATTGGAAGAGAAAGAGAATGAAATAAAGCATCTTGTGAAGGAAAACCAAAGGTTAGTAATGTTTGTTGGAGATGGAAATTACGGTAGCCGACATCGTGACATCGTTGAGAAATTTGTCGTGGAAAAACAACAAGCTACAGAGGATGTTTACAAGCAAGCAAATTTTGATGTCGGGGAATTTGCTGAAGAGGTACTGATGCTTTGCAATGCACTCGATGTTGTTAATTACCATGATTCTGTTCGTAAAAGCATCAGCAACATTGAGGATATCAACCAATTGGAATCCGAGCTTTTCAGCATGATTGAAAGTAATGTGAGATATGAGGCTGCACTTGTTGATATCCGTGACAGAGCTAACAAAATCTTAAACGGGGACGAACAAGTGAAAAGTGCCGACGAGACCTGTACGAAAAAAGTCGACACAACGAAAATTGCGCCGAAGATCATAACGACGCATTCTCCGATTCACGTGACTAAAAAGATGATGAACATGAAGAAGGTTCAACGAAAGAGGCTGGAAGAGCTGCGAAAGTCTGGCAGTCAACAACCAGTTTCCATGGCAAAAGAGATAAAAGGTTGTCGCACCAATCGTGTGAAAGAATTACTTCAAGAGAAACTGAAATTATCAGACCACATAGAGAAGTTAAATAAAGACTTGTTGTCGAAAGAAACGAAATTACGAGAAGCAAGCAAACAGATTGAATTACTTGTTACGGAGTTGGGTCACCTCGACATCGAGTTACATCGACAAAAATCTAATGTCTCGATTACAAGAGAAAAAACAACAATAATCAAGGAGAACGTAACGACTGAGCGAGTCAACAAGAAATGTGTCGACGTGAGACTTCCAGTCTGTGAGAATGAAGATATTGCGATAATAAAGATACCGGAAATTCAGTATGATGATTTCGTGAATATTGTCAACAATCACCAGCATTTGTTGACACCAACAGCAGATAAACAACAAGAAGAAATGGTTCCAGTGTCCGAACTCGAATCAATGAAACTCGAAGCAGAAACGTATCGAAGAAAATATAAAAATTTAGAACACGTGTGTACAGGCCTTAAAGAAAACGATGGCAAAGTTGAACTTCTGAATCAAACTGTTTCTCTTCAACATAAGAATGAATACCTGGAAGAAACGAACCATGGTCTGATGCACGAAATTAAAGCTGCCAAGGCTTTAAGCCACGACCGAAAACTTAAAATACAGGAGCTGAGGGAGAGGAACAACACTCTAATTGAAGAGTTAGAACAATTGAAACGGCAGAGTATACAGACGATCTCCAAGTGCGATAATGCCAAGGTAAAGTTGGAGAAAAAAATTGCTCACTTTAAGGAGAAAATCTCCACGTTGGAAAATCACTCGCAAAAGCTTCAAGATGAACTTTTCGTGTTGAAGAAAAACAATGAAGCATACAAGAGTTTTAATGATAGTGGGTTAGCCCAGTCCCAAGATTCTGAGTATCTGATTAGTATTTGAATAAGCCTATAAACTAAAGATAGGTTCTTTTTATATTTCATGCCAATTAATTTATATTTTTATATTGATGTAATAATGTTTGGAAATTCAAGATAAATATTTGATTTGAAGATATACTAACCTTCTTTTCATCTCTTCCCTTTCTGCAGTGGGTGACTCGTTTTAAACCTGGATGCCGTATTTTATCGAATAAACGCCGCTCTTGAATAAACGCCCCCTGAAACAAGTCCAAAAATAAACTAGACGCCCTTACACGCCCTAAAGGATTTCTGCATCCTTAAGCTGATCATTTTCAAGATAACGGAATAAACGGAATAAACGGAAATAACAAAACGGAAACAAAGGCTTGGATGTGGCCAGTTTGAATAACTGGGACACTGGTTAAGTCTGACCGATTATCAATTCCTATAAGAATAAAACAACGGGAAACGAATCCAAAATCCATGATTGCAATACGCGTGAATGCGCATTCAATTTATTGATTCGATTTGTTGATTTTCGGTAGAGAAAAAATAAAATGCAGATTCAGCATCATCCGAAATAATGTTAAACAAACGTGTTGGACTCGTTCTTCCTGCCTTTTACCACTCCTATGTAAGTTGAACCGTTTTCTTTTCTCATACAGAGGGGTGCGAAGACTTTCCGAAATTCAACAGTTCCATACGGAGATGTCCGCTTTGTAGGGTGTGCAGGGCCGGCGGTAAGCAAAAAGAGCGAGCGTAAGCGAGTTGCTTTGCAGCTGGAGCTCGTTTGGCAAGACCAAATATATATTACGTCATAGAAGTTTCTATATACAAGGAGCATTTTTTGGAAATGGTCCGATGGACTGTGATCATTTCGCTTCCATTACCCAACCTCGGATATGTTGTGTGACCTGATTTTGGTGCCGTTTTTGACAAACTTATCGAGCACTATTACGTTACTTTAGGAAGACAGTTTTACTAGAACTTTGTCGTAATCTGCTATTCCTATGAAATTGTTCGTTGTTATTACTGCTAGGTTCTTTATAATCTTAAATCATAAGTTTTTCTGTTCATAGGAATTTTTTGTATTAATTTTCTTGTCTTGTTCGGTCATTCACATGGTGGTGAAGAAAATAAACGACGGAAAATAAAATGTAATGTTTTCAATTTTTTCATATACATTTTCGAATTTTCTCTTTTATTATTTCGAACATATTGAACATTCGATTTAGTCATTCGAATATTGACTTAATACAAGTTCGCACAAGAAGTTCCTTGATATTTACGGTTTTTTCATAATACAAAGGTATACTCGTTTTAAGATGAGTTTTCATTAGTAGTTTCATTTTTGAACAACATTTTTGACTCGATAATTTTTAATTCTAATAAAACATAGGTGATTCACTCGGTGAAATGTAGTCCCGTTTCATCCTCATTCTTTCTCCTGCTTCCTCAAGTTTTTTTATATTTGGCTTGTCAACTTAGCAACTAGCTCTTCCTTACGCAAACTTTAATATATTATAGTGATTCTCTGACCCCTATCATTTTGAAATTACAATAATCACGGTATGCCCCACACTTTCATTACGAGGCTATATTTGTATCATATCCAGACTACCCAACTCTCATAAAAGTGTTTGAAAGAACGAGGCAAGGCCCTAATTCTCGCTAGCCCAAACAAATTTTACAACGTTTATACCACGAACCTAGGTGAAACGAGACATGTATGTTATTGTCATTTGCTATAAATTGTAATCGTTCATTTCTAAATGTACATTGGTCACCTTTTTACATAACTACAATCTATATTCTCAATACTGTATTACAAAGGCGTTTTGAAGTATTATGTAACCCTTCTCTTATAATGACCATATCCATCTGTGTTTACATGGAAACTATTTATCTAACACGTGGTGGAATTAATAGTTCTTAATATGAAATGACATATAATTATTTTATGGAGCAACGTCATCTGTCGTGAAATGCAAGAGTTGAATGATCTAAAAACCTTGAGTTCCTGGAAAATGTCTGGAATCGATACATATATACATTAATGCAAATATAAGTTCAGAATGTTCAATACCATTTCCACTTTCGCAAATTATCATAAATTTTTGACTAGCTCCTTTCTCTACTCCTTAAGAGATACATGGAGAAAAAATCAAACCAGAAAAACAGAAAAACACTGAAGATCCACAAATAGTCCAAGTTGAATATGGAACCAATTTATTGGCTTGATGTGTTTCAAGGTCTATATGAATAGGAGTAATTAACGTTCTCTAATTAACAGAAACCAAAAACTAGGCTGAGTATTTTCTCATGAATTTGCGTTAGACTGGATATAATATGTAACCATCATACTGGACTGTCATGTATTTGAGCGGTTACTAGGACCTGGTTATTGGTGGTTGCACTTTCAAATAGTATGGGAACATTTGAGGAGCAAAGTGAATTTGAGTCTTCTCTTAACGATTCATAATTTTCATTGAAATCTGTGTCATCTGAACTTGAAATTGCCAGATCATCGTTCGAAGCGTAACCATTAATGCGTTTGTTTTGTAAGTAGGGGCGAGGATGGTACTCCACCGGAGTTTCAATATTTTGGTCGCCAAGATCTCCATCGTGCGTGTTTTCTTCACAAACTATCGCTTCGACTAGGGTGGCACGTTCACTAACAGTCGAGGCGGATGACAATAAAGTGTCATCACCTGCAGTCTTTATTTTAGTGTTGTCCTGCTGATGAAACCTGTTCTCTATCCTCGGACTTGATTCTGCTGACGCGGCTTCCACAATAACAGGCATCTGGTCAGGAAAATATTTCGGAAAACACTTATAAGATGATTTTGGTTTCCTGCCCGTTATTGTCCGCTTAAATGCCTTCTTCTTAGGCAGGAGTTTAGCATTCTTTAAAGCTTTTAATTTCACAGATTTATTTTGTTTGGGAGCGGAATGATCTTTCGCTATATCCGCTTCATTTTCTTTCTTCTGTTGTTCAACTTCGATTTTATAATTTTCCATTTCACTAAAAAAATGGAAACGGATTTCTTCCAGCACATTTCTCAGTAATTTACAAGACCTTTTATAAATTATTACTTGACTCACTTACCAGACTTTTTGATGGAGCTGATTGGCAATAGCCAGCAGAATAATCAAGAACAGTAAACAAAGGATACCGATGCCAAACAGCAATTTTTCGAAAACTAAAAACCAATGAAAAAATAATATGAATAAATGTTGTAAATCCTTGAGATGATACCGATTAATAATCCGATCTGATTTCCCGATTTCCCGATTTTCCAGTTTGTAATTACAAACAGATTTGATGGAATGAGATACCGAGTAAACATAAACAAAACTTAACCACTCGGTAACTTAGTTTCTCGCTAAATATTTTCGTATTATTTTTAATAATTCTTTACCCTTGCTTTTGTTTTCCTCGTCACAAGTTTCTCCTGAATAATTCTTGTCGCATCTACATTGAAAGAAAAAAAAGACATTGTACCTAATTTCGGGTGACCGAAATGCACTAAGAAGCCCAGGAATCTAGTTGTTTTCGTCACATATAGTTCATCTGAAACTTTCTTCTCGACTAAGTTTATATTACAAACGTTATAAATTTTGTCTGGGTTAGTAAGGTTATGTCTCGCTCTTCCAGACACTTTTATAAGACTTTTTATCGTAAATCTAAAGTGAGGCGAGAAATTGCCGCTTGATATCTCCCATATTGGGTAACTAGTAAATTTGAGGTCAGCAGTAATTTTTATGAAGGGTTTTGGCGCATTGGCTCTCAAAATCTTTGTTCGTGGAATACAAGTGGCAATGCGAAGAGATTTTTCAGTATATTTGATTTAATTTGATACCTGAGAGAAACGAAAGACAAGTATGGATTTAATGTGATGATGAATTTAGTAAAAAACCCACCTACAAAACTTGATACTTCGATCTTGGTTTTCAAAGCAAACGCCATGATCGTTGCAGTAGTGGTCGCTTTGTGTACATCGTCGATAAATAATCGAATGGAGCGTGTTCGACGTGCGGTTTTTCTCGGTTGTTGTTTCAATAATCGTGACTTTATTTGGACCAGTGGTTGAAACAGGATCAACAAATATAGTAGCATCCTTGGTGGTTTCGCGTTCAGGGAATTTTTGTGTCGTAGTACTGGCAGTGCTCTTCAAGTTTGAGCTGACAGAATCTGATCGCGAATGGTTAGCATGATACAATGTTGGGGTAAATTGCGTGGTTCGACTATCTCCCGTGATGGTTTCGACACTAACAGTCGTGCTAAGCGGGTACCCTTGGCAACATTGAAAAAAGCCAGTGGCGACTAATACCACGTGCAGTATAGAAATCATTCTCATCCAATGAAAATCAACTGTTTACTGTGTTTACTGTGATTCAGCATGATTTCATGTTGCACCTACATAAATTTAAAGTTTTGAATTCAAATTATCTTCAGGCGAACACAAAAACATTGACTCGAGGAACCGAGAAAACAGGCAGTGATAAATGACGTCATAGTTCTAATTTCATCTTTATTAATGACGTCATTTTTAACTAAAAACAGATTTGGAAAATGAGGAAAAGTCAAAAGTGTGTAACCACAACAAACAAACACTCTATAAATAAAAATACGGTGTTTTTAATATCTTTCAAAACTGAAACGTAAACTATATTAGCCTTCTTTAAAAAAATATTCATAAAAACTAAAATTATTTGAAACAAAAATTAACCAATAATTAACCAGGACTTTCGCGCCAAATCGCTTGCATAAATTATCCCCATCGACCCTCCAATAAACACAAGTACACCATGTTTGTTGACAATTTTTTGGCTACTTCTCAAAAGATTATTTTATTTACGTCGTACAAAATTCGATAACGAAAACTTTTGTTATTGTCCATCGAATGCTTAAACTACTGATAAAAAGTTCCTACAAAGACGTTAATTATCGTCGTCGTTAATTTCTCATTACAGTCATTAATGGCAGGCAGCTTAATTAAATTACGTTTCGGAAACATTAACATTTGTGGTATTAATCGAATAATTTTGTTTATATAAAATAGAACGAGCGACAGATTAAAGAAAATTAAATTAATAAATCAATAAATGAATAAATAAATAAGAAATCTCGCTCGAAGTATGTCTTAATGAGAATATCTCCTCACTTTAAATTTTTAGTGAAAACTTATCAGTTGAAGGAGAGATGTCGGGATTTCGTTTTGGTTTTGTTGCAATATTTTATTCTGAGTCTGTAAAATACGGTATTAATATTTCTGGGCCTGCTTAATACATTTACCAAGTGAACAATATAATCTGCAAAATATCCATTAGCCTGGTTACACTTATTAGAATATCCTTAGCAGGGGTTTACAATATTCGTTTAATTGAATCGATTTAAATTTTTTGCTACGACAAATCGAAGAGTGTAACCAGGGGAACTCAATCAATTTTTCTTTATTTACACAATTCAATTTGTTGAAGAAATCAAAATCGATTCAATTAATCGAAGAAACCAGCTTTGGCCATTTGTAGGTGTATAGACATTTTGATCATATGTTAAGGAGACAAACGATAGACCTGCAAGTAACTATCAAACGAAATTAAAATCCATTTCCTTAATAATTACAATAACTGGTGTAAATGTGCTTTCTGATATTGGCACTGCGCATATGGGCAGATTAAATTGATCGCGTTATTAAATAAATAAATCAATGAATACACGCTGTCTTTTATAAGCTACAGTAAAAATCGATCAAGTTCGTTCCCAGTGGGCAAAATCTTCAAGAAGTCTTTACGGAAGAGTGTTTTTTTTATTGAAACAGCAGGTCGTTCCTCTTAAACACTCCTCTACAGAGACGTTTTGAAGATTTTGCCCACTGGGTTAGTGCTTATTTGTTTGCCATTTGATCCTATTTTGGCGCTTAGAGAAAGTGGATAAAATTAGAAAATTAGAGAAAATTATTTCTTCGCTATGATTTTTAGCTTAAGGTGGTGTTTAGGTGGTGTTTATCTTTTGAATTTAAGCCTCAAACAAAACAAACAAACAAACAAACAGACAAACAAACAAAACAAACAAACAAACAAACAACCAACAAACAAACAGACAAACAAACAAACAAACAAACAGACAAACAGACAGACAAACAAACAAACAAACAAACAAACAAACAAACAAACAAACAAACAAACAAACAAACAAACAAACAAACAGACCTCGTACGAAACAGCTTCTTTCCTAGGCTCCTTGTTATTGAAAGAGGTTTGGAACTGAGATGATGAATTTAAAGTTTTACGTCGATCTATGGTTAACGATAGGAAAGGGAAACGGAACAGAATATAAACGGTTATAGATAAAGAGGGAAAACGAAAAATCGGAATTTATATTTAATGGAGAGTAATAGACCTTTTCCGAATTATCGTTTAAACACCGTATTATGGCCAAGTCACCATGTTTAACCTCGTTATGAATATTGAGATTGTTTTCAACTACTCTTAATTCGGAATACTAGAGACAGTAAGACAATGAATTGCATCAAAACGAGGTTAAACATGGTGACTTGGCCATAATATAAATTCCGATTTTCCTCTTTATATATAACCCGTTTATATTCTTTTCCTGTTTACCTTTCCTATTGTTAACCATAAAAAGGTCTATTACTCTTCATTAAATAAACATTCATCAATTTTGAAATATTGAATAAAAAGTGGTCACGTAACATCGGATTTAAGAGTAAAAATAGAAAAGATATGACGTCATAATAAACAAAGATGGGAGCCTGGATGTGCTGACTTAACGAGTCATGTGACCTGTGCAAAACAAACAACTTTTAAGTCCATTTCACATTCATATAGGTTTTTTCGTACTTACGAGTAAAATTCCCTCAAGGTTGCCGTCCTCATGGGGCGAGATGAAGAAAATTTAAAAGCAAGCGATCGCGTTTATCCTTTTGTATTACACTCTTTTGCCACAATATTTAAAGATTTGTGGATAGGATAACTTTTAAACTTTTAATGTAAATTACTAAAAGTGAGACAAGTTATACCATTTGTCAGGCTTCTGTGAATACTAGAAATTGGTCTAAAATTAAAATGAACGAGTCAGGAGTATTGTATTCCCGCCCTTGAGCGCCCCGCATCGAATGAATGCCTCTTTCCTTTCCCATAAAAGGGTGCTCATTCCAAACAGAATGGTTCAGAACAGGAGGTTTTTCATAAAATAATGAACCCAAAATGTATTTAATTAGTTTTTTATTTTTTTCAAAAATCTTTTGAGCCATCTTTTGGTGGATGGTACCTTCCCATTCATTCATTCATACATTGTAGTTTATACTGTCAAACATCCACTTTGTTTCATTTTTGTCAAGTTGTATTTCTTGGAGAGACATTATTAACAGTTACGTCAACCTCGAACCCAGGGTCTGTCTTCTTTTTGAACTCGAAGAAAACGCCTAGATGATTAAATTGAAGTTTCTTGAAGCTTCTAATGGGCGCCAGCGTTAAGGCTGCATTAACCCTTTCATGCACAAATTATGGTTAATTATGATAAAAATTTGATTTTTGGGTAGTACACTTATTTTCTGGTACAAAATACGTGAAAAAAAAAATTTTCCCAAAATTTCAATTTTTTGGGCCAATTTAGGGATGGTGCCAAATGGCATCATTGAGCGTCAAGGTTCAGAAAAAACAGGTAATTTCGGATGATGTCTAATTTTTTTCAATAAAAAGGTGAAGTAAGTAAAGCCTATTTTATGAAGTTGTTTTATCATATAAACGTTTATTTACAATGGAATTTCTTAAAACAGTTCCTTTCCGGTAAAATACAGAGGTAAATTTTGCATTTGCTGCACATCATACGGACTGATGCCTGACAGTTTCGCCATCTCCTCTTATCTTTGACTGCTTGTGGCCAATGATTAACTCCATCATACCTCACGTCGGTACAGGGATTGGGTTGCGCTGGTGATTTTCCCGGTTTCTGCGGTGCAGCTTCCTCATTTTCAAGGGGTCTCTTTGGTGGTCTTCCTCTAGAGGGTGTTGTAGTTTGGCTCGAATTGATGAGAGCATCAGCGAAACCTATCGAAAAATTCAAAAGCGATAGTTGCTTCTTTTTGGGGATTTGTTTTTGCTCACAATGTCGCCGATAAAGAATCCAACTATTCACCTTTGCTATATCGACTAAATGCCAGAACACCTTGATGTACCAACGGTGGGTTTTGCAGGGTATTCTGTAGAGTGAAATCAGCATATCCGCGAGATCAACACCACCCATTGACTTGTTGTAAGCAATGACGATCTGCGGACATGGAACTTGCACTCTACTTTGATCTGGTTTGCTCCATCTTTGAACAGATCCAACAGGCTCAACACCGACATAATTTGAGCAGAGTTGCAATGTTTTATTGTCAACCCACTTTGCTATGACAATACCAGAGTTTTGGTCAGTACGGTAGTCCATTGCTCCTCTACCTTCCTTTTCCAGATCTTTTGTTGATTTCAATGGGCAGTTGTGGATTCTGTTTTGCCTAACCGTACCAACGGCAAGTAAACCTTTTCTTTTCAGATAGTGCAGAAGCTCAACAGTAGTGAACCAATTGTCGAAGAAGATTTTATGATTCATTTTTGGCGGTAGATCTCGGCATAATTTTGATACAACCTGTGCACTTTTCTGCAATTTCGATTCAGGATCAGGTTCTCCCTTCCCTGTGTAGATGTAAAAATCATACATGTATCCAGATGCACCTGCCCTGACGAGGTTTTTGAATCCCCATTTTTTAGGCTTTTTAGGGTTATATTGCCTAATTTTCGTTCTCTTAGTTTTCGAGGGGATAATTTGGTTCGTCTACAGAATGATACTCTTCAGGTTCCGCCTTGATGCATTCATTCCTCAATGCTTCGATCAGAGGTCTTATCTTGAAGAGTTTATCATCATTCTCTCTGTTATATGTAGCATTATCTACAACATGTAAGCTTCGTTTGAGTAATTCGAAACGACCGATTGGCATTACATCAGCAATCTGAGGGAATCGAAGATTCTTTGACCAAAGTAGTCTGCAATTAGGCACCTTGACTATTCCCATAAGGATATGCATACCAAAGAATTTACGGATCTCATTTATGTTTGTGTTTATGCACTTGTCACGCTTCTGGGTGCTGTAAAGGTTTGTTTGTTCAACAATCAGAGATAAGATTTCTTTAGTAAAAAACGTTTTGAAGTATCCCAATGGTGTCACATCCTCTAATGGTGGTGCACTAAATTTGCCAAGGAAGGTATCGTTTGCAGCTGGTGGGTCCCTTTTCCTCCACCTGTAAACACGTGCCTGGTCTTCCGTACTTGCTGGATCTTTATCTGTTGCTGAGTCGCCTGCAATCAAGGCTAATGGTATGTTATCTTCAACATCGTCGTCATCATCATTGGATAGCTCTTCTTCTTCGTCATCTAATCTTTCAATGATATCATCTTGTTGAACTTCGTCATCAGAATCATCATCAGAAGACAAATCAGACAGATCTGAGACATCCCCGGACGTGACAAAGTCTATTATTGAATCCATATCCTTACAAATATTCATTTTTGTTTATTACAGAAATACTGAAATAAAGTAAATATTTCTCGATCAGGATTAGGGAAAATAGGTAGGCTATCAGGTATTAGGCCCCTACTAAGTGATATACAAGACAAGCAATTACAGCCAGGGGGCCATAGACCCTTACCTTTTAGACAAATAATAAATATTTGGGCAAAAAGCTTGAAAAATAGAGGTGAGAAGTGCCTTAGCCCCCTCAGATCTAGTTTTATCCCCCTCCTATTTCGTGTCGTAGTAGGGATTGTAGAATACAGATAATTGAAGTACAGAAATTGAAGATTCAAACTAATTGCAAGCAAAAACAGCTCAGTTACAAGCAGTAAAATGACAACAACAATGACCGTTACCAAAGAATGAAAGTCTGTTTTTTTGTACAAAAATTAACCCCGTTCTTCACAATGATGCCATATGGCACATAAAAGTTTGAAGATTGTTTCTGAACTGTGTGATCAACATATTCAAGTGGAATAAAATGGGAATGAAAATATAACATATAGACTACAAAACAAAAAAAGAATCATGCCGAAAGGATGAATCGCCATTCTTTTATTTGAAGTGAAAGAGACCTCACTTGCGTTATAATTTTTTTTTCGAGAGCACATGTTGACTTTGTCTCGATTTACCAAAAATCGTAAGGAAATGAGTAAAAAACTATCAAGGCGTAGAAACTCCATGTAAAGTGGTACACGAAAATAGTTTTTCTGCAATATGATTGGTTATAGAAGGAAATGTAATGTCCCTCAAAGTAATTGATGCCATATGGCACCTCGGTGCAGGAAAGGGTTAAAACGCACTATAAGGTCCTAATGGAAACCAAGCTTAACATATAATACTTGATTTGGGTAGAAAACGCAGAACACAAAAAGAGGTTTAGGACATTAAACATCGGTCTTGCAAAGTCCGTGCTGATTATAATTATTTTTCAAGTGAACAAACTTTGTATGTCTCAAGAGAGCCTCACAAAAACACCTGCATGCTTTATCATCTTATACAGTGTGTTTCAAAATGATGGCAACGGAAATTTTAAAGTTGTTTTTCTCAGTAAGTATATCGAATTTTGAAATAATTTTTACATCAATGGAAAGCCCTTTTCGAGATCTTTCGCCAAGTATATTTTTGTGAGAAATGAAAAAGAGGTTTTCGAGAAAACAAGGAAAATGTCTTGGAAAAATGTCATTAAATTTTTAATGGTCGATTAAGACGTGAATGAAAAGAAACAAGTTATTCAAACAATGACGTTGATTTAGAAAGTAATTTAAGTTAAAGCTGTGTGTTCACGAGAAAATATTTATTTCATGGAAGAAAAATGATGCAAGCATTTGTCAGTGGTTAGAACATTCTTTTACTAAAAGCAATACAACATTTTCAAAAGTCATCAAAACGACGAAATTCAATAAAACTGACGTTAGTTTCCTTCAACGTGTCGACCTCCATTGGCGATACATTCTCTGGCGCGGGTTTCCATGGCCCTGACTGCATTGACTATTGATTGAGGAGTTAAACTTCTTGCCTCATTTACAATTCTTAATCTTAACGTTGCAAGATCTTGCGGAGGCGTAACAAAAACCTTTTGTTTAAGCCAGCCCCATAAAAAAAAATCACACGGTGTGAGATCTGGTGATCTTGCTGGCCACTCAACATTGTGTCCCATCGCAATTACCCTAGGACCAAATACTTCCCTTAGGCGATTTCTTACTTGCCGAACTCTGTGCGCCGTTGCTCCATCTTGGATCCACCATAGCAAATTTTGCTGGTGTTGCAATGGAACGTTATAATTCCTTTGAAGTTGCGGAAAGACATTTGTATTCAGCATATTCAGGTAGGTTCTGCCGTTTACATTCCTGTCGAAGAAATAAGGACCCAATAAAGTTCCGTTTCCGCAAATTCCTGCCCACACATGCAATTTTGCCCGACTGAAATTTACATCGAAATTTGCGTCCCGAGGAGCTTGACCTTTAGCAGCATACACACGAACATTCTGGCTCGAAACTTTTCCGTCCATGCCAAAAGCCGCCTCGTCACCAACCACAAGGTTTGCCAAAAAGCGGTTATTCTGACAGGAATTTAAGAACCATTGTGCATATCTGAAACGTCGAGGATAATCTGTTTGTAAGAGAGTGTGACGTTTGTGCGTTTTGAATGGATGAAAACGTAGATCCAGGCGTGTGATACGATTGAAACCTGAAGCAGACAAAGCCAGATTATTTCGGCGACAAGTTGTTTGATTGTTGTTTTGGAGTTCCGCTCTTACTGCTTGGATATTTTGCGGTGTTCTCACTGATCTTCTCCTCCCACTTTTATCTTTGTGAAGATTTTTGGTAGTGCCATGTCTTAGAAACTTTTGCACATTTCTTGTAATTGTTGACTTTCTCGGTACATTTCGTCCTGGAAACTGACGAGCAAATTCAGCTAACACAACGTTGCAATTCTTTGTTTCAAGATAACGTTGCACTAAAAATGTGCGTTGCTCAACAGTTAGATGTGCCATGTTATGTTTATGTTACAAAATAATGTTCACGTTTCTTCATAGCCTTACTAAGAAACTACGCAATTTTCGCAAAAAATGTTATTTTTTAATATCAATTTGGGAGTCTCAGCGCAAAAATAAAATTTCTATGGATTTAGAGCTCTGAAACAATAAGCACGATGTAATTAAACGACGTGTTAATCGACCATTAAAAATTTAATGACATTTTTCCAAGACATTTTCCTTGTTTTCTCGAAAACCACTTTTTCATTTCTCACAAAAATATACTTGGCGAAAGATCTCGAAAAGGGCTTTCCATTGATGTAAAAATTATTTCAAAATTCGATATACTTACTGAGAAAAACAACTTTAAAATTTCCGTTGTCATCATTTTGAAACACACTGTATTTCATTGCTTCTAAAACTTAGTTTCACGATGGAACAAAAATATCGATGTGAAAGAAGAAATTGTGGGATCATTTTTATAATGACTTTTATCTTTTTATTAATTATTTATCTATCGAGTTTTAACAATATCATGATGGGTTTAGAGAGTTTGGAAACTAAAGTTCTGTTTTGTTCTCACATCTATAGTGATGTGTTGGGTTGGTTGAGTGTCGGCTGTCGTATCCGATTTTTCCTGTCGTTTAACTTTCATGTTTGTTTTGTTATAGTGTGTGCAAGTTAGTCAAACACTGAAATTTTCGTTTGATATTTCAAATCTCCTCCCAAAACAGCATGCTTCCGTTTGTGTTGATAGTGATCTTCTCTGTATGTAAAGAGGTGGCATTATGCCCGACTCGGCACGGCGAAGAAAGGGTTAGTTTGGCAGAGACCTGCCTATGTACAGAGCCCTTTAAGATGTTTCATCTTTTGGTTGCATCAACACGAACACTTCAAAACTTATGAAAGACGAAGAACAGGTACTGTTCAATAATGCATGCGCCATTTTTACAGCCTTCGTTTCCAAGTTGTGCTTGGTTGTTTTGGGCTGACAGTTTGTTCATCTTGAGGCAGCGAGGACGGAAATGCCCCTATGTTGGACGTCTAATGACCTGCTGTTCTCCACAAGTACAGCTTTTCTACTTTCGAGTGAAGTTAGCAGACTGGCCTAGTTCAATTAATGGCCTTCACTTTTTGTTTAACGTTGGCACCCCAAAAATAAGGAGAAAAAAAAACAAAATTAGGGAGAAAGAAAAGAGGAACTTTAGAAATAATTTATTTTGCATCCAGCTTCAATTTTTTCCTCTTCTTCTTTCCAAGCTGAAAGTGTTCTCTTCGGTCCTGTCCCATTTGCTTTGATTAGGCAGAGGTTGTGTTGCCATGTTGTTGATCTCCGTTCTCTGTAGTTAGTTTCGATTTCTTATGATTTAAAGTGAGTTAAAAAGAGTTGGAAATAGTTAGAATGTTTGCCATTGGATCTGAAAGTTCCATTTATCAATAAAATTTTAGTGTTTAGTTTTGGTTTTTACGAAACATTTTGTAGGGATATATATTTTACAGTATACTTTATTATATTATATTATATTATATTATATTATATTATATTATATTATATTATATTATATTATATTATATTATATTATATTATATATTTATTTATACTGATCTTTATATATTAATAGACATAATTCTATTTTTTATTTGTTTGGTTACTGATATGTACGAGTTGTTTTGTTTGTTTGGGGTTTGGGGATTGGGAAGGACTAGGAGAGAAATCTTTCTTATAGCTTCACACAGATACAGAAGAATCTGATGTCTTTGGAAAGCCCCTCTTGGAGTAAGCGAATTTTCTTTATATATAAGAACTTCATTTCTTGAAATCTCATATGCAAGTTCCCTTGTTTCTGGTCACGTTCTGTTTTATTTATAGTCCAGCTCCTTGTTATTTCAGGAGACAAATAGAACTTGAAATGGAACGGCAGTTTAATTACACTCTAACAGAATTCTGAAAAAAAGAAATTAGGTAAGTCCCCTTTAAAACAATATAATGAATTAAAGAAAGCTTTGTTTTTGTAATCATCTTTTCCTGTTCTTGTTGTTAGGCTGATGACGAAAATCACTTTGAAGATAATAATATAAACTTTAAATACTTATATGGCGCGGCTGATTTGGCTTGAAAGCAGTAACTGCGAGTTTTTAATCCAGAGGGTGAGGATCTTGCCAAGTATCACAAGCCAGGCAATATCATAGACTTTGTAAAAATATTGTAATGCAAAATATATATTTTGGTTCTTTTATTGCTTTTACAGGCGATTTTTTATATGCTACCGTGGTCGATTGGGGATATTTTAAATGGGAAAGTAACAATGCTGTTGGTAGGGACTGAAAGGTCATGGAACTTGAAACAAACATTTTTTTTTCTATCCACATAAAAAGAAAATTCAAATTCTTTAAAAAGGAGATTGAGGGAAGACATGTACTGTATTTACTAGAGATAACGCCCACCTTCTGTTAAGAGATAACGCCCACCTTCTTTTATTGTGCAAGATTAGTGGGGATTTAAGGAACAAAATACACATAAATTTCACTGATTTTCGAAATAAGTGGGCCTTCTTTTTGCTTTTCTGATATATTTAATACTTTAAAGGAAAAAACTTTTGCGAGTCGAAAAAATCGCAATATTTAGGGAATAAACTTTTTTTCCCTAAACTTTTAGGGGAATTTAGGGAATAAACCTTTTCGCAACAATAAACTTTCGCGATTGGCTGTGACGTAGGATTTTTTATGTCATTATTGTTGGGGGAGACACAAATGATAATTATGTCGGTTCAACTATTTTGTCTTTTCCGTGTGAAAAACTATTAATCAAAATTACTAAATATGGGAGAAAAACATTTCAATTCCATTTAAGAAATTACGAGGGGAAAAAACTTTATTTTCGCGTTTGTTCTGCGAAAGTTTCTTCCTTTAAAATAAACTCCCGTATACATACGATATAAAAGGCCGACTTCCAATTCATTGAGTATTAAATGGCTTGATCAGATTTGACCAAGATATCTCTTCACATTTTTAGTTTTCAGTATATGGATCCGAATCTGAATGGAAGTTCCCCAGGGTTCCATTCTTGGACCTTTACTGTTCAATATCTTTATTAATGACCTGATTTTTTTTAATTGAGCAAACGCAGATTTGTAATATTGCTGAAGACAACACTATTATATATATAAATATTTTTCAAATCAGCTTGCAGCAAACCCTGCAAAATTCCAAATGATGTTTTTAGGCACAAGTGAGGTTAACGTTCAGTTACATCTAAACGGGATCATGTTAGTTCCATCAGATTCTGTAAAGTTGCATACCCTAGATCCGCCGCTGTTACCCTTGATAAAACACTTTCCCTCGATGTTCATATAGGTCAGCTCTGTATTTAGGCAAGTAGAAGCATCTGGTGTCTTCACAAAAATCGAAAGTTTCTTGATTTCAAACAACATCTCTCACTGTAACACTGCTATATAAGTCTTAGTTTTGTTATTGCCCATTAATTTGGATGTTCTGTTATAAAACAACTTACCAAAAAGTCATAGGAGTTCAGAAACGTGCCTTAAGGAGCTTGTAGAGAACTAGTGAAGCAAGCCTTCCAGACTTGTTGGCAAAAGATGGCATACCTGAAATTCATGCTCCTAACATTCGGATTTTATTAATTAAGGTCTACAAAACTTTAAACAGCTTAAATCCTTCTTTTGTGAATGAAATTTTTGTTCAAAAGGTAGACCCACAATCCCTGCGTGACACCAGTTTATTAGTTTTGCTAAAGATAGGCACTGTCCGTTATTGAACAACTTCTGTGATCTTTCGAAGTAAAATTTTGTGGAATAATCTTCCCAACTCAATAAAAAAGTGAAATCTCTTCATGCTTTTAAGAACAATATTAAGTCTATTACTTCCTTCCCATGTACGCGCAGGCGTAGCTAGAGGTCAGTCAAAATTTGTGGAAGAGAGTTTAGTCATTTAAAGTAGAAAAGGAATATCATAACGTTGGACTCCTCCACTTTTTTTGACAGACCTTAAATACGCCTATGTGTACGTGTCTTATATGTAAAGTTGTTGTTTTAATTATTAATTTATTATAATTTATCTATTTGTTATTATTATATTAGTATTTTCTAGTTGGTGTATTTTAGTCATTACTTTGTACGTCATACCAACTTTAAATAAATTTTACCTACTAAAAAACTTCTAATACAAACACCTATTTTTATAACTATAATAAATAACATTATTTTGCGCACCTTTGATCTTTTCAATGGGCAAATTTAATCATGCACTCACTTTGATCACATGACATATTACAACCAATTCACAGTAATTATTTTCTATCATGTGATCAATTTGAATACAGTTAAATCGTTTAAGTTAAAAATACAGACCATAAACCTTAACAATAAAACTTCCAGACCAGGGAGTATTCTAATGACTATGACGTGACTTTTGATTATTGCTGTTCAAGGCAGAAACTTCAAAGGGTAAGTTGATTTTATTGATGTTCATTTCATGGAACAGTCCATAAGAATATGATGATTTCAGGTTAAATCAATACACGCGATAATAATGATGATTATCAATATATCAACAGTTATGATAATTTTATTGCTAATTATCAATAATATCGCTGTAGTGTGAACAGTGAATGATACCTTAAGTGGATTAACTTTTGCGCGGATTTAATTTTGCAGGTACCACAGTTTTCAAAATTTTGTGCGGATTAACTTTTGTGGATGATGATAGTGTTTGTGAGTAATATTTAGACACTTTTCTGGATTAAAGTTTGTATCAAAAGTTTTTCATATTTCGCGTGGATTAAATTTCGCAGAAAAACACATATAGATAAAGAATAAATTTTAAACCCCGACCTCCTACAGCTTCAACTTGAAGGAAACTTGAATGAAACTTTCAGAATCGAAGGAAAAGATATTCTTCTTCCTGTACATTTTCAGACGTCAGTCAGGCACCTTTCTAATGTCCGAATTATTCGTAAAATCTATATCCAATAAATACTGCATAATTCGACAAAATTCGTTGTAAACGCCCATTTTACATTTCGAAAAAGGTTGAGTAGCAGTTTTGAAGTAGTAAAGAACGCGGCATGTTTATATGCAATTCGCATTTCTTCCAATTTTTGATTTTCCACAATTCGTGAAACATAAACAGTCGTATAAACCAGACCATCTAAACAAAAGTCCAGTGAAACGCGAGGCGAGGATTACTTCAAGAAATGCCGACATTAAAGATTTTAACAATAGATTTGAAAAGCTTTAGAAGCTAGTTGTTAGTCCTTCCCTTTTGTTACGTCCATGATGGGATGAAAGACTTTCTGATTTCTGATACTGTTATCGTTGTATCCAAAATCGGCGTTTTCCAAAACAACCGACTACCAACCGGCCACCGACCACTTACCACTAACCACCGATCAACCGATCAGAAAAAACTGACCAACGACCAACGACAATCGACCAACCGACCATTACAGGCGCGACGCGGTGGAATTTTTTTCTTTGCAAAAAAAAAAAGGCATATACCGTGACTAATTGGGCTTTATGAAACAACGAAATAAAATTCCTTTTAATCCATTAAATGCAACATTATTCGAGACCATCAGTTTTGTCAAGACAGTCGCATATAATATGCAAATATGTAAGGGAATCCTGCATGACCAAATAACAACGATTTTTTTATTCAAATTTAGGGGGATTATTAGTAAATAACAAAATAAATAATTTTGTTCAGTGGCTCTAAGGAAGAGAGGTATTACAAGCTATTCCGTAGTTACGGAAATAACATGCTTGCACGCAAACATTAAATATCTCATCGACGATCGACTCTTAAAATTTCTACATGGAACATGTTTCATTTTTGCAGAACTGTGTGTGAGAAGAAGCTTTGAAATAAAGTTTGTGTTTGACTTTTGATTTGCGTGGGAGTTGTTTAAGAATTAGAACATTGGTTCAAAAACATGCCCACTTGTATGTTTCATTCAATCTTTTGCTTCGCACCTTGATTGTTTTGCAATACATGTGCTATCCTCCACCCCGTGGCTTTCTCTTCGATTTCTGCAGTTAGTCACGCAAAGAGAAGCGATGCAGGGCGCTTGATTGAAAATAATGTTAGAAACGAAGAAAACTGACATATTCAAAATCATCCTCAACAACACGTGCTTATATAATTTTCTCCGAATTTTTACATCTTTTTTACATCTTTTGCTTAACTTGGATTTGCACTGGAACGGAATTTAGGACAACGGAATAAGAATATATGATATTAATTCATGTGTATTTGGTTTATAAAGAACGTCAGATAAAAGGTACGTAGATATTAAAACATACTCCTCCTGATTTTGACATTAAAGGCATACCGAGCTACCCACAATTTTGAGTATGAAAATCCGAAATTCCCTAAACATAAATAATCTTTCCAGATAATTTTTTTTATCAATTCTTTATTGTATCGCATGCATGTCGACACTTACATATTAAATTTATGGTGATAAATACGCACTTTTAATTTCTATAAATTTCTGGATTTTCAAAGAAAAAAATTTGACCGCGTCGCGTCTTTAATGGTCAGTTAGTCGGTTGGTCGGTGGTCGGTTAATCCAACGACAGAATGAACTGTGATTGTTTAAACCCTCGTACGTTTGCCACGAAAAGAACATGTTATTTCCAGGGCGATCACGAACAGACTGCGACCAATTTTCAAAATAAGGCAAAAATTTGTTTACCAACCAATGAAATCGAGGATCATTAATTGAACTGAATGGAAGTAGTAATAGTTTAGATTTGTGTTGACTTTCGGTGGTGTTACGGATGTTCATAGTATAAAAAAAACTGTCCATCATCAAAAAAATTAGTGAGGACTTGACTGACAGTTGAACTTAAAACTTGCGCTGCCATCTTGACGTTCATTATGGAATATGAAGACAACTTAATTTGGTCATACGATAACTGTAATGTAAACCACATTGGCGATCTTCCATAAACAAGTCGGATATATGGTTCCACAGAATGTAAAGACCATCATTCCACATATATCTTTTGCATTTCCCGGAGCCAGAATTGGAAAGACAATTTCTCGATATCTTGATCAAATGTGATAGATCTGAGATGAAATAAATGTAACGAGTACTGCTGAACAAATTCTTTGTCGACATCGTCATTTTCAGATAATTCTAGGTGCATCCGAAAAAAACTTTCGATTTGATGATGCTCAATCACAAGTTGTCGCCATAACTTTTAAATTACATTCCAACTCACAAATGCCAACAGCTCTCCAAAAGAGTGGACATATTTGATATGATGTAATACCAATTGTGGCGAAGTTAGCTAGACTAAATCTAAAGGGGTTGACAAAAGTACGAATCATAAAAACAAGCAAATGCGTGGCTATTTCATCAACGTTTTCAATGGTGATACAATTGAAATCAATCCAAGATCAACGAAACCTATCAATCTTCCACTGTGTTTATCTCACACGAGATTTTCTTGGATTTTAACTTCACTGAAATCCTTAACTTTAGATTTGAGCTCATTGATAAGTCCTCCATTGAAGCTGCGTTGTGGACGAATGTGATTTTTGTAATCTTGTAACCTTCGTTGACTTGGTAACACTAAGGAACCTGTTCCAGTTTTGCAGTTTCACCGGATATGTTCATAAGCACCTGGTGATTTTGCTTAGAGAGCGAAACAATACCTGATGATCATCTGAAGTTGGTGATGCTGCTGCATATTTTTGCTGTTCACTCCAAAAATATTTCATTAATGGTGATACTTTATTGTTCTCAAATGCAGTTGACATAATTGTTTGCAAATTATCCTTAAGTTCAAATGTTGCACGTACCGCAGACTTTTCGATTCCCGATTTTAATCTTTCCACATTCAATGACTTTATCTCTAACCTTTGATTTTGAATAGTCAATCGTAATCGTTATGGTGATGTCAGAGAAATTGGAGCATTCAATTTTGCTGGTTGTTGTATATGTTAAGACTTTCCCTTTGCAGATTTACGCGACTTTTGCTCCAAAATATGACACATTGATTCGGTAATGGTATTAACAAACACCAATTTTGTGACCTTAAACATTCAAATTGGCAAGTTGGTTGTGAAATATGAGTACCCGGTCCATATATTTTTAGGATCACGTGTTGAACAGCGTGTATTGTATCTTTATTACCTCCTGGACAAATTTGTTTTTGTGAGACACATGTCGAGACGATGTGAAGTGATATTCTTCATAGACTAATTGTCTTCATACATTTCATGATTTTTCGGTAAATTCAAAAAAAAAATTTTCAGTGTTTTTAATTCCCTGTCTTTACAAAAAGCCATGTTTTGCCCTCAATGTACATCATAATGTATATTATTAATGGAAATCAAAACATACCTGGAAGATAGAAAACTTTTTATAGGTAACTTCAATGTTAGAAGTGATCCAGTGGGACAAGAGTAGTTCATTTTACATCTATAAAAAACACCAAGATTAACGGAATTCAGTTTTCAGCCATGAGTTTACTGAATAATGAGAAATTCTCTCACGTCTTCTTATCATGTCTCCTCAAAATGACATTCACAAATATGAATATTCTTCCTATCAATTTGATTCCTCAAAGATTTATCCATGACCCTATCTTTGATTACAATATTTATTAATTTTCTTTTCCACTCCTTATCGAAATCATCTTCTTTTTGCGGAACACAAAATATATCACATTCTTGACTCTTTTGTGCCTTGTATCTCGATATTGTACACCATAAATGAAACAATTAGCTCCTGACATGGTGATATCCAACTACTTTTTCTGAGAGAATGTTATTTCCCGCTCTTGGAAAATTTTATGTTTGCACTTAAAAAGTGGCCTGGGTTCGAAAATCTAGCGGAACACGAGTTGCTTAGAAAGACGGTCGGTTTACGCCCCGTATCTCCAGACTCTTTCTTGTGACTATGCTTTAGACAATGAATTTACAGGATGCATCAAATTACATTACTTTAATTGGAGAAACGTTTGTGAGACAAAAATTCACAAGTTCGTGATTTTTTGGCATTTTCGCGAAAGTTTCAGCTATTTAAACAAAATTTGGAATAATATTATGTTTATCTTGTAAAATTTGGCAAATTTCTTAAATCGCGAAAGTTGATCTTGCAACGCCTCTTGCAACAAATGTTTTTCCAATTAAAACCATATTTCTCCGTGTATAAGACCCCCCTTGCAGATAAGTTCCCTTTTCTACTAATGTAAAAATGACACCACAGATAATCTCTTCGCAGATAAACCCATGGGCCGATGATGAATTTGAAGAAGACTCTACAGACATAATCAAGGATATCCATTAGAAGATGAATTTGGAATTTTAGATATTCAATATTGTATAACTTAAAGGGATCCTCCACTAAAAATACAAATCTCCCTAAAAACATTCCAAATCATACAGTATATACAAAAAATACTTCTTTTTTTAACAACAATGCCTCTTCATGAGACAAATCAAAAAATTAATATCAGAAGTTCACCATTTCCATCGCCTCTCGACTTTCGCTTTCAAAACACTAAAATTCAAAATGGTAGAGTGTTACGTCACAAGTTGCAGACCGAATCAAAAAGCCTTTTAGGTACGGTATTGTATCGAAAATGTTATTTTTTCTTTTGGAATACAGTACTCCTGTCACACTCTTTTACTCTTTCAGCCCGCACAACGTTAAAACAGTGCACTGTGGCCACTTGAGAAGAAGGAAAGAGTTAGATATTATTCAATTTGTATAAAAGAAAATGAACGTAGCAAAATACTGAAATGATGAAACGCACGTGACAATGCTATTGCAACCGTAACTAGCTTTGCATATATTTTTTGTAGGGGCGGTAGCATTTGCGCTAACTAACATTTCATATTCGCTAGCGACCCGTCAAGTTGCAGGTGTGAGTTCCATTTCTAATCGATCCTTTACGTACTGATTGAGGGGATTGTTCGATACATTGGCATGATTACTTTTTAAAACGGATATAATAGACCTTTAGACCATTCCGCTCGTGCTTTTTTCAACTTTTTTGGAAAACTTAAGCCTATTCTCCACGAGACGGAATCATCCGCGCAGACTTGACTTTGGCGGACTTTGCGCATGCTCTCTTGTCTAAAAATACGATTTTGAGCCACAGAGTACGCGCAGACGGATTCTGCCTCGTGGAGAATACACATTTCCCGAATTCATGTTTATATGTCGCATCCTGAGTCAGTTGTCCATACGTGCCTCGATTCTGTGTTGAAAATAAACGAAAATTGTACCACTATATATCCTATATATTAACTAGCTGCCCGGGTAAAACGTTTTTACCAATGCAATTCCGATTCTCTGTCTGTTTGTCTGATTGTCTGTCACGCAGAATGGTGGAACGGTAGTACCGTGACCTAATACGCTTAAACATTTTTAAAAAAATCAACCCGGGAAATGTTTCAAGGTAAGTTAGACCAAACAATAACAGAAAGAGCGCGAAGAACGGTCAAAAATATTTTCGTTTTGAAAAGATAGCTTCACTTTAATGAATTAAATATTTGTAAAAAGGAAGTATTATATTTATTACCAACGAAACTTCTTACTTTCGAAACCGAAAGACAGGAGTGAATAGAGGATTTAATTGACTTATTTACTTTGATAAAATGGTTTCACAGTTGCGAGAAATGTTGTTTTTCAGCTGGAAGAAGAAATGTAGTGTTTGTAAAAGTTTTTTTTCTGGAAGTTAGCCAAACATATTGTGGTTACGAAGACATATTATTGTCACGTTTCTGTTGGTTAAGGGAAAGATATTTTTTGGAGCAAAATAGGTGTATAATTAATGAGTGGTTGTGAGCTCTCCTCCGCACACCACCACACACACTAACCACCCGTCATGATAATATTAAATTGATTGCCTGGCTCATACTTATATATGTTTAAACTGGCCATATTATATTATGTCTCTGTAGCTATATTTCTTTGCTATTTTTCCTTGAGTATGGCAGTTCAGTTTGTTTTCTTCTGTCTCCGGGAAGAGGGAGAACCACCACAACACATTGCACTGTTTTGTCTTCTGTGTGTATTTACCAACAAGTTTTAAGAGAATTGGCAGTTTTTCAGTCAGCCATAGCATGCTGCTGGTTGACATCCAAATTAACTTGGTTAACGATCGAAATAATAATCAGAAAGACAATATAAAAGGCAAAAGACATTTATATTTCTAGATTCAGGAACATTTTTGCTGTTGTCGTGTGCTAACTGTGCACTTCTTTTCAATATGATTCATTTCTTTTTTTAGGTTACAATATTGGATTTAGTATAAATAAAAATAACGAGGAAAAGGAATGCGTAATCATGGTTTTATATCACGGTATACAAAATTGGAAACTATGAAGAGAAGAATGAACTTCTATTTATAACCTAAGTAGTGGGTACGTTATATAAATGCCAGATCAGTGGAACTTCTATTATGTCCTGAGTATGTAAGATCTCTTTTTTCGATTAATTTTTCGATTTTCGATTAAACAATGGAACCAGTATAAAATTTATAGCCGGTTAGCTTTGTTGAATTATTTATTTATATGCGAATGGAATCCAAAATGGGAATATAGACTATATACACTTGAATATTTTTTTTAAACTTCTTCTCTGACCGATTTCTTTTACATGATGAAGATAATTTAAACTCTAATAAATAAATACTACCCCTTTTTAAGGTTTGAAAAACATTCGCAGGAATTAATAGCATCTCGTTCTCTTTATATCAAAGAGACAAATGGTTCCGGGTACGAAGTTGTGGTCACCCAACATGGCTCCGGGATATGCAGGGTTCTTGAAATAAGTCCCGTCTCTAGGTTTGGCTTTCCGCTCCAGGCAAACGTTTTGATTTCCAAGAGTGGAGTGGAACAGAGTCATGAATTTTCTGTAAAAACACAAGTGTTGATTAAGTTATTTGCACGTTTTTCTTTTATACGCTTAATGACCGTGTTCAAATTTCGCCCTGGTTCTGGATCCACCTCTGGACTTGTCCTGTTAATATCAGACGCACAAGACTTGTTTGCGTTAATATCATCACAACAACAAAGATCGGAATATTATTAAAAGAGTCTGCCCACGTACCCTGCAAACATCGTTAACTGATATCAACCACCTGCTACAGATACGCAAGTTATTGCTCGAACTTGACCCTAACCAATACGCTATCAAACGATGACTCTTAATGGGCTAGATACGTTGCGTTTAAATCAAATAAGAGGAATCTACGTCCTTCGTCTTTTCCCAAAAAACAGTGCTGTCTTTTAGGTTATCAAAAATATAGGTTTTACTTTATTTACGTTAGGCAACGATTGAAAAATTTGATATTCTTTACAAATTTGATATGAATTTTACAACATTAAACTGGAAGCATTTGTTTCTTAAGGCTGATGGTAATATTTAACAGATCAGGGACATGCTAGAAACATTGAAGATAATGGGGCGATTAAGAAACTATTATGATGGATTGACATTTATATTGTGAGTAAATAGAACATACAAATTGATATGATAAAATCAATGCCAAAACATTTCCAATGAAAATGGTTTCGTTTTCAAATTTGAAATGCTGAAAGAGAAAGGCATTATTATTACATTAATGAAGGAACATATCCTTAAGATTTCAGAGCAAATTCCTGTAGAGCAATGCGAAAATAGTTAATAGTTGATAGAAGTTGTGAACTAAATTTAGCATGAACATAAAATAAACAACTTTGCGCCATAATATTTTAACAAATGAAACTTCGATATTGTATTTTCATTATGTTAATGAGGTTAAAAAAGTAGACAAGCCAAACTGACTAATTAGCATGATTAATATAATTATATAAGCATAATTAGCATAATTGGTAGTTTGTATTTCGTGCTAGGTTTGGACAAAAAGAAAAAAAGGAAAAATATCACAATAAAACACGGATGGTTGTAATGGATTTATCTGCTTACTCAGAAATAAACCAATGACTCCACACACTAATGAAAATACAATTCGTTCTATTGACCAACCTTATTTCCCCCATCCCATATCTCTCTTTCCTCCATTACCTCCATTACCTCCACCATTTCCACCATTACCATGATTACCGCCATTACCTCCATTACCTCCACCATTTCCACCATTATCGTGATAACCGCAATTACCACCTCCATTTCCACCATTACCATGATAACCGCCATTACCACCTCCATTTCCACCATTACCATGAGAACCCCCATTTCCGCCATTACCACCATGACCATACTATAAAGGGTCAAGTGAAGGAAACATGTAATACAACCATTGTATGCCATCTTTATTAATTTACCCTTAATTTTATTCAGAAGATATCTCACTCTTCTGGCTTTTCCTTTCTGGCGCTTTTATGATATTTGCCTCAAAAATAACATTAGAAAAGTCTCACGACTATATCACTTATCATTTGAAGTAGAATAGGGTAATGTGCATGTAACCTAATCGACACTTAATACTGAAAAGAAATTTCATCACGTTGAAATTCTTCATTTTTTTCACTGACGTTGAATACGACTATACCTCGACGTTTTAAGTATGTTCTCACAAGTCATATTTTTGTGAATCGTCATTTTTTGTCCAATAAGTCTTGAAAACTTATGTTTTAGACAAGCGTAAGAAGAAATGCAAGCAGACATGAGCGACTTTCTACCCTTTCTTTCCGGATGCCGATGAGCGACTTTCTACCCTTTCTTTCTGGATGCCGATGAGCGACTTTCTACCCTTTCTTTCCGGATGCCGATGAGCGACTTTCTACCCTTTCTTTCTGGATGCTGATGAGTGCATAAAAACAGTGATTATGCTACGTCGAGTTAACAACGATTTCAATATATAGAGGAAAATTCAGATATAAAATTCAAGTGCGAAATAATTTTGTATAGATTTAGTGTATCTTTAACATGGAATCTTAAATTGAATTTTCAACATGTTTGATAGTTGTTACTTTAAGTTATTCTTCGCCTTCATTATCAGACGACAGCCTATCGATCAAATTTTCAATTGATGTAAATGTATTAGAATCATGAATATACCGGGTGTGCCAAAAAAAATGCAACTATATTTTAATCTTTGATATATGAAATTTATGACTAACATTAAACTAGCTATTCTCCATCTATTTTTGAGAGTTTGACACACATTGTTCTAATTTCCATTTCACAATTCATGTTTTTGTAAACAGTCTCATCTTTTACATGTACGAAAACTGACGTCATAATTGTTTTCTTTGAGACTAAAGACCAATTCAAACTCCAAATTGTAAAAACTTATTTAAGATTTATTGCATTGCTATTGCCGGTTTACGAAATTAAAAAACTTGTTAAAAGTAATGATTGGATTTCATTCATTCAGCATCCCTTCGCCCCTCTTAACAAATGCTATAAAAAACTTATATTGCGTTCATATGAGAAAAAAAATTCCCTGGAAAGTGGGATATTGCATATTGAATCAACGAGATCTCGGTAGGCGGGAGAATATTTCTTCATATGAACACAAATTCCTCGGCAAGCGGGGAAATTTTACGTTTAGTCAGCAAAATCTTGTATTTATTCTTTTGTTTATGTACTGTTACGTCATATAGATGCAGGTTATTTCCTCGCTTATCAAGAAAATAGTTTTTCATATGAAAAGAACAAAACATTTTAGTACCTCGTAAAGTTTTCCCGCTTACCGAGGTAATTTTTATCTATATGAACAGCCCCTAAACAAACCATTCAAAAATGTTGAAGAGCAGAAGAAAAATTTGAAGAAGTTTAGAATGACGTCATATGATCTCATTGAAATTAGAAAGGTAATCAAACATCTTGTAAGTGGAATAAAGGAAAAGAACGAAAAATCGATTAAAATTTCTTAGTTTTTTAGTGTTTTGTTTGTTTGTTTGCATTGTGAACACTTATCTAAATCCTTTTAACGTTTGTCTTCATGTTTTCTAAAGTCTGGTTTGACAGTTTCAATTTCCTAAAAGCCAATTTTGACAGATTCTTAAAAAAGGAGATATTTTGCTCATAATTTAGAAAAAGAAAGCACCAACTTTGTATGAAACATTTGATATAAGTTATTACATATTATTCGAAAGTTTCATTCTGTTTTCTGTTAAAGAATTGGAGATATGAAAATTCAAAATGTAGTTGCGTTTCTTTTAGTACACTCGGTATAACCTTTATTACTTAAAGTAATTTCACGACCAGCTGCTAAGGATTACGCATCAAGAATGCGAATTGTCATTCTTGTCCTTTGAGTGACGTCTTACCTCTCTTTCCAATATCCCTTTCAATATATAGAGGAAAATTGAGATATAACATTCAAGTGCGAAATAATTTGGAAAAAAATTAGTGTATCTTTAACTATGAATCTTAAATTGAATTTTCAACATGTTTGATAGTTGTTACTTTAAGTTATTCTTCGCAAACATGTAATACAACCACGATATTTAAATAGAAAATCTTGTCTTAAACCCAACCAACCAAATATCGTGATTACAATGGAAAGACAAATTTATAAGACAATATTATGATGTTGAAAGGAACATTTGAAACGTCTCTTGACTATATCACATATCCTGTTTATTTATTAAGCATTGAATTTATTAATTAAATCATACCTTCACTTCAAGTGCCGATATGATCTTTTCAATTACGTCATGAGCTGAATCTAAAATAAAAATATCGAAAAAGTGAAAAGGAAAAAAAAGGAAAGTAAAAATAAAATTAAAAAATAATGATAAAGTCTCTATGTGTATTATTTGGTACGTTCAAACTTGTACGAAGTGCCTATTTTGAATGTAGTATGAAAGCTGAGTATGTATGTCTAAATATACGATTTTTGGCATCTACATCAGGATTAAGTTGCAAATCATGGGTGGTTTCACAGGCAGTGGTCATGATGTTTAAAACATGTGTAAATGTGAAAAATACATGCCTAAATGCAATAGTAAATGGTAAGCGGAAAGAAACAGATTGTCCAAATTTGTGGAGTTTACGGCTATAACATTTTGAAGATGTCATTATTTTAAAAATCGTTAGTTTTTGTCGAATAAGTGTTGAGAAATTTAAGTTTTAGATAAGCGTAAAACGTGAGCGCTGTAATATGGAAATTTCCAAATTTTCTGGATGCCGATGAGTGCATCAAATGACCGCTTATGATACGTTGATTTAATAATTCAATGTAAATTAATTATGGATCAGTAATTTTCAGAAAGTTTGGCGAGGGCTTCTTGTTACTTTATCATATTTTTCCTATTTTTTAAGAACTTCATTTTAATTTTCTACACTGCACATAATTCGAGTTTCAGAAATTTTGAAAAGAAATATTCGAATATACCATTCGATTTACTTTGATTATGTTATAAACAAAGACTTACAATTCGATTTCAATTCATGTGGGAAATGTATTTTCTCGTTGTATCAAATCTTTTATACGTAAATTCTTTATAACAAGTTGGAATCATAATATATAATTAGAGTTTATCATGTCATAGACCGGTTGTTTTTGTTTGCGACGTTTCGACAGTTACTACTGTCATCATCGGGCGTTTGTAAATGAATGATGTAAAGTTTATATATGTTTTCAGTAGGATCGAAATTATTTCGGACCTGGAAGGAAGCAATGTCAATATTTCGGACCTGGAAGGAAGCAATGTCAATAATTTGTTTTGCGTAGAGCTGGAAACCATATCGCAGGAACATTATACGATGTACTATTAATACTGGAATTGTTTTTGACACTGTATATAGTCTCTTTGACTTTTCGAGCAGTCCATCCTTTTTCCTTGTCAAGGATCTTTCTATTCTCCCAATCAAACTTGTGGTCATTAGTCCAACAGTGGTCAGCAATTTCGTTTTTGGTTACATCGCCATTCCGTACGGCTCGCATATGTTCTTTGATGCGTTGCTCAAATGTTCTTTTTGTTTCTCCTATATAAACTGATTCACAATCACTACATGGAATTTGGTATATCACGTTATTTGTGTCGTTCATTGAGATCTTGTCTTTCGGATGAGATAATATGTTACGAAGAGTTTCCGTTGATCGAAATCTGCATTTGATGTTGTGTGTACGGAATATTCTTTGTAAAGCATTACTGATACCAGATACATAAGGAATACTAATAGTGGTCACCGGTTCTTGTTCTGTTGATTCTTCGGTGTTTGAAGTTCGAGTATTGTTTATTCTATTTTCAACTCTTCTAACAATCGTCCTGTCATATCCATTTGCTTGGAGAACCGATTTGATATGTTTCATTTCTTCAACACGATCATCGTCATTACTAACAATATCTTTCGCCAAATGGATATGACAGGACGATTGTTAGAAGAGTTGAAAATAGAATAAACAATACTCGAACTTCAAACACCGAAGAATCAACAGAACAAGAACCGGTGACCACTATTAGTATTCCTTATGTATCTGGTATCAGTAATGCTTTACAAAGAATATTCCGTACACACAACATCAAATGCAGATTTCGATCAACGGAAACTCTTCGTAACATATTATCTCATCCGAAAGACAAGATCTCAATGAACGACACAAATAACGTGATATACCAAATTCCATGTAGTGATTGTGAATCAGTTTATATAGGAGAAACAAAAAGAACATTTGAGCAACGCATCAAAGAACATATGCGAGCCGTACGGAATGGCGATGTAACCAAAAACGAAATTGCTGACCACTGTTGGACTAATGACCACAAGTTTGATTGGGAGAATAGAAAGATCCTTGACAAGGAAAAAGGATGGACTGCTCGAAAAGTCAAAGAGACTATATACAGTGTCAAAAACAATTCCAGTATTAATAGTACATCGTATAATGTTCCTGCGATATGGTTTCCAGCTCTACGCAAAACAAATTATTGACATTGCTTCCTTCCAGGTCCGAAATATTGACATTGCTTCCTTCCAGGTCCGAAATAATTTCGATCCTACTGAAAACATATATAAACTTTACATCATTCATTTACAAACGCCCGATGATGACAGTAGTAACTGTCGAAACGTCGCAAACAAAAACAACCGGTCTATGACATGATAAACTCTAATTATATATTATGAATACTAGACTGACAAACAATATAAATATATTCAAGTTGGAATCAATTAAGTCAACAGAATCGTAATGTAAAGAATCGAAAATACCTTTTTGTAAAAGTTTTCCAGGAATGCGATTTAATCTTCATGTTATTTTTCAGACGCTAATCTGATTCTTGAAATGTATCGCAAGTTTCCCTTGAAATTTATGTTTTTTCATACATCTATTCAGCTTATATGGTCTAACATATGGTTTTTCTCCATAAATTGTTTTTACACGCAATACTGCCATGGTAAGTCTGTGTATATACAAAAGTTGTTGTGTTTCTCCATGTTGGGATTATATCATATTTAGCACAAAATTGTTGTTAAATATTTTGGATCGATCATTCAAAGAATGCTATTATCCCTATTTTTCAGTGCTATTTGGCCTATTTAGAGATTTCTAAAGTTGTACAGTTAAACTATGTATATGATGCAAAACGGTAGCAGAATTTCAAAACTAAGTGGTAATACGAACGAAATAGATACAAAAAAATTCATCCGAGTTTTAGACTTTGTTAAATGTAAGGTTTAATAAAGAAACAGCATTGCTTCTAAACAAAAGAAATATTCATGTGTGAGCTGTAACCATGGATACTTATCTTATTTTAAAATACCTTTTTTTTAAAAAATAATTAATAAGAGCGAAAATAAAAAAAAATAAAAATAAAAATAAAAATATTATTAATAACTAAAAACGAACAATCCATCCGAAATACTGGGTTTTAAACTTTTCCAAACAAAGTAAACAAAAACGTTCAAATAACAAACAAGAATAGTTATAATAAGGTCGCTTAAACAGACATTCCAACCCGTTACTTGTCAAATTCGGGACAATGTTGTATATGTACTAATCACCGTGAGGTTCCCCTATGTTGGGCAGCGAAGGTAAAATTTTGAAAAATCGGACTTCCAGATTTCCGGAAAATGGATTCCAACTAATGAAAATTTATGGTGTCGTGACAGAAGTACACGGAAGCTAGTAAGGTAACTCCTCAAAATGGTAGAACTTTTTGTGGAGTACGAGGTTATTTTTTGTATTTTATTCGTTAGATATGGATGCATGAATGATAAAAGAGTGCTAGAATACAGGGTAAATTTTTTATACGGATTTTTATTTCAAAAATGACATCTCAAAAGGCGACGAAAATAAAATTGTATTTTTTTTGGAAAGTGTTGACTTTAACTTTAATTCGGGACAAATCTATTGTATTTCGGGACGGGGTACCTGAATTCGGGACAGTCCCGAAAAATTCGGGACAGTTTGAATTTTTGCTTAAAAGAGTTAAAGTAAGAACTGCTTCTTATGAAGCTTCTCATTATGAACTGTAGGAATGCCTCGGCAACAAAATAATACTTAATTTCAAGTGATATACTTCGCATTAGAAATAACTGAAATCTTCCTTTTTGTATTTCATCGGAATAAGATCAATTTTTTTCGTGAATAACTGGTAAATACCAAAATACTTACTGAATGTTTTGATAAGCTTTTGAAAATTCCTAGCCTGCGTTCGTTCATACAATTTATATAGTTTCGTAAAGGGAACTGCGCAAAGTCTAAAGCGTGGGCTAAATGCCATTTCGGCCGGAGTAGTAGTAGTAGTAGTAGTAGTCCAAGGGTGTTTTAATACAGTATTCGCTTTCGCTGCTACCGTAAAAAGTGTCCGTTTAAAAAAATAACAAAAAATTTAATAGTATTTTTTGGTGTAACAGGTTTCATTTTTGCTGGGACAGGTTATACAGACAGTAAAAAAATTCTGCATTATTTTCACACCGAGTCGGCTTTTAATTTAATTATCACACCACAAATTTTGGTGATATACTTCACGCATAAATGATTTTAAGCAGACGAGTATGATTACAGAATGTTTTTGAAGTTTTAAAAATTACGACAATAAAAAAGAAAAATAACAACAGCACAAACAAACAAACACACAAACAAACAAACACAAAACAATATATATTTTGAAATATTAGGCGTATAATTCACTCTAACTGAAGCTTTATTTTTATCGTGTAAATAATTTTAGTGAATATATAAGATAATTCACTCTAACATAAATACATGTTAATATATATAAAATTGATTTAGTTATAAGATATCAGTTTACGATCATTACTAGGTTGCGGGGAAAAGTTTGTTATTTTGTGTTAACAACTTCTGGCTTCTGTAATGCCTCGTTCTTTCAAATATTAAAATTTAGGAGTTTTAAATAAAAGCTTTATGATCGCAATATCATCAGTGGCATTCCCTTACATAAACATATATTAATGCATATATAAAATGAAATCACAAGAAAACTGTAAATGTGTTCAAAGAGACAGAGAGGAATTTTCAGGCTTCCGCGAAACCTTACACCAATCTCCTGGCTCCTTGCTGGATATTTATTGTGCTGATTTTTTTCACCGAATTTCAGTTAACCTTCCCCCAAAATATTTCTCCGGGATGAAAGGAGGAGACGTTGGAACCCGGGCTTACAAAACCTACGACTTCCAGTTATTAATTTCAATCAGCTTCTCGGTTTGAGAAATAAACAAACAAACAAACAAACAAAAAGAACTAAGAAGAAATAGAACATGATGTTATAAACATTCTTCAGATATAACACTAACATTACTATATTAAAATCATTCACTAAAACACATACGTACTTTTTTAAAGTCTCATGCCGACTAAATATTCATTGCTTTAGAATAAAAAGTTGAATGGGATATTACGGAGTATATCCTCCGCGAAAATTACTTTTATTAAACTGACAGTAACAGTCAGGGTTCGTACAATGGTTACTGTGTAAATGTGCATGCGATGGGTGTGGTGGCGGCGGCGGTGGGTAAGATGGATGGATGACGGCGTGTTGTGGTACAGGCGGCTGTGGAAAATGATGCAAATGGCTTGGAGATGGCTGGTTGGGATTAGGATAAGGTTGTTGCGGTTGCGGATTCCACATTCCTGGAGCAGGCGGGTAGGGGTAAAAAGGAGATTGCTGCTGCTCGGCGTTAGGATGCATGTCATGTTCACGAACAAAAGGATACCCGCCAAGCATGATTGGATCGATCCATTGTAATCCACGCGGGCGTTTTCGAAGAGCTCTCCTTTTCCTATAATCACCACGTGAAAAACTTTCAAAATATGAAGGATGCACCGCCCAATTGCAACTTCGCCCGTTTTCAGGCCGATGGAGTTTTATAAAACAATCGTTTAAGGACAACGTGTGTCGTACACAATTTCGCCATCCTGTGCCACGCTTTTCTAAGGAAGGAAAGTGTTTTTCCATGTATTCATAAATGTCAGATAGAGTACTCTTATTGCTCTCCTTCCTTAGTATTGCTTGTGCAATCATAGCTGTGTAACTTGGTAGTCCATTGTCAGGTGACGAAGAGCCATCAGAAAAATCTTTTTCTTTTGGCGCTCCATTTGGACCAATTGAACCTTCCGTCTTTTCAGATGGCGGGCTAGTGTCTGATTTCGAATTTTTGAGCAAATCTTCGTTTAAAATGTCTTTTCTATCTAAAGTCGGTTTTTCGTCAGCATTATTTATTGATTTAGGCGTTCCGTGTGACGTATCCAACGTCATTTCATTCGCCTTGAGACTTTCCGATGTCAAGTTTGCTTTTGAGTTTGAGGGTAACGTATCATTATTCTCGTATTTGTCAAGAATTGGATGCTCATTTGTCGGTAAAATTTCGGAGCCACTTTTTGCGAGCAATGTCGTCGTTGTCGTTGTCGTTATAATGGGTGGCACCAGATTGGCGGCGTTACTTGACAGTGAAGGAACACCATCTGAGTGGTTTTGACCAGCATGGGCTGATGCAGTTAGCTTTTGAGGATATGTTGGAGGTATGCAGTACGACTGATCTGGAGGGCGAATATCCAATTGTTGACCATGTAATTTCTGCGAAGTCGTAACGTTGTCGTACGAGTTCGACATGCCGTCATACATCTGTCGCACGTCGTGTTTATCATGAAACGATTTCTTGTAACTCGGAGGACGAACGTCGTAACCTTGTAATCTCGAATCGAAGGACGGGGGCCTCATTGCACTTGTATTTTTTTGAAATTCATGAAGTTTTTGTTGATTTTCATGCAACACATTACAATCGTGTCGAGAACGAGCAACCTCGTATGGAGGATACCTTCCATCGCTGTACCTATTGAACTCAAAACGAGGTTGAACGGACTTTTCTAGGAAATATTGATTGCAATTATACAACGGTCTTTCACTCGTGTTATTGGAGTGTGGCCAACGGAAAATGGTGTCTTGGTGCACAAGTGGCTGTCTGGTGTGCGCAGTGGCCGAGTGCAGTGAATATTCGACGGCATTCATATCGGAATATTTATCGACGGGGTGCGACGTGATTGGAAAACTCATCATATAACCAGCCGGTCACATAGCCTGTCAAATATTCTATTTATTTATCTCAGTGTGAATATTTGACCAACAAACATGCACGCAATATACTCTGTTTATTCAACCTCGTAAAAATATCTTTAGATTCGTTGACGAGTTTGTACCAAACAACTTCTAATACTACAGATCACCAACTTACAAGTTTATGTGAATAAAAATAAACAGTTTCCGTCTTCATTCCAAAACAAGACTCCATGTCCATGTGATTGATAACCATATATTTAACAAATCATTGTATTTTAAAAGTTTAAAATAAATCACGTAGAACCAATCAGAAGAGAGAATGCAGACAGTCAACCAATGAGATTTCGTCTAGTAGAAGGCACACGAGATTGAAGTGCGTAAACAATCTTATTGAGCACCGATCAAATGAGAATACTGAATATGATCGAGAGAATCAACTATAAATGTGCCAGTTGTGCACTGAACAAATCGCTCTATATCATTTTGACAGATTCGATTGGAAATGTTTTCGATTTTCTAATAAACACCCAACAAACTTACAAATTTATCAAATAAGTGAAAAGAAGTTAGCCAAATTGTTGGAACTTATTCAACGCTAATAAAACAGATCATCGAGGAAAATAGTATTAAATATTGAGGACCAGAGGAGGGATTGAATAAATCTTTTCAGTTTCATTTCGTGTGTAAACACGGACGCGCGAGCCCACTAAACGTAAATTTATACTTAATTTAACAATATGTGTCATTCGAATAAACCGGTGGTAAGTCATGTAAACTAAAAAAAAAAAACATTTTCAATGCATTCTAAAGTTGAATTGAAAACTCTATATGAAAAAACGCAAAAATATTTTTTGTTAACTGTCACGAAGAACATTTTCACCACCATGAATAAATGTCACGAACACAGCATGTCGGTTGGCACCTCCGGCATGCTAGCTGAACGCATTCACAGCTTGTTACTAAACAAGAGAGGTGTAGAGAGTTTAATCTTCCCATGATAAAACATTTTTATATACGTTTTTTTTTAACTTTTTTTACTCAACAGTGATGAAGCCTTCGAGCGTTCTTAACTCTTAACTATTGAATATCTAAAATTCGAAATTCATCTTCTAATAAATACCGCCCTCTTTTAAACGCCGTCCTCTTATAGACGCCTTAGATTTTAATGAAAGCCCATGGCATTTATAAGAGAATTTACCGTATATATGAGCATTTGTTTAATACTACTCGGTTGTGAAAGTTCCTAAAGCCTCGATTGTTCTTAGAATGTTCTTCACTTTAAGACCTTCGAAGACTTGAAGCTCTATTATTCTTCGTTGTTATAAAAAAACCCTGTGTATATGCATATAAATAATAACGCGAATGTTTCCATTCCACTGCAAGAGAAATTATTTAAAGGACAAATTGTCTCGATTTTCGCGAATTTTAACCAACAAGAAATTATCCACATTCGGGCGATTCGCTAAAAATATTTTTTTTCAAAAAAACTGTCATTTGTTTTCTTTGATCTTTTCAAAAGACCAATTTTATTAGGTACTTTCAACCAATAGTTGGCACCTCCGGCATGCTAGCTGAACGCATTCACAGCTTGTTACTAAACAAGAGAGGTGTAGAGAGTTTAATCTTCCCATGATAAAACATTTTTATATACGTTTTTTTTTAACTTTTTTTACTCAACAGTGATGAAGCCTTCGAGCGTTCTTAACTCTTAACTATTGAATATCTAAAATTCGAAATTCATCTTCTAATAAATACCGCCCTCTTTTAAACGCCGTCCTCTTATAGACGCCTTAGATTTTAATGAAAGCCCATGGCATTTATAAGAGAATTTACCGTATATATGAGCATTTGTTTAATACTACTCGGTTGTGAAAGTTCCTAAAGCCTCGATTGTTCTTAGAATGTTCTTCACTTTAAGACCTTCGAAGACTTGAAGCTCTATTATTCTTCGTTGTTATAAAAAAACCCTGTGTATATGCATATAAATAATAACGCGAATGTTTCCATTCCACTGCAAGAGAAATTATTTAAAGGACAAATTTTCTCGATTTTCGCGAATTTTAACCAACAAGAAATTATCCACATTCGGGCGATTCGCTAAAAATATTTTTTTTCAAAAAAACTGTCATTTGTTTTCTTTGATCTTTTCAAAAGACCAATTTTATTAGGTACTTTCAACCAATAGTTTTATCATCACGTGCTCAAAGTGAGTATACAGACACAAACTACTGAAAGGTCCAGTTAAAAATACCGATAAATAGAAATTGACAACAGACTTCCAGGTCAGGGCATTTTCTAATCATTATGTATATATCGAGAGATTTTAAGAAGATGTGTGAAACAAAAATGAAGCACTCGGCACTTGGCGCATCCAGCCAATGAAAAAGATGCCCGGGAGCTGCTCTGTAAGTCTAAATGTTAGGGCCCATTTCTTTCAAGCCACTAAAATCAGTTTCAACTCTCCCAACTCTTCCGATTATTCTGTTACGAAAGAAACGGATAGAGTCGATTCTAAACCTTCCAAACATTTTAATATTAATTTCCGCATACCGTATTTCCTCTAATAAACGCCGCCCTCTGATAAACACCTCCATCTATTAAACGCCGCCCTCTGATAAACACCTACATCTATTAAACGCCGCACTTATAGCCAAGCATTTGTAATAAACGCCGCCCTCTAATAAACGCTTGCTGTGTAACAGTTGAATTGCGCAGGAACACTCAAACCAACTTCTCGTATCCTTTTACCATTTACGATTGCGTGCACTAAGTTGGCTTGCAATGCAAAACTTCAAGTCATAAAGCTTTTTAGTTCATTCGTTATTTCAGAAAGAAGTGATATTTTCTGTACGTAGTTTTTTCGCAGGTACGAATTTTATTAACTGGTAAACTTTATAATGCCGATTTTAAAAATTAATTTATGCATCTCATTCTTTTCTTAATCTGTCAATGAAAACGTGTGAATAAAAAAATGTATTGCTTCAACAAAAGAAATCATTTATGCAAATCAGTGTCGTTTCAAAACAAAATGTCGTTGGAAATGTCGACGAATACCAGTTTGTTCGTTGCATATTTAACTGTAATCGGCATCTAAGACGGAAAATCGCAGAGCTTCGATTTTCTTACAGAAAACTACTTTGAAGTCCACAGCCAATAAGAAGCATCTAGAAAGAAGATTAAGTTTATGAGAATATCTTGAATTTACAAGGATCACAAACCATTTGTACGGAAGCCCATATCTGCCACCCATGTTATGCAGTTATTATAAGGTTTCTACTGCGCAGTAGAATAATCGCTACTGCGCAGTAAAAATTTGCTGCTGCGCACTAAAACATGTTGTTACTGCGCAGTAGAAAATTCATTACTGCGCAGTAGAATAATTGCTAATTGCTGTTGGTTCTACAACAACTGCACAACATTGTCACAATGTTGTGCAGTTGTCTCAGAACCAATTACTGCTTTCTACTGCGCAGTAAAAACATGTGGTTTCACATTATGAGATTTATATAGTAAAATGGTAGCAAAACCACAACACAAACACATTCTCGAGCAAAATGTAATGAAGAAGTTGAAGGTAAGCATCCCCTGACTATAATGATCTTACAACTTCAGACTTACAGAAGGAATATAAGTAATATAATATAAGTAACTCCTGGTCAGAGATTTTTTTGTATCGTGATCTTTGATGTCTCTTAGTACTGTGTCTGTGAATCTCTTGAACCTTGCAGTTAATAAAGATTAATAATGCTTTTGTTCCTTTTCCATTTTTGAAAAAGGTTCTAGAGAATTTTGTTCACTATACCATATGTGAGCTGTGTTTTCTCTATTTGAGTCCTTGTTTTTTGAACCAGTTCACCCCTACAAAAAGGTAGCTAAAAAACTCCTGAAGTCTTCCTGAAAAATCCTTGATTCTTACATTATTATTATTATAAAAATGAATGAACATCTTGTTTTATTTTGGTGATGGGAGGATCACAATATTTTCCTCTTTAGGTCTCGTATAGTTAAAATGAATGATGACATAGCTAAACATTTTCGACAGGGCTTAACATATGACGACATATTGCGCGTGTTGTTTCTAAAACATGGAAAGGAAATTAGCATAAGGACCTTGCATCGAAAGCTTAAAAAGCTTGGTTTCCGAAGAAAAGGCTATTCTGCTGACTCCCAAAAGCTTGTTCAAAATATGATAAACATGCTAGACTCAGGAAGTGAAAACCGTGGCTATCGCAACTTTCACCAACGCTTAATTCAAAGTGGAGTGCAGGTTCGAAGAGCTGTCGTTGCTGAAGCACTGCATATCATTGACCCAGAAGGCTGTAGCCGCAGAGCTCGTCATAGATTAAAAAGACGTAAATATGTATCACGTGGTCCAAATGATTCATGGGATATAGATGGAAATGACAAGCTGAAATCGTTTGGCTTTTACATTCATGGCGCTATAGATGGGTACAGCAGAAAAATATTATGGTTAAAGGTAGCAAGGTCAAACAAGGATCCTGAGATTATCGCCAGTTATTTCTTACACAACATTCACACAAACATGTGTATATTGCCAAGACGAGTTAGAGGTATTTATACTTTTTCATTCTAAAAAAGCAATTCTCAGCAGGTTTGATTCTATCAGTTCTTTTTTGAACTTGAATACCTCATGTACTATGCAAGAATCTTCTGCTGATTTTGGTTACTGAAAATACCTATTCCTTTACAATGAAATTGACAATTAAAATACAAATATCCTTAATGCTTTTTTGGTCAAAATGAGCGTAAGCGATATAGCACACCATGCAAAGAGATCCAAAACCCTAATATATCATACACGTAAATGATTACCGTGAGGAATGTGTTTTTAGCGTTTAAGGTTTTGCATTATCAAGTTCTAAATTCTATATTGTAGCTGATCGTGGCACAGAGAATAGACATGTATGTGTTATTCAAAGATTTCTTCGAAGAAATGATAATGATTCGTTTGGTGGGTGGAAAAGCTTTCAATATGGTCGCTCAACGAGCAATCAACGCATCGAAGCATGGTGGTCAGTGCTGAAGAAAGATACTCTTGCATCCTGGGTAAATTATTTCCGCGATGTCCGTGATGCTGGTTTCTATGACGATTCTAATCCAATGCACGTGGAAGCTCTTTTGTTTTGCTTCATCGGTGTTTTGCAAAGTTCTCTCGATGAAACTAAAGAATATTGGAATAACCACTACATTCGTGAAAATCGGTTAAGTGAGGTACCTGCTGGCCGTCCTGTGGTTTTGTATGAGCTACCTTCAGTCAGGGGTAGTAGGGATTACGGAATAAAAGCCGATGAACGTTTCGTCCGCAGCTTCAGCCTTCGCTTTCAAAATAGATTAAGTCTATTCGGTTCTTCGAAAGATTTTTCTGAACTAGCTGCTATATTAATGGCTGAAAATAACTTAGACTATCCGAAAAACTTAAATGAAGCAGAACTCCTTTATTTAGAGTTGATCACACTTACCCAGAATTTGTAAAGTCAATCCTTCGCGTGTCTTCCCGGTAATATCTGTGGAGGGCTACGGTGTAAGATTTTCTAAGAATCTGTAATACTTAAATTTATTTAAATTTAACCTTCAATTCAGCCTTCCTTCTTAATTTTTACCAAAAAAAGTTTGTGTGTTATCCACTTTGAAAATCTATGGAAGGATCAATCAACACCGGTGCCGGAAACCCTTGTTACGCGTGGTAAGCAAAACCAGGAGAGTCTGAGGATGTGTTATAGTCAGTGAAAAAGGTCTATTTTTCATTCCCTATCGGAAATAGGGTTCGTAGCGTACCTGGAAAACCTTGAAATTGGGGCATAACTGACAAGACCAATCATTAATTTGGAAAGTTTGATGACGTTGAGGCGGGTTGACCCGGTGCTGGCTCGTTTAAAGGGAAATCTATTTTTAAACACAATTCGGCTATTGCAGAAGATTGTTTGTTATACAATTTCGTGTTATGAAGAAAAAAAAAGGTTCTTTCATATATTTTTATTTTTATATTTGGCATTGTAACACAAAAAATAACAACTGCTAGAAATATACCAAATTTGTCAAAACAAATTTTCATTAGAGCTCTGTTTCACATTTTGATACTTTCTCAAATCCACACTTTTTGCAAAGAACATACTAGCACCTGTATTTGAATGAATTGGAGGCCTGATAAACAAAAAAAACTTGAACAAAGAATGGAATACACAGTGGATTCTCTTCAGTCATGTCCTAAATTGGCGTTCGGGTGTCAAGAGAACTGGAGAGTCGAGTGCACACTAAGGAGATAGATACTTTAAATAACAAAACGCATCTTCAGCATAAAATCTATTATAAAATAAGAAAATAACTTCAAATATGAAGAAAAGGAAAACTCATATCGAACTGAACGTATATGTACGACAAGGAGTGACAAAAACTACTAACAGGCGTCATCCATCCACATCTATTCCTTGAAAAATCTGTTCTGAATAGATTGTGAAAGTTTATCTCTTACAAAAAAACATATACGCAATAGAGTTTACTAAAAATGATCTCTCCCACACATGTTTTATTAGAAATGTATTCAATTCATTGCAGATGTTTTCAGGAACATTTGTAGATGAAGTAGCTTTACTTGGTAAATGAATTATAAGTTAACCTGCTAATTTTGTTATGAATAACATTGCCTAAAAGGGCTGTGCACAATTTCGCAGGAATGAAGGAGGCATGTTACTTGTGGTTTATTATCGTCCCAAAAGGGAAATTACCATTGTAAATCCAAGTTGCATATCCCATAGAACAAAAGCTCTTAATTACTAAACAAAATTACAAGAAATAAACTACGTGTCATTTTGGTATTTTTAGGACAATTGCTCTTAAATGGGACATCATAAAAAATGTTTTAGTGCACTTGATATATAATAACAAAAAAATGCCATCAAGCAATGAAGAAACTGGAAATAATATAAAAGGGTTAACTCAAAATGTTTCCCTTATGGATTTTCATGTGAACATGACATCACATAACATAAGACCTAAGAAAAACATGTGAATCATTCAGTAAATTTTGAGACGACTCCTGAGATATCTTTGAGATAAATCTTCTCAAATAATGCGAAAACCAGATCCAAAGTCAATAGCTATAACAAACTTCTGCATTATGTTACTCCATGGAACTTCCAACTTTAAGATACAAGTTTTTGCCTGAGGTAACGATATATCACAAAACTCAACGTCAATTTTTTTGTTGAAGCCAAACGCTGGGATTCGATCTGTTGATGCAACAAAAAATAGAAGATCTTTTAAACACATTTTTCTTGTTTTTAACTGCACTTCACCATTAGCAACAAAATTTAGAAATAATTCGAATTCCGTTTGAGCATTAACAAATTTGTTATAGTCATTGGAACCAACTTCAAATGATTGAGGATAATTGATGAGCTGGATTATGTCATCAAAAGAATATGAAGGCATATCACTTGCTTCAAAGTAATAACAAAATACACCAAAGTTCTCAGAATAAAGCAATGCAGGTGCTATACTTCTTATACCTTCTTTGAATTGCTTGATTGCAGCAAATTTCCCATTGACAACAAAGCAAGTCGTGAAAACCCTTATTAATGTTTCCTTTTCTCTTCCAGCAGGATTTATATTATAATCCAAAAGAGAATTAAAGTTTCCTCTATTGATTTCATTGATAATGTGTTGCATGCTCGCATCTTCCATATCTTCTAATAACGGCGGCTGTTTCATATCATGCATTGCTCGTACAACAGCTGGATGATAGCATTCTGGGTCACGACCAAGCTCAATAATGGCCAAAGCAGAAATTTGCCCTGCTTTGTAATATGCTTGTTCGTCTAACATAATTTCGTTATAAGTTATCCCACAAGGTGTGCCAAAACAAAGGCTGGGTTCAGATGGCGTGTACTTCATTGCAAGGGTGAGAAATTCTCGAAGTGGACCACTTCCTACACCTGCTTCTCCTGCAAATCTAACACTTGGTTTTTCTGAAGCATAATCAATTGTTTGCCGCAGCAGTACTGGCCAAAATCTTTCTTTAGAACGTTGAACAATTATAGTTTTCTGTTTCTCAACAGTTGCATAATTTGATCTTGCATCCAGCAATAACTACTTTCCACTATCAGTTGGTATATCCATGGCTAGTTTACTAGTTAATGAACTTTCTTCTATAGATGATTCAGTATTAAAGGCAGGTAACATATCTTCCTCAAAAAATCGTTCAATATAATGTGTTGCATGCTCGCATCTTCCATATCTTCTAATAACGGCGGCTGTTTCATATCATGCATTGCTCGTACAACAGCTGGATGATAGCATTCTGGACCACGACCAAGCTCAATAATGGCCAAAGCAGAAATTTGCCCTGCTTTGTAATATGCTTGTTCGTCTAACATAATTTCGTTATAAGTTATCCCACAAGGAGTGCCAAAACAAAGGCTGGGTTCAGATGGCGTGTACTTCATTGCAAGGGTGAGAAATTCTCGAAGTGGACCACTTCCTACACCTGCTTCTCCTGCAAATCTAACACTTGGTTTTTCTGAAGCATAATCAATTGTTTGCCGCAGCAGTACTGGCCAAAACCTTTCTTTAGAACGTTGAACAATTATAGTTTTCTGTTTCTCAACAGTTGCATAATTTGATCTTGCATCCAGCAATAATTGCTCTCCATTATCAGTTGGTATATCCATGGCTAGTTTACTAGTTAATGAACTTTCTTCTATAGATGATTCAGTATTAAAGGCAGGTAACATATCTTCCTCAAAAAATCGTTCAATTTCATTGTCCCCAAATTCACAGACACTTTCAACATTTTGTACATTGGCACGGCTGTTTAAAGGTGGTGATCCGATCGAATGCCTGTACCTTATCGGTTTTTGTGTAAACCTTCAAACACGGGCAGCTCTGACATCATTTGCTGACATTTCCTCCACTGGCTCAGATTCATCAACATCAGATTCTTGACTTGGGAATACTGGTTCTGGTATGGTCACAGTAGGGTCATCAGATGTTGTAATGGTCTTATTTCTATCCATTTCTAGGGATCTTCTATATTCAACATCTTGTTCACAAGGTAAACAGTATCCACCATTTAATGTCCTGCTGCAATTTCTACACATTGTGTTGCTGCTACTATTGCCTTGTTCACTATCAAAATCTTCATCAAAAGAATATTGAAAACATATATAATGGTAATCTGTACCACATTTTTCACAAGTATGTTTTGGCAAGTCATTATCGTCATTTTCTTCATTGTTAACATTGTCTTGGAGAATTTTGTCTGGTCGAAAACTATGCTGCTTACTGAGCAAGTATAGGCTTACATGAGTTAACTTGCTGTTATAAATGTAATTGTCAAGAGTAAAATCCTCAGCATCTTCTATTACTTGGCAAGCAAAATTTCCAAGGCAAAAGTCAAAGCGTGATTCATGTCCATGAATGCTCTGTCCTTCTGGAAAAAACTTGCTCTTCCCAACTTCAATAATTTCCTTCACAGTTGCATTTTTTGGCATGTTGAACTCCCTGGCTCCACCAGTCTTACGAACAGAAACATATTTATTTTTCTTAAGATTAAAATTTTGCCAACCAACATGAATCAACCGTGTATTTTTGATTTTTTTTCCATCACTAGATTCACCTTCTCTGATGCTCTTTGATAACGATTGTTTCCTTTTATTCTTTGAGCCATTGTTTATATTGTCATAACTGCATCTCAGTACAAAGTTCCGTAGGGCTAAGATATCACTTAATGCTTCCAATTGTAAATTCTCTATCAGGTTATCATCTGTACATAGTAGTACAGCTTCACCGTTCATCTAAAAAATGTAAATATTAGATTCAAAGGCACATAGAAACCATATTGAAATGAGGTAATTATTAAGGTAAGGTAAGGTAAGGTGGAGAACAAAAAAGAACTTTACTTACTTTGTTTTTTCTAAATCTTTGTATGACCTCATTGGTAACTTTTCTACTTGCCAGGATGTCACATATCTAAAATTAATAAAAACAATTTTTATAAAAGCAGTTGTAAAAACAGTACAGTAACTTTACATACCATTTTACTGAGATATTTATTATTTGTGGTTCTGGGATTAAAAAAGCCTAGCTGTAGCTAAATAGACCTTTCAAAATTAACATAGATTCCAAAAGTTGCCACTCCTACATGTAGTCTATTTTTAAAGATGACTTTATAGATGACAGTTTATCCTGGTATGTGCTCCCTACTGATCCCTTTTTTGCACTTCATTGTTGTTTTTACATCCAAAATAGAAGTTTCTGTTTATATACTGTGCCTGATCCGAATGTAACCTCTTTACCGTTGGATTAGGTACCCTATTGTTTATTTTTGCTGTCATACAGGTCCCACATGGCACACGATATATGTGTTTACTAGTTTTTCTTGTTTTTTTTAGGGATATAAGTAGGGAAATTTAAAATTTTGGACAGTTGTAATGGTTCTTTTACATGAAATACATCAAAGCAATTGGGAAAAAAAATTTCTGGGGTGGACCTTCACTTTTCCACAAGGAGAAAAACAGATTTTTTGAAATATCTTAACTTTCATCATATAGATTTTTTTAAAAACCTTCCAAAATCAACTCTCTATTGACCTCACATTGGTAAAAAATGCAACAAAGGCAGTTAGCCACTAAAATTCAAATTTATTCCTTAATACTCTCATAAAGATTCACTCATGAAAAAATTATGATATTGTGATGAAGTTTCTAACTATTGATGTGATCTCTGGCCATTTTGTAAACAATAAATAATTATGAATTTACTTGTTAATGTTAAGCTAGAAATATCTGTGCTCAATAATTGATGAATGTTTCAACATCATAAAATATATATGATGAATTGGCAAGGCTTGTAATTAGCCTACAGATAAAAACATTTGCAAGTCAATGTTGTGGCTACCCATACGTATGAAAACTGCTCATTGAAACAGGCTAAGTTTACCACCTAAAGAAAACATTTGCTATAAAAGTGCTGTATGATAAGATAGTTTCATATATGCTCGTCATGTTTCTATTCTCGACACACGTTATTGAAGCGATTAATCAACGAAAAAAAATGAAAAACATTTAAACATTCCTTTTTCCTCCGGTTATCTAATCTTCAAAAGGAAAGAAATGTTTTTATATTTTTATCACTAATGTTGTTTTGCTATTATATTTCATATCTTACATCCTTTTGAACGTAAATTAGGTTTCCTTTTTCATTTATTAGATACTAAAGTTGTTGTGTCGAGCATATACAAAACTACCTCATAATATACAAAAAAAACATAGCTAGCTAGCTGTAGCTAAAAAAAAGTACAATCCTAATCTATGAGTGCTACAATTGCAACATGCAATACTATGTGGTCTTTCAGATGCCTGAATGTCATAGCTGTTGTTTATATAAATAATGACAATCCATCACCACAGACACTCTCTCTCGCACGCACACGTCGTCTCCTCCTCCCCCACACACCCAACCAAACATGATGTGCAAGAAGGATCCTTCTTGCACCAGTTTGCTTCGCAGCATAAAAAAACTCCTCTCCTTCCGTCCTTTTCATTCTTTAAAATATGTATTCTATAAGAAATGATGAAATTAGTATGACTTACCTCCTCAACAGAAATGGAAGCATTCATTTCATATCTTCTTTTTTTCCTCTTCCTTGTGTTTACTACTTTCTTTACTACTTGTTTGTTATTTAAGATTATGATCATTAGCTTTAAAGTGTTTATAAAAGCATATCAGACAAAACATTATTACTGCGCAGTAAGAATGTTTCCTAATGCGCCCTAGACAAATTACTACTGCGCAGTAGTAATTTTATTACTGCGCAGTAAAGGTATTGTTACTGCGCACTAAGATATTTTCTACTGCGCAGTAGTTTTTATTCTAGTGCACAGTAATAATTTTGTTACTGCGCAGTAATAATTTTGCTAATGCGCAGTAGCGAAACTCTTACTGCGCAGTAGAATAAGTACTACTGAGCAGTAGAAAATTCCTTAGTGCGCAGTAGCAATTTCTTTACTGCGCAGTAGCAATATATCTTATTGCACAGTAATGCAGCAAATCCATTGTTTCAGATGTTATACTGCGCAGTAGTATATTTGCTACTGCACAGTAACAAATCTACTACTTCACAGTAGCAAATTCTTATTGCGTAGTAGCGATTATTCTACTGCGCAGTAGAAACCTTATAATAACTGCATAACATGGGTGGCAGATATGGGCTTCCGTACATTTGACGTCGTTTTAAAACAAGATAAATAAATATAACGACGATTAATACGTAATGAATATATGAAGACCTACTTCTTCTATAAAAGAAACGGGCAGGTCGATGCAGCACTGAATCTTGTAAGCAAGTCTGGCAAATGCGGAGTGCTCTCTATGAAAGAAGACACGATTAAACTTCCGGCAGAAAAACATCCAACCTCTAAGAGATGATCTACTGCACCATGGATCCGTTAACTATGTACATCCAAACATTTTTGTCGAAATCACACCTGTCCTGGTAAAACGATGTGCTTCTCTAAGAAGCTGCTTACACGAGAGCCGTACTGAACTCAGACCGGGTTGAGATTTCAGTACGGTCTGAAATCTTTTCTGTTCACATGAGATAAGTTCGGGCCGGTCTAATTAAACATGGCGGCAAGAAACAATAAAAAAACTCTGCGCATCCCAAAAATTAAACTTGGGCCGTACTGAAATTTCTGTGCTATGCTAAAGACAGGACTGAACTCATACCGGTATGAAGTTTTTGTACAGTGTCACCATGTAAATAGAAAAAAGCTCAATACCGCCGAGAGGAATGGATTTATAACTCGTATTGAAATCTCAGCCCGATCTGAGTTCAGTACGGCTTTCACGTAAACAACCTCTAAGCAATGGTGCATGCGGCCCATGAAAATTTGATTCTGATTCACAAATTCATCATACACTGAAAAACAAAGCTTTGCTCTTAAGAAAAGATCTTTCTAAGACTATGTTATGATCTTCCTCTATCTCGAATCCCTGAAAGATGCGCATGTGGTTCTCACTTCACCATACAACATGCCCTAAGTTGTCATAAAGATGGATTCATCGCAAGACGTCCGAATGAAATGAGATGTTGCCGCAAATCTCTAGGCCGAAATATGTAAAGATGTTGTATGCAAACCCAGCCTAGATCCACTAACAGGAGACGTAATAACATCTTCAAACAGACAAGATGAGGCTAGAGTCAACACAAGCTGTCGCCAAACCTCTCTAAGAAAATGCTTGTAATCCAACAAAAAATCTAAAAGTAAATGCTACAACGATCGAATGGTTCTAGGACAGTTCCCCCCCATGATACCCCCTACACGTTTTTTTTTTTATAAGCAACTGCATTTTTGGGTTCAGCCTGGGGTTGCTAAGGCCTTTTTGCAATTTCAGCTTCAAAGTTGCTTAATGGTTGCTTCATCTGTACAAATTTCAGCCTTAATTGCTTACGAGTTGCTTGTTGTGTTTAATATTTCAGCCTTAGTTGCTAACGGGTTGCTTGATGAAACACGAAATGTTATATACTTCCTTATGCCCCCGTTTTCACTTGGAAACTTTTCTTCATACAATTTATAGCCCTTGTGTAGCCGAAGATAAGTAGAAGAAGATAAATACTTCACAGTGTTTCTTGATTTTGGATAAAAAGTCTTTCGAATGTTAATGAAAATAGTCTTTCTGTCCCCTTCTTGTGGAAGACTGATCTAAGTGGTTGCTAAGTGTGTAGTAGAATTCAGCCTAAGTTGCTTACCACTCTGCCAAAACTCAGCCTAGGCAGTTGCTTAGCAGTTGCTTAATTTTTGAGCATATTTCAGCCTCAGTTTTGTAGCAACCAGTTGCTTATAAAAAAAACAACGTGTAGTAAACTGCCCCCTTGAGCATACTGAGAAACCTGAAATAACCTGGAAAAAAATCACACTCGTCTTTCCAGCAACTTTTTTTCATTACGTTCAATAAAAGTGCATGCTAATACATCTTTTCAGCCAGTAAAAAAAATGAGCAGATGAGCACCCCTTAAAAATTTGAGATCATTTTCAATACGATACAGATGATGTCGCTACGTTTCGTTTGTATCTGGATGAAGATATAAATTGGAAAAGTTTGGTGAATCTTGAATAGATAATAGGCTTATATTTATTTGAATTTTTGTCCCCCTAAAAGGAAGCTTGAAGAAACAACATCAATTGGGTTGTTGACGTGACAATGTGTACGATGCGGATGAAAAAAGAATTCTTCGGTTTAGTGAAAAGCTCAATATTCACATATCCAGTTTTGTAAGGAAGTGGAACAAACAAACAAACGATATATTTTATCTAATATATTTCAATATTTCAATTTTATATATGAAAATATGGAAATTACGCAAGATTACATTTTGCTGCAAAACTTCTGAAAGGTTTCTTAAGGCCGATTTCAACTTAGCAATTTCCGTTTGCGAGGACGAACGAAACCTACCTATGTGAGCGAACAGAAATTATTGGAGATTGTAATCAGTTCAAAAATGTTCAGATAACTCATTAGTGTGAACAGGCGATAGTAGACTTCTAGTATGTTAGTGAACGAAACGAATTTCCCGAAACGTGTGTGTTCCGGCATACGTACCAGAGCTAGAGGAGATCGGCCTTTATGAACATAACTTTCGATCAGTGCTTGAAAATGTGACTTATTTTTTAGGAATGAAGTTTTTAATTTTTAAGGCTTTTTAAGGTTGAAATTGAAAGTCAATTTAATATAAACTTATTAATAAACAGCTATCAAAAATATTTCTATTACGTCATAAACCTACAGAAACCATTTTGTTACATATATTTACAGTGTATCCCAAAAAATAAATATTTCCACACTTTGGATAAATAGGTGCGGTGGACTAGGCTGAGTTCATACAACGAATTAAGGTGGACGGGCTTCAAAAAGATATGGTGAAAAAACCCTCTCATTTTTGTGAAGTAACCGAAAATATATACACATATATTCTTTTGAATACTTGCAGAATCTGACATCGAAATGTTAAAAAAAGAAATGGAATGCACATCAAAGTAGCATTTCCTGATAAACACCAAGATCTGCTCCTTAGCAATCATGTTTTGTCCATCAAGAACGCAATATCTTTTAGCGATCATACTTCTGAAGTGGAAATTTGATTAGAAGAGAAACATACATAATATCTCTTCTTTGCTTCACAGGACAGTGGATTCAGTGGAATCAGGACAACATAGTTGAAAAAAATGTTGGTGCTTGCTAATGTAAGAAATATGACAGACTCGCCTGTTACATGGGAACCCCCCATAGGTAAGCAACCTACAACGAGAAGCAAAGCAAATACAACGAGATCATAAAACATTTTGAATGTTTTTTAATGGTTTCTCATTGGTCAATGGGCTGAGCTGTTGATTCTAAATGCAATGCCTTAATTTTTACTGACGGAAGGTTTGGGTGTTAGTAATTTTATGAAAAAGTAATAGTAACTTTTTGGCTAGTGACGAAAACTAGAAAGGACTACCTCTTTGTTGCATATCAACAAATCAATCGAAACAAATACCTGAACGACTGAGATCCCCTCATAGTTTAATCGAAAGCTTAGGCCCTTATCACACAGCAACAGAATTTTGACAATTTCTTTCGTAACATGGCCCTGTTACACTGAAAGAAATTGTTTCAAAAGATCAAGTCTTTTCTTGCTTTACATATTTCTATTATTTTTATATGAAAGACATTCATATTTTAGTTGGAAGATGACGATATGCTTCTCCACAAAGTACGAAATAGTATGTTTTTCCATACTGCATGAACTGTATTATTGAAATGTAAATTCTTTCTTTATGTTATCTCAATAATATCTGCAGTTCTGGATTATTCCTTTTGGTGCTATTAGCTGAAGACTTATTCCTCCTCGTCGAAAAGTTCTCTTAACAGAAATGTTTGGGCTAGTTCATCAAAATCAGTATTATTGTTAGAATAGTGAGTGATTTATTTGATAAAGAAAGTTAAAAAGCACTAGGCACTTACAAAACCTCCTGCGAACTACATCCCTTCCATACAACCCTCCCACACTACATGTAGCAAGCAACGTATGGCTGGAAATTTGGATGGAAAAGGTATGTTTGGAAAAAAATAAAAAATAATCTAAGTGTCAAGGAAGCTATGTTACGAAATAGGTTGACTAAGATAAGGAAAACTAATTTTTGGAAAACGTCATGGATTTTCGCACAAATCTTCATATGATAGTCAAATTTTACTGAAATAAACATGTCAGCGATTAAGATTAAGTATTCGTGCATTTATAGGGGGGTTAGTGAAACATAAATTAAGCAATATTAAGCATTTAAGAATATTGTTTAAGCAATTTATTTGCCCGCTATCTTTAAAAGTTCAATTAAAATTTATTTTTTTCTTCTTATTTTCCTATCTCTTAAGTATCTCCCCATATGATCTCCTTGTAAGAGAATGTTTCAAATAAATTGTTACTTACATTTGGTGATGACAATTTCTATTTACTTCAAGTGTCCGACACCATTAAATGCGAAAAAGCGGGCATCGAAGATGTCTCTCAGAGATGTCGATCCTTAAAGGAGCTGTTTGTTGACTGTTACTGAAACATTTTGTTTACTTTTCTTTCTATTCTCACATCTTGTCATTTGCACACGATTTGAAGAAACCATTGCATTGCTGTGATTTCGAAAGCATAATGGTCTTTTGTTTATGGTTACTACCCATTCTCAACTAAACTATCGTTGTCGCTGATCGCCAAGGTTTTTCTCTCTGAACAGGTTAGGATCTTGTTAAGTAGTCTGTTTATAGTATCTTGTCGAGCTGAACTAGTGCAGATTTATTATGATATACAAATAATTAGATTTGATAGAGATACTACACTGCTTTGTTTTTATACAAAGCTGTCTTTCATAAAATGATACCTTACAATATGTTTTGTTTTCATGATTTTCTAACTTATAAACAAAATTTATTTTCCACCTTTTATTTTGATGATTTTATATGAAATACTATCTTGTTCTGCAAATATATTTTTATTTCATTTTTTTTATTTTTATTTTATGTATATATTGCTTTCTTCGTGCAAGGTAAATTATGATGCATGCTTAATACCTGACTCAGTGCAACATCAACCCTCCTCTCTTAATACCTGCACATTATCTTTAAGGCAATCTTTTCGGGGTTTTTAAACTAATTTTGTAAACAATAAACCATCTAGGAATCTCTAGTGACACGAGCTTACTTTATTTAGGTAATGTTCAATCTGTCAAGGGATATGCTATGAATATGTCTCCTATCAAGATTGGCAAGAAAAGTGACAAGCCATTTTATAATTTGAATGTGGAATCAGCAAATAAAACCGTGCATCGTGCAGTATGTTTTTCACCAACTAAAAGAATAATATTGGACAAGGCAGAGCAGGAGCAGAAAGGTTTTAGTATATCAAATGTAAAATTAACAGAAGATGGAACTTGGTTGATAAATGAACAGTCCAGTATCAAGATTGAATGTCTTGGTTTTCAACCAACATATTAACTGCCAACCGAGACAGTAGATCAGATAATAATTGAAGTTGCAATTAACAAATCCATCAATGTATATGGGGTATTGAAATTGGAAGACATAACTTCAGTGGTGGTTGGTGGTCAAGATGTTCCAATACGTCGAGGATATGTTTGTGACCAAACCAACTTTATAAAGGATAACCCTCTGGCGGGAATATGTGAACTTGGAAAACAATGCTACATACATTCTGGCTAATATCAGGAAGTCTGTTTACAATAATGAGGCAGAGCTACAAAGCACACACGCAAGCTTGACGCAAAGGATAGTATTATTTCCCCATGTGTAAATGATTCAAATCTCACAGAAACGCGCAAGTTTATTGCAGCAAGATATGAGCATACAGCTAAGTGTTTGTTTTGCAGAGTGATAATCGACTGTAAAGGAAACAAGGATCAAGTCACATGTAACAATTGCACTGGCACATGTATGTTCGATATTACATATTATATTACTCGTATTACTTGAGAACTTGCTACTATCTTACTGTTTATGTATTTTAATCGTTCGGTTTGTGTGTTCGTTATCTAGTTTTTTAAAACCAGAAACATATATGCGCTCTGAAGAAATTCTTTGTTTCTTGTTAACCCAGCTTTCTATATAGGATTAATGTACGTGTTTTAAGAAGAATTATGCTTGCATAAACGAGTTCTATGAAGCTAATTTTCGGAGCTATCCATCAAGGGATAAATGCACTCTTAATTAATATACAAAATGTAAACACCGCGATAAAGCTTTACGGATTCTTTTCTCCATAATGGTCTTTTATTTATTTTTTATAAGAAAGATGTTGTTTTTTTACCATTCATTCGCGAAAATTTTTTCCGCGAACATTTCTGCGCTTAAGTTAGTTCATCAAAATCATGTCCACTACGCGAGGTTAAGAAAGAAAGAAAATGTCAAGAACTATCAACATTATATATCTGGTAAGTTGATGTTATGTATTTTACTACTCTCTACATTGGTGTTACTGTTATTATACAGTTAATGCGTTATTATGTAATTTTTACAAGCTTGTCAGTGATTAACGTGTTTACTCTTTTACTTATTGAAAAGCTACCGAAAAATTACGTATTGCTATGGAATTCTATCGAATAAACATGTGATTTTAGAAGGTTTTGACCGTTAGTCCGTGAAGCCGTCCTTTTATAGGGCAAAACAAATTTGGCTAAACAGATAGCCCCAATTCTTGTTTAAGTTTATATATCAACAAGGCTAGAATTTTTACCTCTGCAAAATACTTTTGCTCTGAAAACGACGGGCTGACGGTCAAATCCTTATCAAAATCACGGGCTACCACAGCAAATAGCGGGCTACATGCGAATGCTAAATGCGCCAGTACACATTTAAACATGCGTCAACTAAATTACATCCTCGTTTTCATATCCAGCCTCTCAATGATGAAATGACAATACAGGCTAAATCAAATTTGATAGACTGGGCAAATGTTAGGGAAGTGGACAAATCAAGGCAATAATCTTGAGCTTTTGTTACGGTTAAACAAATCAATATCAGCTATTATAAGAGGAGCCCGTGATTTTGCTGTTGTAGCCCGTGGCATCTTCCCGCCTAGTGGTGATCCTGGTTTATTTACGTCTAGGTTCCACCTAAAGAACCGACCTACAAGTTTCACTTAAAAGTTTTCGTCTGAAGATCCTGAGACCGTAATGCAGTAAAATAGACTGTTTATATTTCATGTTAACTTGTCCCACAAATATCAAAAACTAGGATGCTGCGTTCCCTCTGTTAACGGGCGTTCATAATTCGAAGCTTTTGCTCCCGAAAATACATTTTGCTCCCGAATTACATTTTTCTCCCAAAAATAAATTTAGAATTTCTAATAAAAGGGTGTGGGCTTTTACTGCGAATTTGCGAAAATACATCCAGTCTGAAAGTTTGGAAGGTCCTTGAACGTTCTAAACAAAAAAATATTCAAATTTATCAAGATAAAGACTTAATTGAGAGAAGACCCAAGGAGTCAACATTTGTGTTTTTCAAGGAGTCAACATTTGTGTTTTTCAAGGAGTCAACATTTGTGTTTTTCAAACAGTTAAGTACCATTATAAAGTTAAACTTATATGAGACTTTCGAACGACGAAAAATTGCTTGTTTTCTAGATAGATAACAGAACCTCTGTGTGGAATGGTGTGGAATGATGCTACTATCAGGATGATTATCAATTAGTTTATTTGAAAATAGCTGTACCACCTTAGACAAGTGGCAACATCAACAAAACAGCTAAATGTTTGAAAATACGTGAATGCAATTCTTTTCAATGATATATGTTGTAAGTGATGTAAGAAAGAAAGTCAGGAAAATTGTCACTAGAACTCATTCCACTCAAGCCCTTTGCAATTCTTCTTCCTTATATCACTTACAACATACATCATAGAAAAGAATTGCAAAGGGTTTCAATGGAATGGGTTCTAGTGACAATTTTCAGGAAAGTCAGGAAAATTTTCATGGAAAGTTCGTCAATGGATATCTGTTTATGATTTTTCTGATTATATTGATTATTTTATGGTGGATGTGTAACATACTGTTATATTTAACCTTTATATTGTCACTCCAGATATAACATTTTGAAAGAAAAATTCATCAACACAATGAATAAAGAAAAGTGGGGAAGTTCGTGCAGCTAAACGATACAACTACGTCAAAGGGTTTCAACGAAAAATGGTGATGGTGGAATTCAGGCATGATACAAAGAAGAGGGATTTTCAACCAATCAAGAACTATTAAGATTGGAGGAACACCAATCCACCGCCTGTGAAGCAATATCACTATATCACAGTAGCCAGCAAAATAAAGTCAGAGTTTTTAAATCCTTTTTTATTTTTGTCACAGCCTGGTATCGAAGTTGTGAGACTGAACCTAGTCCACAAGTAAATTGAGCGTTGTAAATATATAAAATTCAGATACCGTCTTCTACATATAGAAAACGATCTTGTTTATATCTTCCCTCCAGTTTCTTCTCCAGCAATTGTTATTATCATTTTTATTGTTATTATCATTATTACTTAGAATTATAATTGGGAAGAAAACTTTGTCAAAAAAGTAAGTCACTGCTATATAATACATTAAAATTAACATTTCCTGAAATTTCAGGCTAACTGAATAAAAGCAAATTTCATGTGCAGATTTTTCTTTCCACTATTTTTGCAACTGTTCAATAACAGTGACTAACTTCCAATACAAAATTTTGTACAAAATTATCTTTGGTTAGAATACTGAACTAGTTTCTTATTTGAAGGACTTGCATGTTGTAATATCAATTAACAATTCGTTTTGTTTTTTACTTTTAGTTCCTGTAAAGTAAACCCATATTAGAATAAGTTGATTATCCAGTAGAGGCATACTGTTGAATCAAATCACAATATAAAATACATGTATACCAGTAGTGGAACATAAGGCTTTCTCGTTGGGCAAGTAAAAATCTTCCTTGCGTGCCCAATCGGGCAAGTGGAAATTTTGAGACATTAATTACATTTTTGTTTCCTATAGAAATTTATAAATCATCAAATTGTAGAAAATTATTGTTACATATTACTTGTGAACGAATCTGTGAATATATTGTCTACTATATATACTCTTATCTCAGTTACAAACGATATCGCGATATACACTCGATGACTAGTACGTTCGTCATATTGAAAATAAAGTTAACAGTACGATTGCACGGTAGACGGCATAGCATAAATATATGATCGTGTAAACATTGCACTTCAGAAGTTGAATGGTTAATACATACCAACCTTAATAAATAGCTGCAGAACATCTTGTCTGTTGGTAAAGAAAATCATAGGGAGAAAAATCATTGTTTTTCTAAGGGTACCGATGTTAACACATCGAGTAAAAACTCTACCTCATGTATAGAAAGTGGGTCTGCGGGAAGGATTAGTAACTTTTTTCAATACGAAAATTCCACGAATCACTTTTCAAAAGTTAAATGAAATGCTGAAAAGATGTTTTTGCGAATAAAGTAAGTAAAGTCGGTAGCAGTTGTTAAGAGGAAGTTTTATAGAAAGTGCTTAAATTTTGAGCAAGTGAAAATTCAATCGGGAAAGCAAAATTCGTAAACACTTGCACGATGGGAAGGCTCGAAATTCTTATGTTCCATCACTGTATACATAACATACAGACAAATTCATATTTATCCAAGAAAATAAAAACAAATTCTGGTTTCCATCATACATCAAGATGTCTTGCTACTAGTCTCAAAGCATTAAGTATTTCAACCAACTGAAGACTGAAGACGTCTCAAAGACAACCTAAGGCCATTTTAAAGTCGTATTTTCCACCCGTCTAAAAAATACAGCCACAGTGATTTATAATAGACTTCCAAACTTGTCTCCATTGACCTACATAATTATGTACACTGAGACAACATTTTTTCATGGCTTATACAGTTCCACATACATTAGAAAGCAATATATATTGAGTAACGTGAAATTCATCATATAAAATAATAAAGTTACCTGCATGTTAGTCATGGTTATTGGTTAGTATGGGTATCAAAGTCTATGAACATAAACAATGTGAAAATGAATTTCTTCAACTGGCTTTGAAGCAACATTTGGGCAAAAACAATATTTCAATATTTAGGCCGTTGTTTGTTAGTTAGTTAGTTTCATCATCAAACGCGCACATGGTCACGATAACTGCTAATAATAACGCACAAAAGTTTATTATCAAGACTTTTTTCCAAAAATAAAATAAAAAAGTGTCAGTTTTTATTAAATTAAAAACAACGTTGAAGATTAAACTGTAATATGCAACCCAAATTATACTAAAAAGCTGTATTGAAACTTTCTTGTAGAATAAGTTACAGTAAAATAATAAATAATAAAAATTAAGTGCACGCACCACCGTGATATTAGCAACGTGTTCGAGGATGAACCTCTATAAAATTAAGTGCATGCACCACCGTGATATTAGCTACGTGTTCGAGGATGAACCTCGATAACTAACAGCCTAACGTTGCGATGATTACTTTTGGAAAAAGAAGACTTTACATGAAACGAATGACCAGATAAGGATTTAAGTTGACACTATCTGTTCAGAAAATAATATTCTTTCTATGCTTCCTTCAGATAGACAGTGGCAAAAAAGTTAACAGATGCTAACAGTACAAAACTACTCTTTAAAAAATAGAAACCCTATAGGTACAAGAGGGAAGTTTAACTTCTATTGATTTTTTTGTGATAGTTAGGACCAGGTTGATGTTCAGCTTTACACTATCTTATTCCTTTCAAAATTAAGTTTCATAACCCAATTTCTATGATTCCACAGTAGCTAACAAAGATGGATGGATGGTGAAGATAATATTTTAGAGCTTAGACTTTCTCCTTGTTTCATATCTCTCATAGGCTTTTGCTGTCTTTGTCAAACGGTGTAAACTGGTAATTTTCCATACCCAATCTTTTGGGAAAAATCCTCCTTTTCTGGTTCCAACTCGTACAATGGGTTTTCCCTAAAACCGAAAAACATAGAGAAACATGACCAACTGATATGAATCCAAATAAGTGAAAGTGGAAAATTGAAACATGATCTCATTTAGAATAATCAACAATCAACATAATCAACATCTGCTGCAATGAATGCAAAATCATTAAAAACTCTTAAAAAAGCATTTAAATAAATTTTCACGCAAGTTGCAAAATATGGAACAAAATTATGGAATTTAGAGACGGTTTAGAGAATATTTTCTTTGTAATGTACCTTTGCAATGTACCAGGAACATCTTGATCACTAAATAAAGAAATTGTATTAAATATATCAGGATAAATTAAAGAGACTGACCCGCTCATTTGACAGGTAGCTCAATGAGCGGGTCAACCCCTTTAATGCATTATGAGCACATAAAATGATTGAAGAACAACCAACCTTTCAACCATTTCACAGAATTGTACTGTTCCACCATACTCGGTAAATCCAGGGATTTCAAAACTGTTGTCATACATTCTGTATCTCCTAAAAAGTACCATTTTCATCTGAATCAGTATGAGATGCACAATTACTCGATTCTGATTGGTTTTAATAGGGTGTGCAATTACAGTGTAATTGTACGCTGCACTCGCAAATATTTACATCAGAAAATTTTTATTTACAGACCAGATCGGTCACTAGTATTAAGCAAGTTAGTAAAATCGTTTGGTATTAGCTTAATTCCTTCCTGATGGCTTTCAGTACGTAAGAATCTGGTCTGCAATAGTGACTAACTGAAAAGTTTAAAAATCAAAAGAAACGGTTAACAAAAAAAACAACGAAGGTGTGATAACTTTTTTTATTTTATTTTATCAATCATCATTACCTTATGATGTCACTGAGTGTACAGTTGTTGAATATTTTTCTGTTGTTAAGTATTTTTTCGAATGGAGTGAAAAACGTAAACATTCGATTCGTTGATCAAAATATTCAGAAATATCCACCTGGTTTCTCTAAACTTCAAAAACATGAACACTAACTTTCGACCTCCGGACTCGTTAAAAATTTCACGTTTTTTACTTACTACTCACTCGTGAATTTAACTGTAATTGCACTCACATCCAGTGAATTTAACTGTAATTGCACTCACATCCAGTGAATTTAAATGTAATTGCACTCACATCCAGTGAATTTAACTGTAATTGCACTCACATCCATGTGATTAATAGTACAAATATAAAAAACAGTTGCTAAGTAACACACTATGATTAAAATGATTTATTCATTATTTCAACACCCCTCAAATTTACACTTATTAATGTGAATGGCGTAGTCAATTTCTAATGTTTCAACTAGATTTCTAGTTTTCATTTTTAACTATAACTCGATAGACTGAAAAACAAGAAAAATCAAATCGTCAGTGGGTTGGGAATTCTATGCTTTTAGTAGTTCTCATATAACGCTAGGAATAGCATAGAATAGAAGAAGAAAATAAAACCTTCTTGTATGTTCCCTTTTATGGAAATCAAGGTAGCGAATTCCATATAGTATCAAATTTAAATTTATCAACTAATGCTGATAGAATTACCTGTTTACTTGCTGCCTTCGCTTTATCAACCACACCACAAACGTAATAAGCAGTAACCCTATGCCAACACCAATACCAATACCAACCTTCCTTGCTGTAGATGAACTATGTCCTTTTTTGATGTTAGGAACAGTTACATAATTAGAACTAGAAGGAACAGGCCAGGACACTTTTGATGATCGCCTTTCATCTAATGAAAATTAGAAAGTTAAAAAAATTGTCAGAAGAAAAGATAGAGCAACAATGAATTTGATGATGGCCATTGGAACGGATGGCAAATAAACAATATTAAAAGTTCAGCATCTCTTCTTAATACCTCGGGCAACATAAAGCGTCTAGTACTTCTATCAAATTATATAGCCGATTGGTTTTCTTTCAAAGAGCAACAAGAAAAAGCTTTGTTAAGTGGCCTGACGAATTTTTAACAAATTATTTGAATTTCCTTCTCCACACTGCATCTTAAACCATCCTTATAATCACACAATGAATAAATCCTAATAAACTTAAATTCTTGAATTCTATACTTTTTGATAGGATAGACACGGTTAATAATACTGTTTCATGCAAATAAAGTTCATAGAAAAAACTGGTTCCGAAAGTAGCAGCAACGACAACAAAGGAAAGCCATTTAAATGTTGAATCGACTTTCTCATTGTGCACCTACATTGTCATGTGACTATTTTCTTGCAATCATGAATACAATGTTTCCTTTAAGCATGCTTAAAATAGGACATCGTTAAATCAGTTATAAGAATTCAAAGGAATCAGTTGAATCCTGTGTGTACCATAATGTGAACAGATATAAGCTGATTCGAAATACTTTTTGATAAACCATTACCTTGTGTGCTTGAGGACTTAAAAGACAAACTGCTGCATGACAGCTTCTTTGAAGTGGTTCTGATGTATAAAGACGCATGCATTATTTCTGAAGATGATATAGCATTTTTCTCAGACAAGAAACGAACAGACACTGTTGACGACTGATTACCAATCACTAATGTTTGAGTATCAGCATATACAGTAGAATAAACCATTTTGCTGCTTGAATTCAAATACACTGTTTGGGTAATGTTTCGTGAATATATTTTAGTTGCATTCGCAAGTTTTACTGCATGAGTTGTGTTCTGATCTAACAAATTCACAGAATTTTCACTGAATACACCTCTTGTTGATGCTTGCACAGGAATATATGTGACAAATGATGAACCAAATGTTAGTAAACTTGTTAAAAGCATTGTTGATGTCAACATGTTCAAAACTGAACTTGAGCCTTTGCTCATTAAATGTTCGGACATCCTTGATGGAAGTCTTGTTATATTAACCGTGTTTGGCAAATAAGTTATTGTCTTTTGTGGTGAAATTACATATCTCTCAGTTGAACTTTGCAAAGGTGTTACTTTCACAGTGGAGCTTCTTGATGGCATGAAGAGTAATATGGAACTAGAAGAAATCCTTGTATTTAACACAAAGTTTGTCTTGGATTTCAAAGAGGGACTCAAATGATGTGTGGAAGTGGACTCTTTTAGTCTATATGTTTCTGGTTGAATCGTCATCGCTGTTACTTGTACATTGGAGGTAAAAGTGATGTCTTCGTCAGTATCTAATAAAAAGAAATTGAGATAAAAATTAAAAATAACAGCCTATGAATGTCTTATTATTAGTTAGTCCACAAGTATAATTCATGACACGATTTAATATAATTCTAATTATCTGTCATTTCATTTAAAATCATTATGAGGTGCACAATTACTAAATTCTGATTGGTTAACAGGGTATAACAGTTAACAGTATAATTTAAAGGGGATGTTAACACAAACTAGAAGTGCGTGTGTGCAAAAGGATTTCAGCTGATCATGTGGCCTTACATCAAACAACTATTGATACTACTTAATTACTATTACGAAACATTTTTCCAAATAGTTTTTAGTGATTTGTGACAAACATAAAAATGAAAACATCAAAAACAGAGAAATTTTTTCACAGAGAAATTTCGAAAAATTCCAAATAATATTAACAAACAAGTTAACAGGTTTCGTACGCTGAAGGATATTGTAAACAAGTAAAACTTGCAAACAGCATAAAATAAATAAAAAAAATTAAAAAATCAAGCAGGAAAATTGAATTGTCCTGCTTTTCCGAACAAGTAAAACATGCTTTTGGTATATAAAGTATAAAAGTATAAAAGTATATGTAATGCACAGAAAAGAATCAAAAACATAACTATTACATGTTTGTTGTGAACATAAAGAGAAAGTCTATTATATTTAATACCTGGAGCACAATTGCAATATGCAATATATACTAGGAAGGAGATAAATAATAATTGCCAGTAATAAAAACTTTCAGAGAAACAAATTAATGTTAAAGGATGAAAACTAGTATGCAAAATGTACAAAAGTCTGTGCAATCAATATATGTCAGCAAAAATATGTCGTCAGGGACCTGGAACCAAGCCAGGGCAACCATGACAAATATTTTTTCAGTTAAGTCATACATATATTTTTCACTTATGTCACTACATCACCAAAATTGCCTGAGTTATTTACGGATTTGTCAACATTTTTTGTTGTTGAACTCTATGACGTGATAACTGTCAAACTTTAGATGGTAATATCTCTGGAACAAAAAGTACTTTTGTGAAAATGTAAAAACTTCTTTTCATTATTTTTGAAGGTCTTTTGAATAGGACAAAAAAAAGTTGATTTTTAGGGTCAACTCTAACGTTAAGATATTTAATAATACAGACCAAATCAATCACTAATATTCAGCAAGTCAGTAAAATTGTTATGTATTAACTCTTCCACCTTATTCACTTCATTCACTACAGAAGAATCTGGTCTGCAAATCAGAAAACATTGTATCGTTTCATCCATGAACACTTGTTATATACAAATACATATTTTTATACATTGTGTGGTGATCACATATGTGGTGCTCAGCATCAGCATGTGCTCCTTCCAAACCACCCCCAAAATATTTATATATGTTATTTTATTATAAGTGTTTACTGACAACCTCGTGTAAAATGAATAGATTGTGACATTAATTTAGATTATCACTGTAATGTGGTAGATATGTGCCATGAGAAGAAACAAACTCTTTTTCAACAAAGTAATGAGTTATTATGATGAAAATGCATACCATGATAGGAGGTTTAATGATGAACTAGATGGATGTTGGGTAGTAATTAGATGGATGTGAATGATGAATGAGATGGATGTTATGATGGCAGATGACAGACGATAATACTACTGGTTTAATGAACGATATTATAATGAACTTACCATTAATTGCAACACACATCCCTACACAAATCATGGGAAGCATGAACGGTATAATCATTGTCTTTTAGCCTAAAAAAGAATGAATCAGAATAAATCAAAAAGAAACATTTTGAAAATAGATTGCTATAGATAGCTTTTTTAAAGTCTATATTGAGGGGAAAACGAATCACAAACCTTTTTACTATGGTTGTTTCTTGTTTTAATAATTTTGAAGAAGTAGTAGAAAAAGTTGTCAATGATTTTAATATATTCTTTCTTTATCGAGGAGATTAAATGTCCCTCCTTCAACTAACACAACAAATGTACTTTCTTTTTTCTTTATTTTCTGTCTTTTTTTTATATGCATCCGATGGAACCAGCCATGGACAGATTGTCATTCTAATAATAAAAACATAATAAATTGAGATAACAAAGCTTTACCATCTCCACAAAGTTATAGGGTGGGTTGGGAGTTGGGCTCGGTGTGCATCACAATGATGACATTCCACTGGTTCACAACATTCAGGTCCAATTGAGTGTCAACTCCACAGAGATAGTACATGCCATGTTTCATAGTAAGGGATCCTCCCAAAAAGTTTGGCCTAATTCGTTTTTTTCATTTTTGGCTTTAATTCGCTCCAAATCGTCCTTGGATGTGCTTGTATTTGAAAATATTCGATTTGAAATTGTAGCAAAATTGACCTAAATTTGACCTTGTAACCATTCCTTAAGCAACGAAGAATTTCTTACTTTCGTTCCAAATTTGTCCTAAATTCGTCCTAAATTTGCTCATTGTTTGATTTAAACTTCGGTGTTAGAAAGAATTTTAAAATATAAATTGACTCACTCGTGGTCATTTAATACCGATTTGGTGTGATTTTAGAAAGTTGAATTTTGCTGTGGATGAATAAAGATTATTCCACGAACAAAACTTTGGACATAGCAACCGTGTTTCACATGAAAAAAAAAATTTGTTGAAAAGTTTAATCGATCAAATTTCAACAATATTATACTGATTATTTTTGCAAATTATAAGAGTTTATACTTCAGCACCAGAAACAAATTATTCCAACAGATATGTTTATGAAAGCATTCTACTCTATCATTCTAAGCTTTCATACTCAAGGGAATTGACATGGCTAAACACACCTTTATCTTTAAAGCTATGTTTATATTCAGGCAATTATCTGACAAAGAATGAAATTCAATCACAAAAAAATATTTTGGATAGAAAAATGCCTTGATTTTAAAGTTGAATATCTTTTGACCAGGGTACTTGGATTAATAATAATTTCGAAACTATGTCTAAATTTTCATTTCTTACTAAATATTTTCTGAGTGGAAATGCAGCTTAAGAAAAAGAAAAAACTGCAACTCTTTTGATCGGATGAAAGTTTCCAACGAATTTCGAATCGAACCAATTCGTTGCACGTGTTGAGTTGAGTTCAATCATTTCAAAAAAGATTAATGGAACACAGAACTGGTAGAATGACAGACAGATATTTGAATAAATTTCCTCAATATTTGTGTATGAAAAAGCTTGATTCTATTCTGAGTTTTTATTCTCATAAGATTTATTGTTATTTTGTGTCTACTTAATTTGAGATTTGTTGAGACTTTGGAATAAGAAGGAAATGAAAAGATTATTGAGCATCAACAATATTATTTAGACATTATTATTATATAACAGATTGATTTTAAAGTAGTCGTTTTATACTGAGTCTATGCAAGTATATAAACATTGATTTCTGAAAATCTAGGGGCTTATGTAAACATAATTATTCTACGGTTTCACGATGATTTCAATACCTGACACCCTTTATGCAAACTGCTCTTATGCAGACTATTAGTGTGAAATGGCTTATGAAATAAATAATTCAATAAACTTGATCAACAAAATAAATACTAATTATCTAAGAATTCTAAATAAGACTGTGTTATCAAGTATATACTGTATGAAATGAAATAAATTTTCTCCAAAAATTCTATATTTATATATATTCTGTTATTATATACACGTATCAACTTAAAACTTATACCATTTTGTAGACCTGATAGCCTTGAAAAGCTTCTGCTATGACCAAATCAAAAAAAGTTAATTTAATGAACTGCCGATGGCGAAGTTAATTCTTACAGAATTTTTGAAAACGTACTGTTATTCACTTAAATCTTATTGTAGACTTTCTACATTTGGAATTGACAACTTCGTTGATGCCTTTTATATCATCATAATCGCCTCTAAACAATTTCCTGGCCCTGCTCAAAATTTCTCCCAAACGTTTTGGGGATAGAGCGTTCATTGGCATCCGGCCCTTCCTGGAACCGCCCTTCACACGTGAAGCTGCCAATTCCTCCAACATGTAATGTTTCCCTAGCTCTCGTTTGATATACTTAATGCACCTATTGTTCGTCACGTCTTTTCTCTTCCCCGCAGGTGAAATGATATTTTGGTCGATTCTTTTGTAGGGTTGATCATCCAGTGTTAAGAAGGGTCCTGATAATGGTATTTCGGGGATATTGAAGTCTGGGCTGGTAAAGTTAGAAATCGGTGGGATATAGGTGCTGTCAAAGGAGTCAGATAGGATTTCAGATGAGGTGTTATAACAGGATATGACATTATGATAATTGGTTTTCATCAGGGGATAGCGGAATTAAAATCAGCTTCGCAGATGAAGCATCGGTTTGCAGGTGGTACGTGGGAGATACATCCTTTTTCTTTTTTCTTTTGATGAGTGATTCGATCTTATGGACTTTCATGGACAAAGAATTGATCCCTTTGTGATTTTCTTCGCATTTTGATTTGATGAAGTTAACATTCACATTCAACTTCCGAAGATCTTCTAATATCAAAATCGATGTATCTTGGTATTTTGGTATCTTACTTTGGTTTTCACCTTCATGTTCTTTCTCTTCATCCTTATTTTCGTTTTCACCTGCATGTTCTTCATCGTTATCATTATCTGTTTCTCTGATGTATTCATACTGGCAGGTCAACCTGCATTCAGTTGTTACCTAAGAGATATCAATCGATCGTACACACACGCCAGGCAGTGTTTTACCTACTTGTTGTACCCTATTTTTTCTAATTTTAATATTTGTACCAATAGCTTTGCATATTAGGGAAATCTCTTCCTTTTTTACCTTTAGCTGAAAGTTTGGAAAATCTTTATGCAGCACTTCTTTTAATCTAATAACTAATATTTGTGTTTATACAAGATGTATTCCGTTTTTGCAGTATTTAATGAAATTTTATTAGCGTAAAGCCAACTCAAGAGCAATTTCAAATCAATGTTAACTCATTTACATAGTTGTTTAAGATCTTTACTACAATTGAGCAAATTTGTACCATCAGCATAATGAAAAATGGAAGAAAACTTGACTAAATTATGCATATCGTTTGCATCATCATATATATGAGGAACAGTAAAAATGCCCCAAGGTGAATAGGTCCAAGGTAAGTAGGATTTAGCATTTACATAAAGATGGCTTCCACAATGACTGGAGTGGCTGCTACAGATAAAAACTTAATTTTTCACGAAGTTACCCTGGATCTTTTTATGCTCTATACTACTTCTCTTTCATTTCGTTATTCTGTAATCTTAATTTTTGTGATAAGTGTTTTGTGATAATTTTTGTGATTGCACAAGTGATTAATTACTCACTGATGATACAGTGTCATATCAACCTCATTGTTTTTCCCCTGCTTTCTCTATTATAGCTTTGACTTAACTTTTAGCGCAAGTAGCTCTTGCTTTTTTTTTACGCAAACCATTTAATATAGTGGTTTATATTTTTAATTGTGCATTGATGCAATGTATTTTCTTACCCAGATTGACGTACAGGCTTATGCCACAAATACGTTCAATTTTAAAATCTTCGTTGTATTACATCACATATTATGTATTACGACTACATCAATTTTCCTTATTTCGACCACTGGTACCGTACAACGTGACCAGCCCAACAAGATTTCCCATTTTAGCAGCTTGGTTTGGTGCGCTGCGCACACTTCTTGGGATCAGATATTATTTATTTGTTTATTTATTACATCCATTAGCCTTCGTTTGAAGTTCTTGCAAAGTAGGGCAATCAGACTTCAACAAATGAGGGCTTAGGTGGAAGGCTACATTCATAGGCAAGCGAGACAGGAGCGCAACACAACTGAACACTAACAACACCAACCACTCGAAGTGTATATTTTCTGTGATCTTAGACTACATCGTATTAACATGGTATTTATAATATTACTTGTCTTCGTTTTTTTAAATCTGTTTCATAGATTAAAAGTCACCTAGTTGTGAACTCCACTGCACTTAAGCATCTTTTGTTTTGTTTTTGTCCAATTCAATTTTTTGTGTACCAGCAGCAGGAGAGGAGAGAGGAGCCAGAGGAGAGAGTGAAAGTCAGGTTAAATTTCCGACCCTGGTGGTGAAAATTACGTTTAAAAGTCGCTGTTTGTAAAATTTCTTCAGCATTGTCTCATGATAAAACATAAACAATTTTAAAAACGTTTTCCTCTGAAAAACCCAGGCCGAAAGAAATAGAGAGTGCCTGCTCCCCTTCTTACCTCTGTGCCACTCTTGCCACTAACTGCAACTTTGATCATTCCTTTCGTTCATTTAAAGACAACAAATCAAACAAAACTTATCTTAAAGTATAGACATTCAGCTTTCATTATGGAAAGTTTCGGAGTGAATCAACTAATACTTACTACTGATTTATAGGGTAAACCCTAACATCTGGAGTCGCGATCATCGTGAAAAAATTATTAAAAATGGCGACTTCAAAAAATAAATGCTTCAAAATACGGTGTAATAAATAACGGAACAGAATGATTCCTTGATATTACTCTGCTGCTTTGAATACTGCCAACATATGAAATTTTATCCATGCAAACAGTTTTCCTGTATTTATCATGTATGTGAGTAAATCAACAAAAGTTTACAATAAGGTAATTCTGTAACCACATGTCCTTTCTCCGCTATAGCAACAAAAATTCTTGTTAACATTGATTTCAGCTTGATTATTTATACAGTTAAATCTTTCTCACATACGTTCAATTAGCTCCAAATCATAATCACTCGTAGATTCACCATTCAAGAAAACGTGAAACTTGTTTTATAAAACTTGCCACACAAAGGGCCTGTAATAATTAACAAATACGCCATACTTTACTATTCGGAATTTGATCACACGTGAATGATTAGAGTGCGACGCACTGATCCGAAAAATAACAAACATCATAATAATTTCTATCACGCATAGTCATTATTTAAAAAAAAAATTCTAATGACTGTGTAGTGATGATACGTTTTTCATTAGTCCCCTGTGCAGGCTCACAATTAGCACAATTCCCATCACGTGTCTGTTTTTTTCGATTAAAAGTTGACTTGTTGAGACTGAACTATTGTTTTCTAAAAAAACTAAGCTGATAAAAATATGGCTGCCTTCAATTTGTAAACAGCATCTATTTTTTATAAGCCTGTGGTTGCCGCTTATCTGCAGAATCAAAGGGGCAAGCAGTTACATTGAGAGAAAAGGGATTAAACTTTTAGTATGAACATCATATTCTATAAAATTTTGTTATTAACATCACCTTTGATGAAAGCAAAATTAGTTAGGGGAAAGAGGAACAAGTTAGCGGAATGAGGACCATCACCCCGATGATGTTTGCGATAGCAGTATTTATTACCAATCTTATTCTGTTTGTTTATTCCTCTTGATTTGAAATCTAGAATGACCAATTGTTCTGCTAAATCCAATTAGTTGTGTTTTCTTGTTCGCAACAAAGAATTTTGCACCATTAAAATTAAAGTTAGCGATAAGGGGAGCAGACACTATTACAAGTTAAGTGGTGCGGAACTTATAATTAAACAACAATAATTAAGAGAGAGAGAGAGAGAGAGAGAGAGAGAGAGAGAGAGAGAGAGAGAGAGAGAGAGAGAGAGAGAGAGAGAGAGAGAGAGAGAGAGAGAGAGAGAGAGAGAGAGAGAGAGAGAGAGAGAGAGAGAGAGAGAGAGAGAGAATACACACTATTTTGCATCGCCAAAAAAAACAAATCATGACCATAATTGTTTGTTTTTATTTTAGTCTGATCACACTATTCTTCTCGTGCAACCAAGTAACAAGTTGGAAACAAGGACCTACTCAGATTTTGAAACTTTAAATGAATGCATGGAAGGTATATATTTATCTCTGGTGTAGCCTTTGTGCCATGTATAACTATACATTCTATTCCTTGCTATTATTAAGAATTGCCAAGAATAATTAAAACAAGTTCTTATAAATCTAAACCAAAAATGTTATTTCTACTTAACTTGAATAAGTATTAAAGGAGAACTAACGGCGACATGACAAGTTGATCTTAAATTGTTCATAGTAATTTTTCTCGATAACATTACCTGGATCGGCTGGAAATTGACAAAGAATATCATTCTCCCTCTCATATTTTGTGAGTAATCCTGTTTGTTAGAAAAAACTCTATGAAGTTTTTTCACGACGATGTTTTGTAAACATTCCTCCTACATGGATTCTCGCGGTCGTGGCATTGAATCATTTCAAAACTTTGATGTAATAGATGTAAACCAGGTATTATCGCAATCAATCATGCATACAATGAGAATTATAATATTCGATAAACATGACTAGTGTTTAGAATAGTGTTTATCAACAGAAAAAAGTGAAAACTTGAATGACATAATTTAATAACAAAAATTAATTAAATGTTTGTTGACAGTTTCTGTCTATACACATTACTATTCCTTTAAAATTTAAATGTATAAATCCACATAATACCCTTGGTAAAACTTCCTTTTTTTAGACGTTTTCATGAATATTTAAAATGAGTTTAAAAAATTTCTGACATCTTGTCCTTAATATTTATTTTAAGAATTTCAAATTTCGCACACATCTCAGGACAAGTCTGTGTTCATCATTTTACTTTATACCTTTTGAAATTTCTGAACCCATGTGGTTTGTGTCTTGATAAGATCTTAGTAATTAAGTAAGTTAGTAACTGGAAGTTTTAAGTTCTTAGGCTTCCATCTGTAGTGGTTGGCTATTCTGCACGCCGACTTGCAAGTAGGAAGTTCACTTATCACCAGAGATACGTATAGCATTGCTCTAACTTGCTAGAAGGCCATTTTACAGGCAGTCGATGGCTTCAAATAAGCTGGTACGCTGCTGTAAAAGCACATAGGAATATGGGACATGACTGAGACTCGAACCTCAGCAGTTTCACTCAAAGTTTCTATCCCCTACAGCATCGCTGCACAAGAGCTTTTAACATTTCCCCTTTTTTTTAGGTGTATGCAAGATATATGAAGAACATTTGAAAAGAACATATCCAAACAGCCCATCAATAACATACGACATTAGTCAGTTGTTCGATTTTATCGATAACTTAACAGATCTCAGTTGTTTGGTGTAAGTCTTAACATTGGAGGGCTGTTTCTATTTTTGTGATATTTTGCCAGTTTACCACACTAAACACATCAAAAACAAGAATAAGGAATGTATGTTTGGAACAATATAGTATTGAAAATTACTGTAGTACATGATTTAGTAGTGATGTGGTTTGAAGTAAATTTTACTTGATATGTTTTTCTCGTAATTCTTTTAGCCTGAACAAAAGCAAGCAGATGTATGAGCCTAGAGGGAAATCATACATTAAAGACAGAATTTATGATATGCTTCGTAACCAAGCTGGGAAATAAGACATGAAGTACTCACATTATCTATGGATGGATGGACATGTTGGGCAATGTTTCAGCGCTACTCTATCCATTTTTAATTCTCAAAAACAATGGGTAGTGGGCAAATTTATTTGTGATACTGTTGGACACATTTGAGACATAGTATTTGACCGATACATATAGTTGTAATTATTAACTTACAAAATACTGACCAGGGTATAAATACCTTGGGTTGTTGAAAAATTATTGAGCATGCCAATCTTCCCCCTCCTCCCTTTTCTAGTGGTGTTTATTTTATTGTTTTTTTTATGTAATTTAATTTTCTTGGAAGAATAATTCTAAAGTATTCGTGCATCTATATGGCAGGCTTAACGTTGTTTGCTATTGTGTTTAGTTATAAATTTTAAAAACATTTTTTCTAACATGGATAAAATACTATGCGATTTTTTGCATATTTCGTTTTTGCTTCCTGCATCATTCCTCAAAATCTCTATGTTGTATTCTAATGTTAAGTCATCAACATCTTTAAGAGAATACAGCTATGACTGCCTATTTAGCTTTTTTTGCAGCAAAAAGAACTCACCAACAATAGTAATAATTCTCAAGTGAAAGATCCTTTGTACATGTGCTTAATGATCCAGAAAGCTCCAATGTTGGTATAATGACATAATGATGAAACTTTCGCCACAAACATTTTTACGAATTGGGAAGACACTCATAAACCAACAACGCTGGTACAAGAGAGATGTGACATTAATTGGCGTTCCATTTAGTGGTGGACAGGTATTTGTATTTCTTCCCAAATCATTCTTGTTAAATATCAAAAATGTTCCTTTACCTTCATCACCAACCACTTCTAGCCAGTATGTTTTTGTTCTTCTTATTTCAGTCAGTTTAGGATCTCAGAACTTTGTGCTTCGCAATGATCGCAATGGTCATCACAATGCATGTTGTTCTGTGTATAACTTTGATTTGTTTTGTTTTATTGAAGATAATTATTTTCTGCTGCCTGTTTCTTCAGTCTAAAAGTGGAGTAGAGCAAGGCCCCGAGGTTCTCCGAAATGCTGGAATAGTTGAAACTATTGAAGCTCTAGGTGAGTAGAGGTTGCTGTTATTTGAGATGCTAATAATACTATTGTAACAACAACTGTTTTTGTTCTTGATTGTATTTAGGAAGGAAAGTGAATGATTTTGGTGATGTTGAGATCCCATTGTATTCATCAGAAAACCCTGTTATCGAATACCACAATGGCTACACTGTCAAAAATTCAACAATATGCGGGAAGGTTTCCCATAATGTATGTAAACACACGAATTAACCGTGCATGTAGAATCGGAATCTTGTTTTGGCAATCAGACTTGATCATATACATCTTTTAGGTGGCTGAAGCTGTTGAAAAGGGAGCAAAACAGGGAGATATATGTGTTACAGTTGGCGGAGATCACAGGTAGGTATCCAAGGAACACAAGACTTTCCTTTCACATTCACTTTTTTCTGATCCAAACTGTCTGTTATTTGGTAGCTTGGAACCAGTGTGATGCAGTGTATATATTGTAAACTTTAAGTAGCTGAGGATGGAAGTATGACTTCCAAAACTGGGTTGAGGTCTGTCTGCGTCTGAATTAGGGTAGTGGCATTGGGTTGGTAGCGCATTATGGAGTTTACATTGTTTTTTCCAGACTGAAAAATGCTGTTTAATTTTCTAGCATTGCAACTGGGAGTATATATGGACATCAAAAAGCCAGAGGGAATATCTGTGTATTATGGGTAAATAAGGACTCAGCTCAAATCAAAATTTGATTGGTTACTTCTCCATGGGTGCACTGTTAGAATTGATTTGATTTGATGTTTTGTACAATAGATCGATGCTCATAATGATTTGAATACGTATCAAACTTCACCCACTGGCAATATGCATGGCATGTGTTTATCGTTTTTACTTAAAGGTCTTCCCTATGTATGTATACATTTTCTTCAGAATACGTAACCTATAGATAATGACTACCGTTAATTCACTGTGATCTTGTGATCTTGTTGATTCTTTTCGTACTGGCTTGATCTGGTAATGCATTTGCCCAAACGTTCGTAGTACGCCGACTTGTTTGTATGGTTCTCAAACTCATTCTTCATTGGCACAGTCATATGGAAAAATTGACAAAAGTGTATACCGTCCATACCCAGTGGGCAAAAATCTTCAATAAGGCTCTGTGGAGGAGTGTTTTTATTGAAACAACAGGCTATATTGCTTGCCATTCCTATACAAACTATTTTATTTATTTTCATAAAGGCTACAGATTTGCCAGGTTATGAGTGGGTGCAACCTTGGTGAGAATTAACTTTTCGGTCACTTTTGATCCTGTTTGATCAAAGTTATTTTCTTCTAACAGTACTACTTTGATTGTTTAATTATTATTTTCAGTCTGTCACCATTTGATGTAGCTTACATAGGTTTGCGTGATACAGACCCTGGAGAATAGTAAGCTAACTCGTCTTCTACAATGTTTTAAACAACTCATACACAACAAACAAATACCTAATTCGACGAATTTTATTTCATCCTTTCTTAGAAAACTATGACTTGAAGAATTTATGACAGAAAAGACAAAACCAACATAACATTACCGACTAAATTGCAACAGACTTGAAGACATCTGTTATATTGTGTCTTTTTTTTTTTGTTCAGTACACTAACACAAGAACTTGGTATAATAACCTTCTCCATGCACGAAGTGGATCGGTATGGAATATCTACTGTTGTTGAAAGAGCGATAGAATCCATTAATCCAAGGTTTGAAATTTTATTTTTCCTTACGTGAAATCTCGTTGACCAACCAGAAGTTCGTTACCATGTCAATGAATGGTCATTCTGTCTATCGTTGGAAGATTTTGTTTGTCCCACCAGTATTGTTCATAAGTGAAGAGATTTATCATGTTATGGACCTGATGATTTACGTTGGGCTATGTTTCGAGAGAACCTTTTCTCTTATCATCGGTCAAGTTATGAATGGGAAAAAGTTGTTATATACGATTAAAGATCGTTCATTCGCGTTACTTTTAACTGTGTATGTATTTGTTTTGGCTAGGTTAGACCGGCCAATTCATGTCAGTTATGATATCGATTCTTTGGACCCATCAGTCTCACCTAGTACGGGGACAGCTGGTAAGGAAGTCATCGTCATCTGTTTGTTGTTCGGATATTGTGAAGGTTGTCTCGTGTGCACAAGTTATGTGATTATTACTTTTTAGTATATGGTGGGTTAACGTTCCGTGAAGGGTTATACATAGGCGAGCACGTGAATAAGTTAGGTAAGTGTACTCATTTTCATTGTGCAGTACTAAATATATTTTGGTACTCGTTAAATAATCCTTCTTCCAGTTGGCCATTGTACTCTTATTCGTGAATAACAGGTGTTTCTTCTACTAATGTAGGAATCTTGGGTGCGTTAGATTTGGTAGAAGTTAACCCACGGTTAGGTTTAACAGAACACTGCTCCAATCTCACTACTCAAACGGCATTACGAATCACCGAAGCCTGTTTAGGTAGACATCGGTCAGGTTACGTAACTAAAAGAACTTTCGAATATTAAAAAAAAGATTGTTTTTTGGAGAACATTCCTATAATCTAGTGAAGCTGAGTGAAAATGAGTTTATAGTGTTTGTTTGTGTGTATTAGAGCGAAGATAAACAGTGAAATAATTTCTCTTCGAAAGACCTTTAAATGTATCTTTCAGAAACATTTCAAAGTGGACAGGTTGAGGCAAACGATGCTACAAAAAATCGGTCTCGTTTAATCGGAACCGTTTAGCATATAACATCCGACAATGAAGTAATGGTTTTCCCGGGCCTTAAGATAGATAGATAACGTATATTCTCCCTCATCCGAAATTATATTTGGTTCTTCGTGATTATTAAACAATATAATATATATAAAAAAATTATTTCTTTTTATTATTTTAAATTTTGTGTTTTATAATGAACATTTAAATGCTTTTTAATATTTTGATATTCCCGGAAAATGTTGGATGAAGGTTTGAATTGAACATTTTCTTTGCTCAACTTTGATTATGTTGGATGAGTTCTCGCCTTAAAAACGTAAAATGGTGTTAATTTCAAAAAACCCGTAAATGTGTATCCAACATTTTGGATACGCATCTCCCTAGCCTTCATCGTCAGTGCTTTGATATAATCTTTTGGAAATACTTGTGAACAATCTCCTTATTGGTGACCCTATAGTGTATTATTCGCATCCCAGTGGGCAAAATCTTCAAAAAGTCTATGAGGTGAGTTTTCTATAGGAATGGCAAGCAAACTGGCATGCTGTTTCAATTTTTAAAAAAACACTCCTCCAGAGAGACTTTTTGGAGATTTACCCACCGAGATATCACATATACTGTTCAACTTCTCCTCACCTTTTTCATGATGCAAATCTTACACAAAGAGAAATGCGATAGTTTGTTTTAAAGTTCCATTTGGACGACAATCTTAAGCTTAATAAAACTGTTACAAAATACTAAAATATAATCTAACTTTAAACCTTATATATTTTGTCTGGGTAAGCGAGGCTAGAGTCAGTTTATGTCTCGTTCATTCAAACATTTTTATAAGACTTTTCACTATATATATATATAGTTTATATAAATATATATTTAGAATTATAGATAAAATTGTATGTATTTTAGTAACTTAATTGCATATCTACTATTTGTGAAATTGATTTGTAAGTACTGTATAAGGTCTTTATGAAAATTTATTTAAATATGGACAACATTGTTTGATTTATGAACTGATAAAGGAGTGCCATATTTGATTTATGAAGTGATAATGGAGTGCCAAAGCGCAGCAATTTTGTTTTCTTAAATGGTTAGAAGTAACTTTTGGTTTGAAGTAACGGCTGATGGTTTGAAGCATGGACGTATTATAATAAAAGGACTTACAACTTTTATCGATCTATTCGAAGAAAGCGCGTCTCGGTTTATTGAAATTTTTACAACTTAAACTCTGATTCCTTAGGAACTCTCCTACAGCCTCAGCTTTGAAATTTTCAGAATTGAGGGATACAAGATATTCTTGTTCCTGTACATTTCCTGGCGTTTTTCCGTTTTTTTTCTTTATAAGTTGGGAATTTTTCGTAAAACATGTATCAAGTAAATATCTCATAACTTGTAAAATTCGCTGTAAACGCCCATCAGACATGTTGAAAACATTTAGTAGTAGTTTTGAATTATTAACGGCTGTCTCAGATTAATATACAATTCACATTCCTTCCAATTTCTTTGATTTCCACAATGTGTTAAACAACATTTGTATAAACCCGCCCATGTAAACAAAAATCCATTGAAAAGCGAGATACGGTTTATATCAAAGGAATGCCGATATAAAGGATTTTAACAATAGATAGAATCATTGAAAAGTTTTACAAGTTAGCTGGAAGTCCTTCTCTTGTTATACATCCATGCTTATAGTAACGAAAATTAGAATCACAGAATGACGAACTGAGAGTGTTACCATGTTGTAGAGATCGGAAAGCCGAACAAAATATATATGGGATCACATGCTTACTACAAACGAGCATCATTGATCAAAGATTTTACCGACGTGACGTCACAGTTCTAAAGTCCCCAAATTTTGTCAAATTTTGTCAAATTTTGTCAATTTTGTCACAATTTGGTTCTCAAATAAAGTCGGTCATATACCATTAGTTATCAAGATATTTGGTCCTCTACTAAATGTCACGTTGAATTAATAAATCTCTCATAAAAGCCTCGATAATTCCAACATTTGGTAACTCCAACCATGTTCAAGGGACCGCCCTTGGAGGTTCGTGTTATCGACAATATATTGACAATATATTGATTTGTGATTCCCGTAAGAGGGAGCGTAGGCAGCAGATTTGGTGGATATCTAGATACGCGAAACATTGCTATACACTGGGGCTAAATATATGGCTACCACATTGACAAAACCTTGTGTCAGTTTTTCTTTACATAAACCATAATTCAGTTTCCGCGCGAAAGTGTCATATTAAACTATTTAAAATAGACGTTGAATCTGTGTATTCGTTCCGAATTTTTTAATTGTGTAAACCCGAGGTATACAGAACTGGATTGATGGTTAGAATTGTTTCCAAATATGGGTCATCCTAAACTGCATATATCTTATGAACACAAATAAAAACACTAACTCCTAAACTACCTCCCATATATCTATCAACGTGAACTTCAATAAACATTAAAACGTCTATCTCAGATCTCAGAAACTTGATGACCGATAATATCCATGTCACTTTTTGGGTTAAGTAAATGTTTTTACCCCCCCCCCCCCCCCCCCCCAAATAATATATTTCCAGTTGCGGCCCCTGAACAATAGTATTATAATCCACAAGTAGTTCCAATAATCTAGACTCAACATCCAAGACAACCCTCCTGCCGCCCACTGTGTATAGCATAGCAAGACCTAAACGTAGCAGACAGGTTGGTTCATTAAGGAATGTCGTCAGATTAATGGTGACCAAGTCTGAATGTGTTGGTTAAGCGATAGAAAAATATAAAGTACTGTAACGAAGACCTGAACCACGGTTTTATTTGGGCCGATATGGCATTATTGCCGTTAACGAAAATTGCACTATATAGTAGAATCACCGGGTTTACCGGCTAGTCGTGTGTCATCTTACATCGATTTATTATCGATAGAAGAAGACAGGCGTCCCTTTGTCCCAGAACCCTTGCAATGACCGAAAATCTTCGGTTTTGATCAGTATGGTCGAGAGATTAAAGAAGATTGGCTACCGGAAATTCAGTATGCTTTTGGAATAAACACAGACGAGGCATGTACGTACAAGACGGCTTGAAAATAATTTCGACAAAATCAACGAAATAATCCATTCGAGGATTCATGACATACTTGATTAAGCATGATTTTTAATGTCAATGTTTCTTACTATTAACTATAAAGTATAACTGCAAGAAACTCCAGTAAAACACTACCACTACTTTTCATTCTTTTCATTCTCCATATGTTACTTTCTATCTCCGTAGTTTGCATTTATCTCCATACTTTTTAATAATTACACTAATATCAATAACCACGTTGATTCATTCATTTCAAACATGTAGAAAGGAAAATTGAAGAAGTTTTCAAAATATCTTAAAGACTTCACATTCAAAGATTAACAGGCATGATGAGCATGGAAGGTAACCACCATTTACGCTGGCAATCAATTTAACGCCCACTTCACTGTCCCGCCCTAAAAAAAACAGTCGTTGTGGGTCTCTTTTTTCTGAAATTGATTTTGACTTTGATGTTTATAATTTCTTTTGATGATTGTATCCAGGTTTTCTTTCCTTTCTGATCCGGTTCGCAATCGAATGGATACGATTTTATTTAAAGAGCCTGATACAGCATTGTTTTCTTTCTATCTACTTTCAGAACTGCTTTACATTTTACTACTTCTTGGGGTTACGTTAGAATTATGAAGCTATTTCTCGATGTTCCAGGCATTGATTTAAACGCACGTGATGAGCAAGGAAAAACACCGTTATACAAGATTCGTCAAAGAGTTTCTCTTTCATTCTTTGATAGCTCTTTAATTATTTTTGAGTCACACCAGTTCAATAGGGAATAGTTCTGCAGACGAAAATCTTATAATACACTTATCCAGAAGGTTCTAAAACAGCGTATAGTTAAGTCTCTCAAGCCTCTGCCTCATGTAATTCATAGGTTCACTGATTTTATGACTTAGTAATTAACCTATGCATTCTGACTTGGCCACAACAATGTATGTTTCATAAGAAATTGATTGGTCAATACAGTCTGTTTTCATCATTGATTGGTACTTTATGCCATATTAACCCTTTGGCAGCCAGATTAAATTTGCAAAATTGTTAAAAATGTACATACTCAAATTTGAGTGTATTTTCGGGCGTTTAAACGCCCATGATCTCGGATTTAATGAGTGAGTCATGTCAGTTTTTGTTCATGTCAGTTTTTACGAAGCTTGAAGATTTGCTTGTATTCTATGTATGAGATATTCGTCATTCTTCCTAGGATCAAGACTAAAATTGTTTACTACCTTCAAGTGTAAATAGACCTTTGTTATCATGGCCTAGTTTACACTTTGAAAATTGGCCTGTCTTATCGGTTGTCCAATAAGTTCTAGACGTCATCTTCGTGTTTCAGAACACCCTTTATCTTGGGTATCCAAATGAACAGACCAAAGATCGTGCACTGTCACTTGAAAACGCTGCTGATCCAATCCATGTTGACTGCGAAACCTGTTTTACAATATGCAAAATCAAACACAGAGTAAGTAGCATCTTTACCAGGTTCATTTCGGTTTACCAGGATAAATTCTAAATTCTAAGAATGTATTAAGTCATATACCTGTTTTAATAGTAAGTTTCGCCATTTTTTATTTAGATCCTATAAATATCTTAGAGCAGCACTTGCACGCATTGCAAAGAGAAATAGACGTGCTGTTAAGGAGTAATAACAACCGCCCATTTCTTCTTCTAGTTGGGCGTTACAGTTTTTTGTAATGATGATCGGAACATCAATTTAAGTGGATTAAGATTAAGAATACAAAAGAATTGCAAAATGGCAATTGGATCGATTTGGGAAATTAAGTAAAATGGGATTTGAAAAAAAAAGGCCTTACATTTGCTAAAATCAAAATTACTATGATTCAATAATATAAATAATTTTCTGGATCTCGAGCTCTTGCAGTTGAGGTAAAACCAAAGTTAATTTGGGACAAGACTTTAGAATCGCATAATACATTCTTGAAGCTTTCTCAAAAGTTTTTCTCTCTTATATTACACGGAATATTGTTCCATACTGTAGCAGCCCTGTAGCAGAACGATCTTTTGTACCTAATGTAACGAAAAGGTGGCTGATCAATTTTTAGTTTGTTTCTTGTTCTTCTTGTAACCGACGACTTTTGATGATGAAAATCTCAGTTCAATTAATCTAATAGTGTAGGCGCCGCTTAAAAGATTCAAGCATTTTTCAGAATTGATGAATACCGTGTTATCATCAATATATTATTAGGCTACTTCTACACCAGATGATGTATGTTGTAGTAAATCCTTGATGATTTAAGGCTCGTTTCCATTTGCTGCATTTTCCGCCATGACGCAAAAAGGTCAAGAGCACTGTAATGGCGCGTGTGTACCTTGTTAAAAATAACACTGACTGGGAGAATTTATGCTCTCCAAGATTGCTCTTGAGTTTAGCGACAACGTTGAATTCATTCTACTTTTTGCTGCGTCGTTTTTTTCTCGCTCGTGAGAAATAACGACTCATCGTTGTTGTTTTTTTTATCGTAATCCCCGTCATTTTTATCGAAAAAAGAACATTCGAAGGCATGCAGTGTCTCTCTTGAAATATTTTTTTTATTTATATCTTTTTCTTTTTTGTAGCTTCAAGGCTCTTTTCGCTATAGCGCTGACTGGGAGAATTTATGCTCTCCAAGATTGCTCTTGAGTTTAGCGGCAACGTTGAATTCATTCGACTTTTCGCTGCGTTGTTTTTCTCACTCGTTAGAAATAGCCAATCATCTTTGAGCATTTTATAAACATTACGTAATGTTTATCAGAAAGACCATCGAAGACATTCCCAAATGCATTGCGAAGGCACGTGCAGTGTTTCTGTTGAAATAACTTTTTCATTCAAACGTTGTATTGACGTACTTTGACCACAAAAGAAAATTAACGTTCAATGGAAATATAATTGAGGTGTAGAGGAAAGTTCTCTTGAGCTTCTTGCGCTGAAGTGGAAAATGTAGCTAAATGGAAACGAGCCTTTATATTTTTGTCTTCGGCGTAGAATTATAATTAACAAAACAGACAATTTTAGTTTATGAAGAAGTACTTATCTCTTGTTTACAGAAAACACCATAGTTGACTTACTTTGATCACAAAAGAAAATTGACACTCAATGGGAACTTAATTGAGGTGTAGAAGATAGTTCTCTTGAGATTTTTTTTGCGCTATGGCGGAAAATGTAGCTTAATGGAAACGAGCCTTTACCTATTTACCTATTGCTGTTTCTATTGAAACAGCAAGGGATATTGCTTGCTATTCCTATAGAAAACATTCCTCCACAAAGAGTTTTTAAAGATTTTGCCCACTGGGTTCTTACTGGCACTGTATAAGTGACTTTCCATGCCATGTTTGTTTATAAATATATAATGACCGATGTTTCAACAAATGCTCTTTATACACTTTGAAAAAATTTCCGTTTATTTGTCTCTCCTGAGGGGGTCGTAAATGCACATTGAAAAATATTTTATCTGCATTTTCATAAATTTGTTTGATTTCAAGTTTACACGGCTATAAGCTTGTAATTAACCTGATAAAAAACATTTGAAAGTCAGCTATATTTTATAAAGCTATTGATGTTCCACAATGTAAAACAAGCTTTAAATTACTTTAATTCTATTCTCGCTACGTTACGCAAGCAATTTTATTTTTTTTCACGTTTCTACACGCACTGTAATTGGAAATGAAAATCGAGTATAAAAAAATTATTACATTTTTCGGAATTTTTCAGTTTTGTATATTTAAGAACAGTTAGGATCTGCTATTTTACAGTATAAACATACAACTTAAAAGCATGTTTTCAACTAAGATTTGCAAAAGTGTACTAGGTAGAGTTTTATTAGTTACAAAACAGGCTGTAAGGTACAAAAGAAGCGTGTCTGTTATTGGAGTTCCGTTTAGTGGTGGCCAGGTAAGGGATATTTTCTTGACTATCAGCATCAGCTGGATCTAGAAGTACGTCGGGCATTGTGGAAAAATTGGGAAGATTGTAGGGACACAACAAACAAGCTATTATAGCAGTCCACCTCGCCTGTTTGACGTGTGATATGAATCCACCATTGTATTTCACACAGTGGAGATTCGGAGAAAAAAGTACTCGCATGTTTAGCAAGCGGGCTGCACTTTTAAGGCATACAAACAGAAACAAGAGACTTACGGCTTGAGGTCAGCGCTTACTTAGACTTTGTCCATGCATGATTTGAAAATGGATAAACCTTCACACTGAAGACATTTTTTGTGGTAATATAAATTTGCAATGCTTTCAAAGACTCGTGACACAACAGTTCTAAACATGTACCAAATAGATTTTTGGGCACAATTTTTTTCCTAATGCACTTTACAGAGAACAATACAGGGAACGGTGGATGTTTTCAGTAATATTAGTATTGCTATTTACTTTTTGAATTCTGTTAACTTAATTTTTCCTTTAAACCACCTAGGTGCTTATTAATTTTTGCAACTTGGTTGGGCAGTTTATAAGAGGAGGGCATTTATCAACAATTTGGAAAATAATTTGAATAAAACATTATTCCGTGGTTATAATTTTTTTTCTCTTCTACATTCTCTCGCACTTCTGTTATACCATGGACGTCCTGTGGTTATACTTATGTGTATAGTCAGCATTATTATTATCAAAGAAATTCTAATAACCACCTGGGTGTTCTTTTACTAATTTGAAAACCTTTTTTTTTTATCTAAAATTATCTACATAATGTTTTATCATCATCACCATTTTCGCTTTAGCATCCCTTTTTATTGTTTCTTGGCCATGTCAACATCCATAGCTCGTTTTTATTTTTTTTCGAAATTTGTGGAGGAGAATGTTAGCTATTAAAGTATAAAAAACAAAAGCATGCAAAAAGTCCATTGATGATGCAGACTGAAAACAGAAATTATGTTAATGTGCTCCTCCACAAATTGCGACTACCCTCTAGATCCGCCGCTGAAGGCAGTATATATGAGACGCCTGTCTGCATGACCGGCAGTTTATTTTGTTTTCTTAGCCTTAAATGACTGGCAGTTAACTTGCTTTTTTTATTTTTATTGTAAAGAATAATAAAAATGATTGCATATCTATATATGCATTGTGTACACTGGAATGCATTGTGGCTGTGCTGTCAGCTACAAACATCTGCCAGCCATGCAGAAGCCTAAAAACAAACAGAAACTGCAGCCAGAAAATTTTTAAGCTATTTGGAATAAAAATAAAGTTTTAAAAATTGGAGCTGATGGTGAAGAAGCTGTGTTACACTTTCACTCTCAAACATCTATCCCCATCATTATTACAAAGTATACACACAAAACTTAGTTCTGAAATGTATTAACAACTGTATAAAATACACTAAGAATATTTACCTTTTTTGAAGTAAAGTTTCAGTCTTCTTCACCCACGTTCGAGAATCCACAAACACGTAACTTTACATTTTTATAACCCGTTTTCTTAGCAAACCAATTAGAGATCGAATTGATGAGTAGGCGTAGAAGAAATGCCCAATAACGGACTCCGATACTCGGGAGGGTGTTGTGAAAGGGCGGAATTAACTGCGACATACACACTGACAAACTAACTGACTGACAGACACGGGGAAATGAAAGATCAGCTGCCTCGCGGCACTGACCAATTACTAAGCTGTTTTCACCAAAAATTTACTAGGTTAGTGTGAACTCTCTTAAGTTTTTAAGTAAAAGTTCTGGTATAAGTTTACCAGAGTGTCTTTGAGAATTGCTCAAAGAAAGATAAATAGAACCAAGAGAAGTTCTGTAGAATTGCATATAACATAACTAGAAATATTAAAGAATACATTTTTATTATCTTCGTTGCACTAAAATGTGTCTGTGCATCGAATATCGAATATCGCTCGCCAAACGTTCTCGTGCACGAAGCTTTTACGTCAATTAAAAAGGTAATTTCCTTGTAATGACCGATATGAACATTGACGTAAATAAATAAATTGGTGGGGAATTGGTCTATTAAAGGTTTTTACTTTCCTTTTCATAATTTCGTAGGAGCACGAAGTTTTGCATAAACGTTACCTTGATAGAGAACTCAACACGGACAGTAATGTCGGGATTTTATTACTTCTGTGTTATAAAGAGACATAACATCCTGCTGGCATTGAATTACTATGGTGGCCAAGAAGTGTTTAAAATTTTATGAAAACTGACAGAGAATGTATAAAAAGTAGATTTTCTTGCAATTCTAAGGTCTATTTGCGATTTTTTTTTGATGATGATGATGATGATGATGATGTTTATACATTCATACATTTGACTTTTATTTACGTTTCCCCGTTTACTTTTCCATTAGCCTAAAGCTGGTGTTGAATGTGGACCGGTAGCTTTACGAGACGCTGGCCTTATTGAAAAAATCGAAGCTCTCGGTAGGTTTTTGTATAGCCTTGTTAAGTATAGATCATATTCCGTAGAAGAAAACCCTTCTTTTCTTCAAAACGTTTCTTCTGCAGACTATAAGTAGGTGAGGTCTTAAACTTTATATTTCACAACCAACCAAGTTTCAGGTTTTAAGTTTATGGTTGGTTGATAAAATATGATGAAATTTCATGAATTAAACTTTTTTGGACGAGGGCAACCCCCCACCCCCACCCCCACCCCCACACCTAAAAACAACCTTCCAACCATCCTTATAATTCGAAATTCTTGCTATTACATTCCACGATAGAGAACATTTTTTTCAGAAACGGATATCTTTTCTCCTTGAAATCATTACCCTTATAGCGTATATACATATGTTGTCCCGATGGTGACCTGGTATTTCATTCTTTTATTCTAATTCTTTCAGGGAGAAAAGTGAATGACGCTGGTGACCTTAAGATTTCAAGCTATTCCTCTGAAAATCCAGAAGTTACTTCACATAAGGGCTACCCTATCAAAAATGCAAAAATCTGTGGACAGGTTTCAAAAGAAGTAGGTGACATTGGAAGTTTTTTCTCCAATTGATACGCGATATAAAATTGATGCGCGATAAAATTGGGATCAAATGGAAATGTTGTACTTCTTAAGCTGGAAAACAGAATTTCAGTGGAATCTCTACAAAGCAAGTCGAGGAACGGGGAACAGAACGTTTTCCTGGTCAAACTCTTCATATAATAGAAGAACCTTTTCATAAAATAGCGGACGCTTTTATAAATTGGGCACTATATTTCGTAAGGAAATATACCTTTATAAAGATTCCACTACAATAAAACTAGAACTTCTGGTCTCTGAATCTTTAAAGGTTATAAATTTGTTATCCTATATCTTTCCAAAGCTTTCTGAAGCTGTCGAAAAAGGAGCTAAACAAGGAGATATATGTATGACAATCGGAGGAGACCACAGGTGTGTAATTAGGTCTCGTGTGTATCTTATATTCCTGTCCTATCCAAGCGATACTTATAGGGAGCATACGCAAATGCGACGGCAACGAGGACGGCGACGAGAGAGCAATCCATGGCTGTCGAAACAGGATAAAATCAATACAAGATATTTGTATTCTTGCGTCTTTGTTTTCAGTACGGCTTCGAAACATAACTTTTCACGTGCGTAGATCGTAAAAATTCGCTAATGATGTAATTACCTGGCAAAAGCTTCCCAATGGTATAGTATGAAATAGACAGGAATGGTAAGAAATAGTATATTAGGAAAAAGAATCCTTTGTTTCACTCACGTCGCCGTCCTCGTTGTTGTCATATTTGCGTAAGGTCCCTAATATTACGACCAAACCGTTTTTGTATCATTTCAAGACTAGCTAGCTTCTCCGGTGAAAACTCCTGTAAGAGTGGTTTGAAAAGGACAAGGTATAGCCTTGACCCTCACCCTCGGTGACTCAAACAAATTTCACAACGTTTACATAACGAACATTGGTGATAATGAACATTAACTGCATGTTACACACGAATGGAACTTTCTTCCAGTGGGTTCTTCAGTCTTCTGGACGATAAATTTATTTTGGTATGATCACTCTTTTACCGTGAGGTGCAAAATGTTTATTTAATAACCCTTCTACTGCGGTTCCACTTCAGCGTCGCAACTGGGAGTATATTTGGACACCAGAAAGCACGAGGAAACATCTGTGTGTTATGGGTAGGCAGTTTTGTTTTCTATTTACATTACATGTTTATGAAGTTGTCAACAAGAAAAAGGAGATTTATCAATCGTGCGCTTTAGTCGTTCCATTTTCAGAAGATGTTATACTATTGTGGGCAAAATCTTCAAAAGTAACGATGGAGGAGTGTTTTCTATAGGAATGGCAAGCAATATCGCCTGCTGTTTCAATAAAAAAATACTCATCCATAGGGATTAGATCGCATTTCTTCTTGAATGTTGTTACTACGCAGCTAACATGGCTGACAGAAACAAATACCGTATTTTCTCCAATAAAAGCCTTGGACGTTTATAAAACATTTTAGATTTTAGAGTGGGCGTTTATTGGAGAGGGTGTTTAAAAGATCCCAGGCGCTTATTGGAGAAAATACAGTATTGAAAGTTTCTTTTCGAATGGGTCAAATGTTACAAAGTTGAAAAATGGATGTAAACAGAAAAAGACTCACGAAAACATATGTGAGTTTGTGGAAGAATGAGATTATCCTGCAATCACTGCAACACGTCGTTGTATTTAGTTGACATATATATATATCTTCAACTTGATTCAAAATTTGATTGGTTACTTCTACACGTGTACACTGTTAAAATTGAATTGATTGGATGTTTTGTACAATAGATTGATGCTCATAATGATTTGAATACGTATCAAACTTCACCCACTGGCAATATGCATGGCATGTGTTTATCATTTTTACTTAAAGGTCTTCCTTATGTATGTATAAACTTTTAAATGTTGAAGCGAGCAGAGGTCTGGATAGGGAAAAACATAAAATTGTTATCATTTTGAACGAGTTCAACGAAACTACCGTATAATGCCGCAATCAAGCGCTGCGATAGCAAGAATTTGATACGCTCGTCTGAGGGTGTGCTTATTAACGAGTATCAAGTGCAAGGGAAGGAAAGAAAGAAATACTGAACACAATTTTTTTCGATGTGTTTTTTTTAGCGAAGTATGAAAACAGTCATTACTGGTGAAAAGCGTCGTGCTTCTGAAGGCACTTGAGGTCCTGCTGGAGATTGCATTGAACTTCCATGTAAATATTATATAAATATATGCTGCAAAATCTCATAAAAATATATATCTGTTAAGACATTTAAAGGAGACAAAACACTCAATGTTTTCGATATCCCCCTTCCATGATGCGCTAAACGGGAATACAATTTTGGGTTAGGAAAGCGTATGCGCTTGATTTCGGCATTTTACGGTGTGCTTTTGATGCTGCAACCACATGCTGAAACGAACCTACCCTTCGCTCTGCATTCGATGTTGGAAAGGGGTTCCACATCCAATGTATAGTGGCAGAAAGCCTTCCAACTTTCATACAACACACCGACATTGATTTATGGGAAGTCGGCAAGATCGCCTCATAAGTTTTGTGAAGGATTGCAGCGCATTTTGACTTGGTTGTCATAGTACAGACCACGTTTCCGTGTTGGAAGTTACTTTAAATTGTCCATCAGCCATTTCCACTTAAGGAGATGTATAACTAAAAGATAACGCATTAAAACGAAACCTATACTGACAACAAAGGAAACATACGACATAAATACATGCGCTTGGAGGTAGTGATGTTTATTTTGAAAGACTAATGTTTCTCCGATGTTGTTTTTTTTAGGTGGCAGATTTACCGGGTTACGAATGGACAAAACCTTGGTAAGAAGATTTCCATTCCAGCTTAAAACTCACAAAAAGTAACGTTAGGGACTTAAGTATCCTTAAAAAAACCCACAGCGATGATGTAGTGGGTAGTTCCTTCAGGTGCGATCGTTGAGGCCCGTGTTCGAGTCCCAATCTAGTCGTATCTCGATACTTCACTCCGACGCGCTTTAAAAGCAGCGTGTCAGCATATTTAGAGTCATTGACTGACTGTGCACTGGCCTTCGTGCAAGTTAGAGCAATGCTATAGGTATCTCTGGCGGAAAGTTAATTTCTCAGTTGCTAGTCGGCGGGCGGAAGAACCAACACGGATGGAAGCCCAAGGAATCAAAACCCCGCGTTGCTTACTTACTTACTTATTTACATTTATTTTAAAGGTTGTTAAAAATTGACAGAGACTTATTCACGAATTTGGCTTTTTGTTTTTTCTATTATAGTCTTGACCCTCATGATATAGCATACATCGGTTTAAGAGATACTGATCCTGGGGAATAGTAAGAAATCACTTTGTCCTTATTCAGAAGAAAAAACAACTGCAAAGAATTCAGTCCATCTAGCTCACACGATGCCGCTGGAACGTTACATGAACGCCTTTACACACAATCTCGAACACAGGGTCTCTTGCCTTTTTGATATACGGATATACAGATTGCCGCCATCCGTATATCGAAAAGGCAAGAGACCCTGGGTTTGAGGTTGCCTTTACACAATGTCTGCTGAACATCTAATTATTTCAGCTGCACCTAATCTTCCAACTTCGAATCAGGATTTTTTTATCCCGACAATTTTTTACCACAAAATGCTAGGCACTGTTATGTCGAGTCGAAAGTCAAGTCAAAATGATTTATTTTTCACATACTATACTAATTATACCAATTTCACATAAACAGGAGACCACTCTATTTAGATAATAATCTATTCGAGGGAGTCGCCAACTTTCAGTCAATGCACATAGTTTGCATAAAATAAATTTTTATGATTAAAAGTAAATTATGTGAATTAATTGATATAATTTTCAGCAAAAGTAAAAATTCATTCAATACTGGAAGTTGCGAGTATTAATCAACTGAGGTAAGTCATCAGGCTGAAGTTCAACCTCGTCCCCAGGGCTTCTGATTAATTCAAACTGTTATAGTAGAATTCATGCGTCTGGCCGCCATCCAGTATATCGAAAAGGCAAGAAGCCCTGGGGACGAGGTTGGCTGAAGAGAGTTCCAACCATAAATTGAATAATTTGGGTAAGATACACGATAAACTATTCCGTAAACTAATCTGTTTTAAGTAAGTTTTAAGGAAAGTTTAACAGAGTGGTCCCTTTATGGGACAAAAAACGTGTTCGTGAGTTGAAAATGATATACTTTCCTCTTCCAGTACCATGACTCATGAACTTGGTATAACAACCTTCTCCATGCACGAAGTGGATCGGTATGGAATATCTACTGTTGTTGAAAGAGCAATAGAAGCCATTAATCCAAGGTTAGATATTTTCAGATATTTTTATTGTTAGGAAGTTTCGTTACGTTTCTTAAATTGTATATACCAACATATGACGTGGAAACTAAGGAGCGACGCCATCCAGATTATCAGATATGTTCGGTGGTTTATAGACCACAGAAAAGTTTTAAGAATTCCAACAATTTCTATTTCTTACTAGTCACTAATTGTCTATATCTGATAACATGTTTTTCTGTTAGATTGGATCGGCCTATTCATTTGAGCTACGATATCGATTCACTAGATCCATCTGTATCACCCAGCACTGGAACAACTGGTATTTTTCAACCACAAACCTAGGGCCCCTCACCTTTTCGATATGCGGATATACGTCCATATATCAAAAAGGGAAGAGGCACCAGGTTCAAAAGTGGGGTATTCTAACATCTTTTAGTTTCATCACTGTTTGTTTCCTCTAGTCTGTGTTCCGGTGTTTCTTCACAACATTTATGACTGGAACCACCTAGAGGATAATCAAAAGCTGTAAAGCATACAAGCTTTGTTTTATTTAATGTGTGCATTGTGAACCACAATCACCTTGAGGCTAACAAAACTAATAATGTGCGAAAGGGGAATTCAGAAGTCATAGCAACGGGATATTTGGAACCATCAAGGCAGCCAAAGTTGCGAGATTTAATTATTTCAAAATAATTAGTGACGTAAGTCAGAACACAAAAACATCGCTCTAATTATATTTTCTTTTATCGGGTTTAGTGTATGGTGGATTAACTCTACGCGAAGGTCTTTACATTGGTGAATATGTCAATAAACTTGGTGAGGACTTACTTGAAAGCAATACCCTCCTGGAAAATGAAAATAAAAGCGGTTCAAAGCTTATTCAAGTTTAGCGTTATCGTTAAATTATTTTTTCTGTTTACATCTTGCAAATAACATGGAACGTGGCTTGGCCTGTGTATCAAACTAAAAATTTAAAAGAACCTTTACATGATCAAAACTCTACGAATAAAGTTTCAAAGAAGAAAATTTACTTCTCTCCAAACTTTCTTTCTTTACCCAAACAAAAGTAACAACCCAGCCTCAACTGGCTTTGCCCAACATAGAAAAAAGGGACATATATTTTTTGTTTGCTGCTGAGTAATTTAACAGTTATAAGAGTTTCCATTGGTTTTGATTAAAACTCGCGCTAGTCTATATGAATAGACAAACACTCAAAATTGGTTTTCTAATATAGATGTCAACCTAGCAACAAGTAAGCAACATCAGCCCGTAAAAGAGAGTATCTTAAGCAACATTGAGCCTCAGCCAAAATTTTACGTTTGATGAAAAACGTATTGTTCATAATAAGTGGAAAGTTTACCATGTCATATAGTTGATTACCGTATTTCCTCTAATAAACGCCGCGGCGTTTATTACAAATTGGAGAGTTTGGATGCGGCGTTTGATAGAGGGCGGCGTTTATCAGAGGGCGGCGTTTATTACAAAATGAAAAATCAAATAAAAACAGACTTTAAACAACAATGTTTTCTCTTCCTAAAAAACTGTCTAAGCTAATAGCATTTTACATTGAAATTGACGGTAATCACGTGCACGCAATCGTAAATGGTAAAAAAGAAGTACGAGAAAAACAATATTCGTTTTTATCTTTAGTTGTGGAAGAATTTGTTGATAGAAAACAAGTCCAACTCGTGTAAACTATTTTTTGTTGCTTGTTTAGTCTGTTTTCTAATAAACGCCGCTTTTCAAGATGCGGCGTTTATTAGAAGGCGGCGTTTATTAGAGGGCGGCGTTTATTACAAATGCTTGGCTATAAGTGCGGCGTTTAATAGAGGGAGGCGTTTATCAGAGGGCGGCGTTTATTAGAGGAAATACGGTATTTATGCTGGGCTGCGTTTCGAGAGAAAATTCTCTCGTCATCGAAACGTCACCCAACGTCAACCATCAGGTCCATGACATGACAAACTGTTCACTTATTATGAACAATACTGGTCCGACAAACAAAATCTTCTAAACTGTAAAGTATAATTAGCTGGGTTTTCTTTGTATTTTTACTAGGGATATTGGGAGCTCTAGACTTAGTAGAGGTCAACCCGAGTATTTCAACAACTGAGAACTGCAGTGATCTGACTGTCCAAACGGCATTACGGATCACTGAAGCTTGTTTGGGAAAACACCGATCTGGATATATCACGAACCGGGCTTTTGATTATTGACGAAACCGCTCAACATGGATGGAGAATGTATGCCAAAAATAACACATATCTCTTCTTTGTGATGTTCTTGTGTCTATTTTATTATTAGAGAATAATGGATAGAGGGATAAAGGGATATAATGGAATTCCGGCGCGAAACTGTTTCCAGTATGCTTCCTTGAAAGCTTTCCTATTTCCTTTTGTTTTGCTTCAGTGTTTTCCTTGACCAATTTTTACCGTGTTGTTTAAAGCGCTAGCCCCGATTAAACCCCGTACTCAAATAGGCCTCTAACCCTCGGCATGAAATTTTGAAATAAGGCCAGTTATTCGAGCCCCGTGTAATGAGATCGTGACGATTTCTCAATCAGCCACCACTGCCACGCCCCGAAGCTGATATTGACTTGTACGAACTTTGAAACGCCTCTTTAATATATTGTAGATAAAAGATCTTTCTCATAAATTTTGTATCATTCATAATATTTCAAAATGAAATTACCCGTTGTAATGAGTACCCACCCACAATTGTCTTTGTTGGTAAGAAATAATCCTACTGGGAGTAACTCGGGGTTTAAAGGTTGGTTCTTACTACGCGTTTATAAGCGATTATTGACGTTTATTCAATATTCATTTCCTGTTTTAATTTCTGCGATTCTTCATTGAGATTAATGTTTTTATATTCTCAAATCATTCCTGAGCAACATTTATAACTTTTACACTCAAAGATTAATGTTCCCAATGAATTTTAAACTAAAACATTAGCGATAAACGCCGATAAACCTCTGGTGAAAACCTTTCTTTAAAGGTTTTGCCGCGGTACACGCGTTTTTATTTTAAAAGCACTAGTAAAAATCGACCAGGCTTATTTGTGTTTATTTCTTTGCCATTTTGAACCTACATATCAGATTATAATGTCTTCCTCAAAACTTCCAAAACCACCTACTACCTATGTTTTAAGGCAATAAAAGGCAATAGAATCTGGGTTCGAGGTTGATAAATTACGTCACATTTGTTCAGTGCAGCACTCGCCTCGTTTCAAATCAAAATAGCAACGACGTTTTCTTTTGCGTAATAAAGAGACAAGATAAGCCTTACCTGTAATAATAATCCTACCCTACCGGCCAACTAAACGTGAATTGTCTAAGAAATATGTTTGAGTCAATTGAAGAAATGCTTGCAAAAAATCTAGATATTTTGCTCCTGACGGAAAGTTACCTTGATGAATCATTGCCCCAAAGACAACCTTAAAGAGTTTCAAAGCTATCAAAAAGGATCGGAATTAACATGGGGGTAGTCTACTTCCCTACACATTAAAGGAAATGTTGCATCTAGAGAGATAACTGTCTCAGTGAGAGAGATATAGCTATTGAATTGAATTATAAAGAATACTAAAATGGCTTCTTATTGGATCATACAAACCAACAAAGTATGTCGAAAGATATTATTTCCTAAATACTTTATCGCTTTTATAAATAAACAAGATAAGTAATTGATTGATATCTAAGGGGGTTGTCTGGTTTAGTGATTGAAGCATACTTGCGGCTTCCATAGCCCAAATGGGGGCTTTAAATGCTCTAGGACCTCCTACGCAGGACCCTCATTGTCAACAGTTCTATCAACTGAAGAGGCTATCCTGGGTAAACATTAATAAAAACAATAAATAAATAAATAAATAAAAAGCTCTGAGGCTTGAACAGTTTCCACGTTCTTGGTAATGCTATGAACACGCTTGTTTATAGAGCACAATGATGACTGAATCAGAATCAATATGCTCCTGTTCGTATTTTTCACATAAAATGTAATGTTCCCTTAAAATAAAAGTAAAAAAGTCAAATATGCTTATTCAACGACATCCATGAACCGAGGAAACCTGCAGCGATAATTATAAATACAGAACCCTGTCCACCATGCATTAAAGTACAGATTTAACAGCTTCAAAAATGTTAGAAATAGAATCAGGAATCAAAATAACAAACAGTTAAAAATAACTGTAAGAAAAGCCTCAATCTATAAACAATCAACTCGATAAATCAGCTAAAATGTAGATCATAATGTTAAAACTTGAGGCAAATACCAGACTATATTCTTGCTTAAAGGCATACTAAACTACCCAGGGTCTATTTTTAATTTCGTGGATCCCACGAAATTAAAATCTAAGCGAGAGAATATACAAACAGAAATTACTAACCTGTTTTCACCATAAATTTAGTATTTAAGTGTAAATTTTCTTCTAAAACAGCACAATAACGCTTATATCTTCTCATACTAATACACAATCTTCCTTTTTTCTTACCTAACTTTTAAAGAAAGAACGTTAGGTAAAATTTCTCGGGAAGTTCGTCAATGGATGTATGTTTTTCCGTATTAGTATAGGGAGAATCTCTAGCTCCATCTTACGGGTTTTTATTACTTCATGGAGTGTGGTACCTTAAGGAAGACATCATGAAGCCGCCCGGAGGAGAACCCAATGCAATGTTCGGGCTGATGATGACAGTAGTAACTGTCGAAACGTCGCAAACAAAAACAACCGGTCTATGACATGATAAACTCTAATTATATATTATTTGTGTTAAATATGATATAATTCCAACATGGAGAAACACAACAATTTTTGTATATACACAGACTTATCATGGCAGTGTTGCGTGTAAAAACAATTTATGGAGAAAAATTGTAAAATGTTTTTACACGCTATACTAGTCTTATATACTAATAGCAGGTGTGCATACCACTTTTATTTTAGAGAGTTTTTGTCTGAGGCGGGTGTGACGTCATCAAAATCTTTGATCGACGATATCTCAGTAATGGTTCGACGTACACAGACGATTCCATATATTTTTTGATCAGTTTTTTTAGCTATGGAATGGTACTGCGTATTCTTTTGGATTGTGTGATTTTATCTTTCCTCACACACCATATATACGAGTAAAATGTAATAAATGTAAAAAAATTTTACACGCGATACTAGTTATACATTATTACCCGTGTAGCAGAGCTGTATTCGATACAAAAAATCGCGCGATCCTATTGGTCAATTACGCTTAAGTGACGTCACTCCGGTCTATTCTCATCGGTACAGCCCGCTGAAGTGTCATGGCAACAATATTTTTTATAAAATAAGAGGCGTAAATATAAACAAACACAGAAAAAATATAGATAGATAGAAAAGATATTGTAGGGACAAATAATAATAACTGATAATAACTGAAACAGTTAAGGAACTCATTGCATTGCCTTTTTTTCTATTTTTAATAACAAATCGAATGTCACACAAAAATGAGAAAGAAAAGTTTGTTTACAATTTTTTTTGTGTACGAAGCGAAGTATAATTTTGAAGAAACACAAACACGGGTCATAACGGGTCATATACTAACTGGTTATGAGGGCATTACCTTCGAATATTGACTTCCGTCACGTACTATCACCTCAGTCAATATTCTCCGGTAATGCCCTCATAACCAGTTAGTATAGGGTTAATAATGACTGTTATGGCTAACCATTTAGCAGAAAAATATAATTTTTAGAGAAAGTTCTCGTAAAAGTTTACCAGACTGTCTTTGAGGATTGCTCAAAGAAAGATAAATAGAACCAAGAGAAGTTCTGTAGAATTGCATATAACATAACTAGAAATATTAAAGAATACATTTTTATTATCTTTGTTGCACTAAACTGTGTCTGTCTGTGCATCGAATATTGCCACCAAAAATTGATCGTGATTCTTCTTTTAATTTCTCTCCATGTTGTTTTGATTTGAAAATGATAAAGAATTGTTGAAATAATGCAGACTAACTAACTTTCCACGGTCAATAAATTAATGAAAGGCGCAATTAATAAAATTTATTATAAGTTCAAAATAAAAAAGATTATTTTCTGGTCTGCATAATTCATGAGCATGAAGCACGCTGAGACTTGCCCCGAGTGTTCGAACTCAAAATGCCAGATACCCTGGGTAGTTTGGTACGCCTTTAAATGAACATATACGTTGAAAAAGTAGTTTCTAATGTTAAAAAAATGGTACCAGCAATATTGAATTTTAAGGGAACACTCTAAATGCAAATTTTCATGGAAATTGAAGCAAATTTGGTCCAAAATTTTGCCCAAATTGTGATTTCATATGTTCTATCGTATGACATCATAAAATTTCAACGTATAAGTTATCGATCGCCTGAGTCACCCCGGAGTCCCCGCCCGCTCCTATGAACCTCTGTCAGCGAAAAACATCTGCCCTCACGTTACCTCGTCTCCATGTTGTTTTCAAATCCACCGGGCAAAGCAAGTCATCATGACCTTGCTTTGAGGTTTAAGATTTGATCAGCCCACTTGGGTGAAAAAGTACTATTTGTTTCGTCTTCCGTTTAATTATTTGAAACTACTTGTCAGCGATTGTACAGAAGAAAGGTTACTATATTGCTAATATTGTTAAAATCCTTTATGTCGGCATTCCTTTGATATAAACCGTATCTCGCTTTTCAATGGATTTTTGTTTACATGGGCGGGTAAATGTTTGTTTAACACATTGTGGAAATCAAAGAAATTGGAAGAAATGTGAATTGTATATTAATCTGAGACTTCCATTAATAATTCAAAACTACTACTAAATGTTTTCAACATGTCTGATGGGCATTTCAACATGTCTGATGGGCGTTTACAGCGAACATGTCTGATGGGCGTTTACAGCGAACATGTCTGATGGACGTTTACAGCGAATTTTACAGGTTATGAGATATTTACTTGATACATGTTTTACGAAAAATTCCCAACTTATAAAGAAAAAACCGGAAAAACGGTGGGAAATGTATAGGAACAAGAATATCTTGTGAATGTGATCCCATACATTATTTTGTTCGGCTTTCCGATCTCTGCGATTTTGTTTGTTTGCCTGTAAATTTATTTAAAGAAATAAATAATAGTTTTACAAATACAAAGATATAAACTAAAATATAGACCAAGTGGAAAATGTGAACGAAACTGGGGAGGGGGTGTAGGTGCTTTAATTTGATTTGTACTTCGCCGTGTTCACAACGGCAAGAAGCCCTGGGAACGAGGTTGGTGTTCAGAATTCGCAATTGTTCCGATTTGTATTCCGATTCTTTTTCCAAATGTTTTGTGATAAGCGAGGTGAGAAACATCTTTCACGTTACTTCTGGTCAAGTCAAAAGTGTGGAATAAACGGAAAACCCCACGAAGAAAGGGTATAAAGGGAAATATAAACAAAGATGATGGTAATTTTTTTTATTTTTCAATAGATCATTCGTCTTCATGCATAATTTTATATCCCACACTTTGTTAGTTGATGATGTTATTGAGATATAATGATATTTATTGTGATTAGAGTGCAAAACTTCAACGGTGTGAACTCTCCCAACTCTTCAACTCTCAACCTAAGGACTTGGTGCCTCTAAATTTGATTGAATAAATTGTGTTGAAAAAAAACATGAACAACTAGCTCGATACAAGGCAGGTTTCCAGTGTTCAGCCTAAAAGAAACTTTATATACATGTCTGCAGCGTATGTAAAAAGATTTCCAAAAAACAAAATGATACACAAAAATTTGCCCAAAATACTTCCATGATAACTTCTGATTAAGTAATAGCACCTTTGAGTATTTGACATGTAGCGTAAGTAGATGCACCACACTAATAATGTGAAGTAAAAAATAGATGGTTATTTGACTCAAACACAAATAGAAAACCACATTTTCTTTTTTCCTTCTTCTTTGTTCTTTTGCATCAAATTCTAATGGTGTTATTGTGACTTATCAAACTGTTTAAAGACTCATTAGCCACATGAGGGAAATAATGAAATTTACATACATTTTTTTCAGGCTGTACTTGCATGGATACCTTGATGAATGATGTTGAAAAATAGCAACCTTAACATTTTAAATTTGCATTAATATGAAAATTTTACACATAGGAATGTTTTTGCTGTTGAGCGAATTAACTGAAGATGTATTTGTTACATATTTTTACAGGAGAACGTCGATGACAAAAACCTACTTGACGACAATAGTGATGAAAAAAGGGTAATGTTATAGGAGTGTATTTAAAGTTGTTTATTATTTATAAATCTGTGCTAAAGCCATAAAAGCTCAGGTTGTTTTTGATGCAGAAACAATACGGAGGAAATTGAAGTTCTTCTTCTTTTATTACAGAGAACAGAAACATCGACTTCAGTGGACTTAAGTGATAATCTGTTAGCGGTTGACATCTCTGATGCTCTCAGTGAACGTGAAAAGGTCAAGTTTACAGTTCATACCAAAGTAAGTTTACTTCCTTATTTTCATCAGGCACTCATCACATCAGAATTTTTATACAGAAAGAAAGCGTTTCTTTTTAACTCACTGGTAGATATCAGTGCTGTTTCCTAGCTAAATTTTTAAAATGTGTAATTATTTCAATGGAGAAGCTAATACCAACAATTGATATTACTCTCAGGGTGGTACAAGACAAGACAGGTACTTCAAAGCAGTTTCCCTCCCCATCTCCTCCCATAATTTTTGGAGATCGTGATTATATCAATTGGGAGAAGAATATACAATAGGACTTTGGCACTTGTGAAGACTTTTTTCTTATTTTCTTTTGGTTCAAAATTCATTCCTTCATTCAAATGATTCTTGATGAACGTGGCTTTTAAACAATGAGAGTTAGCAAAGCACTCTATTTAAAAACTGATCTAAAAAAAACAAGGTAACATTAAATTATTATTTTTTCGAAAACCATTTCTTATTCGTCTTCCCAAAACTGAGAGAATTTTCCTAAACTTTACCTTGTTGAGGTCTCTATGTATACCACAGCTCAGTCAACACAAATTGCCACAAAGAAGAGAGTTATAGTGTCTAGTAGCACGTTAATTGTTTCATCTGTGATGTAATAATGGTTGAGATTGTTGTTGCTTAAACAAATACTTTTCATTTGTTTTACACATTCTTTACTTCGCAATAACCTGGAACCTTGAAGAAAAAACTGTTAAAACCTGTCTCTTTAGTCTTTCATCTTTCGTGCATTTTAAGATTAGGCATTATTACATTTTTGAGGGGGAGGGGTATTGTGCCCCCCTACTCCTGGCCCTGTTGATGCTCATTCTTATATGCATTTTTCAATCTTTTAAGGTTTTTCAAAAATACATAGCCATAGTGTATTATATTTTAGACTGAAATGAAAGAATTTTCTGGAAATGAATTTTCAGTAATGCGAGAGCATGAAGAGTTTATATGGCTACATGATCGTTACGTGGAAAATGAAGAATATGCAGGCATTGTGGTAAATCATCATCTCTTCATTCAAATCTGTTTATCTTTCTTAATGGATGTTTTTTCAAACATTCAAAATCTGTAAGAGAACTATTTCTAGATGAATTTCTTTGTATTTAGAGTTTGGTTTTCCATAGTTATTAGAAAATTCCCTGGTCTAGTAGTCTATTGTGAAGCTCTACTCTATAAATTGTTATATTAGATTTCTAGATGAAGATTACTTTCAACTGTTGTCTCTCAACCTTTTTGCAGTTTCTAAGATGCTTTCCAGGAAATATTTGTGGGTTTTACTATGATCATCTCCTAATAAAGGATCTCTTGATGTTTTTGTTTTAGATTCCACCACCACCACCAAAACCTGATTTTGATGCTAGCCGTGAAAAGCTACAAAAACTCAGTGAAGGTAGTTCTATTATCATCAGATGATGATACAAATTTATGTTTATGAGGTACTAGTGTAGCGTGTAAAAACATTTTACAGTTTTTCCCCATAAATGATTTTTACACGCAATACTGCCATGATAAGTCTGTGTATTTACAAAAATTGTTGTTTCTCCATGTTGGAATTATATCATATTTAACACAAAATTGTTGTATAAATATTTTGGATCGATCATTTAAAGAATGCTATTATCCTTATTTTTCTGTGCTATCTAGCCTATTTGGAGATTTCTAAAGTTGTACAGCTAAACTAAAAGCTAAAATTCCAATAATCAGAGATTTAAAAAAGAGACAATACAACGTATACTCTTACCAATGTATACTCTTACTTAACCACAATTAAACTTCTGAAATATAAGAAAATACCTTCACATTTCCCAATACCTTCTCAAACGTTTTTATCTTTCTAATCTTTATTATGCTATGAATAGTGGAAATGTCAAAACCCAAAACTCCACTTGTGCATCATAATACAAAAACCATGTATATATGTATATAACCAAGATTTTAACATTCATCTATACTATTCAATTTTCTAATCTAAAACAAAATGATATCAATCAAACACTATCAAAACAATATAATAATGATCTTGCTACCTTCGTTTCCCTAATACCTTAATAATAACAATCCACATACTACAATGAAATACCAAATAAACTGCTAGCTACACATTTCAGCATAGTAGTCAAAACTAACTGATTCGAAAAAGCTACATTCAAACACATTAAAAAATAGACATCGGTAGAAAATGATGAACTGATAAGACGAACACATAGCAAGTCTACATCGACTATCTCGGATAGAATAGTTACTGATACCGATCAATGTTGTTATTCTTTATTACTGAACTTAAAGCGTTCAATAAAAAAATATCAAAAACAAAAACAAAAAATGTTACACACAGCATCTTTATTCTCATTAAGAAGTGAACGTTGAGAAAATTTGATGAACTTTCGAACGCAAAAAACATTGCATTGCGTTCTCCTTCGGGGGCGGCTTTATGATGTCTTCCTTAAAGCACAACACTCCACAAAGTAATGAAAACCCCTTAAGATGGAGCTAGAGATTCTCCTAATGGGAGATTCCTCCTATACTAATACGGAAAAATAAGCATCCATTGATGAACTTCCCGAGAAAATTTTGTTAAAGTTCTTCCTTTCAAAGTTAGTTAAGAAAAAAACAAGATTTAGTTTTAGTATAAGAAGATAATTTACATTAACCTCTTCTATATAATAAGTGACAAGCTTATCATGATGATGATTTATATTGGGCTATGTTTTGAGAGAACATCCTCTCCATTGGGCAAGTTATAAATGCCCCATTATATACGATTAGGATGGGATCGAAATGCAAATTTTCACACCTTTTTAATTGGTGTGAAATTTTTCTATATAGGTGAAGGAACTATGACAAAGGAAGAATTTACTAAAATGAAACAGGAACTTGAAGCGTATGTTATAATTTCTACTGTATTTTCATTTCTATGTGGAGAACATGTGTAATGTATTAATGTATCAAGAAATCACTACCTAAACCTCGCACTCCCTTCCACATACAAACTGTTCATTTTGACTTATCATGTTGACGTTGAACAATTAGATTACTGAATATTTAAAAATTACGTAATTTGAATGACATGATTTTGATTTTAGTGAATATCTGGCTACATTTAAGAAAACTGTTGCTATGCATGAAGTGTTTCTCACAAGACTTGCAGCTCACCCAGTATTACGTAATGATCACAATTTCAGAGTTTTCTTAGAGTATAAAGATGATGTGAGTTTTTTGGGTTTTATTTGATAAAACAAATTGGGGAAGTGTCTTATATTTTAAAAAGTAATCCCTGTCTTAATTCTTTCCTGATTTCTTTCTATCCGACTAGTACTTTATTTTCTTATAAACTTCACTGCAGGCTTATGAAAGTTTGTCAGGGAAAAGATTTAAATTTTTCACCAACTTTTTTTATCCCAATTTTTTCCAGACTTTTTAAGTATTAAATTATTTTAAGCATTAATTATGTAAAGATATCCAATATTTTTTAGCTGAGTGTGCGTGGTAGAAATACTAAAGATTTCTTCAAAGGCCTTGCCAAAGGTATTGCAAAGGGTGTTGATGAAAAAGTACTTTTGTCTGGTCAAAAGGTATAGTGCTATGCTGTGAAAGTGTTGTTTTTTTTCAATTTTTATTTTTTTTCAATTTTTGAGTAGCTGTTTTTATTGACTGAAAGCATGATTTCCTTTACTCTTAAATTTATTACAGAATTAAAGGAGCTGGTGCGCTCTGGTTTTTATTGGCTTAAAATGTTGATATCATTTGACAACCGGTAAAAGTGGGGAGCCCCTTAAACTTCTATATGATTTTTCCATGAAATCATCTGAAGCTGCATTCACATGTACGTAAAATTTTATATAAGGGCTTACGGAATTGATGGTGTTCATTCATTCTCTTAAGAACTGTCCATGGTTGTTCAAAAGTATGGAGTTCTGCCGGTTGTGTGTTTTGCAGAAACAAACGTTGAGATAAATGCGCCTGTATGAGGTCTGTCAACTTTTGTAGGCCTAATCCAAGATCTTTTTTATGAACATCATTCTTCATTTGTGGACATCGACACCTTAAAATGGTAAGTTGGCAACATATGATGCTATGCTACCATATTTGATAATAAATTAAAAACCAAATTGCCAGTCAAAAGCAATAAGATATTTCTTATGATGTAAGGTTTTTCGTACGTGTGAACAAAAGTGTTAGTACATGTGAACAAGGCCATCCGTAAGCATAATATTTCTTAAATATATTTTACGTAAGCCCTTGCGTAGAAATTACATACATGTGAGTGTGGCTTTAAATCCTTAAAACATTCAGGTTACGTGCTTAGAGTAGGTCATTCATGAAAAATTTACCCTATTCCTGTACATATAAGCTTAGAGCTTATAACTGAATTTTGGACGAATAAGAAAAAAATCGATGTTTATAATCACATAAAGTTTCTCGACACCATAAACGACGTTGTAGATTCTGGAGGGACAACTGTGAATAGCACCCAAGAAAACAATAGAGGAAACGGACTGGGAGTTCTGTGTAAATACAGACTTAGGGACCAAAGATATTTTTTTACAAAATCAGAATATTACAATAAGAGATCTTATTTCACCAATAATTTTCCTAAATCAAAATAATGCTCTTGTTTATAAGCCCATAGCCTTAAAACCAGTATGGGCTTATATACGGGTGAATAGGGTACATCTTTTGTATAGATGATGCCGTTTACTTTTTCTTTTCTTTCTTCTTGTCTCAGGATGTAGATGAGCATTTTGAAAGTGAAAAGAAGTTTTATGTGGAATTTCATAACAGGTGAATTGACATTTCTAGTTGTTTTTTTTGTGCCGATCAAGTTCCACTCTAAAAGTACATCCATTGTTTTGGAAGAATGAAGGCTCAAATACACTATCCATTTAATTGGGTTCAATAAATTGGATCGTGTAAACTCAAAAATTAGACAAGTTTAAACCTGTTCCAACAGTTGGATAGAATATACTGACCCCAATATGCAGGTAGACAATTCAATGGTGCCGGTTTCAAATTTGTGAATCGTTTTTCTTATCTGTGCGAGGCCAACTCGAGCAAAATGTAATTGTAGGGTTGTGCAATGTACCTATAACACCAAGAGCATAACATCAAGAGGGAGTTTTTCCTTATTTTTTAGTTTAGTTACAAATAAGCTCACCTTGCAGAAAGCCTTGCGCCCGTCTGTGCTCTAGTTTTCTGGAAAAGGGAAGTCATTACGCCAATCACCTTTATTCTAAATTTCACGAATTAAGCTAAAATTTGCGTAAAGTTTCAATAAGAAAAAGTTTCAATATTGTTGGACTGTAACTTTAGATGACACAGTGGATCTCAGGAGGCATGAATTGATTATTATTACAAATACTGTCAAGCCTTCTAGTGAAACACGTATGTGATCATCTTCCCTATCTATAGGATATCTTACCACATTGTACACTTTTGCCATTATTTAATTCATGTCGCGATTTAAAACCAACACGACAGTGACCTTTATGCGCCGGTTTCCACTTTAAAACTAATGTCATTGACATCTTTTTGTCTAAGCAGACGAACATGATTTAAGGTAACCCACTGGCGTAGCAGAATCATACAGAACCACTTCCACGTCCCGTGCCACCAGCAAGGAGACATCATTTTGAAATTTGTTCTGTTTATTTTGCTTAGAATAAAAGATAGTGCCATGAAATGTGAGAGAATGACCAGCGCGCACAAGAAAATGGCAGATGTGATGATCAAAATTTCATCGATTGTCGGTACGATGGGAACGAGCGAGGAGTCTCAGTTGTCGTTGTAAGTTGTTTCTTTTTCTTTTTGGACAACTTTTTTTTTCTCATTAACATCATTATTTATGTAGCACATAAGTCATCTTTCACTTTGGTTTTTCAGAATATTCAACAAAACATCCGAAACATTCGAGAAATTGCGGGTAAGCTGTAAATTTGATTGAAAAAGAAAATTTAGTTTTAGTTTTCTTTTACAAAACGTTCACACTACTTTCGGGTTTTATTTGGCCAGAAATTGGAAGGTCGGATGGCTACAGACGAAGATCTGAAACTAGCCGATTTATTGAAGTACCATATGCGTGATGCAGAAGCTGCTAAAGGGCTGTTGTATCGTCGAATGAGATGTTTGGCCAATTTGGAAAATGCAAATAAAAACTTGGACAAAGCGCGAGCAAAGAATAAAGATGTTGCTACAGTGAGTATTTATTGGATCTTGAGACTAGCAATTTTATGTGCTTCATGTGTCAGTAAATTAGGGACGTTTCTATGGTTTTTAACGAATCTTCTATGTAGGCCACGACAGCTCAACAAACAGCAAGTGATAAGTTCGAAAATCTATCTGAGACCGCTAAATCTGGTATCTTTTTATCTCTTTTTTTTTTTTTTTTTTGCATGTTTTTTTGTATAGTGGAAAGTTTCATAGAAATCTCACGGACGTTCTTATTTTGCAGAGTTGACAGAATTGAGAAAAAAGAAGGTGGCGCACTTTAAGAAAAATCTGGTAGGTAGAAGCTACCAGATAAGTTTGTTATCATCTCATAAGTTTTATGATTTTAATTGCGAAGTATTGAATTTCCTATTTTCAGGTCGAACTATCTGACCTTGAACTTAAACATGCCAAGGTATGCAATATCTCTATATTTGGGTAAAAACTAGTTGTTAAGGTCCTGTTTAGACGATAAGCTTTCTCAAAATCTTACCTAAATTATTCAAAATTAATCAAAAATCAACTTTTCTTCTGATAAAAACTTTCTACTTTAAGCATAATTTAGTTAATGCTCTACCGTCTAACAGGAAAAAGTGAAAATAGACATTGGTTTGAAATTGAATTGTGTTTTCAGGCTCAAGTAACGTTAATTACCAACGCTGTATCGTCTCTTCGTGGTATGTGAAAGAGAGGAAATGTACAAAGACCTATCATTTTAAATTCGAAATTAATTTTTTATATTACTCTAGTACCGGTATCCTTATTAATTTGGTTGATTAATGAATACACTTTTCTTGTCTGATTTTTCTATGTAATACGATTTACGTGTCATCGTTAAAAAGGCCTTTTAGCGCTGGGTTGAGTATATGTTCGACGTTCAGAAACCTTATGCGAATCGTACAAAATCCATAAGTTAAAAAAAGGGAAATTTATTCATGTTGTTGTTTTTTTTTTTTAAAAAGTTTTTAGTTTTTTTTATGTATCATGGTGGTCATTATCACGATCATCCTGTTCATCATCAACAAATCAAATTGTTTAATTCAGATAAATTTTTTGGCAGAAAATATTATGAACGTTGTATTGACTAATGTTACTATCTGCTATCTTTAGTCGCAATGCTAACAGCATCATTTTAAATATTGACCTCATCACATATATTCTAGAAAGGAGCATTTCCTTAAGGAAACATGACACGTAACAAAACTTGCAAAAGCCAGGTACTTGTACAATGTATTGAAACAGTCATAATAAGATCATTTTTAAACGACAATTTTTTTTGAAATCATTTTTTTTTTGAAATCTCAACAGCACAAGCTCGGCCACAATTTCACGCACAATGCATAATGGAAGCTGTTACAACATACATATAGTACATTGCGCAAGTACGTTTATGTTATTTGTTATTGCAAATTCTGTTACATACCCTTTTATACCTATGTTTCACAGAACTTTTGTTTGACTTTACATTATATCAATGTGATAATATTGTATATCATCCTAATTTCCTTGTTGATATGATAGCTGTAGTCATTTTCATCTAAAGATAAGATTTAAATAGATTTCTTTGGAAAATTAACAACATTTTTAGAGAAAAAAATTATAGATCTCTGTTTAACTGACCCCCCAGGACCGTTTGTCTCTTTTTGACGTCTCGTCGTCCTCATGTCAAAAAAAATACGGCCCTGGGTACGAGGTTGTACGAGTTTTTTTTTTTCTTCTTTTTTTTCATCGTGTCCAAACCAAAGTGTGATTACTAAATCGTAAACATATCATTCCCGTTAAAAAATTGGCGGAAATTTAAGTGGAGAGTTAGGTAAAACTTTGATCAAATTTCGAAAGTGCTTCAATTTTCATGAAAATTTGTACTAACAACAAATCAATGGTGGGCTTTTAAGAAGAAGCTCTTTTGCAATTTTTAGAGGAAGCTTTTCCTTATTATTGCAAACAAAACAAAAAAAGCAATGCATCAAAACGAGATCACTCTTTCTTATACAATTGTGAACCGATCTTGGCAACGACTTCGTGTATCATTATTTTAAAGAACGACCCGGCATCTCAGAAAGCTATCGACGGCCCTGGTCTTTTCCATGGATAGTGATACACAAAGTATTTACCCGATCTTGCTTCAAAAAGGTAAAAACTCGGGATTTTCATTCAAGTATTATTTTGTTCATCTGAAATGATCTCGTACAATTTGTTTTGTTCCTTTATTTTCAAGTTAACATTTGGCACCAATTCTTAAACAAATACAGGTTTTTCCAACCGCAATATTTTTGATTAGAGAGAGGCGTTAAAAAGAAGGAGGCGTTTTTAAAATATTTTTGATTAAAGAGAGGCGTTAAAAAGGAGGCGTTTATAAAATATTTTTGATTTGAGGGAAGCGTTAAAAAGAAGCTAGTCGGGCGCTCACGTACAAAGATCTCATTTTTTGTACATTTCTTGCATTAGCATTGTTGAACTTACATGCATTTTCTAGTCTTTTCCTTAAAATATTAGTGAATTTGATCATATTATTATTTTGGCATTGCCAATATGGCGGACATGAGAGGTCATTTTCACAAAAACAACATGAGTAGTTTGTTTTGTTCTACCAGCCTAACTTTTTTAGTTCTAGAGATATGACAAGTGGAAGATAGGGCCTATACTTTCATGTATTGAAAGGTCCATAAAATGAAAACTGATAATCAGATCAAGATGCGTGACCCCCACCCACACTCATATGATTTTCTATATGATGTCTTGCTAGCCCTCATTTCCCCATAAGCGTTCCAAGCAAATAAGCATAAATATAAGCATGGTTTCTATACGCATTGATCGCGCACGTTACGTTGCACCAAGTCGTGGACGGGCTTAAAAACCCGAAAAGCTCTCGAAATTTATAATATCTTTTTTTAATATAAACTTTTAAAAAATCTCAGAAGTTTTATTTCTGAATCCCTGGCCAAGATATCTCAAGAAATGTTGATGGAATTTAGTTGCTACTGACCCACGTAAGGTAAAGAAAGAAAGAAAAGATAGGAAACTGCAGAGAAGACAACGATATGAACATTACATTAAATGTTTGGAGGGGAGAGGAGGGGCCGACACCATTTCTCATAAAACGGCGAGGGAAGAAATTGGTCGCCATACATACAGTGCGAGCGTTCTCAGTGTATTATGCATTATTACTTACTTACAAGCGAGTTAGCTTTGGAAAACATAAATCTTTGAAAATTTTTGCATTTTAATACTTAAATGACCTATTCCGTGAGCAGTATATTCAATAAAATCAGGAAAATAACTAAATCCAGTCTACCATTTTAAATCAATGTTATGCTGACATAGCGAGAAATAAGAATATGTAAGCCAATTAAATTAAAGAATTTTGCTTTTAATTATTACTTTTTGCATTATTAACATAATTAAGGAATCATAAATATTTCGAGCATGTAATAACTTCTCCAATCATTGTTAATACTGTCATACTTAATTATTCTATACAACAATTTACATTGTTTTTTATGCAAAATAATTTAAAGCGACAAGTCTCGAAATAAATTAGCAGAAACTCATTCATAAAATTTTGCAAGAACTTAATAATATTTTTCGCACCAAAGTTGGCTGGTTATGATTAAGATGTGTAGCATATTGGGAAACATCACCCTAGTTCAATTTTTACAGACATGCTTTTGAATTTGTAAGGTTGCTCCAAAGCTTCCAATCATATCATACAGATATTCTTTAGTACATCCCTATTTTTTCTGAAAGAAGACTTTCAGATTTGATATAATGAATGAAAATGTTGAGACTTCTTGAAAAGCTAAAAAGCCAATCTCTCAACGAAGTTAACGAGGTAATAGTAACAAAGATTTTCTTTTTACAGGAATTGGGCATAACATTAGTAATGATGGTACTAACTAAAAATTATTTCACAGCAGAGTATGAAAATTTTTGTGTTACCACACATCCCTTACCATCATTGGATATTATATGGTTTTTGTAACCTCCCATATTAATATATTAGAGGAGACTGTGTAAACATACTTTTTTGAGATCAGAAAACTTTTTGATTGGGAGTCTCTTGTTTTCATTTGAAATAACTCAGCTGGGATGAAAGAGATTTGTGCAGGAGAATGTTTTAGAGCTATTGTAGCATAAAAGAAGAATGTAGCTACAAATAATCCCATTGGTGATACAAATTGAAACAGAAATTATGTTTACGTGCTCCTCCACAATTTTCGACATACCCTGGATCCGCCATTGAACTAGGCAATATGCATCTAGTTCTTGTAACACAGACAAAAACTATAAAGTTTTGACTGCATCAAAATTTTATATCTTAACAATCTGTTTTTCATTATTATCCTGCACTTTCCTATTCAGATAAATAATTGTAACTGCTGCCAAACCTATTATCATTCATCTGATAATACTATTATCAGAGATATCTGAGATATCTGATAATAGTATTATTTGATTCCTTGGGAATAGAATAGCAGGGACTGAAAACATTCGATTAAGACGTTCGATGTACTTAATTATTGAATGTTTGATTATGTTTCAAAACACGTTCCATTTAGTTTTAAAACAAAATATGTGATTTCGTTTCAAATTAAACACTCGTTTTGGCAGTATCCAACTCATCTGCACGTCATCAGATATTTTTTGTCTCAATAGGATAAATCTCGATATCCGATGTTGTCTTGTTGAATATCTGCTTATTATAAACTTGTGTAGAATGGTGAATCATGTTGAATAATTATTTTGCACCATTTCTCTGAAAATTTCACATGACATTTTTAATTCATAGTTGACCAAGTGTGCATCAGGTTTAAATTGACCTGCAGGATGGTCTTAGTTGACCATGTATACTTCAGGTTTTAGTTGACCTGCTAGCACGGTCTTCAGTTTCTCCTACTTAATATTTATTGGTTGACCCGGTCTGCAGCAATTAATAATTCAAGAGATATCATTAATTTTGTGAAAACATTTCTTATTTAGGCAAGCAGTGATATACAGCAAGCAGGAATGATCACAGAAGGTTTGTTTTATGCTATGTTAATCTAAACGGCACAAACATTATTTTGAAAGTTATGGTAGGGTTTTTTTTGGCAATTTTCTAAGGTCGAATTTCTTAAATTATACTCAGGTTAGTTTTAGATGTGAAATAAATAAATAAATATAATATAAGTTGAAAACACCAATGCAGTATATTTATTTACTGCATGTCAAGTGTTCACAGTGGAAACATAAAGCAATTCTTAAAAATAGAATGATAATAATACACTTATTTATACACAAAATGCAAAATGCAATGTTTTTGGTTGGTTAATCCATGAACATGAACATATTTCACATCTTGCGTGCTTCAGCTTCAAATTATGTTTCAATGGATTCCTTTTTGACCTGATCAAATTTCCTAGGAAGATTTTGATTTCTGGGGAATTCTATAATATAATAGTGTTTTGATACTGATTCCTGGCTTTGAAGCACCATTATCTTTTCAATGTACCAGTTCTCTTAGCTTTATAGGTATAGCCTTCTTCAAAATTTAGTAAGAAATATTGGCTTAACACAGGGTCAGAGGTGGATAATCTTTGAGTTACGACTTTGAGTTAAAAACTTTGTGTTAGCAGTTATGACGACACAACTTCGAGATATGATGTAACAAATGTAATTTCTCAATTTTGAAACTTGAGATAGGAAAAACATAAATTTATTTTTGAGTTACTACCTCGAATTGGGAAAAACATATAAATTCACTTTTGAGTTACAAATTAAAGGTGTGCAATAATTTTTTTTGTTCATTCTACTTGAATGTCAAGGAAGTAACAGAACGATAATGATTGGAAGAGAGAAATAGACAAACATTGAAGAAAACTAATGAATATCATTTCATGATACATCTGGATAACTTGTGAAAATTAACTTGGAAGCATACTTTCATCTGAGCTTGCTTTTCTATCATTGTACGACAACGTCGTTAATAATAATGCTCTAATAATCTATCTCTAATAATCTAATAATTTTAAACCACTAAGGGAAGCTTTATATATTACATTTTATTTTTTATTTCTATATTCAGTTTGCATAGGCTTCAATATTACAATGTGATCTCAAAGATATGTTATGTGCTTTAGATATGTTTCCTAAGACAACAGTAGAGGTGCTGTAAGATGTGAATCGAAATTAGTGTTGGTTTTTTTTGTTAGATTTTCTTTAGCTACAATTTTACTTTTTTAATGCATTTTATTTTTTTGGTGTCTATGGCCTGTCAAAATTTTCTTAGCATCTGGAAATAATTTTGAATTCAAGTGAATTGAATTGATGACATTTTCAATTTGAATGAAAACATGTTAAACCTCAGACCTTCCAAGTCTCGCAGTTTGCAGTTATTTCTCACTTGAAAAATAGTCCCTTAAAACCATCCCTTTTAAAAGGAACAGAATTTCTGCATGAAATGGTCTGGTTGAATACAGTCTTTTACTTATTCCACATTTTTATGATTTGGCTAGTGCTTATTGTTTTCCATCAAAACAAAAATCTCAAAAAAAGAGAACTAAGTACAATGGCACAGACCTCCAGCTTTTTGTTCACCTGTGGGAGAATTACACTCAGCAAGAAGCAAGACCAGAAACTGAAAGCCATTTTGTTTTTGTGCATTTTTACAAAAATCCATAATTAAAAACGAAGACATGAAAAAATATTGTAGTTTATATTGTAGTTTCAAAAAAAAAAACCCTTTGGACCTGAACTGTCTTCAAAGCTTCAATCATACCTTTTTATTTGTCAGATTATTCCAGTGAGAAAATATCAAAACTTTTTGATAATTTTTCACTGAATTTGAAGAATGCAAAATAACTTTTTCCGTAGGCCACATTAGTGATGCATTTCTTACTGAAATCAACATTTTTTGCCAACATTTTTTGTCAACATGTGGAAAATTGTTTTTGCAGCCATTACCGACCTAGTGCTAGAAAAGCTATTCCAATAAGTCATTTTGATATGATATTGAAAAGCTGAATAATATTCCTGCCAGCAGTATAATCTTTGACTCATAAAGGGTTTTTGTGGTATAGTGAGCCACAAGCATTGATACCATCAGCTTTAAAAGCTAGGTTGTAAAGTCTTATTTATTATTATAGTGTTATAATAACTGTCATCTTATTTTCATCAAGAAATTGCATTATTTGAATAATTTCGTGTAACAGTTAGAATTAAAAATTTTTCATTGTCTTACAAATAACTGAACTGTTCGACTGTTTTAAGCATAATTGAGCATACTTATGTGGTGGAATTTTGATCTTGCAAGAATTCTTTAAAAAGGTGTTAATAAAATGAATTTGCAAATAGTCACGAAATTGGGGCACCGCGAGCATGCCTGAACTTTCCAAAATGTCCGACGGCAAGCTGATATTGGGTTCTAACTCATTAAAATAAATGCATTGCTTATCAAAAAGTTCGTCGCTTTATTATTTTAGGCGATTAACGTATAAGCGACGCACTTATCATGTTCCCACTTGGCTCATCACGACGAACGTATTTCCATAAGTGGGAGCACAGCGCTTACAAGGACAGCAGTGAACAAACGAAAGAATTACTATGATTAATTGCGCATGATGTTTATTGAGTTTTCTTAACCCTTATATATCTCCTTTTTGTTAGAAAGTAATTTATATTTTTCCTTTTTCTCCTCCAAGTGCAGTGCCTTTCTTGAAACTCTTCATCCAAAACTACTTTTGATCTTCTTTTTAAAAGTGTTTTAAAACCCGGGGCGTTTATTGAAAAATAAAGTATTTCTAGGGGGCATTTATATAAACGATGCTTTCATTACAAAAATGGAAATTGGGAACTTGAAAGAATGGAACAGGATTGTACGATCTCCATAAGGGAATGAAAACGTTACTAAAAGTTTTGTTTTTATTGGTTACGTAGGCAAGAGAGAAATGGGTGTGGTGGGTTGGGTCATTATTCTTTTTCTCAGGATTTTTGAACGAAAAGATTCTATTTTTTTGCTATTGTTTTTTTTTATGCTTTGTTTTGTTTTTAGGTCAAACTAAGTTGAGTAGCTGTGGTGGAGATGACGAGGTCGAGAATATACATATTGACATGACGTTTGAAAATAAAGAAAATTTTATTAACGAGAGAACTTCAGAAGATGTTTCCCACACCTGTTCATATTGCACCGAACTCAGAGTCAAAGATTGCTCATGTCGACCATTGCCAATTATCGACTCTCTGCATCATGGGGAAAAGAGAAAATATTCCTCATCGTACTGTGAAGGGTTTCGATTGCCCCAGTTACCAAAAAAGAACAATTACTGCAGCAATAACAATTTCAGCGATAGTTCATCTGATGATGAGATTAAAGATTTGTGTTCAAAGTATAAATGCATTAGTTCTAGTCCAACTGAAAGCACTTTGTCTGCTTCATTGTGGAAGCATCATCGTAGAATTGTTTGTTTTGATCGAGTATCTGTACGTCGGCCATCTTTGAATCTTGAAAAGATGCAACAGGTATGCTCATTCCAAGTTTAAATATATAATTATATAATATATTTATTTTCTTTATATTTTTTATAGGTGGTGATGGGGGATTGGGTAAAAAAAAAGTCTAATTGCTAGTGGGAAAATATTTTTTTTAGCGGAGAAAACATAAATCTCACGGGGGTTCAAACGAACGAACTAAAAAATTTGTCAATTCATTGACCAATTAAACTCGCGTGTCAAAACACGAAATAGATTTTCAGAACATTCGACCCTCACAAGAGAAAACCAAAAATGACGGGGAAGCGATTAAGGAGACTGTAAACATACCGTAAATCCTCTAATAAACGCCTGGGCGTTTATCTAATTTTCCGAGATTTTAGGGGGTGTTTATTGGAGGGTGGTGTTAAAAACATGGAGACGTCTATAAAGAAAACTTGTGATCTTCATATGATCTCCACAATTTTTCTTATTATCAAGTTAACATTTGGCACCAATTCTTAAAAAAAGCAACAGGTTTTTCCAACCGCCAAAGAGGGACGTTTATTAGAAGGGAGCGTTTAAAGGAGGCTTGCGTTAATTAGAGGATTTAATATACTATTTTGCGCGGAAAAAACCCCGCGGAGGAATCTTTATTTTCGCGGGATCATACTTTCGCGATTGTTGCCAAAAGAAATCGCATAATCGCAAAAGTTTCTGCCTTTAAGGTAGCTGGTTCGGATTTTTATTAACAGAAATATTCGGTTGATATGTGAGATCCGGGATTAAGATGGTACCAAAAATAGCATTCAACTCAACTGCGAAGTTAAATGCCAAAACAAATATGGTTTCTCAGTCGAACCGCAAAATGAATATAGATTTCAGATTGAAATATTTTTGTTAATTTCCTTAAGTTAAACAGTCCGGTTCAGAACGTAATCGAATGTTTGTCTTTGTTCAAATTCAAGAAATAGAATGTTACTCTTTACGCCAATTCTGATTGGCTAACAAGTCGATGATGCACGAGAATAGACAGTAGGGAATTAACGCAACTACGAGGACGACGAGGACGACGAGGACGGCGACGTGAAAGTAATCCATGATTCGGTAAAGAAAATGAATCACGAAGCAATGAAAATTTAAAGATTTGGTTTGTTATAACTTAAAGTTTGATCGATAAACTAAGAAAGAAAGAAATGTTATGGAAACAGGATAAAAGAAATACAAGATGCGACGATCATTGCGTCTTTGTTTTCAATACGACTTCAAACATGGTTTTTCTCTTTGTGTGTAGAACGTGAAAATATGCTAATGACGTAATTAACTGACCAAATTTCTTTTTGAATGAAATCCACAAGGGAAACAAAGCTTTTGTTTCACTCAGGTCGCCGCTCTCGTTGTCGTATTTACGTAAGGAAAACGAGGCGAACAGTGTGCAGCTACTGAAATCCGTGTTTGAGTCCCAGTCATATCGTGTCTCGATACTTCACTCCGATGCGCTTTAAAAGTCCAGGTTACTTGCGTACGAATACCAGATGTGACATATTTTTCGAAACGGTCTATCTATTGCGCTTTTGTATGAAAACAATTTCGTTTCCCAATATCCATTCACGATTAAATACATGAACGGTTGTCGGCGTTTTTCTGCTCGTGGTGCGGGTCCAGATTTTTTAATTATTATTTATCTACAAACTTGATCGTCTGCTTTTTTTTATAGAACCTATTAAAAAGACCTAGGCCAAGATTCGTGAAAGTCAAGGTGAGCTTACTTTTCCAAATTCAGAAAATGTAAACCTGCCCTCCACCCTCCACCCTCTTACTTCCACCCTTCCTCTAGTCAACGTTTTCCCGCGTATATTTTGGTTCTGACCAATAACATTATCCCAACACATCTTTATACAGTTGAATTGACTTTTTTCTTCTGTCTTGTTCAAAATTCAGAGCAGACCACCGGACCACGATACGGATTTAGTCGTTTTCAAACCGATCAACGTCAGTTCAAACAGTTTCTGTAATCGGCTAATACCGGTCGAGGAACCCATCCAAACTGTCTTTTGACTGAAAAAAAGTGCTGATCATGTGAGATGGTTTTAGAGTTATTTATTGTAATTATTAGAAAATAAACTTGTGTATATTTATATATAAAATATTGTTCATAGTGTATGATAGTTATAGTCTCAATATTCTTGAGTTCCATTTGTATATTTATAACCACATTGTTGAGAATGGATGAAGATTAGAAAGTTGTTTTGATCAAGCCATTCAAAACGATTTGACTAGACAGTGTGTGTTAAGCTAACAAGATGCTATCATTAAACTCATTGGTTGAAGTCTCTCTGTTATGTTCGAATGAACGAGGCATTACATAACCTTAACCTCGTTTAACCAAGACAGAAATAACAAATTTTTCACCGTAAACTAGTGATGATCGCATCTTGTTACATTACCCTATTAGAAAGCAAACGTTTTAAATGCTTCCTCATACATTAAAATTCCGATAACTCGAAATTTCAATAGCTGGAACTTTTTTAACATTCCCCTTGAGTTAATTAAAGCCTCTCGATAACTCAAACAATCGGTGACTCGAACAATGTTCATCGGTCCCTTGGAAGTGCGAGTTATCGGAAGTTTACTGCAATTGAAGATGGGATTCCAAAGTACGTTTTTAATCAAAAGATTGAATTTCTGAATTTGAGAACGCTCTGTGTTACAAAAAAGGTGGGAATGATTTTTCTATGGTGGAGTTATGGCTTGTAGTAAGGTTTTTGCTGGGCAAACAAGAATTAAGTCTTGCGCATGACATTAAATACACGCTTTATTCATAAGCAACACAAAATTTTGGCTGAAGCTCAATGTTGGTTTTACAGGCTGATGTTGCTTACTTGTTGCTTGTTGACTATCTACGCGAGAAGACCAACTTTGCATGCTTGTCTACTCCCATTGACCAGCGCCGGTTTTATTAAACCAATGGAACTTGATCAGTTTTTCATCAGCAAGCAAAAAATATATGTCCCTTTTTGCTCTTTATATTTTAGTGTTAGGTTTTGTTCTCAGTTTGTTCGTTGTTTTTTTTTCCTTGTGCAAATCCAGTTGAGCCTGGGCTGTTCCTTAGAAGTTGCTTCGTTTTTTGAGCATCCTGTTGCCTATAAAGTGTTGCTTATAAAAAAGCGTGTATTCTGTCTATAAGGCTGAGTTTAATCTGGCCTTTAGATGGATGAGTGCAAGAGTTTTTAATATCTATCCATTAAAAACTTGAAATTGATGGAATGAGTTCAATTGTTCTGAATATCAATGAAAAACACAGGATGACAACGCGGCTTTACGAAGTCGTGCTGCTGTGTTGGAGATATTTTTTTAATACGGTGGCCTCCATGATGTTGTTATTGTAAATTTGCAATTGTATGCGATTGATTGATTGGAGAATATATGAAACAAATGGATTGATCTTGTTCATTCAAACTGCCGTAGGAGTAAGTCTCTCTATAAAATGGACACCATCGAGACGAAAATAGGAAAATAAGAGGTACATCAAATGGCTTACATCTCTTTGATTTTTGATTTATTTATTTCTTTAACGTTGACCTATTACATATGCACAATAAATTTTTAGCAGTTCTCTAAGAGAACGTGCTAGTTTAATTCAAAATGCAAAGCGTTTATTTTTGAATTTATGTCCTTCCTACCTCGTATCAAAATGGTAAATGACACTTTTGACGTCATAACTCCTCACAACACACAGCACAAAGTTAGGTCATTATTCTTGCTTCGCTTTAAATCTTAATAGCCGTTAAGAAATTCCCTGGTCTGGATGACTAATAGAATGTCTAATAATGATATCTTAATTGTCAAATTTTAGAGACGTGACTAATATTCAACTAATCTTTCATTAAAGAAGACTCTACATTGCAAGAGTTTCTAATAATTCTATTAAAGGTGCATTTCTTTCATACCTTAGTATTCCGATTTGCCTCGTCACGTATTGCCCTCGCCAACTCGGGTAATCGGCATCGGTCAATATTTTCCGGTATTGCTCTATTAAACAGTTATTATGTGCAATTGTTTCCAATTCTACTCAACAATCACAATCCAATTATATTTATCTCCACTTCAAAGCAACTTCCCCCAACTCAGCAGTTTCCTATGGCTGTTTATTTCATGGTTTAAATTGTATGTTTGTTTTTTTAAACTACTTTTATACAACTACTTCGATGTAAGAGCCAAGCAATATTTTGGGATTGAAATATAATGCCATTATTATTATTATAATTATTATTATTATTATTATTATTATTATTATTATTATTATTATTATTATTATTATTATTATTATTATCATCATCATTATTATAATGTATTAGTAATAATGGGTTATGTATTAATTATCGCACAGTGCAATATGGCGAATATTTTTCGAGTTTCTTATATTTTTGCTGTTATTTCACAAGCCTTCGTTAGTACAAAAATCGAAAAAAGGAAAAAACGTAAACTTTGTTTAGGATTCAAATGTGATAATTTTTTTTTATCTGTGTGCGCATATTAGTGGGGAGGAAACCTTTGCATTGCGTCAAATGTATGCAAATCATTTATTTGCACCGCATTTATTTTTTATTTGCACTGATAAACGAGATATACTCTACTGATTAACCAATCAGATTGCAGATGTTTTGAACTAATGATAAGCGCTATTATCTAATCCTCGAGATAATTTTTCTGAGCCCAAAAGAATAAAAAAACATCAATATTTTTATTTACGACGGCACAAGTTTGCAACCACAAGTAATATTTTTATGTTAAGTAATCACATATACTCAAAATGAACCTTCTTGTATGAACGTGTTGTATGAGCCGAGAGAAGGTTAGCATCTCCCTCGATAAGGACGAGAATAGACCTTGAGTCTATCAACCACAACGCACATGGTTAAGGCTGTGTCACTTACTTCGTGGCATCTAACCAATTTTTTAACGACAGCTTATACATCATATTTCTTATCATTGCATTTTTAATCAGAATACACCTTTACCGAATTCACGTTTATATGTCGCTTCCTGTTTTGATGCGTTACATTGTTTCACGATAATTATGTAGCTACGTATTTTGCTCATTAGCAAATCATAGTGGGACAATTTTCGTTAATTTTCAACACAGAATCGAGACCCATATGGGCAACTGATTCAGGATTCCTATATAGACATGGATTCAGGAAAGGTGTATTCAGTCGTAACACCTCTGCTAGTGAAAGGGAGACTGGCACAAAAATGGTGATTTTGCGTTATTTACGGTAAAAAAAAAAGACATGGGCCTTGGAAGGGTTCATTGCCCTAGTAGAAATATTTTTATCCTCGGAACCACTTGGTTTCTACTTCCATTCAGTTCACATGGCAACCGTTGTGTAGACAAAAGACTAAAGAGGCTCTTTATAGGGAGAGTACGGGAATCCGAAATACCGATTTACCGTAAGATTTTTTGCCTAATACCGATACCGAAACTTAACAAAATACCTTCTTATAGCTTTGTTTGAATTCTTTGACGCTTTTGATAATCTCATCTTCAATTTGCATACCAAAATTAAATGCTTCAGTGTATTCTTTACCCGAGCATCGAAATTTGTAAATTTGTAAATTTGTGTGTCATTCCACGACACTGTACAGCGGCGGATCTAGGGTATGTAAAAATTGTGGAGGAGCACATAAACCTTATTTCTGTTTTCAGTATGTATCACCAATGGACTTACTTGCATGCTTTTCTTTTATGGTTTAATTCTCCTCCACAGATTTTAGACATACCCTCTAGATCCGCCTCTCCTGTATGATAGAAGCTATTATTTATATTATCTTACTCTAACTTATAATTTCCTTACTCTTCCTTGTTAACTATGCTACTATAACTACTTCAAAGCAAACACGTTGTTTCGTTCTGTCGTCTTTGTCGAATTCAGATTTCGAACGATCGAACACTTAAAGGCCGGTTTACACTAAATTTCCCACAAATAAAAATACAGTGGTCTCTCTCTGTCTCGAACACCCTTTATCTCGAACTTCTCCCAATCTCGAGAAAATTCCTTGGTCCCTTGCTAGTTCGAGATATAGAGAGTCCACTGTATTCTCTTTGTTTTTTTAAAGCAGCAGCGTGTGTAGCTAGAATAATATAGAGACTTGTGCAATGCAATACATTGACTTCAAAACATAGATTACACCATCCCAACAACTGGAATTGTTCTTTTACGGTGAAACCAGCCCATTACCGAAATACCGTTTATTTTCGTTTTATATCCCTGATTCTCGTTTACAAAAACGACGTTTTCCTGTCACCCGTGAATTAGTTGAAATACCGAATACCAACTCCATTTTGATTCGAAACTCCGAAATCCCGTCCTAAAAATTGGCAAATCCCGAATACCGTAAAACAGTACGACCACCCCATCTTTTATATGGAGACCGATATATTGGATAGGTGAGATATCTCGGTTAAAAGATATATCGGTATTTCTTTCATTTGAGATATCACTTAACTGTTTATATGACTGACGAGTTATTATCGCCTCTAACAACCGATATATCGCTTTGATGAATAGCAGCAGATATAATCGGTTAGGCGAAATATCGGAGAGAAGCGAGCTATCTCCTATTCCTGCCATATAGATATAAATTTCAACAACACGAGCTTTTGTTTTTCATTATTTCCGCTCTCATATAAACCGAAATAATACGAAACTATTCCGCCTTTATGTAAACACTCGCAACCGATATCTCGCCTATCCGATATATCGGTCTCCATATAAAGAGCACCTATAGTCTGTGCCAATAATATTTGCACTTATTACATAAATGAACGCCATTTCTGATCTGCTTATTGAATGTTACCAAGGGTATCAAATTAAAGGTTATTGTCGAGTTTACTATAGAATGGTATAAAAATGTACATTTAAATGTAAATGTATTTTCCCTTAATTTCGCGATATAATTTGCGGTCAAACATTTTGAGCTTTTTACAGAGAAAACATAAAATAACCATTGTTGCAAGAGCCGACAGTGGTATATTTATTTTACTTCAATTCGGATTCAAATTTGAGTTTCGACATACTCTTGCCGCTGTTCTTCTTGTGTCGGAAGTGAAATCGTCTTCAAAATCGTGTCGTGCTTGTCTTTTTTTTGGTGTTTTCCATCTTCTCAAACACTGAATTGGGCAAATTGAACACTAAATTTATTTCAAAATTTTTATGCAGGATAATAAATACACTTCATTCAGTAAAAACATGCTGTTATAAACGTGTGTCCAGTGTATAAAATAGGTGCAAAAAACACCACCTGAAAGAAGTAAGTTGAATCAAGAAAATGGTGGTGTTCGAGCAGCAAGTATAGAAGTGTTTAAAATATTAAATGTACATAATAAGCTATAAAATGGAAATAAAACTGAAATATATGTGAAACCAAATCTAAACCAAACAAACTTATGGCTCACATCAGCGCCGGATCTAGGGTATGTCAAAAATTGTGGAGGCGCACATTAACATAAAATCTGTATCACCAATGGGCTTACTTGAACGTTTTGCTTTTATGGTTTAATAGCTAACATTCCCCTTCACAGATTTCGACATACCCTCTAGATCCGCCTCTGCACATACATATAGCTATAAACTATAAAGATGAGCAAAGAAGCGAAGACGAGAAGCAAGTAACGTACTGGTACCAGAGGTGTAGGCAGAGCTCAGTCAAAATTTGTGGAAGAGAGTTTAGTCATTTAAGGTAGAGAAGGAAAACGTGCAAGTAACCTGATCGACACTTAAGACTGAAAAGAATTATCATAACGTTGAATACGCCTATTATGGATACTGTGATAATGCAGTGACCCTAATTGACTATGAGCAGGGGCGGATCCAGCATTTTTTTGGCAGGCGGCTCAAAATCTTGTGGTCTTAATGTTAATTTCCGATTATCCCGATTTTTTACCGGAACATTCCGATCAGGGGTGGATCCAAGCAAATTCAGAATAGTAAGCCTTGTGACCAATCTGGGTGATCCGTATGTGCTACAGAAACGATAATTTCGGGTTGGGAAGATGTTATACGTAATATTTAGTTACCGTAATGATCCGATTAAGCGCCCAGCATTTTTTAAGCGCCCCTCTCGAATAAGCGCCCAGGTTATTTCCTCAAAGTTCAATAAGTGCCCAGCACTTATTAAGCGCCCCCCCCTCGAATAAGCACCCACCTTATAAAAGGGGCGCTTAATCGAAAACTGCCTTGAGAAACTAGGCGCTTATTTGAAAATTTTACTTCCTTATATCGGGAATGGAAAGCCCTCTCTAAGAAGATGGTTGAATCTTCTTTCAAGAAATGAGCCTTAACAACTGACGACAATGGCGAGGAAGATGACCAAATCAGCTGTTTTAAACCTGAAAAACCCTGTGCTGAAGGATCCAAAGTGCTCAAGGAACAAATGACTATTTTCAGTGAACAACAAAACACTGTAAACCCATTTCCGATGTTAAGGATGCTTAGTTTCCTGGTAACATTTTATCTGACGATGAGGAAGATGATATCGATGTTGTATTAAAAGCAAAACTAAAAAACCCTGGGAAGGCGAAACTTCATTTTGTTAAATCTTTTGTTCAGTTTTATTTTTTCAGGCAAAAAAAAAAAAAAAAAAAAAAAAAATGAATATTACCGTTGTCATTAATTTGTAAAAAATTAGGAAAAACTTATAAGCGCCCAGCACTTTTTAAGCGCCCCCTCGATTAAGCGCCCATGCAAAAAATCCAAAAATTTAATAAATAATTTAATTGTTCGGATCATTACGGTAACTGCGTATACATCCAATAGATCATCCAGTTGTATGCAGACGGGGGACGTTGTACTGGCCAGGTACTTACTTGTGAACCCCAAACACAAGCCCGAGCATTAAAGCTCACGGTTTTACTTCCTATTCCGTATAGGCTGTCTGCAGTATAGAAAAGCTATGAAAAGCAATTTACTTGGGGTGCCCAACAATTATAATGATGGAAAGGTGAAACTATAAAGCGACATGTTCTCATTATTCAATACCGTATTTCCTCTAATAAACGCCGCGGCGTTTATTACAAATCGCAGATTTTGGATGCGGCGTTTAATAGAGGGTGGCGTTTATCAGAGGGCGGCGTTTATTACAGAATGAAAAATCAAATAAAAACAGACTTTAAACAACAATGTTTTCTCTTCCTAAAAAACTGTCTAAGCTAATAGCAATTTACATTGAAATTGACGGTAATCACGTGCACGCAATCGTAAATGGTAAAAGAGAAGTACGAGAAAAACAATATTCGTTTTTATCTTTAGTTGTGGAAGAATTTGTTGATAGAAAACAAGTCCAACTCGTGTAAACTATTTTTTGTTGCTTGTTTAGTCTGTTTTCTAATAAACGCCGCTTTTCAAGATGCGGCGTTTATTAGAAGGCGGCGTTTATTAGAGGGCGGCGTTTATTACAAATGCTTGGCTATAAGTGCGGCGTTTAATAGAGGGAGGCGTTTATCAGAGGGCGGCGTTTATTAGAGGAAATACGGTAATTCAAACTACGTTCATTCAATTAATAGACCTTCCAAAATTTTAACACCTCATTTCTATGAATTTTATTGTTTTAACTGATTTCAAAAGTTTATTACTTAGTGATGGTCACTTATTATTCCTATTTCCCGACGGATTAGTTAAACGCAATTATGATAAAGAAAACGAGGCGAAACTTGTTGACTAGGTTTAAATAGAAATTCAGGAACTATCTATTGGAGAACAATTCAAATTTTTGTTACACATCCAAGAATGACTATATCTATTGTTTTCTCATGTAAAAGCCTTCCCAACTACAATTCAGTAAACAAATCTTTTTGTTAATGCTATTTCCAAGTGATATATAAAAGATATAGCTAAAATCTATGAAATAGGATAAAGTTGTAGGGCTGGACCATAGCAATAATAATGAAAGCAAAAATAAGTTTCAGTCACAGGTTCATTCAAACAAGAAAAACACATTTTTGAAATAATAAGCATTCATTTGATAGTTATTTATTCATACAATATAATTCCAACATATAACATGAACAATATTTGATTCTGATTTCAACAACCAGCAATTGCAGTAACAGGAATCAATTGGGTCACCAACAGAGAAGTACATAAAATAAAGAAATAAACAATTGTATTATAATTTCTCAACATGGTAATAATATGAAATGTATTCCAAAAAGATAAACAGCAGCAACAGTAATAATTTACCATCCAGGAAATTATGATTAAATTATAATTTAAACTCAGAAACAACAACAACAACAACATTTTCCTGTATTTTTCTTAAGAATCACCTCCAGAATATTGGAAAATAGTGAGCAAAAAAGACATAAAAAATAAGAAACAACTAGGAACCTTAAGGCTCAAATTTAAAAATATTTCTAAATTGACAGTTTAGGGGCTGATGTGGCTGGTGTGGGAATACATGGATGGAGCACAAAATGAAAGAAATATTTTAATAACCAGAATCTATCATCTTTCCAAGTTGAAAAATATATAATTTATATCAAATAGTCCTTCTCCCTACCTCACAGTATGAAAAACACCATGTATGAAATAAAATGTTGACACTGAGGACGAATGCCTCAAAATGAAAACTTTATTGAGTGAGAAAATAGATTTTGAGAAAGCAGTAAGAATTTAGGAAGATGGGCAGTAAAGATATTCCAATGTTTTTATAATATTAATACAAATTACAAAATAAGTGAAAAAAAACAAAAAGTATGTTTTGTTCATTCTTTGTTGTTTTTTTGTCCAACATACTTATGTACAGCACTATAATCCCTCAGAAAGTCAACAGAAAAAAAAATCAATTAATACCAATCAAGATGCACTATTATGCTGAAGAAAATGAATTGATCATTGAAACAACAGTAAAAGAAAAAAAGAACAAACAGACAAAGGTTTACAAAACATATAATCAAACATACAAAGTTAAATAGGAATTTCTTTTGCTTTCAGAGGAAAACTGCAGAAACATGCATACTCAGAGGCGTAGCTAGAGCTCAGTCAAATTTGTAGTGGAGAGAATATTCATTTTAAGTAGAAAAGGAAAACATGCAAGTAATAATCGACACTTAAGACTGAAAAGGAAGATCATAATGTTGCACTCCTCCACTTTTTTTGACTGACCTTGATTATGCATATGAGTATGCTGGAGAGAGAAATAAATGGCAAATTTTAAAGTCTAAAATGAGCATTTAAAGCAAAAAGAACACATATATTCATAAATAATACGTCAATTGGAAAGTCATCTATAAATGAACTATATACAGAAACGCTTGAATTGAATGATACACTGCTATGCACCAGAACTGTTCTGAAAGAGTCAATGTATAAATGTTCTGTTTTCCATCCAATAGACGGGTAAATATTGTTTACGTTTGTACTGAAAAGGGACCCGATTTTTGCAGTAAAAACGTAAACATTATTTACCCGTCTTTAGGGGGAAGGAGTTAATTATATTAAACACTCTCTCCTCATAGGAGTGAAAAATCCAAATCAGGGATTAATTCATTTCTTAAACAAATTATGAAATAAAAACAAAAAAATACTTACTTATTAGCCAGGGAAATTTATGTGAGTTTAGCTAGCTATGAGATAATAATGACCATCTGCACGGTCTCTCCTCCCTTCTCATCATCTTTTCATCAGCAAACACCATGAATGGAATAATAGAACGTTAGCTTCTGGTTTAATAACGAATATGAGCTCTGGTTTATTTTTCCATGCTGAATATCTGGTGATCACACTTCCATATAAACTAGCCATGTGCATATATCCATCACCACTACAACTTCTCTCGGATGTATATGATATGGATAATAATTATTTGATGAGATAATACTTAGCTTATACACCTAGTACGCAAACGATTTATTAAAAAATTATCAAAAAATATGTGACAATCGACTTCAGAGCCGTTCTGCAATCTAACCGGTAGCACAAAACTTGATGAGATTGCTTTTTCGCACATTTCTTCCATACTAAAAACATATGATTCCGTAGCCTAAGAAATTTGAGCCGCTTCTTGAGCCGCTTACAGCACATCAACCGGCAGAACGAAAGATCAATGCCCTGCATCCATCGATAAAATTGTGGCCAAACACTCTATCGATTCCGTATATTAGTGTCGCGAGCGGCTCAAAAACTGAAAGTTATAACCAAGTTCGGTGATAAAAAATATAGGAAGGCGGCTCAAAGAGCTGTTTCAAAATATGACTTATGAGTTCTGAGCAGCTCTGTCCGAAAAGCTCTATGATGGAGCGCTTTGTTAAGAAATAAGGGAGGAGAACTCTTTAAAAAAATGTTATAGGGTTATTTTTGGCGAAATTTGGAGGCGGCTAGAGCCGCCTAAGCCGCCCGCTATATCCGGAAAAGCTCTCTGCAATCCGACTGGTTCACAATATCAAGAAATATATTGACATTTTCCGCGCCGAAAGTGTGGAGATCCTATGCTTAACAGGATTCCTGGACATCTGGAACACCCCGTTTCAGTTTATTGATGCACCCACAATGAACGTAATACGCCATGATGAAATGAATGGATGCGCGCGAATGGTTTAGAATTTTTTTAATTTAATTTTTTATGACATGGTCATTTTCTTAAATATGTGGTATATACTTATTTGTGTTTTTCCACCATTATATTTCAAATATTTCGTAATATTTCAGAATATTGATGAAAATCTAAAAATCAGACAGAAGGCGACACGAAGTAGAGAGGTGAAAGCATCATAATGGAGTTGCACGTTTGTCCACCGACGGAGCGGAACCCCTGAATACACCTTATTACATATAGCTATAAAAACGAGTTAAAAGCAATGCAACCATTAGTGGTGTAATGAAGAACACACCTCTTTTACCCACAGTGTCGTCGTTTGAACATGGAATGGAAACTATTTATTTTTTGGAAACTATTTTGTTTAGGTTTCGGCTAGGTTTTGGCGGGTACAAAATGTTTACGTTTTTACTGAAATTCTAGCCAAATACAACCGTCCTGTGGCAGTCAAAAGAATACAATTTGTTACTTTCGACTGTCATCCTGATCCTGAAAAGCTCTGGTGTCCTGGTTTTTGAACAGTATTATGATGATTATGATATTATGAGGACTGTTCAAAATCATTAAGACAAGCGTTTGAAATGCTATGATAAAACCTGATTGAAAATGCTTCTTTCATCCTGAGAGATTTTTTTCAAAAAAGCTTTTCTTTCATATCCACTGTGTCAATTTTAATTTTTTTTGGACTTATTTCATCCAAAGTAGTAAGGAAAGTAAAGACTAAAAGTGAATCTTCTGCATTATCTTTGCATATATTACAAAAATTGTGCACAACAACTAGACAGAAACCCCACCCAGTAATTAGGTAGCGTACTGTGAACCAAGTAGCTACAATTAGGTGATACCCTGACATCATTTCACAAATCCATCACACTTTGTAAGGTAAAATTAAGATAGCATTGCAAATGATATTTTTTTGTCATGCTTTGTTCATAAAAATGTGTATCAATCTACTTGTTGTTTCCTGAGCGATGAAATATTGACAAGCAAATGAGAAAATAACAATTTCGAGATCAGATACTAGGATTAATTTAAAAACCTATCTGTTTTCAATGAGGATAGATCTAGAATACCTCTTTTACAAACATGCCATCCAGATTGAAAACAGCTCAATCTTAAAACAGCTCAATCTTATTGACTCAATTAAAAAATGTACACAGGACAAACAAAGTATTTCAAATCAGAATGGCATTTACAATCGACACAAAACATTGCTACAACAAAAGAGTGTATATTTCATTTATAAATTTTAAATGAAATGTTGTCTGGAGAAATTTGTCAGATGTATCAAGCTATATTTTGCATTTCTTACATGTTAGAAACTTGTGCCTCAAGTTCTTTACTCAAAACACTATTATTATAACTAATCAATGTATGCAAACATACATGAAATTCATCTAGCTTATAATACGGGTTTTATAAGTTACAATTCTATGTTTTTTTAATAAAATATAATCAAGTATAAAATGCAACAACTTGATGATATTGTACTCTCATCATGCCTCTTTTTCTTTCTTGCTGCAGTAACAGATCTACTGGAGGTATGTTAAAAATTGTGGAAAAGTACGTTAACATAATCTTTCTATTCAGTCTGTATCAGATTGCATTTTGTTTTTATGCTTTAACTAAAATTCTCTTGCCCAAGTTACGATATACAGGTAGACCCTCTGTGCTGTTTGATGCTAAATTTTTATCTTAACTATAATGTAGATATAGCTAAAACATGTTTCGGCTTAATAAGATACAGAAGTACCAATTTTCTTCTACCTTGAATATATTTCGGTCATCCAGTTCACATATTGGAAGAGTTACACCACAAACATTTGCTGAAAAAGGTGAAATTTGTTATGATTGCATTGTCTTTGGAGGAAAACGCTGAATCATTTTTTTGAAAAGTTATGTAGAAGAAGTGTTTGACCAAGGTGTTTGTTTTGTCTTCAGCAATACACTAAATTCATTGGCTAAAATGTCCAAGTCACTTGGCCATCAAAACAGGAGAATATACATCTATTGAATTTATATCTAGATACTTTGGGCTTGGAGTCAGAAAATATTCTGAAGCAGTCTTATTTACATAGATTGATTCAAGCTTATAGAGACACTGGCTTTCAATATGATAGCACAAATCCATTACAAAACTGGAATCGGTATGAATAATTATTTTTGGCTTGTTTTATTAGTCAGTGATGATTTTTTCTTTACTGTTCCCTTTAACCCTTTCAACCCCAGAGCCATTTTCGAAATCCCATTTGAGATTTCGAAAAATATTACTCAGAAACTACGCTGAATTCTTTTTTGACGTATATATATACGTCATGAGAATTTAAGCCTCATTTCCTTTACACATATATATACGTCAACAGAAATAGTGTTTTCTTTGTGCTTTGGGGACCTGTTGAAATATATTTTTGTGTTCTTTGGGAGCATAGAGGATTATTCTATCCTTGTATGGAGATTTGGGATTCAAATTTTTTCATTCCGATAAGATTCCGAACGTCAATCACTAATTGAATTTTACGTGGCTTTAAAAAATCTTTTTTTGAACAAAGTCTACAACAAAGTCTACAACATAGAAGAAGCTGTAAATTTTATACTGGCAGATGCTGATTCAGATTTTATAACTTCCTCATCTGAAAGTAGTGGAGAGGAACAGTTTTAGTACCAGTTCCAGTTCGAAGGAGAATAAGAACAAGGGGTGGAATAAAAGGACATGTATGAACCACAGGATGTACTAGAGCTGTTAACAATCAAGTAAAAAAATTACGGAATTCTTATATTTGAGGGCGCTTAAAGAAATCCATCGTATATATACCTCACTGGGGTTGAAAGGGGTAATGTTTAATAGTTTGATTTTAGAGATACAGTAAACTTTCGTTAACTCGAACCTCTATGGGACCAAAGAACATTGTTCCAATTACCGAATGTTTGATTTACAAAGACTGAGAGAGTATCAGTTCAAAGGGAATGCTGAAGTAGTTCCAGTTATTGAAAGTTCAAGTTATTGAGGGTTGCGAGTTACCGGGATTCTACTGTACTATCAAAAATTGACAACTGCAGACAACTTCAAACAACATTTCACTGGTTTGATAGTAAACATTTTACTGATTGTTATTCATAATATGATAATAATACTTTGAAAATGTTTAGATCATTAAGAATTGACATATCACCAGATGAGATCAATATTTTGCCGTCTGATGTTTTCAGTTTAGAAGGTAATCTTTTTTGACTTTATTTTACTGAGGCTAGTTGCTCATAGAACGTTGCAGTGATACACTGATACAGGCCTCCATCAGGAATGTGCACCTAGATTTAAAGGTGACTGATTGTAGTGTTATCATTGATCTCATGTCATCAGTATCCAATCTTTCCATCATATTTCTAATCATCTAATGCACAAACTTTACAATATATAAAAAAATTTGCTTCACAATAATTTCTAATTTCCTTTTTTCAAAGGATGTTCAAAAATTTTTGAACAATCTCATGATTTTGTACTTATTTACTAAGAGTATAATAATTTGAATACAATTTGCTGAAACAGATATTTGGTGGTGTCCAGTTCAGAAAGCATTAGCTAAACCTCATAAATCCATCCACTATAAATGACAAAAATAAAAAAAGTAATTGTTATCATTACTGCTTCTTATTGAGGCTATAGACCTCAATAGAGCTATAAAAATATTGCCAAGGATATGTTAATGGCTTATTTATGTTTAAATTTGGGAAAATATTGACAAAATTCAACCAAACACAATTAAGAAAACCTAAATAAATAGGGTTACTTGCAAGTTTTTTCTTTAATGCTTTGATAACTAAAATTCTTTTTCACAAATTTCAACGTTCTTCTAGATCCGCTTATTCCTCTTTTCTCTACAACTTTCAATATGAAGAAAGTGCACCATTTGCAACAAGGAATAAACTTATTTTGATCATACCTGCTAATGTTTAGTTGTTTTTAATGTTTTAATGTTTAGGTTTGTTTGAAATGGGAGAAACGTCTAAAGCAACCTTTGAGGAGATCCTCGCATATCTACGCAAAACATACAGTGAAAACCTTACATTTGAAACAAGTCACGTCAAGGTACTTTTTATAATTCATGAGTTTTTGAATTAATAAATTATAACATTATGTAAATTGGTTTGTATAATAATAATGATCAATTTATTACCTTTTACGTTTAAATAACATCGTCCAGAACATAGAAGAAAAAGAGTGGTTTTACAAAATGGCAGAAACAAAATGCAATTATAGCCTTGATAGGGAAACAAAACTTAATATTTGTCATCATTTAATGAAATCACAGGTATGTGTATTTTAATCTCAAATTCTGACATCAATTCTGACACGTCCATCATTTCTTTGGTATGGTTTGTTTCAATGTATTACTTTTTAAGGTTCTGGAAGATTTTCTTGGCAAGAAGTTCCCCACATTGAAACGGTACAGCGGGGAAGGTGCAGAGAGCATGCTAGCTTTCTTTCATCAATTGTTTTTATGTGGTACTCAAGGTAGACTTGGCTTTTATCAAAATCTGTTTTTCAATATCTGATTACACATTGATTTAGAAGAATATCAGTCAAGCTATAGAGATTTTTTTATCTTAATACTTAAACAGTATTATATACACAACATACCCTTTTTTCTGTGGAAGTCATGATTACAAGCTACTAAGTACTTTCAGTTTGTAAAGTCTCACTTTTTCAGTGCTTTTCTTTTTTTAATACAATTCAACAAACAAATCCCAAACCCCAAATCCCAAATTCAACAAACAAATCCCCTTCACTTTATAAGAAAAAATAGACATAAGTATACCTGTAAGAATACTTCGGCTTGATATTAACCTACTCTAAGTACATGTTCCTGCATTGATAAATACTTAAAATTGTCTCACAGTTAGTTGCAGTTAATAAGTAAACTAGTGTAGCGTGTAAAAACATTTTACAGTTTTTCTCCATAAATTGTTTTTACATCCAATACTGCCATGATAAGTCTGTGTATTTACAAAAATTGTTTTGTTTCTCCATGTTGGAATTATATCATATTTAACACAAAATTGTTGTATAAATATTTTGGATCGATCATTCAAAGAATGCTATTATCCCAATAATAGAATGTGTACTCCTACCTAACCTCATATCTAACTTCTGAAATATAAGAAAATACCTTCACATTTCCCTATTAACTATAGCTAATAAAAACAATACCTTCTCAGACGTTTTTATTTTTCTAATCTTTATTGCTATGAATTGTGGAAATGTCAAAACCCAAAACTCCACTTGTGCATCATGATACAAAAACCATGTATATATGTATATAACCAAGATTTTAACATTCTCTTCTTGTATTACATTCATCTATAATATTCAATTTTCTTATCAAAAACAAAAAGATATCAATCAAACACTATCAAAACAATAGAATAATGATCTTGCTACCTTCGTTTCCCTAATACCTTAATAATAACAATCCATATACTACAATGAAATACCAAATAAACTGCTAGCCACACATTTCAGCATAGTAGTCAAAACTAACTGATACGAAAAAGCTACATTCAAACACATTAAAAAATAGACATCTGTAGAAAATGATGAACTGATAAGACGAACACATTACAGGTCTACATCGACTATCTCGTCGGATAGAATAGTTGCTGATACCGATCAATGTTGTTATTCTTTATTACTGAACTTAAAGCGTTCAATAAAAAAATATTAAAAACAAAAACAAAAATTGTTACCCACAGCGTCTTCATTCTCATTAAGAAATGAACGTTGAGAAAATTTGATGAACTTTCGAACGCAAAAAACATTGCATTGTGTTCTCCTCCGGGTGGCTTTATGATGTCTTCCTTAAGGAACAACAGTCCACGAAGTAATAAAAACCCATAAGATGGTACTTAAGATTCCCCTAATGGGAGATTCCCCCTATACTAATACGGAAAAAATAAGCATCCATTGACGAACTTCCCGAGAAAATTTTCCTAAAGTTCTTTCTTTCAAAGTTAGGTAATAAAAAAGGAAGATTTAGTATTAGTATAAGAAGATGATTACTGAATAATTACTGTGAAACAATGTAACGCATCAAAACGAGGCCTGACAACCAAGTCAAAATACGACACAAAAACAGGTCCATTTCAGGCTGCCCAAAGTTTTGACTTTCTTATAACAATGTGTGTAGGTTATCTCACAATCAAATGCACAACAACTTTTTGCCATCCGTCTGAATTTTACACAATCAAAATTTTGACGTAGCTCCTCTTTAATGTTTTTAGAAAAAGTGGAAGATATTCTGATATCAATACCTCATCGTGGAAGGATAGCCTTGCTTACTGTTATGTTGGGGTATCAGCCATCACAACTCTTTCATAAGGTTTCTTATTGATTTACTTTACTATTGTGTGACATTATTATAATCAGACAGTAATCATGGACAGTGTACTTTCTGATCTCCAGATAGTTAATGGATCTTGCTTGGCTCTGACATCTGATCAATAGGGTAGTTGGTTGAGCAATTGTCTGGTAAGTGGGAGATTGTGGGTTCAATTCCCACACGATCCATCACCTTCGCAAAGATCGCAAAATACATTGTGTGATAACTGAATACTATAAAGTTTCTAATTGAAATTCATAAATAACATGATTGTGACATTATGCTATCCATTCTGAAGGATTTGAAATACAGTAGTTCTATTTGCACATTTTATTTTGCACATTTTATTTTGCACATTTTATTTTGATTAGATCAAGGGGAATACTGAATTTTCACCAAAATATAGGTTTACAGGAGACGTTGTCTCTCATCTTAGTAAGTTCTTCTGTTCTGTCTGGTTCTGGTTATAATGCACCTCATCCCTCATAAATTGATTGGTTTTCATTAACTCGTAGCAACTTCCACCAACATGCATTTCAACGACAGTGATTTACATCTATCTATGATACCGAATCCTTCACATTTGGAAGCAAGTCATCCTGTTATTGCGGGCAAAACAAGGGGCCGTCAGCTTTCTAAGTCGTACGGGTATTATGGAGATAAGAGTAAAACCAACAGTGTAATGAATGTTCAAATTCATGGAGATGCTGCAATTTCTGGACAGGTATGGATATTGAATGAAAAGTAAAGAAAATAATACACTTCAGATTATAAAAGGTTTTTGATTATTTTTTTACATTTGTTCAATTTTTGATAGGGTATTGTGACAGAGACTTTAGCATTGGCATCCCTGCCAAATTTTGATGTTGGTGGAACAATACATTTAATTGTGAATAATCAGCTCGGTTTTACAACGGCCGCAATGAACGGCAGGTGGGTCATGATGATTGCAATATAATTTTCCATTTCAAAAGTACCATAATGCTTTGATTGGAGTAAGTAGTGGAAATTCTGAACATTCTCAGAGTATATCCATATTGGTTATTTTTAATGGCCCTTGACAGTCAACTTATTAGTGAACTTACTGTGAGAGGTAATTCAACATTGCTCTACATTATCCACTGGTCAGGATGCTTTGAATATATTATGTTGAATTTCTAATTTCTTGTGCTGTCTATACCATAGCAATAATTATAGTGTTTGTATTTATTTATTTTTATTTACTGAAATGTTATTTTAATCTCTTTTTTTTTTTTGCTGAAAAGGACTTCTAGTCATTGCAGTGATGTTGGTAAGCTGACTGATTGTCCAATCATACACGTGAATGGAGATCATCCTGAGGTAGATATTTTACGGAATCACATGAAACGTATAGTAATGATATCTTGTTCATTTTTGTTCACTTTTTTTGTATGTTTAGGAAGTTGCCATGGCAGCTAAGATTGCTTTTGCTTATAAATGTAAATTTCAAAAGGACATTCTTGTAAACATGCATTGCTTTCGAAGATGGTGAGGATGTTATGTTTTCATTAGCAATTACTTTAATGAAATGATGTGGAATTACCTTCATGTTAACTGATACCTTTGCAAGTCCACTCTACAATTTTATTACGTGCGAGCGAGAGAAGCCTGCACATTATGTGTGTGGAAAAAATGTTTTGGAAATAATAATTGGTTCGAAATGTTGAATTTATTCCCAGGCACATTGCGCTATCGCTTCTTATAAGACTTTTGGTGTACATTATGTACAAACAAAATGTCCTTTATACCTGCACGCATAGAGATTGTGGAGTGCAAGTATGCCTTTGCAGAGAATGACACTACTTCTTCTTGAGGTCAATTTCTGTAAAATGACGCTTGTGTTTCTGTTGATGCCATTGTTTTTGTTTTCAGGGGCCATAATGAGGTTGATGATCCTACATTCACTAACCCTTCTATTTACAAAGTGATCAACGAACGACAATCTGTTTCCGATTTGTATAAAACTAAACTGATTGAAGATGGTACCCTAAGCAGCGACGATGCAGCATCAATACAAGCTGAGTATTTCAAATATCTAAACGAAGAACTCAAAAGTTCTGAGCAATTTCACGAAGTATGGTCTCCATTTAATGGGAATTGGAGAAACATTCAGCAAGCTGATCGAAAGACAATCTCAGTGTGGAACACAGGTCGAAAATTATATCTTGAAGCAACAGGCTCTATGTTTTTGTTTTGATTACAGTAATGTTAAAGAACGCATCGATGTTGTGATGCAAACGAAGAATTATAATTATCATGCACTTTCCTATTCAGATAAATAATCGTAACTGGCGTTTCAAACCTATTATCAGTCATCTGATAATAGTATTATTCGATTCCTTGGTAACAGAATAACATTGACTGAAACGTTCGATTAAGACGTTCGATTTAATTATAATTATTAAGCGTTCGATTTTGTTTCAAAACGCGATACAAAAGATGTGATTTCATTTCAAAATAAAAGTAGGACACTCGTTTTGGGTTATTTGCCTTAAATCAGTTCACTTTAAGAATGTGCGTAATAAAGCAGCTTGTCAACATTAGATATCGGAGTTATTCCGTCTCGCCAAGCTAATATCAACGCCGTGCGTCATCAGATATTTCTTGTCTCGACAGAATAAATGTCGATATACGATGTTGTCTGCTTAATATCTTTAATGAGAAAAAAGTTACTTCTTCTATTCTTTATCAAATATTTTTATATTTCAGATAAATATTACCACCAAAATTTTTTTATTTTTTTTCTGCTTTCCTTTATGAGTTGCTTTGCCATTGTTTCACTAGATCTTTTTGACTTGACACTGTTTTATATGTACAGGTTGTAACATTGATACACTGAAAGCTGTCGGTATCAAATCAGCAACTGTTCCGGAGACATTCTCTCTCCATCCTCATCTCAGGAAGACATTTGTTCAATCACGTCAGTCTAAAATGGAAGATGGATTGAAAGTCGACTGGTCGACCGCTGAAGCGTTGGCTGTTGGCAGTCTGCTGTTAGAAGGTAGCCATGTCCGAATATGTGGACAGGATGTTGGGCGAGGTACTTTCAGTCATCGACATGTTATGTTGATTGATCAGGAAACTGAGGAATCCTACATACCACTCAATTACATGGCGGAACATCAAAATGGTCGCCTGGAGGTTTGTTCATAGTTTATTGTGGTGCATATTTAGTGTGGCAACAGTGAAGTGGAGTCTCAGTCATGTAGTATCCATACACATCTCTAGCGTTAGGTCAACTACCTAGTAGTGGGCGGGCAGAAGAACCAACCGTTACGTTACGGATGGACGCCTAAGGACTTAGAACTGTTGATTACTTAGTTAATCACTTATAAGGTAAAAGGAAGTTTTTAGGGGAGATAAGGATAATTTAATTTGGAAGGATGACGTGTTTTTTTGTTGCGTTTCAGGTAGTGAACAGTCCACTATCTGAAGAGGCTGTGTTAGCATTCGAGTATGGCATGAGTATTGAGAATCCGAAACATCTGTGTATATGGGAAGCTCAGTTTGGTGACTTTTTCAATGGAGCACAGATTATAATCGATACATTTATAACTAATGGAGAACGTGAGTGTACACCTGTCCTTAGACCTCTCAACAGCCTACCTTCTAATTAGTTTTAATAAATACAGTAATGCCGAGCCGTACATAATCAACCCACTTATTCGGGGGTCTCAGAATACTGTATTAGAGTTATTTGTTGTTGGGTTTTTAGTAAAATGGTTGATTCAGAGTGGTTTGGTAATTCTGTTACCACATGGTATGGATGGAGCTGGTCCAGATCACTCAAGTTGTAAGATTGAACGCTTTCTGCAGGTGATTGGGATTTTGTAGGTCTTGTATGTTCATTCCAGCCGACAGTTTAAGTATGGATTAATTAACCAAAAATTTCGTTGCTAATGACTCTGATATGGAATTTTTACTATTCCACAATGTTTTATAAGAACCTATAGTTTATAGGAACATATATATGATGAGATGTGTCCGAAAATTAGGAACACCTTTAGAACATGCTCAAGCTAAAATTTCTTTTTCGAGTTTTGAAAGGTTTTTTTTTTTTTTTTTGAAACAGTTCGTTTTTTCTTTTTTGGCAATAAAAAGGTTTCTCAAACATAAAATCTAACCAAAAAAAAAGTAAAATAAACTTCCACATCATCATTCCTTAGGTCGGAAAAGCTCGATTAGAAACTTTTCTCTCATTTTTAATGGTTTCAATTAAGAACCCAATAAGAACAATTTCAGTCTCAATTCCTTCAGAAAAATAGACGTTCCTATTATAAAAAAAAGTGCATATTCAAGCTTACCAACGAAAATTTAGCATTAGATTGTGTCGTATTTACGTCGGGGTTAAATTCTTGAAGGGTTGAATAGATAAGAGAACTGAAGCAGTCCTCGGTGTAAGCTTTTCAGTCAAGAAAAATCAATGTAACCTATAATCTTTTCATAATTAGCTCTCCGATAGTCTGGAGGACCGTGTCGACGGTGACGACGTCAATATTCAAGTTGTAAACCCGACAACTCCAGCTCAATATTTCCACGTATTAAGGAGACAGGTATGGACATTTTAAAGTGGAGCTGCTAAAAATGATGCTCTAAAAATAAGTTATTATTGGTGTTTACATTTTAGCAAGTTCGAAATTTCAGGAAGCCATTAATAGTAGCCTCACCAAAACTTATTCTCCGGTTGCCGGTAAGTCCGCTATGATTAGTTAATAGTTTTCATTTTTGTTTTAGTTTTACTGACAATTTCTTCTCATTTCATTATAAATTTACGGTGAAAAGTCTTATAAAAATATTTGAAAGAACGAGGCATAACCTGTCAGTTGTTAGCAACAAAAATCTCCCTGTAGTTTTCATTTTTTTTATCTGGTTATTAATGCTTTGAACCAGAAAATAGTGAAACGGTTTTAACCGGGGGTGGTTGCTAGTTAATTGGAGTGAGGGATTTATAAAAACTTTGACTAAGAAGATGTTTAAAAATTATTTCATTAAAAACAAAGGCATCGTTTAAAGCCGACTCTACACTAAGCGGATTATATGTATATTATATGAGTTATTATGTATTGTAGGCTGCAACTTCATCCCTTGTTGAAATGAGAGATGGTACCTACTTTAAGCCTGTACTTACCGATGAAAAGGCCACGCCCAGTAAAGTGAAAAAACTTCTTTTCTGCTCTGGTAAATATTATTATGAACTGGACAAACAAAGGGAAAAACTGAAGAAAGATAACATAGCCATCGTTAGATTAGAGGTAACGTTCTTTTAACTTCGTGTAACGCAGGAATTATTCCTTGAGGGAAAATAATCACTAAAAGATTGGCATATTTGCTCGACTTAGGTGTAAGCTTCGCAAAGCACGAATAAAGCTAAATTTCCATTTGGCAATTCTGCTCCCTAACAATGGCGCTTGATGATTTCAAAAGCCTGCGCAATTCATAAAAAATGCCCAACGAGAAACTATAGCGTTCCCCTCGTCTACTTCGGCCAATGTTATCGGATCGGTAGCGCAGTCGATAGTGCCCAGTGGGCAAAATCTTCAAAAATCTCTGTGGAGGAGTGTTTTTTTATTGAAACAGCAGGCGATTTTGCTTGACATTCCTATAGAAAACACTCATAGACTTTTTGAAGATTTTGCCCACTGGATGGGTTTCCGCTCGATCCATAACCTTCGCAGAGATTGGAAAGTAATATTGTGTGTAAAACTGATTACAATAATATATACTATTGGCTTACTTTTTATTTCGTGAATATGTTTTCCAACTTATAGGCACTTGTACCATTTCCCGCTGAAGAACTGAAAGAAGTGTTGGCTAAATATGGAAACTGTAGACGTAAGCTAAATTCGAAGTTGGTTTATTATTATGAAGCAAGGAAAGTTATAGTTTCTCGTTGGATTTTATTCTGAATGACACCTTGGTTCGTTTGTTCTAGAATTTATTTGGTGTCAAGAAGAACATCGAAATCAAGGAGCATGGTCGTTTGTACATCCACGCTTCGAAAATTTGTTAAATGTAAAGGTAATAATCCTGAGTGATTACTTATCAACAAACCATCAACACTGATCGTCTCCCTTCACTGATCGTCCCTCCTACTTCTGCCTCTGTTCAAGCACACCCAAGCCTCCCATTAAAGAGTGTATCCATCTACCGATTTCTAACCAGCTATACTTTCTTAAAATGGTCTGGAAGAACGAGACAAAGCCGAACCTTACGCTCACACACTGACCCAGACAAATTTAATAGGGTTTACAATACGGACTTTTAGCTGGTTAGAATCGGTAGATGGACTGTATGTTAAATATAACTTCAAACGTCGAAGTTTTCCATCTTTCATAGCTTTCCTATCAAGGGCGGGACGTTTTGGGCGCGTCCTCTGTTGGCGTTGGTAAATGGCACGCACGTGAGGAGGAACTTCTGATACAACAATTGTTTACGAATGACGAGCATTAAAAAAATGATCGCCCTTGTCTTCGTTTTTATGGTTGTTCAAAATGGTTGGGTTCACCAGATGTACGTAACTGGCTGCATCTTTTTTATTTATTTATTTATGGGGATATTCGAAAGTCTTTTTCTTATAACACGTCTAAGAATCGGCTGCTACACTTTTCGACAGTTTTCCAAAAACCATAAAAGAGATCGTAGACGAAAACAAGTACTGCCGTAACGTCAAATCATATCTTCTGGACAAGTACTGCCGTAACGTCAAATCATATCTTCTGGACAAGGCCACACACACACAAATATATATATATAATATTGTTTAATAACCTCCAAGAACCAAACGTAATTTTGGATGAGGGAGAATATACGTTATCTATCTATCTATCTCTCAGATTAATGACGGGTTGTCACCCAATTATTGCCGAAAATAATTCTGCGGGGCGAAAAGTTTTGTTACGTCGAACTCACATGCGTTTTATTTTCACGCGGTGCGGCGATTTTAGTTTTGATCCAAACTTTTCATAGACATACGCGTTGGTTATATTTATTTTATATTTCTTTTCAAGGGGATCCCCAAAAACGAAAGTTGAAAATATGACCCGAAAAAAACCCGTCAATGCTCCGTGGAGCGTGGTTTTTGCGTTTCCATGGTAAACTAACACACACTGGCTGTTTTGTGGATTTTTTCACTTTTTTCTTTCTTGGGATATCATTTATTAGTATTTATTATTATTCATTATTATTCATAGATTTTAGAGTTTTATCATTTTTTATATAATTTTATCCATTGAAGTTCTCATTTTAAAGTCATATAACCGAAACGTAACACAGTGTAGATCTACTTTTATATAAAACCCCCGCTATATACAGGTGTACCGCAGTATATGACGGGTGTGATATTTTCGAAGACTAAAGTGAAACATCTGATAACGACCACTGTTGAAACATAGGGAATATTGTAAAGAAATAATAAAATATATATACAGTAAACCAGATTTTAATCGATAAAAATAACGAACCCGCAATCTTCAATATCATATAAGGCTAGAAGAAGGTTGAAGTTCCTTTCCCAAACTTGGAACCTAGACTTCTTCACAGCCGTCTCTCTGCGACGGCCACTTCCAAATCACATCCCAAGGCCACTTTCTGTTGGACCAGTGGACAATTTATAGGCGGGTTTTTGCGTTTAAATTCTGTTCACAATTTCTTCTTTATTTTTTCACACATCTTTTTGTAAATTTGTGTGAGTTGACACATATTAATGAGAGGGTATTAATTGAAGGGGAATGGTAAAGCAGTTCGGGTTATCTGGGATTATACTGTACATTGTGCTCCCGCCATCTAGGGTAGGTTTAGGTTAGATTATTTTTTTCTGGATGATAAAAACGTACAGCGATAAGGGCGCTATAAAAAACTCCACTTTCTTTTTGAGAAAAGTTACTTGGGCTTCTCTCTGCAGTGGCCGACTTGCAACACTTGGAACTTGACTTACCACCACCAGAGATACGTACAGGCGTGCCACTCTGCATGATTTTCATAACTTTTTAGCATAATAATAATAATACGTGATAACATAATTTTGAAATTGCTGGCGTTTTGAACAATTTTCTACAACATTTTTTGGCCGTTGAAATAAATGGCCGCACATTGCTCAGTTGTTCCATTGTAATTTTCTTCACTTTTAGATGATCCATGTTATGAATAAGGATAGTTATTCAGCCTTTTAAGCCAAGATAGCAAAATTTTGGTATAATATTTCTTCAATTTGAAATTATTAATCATAAATTTTCATCAAAATTTGTCAAAATAGCATAACTAATTTTTGGAAAATCGGAGTGGGACATCTTGATATTAATGTGAAATGTTTTACAGATCTTATTTATTTACGGTTTCATTAAACCTCATAAAATTTGTTTGTTCGGGGAAACTTAGGGTAAGACTGTGTATAATGTACATCTTTCAACAAATTTGAGAGACTTTTGATCGAGGTGATTGCTCTGGTTAGAAATCGATGGAATACACGCCATTTAACACACCCAGTCACATCTATGACCGCCCCCGCTTTTCAATATCGACTTAAGCCTTACGCCAGTTTGGATTGTAGTTTAATAAAATAGTATTCCATACGTGAAACAACCCTCAAGTAATCTTTTGAGTTCACCCATGGAGCTATAAAACAGAAGGAGACCGAACTGAACTTAAACTGTCTTCAGTTTTATACCTCCATGGTTCACCAAACTCACGCTCAGAATTTCGCTAGAAGAACATCGAATAGGAATAAATGGAACCATAAAACGCGATAATCGTTCACATGTATTTTTTATTTTTTTGGACGGCTAGAAATAAAAACCAATGAAAATGTAGATCGTGAATACCCACAATACATTTTGATCACATTGTTCAGTCAATTTACACTACACCACTAACAAAAACCTAAAACACAGGATTGTGTTTCGTCTACATCTTTTGCTATGATGAAAAGCCAACATATACGAATACGAAGCGCTTTATATTCGTCTCCTAGTTTTCGTCTTTTCCTGAATAGATCTATGTTTTAATAGTTTGGTTAATCAAGACTTTTCGTTATTTGTAACTTCGTTATTTTCTCCAACTTCGTTTACTATCATTTGCATCCCGTCATCCTTTGGTTTTTCTTCTTCTTCGGTCGAAGCCTTGGAATCACCTTGGGTATCCTCCTCATCTTTCTTGACTTCAGCGATCATCTAGAAAAAATATCGTACACCGTCAGATTAACCGCCATCCACAGATTGTGATGAAAAAAAAAAAAAAAAAAAAAAAAAAAAAAAAAAACACATTCGCTTAACCTTCTTCTCCAACTCGATGCTTTCGATACGTTCAGTGTATTTATTATAAACAAACTGAGCTAAGTGAGGCATATCAGGAACCACATGAGGTTTTCCATCCGGCGGAACTCCAATCTAAAGTAAATCATTAAAAAAAAAAGTGATGAAATTTTGGGAAACAGAAAAGGGCTTGTGATTTACAGGGTACAGGATTTAAACTGTAAACACTTAGGACTTTTAAACACCGTATTATCAAGCTTCGCCTCGTTTCTATGCATTGTATTGTTTTACTGATTTCCAACTTTATTACTTTCTTGTAGTCACTTATTCTTCCAATTAGTTAGAAACAATTATGATATTGAAAACGAGGCGAAGCTTGATGGCTACGCCATAATACTGCGTTTAAACAGAAATTCGAGAAAGTGTATTACTTGATTATCTACTAATCGCTGTGAGACGATAATTTGTGATAAATTCATCATGCTATCGCATCAAAACGAGGCAGGGTAGGATAGTTTGGCAAAATATCGACGTTTGAAAATAATTCGGGAAAGGTGTATAGCTGTAAGGGCAGGATGAAAAATAAAACCAGTCCGCACCAAATACTACTTACTTACCGGCCTATGTGAAGGATAGTTTTCATGTGGTGCTAGAAATAGTTGCAGAGGTCTGGACATCAGCTAAACGAAATCAAAGAAACAATATTAGGCCGATAAAGTGTTCTATACACTAAGTGTTTGTGAAAATATTCTATACACTTAGTGTTTGTTAAATGATTTGGTTCTGTTTCTAGGCCACCAATCAGTAAATAATGTTTAAAGATATGGTCAGACAAAGGCTGCAAAACGTTGAAACTACAATACCTGTGTAAATGCAGGCCTGAGCTCAAAACAATTCTCGAACAAACTAACACGTGCGAATACATATAAGCCAAGGCGAGCACGTGACATTGCGACTACCAATCGACGAACATCTCGCAAATGGCCGACTGTTTTCGTTCGAACGAGCGACAAGATGATATAATCGTTTTGTTGCCCCTGGTAACGATCAACCGTGGTAACCTGAAATAAACAAAGAAGTATGCGTAACAAATATATTTCAGAATACACAACACTACTTCCCTTCTGCAGCAAATAACAACATCACCTCAAACACGCAACAGAAAGTCGAAACTGTCAATTCTGCTCACAAACAAGCTGTCTTTGTGACGAAAAATTCAGCTAGCACCCAAAAAACATTGCGTACTTTTTGAACAGGGAATGCCTGACACGAGAATATATCTTGAGTCTTACAAAACAAATCTGATATCAACTCATGCAGAAAATCCAGTGGCATCCTGTCAAACGGGACTAACTCAAATGATGCTTTACCTTATGCGGCATGCGTTACCTTATACCTTATGCAGAAAATCCAGTGACATCCTGTCAAACGGGACTAACTCAAATGATGCGTTACCTTATGCGGCCTACCGATCAATTTATTACCAACACATCTTCGATTGATCACATCACGAATCAGATGCTTTTGGCCATTATATGTGGTCAAGATAGAAATAGAAGAAGCTGGATAACCGAGTAAACGCATATACATAAACAAAGCAACACAGTATTCAGCTTCACCCAAGTTCTAAAAAAAGTTTGAAACACCAGTTTGGAATTGTAAATTGTTCAAAAAAAATAACTTTTTCTGATGGGTACAGTTGAGGCCTATTTAACCGTACTCTGGATAACTTGGACATTTATATGAAAATAAAAATATTTTTTCGAACGATTTTTATACACAACCCAGTGTGCAAAATCTTCAAAATATCTCTGTGGGGGACTGTGTTTTTATTGAAACAGTAGGCGATATTCAGCGGCGGATCGAGAATCAAATTTACTGGTGTAAAAATTATGGAGAAGATTGTTTTCAAAAAGATAATTGCAATTTAATTGCCGATTCTATTTTAGAAAGTTCTCCTCCAAACTGGCTTACATCAGTCAAACTTCTGCTAGGTCCGCCATTGATATTGCTTGCCATTCCTATAGAAAACACTCCTCCTCATAAACATTTTGAAGATTTTGCCCACTGGGAATATACAAAGTTAAAAGATTGCTTGAAATAAAGGCATACGATTTTTTTAGAGAATAAATTTTAGCAAGGATCGGTACAACTTTTTGAAATACACTACTTTAAGATCAGAAATTACCGCGAAAATATACTTTTGGCTGATTAGCGAAAGAGTATTTTTCTTTACAGCCAAAATAATACGAGAAATCTTACATACAAAACATATACGATATTGTTAAAAAGTGCATGGTTAAACTTTCGCAGGCAAACATCTAACGCCCACCTTATTAACGCCATAAAGGGGCGATAAGGTTTTTCCCCACGCGCCTGCAAATGCTGATAGCAAGCTAGTAAGAGCAAACTTTCATTATTCAATTGTACATTTAAAACCATACCTGGTAAAAAAACGGGTTTGGTTCGGATTCACCAACTCCATTAAAATCTGGAACGTCAATCAACTGGTAGTCATAAAAGAACCCTGGGTTTGCAACTTTGAACTTGGGCCAGTTGACCACGTGTTGTAGATTGCCAAGATTTTCGTAGCGCCAACTGTACAATTGACAAAGGCTGAAAAAGAATCGGTGATCATTTCTGAATGAAGCAAGTAAACACAGAAACGCAAAAACGCAAACGTTAGAGTTAGAAAACGCAACGATCGTTTCATACCTCGGTCTCGCCCTTCCTTGCGCGTCCAGTTCAACATATGGAACACCTAGTCTGATAAATCGAGTAAAGAGAGACTGTTCCATGTTTGAAAACTTTTGAAATGCCATATTCTTAATAACCGGTGGAAGCTACAAAGAAAAAACAAATATTAACAAGTGTTAGCTCAATAACAAAACTTTCGAGAATGCTAAGGCTATGACTTCAAAATTTAAATTCATCCATTTCTCGGACAGCACAAAGTGAGGACCTGTTGTACAGAAACACCATCGATGCATACCTGATGGTGATCACCAATCAGAATAACTCTTTTCAAACGATTATAACCATCTTCCGGATTCTAAAACCAAAAAACGTTTTTCTTTTAATGGCCTTTTATACTTCCATACTTTGGACAGGGGGTAATTACTGAGCAGGGTGTTACTACTTACTTGTAACATTAGTGGAACAAACGTTTCTATTTCCAGGATTTGTGCTGCCTCTTCCATCAACACATTGTCATACTAAAACACGACAGAGCAGATAAACCAGATGAGCTTACCAGATGAGGTCAATTGAGAAAAAACATGCTTCAGTTGTTGTACACGTTTGCTGCCATTTTAAGAAATCCAATCTCTCGTTGCCACGGCATTAAGAAAAAATCCTTTTCCTTATGCGAGACGTTTTCCAGGGGGGAAAATCTTCAAAAAGTCTCTGTGGAGGAGTGTTTTTTCTATTGAAACAATATGCGATATTGCTTGCCATTCCTATAGATAACACTCCTCCTCATAGACTTTTTGAAGATTTTGCCCACTGGGTTAAGAGTTCGCAACAGGGGTATTTGGTCACTAATTTAATAATAATTTGATAATTGTTCTTTGTTTCTATTCCTCTTCTTTTTTTTCTTCTTCTTTTTTTCGTTACAAAGAAGCAAATTAGATATTAAGTACGACTCAAAACATTGAAACTGTTTCACTACAACACAAGATCACTCGTTATCCGTAAAAACAGCTTATTTAGACAATTGGCAGCGTATTTTTGTGTACAAACGCGAAAACTCTGGCAATGTAGGATCGATGGCGAGTGTTGAACGAGATACCTCGTACTTGGCAGCGTTTATTCATGTAAAGAAACATGTACGGATGGGCAATGTAATCGCTCAAATACTTACTGGGAGCCGTCGATTAGCGCAAATGTCAATATTTTCTCGAAAGGAAAACATTCTTCAGCGCTGTATTTTATTCAATCTATTAAACTTACCTTGAAATTTAATTCAACTAAATCTCTTCTCCTCAACGCGGCGTGTGTACACGTCATCGCAATGATCTTGGCTGTCTTGATTAGTAAATATTTCGAACGGTCCCGTCCTAAGAAAAACAAAAGACCAAAAGTATTATATGATATTCCAGATTAATACACAGGATTGCTTCGAATGTATTAATAACTAGAAGCCCTTAGGGTTAACAATTTCCGCTACAGTGTTCAAACAACTTTTTCTCTGATCTCTTGCTGAAGGACTAATTAACTCAAATTAAATCTCAAATTAAAATTAAAGGTCTATTCGTCTGATCAATCCAGAAAATGATAACGAATCAAATTACTCAATGATTTTTGGAGTGGAATGTTTTGGAGAATATTAGCAAATAAAAACGATTTAACTCAGTGATTGAATGCTGTTTTGGTAATAAGACTTCTAAAAATCCTAGTTGAAGTTTGCAACTGCAATTTTTTGGAAAGCACCCTACTCTCCCAACTGTGTGGTGGAAGTAAGACTCCCAGCGTAAAAGACGCCATAGAAACAAGGGCGGCCCTTTTATATAATTCATTTATTCATATAAAACACACAAAAGATTTCCACAACTTTGACCGGAAATAGTCATGGAATTTATGTTTACATTGTGAACTGTTTATAAGAAAATTATGAGACTCCATACACACACATGCTATGAAAAGATGATTTGACAAATAAGTGGTGAAGTCGTCCGACCGACCCACTTTCCGACAAAAATATTTTTGGTTCAATTTACAAAGATTCAGAGAAACTTTCATGAATTCAGGATTTTTTGTCATTTAAAGAATTATTTTCCACAAACATAAACATTTTAAAATAAATTTTGAATAATAAACATTGGTGATTCACGAAAATTTATCTTGCAAAATATCTTGCATTTTTAGCAAAACAGTTAATAATAAAAAAATCACAAATGGAGGCCTAACCCTCACTCAAATCATCTATGTAGACAGAAAAATAAGAGCATGTCAGGGGCAACTTCAAATTAGGCTTCGAAGCCAAATGAAATGGTTAAGAAAAACTTGGTAGTATGCCAAGAAGAAAAAAAACCATTTCAACCTTTATCTTAACCCTAAGAAACCATTTTGAAGCGTGTTCAAGGATAATACAAAGAAGTGTAACAAAGTAACTGCTTACCACTCCTTAATAATTCAAATGCACGAAACTCTTCCAACTCCGTGAAGATCTTTCGAAGATGACGAAAACAACCCTACACAAAGAAAAAAAATTTAGAAAAGAAAAGTCATTTTTTCTTTGTGTTCGAAAAAAAAAAACACCGAAAAAAAGACGAGTTTTTCAATGGAGTTTAAGAAACACTGCTGACCTCTGCAATGTCCCAATCTTCTTCGTAGGATTTCCGTTTGAATAGCGGCTAAAACAACAATTTGAGGAATAGGTTGAAAAATGGAATTCGAACAGAAAATTAAATAAATTAGATGCTCCATCAAAACTCAAGAATTCTTTTGTATATTTTGTATGTATATTATAACGAACACTTGCTTGTGTAAAGCAAAGTGAAGAGAGATTACAACAAAGTGGATTCACAAACTAATGTTTTGCTGAAAAAGTCGTTAATTTGAGAATTGCATTACCTGTGGTGCATTCAAATAATAAACTTTAAATGGGAACAATTCATCAATAGCTTCAACATCATTTGGCTGCAAAAGAAATTGGGAAAAAAATCAATTATGAATACTTTCTCCTTAAAAATCAGCAAAATAACCACGAGAAAAAATTAAGACAAACCCTTTTCTTGAGCTTGCTCTGGTATTCTTCCCACCTTCCGATAACCTAATCAAAATACAACAGCAACCAGTTACAAACAAACAAACAAACAAACAAACAAACAAACAAACAAACAAACAAACAAACAAACAAACAAACGATCACACAATACTAATACAGAACAATATAACCTGTGTAGCAGGCCCATATTCGATACGGAAAATTCGCGCAATCTTATGTCACTGCGGCCCATAACTCACCGGTAAAATGTCATAGCAACATTATTTTTATAAAATACTAGACATCAATGTAAACAAACACAGGAAACAAACTACAAGTACAAAGTATAAGTGAAACAGCTGAGGTCTTTACTATTCTCCAGTGATGCCGTCATAAGCAGTTAGTATAGGGTTAATATATCAAAAATGATGATGAGAAGTTGTTAAGATGACATTTTCTCTACGGATATTTCGTCTAGTTTCTACTAGGTATCATCAATGTGTGTACTGTTAGGATTAATATAACCAGAAAGACCTGCATGGATACCTGATATAAGTAAAAATGGCCAGCAGTTTCACAAGTATATGCTACATCACCAGTTACACCCAAACTTTGCTAAACGAAAGTGCATAGAAGAAATTGTATAATCTGATTATCACATGTTGAAATCACTAAGAATTGAACCAGAAAACGAAACCAACTAACAAACAAACAAACAAACAAACAGAAAACAAACCTGCAATCGCTGTACTTCTTCTAGCAAATGAAGACGTCTCGCTAATACGTAGTTGACCCGGCCATACCTAAAAGAAAAAAAGTTTGAAGGAGTAAAAGAATTGTCATTTAGTAAGAGAACAGGGGATATTGGGTTATTCAGATATCAATCAATAAAAAATAGTTACACGATACAATGGAATGCCTTGTCACACAGGTGGTGGTAGTTTAATGTTTTTCTCACAGATCATATTCAAAGTAATTGTCCAATTGAACTCGGCTTAGTATCTTTAATCAAGTAAAATGGTTTGCTGGATGGAAACCAGACTGCTGTAAACTTTTTTAAATAGAATAGTATCTTATCAGACAAAATTTTGTTCGGTAAAGCAACAAAATGTTTTGGAGACAAGGATAGTTTTGTCCAATAAAATTTCGTCCATGATATATACCTGCTGAAGTCTTTTTCTGTTTCCAATGCCTCTTCCCCATGCCCCAAACGTAACAGATGACGCTCGTCAATATCAAGCATCATAATTTTTTCAAAAAGTTGATTTAAAGCCTGAAATGTTTAAAGAAAGCAATAATTTTATGAAAGACAACATAGCAACATAGCGTTACCTGAATAAAGCAAGAATTTTTCTGACGTCACTTACCTGATTGGAATGTGTAACTATCAAAGTTCTTTGTTCTGGAAAATTATGATAAATATTTGAGATGATTTGTACGGCCACATCAGTTTTTCCTGTACCTGGTGGTCCAACAACCTAAAGAAAATTTAATGACAATTATAAGTATTTTTCCATATGAAGTGTGAAGGTAGTTCACATAAACAACTTCAGTTTGATAGATTTCTAACCATTGTCAATCCTGGTTCCATTCCAGATCGAATAGCGTCAACTTGGGTGGGCGTGAATGGAACAGTATTCCTAACAAATCAGATAACATACATCACTAACCACACCCAAACATATATCACCGGCCGCGCCAATTTATGATTGTAACCTACATCTGTGGAAATTCAATTTACCGTCTCCGTCTCCCCCTTCCCCTCCCACAGGTAATGAATCATAGTTTTCGTAGAGACTGTGACATTTACAATCAGAAATAATCTTGCTGCAACAGAGGAGTTGTGAAAATTTAGCAAAAGGTTAAAAGGGGAAATGAGAAGGTTAACTAAAGTAAATTACATTTTGGGTTTGTTATACGGATATGGTCCACGATTTGGGATCACATACGGCACAACCGTGACGTCTTTCTTCTTTTGAACAGGTTCCTCAGAGTCCAGCTTACGTTTTCGTTGAACACTTTCTGTAGGGAATATCAATCTGAAAAGGAAAAAAATGGAGTGATGGTATCAATATGGGTACTCTGTATCAACCTTTGTCTTTAACATATTTGGTGAACTGAATAAAATAATTATAACTTTTTACTTCTTACCAAGTTGGAAAAACCTTACAACTTTAAGATTGAGGAAGAATCTCTTTGAAAATTCAAAATGGAGTGGATGACAATGTTACAGTGAAGAAACTATATATAAACCATATTTTGTAAGAAATAAATTGTATTGAAAACTTACTTGAAAGGTGGTACTTGTAAATCTTCTTCTACTTCACACTGAAAGAAGTTTGAATGGTTAAGTTTATGATAAGTTTCGGACCACCGCTAAATTCTTAATAAATGAGATACAATAGAGACGGATCTAGATTTATGGCAAAATTTGAAAAGTGGGGTTTCTGTTGCATTATATTTTTTACGCAATCGATTCTTCTAACATAGAAATAGACAAGCACCAGAGAACATAGATGTAGACTTTTTTGATGAGCTGAGCAAAAAATACTAGGCACTGATTCTTTGAAAAGAAATTTCATAACATTGCACACACTGCTCCCCCACATTTTTGGCGTAACCCTAGATCTGTCTTGATTTAATTTCTATTTCAATCTAATTCCAAAAACATTTTTCACCTTGATTGCATACTCTGGAAAAGATGTTTTCAAATGTTCCATATTTAAGAATGTATCAACGAAATCTAATTGGTTGATCTGATTTTGCAACCTATCGGAAGAAAATTAGTCAGTATAAAATTGAGAAGAACTGAAGTATACATTGGAGAGCAAATATCTCCAAATATTTCAAACAGTTGAACCTTGTGTAGTGAGCAGCAGCTGGGTCATCATAACCAAGAAATATATCGTGAATCCAATCAGGAACTAGACATTCGGTATTCATCAAATCACGAATAGTTTCGAGAACAGCCTAAAATAAACAGGCAGAAAAGTTGAAAGTTGCATGTAAAAGAGATGAATAAATTTTCATGTTTTAAATTAGCTAGTGGAGTACCTTGAAATTATTCTCTTTTGGCTTTCTCCTCATGAAAACATTGAATGTTTCGTAGACATCCTAAACACATGACATTTTAATGTCATTTTAGTCGATTCAAACAAAAATAAAGTTATCCAAAGAATATTGATGACAAATGTTCTTTCATAGTGATAAGATTTATTTTACCTCACCGCCATTTGTAGTTTGATTCATGTCCATCTCGTACTGGTTGCAGTTTAGCCATACACGAATTGTTCTGTCATTCCCTTTCAACTCGGGCTTCGGATCAGGCCCTGCACATTTGTAATACATGTAACTGCCAATACACTGACTCAAAACTTAATTGTTGCACAAATTTGCAAAGAAAAACAAAGCAAACCTTCTTCTATAACATGTCCTTCCTCATCCAGCATACCATCAATTTCACATCCACGAACATATACAACGCCATACTAAAGCATGCAATTTGGATCACTTATATCATGGTTATATGTTAATAAGCTCATAATAGCTATCGAAGAGGCGCAAAAGTACATGTCCCCAACCCACATTTCCCATCTTTTTGCAAATACAACTTAAAAAAAAACCTACCTGGTCATTAAACGGAATGGACCGATCGTAAGAGAGATTCCTCAATGTCTTCCTAGCTCGAACGGTAATAAGGAAAGCCACGTCATGCCTTCGCAATGCTAACAAAAACAAATTAAGTCAAAAATCAAACAAACATTCGTCTTATGTAGTCCTGCTATCATAATCAAAGTGATACATGACTTCATACTCCAACACAACATCACCTATGCTAGTTAATTTCAAACAGAAAGGGATAGTTAAAAAATAATGAAACATACATTCCCATTCATTTCGAAGCATATGACGTGAACTTAGAGTAAATGCTACATCTGCTTTAACACGAGACGGGCATGTTTCTCCAACTCTTGGCTTGCCTACCTGAATACATAACATTTGTAATGTTGGTGACAAGAAAACTTAGACAAATCAAAGAAACAAAAAGCTAATTGGAGAAGAGTGAATCAAAGCGAAATTGAACAAGTAAATAAATAAATACCTCAACAACACTAAAGTTATTGATTAGCTAAATAAAAACAAAAGCAATAATAGATAAATAATTGACAATGCCGTGAAGAAGAAGGAACTTCCAATCAGAAACAAGCTGTAGACAAAATAGAACACTCACCACAGCCATTCTAGCCCAACCGTTGAAAATTGTTTCGCCATATTCGCTTCTCCTAAGCACAGAAAGAAGAGAACAGAAAATAATAATGCATCAAGCGTGTTTTCAGCTCAGTTTGTTAAGTCAGTGTAAAGATAGAACTTACAATTTCAAAGCACTTGTTCTCTGGTAGGAAAGTATTTTAATTTTGTTTGGTTAAAGCCATAGCACTACTAGAAAATTTTTATGACAATCGTTATAAATTCTCGCGATGACACTTGCCCAGAAGAAAGCAGTGATTGTCGCGGCGAAAATATTCACTTGACAAAAAGTAGAAATGATTTCAACTTTTCATTGTGCGATGGAGGATCGTCAAATTTTAAACCAATACGATTGCACGAAAATCCTGACGAAAATTGTCGCGAAATTGTCGTAAAAACATCTAGTTGAGATCCGGCTTAAAGAAAATAAGTTTGAAGAGATGGTTTATTATTTCAAACTTTATATATATTATTTTGGCTGTAAATGTTATGTGCTTTGAAATTGTGTGTTTGACACCCTGCAAACATACCATGGTTTCATTCTGCTGATAGCATCCTCAATATCTCCTCTGATCTCATCTAAAAACCGGAAGCCCGAATTTGAAATCATACACATAATAGTTGGTTCCCACTTAAAAAAATACTGTGTACAAACTATTGTGGCTTGGACCTATGATTATCCTTTCCTGTATACATATATGATAATCTTCTTATACTAATACGCAATCTTGCTTTTTTCTTACCTAACTTTGAAAGAAAGAACTTTCGGAAAATTTTCTCGGGAAGTTCGTCAATGGATATTTGTTTATGTTTTTTCCGTATTAGTATAAGGCACTCCGGTTTAGTGCTTATAATTGTTTTATGATATGAAATACGTTAGGGAAGACATGATATAGCATCTCAGGCGGAGACTTCGAATTACAATCGAACGTAGCAGCTATTGACAACGAATGATAAATAGTCGTTTGAAGAAAAAAGAAGCGTTTGTTTACATTTTTTAAGACAAAGTAATAATAAGAAACATGCATGAAAAAAAATAAGTTTTTATTACGAAGAATAGTTTTTACACATTTACGACTTATGTTGTGTAATGTTGAAGGTTGAAGACGTATCAAACGGCATTTTATCCTATCTCGGTTTGTTTTTTTAGATTTCCAAAGAAAAAAAAGAAAATTTAGTAAAAACTGTGTTGAGCATGGTATATTTTAGTACAATGTTAGAAAGAAGAAAGTCAAGAGGGAATAAAAGATTAGAGATTTGATTAATCTGTTCCTGGAATTTATAAAGAAAGAACTTTGAAGAAACTTCAGCTTTGAAGAAAGAAACATTATTTGGAGGTATGATTCCTTTTAGGATTTAGTTAATACCTTACCTTTTTATTTAAATTTTCTTATTTTCTTAAATTTTTTTTGTAGCAAGTTGTTTGAGGGACTTGGAACTATGACGTCATTACCATGACGTTAAAATATATTGCCGACTACATGTCGGTCACAATTGAATTTGTGTGCAATTTTTCGCTGGGCTTAATATATATGACATTAAACGCATAATTATTGCGTTAACTGTTGCCGTTTGGGGCCCATATTGGCTTTGAGTTATGGCTCAAATTGATTTCTTCAGTAAAACTTTACATTAAATATGATTCGACGTAAACATGTAATAACATATTTAACAAACAAACTTCTTCCGTGTTCCGTGAATTCTATTTTTGGCGACAAAGAAAGGAGAAATCAATAGTTTTACCTCGGGTAAAAAATTCATGAATCGATGAAAGATTTTAGGGCGGCGTTTTGGACTGCGTTTTTGTATTTCATAGAGTTATTATCAAATGGTTAGTATAGCGTGTAAAAACATCTTATTGGGAAAGATGTAAAAAATTTTTACACGGTATACTAGTGGGTCCCTATTTGCAAACATGTATAAGAACTTGCTGTATAAAGCTTGTACCACGTTTTCACATATGTGATATGATGCTGTATGGCTTTTGTATGATATGGCTGTCGTTAAAATCAATTACATTCCCTTGATCATCACCATAAACTTTACAGTTTCGATCAACCTCAAAATTATGTACTCACACCCTAAATTCTTTTCAGGATAGTCAAACACCTATCGTTGAACTAGAGTTTGACAACCCCTTAGCAGGTAAAAGAAAACACATAACTCACATGTAGATTCCAATTGAAATAAATTGTGGTTCCTCAATAAGTAATCATGAAGAGTTAGAAATTGTAGGTTCAGTTTTGGTAAAGCCAAACAACCTAAAAAAGGAAGTAACAACTTGACTCGCAGTTCATTGTTACTGACGATACATGAATTTATAATGCTAACAAGTCCGATATGTTCGTTTCGTATTCCGCAAACTATTGCCAGAGTGACATATATAAAGGATTTTCCATTTGTAAAGTATCATATGTCAACATCAAATGCTTTCGAGCCTCCCCGCCCTCCACTACACGCAAGTATTTTGTTTTCTTTACGACATATGAAATTTGAAAGTTTAAATAATTTTAACTGAATCTTAGGAGAGAAAAAGTTTTTTTATTCCCAACCACTCAACACTTTGCTAAACTGGCTCTACTATGGTACATGTTAACATATCCAATTTGTGTTGAATACAAACTAAGTTACGAACGATTGAACGAAGTGAATAAGTTTATACAAATAACAACCTTCTCCAGAGAAGTATTCAGTGGGAACAACATTTTCATTCCAGAGAAGCTGTAAAGAAAAAAAATATTACATATTATACACATGTATATACATGAATATACTGTCATTGCTTATGTTTTGTTGATGAGTTAATAATAAGAACCTGTTCTGTTGGATAGAGAGGTGTTCTGTTAAGCAGTTGTATTTGTGACAATCGTCTCTCATGCCTTGAGACCTAAGAGATGAAATGTAATATACTGTACTTCAATATCAGAACTTTAAATTTGAAATGAGATAAAACACTAAGTTTGTTTTCAGGAAAATTCGAAAAATATAAATAAAACGAAATGAGAAAAATTGCTCACCAACAATTCTAACAGAAACCCTTTGTCGTATGATTGACCTTCAGGAACCTCCTTTAATTTTGGAACTAAGTTCAAATGAGCTGCAATTCCATGTAACTTTTTTGTGCTATGAAATGAGAAGGTCAGAGATGAATCAAGCATGAGTTACCGAATTGAAACAACATTTTTTGATAACTAGTCAATTTTATAACTAGTCAATTTACCTTAATTTCTTCAAATATTGAGTCAAAGTCTCCCTGGTATCGACGTTGGCAACATTTGTCATAGCAAAGTCAAAAGCATCGTTTTTATAATGCTTGAAGGTTGCTCTTTGTAAAGAAGTTATTCGCTCGTAATGAATTTCAGTCATCTCATAGTCTGTCAATGCAATGCCGGTATGATCATTAATTTCAAAGCCGGAGTAGAACTTAAGCATCTCCACCAGCTAGTAAATAATACAAAAACAATGAAAGCACAGATAAAACATTTAAATATTAAATTCTGAATTCAATATCAGAAAAGACTACTGTGGCTTCGTAAGCTGTTTGAAAACTTTTTGAAAACTTCAGCACAATTTTATGCATATGTGTATCTCATTTTGTTACCTGATTGAAGAGTTTTCCTTTTTCATGCTTTGAAAGATTCGCTAATCGACATCTGACCACGACATGATGATTATCAAGAAGAACATTGAAAAAACGACGAGTTGGAAGCATAGACTAAAATAAATAATTTCAAAAAACATTCGTTATTAGCACTTACCTTCCGAGTTGGGGTACTTCCTAATAAACACCCTAAGAAAAGGGGTAACGAAGAACCGTTGTACTTCTTCTTAAATTCTGAAGCTGAGTGAACTTACTTCTAAATCAAGCAACAGCTCGATGAATCGTTCACAAAATATTACAGCATCTTTTTGTACTTCGCCTTTAAAGGTAACGAAAATGGTTATATGTGTTTCAATAGATGTTGTTGAAAGGCTATATCATTTCAGTGAGAACTTACCTTCGGCAGGAATTTGATTTAGTACAGAAAAAAATATTTCGATGATCTTTGATAAAAATGTTCTTTCAAATTTCAACCTAAAGAAACATTGAAGATCACCATATTTTGTCCAACCAAAGAAAGAACCAAAGCACAAGAGTAATGTAAAAAATGCGTTTTGGAAAATAATCAGAAATGTTACATAACCAACCTAATTATTTTTTAACAACCAAATAATCCTGTAGAAAAGTATTAATGTTTTGCCAAACATGCTTGTTCAAAATTAAACACGGAGCTTCTTGAATTCATTCTTATTCTTGTACTTGAATAATATTTTTATTCAAACCTGTCTAATGTTTCCTCTTCTGCTTTACTGTCTTTTTTTCTAATGATACTCCAGTACTTTTTATATTTGGGGACTGCCTTTAATTCTTGCTCCAATCTTCCCTAAACAAAAAGTGAATCCATTCAGAATAATGGCAAGAAAAAGAAAAAAGAAAAAGAAAGGAAAAGAAGAAAAATGACGAAGCGAATTTCGTACTGGCAACAAGCAAATCCACATAGGCAAGCTGATTAATTTTTGAACTTGTTCTCGAATTATATCTTCTTCCTAAAAGAAGCAGTTTCAATCACATGGTGATAACATTACACGTGATTATTCATGAAGTAACACTTCACAGATCACGTCCAACAACAAACTTTACATACCAGACTGTTGAAACATCGTATCAAGAAAACAAGAAGAGTTGTTCTTTCGCGAACTGTTACCTAAAGAGTAACAACCAAGTAAAAATGATCACTCCACAAACAGAAAAACTATTCAACTAATTCTGATGTGCTCAAAATTCTGATGTACGTCTAGATGGAATAGCACCTAAAATTCATTTATATTTTCAACATTTAAGCTGGGTTTATACATTATTTGATTAACTAAACCAGCTTTAATTTTTTACTACAAATCGTAAACATAGAAATCGTAAACATAGAATTCGATGTATTCTTCTTTGTATTCGAAATTTAATTGTTGTAGATATCAAAATCTGTTCAATAAATTGAATAATGTAAACTCCCTTTAACCTTGGACTTCAGCTGCATACACAAACTAATGTTTTTAATACAACAACAACAACAACAACATCAAAAACAACAACATAGAAATGAAGTTTACTGAGCCCACATGTAAGCATACCTTTTCTGTATCAATCACTAATCTCAAAATGTGATTAAACAGTCCCTCAAATTCATCTGGCTTTTTTCTGAATGCCTGAAACAAATTGTTATTATAGATTCCATTATCATAATAAGGAACAACCGAGAACAGCTACAAGTGATCATCTTTACAAGAACATAATTTACGTAATGAAACCATAAAAACCAATAAAATACCTCCCATGGCGGTACACGTTCCCGACACTTCTCATTGACAAGGATGCAAACGGAAAGTATGTGCGCTTTGGTAGCCTATAAAAACAATGCCAATTGTATAAAATTTGTACACTCTAACAAGAACATGGTTGTTTGGATGTTCATTTACACTTACACTTTCTGCTTTGAAATGTTTCCACAAATAATTTTCCAAGTATTGGCTATAAAAACAATGTTTGTATGAATCAATCACACCAACAAAGATGATTAAAATCAACATTACAGTTGAATGACAGAAGTGCACAGATTTTAAATGTTATTCATTCAGAGATCAGGGACAGCTGATATCATTACTATCAAAATAGCAGAAAGGAATTAGAAGATTAGAAAGAATTTTTATAAATATTGGATTTTTATACATGGACTCTATTTTGGTGTTGACTCGATATCCTATTAGAGATTGAACTAGATTTCCATTAGGGAAAAGGATTTCTGCTTATACCAGCTGATCCTATGGCCTTGAAATCAAGCAACTAATTTAATTACTATTAAAATTAACTTAAAAGAGAATTATCGTCAAAATAACAACTTGAGCAACTCTGAATGAAACCCAACTTATAAAAATTTTCAAAAAGTTTTATTTCGCCTTCAATTTAAGGTTTTGTAAATTCACGTGATCAAAATTGTGACATCAGAGCCGCCCAACTTACTCGCACATGCCAGTTAATTGATAACAAAATATTTATTCAAATAGCTTCGTAATGTATGACAAACATAAAAATGAAAACATAAAAATCAGATGAAGACTTTGGCAAAGAAATTTACGAACAACTACGAACAATTTCTCACCCCAAATAACCTTCTGTTAAAGGGGAAGTTCGGTCTAATTTTTCGTTTTTTATTTTTTCGTTTTAACTTGTTGTTCTTAGAAAAGTTAGAAAAACACTTTTTGAATTTTTGAAAATGCTCTTTTCGTTCAAAAGTTATTAAATCTTTTAGATGCTGAAAAATGAGTTTTTTTCACTAATAATATAGTTTAAACAGATGTTCATTATGAATGATAAAATGACGTCACGCCGTGCAGAAAAAACATTTTACATAAAGAAAGTTTGTTATTGAACCTTCATTCTATTAAAAAAACTCACTAGTAATATATCGTTTTATTTTGATTTTTTAATTCGAAAAATGCCAAGTTGCTCTGCGATAGCTTGTACCAATCGGTCCACAAATTGTTCGTTCACATTTCACCAAATTCCAAGTCAAAGGAAACGACCAGAACTTCGAAAAAGATGGCTTGCCAACATAAAAAGAAATGGAACTCTGCCAAAAGACTCGGGGTTTTATATCTGTTCCCAACATTTTGAAGAAAGTTGTTTTGAAAGAGATTTGAAAGTAAGATGTTTTAATTCTCTATCGTATAAAAATCTTCTCAAACTGCTAACAGGCATTGATTTAGGAGGTTGTCTTGATTTCATCGGTTAGCTTATAGTTTTTTTTTCTCATTTATTAGAAATATAAAAGGTTTTTCAAAGATGACTGAAAAAAGTTGAAAATTCTTTGCATTTTTTGCTTTTCCTATATAGGCAGAGCTTTTATATAAAAAGGAAGGAGCCAAAATGTTGAAAGATGATGCAGTTCCAACATTATTTGCGTTCAGTAAACCAGCACCAAAACGAAAGTCATCGATTGCAAGAAGTGAAAGAATCGAAAAGAGGAAGGTAAGTAAGCGAATAACGTGACTGTATCTCTAGACCTCAATTTCACATAACACTGATAAAAATGAATAGCTTTCCCAACCTCGAACTCAGAGTCTCTTGTCTTTTCGATATACGGATATACGCCGCTATCCTTATATCGAAAAGGCCAGAGAGCCTGGGTTCGAGGTTGTAGCTTTCCGAACAATGAGAAAGTAATTCTTTTTTCAGTTACTAGATGAAGTCTTAGTGGAGATGTCTGAGACAATCGAAGAGGAATCAACCAAACATGCCAGTACACAAACTGAGGAAACGGAAGTGTGTCTGGAAAAAAAAAGAATGGTAAACAAAGGGACCCAATATGATGAAGATGATGCAACTCTAACAACTGATTTTACCGACACAAAGTTGAAAGTAAAGATGGCCTTTAAAACAACGAAAAGAAACAGAGATTCTGATGTCAACAAAATTGATTTAAATTTTAACGACGAAGTCACCGCAGAACACATTGAAAGTGATGTTGATAGCACTAACGAGCATAACACTTCTTTTCATCTCAGCCAATCAGAAGAAAGTGATGAAACAGAAGAAAGTGACGAAAGAGACATTGAAATTGACACTCATTGTGATGCATCATTTATGCCTGATAATCAGTCAATTTATTTGGTTTTTTGGACATCTCTTCTTGAGTTGTTGAACATTTGCTTTCGTTGCAAAGCTCCAGCCATCATCACAAACGTTCGGCAGCAAGGTGTCATGATAGAAGTTTCACTTCGTTGCATTAACCACCACTTATCTTTTTGGCGTTCAACACCCCTCATCAATAGAATGTCTAAAGGAAATTTGACAATGTCTGCTGCTCTTCTTTACTCGGGTAACACGTTTTCCAGAATCCAAGAGATGATGAAGATTTGCGGAGTTGGATTTATTGGTCGGACGTGTTATCATGAAATTCAGAAGAAGATCCTTTTTCCGCTTATCAACCATATTTACTCTACCAATCGCAAAAAACAGCTTCGTCATAGCAATGGTGAAGATGGATTGGATTTGGTTGGAGACGGTAGATGTGATTCGCCTGGCTTCAATGCAAAATATGGCACATACACCGTCATGGACGTGAGTACTAATGCTATACTCGATTTCTCTGTTGTCCATGTCGGAACCGTCGCTAACTCATCGCACATGGAAAAGCAAGGTCTTTTGGATTGCTTTGATTCGCTTGAAAGGGAAAACATGACATTAAAAAGACTTACTACAGATAGGCACGTCCAAATAAAAGCCTATATGAAAAAAAACCGCTCTGATATCAGACATCAGTTTGATGTATGGCACGTCAGTAAAAATATTAAGAAAAAACTTACAAAACTTGCAAGTAAAAAAGATTGTGGATCTTTGAGAAGCTGGATAAGCTCTATAATAAACCACTTTTGGTGGTGTTGTGCTAGTTGCGCAGGGGATCCCGTTCTTCTTACGGAAAAGTGGTTGAGCTTGCTTTACCATATCATCAACAGGCACACCTGGGAAGATACTATCAAATATAAGAGTTGCGAACACTCTAGACTGTCAAAGCGAGATCAACGAGAGAAGCTATGGCTTATTGAAGGATCACCGGCATATGTAGCCTTAGAAAGTGTTGTGAAGGATAAACATCTTCTTGGGGATCTGAGTTATCTCACTGACTTCAAACATACTGGCAAAATTGAGGTGTATCATTCATTGTACAACAAGTTTTGTCCCAAATGACTACATTTTAGTTGGAACGGCATGGTGGCACGGAGCCAACTCGCAGTCATGGACTACAATTGTGGCGTTAACTGCCAGCAAGCCATGACAAAAGAAAGTCAACTTCGTTTTAAGCAGAGCTTCTCTAAAGTGACACAATCTTGGGTTGTCAAAAGCATCTCAGAAAAAAAGGATAAGAACTATTTACTGGAACTTATGAACGAAACAATAAAATGTAAAGCGCGTAATATTTTTCACGAGCTGCCAAGACAACCTGACAACGTACCGAGATGTTTATCTTCAAAAGAAAAACCGAATAAGGAGGAAGCAATACAAAACAAACGCACACGATTTTCTATGTAAATAGCAGTAAATATGAACTTTAATAATGACTTTTTTTTAGTTTCCGCATTATTATTATTACTAACGAATTTTTACAGTGAGGACAAACATTTATGTGAAACATTTACACCTTTATCAATATGTGTCCTCAACGAGAACTGGTTCTACTGAACGCTGTTGATCTTCAGTTTTACTTTCCATGAACGGTACGTAAATCCCATTTATCTCTGGGAAGGTGTTCCTTATCGCCCATAAAGCACATGATGGAATAACTTTACGTATCCCTTTACCAAGTCTATTGTGTATCCACCAGGTGTATTGTTTATATGCTGCAAATCTCATTGTTCTAAAGAAATATCATTTTACTCTTCATAATTTGGATGAAGGGTGATGTTTATCAAACAGAAACATAAATAAAACGATAAAACATACTTGTTGTTTATGATCATTCGATCACCTCGCAGATTGTTCAACGCACTCAAAGCTGTTTCCAAAACAGGTTTTGACAGACATACCAACTTAAAGGCTTCTGTGATGGCAATACACGTTCCACCTGAATGAAGATATGATTTTCAGTCTTTCTAGGGAGCTGTTCCTTCTAAAATCATTCTGATAAACCGTATTTTTACCTTCAAACAAACCGTCTGGTATTTCATTAGTGTCTCTACAGCATACACTTTCCGAGTAGGTATTCATGGGTTTGCAGAACTTTCCACAAAGACACCAATCAACATTTCCTATACGTGACACGTGCTGGTCTTCATCGTTTTCGTTTTCCTCTTCATCGCTACTACTGCTGATACTTCCAACTTCTCTTCGTAGTTCAAAATCAAATGGTTTAAGTTTGCTTATATCAGGAATGTCGTCAAAAAATTCATTATTTTCATCTGAAGAGCTATTTGTTTCAGCCATGCTTTTCACGTTTGAAACTATTTTTTAAAAACACTTTATTTTTGATAAAACTTTTTTTCTCTGCACACATGCTTTCTGCACGGAGTGACGTCACACGCTGAACAGATTAAAAAAATTATTTTTTCCAAAACAAAGACATGACGAAAAAACGTTTTTTGAAAAAAATAAATGAATAAGATTATTATATTTTGAAGTTTTTGTATGGAATAAAGTACTTTAGTTGAAAAAAAATTAGGGCGAACTTCCCCTTTAACCCTTTTAAAATACATACAGATTTCATAACTGATCTGAGTTATCTGTGCTTCCTTAATGAAAGTACTAGTCTGGCTTACTAAACATAAACAACAATTGGCTTTTTTAGTTGTTCATGACATAAAAGGGGCTACGACACCAATCAATGATGGTGCAGCATCAAAAGTCGATTGGAGACGAGGGATGAGGTAATATTACTGACAACAGTAAAAAAGTAAACAAACACAACAATCAAATGATTCATGTTGTAGGCCCTTTAAGGCGACTATGTTCAACAGGTAGTCCGATTTTGGCTTATTAGTTAGTATCAATTGCCAAAGTTTCTAAAAACCCATTTAATTATCCGTCAATTATCCATCAATGACATAATAACTATGCAGAGATTTTGAATTTTTTGTCATAGAAATATTTCAACTGTGAGAAATGCACAGCATAGTTCTTGTTTACTGGCTACACTTCTTTAGTAGCTGTTCTATTTGACTGGCCATCTTCAGTACACCTCATGTACTCAAGCAGAACATCTATGTTCTACTTCCACAAAATAGTATCATGCTTTTAAATACTTTCTTTCGAGTTAATGTTTTGACTTAGTGGGGTGTTGTTGTTTTTTTTGCTCAGCCATTAAACTCTATTTGAATACTAATAATGAATAACATCGAATATTTTGTGGAAATCGAGGTGTGAAAAATTACAGTTACTGAGATGAAATTTAGGTGCACCAAAACAGAACACATTGAGTATAATGTTTTTAAACAACTGACCCAAAACAGGAATGAGAACTTTGTTGGTTGCTTATATACACGACTACAAGCAACTTACTATATAGACAGAAAGGAAAGAAGAGAGACTACATTACAATAACATCAATAAAGAAGTAACCATAGAAATGAACAGGTGCACATAAAGATAACATGAAGAAATCACTGCCATCTTTGTTGTTTCAATTCATGGGAAGTCCATTCGCCATTATACAAGGCTTTGTTTACATTTGAAAATCAGTGGAAAAAATATTCCTTACCTAAATTCCAACAACATAACTCTTTTTGTAGGAAAGCTGAAACAAAAATAAGAATTAAATATAAGTAAAAGGGGAAATGAAAGTGTACTGAACGAATGATGAAATGAAGATACCTCTTTTCATATCTTTTTTATAGAATTAAGATAACTAGTATAGCATGTAAAAATTCCTCCTCTCAATACCGTGATGATTAAAAATAACATCACAAGTGTGAATAGAAAGTAGCACTAAGTTATAGAGCTTGATAAGCAGAATAAAAAAATGAGATCGCTTGTTGGGGACCAACTGTTGTGAGATCTCATTGATGAAAGATTTTACTGACGTCATGACGTCACAGTTACCGCGTCGCATCCCCGTCCCCTCAATAAAATAAATTCACTGGATTTTGGATTTTTTTATGTAGTATGTAGGCATAACAAGTTGCGAGTTTGTGTTGGTATAATAAGATAAACATTCTAAAGAAAATAATTTACTTGTTCAACAACAGCTCCTCATTGTAAATTCTATCAATGACCTAAAAATAACAGGACATGATTGTGTTACCAAAGCTGACAACAAATGCAAATCAATGGTAAACAAACATCCCAATTGTTTGCATGTTCTTACATAATTTCACATCATTTTTACACTAACTTTGTTGGAATGATTTATCCTATCTGAGATTTCATGATAAATCTATCCCCTGGGTTTTAGTCTCAACTAATTTTTCCTAATTATACACAATGCTGTATTCCCAAAAATAGACATTTAGAATACGTTATCAGAAGTACCTAATTATCACAAAATAGATTAGCAAAAAGGGGAAATGTGAATTCTTAATCTTCAATTAATACCATTCTTTATTGGCCCTTTTTATGCCGGTAGTCCTAATTTAATGCTGGCCTATTTACGCCGGTCTTTATTGGCATCATGTTTGAAAAGTCTACAGTCAAACTCTCACACAAACAATCAAATATCAGCCCTTTCAACCCTGGATTTAAATTAACACCATTAATGTCAGCATAAAAAAGGCCAATAATGAAACTGGAAACAATATGTCGGCAAAACAGAAAGTTTCACTGAATTGTAGAAATACTTTGCATTTTGTGAGGTGCGAGCTGCTAATACGCACCCTGACTTTACAAAAAAGATAAATAGACACTTTGACTTTTACTGACACATTCCACAGGGCCTCTCTATTGGTCCCACTTCACTATGGAATTTGAAGTCAATTGGATGGAATTCCTTTGTAGGTTTCGTTCATTATACAAACAACATTATAAAGTATAACAAAATAAATCTTACACTTGAATTAAAGTCTGCTTTAGTGTCATCTTGCTTTGGATTGGCCCAGTTTTCATGAGCATACTATGAAAGAAAAAGCTATCCAAAATTTAGGGAGAGAATGATAGATACAGTTGGGTTCAGCATGCATACATGAGAGTGAAATGTCAAATGAAAACGAAAACTCCAAATTAAAACTCAAAAAATTTATGATAATATTAGTAGTGTTCTGCATTAAACAAATCCATAAACTATAATATCATTATTTTCATGACTAGCTTTCAGAGACTTTTTGTCTACATACATGTGACTAATAAATTTTTATTTTATTTTATTTTATATTCTATATGACGCAATAATACATAACAAGCACTCCCCGAGGGCACTGACTGTGTCGTTTTTTCAAAAAATAGTTTCTTAGTGTGTGTGAACATACATTACGTTTGTTTAGCTTTATAATGAAGTTTTATAATAAAAGACAAAACAGGTTTTCATTGCTGTTTAGGTATTTGATAAATTACTTTCTTGGTAATACCTTGCAAAATGAATTTTATTGAATGTTTGTGATTTTATGGTTTACTGGTTTTACTGGTTTCAGTCATTTAGAAACAAGCAAAACTTACGACCTACCTTCGTTAGTACATCAGCTTGGATTTGTTCAACAGTTGGGGCTTGGTATCTTCTAGGTTTGGATGGCACCGTAGCCATTTCCAATAATTATATTTTCATTTCTTGTATTTATTATATTTTATATTATAGATACTATAATATGAAATTCAACAAAATTGACTAAACATGACCAAAACTGACAAAAATCCAAGTGGACTCAATAAAGCTTGGTTCCTATTTGGTATGCATGGTGCCCATAATGCATAATCGTGAATAGCTCACTTGGTAAGTTGCTGTGCTTGTACCATTAACTGATGATGGTTTGAATCCCGGTACTGCAAATAATGAAATAATGAAATGCATGTATGTACACTGTACATAATTAGAAATTGATATGCATATGAATTGATAATGATTATTTATGATGATAATGATGATGAAGATTAAACGTGCCTAAAATCAAATAATTAAGGCCACAATCAGTCTGGCAGGCGCTAGCTAGTTTGTGCCAAAAAATCTGGAGCATGCATGCCTGATGGAGGCAAAGTGTCGATTAGGTTACTTGCACATTTTCCTTTTCTACTTTATATGTCTAAACTCACCTCCACAAATTTTGACTGAGGTCTAGCTACGCCAACCACAGTAAAATGAATACAAAAAATACTGTTGGTTAATCGTAAATGTGAACATGAACAGGTACCTGTAAATCCTTACCCCAGTATAGCTAGAAAGAAACTTTACACATTTTGAGAAGGAATGAATTTTTACATTGAAAACACAAAAGATTCTCATGTACATTTTTATGAACCTTGCATGAAGACATTAATTAAAATCTCTTGTATTCTGCAGTTTTTTTAGACACGAAGTTGAACTGAACTTCAAAATGCAGGTCAAATAAACAAAAGACACGTAAAGTTTCTATCAGGCTGTAATATATCTACTGTAATCTTTAATTCTATGTTAGTTTAGAATAATAAAAGTCATTGTCTATACCAACATGTACATACATCTTGGTTGGTAATTTAAATGTTTAGCTATACACTTTGAAATAATAGCAACAATAATTATATTCATCAATTGACAATGGAAGATTTTATAACAATTCTCCAATTCGCTGTGACAAAATTCAATAGAAACTCCATTGCAGTGCCTTAATTACTACGAGTGAAACGTTATAAGAGACATAAAATTGTGAATCGGCCATAATAGACAAGCACCTCATCTGTATTTTCGTGAGTTTGTTTGATTTTTAGCCTGATAAGAAAGTCATCTAGCTAGCTATAGGGTTCAAAAAGAAGGGTGTATACTGTAGCTATATATAAGCTAGCTCGTTTTGTAAAGCGATGCTTGTCTTGTAATGCTAGGGGGACACAAGATGGTTGTTCAAATTCTGGCACTTAAAATAATGGAAAATAATGTACGTATACAGTATATGATTAGTTGACGATGTCAACTGATGATGTATATAATCCATGATTGATTAGAAGAGCGTCCCATCCCATGATTTTCGAGTTGGTTTTTTTAGGGTAAGGTTTTGGACTGTTATGGACATATTTCGCATGAGACATGCTTCTGCAGGTTTGCCATGGAAGGGACACTAGGTAAGAAAGGTCAAATCTCAAACGATACTACTTGGTTGACACCGTCGTCCATGTCGAGCGCCAAAAGCAACGCACAACAAACACACGAAGAACCACGATGTTCGAAGAGTTAGCAGACGAAAGCCAAAATGAGGTTCTTCATTGCGCCTTCTATTTAGGGCGCGAAACACCAAGATCCTCTCTTGTCCCTGTGGAGTTAATTCGACGCCAAAATCTCGTTTATCAAGTTGGCGAGCCGCTTTAGATGTTGACTCGTGACGTCTTAGCCGACATCCAAGTCGTCGAGTCACTCTAGATGTTAACTCGTTTTTCAATTAAAGGCGTTTTAGTGTAGTGTGATTCGAGGCGCTTCGGAAGAATTGTCGTTTTAGATGTTCAGTCTGTTCAGCAGAAGATGAGGCGCTGCAACCGAGTTACCAGTCTCTCTAATTTCGATACCAGTTCTTACACGAAAACAGATGTTTGTGTCACATTTACATAAGTTTACCTCGTGGTATAAACAGAAATTTGTTCGAGTTCACGAAAGTTTGTCTAATCCGTAGTGCTCGATAACTTAAAAATTGCAGATTATGAGATGGCGCAGTCTGAGTTAACGGTAGCTTTTTCTTAAAAGCAGATCCCTTTTTCATCTTGCTATGTCAAGATCGCTGGAAAAAGAGCCAACCTTGGTGGTGGAGAACTACAGGTGCCTCACCCAGTTAATAATTACCAGATAAATAAAGTTTGTAAACATATTTCAAGAGGAACTTCTTAAATTTAAAGAATTGTAGACCGATTTTTTTTTCGATCAACGATCAACCTCGTGGTCTCTTGCCTTTTTGATATACGGACGGCAGCAATATCCGAAGAAAATTTCTGAAGGGAATTTAAAAAATGTTCGAAATAACGAAATGTATGAGTTATAGTATTCGAGTTAACCGGTAGCTTTTAAAAGAAAATATTAAAGCAGAATTTAAGGGAAACACAAAAACAGTTCGAGAACGGGATTCCCCGAGTTATCCAGTATTCGAGGTAAGCAGTGGATAATATATTAACGTTGCTGTTATCACTATGCGACCTTGCCTTTATATCGATAAGGAAAGAGGCCCTGGGAACGAGGTAGGACGACAACATATTTCACGGGGCATTGCGACCTATCTGGAACTCAGGAGCGTTTAATAACTTTAATAAAAGTAGCACGTGAATTATCGTTGGTCATAAATATAAGCTACTATTTTTGTTGCTTTTAATGATGACTTTCATGGAAGTAACTGAATCAGTAATGATGATGTCAGCACAAGGTGGTACCTCCGGCGATATTTATATTCGATATTTATATATTGTGGCAAACCCTTTGGAGATTCTTCTTTTTGGAATTCTTTGTTGCCACTCTTTGTTACCACTAATAGCCTCGTGCGAATGTCAAAAAGCTTACAGAACGAATGACCTTCAGAATAGAAGAAGACTTGAATTTGATTTTTGACAAATGAAATTCTTAAAAATCTACATACTTTTGCACAGCAAAAACACAGAACCAATACAACAAGAAAGATCATGTGGTTTATACCATCTGTTGATAAAAGATAATTGTAAAATGAGTCCATAGGGAGCCTTTTCGCGTCTTGTCGTTTTCCATGGTTTCGACGTTTGGAACCCTAAAAAAAACAAAAAACATTTTACGTACTTTCTTGCTAGGTTAATTTGATCATAATCATTAGAAAATTTCCCATTCTGAAAGTCTATTGTGATGCTCTATTGTCAGTATTTTAACTTGAACTACACCTAACTGGAGTTTGCTTTGCAGACGTTTTGATCACATGATGGTAAATAACTACTGCGGATTGGTTGGAATTTTGCAATGTGTTAAAAAAGTGAGCAAATGCAAACTTTGGCTATTGAAAAGATCAACAAGATCAATATAGGCGTATTCAAGGTCAGTCAAAAAAAGTGGAGGAGTCCAACGTTATGATATTTCTTTTCAGTCTTAAGTGTCGATTAGGTTACTTGGACGTTTTTCTAAACTCTCCTCCACAAATTTTGACTGAGCTCTGGCTACGCATCTGAAACATTGTTGATTAAAAAGATTACTCGTTTTATCAATGTTTATGATAATATTAACTCCAGAGGAAATAAAAGCTTATAAAGCCTGGGTGTCTCAATAATGTATTTTTTAAATACGGTCAATTCACGATTTAATAAGGGCCGGACAAAAGGGCCAATATAAGGTATTATGAAAACATGTCATTGTATCAATCAATAGTGGTTCAAATCCGATGGCGGATTTTTGGTCAGCGCGGAAAGCAGCTGATCTTTCATTAGCGTTTGTCCGTTCGTACGTCCGTACGTCCGTACGTACGTAATTCCAAGATTTTTTTGTCCACAATTGTAGGCTGATTCCGCAAAACATTGGAATCGAGGCTGTCGACAAACCGTGATTAATGTATGAATGGTACACTACAACTTATATAAAGTAATTTAATTATTGTGAGTGCGGCCTAAAATACAGAAAACGTGCATTCCTAATTTGTGTTCCAGAGAACGACACAGTGCAGCACTCAAGGTTAGAAAATTCTTACTGCTTTTTTTTTATATAATGACATTGATTTTGTGAAAAACTGTTCGATCCCATTTTCGATTTTTATTCCCTCCTCTTCTGTCCCTCCTCTCCCTTTTTGGCTTACGTAAAGCTAGCCGTACCTAACAGCCGTACTTTAGCCGTACCTTACTAGATATGCGTATTTACAATAGATGAGTGTATTTGTTGCAAAACAAGTAAATAATTCCAGATAATGAAGATGTCCTGACACATTATTTCAGTTTGTTAACCAGCAACGCCACTGATAAACACAAAAAAAACAATAAGTACAATTAACTTCAGGTAACAACAACGAGGAAGAGCTGGCTAGGGAATCCCCTTATGGTTTAATGGAAATTAAGTATGACTGACCATGGATATAAGTACAGCCTGTCTGAGGGTCTTAAGTACGGCTAGCTGGTAGTGATGACTCAATAATGTAATAGGTACGTTGATCATCAAGAAGAACAAGACAACATATTAAGAAATAAAAAATAAGATATTTCAGTTAAAAAAAAACAGACAACAGTTTGGTTTGTCAATACTCTACACATATCAAAATAAAGCTAACTCAAAACAAACAGCATATGGACAATATTCAGTAGGATCAACCAAAAAATTAAGTACGGCTAGCCAGGATAAGGTACGGCTAGGTAAAATAAAAGACGACTGGGGAGTATTCCTTAGGTTAAATCGAAAAATTAAGTACGGCTAGCGAAAATAAGGTACGGCTAGGTAAAATAAAGGACGGCTGGGCAGTATTCGTTAAGTTAAACCCAAAAATTAGGTACGGCTAGCATCAACCGAAAAATTAAGGACCTGTATTTAAAATAAGAACGGTTGAATTCAAAATAAACAAAACCGATGGGGTAAGGGAAAATATCAACATTTAAAAAAGTTCGAGAAGGGTGTATCAAAAGGTGTATTTAACTAAAAAATCGGATGTTCGGTATCGTCACTATTATAAATATCTTCGTCAGACTTGTCAGCATTGTATATCGTTTCCACCTGTCCCACCAAATCAGCAAAAGACATATCCGATCTTAAAGATATGTATCGCAATGCACATTATTCGAATGTGGTAAATAATGAACCGGAGATAACAGGAATATGTGCAGGCCAGTTGTGTTCTGAATCAGTCAGTATGACTTTCAATCCTACATCCAAGACATTTAAAAATGTTGTGGGAAGAAATTTGGTCAAAGCCTGTTTCTTTGAAACAGCTAAATCTATTCTTCCCATTACTTTGCGGCATTTTGGACTTTCCAGGACACGCTTGATACTTTCGTTAGGACTTGCCGCACAACAATGCTTACGTATAAAGGAAGCTTCAGACGAAATAAATTTTAATATGTGTGAACATAGTGAATCTAGAGCTTCACACGACACCTTACTGTTATAGACATGCCTCATTTTTTTAATAATCATTTTTGTGTCTATGTTCTTCGCAAACAGCTGTCTGTCTGATGCAATGAAACATGTCAAGTTCGAATAAAGATCCAGCGTGACCACATTCAAGTACATGTAACGAGCATGCAGGGCGTCTCTTATCTCCTGCAGGTACTTCTTCACTTCTTTTAACTCAATGGAAGTAACAAATTGTGCTACAAAGTGGAGTTGTCTAATATTGGATGGGTATATCCGCATGACTTTCCTATAGAGACCGAACAGCACCTTACAACAAATGTCGTGTGTTTCATCAGAAGGAATACCTTTACTTCCGAATTTTCTCATTTTCACGATAGAAAATGCTGTTTTCGGAAATAGCCCTGTCCTTTGCACGTAAAGAACATTTGCGAAATGATCTACCTTTGCAAATGTTGTGCCTGAAATGAAAATTTTGTATATCAAAAAGTGTAAAGAAACCTGGACGCGAGGTTCTTATATGTCAAAATTTGAAATTTTTGTGGAATTTAAAAAAACGCACATACACACGAAAAAACATAATGCCAGAACTTACCAGAAATGAGAAACATTTCGTTCCTCACGTTATATATTTTATTTTCGTTTAAATCAATAATCGTAAAACCATGTGGAATTACAAGAACTACGATATCAAATCTGGAGCTCGACTTGTCTTTTATCGCTGTCTCAGTTAACATAGATTCCAAAGTTTGATCATCAAAACTTTTTTTGAATTGAAGAATAACACACAGCAGCGTAAACCGAGATTCGAGAACATTTGGTTTAAAAGTATTGAAATCATTTTCGGTGTAAACGATTTCCCATACAACACATCAGACAAATGCTTGAGATGGCCACTTTCAATAACGTCGGATGTCAAATCTTCCAGACATAACCCCAATGTATTCACACATGCTTCTACCTCTCCTTTATCCACTTCATTAGCAGCTTCTTTATATACTTGAACTGCATACACATGCTAATGCCATTAAGGGGCTGTTCATATGGATACAAATTACCTCGATAAGCAGGAAAACTTTTCGACCTTAGCCGTACCTAATTTTCGCCAGCCGTACCTAATTTTCGAGTCAGCAGTACTTAATAAATTCAAGTTGCACCTTAATTTGGTTAGCGTAGGGGCTTTCGCCAGCCGTACATAATTTTCGAGTCAGCCATACATAATAAACACAACCCGTAGCTTAATTCGGCTAGCCGTACCTAATTTTCGCCAGCCGTACCTAACTTTCGCCAGCCGTACCTAATTTTCGAGTCAGCAGTACTTAATAAATTCAAGTCGCATCTTAATTTGGTTAGCCCCTACCTAGTTTTCGCCAGCCGTACATAATTTTTGAGTCAGCCATACATAATAAACACAAGCCGTAGCTTAATTCGGTTAGCCGTACCTAATTTTCGCCAGCCGTACCTAACTTTCTTCAGCTGTACCTAACTTTCTTCAGCCGTACGTAATTTTCGAGTCAGCCGTACCTAATAAACTTAAGCCGTAGCTTAATTTGGTTACCTAAACTTTTGTAGTTAAAGGCTCGTCTGAATAAACAAGCCATACCTATATTTTACGCACACTAACCTAGATAAATTTAACAAGGTTTACACCACGAACTTAGCTGGTTAAATTTAAAGGGGGATTCCCTTCAAACACTTCGACGATGGAGTACACTTTTAGTACCATCGAAGTTCTACCTAAAACACGAAAGAAAAGTTAATTGTACTCTATCACTTAATTACTCTATCACTACACTACTCCTTTCAAACTGTTAGAAGCAGGTTTATATCACACAGACTCTCAAATTAACTATTTTCTTAAGTACGGCTAAGGTACGGCTAAGGTACGGTTAGCTTTACGTTAGCCCCTTTTTGTGGCCTTTTAAGTGTGTGACACACTAAAAATTTCACAAATTCCCTGTTGATGAAAATACAAAAATACACAAAATATTTCCTGGGTGTCTAAAAACAGGTAGCTATATAGCGTTCTCTTAGCTATATAAATTGACTTCACACCCACACCACACACATAGTATGGAGCAGAGAGAGACCCTGGTTGTAGTGGCAGTTTCTGTACTTTTAAAAATTGTTGTTTAGGGTGGGTGTCCGGTCTTGTGTTAACTTAAGACTTGTTTACTCTCCTAATTTTATTTTAAAAACAAAAAAAAACATGAATGAAAATTTACATAGTGGATAATGATGGTTGTTGGGGGGTGACAAAAATTAAACTTAAATAGCAGCACCCCTTTACACAATTTGGACTAATATTAATAGTCAAATAAATCAAAGAAAATAATTGATATTGATATGAAACTTGATATTGGGTAATCTCTTTCCCGTGAAGGAGCGTTATCTTTTTCTTTTCTTTTAAGGTTCTTGTTGTTTTGACTATATCAGTGTATTAACCGATTCGTTTATGCACTAAAAATTCTATTTTTTCCTAATACGCTCTTATAAATATCACCAAAAATATGACACTGTGATGGAGTTTCTATTGAACTTGTCAGAGCAAATCCGAGAATAAAATACTTTTTATCATTTTCTTTTGATAAAAATGATCCAAAAGAAAGAAAGAAACTTTACATTTCCACTTAAGATTGTTAGCTTTCCCTATCAAATCATGTTGAAGACAATGACTTCATGTAACAGACTTTACAAATCTTTTGCATTTTTATGTAAAAATTCATTCATTCACAGGTGCGTCAATTTCTTTCAGGCTTTACTGTGTATATACCAAATATATACTTCAAGGTGGTAAGAAAATTTCACTGGAAAAAAATGGATTTCACGTATTCTTAAAATTAAATTCTTGTGAAAGGAAAGAATACTTTTTGCCTCAATATCTGTAAATGTATGCATGGTAATACTTAATTTAAAAAAAATATGAAGACTAATTATTTGCGAAATTAACGAAATTAAATTCCTGGGAAAAGTTTATATTATCACAATTTAATTTAATAAATTAAATTTGCACGAAAACTGCTACTATGGATCAGAATATCGACCTGTAATGCTTCCAAAGAATGATTAATTATGATTCATTTTTGCAAGACAAGATAATCTAAGCCGAATATTCCTACGACACGTCCTTTTAACCTCAAATTTGTGAATTTTTGTCCATTAACTTTTGGGAGATTATGACACGGACATGAAGATTATGAAGTTATTTTATTTCCACTTATCAACAACACGTTCTATTTTTGTAAAAAAATACATTCGTAAACACTTCGAACATGTTTTTTTCTTTGAGCATAATTTTTTGTTTAGTAGTCGGAATCCTTTCATCTTGCGAACGTAATATCAACATTTTGTGATACGAGCGTTCGCCTTGAATTAGCGTTTATAGGCAATATAAGCACGTTCGTGACCCATACTCATTAGGCGTTTGAGTACTAGGTAATATTCTCAATAGGATAAACGCACTTAAATGCCTGGTGGGACCAGGCTTAAGAGAACCTTCCGATAAATGATACTCTTTTAGTGTTATCTGGCACAATAGAAATCGCTGTGCTTTAATATAATGGACATTTCTAGAATACAAAAGCTGATTTTCCTTCCCCTTTCTTTCCTCTGAAAATAAAAGCTTTTAAACGAAGCATCTGAAATAAGATCTCGACCATCCAGGCTTATTTATAGCTATCGTTACCTACAGCTATCGAAAAGACGTTCTGTCGAACAGGATAATGCCGTGACGGTTTATGGCGTTGATACCCTTTTAAGAAATTTTCAAAATTTTTGAAGGGTGCCAGCACCTTTGGAACTTATTTATCAGTAAGATTTTTTGTGAACGAAGTTGATGATTGGCCAAAAAGCGGTCCTAAATGGATCGCCAAATCATGATTTTTGACTTCTAATAAGAGCCAATAAGGTAGACCAGCCCAGGGAATTTTCTAATAACTAGATTTGAAAAAAGGTTAATTGAGGCATGAGTGAAGGGAATGTTGAATTAAAATAATCTTGATTGAAAATTGTAAGGATGGTGATTGCATCGTCGTTTAGACTTGTTCTGTTGTTTTTCTATCCAAAAGAAGAAATTGGCGCTATTTTGCGGAATAAGCATTTTGTGGAGGATGGTGCTGGTTGGGTTAAAAGGTTTTCCTCTTTGTCATTCTCATATCGTGAGACCGTAAGCAATTTCGCTTTCGTTTCAACAAAACGTGACTGTGTCTCTCGTCACCAGACTGTTTCATTTCCGCTGTTTAGAATCGTCCTTTCATATCAATAATGTTTTGAGACAACCTGGCCACGAAGTTGGGCGATAAATGTACAAAAAATGACACAAACTAAATTGGATTAAAAAATATTTAGATTACGTGTCAACATCTTTCAACTTGGTAGATAGCATAACATCCCAGAATATCATTTCGGTTGTTTCCTGTGAAGTTTCATTTTGAAGAAGTGATTTGATCCAGTTATTGTGTTTATTAGATTGGTAAGAGTTTTTATAGTATCAGTAGTGATTGCAGAGCTTTTGACAAGCGCCCGTTTGCAACACATGCGATAATTTCTGTTCTTCTAATAGCCAAGAGATTTCTGAGGTTTGAAAATATTTTTAAGGTACTAAGCCTTCTTTTCACGGTAGACCAAACTTTGTAATCGGCGACTTGCGCGAGCTCTACAACATATATACTACTCTGCGCTTATTATTCGGTGATTTAGTTTTGTTTTCTGAAGTTATGAGATGCTGTATTTCCTCTAGCAAACACCGTCCTCAAACGCCGCTTACGAGGCATAGCTAGCTAGAGCTTACTCAAAATTTGTGGAGGAGAGTTAAGTCATTAGAGTTAAGTGGAAAAGGAATACGTGCAAGTAACCTAATCGACACTTAAGACTGAAAAGAAATATAATAACGTTGACTCCTCCACTTTTTTGACTGATCCTCTATGTACGTACGAAGTGATTAAATGAAACAAACGCGCCTCCTAAATGCAGCGCTAAAGAGAATAAGAATACGAGCGAATCGATCTAAGCTTAAAATATAACAAGACGTCTAAAATCTTGGTCTTGTTTCTTTTTTGCAATTTTCACACAAACTGTAACTAAGAAATTAGCGCCTCCTTCCTCTATAAACGATGCCGCCCTCCTCAATAAAGAAAATGCCAATGATATGTTATGTTAAGAGGTGTGGAGACCAAGTAGTGTATATTATATATACCGTATTTCTCCGCGTATAAGTGCTGTAAAGCCTGTTTTCCACTGGGGGACTTTTTTCCTCGCTAAGTATGCACAGTTGTGATACTACATAATAATATGCCAAAGTCAGTGATTCGCTTTGGTGGAAAAAAAGTAGGAATCATTTCTACTTTTTCGCGGCGAAAACAGTCGCAATCCAATCAGATTGTCCTATATCTCTCATGTAATGATTTTCAAAGATTTTCCTTAACAGAAAGAAACGTCTTGTGATTTTCGTGTTTACAGCAGCAAGAACGTTTTGATTTTTGTCGCGCTGTCGTAGTGGAAATCAATATTTTTTACTGCAACTCTTTTCGCGGCGAAAAAGTCGTTTCGCACAAATAAAGTCGCCTAGTTGAAAACCGGCTTAGAACATGAATGTTTTGATGAGAAGAACACCTTAGTCTAAATTAGCTGTAAGTATCTCAGCAGTAACGCGTCGTAAACAACCACGTAACTCAACCGCCCTTTCCTCCTCCACTTACTCCACTTACTCTGATCCGTGAAACCACCACGCTTATTTTTGAAGCAGCACTTTGCTCAAGGGCAATTTACACGGTACGATATTTGTCGTACGTTTTTTGTCGTACACATTTGATGTATGATATTTAAAGAAAAAGCGTTGTGTTTACACGTTACGACATTTAGAAGAGAGAAATGATTTTTTATTTTAAAAAAAATGGAAAGTGATGAAGCTGATGCTTTGTGCGCGATATCAATATCTGCATTTTGTTTACTTCAAAATGATGCCAAAACAGTAAAAAAGAAACGTAAAACACGTTCAGAGTGGACCAAGCAGTGGTTACAAAGAAGAGATTTAAAAGGTCTTTATTTAAATTTGGTAACAGAACTTCGAACTGAAGAAGTTGCAATATATACTAATTACTTGAGAATGAGACCTGAGGATTTCGATTTTTTGCTCTCTCTAATTCGCGCAGACATTGCCAAAGAAGACACCGTAATGAGAGAAGCAATTAGCCCAGAAATCAAACTTGTGGTTACTATTAGATATTTGGCAACTGGAAGCAGTTACGACGATCTAGCATGCCAGTATCGAGTTCATAAAAGTACTATTTGTCTTTTTATCCCTGAAGTTTGTGATGCTATTTACAAGAGACTCAAAGACGAATATTTAAGGGTAAGAATCTTTATTTGCTAGAAGTTACAAATTTAAGATTAAAAAGTATTTTGTGAAAAACTTTCTGGTGACCCCGGGAATGATGTTGGACTTCTCATATTTGATGGTGATAGCAGAGTTGTGTAATGGTTTGACGGTTGCTGCTGTGTATGAGGCAGACCTATTCCGAAAAATTGAACTTTATACATCACCTCCTGCAATTTAAACTTTGCAAAATTTCTTTCCCTCTGAGGTAATTCTCGTAGTTGGCATGCCAAGTGTTTGGCAAATTTATCTTCCGCATCTTCCTGCTTCCTGCCTTCTAAATACGACATTGTTTTATCAAGCAGTTGTTCTGCTTTTTGCGATGCACCGCTGGTTTTTAAGCTTTGTTCAACCCTTTGCCGTTTAGGTAAAGGTCTACTTGTCAAGGCGCCATTACCATCATCAAGAGCAAATTCATTATCTTGACTTTCGGATATATCCACAAGATCATCCTAAAATATGTAAAAAAATTTGAAACCTTTTTTGTTACAGGTTCCATCAAAAAGAGAAGAGTGGCTAGAAATCGCCAAAGGATTTGAAGACAAGTGGAACTTTCCAAATTGTATTGGCGCACTAGATGGAAAGCATGTCAAAGTACGGTGCCCTCCGAAGTCAGGATCCTATTACTTTAATTACAAAGGAACTTTCAGCGTTGTTTTGATGGCTCTTGTTGATCATGACTACAAATTCATTTACGTTGATGCTGGATGTAACGGAAGGATTGGTGATAGTGGCGTTTTCAGAAACTCCTCCCTTTGTCGATCACTCGAAGATAATTCCCTTAACATTCCTGAACCAAGAATGCTTGATGATCAGCAAACTATCGTTCCGTACACTATTGTAGGTGATGATGCCTTTCCCTTGCGTCCTTACATTATGAAGCCTTATGCAGCAAGAAATCTTACTTCTGCTGAACGAATTTTTAACTATAGACTTTCAAGAGCTAGACGAATAGTCGAAAATGCTTTTGGAATACTTGCCAGCAGATTTCGGATTTTCTTATCTACAATCCAAGCTAAGCCGGAAGTGGTTGAAAAGGTTGTATTGGCCAGTTGCGCGCTTCATAACTACCTGAGAACTAATTGTTCTAGATATTTACCTTCTACATCTGTAGATAGGGAAGAAATTCATGGTGTAGTAATTGGAGGTGATTGGAGAAATGATGAGGGAGTTCTCACATCGTTGTCTGCACAAGGAACCAACTCTTATTCAAGAGAGGCAAAAGAAGTGCGACAGAAATACTGTGAGTATTTCAACAACTACGGTCAGGTTCCATGGCAAAACAATTATATCTAGTAACAACTTACAAGATTTGAAAAAGTCTTCTTTGGAGCTATTGTATCTCTCAAAAAATCCAGGGATTTGAAGTGAGGCCATTTTGAGACATACACATTGCTTGCAGACGCTCCACTCTTTTGCGAACTTCTTTCTTTATTCAATTCTTTGCCATAATATGTTCTCAGGCTTTGTATTTTTGCTTTGACCTCTTTTTCTAGGGAAATATAATGTCATAATCACGAGTTCACAATTATATATTTCATGCTGTGATTTCAATACATGAAATTCGTAACCCTTACCACTTAGTTCGTGTGCAGCACATAATCTTTCAATAGCCAGCCTTCTCTCGTTCCTATCTTTATATTTTGGGTCTACAACATTCCAAAGACTTTCTTCATTTCGAAAATTCTCAATAAAATTTTCAGTTTCTTGTATTTTATCCATCCTGTTTGTATTTACAAATCAGTTTTATAGAGAAACTTCAAAAACATAAAAATATTCTATTTTTTTCTCTCACTTGAAGCATTGTTTGCTTTGATATGATTGGTTAATTTTCGTACGATATCGTATGAATGTTGAACATGTTCAACATTTTTTTTGACGTACACGACACCATGATACGACACATTTTTGTACGTTTTTTTATGTTTACACGGTACGATATGACGTGTACGACAAAAAACGTATGAAAAATCGTATCGTGTAAATTGCCCTTCAGGAAAATACTACGGGTAACGAATCTTGTAATCAAGAACTTCGGGAATCATTTTGTGAACAGGGAAATTACCTGTGTCAATTTCTGCCCTTTTGTTGAACAATAAGCGCATAATAGTGACTTTGCATGACTCCGGATGTTGATATGGTTTTGAAGGTAACATTCAACACAGAATCACTGAATCTTTGTAGAGCAGCAACAACAAAACACAAGTTACATCTAAAATAGCTGGATTTCATCTTGTTCAGGTTAGCCTATTATATATACTCCATATTTCTTGTGTCAAACTTTTCACATCACATCACTATCAAAGGTTTGTGTAAGCAACAGGGTTCTTACAGTCAGGGAAAGTCAGGATGAAAAGTGCCTTTTTTTTGCATAGCTACATCATACAGGGAAAGTCAGGGAATGTCAGGCAATTTTTTTGAAAAGTCCGGGGGGAAAATAATGCAGTCCAAAATTCCGATTTTATTATATTGCAGTGAGAGAAAATGGCAATGTGAAAACATTTTATATATAAATGGATTCTTTATATTTTTCAAAGTAACTATTAAGGTAGCTTCATCTATATCCCTTCCCCGGTACAATATTTTGTTTTCGACATGCTTAAGGTAGTTTCATCTAAGTTCGACATGCTTCTATATTCGACACACGTAAATATTGAAGCGATTAATCAACGAAAAAAAATGAAAAACATTTAAAAAGGAAGATTACAGTAAGTACTTTTCACCCAATAGTTTAAATTTGAAATATCGCTTAATAATTGGGGGTAAATTCAAGATGAGTCTGAAACCTCTTTAAACCAATCCAAACACAAAAAATACGAACGAAATGAAGTTGTTGATATTCACGCGTGCTGTTATCGCCACATCTTGTTTACTACTAGAACGGAAAGATTGGCCATGGGAGTTTAAATCATGACTTTTAAATCCCCGTTTTGAAAGCAGATTTCCATATAGGGGAGGTTTTCCCTTCCCCGGTGCGATATTTTGTTTTCGACATGCTTAATAACCAGCTGATTATCAGAGTTTGTTTGCATCGTGATGTAATAGTAGCTTCAAGGGTAATTAGCGGTAAAGAAAAGAAATATCACCTCTAGTGTTTCCTTTGGGATTATTACGGCACATGGTTTTTACGATATCTACTTTGTTATTCCACTGTTCCGTGTTTTATCTCTAAATTGTTTTGAAAATTGTTTTGTCGAATAAAGAATATATGGTTGAACACTGACGTATCCTCCCGTTCCTTTTCTCCTCTGTTTATCTATCTTCAAAGTAAAGAGATGTCTTTATCTTTTTATTACTAATGTTGTTTGGATATCGTATTTCATATCTTACATCCTTTTGAACGTAAATTAGGTTTCCTTTTTCATTTATTGGATTCTAAAGTTGTTTTGTCGAGCATAGATGAAGCTACCTTATGTGAATTCCGTCTGGAAGAGAAAATTGATTAATTCAACTTCCTAATAATAACAGCAGATTCATTTGATTATCTTCTGGCCCTAGTATACTAGAAATTGAATAACAGAAGCACAGACTATCCCATCATCATTACTGCTGCTTATTTTTCTCATCCCTATTATTGGATTTTAGTATTCCAAAGATGTTCCGCTAAAAAACATTCATTTATGGATATTTCTGTGTCACACCACTTGTAAAGAAAGGGGTCTCTGATTGGTCAGAGTTTTATGAAACTGTTTCCTGTTTTCCATTCCAACATGTATATATAATTCTTTAAAATCAATTTATAAAGATTGGATGGGAGAAAAAAAAGATCGAAAATTTTAGAATTTTTTGACTGCCGGGGTATCTAAATCTAGTATTTTAAAATTATTGACAGGCTGCCAATTATGCAGATCCATTCATTTTCCTGCTCCACTGCATGATACATAATCAGAGTTTTTGAAATTTGTTGACTGGCTGCCAGGCATGTAGACACGGAAAATAATGACACAAAGTCAGGAAAAGTTTTTCCAAGACTCAAAATGCAATAAGTTGATTGATTGTTCTCTCAGAAAATATTCTGCTGTTGGCTTCTAGGAAAGTTATCTTAGTAACTTCATTTTTCTTCGTTCTAGCTAATGATGTGGTAATCATGAAATTTTGTAAGTTGTGGAACGCAAAGTTAATGTGAAACATATCTATTTTATAAGAAAGCTGGGGAAGAACATATCATTTTGTGGGGTTTGTACGAACCCAGAGCAATGACAAGTTGCTAGTTGGCAAGCCAAATATACGAAACGTTAAAGCCTAGGGGCTTCTAGTTATTTTTAAAACAAAAATGGCTTTTTAGGATAAGATTTATTTCCCCATAAAAGTCGAAAAAAAATTTAAAAAATATATAATCTGGTTTCAGAATCGAATCCTTTGCCTTTTATTTTTTATAACTTTATTTTTTTGAATTTTTAATTTTATCCCCAAAAACTCATCGCACGTATGCATAACATGCAATTTGAATAGAAAATTTATAGTTTCACTGACAATTTGCAAAACCACAGATAAATACCAGAAGTTTTCAAAATTGGTCAGTCCCTAAAATTGATTCGCAAAATTCGGCTTACTCTCTTGAATTGCAAAATTTTACTCTCGAAAATTATGGGAATAACCTCAATCACAAAAAAATTCTGCTGTAAATTATAACATTTTAGTGATAATAAATCACAAAATATTCCCTCCGTAAAAAATTCTTCCGCAGAGTTTTTTATGGCAGTGCTCTAAAATGAGTTTTTTTTAGGTACTTCGTTCTGTTGTTGAATCTGGATTCAATGACACTAAGGTAATCCTACATACTCTCTACGCATTTGCATTTTGTCTATCCATTGTATCAGTCAGGTCTTCATATGGTGTTGATTTTCTCGCTCCCATGTGGAATGTTCTTCCACAATTTTTTGTTGAGCTGCAAAGAAGAAGTAATATATTAAGTATATATGAAGTCACTTATTTTTAATTGTCCTAAGAATTTCTTGCCATCTGCTGACTGGATTCATTAGTACCAGAAGTTACATATGTGTGCCTGTTTGAGCTGTTTTATCAGTTGCTGTTAAGACGACATTCTTTCGACACTTGCTGCCAGTTCTATATCTGCTACTATATCAATTCCTGGCTGGCTTCATCTGTTTTGTGTCAAGTCACCTGTGTGTAGCTATACTACAGAGAACTTTCGTATTAGCTGCTGCTGGTAAAACAAATTTCTACTGTTATGCATTCAGATGATGAAATGGAAAACTCAAAAAAAAAACTAAACCATGACACGGTTGCAACCAACAACTTATGATCTGGAAGCAGTGAAGCGACAGCGTGCAGGCAGAAAGTAATCAATCACTAAAAGAATTAATCAAATTAAGGACAAAATCATGATAACACAACTGGACTACAGTTGGTTAAAGGAGAAGCCAAGAATCTCAACAATGCTGTTTAAACTGTTTCTCACAATTCATTGGATTGGATGAATGAAGTGGAATATGCTATTGATGACTGTGAATCCCATGATGGAGAATATCATGAAGAATGCAAAGCTGATGCCTCGTATGGTGGTAGCTGAGTAGTTGATTCACAAACTTGGGAGCCGAGAAAGACTTGAAGTTGTGTTTAACCACCTTTCAAAAAGTTTTTCAGACATGACGTTGAGTTCAAATGCCATATATGTGAAGAAGCTGAAATGTCTGCCTTATTAAAAGATGATGAAACTGAACTGCGGACATCAAAAGGTTTGGGAAAATGGTGTAAGTAGTCATGTTCATTTCAGTGACTAGGTTAACGTCGAACAACCCTTGTAATATGAGTCAAATGGTCCTGTTTGTTCTCTTTCAATTTATGGAAATCAAGTAGATTCTTTGATAGACAACTTGAATGAGTAGGATCCAGATACACCATGTGGAAGAGCGCCTATAGTAGTGACATCCTCTTTCAAGCTACCAGAAAAAATGCCTCCTACACTGTATTCAAAATGGACTGAAGAATGGCTGATGATTAGGAGGTCAAACCCAACCTGGTTCACTTACAAACTTGTCTTCAAAGGAACTTTACATTCTGTTTAACGCCAACAGCCTCAGTGGAAGTCATGACAACTGTAGGGATCCTGAAGAACAATGACGTGATACAAAACAAAGATCGACGCGAATCTTGGAATGGAATCGCCAATATCGAAAATATGAGCTGCTTCATTAGTAAGCATTAGATAAAGGAAGCCAAAGCACACTCACCAGGTCTGGCGTAGCTGAAGCACCGAATCTAAAGGGTATCAAAAGAAGTCTATTAATTATCACAATAGCCGATAGTGGTGAAATCATGGAAGTCGAGGCTTTAAATGAGTTAACTTAAGGGAGAAATCACGAGATGGAAAAAATGTAAATGTCATCACATTAGCTAACGTGGTCACATAAATTCAAGTTCAATTTTTGTTAATCACCTATCTAACCAACCTTCCGTTCTGAAAAAAAGATATTGTTACCTTTAATCGATTGCGCGATAGTCAAAAGTATGATGTTGGAATTGTAGTTGGTACGAATGTACCTGATGCAATTGTTACTATAGAAACCAGGAGGAGTGATGCGGTGAACATATAACATTAAGCGATTGGAAATATGTTATCCCAAATAAACACGGTAAAATTCTGGTTGTGTTTGCTGCCATAGGATATGATGGAATATACAATGAAGCTCTTATGACGGGACCTGACTTCCTTAACAGTCTCAATGCTTATTAGATTTTTGTTGCCGACTAAATTATTCATAAATGGCACGAGGAAGTGTTAGCATATTTCTCCTTGTCTTCTCAACGAAGGATATTGGGTCATTCTTTAAGGTTAATTGGCAGTTCCCCTTATTCAGTTGTCTACCACAATGCAATGCTCTAATAACATGGACTTAGCGTGGGTTTTGTTTCGAAAATAGGAATAAGAAAAAAAATGAAAGTGTCTTTCAGTTTGGCCTTTAGACTTGCATAAGACTGGATGGTACCTCCTTGGCCTTGTGTAAACATTGAAAACCTTTACAAAGTTTCAATAACTTAAAATAGTTCATTTTTATTTTTCCTTATTTCTATCCTCGTGGTCGTGGTCATGAATGCACGGAAATTCGAATAAGTGGGCGTTTTTTGGCCAGGGAAATCGGAAAATGATTTGGATTAGCGGATGTGTACTGTGCATAATGTTTTAGTGTTCCAGGCGGTGTTGTGTTTCAAATATTTGTGTGAACTATTTAGGATTTTTTTCAGGTAATAAAACAATTTGCGGAGAGACCACAACACGTCGATAGCATCTAAAATTATCAAGATTGTTTATCATTATTACAGTATTGATTTATTTAAATGGCTTCAAATAAATTAACACGGGAAAAAGCTACAGATTACTTACTGGACATACTTACCTTCAAAGTCACTTTCTTAAATAAACCACCTGGCAGTGTTCTTTGTCTAATTTGCGTTTCATTATTAAAAAGACCATTGCAGACATCATGTGGACACAGGTTTGTTGTTTTCTACTTTGTTTAATTTTGTCTTTCTCTTAAATCAATAATACAGGGTGACTACTACTTCTGGAAACTCATGGATATGCAACTTACCTATGGAAAAAATATAGAAGAATCTCCTGGAAAAGTTTATATCATACCTTTTTCATTGAGATCGTTGATGTCTTTTCTTTACCTTCTTTTTATTGCAATTCTCACTTATTCGAAATTTATGCTTTTGTTTCTTTCCATTTACGGTTTTTCTTGTGAATTTTGCTGACTAGATCTTCATAAGAACAGCTTCATAAGAATTCAGACTTTATTTTGTTATCATAGGGTTTGTGCGAAGTGTTTCGATGATTTGCAAGTTAACAGAGATGGAAAAAGAATTTGTCCGTCGGACAATGAAGTAATCGAATATCAATTCCCTGACATTTCGGCATTGACAGAGATAATGAATTTGCAATGTTTCTGCGTACATGAAAAAGAAGGTTGTAAGTGGATTGGGATATTGTTAAACTTAGAGGATCATTTACGTATTTGTGATTTCAATCATCAGGCACCTTGTCGTTGGGCATTTGTTTGTTGTGAGTTCACAGGAACTAAGAAAGCTGTGGAAGCCCATATGTCGAAAGAACACGTAAAACATCATGCGCTTTTTACAAACTTGCTGTCAACGGTGTTGAGTCAGTTTAGATCAACTAAAACATCTATGAATGAATTGCGAATGCTTACGGACAGTCTTTTGAGAAAAACTAGTGATTCAGATTCTTGTGTAGCCAGTCGATCAATTTTAAATGATTGTATTGATTTCTTGCGGGAAAGGAGATTCGATAGCACGGAATTAAAAATATGGTTTGACTCTGTCTGTGACACATTGGACGAAATTGAATCAAGCGCGTCGTTCACTCCACCAGAACTCGCTGAACTACTTGAAAAAATCAGCAGACAGCAGAACAAGATTTATGAGTTGATACAGAGGAAACCTGGGCGAGGAGATTTACTAGATCTCTCTAAGAAAGTTACAGATAAACTCACTCTTTTAGAAAAATCCAGCAAACAACACCATAGTCAGTTAGCTGAAGTCGATTTGAAAATCCGTTTATTTCAATCTGCAACATTTGATGGATTTTATATATGGAAAGTTGACAATCTCAAAAATCGAATGCTGAGTACATCAAACGGGACGCTAAAGGACCTGTTCTCCCCTCCTTTGTTTTCTGAATGTTTTGGTTACAAATTTTGTGCGAAGGTTTTGTTATATGGTGATACAAGCAAAAATCAACCTGGATCATCTGTTGAGCATATAGCACTCTATCTAGTTTTAATGAAAGGGGACTATGATGAAATTTTAGATTATCCTTTTCCTTACAAGGTTAGTTTTAAACTTAGAAATTTGTCCAAGAAGAATGACATCGTAGAGACAATTGTACCTGATCATGATAAGCCGAACTTTGGGAGACCTTACGATGATATGAATCCAGCAATTGGTTTTTCCAAGTTTTGCAGTCATGATACATTGTATTCTGATGGATTTGTTAAAGATGATGCTATTTTTATCGAAATCAAGGTAGATAAATCGCGTAACGTTTTTAAATAAGAACATTCCTTATCAGGTAGATTCACTCATGATGCATTGTTTTCTTATGGCGTTGTTAAGAATGATGGTGTTTTAAGCAAGTTGGATTGAAAACTAGTTTTTCAAATGCTGAGTTGGAAGGCCCATTTTATTTCGCCAAATGAATTGACCTATTCAAAAAATTATCATGATCAATATGGCAACACAGTTAAACCTGCATAAATATTTGCAAAGATTAATTTTTGTGGGAATAATTTTGGCAAATTGATGTCCCTAGATGCACTTGCCAAAATGACAGTGGACAATTTGTAAATTGATCTAGAAAATTGATCTTTTTTATTATATTTCATTTTTATCAGTGATGTTGAAGGTGTGTATTTTCGCATATCCTACGTACAACAAAGAACAGAATAGGAAAACGTTGATGAAATCTGATTCGCCTTTATCAATGTACATTTATGGTAATATATAACTTACCCTTTTGAAACAACATAAACATACAGTATAACCCCGTTAAGTCGGACACGGTTTAAGTCAGACTTTTCTTTAAGTCGGACTAAAACCTTGTCCCCCTTGGATCTAAATAAGTAGAGTCTGACTTAAGACGAAGTTCGGATAGGTCGGACTCCCGATAAGTCAGACCGATTATTTCGGTCCCCTGAGAGTCCGACTTAACGGGGTTATACTGTATATAAAAACATTTTAGCGGCATAAAGTTTGAGTAACTTGTTATCTCCTTATTTATCTGGATACGTCATGCCAAGATGTCTTGAAACGAAGTTACTGATGTTGTTGTTCTGTATAGTAATACAATGAACTCCCGGTAACTCGAACATCGGATAAGTTTTATTATCTCGAACTATTTTTTTTGTACCCTTGAACCTTCTCTAATACTTCCTTATAAAAATCACTCGTTAACTCGAACCCCGGATAACTCGAACATTCGTTATCTCGGACCATTTTCAAGTCTACCTTCGGCTAATTTCTTCGTATAACTCGAACTTTTTTCATGGGAACAGGAATTCAAAAACTTGTTTAATTACAAACTTTAAATTTCTTTCATTTTTATTAATTCTTTGCGTAAGACAGACAAATTTTTTGCCTGTCCAGATAAACTCTTTAGATAAATTTAAATATACAAAATTTCTTCCAGTGAACGTTAATATTGTGACGTTATATTGTTATGATCTTTACTGAAGAAAGAATCGTAATATAATCTCATTTTTGCCAGAATTCGACTTAACGGTTCAAGTTACCGGAAGTTCACTACTTATTGTTAATACTCTAATACACCTATCCCGAATTTCTGTTTAAACACCATGTTTTGAGCTAGTCAACAAGTATGGCCTCGTTTTATGGTCTTAATTAGCTTTTAATTATTCGACTAGGGAATTGGAGCAATAGGTGCTATGGAATTAATAAAACAATAGAATGAATAGAAACGAAGCGAAACTTGATAACTAAGCATTAACGCGGTGTTTAAACAGAAATTCGGGAAAGGTGGATTCGTGTGGGTTTGCAATTTTGGGAAATATAGTTATTAATCCATCATTCATTAATAATTATATTCTTCATTATGTATATTTTCTTCGCCCTTTTTTTCTCTATTTTAATATACTGACCACGAGTTTCTTTCATTTTACGCTATCTTCAGTCATTGCATTTCTATCAAATATATATATACAGCTAGAGTGTATAACGTCAAAATGAAACACGCAAGCCTGTTTGGCAAGTGCATATACATATTATTTCGTTTGGTTTATTTCTCAGACTTCTGAAGAATCCCCTCAGAAAACTCTCTTAACTAGCTTTTTCGACGTACACGACAATTAGTACGTTTGTACTTCGTTCATGACTGTTCTTCTACGTTTGCGATGTCGAAATGTAAGGAAACAAACACACTCTTCATTTTTTGTTAAAACTTTCGTAAGAATTAACCTTAAAATCTTGCCTATGTTCCCCCTGGTTATCATTCCAACTCCGATTTTAGGGTATCAAGCTGAAATTACCTGAAGTGGATTAATCTTCTTAATCTTAATGAGGTAATATACGTTTCCGTTAATTATTTTTTTTTGAGGAAAAAAAATCATATCAAAAATCACAAATATCACAGTCGGTCGACGTAGTTTTTGCCCTCTATTTTCTCTTTTCAGAAATTTTTCATGGTTTTCCAGCCGGATTAAATTTCGCGGTTAACGTTTATGATGAGATATTTCGCGCGGTTCGCGGAAAGTCTCCCAATCCGCGAAACTTTATCCACTTAAGGTAGTAACTTCTTTGAAAACAGTGTAAATATATTTATGTATTATACGACTGAATGAACCATCCTGTATAAACATTTGATGATAATAATAATAATAATAATAATAATAATAATAATAATAATAATAATAATAATCAGACTGAAAAACCTGAGCAGAATAATTTTCCTACCTTTATTCTCTATTTCAACCTTTACAACTGAAGGCTTTTTTCACTAGATAAGAATTAGAAAAAGATACATTCTGTGACGTCGAAGCATTTTAATTTTAGCGAAACCTGGTGGATAAAAATATCAGTCAGAATGCTGTTATTGTGCTGACTATTCGAAAGATATGAAAATCCGTGCCCGCCTACGTTTGTTAGTAAGATGGAAAATCATATTTCAGCGGGGAAAAAATTCGCCCCCTCGTTTCACTTTTGTGGAATGGGAAATCAATCTTCAGTGAACTCTGCGCTCGACTGATTCCACCTCTTGGAAAATAACTTTGATTTTGAACATCTTTTCAGACATGATATAACAATCTTTATTTTTGCAATATACCTTTTCATAAATTACGTCACAACATCCATTGCCTCGTTTCTAATCTTTATAATTACTCCGCACTAAGAGTAATAAAAAAACAACATGAAACAATTTCCCCTGGTGTATCGTTTGTCTTTGGAAACCACCCAAGCGTCAGGGCGAAGACGAGGTGATGATGGATGTAATGACGTAATTTATGAAAAGGTCTATTTGATGGTTGTATTACTACCGTTTATTCTATATTTTTATTTTTCACTTCATTTTGTTCACATTTAAATATTTCTCAATACGCCGATCGGCAATAACAACAATTAGAAATATGTGACACCTATGGAGTTCCTCCAGCTCCAGGCTTTGTCCAGTTCCTTTTAATCTGTATGAGTGTATTGCTCACTTGGTAAGACGTTGCGCTTGTAAGACTAGGGGGATAACTGACGGTCGTTCAAATCCCGGCACTGATGACTGAATGTATATGATGAAATGTGACATATAAGTTACACTGTAATGATTAGTTCACGATATGAACGATGATTGATGATAATGATGACTGAATGTGCTTGATATCAAATAAATTAAGACCGCAATGAGTTGTCTGTCTGGTACGTGCTAGCTCGTTCGTGCCTTAAAATCAGACAAGATCAGACAATACTGATAACGTTCGCCACAGATGGTCAGCAGGTGACAATGAACAAAACACACCGGCAGTTCTGGTTGATGGTTTCATGCACTTGGAATACAACGAAATGACAACATTCCAGAAGTCTTTCAAGGAGCTGGAAAAATCAGGGGTCATTGAGCAAGTCCATGAACCAACATTTTGAATCTCCACTCCAATCTCGTATTAACACTAAAAAAGACCATCTGTAGTGTGTACGCACTAATAGCCGAATTTTCGATTCTTCTCCCACTTGTACGCAGCTGTACGCCTTCACCCTTCTTGCGTACTGGAATTTATGTACGCAGTTTTACTCATCCTATGAGTGGATCTATTTGACATAACACATAGCTGACAATGGTCCTCCTTTAAACGGAAGGGATTTCGCAAACTTCGTTACAGTTCTAACAGAGTTTGGTTATTCTGTTATTTCTCAATATTCGTGAGTAAGAAAAACACGGGTGTTTCTCCTACTTTCCAGACTTAAGATGCTTCGCTTGTCAACTATCTTGTGCTCTATAGCAAACTTAATATTATATTATACGCGATTACTGCCATCACAACGTCATATAAACCTTTTTAGAAAGTTCCGTTTGCACTCTAGGGTGGTTAATTAAAAGCCATTCGGCGACTTTATATAACCATTCGACGATCTGCAATCCTAATTGATGACTTGATAACAAATGCACGCGTATACTTCTAAAACCTTTCTCAGTCTTGGTAAGTGAAACAACGGAATTTTGATAACAGGATTAAAAAACCATGAAATTTCATTTGAGTCTCGGTAAACGGCACCTTATTCTCATATGGGTACTGAAACAAAATGGCAGCAGTCGCGAAACCGCTGAAGGTTGACCAGAAAAGAAAACTATCTCCTGTGAGATTATATATAGGAAAAAATGAAAAAGCAACTATTTTGCTACAAAAATTTAATGAGTTGAGAGCTTCGTCAATATTCACATGCAATCAGGAGTTTTTTTCTTGGATTTTAGATGCGATTGTTGACTTAGTTCCTCAGCAATCATCAGTTCCTCCTCCTCCTCCTCCTCTCAACAACGATATTAAGAATAACGCTGCTGTTACTTCGAAAAACCTGCTTTCCAATGATGATGATTTTCCTCACTCAATTCAATCTTTGAACGAATCTTTGAGAACAGATTTACCTTCTATGGTTTTTGACCACCCAATCATTACAACAACAACAGGAACAACAACATCCTTGACCTTGTGTCGACCTAATTTCACTTCCCCTGTATCACGTTCAATACAAATTAAACTAATTCGAAATTCAAAATATGATGACGCTCCCCCACCAAAAAAGATTATAATCCAAGACGAAGATGGTCCCACTTATTCCTCATTTTCAAACCCAAGATCCAACAGCAATTCAGCTATAAATTCACCAACTAATTCTGGAATAATCATCGTACGTGACAATCAAGGTAAATCAATACCATTATATATTGACAGAAGAATATCTTAAATTTTTGTTTTACATGTATAATATGACTTTCAAATGTTTTTATTAGGTTAATTCCCCAGGTTTTATACCCTGTGTTGTGAAATCAAACAAAATTTTATGAAAATACTACTAAAGTGTGTATTGAAAAAATCTTATTTTATTTTTAATTATGACCCCTCAGGAGACACGAATAAACTGAAAGTTTTTTCAATGTGTATAAATAACATGCAAATTAACAACCGAACTTCATCAGGCGTGTGTCCACATGTTGGTGGAGGACAGTGATTTGATCATTATTATTCTATGTTGAAACATTCAGTAATTATCAAGCAAAGAACGCAAATACTTAAACAATATGTCACTTGGAAAGTCATCTATTCTAGCTGATGCTATACTAACAAGTTTTCGGTAATTTTATTTTTCAGAAAAACAGCAAATGTCTCAATATATCCCCACTGCTAAAAGCATCACAGTAGTCAAGAAATCATCTAAAAAATGATCTTGAAAGAGCAATAAGAGAATGAAGGGTCAGGACTTGTTTTTTATACCCAAGAGGAAAACATGGAAATACCTAAGTTTCTAGAAGACATAAATGAATATTTTATCATCAGTATGCATATACTTTATCTTTACAATTATGAGATACAATTATCTAATTTTTCATTTTCCATCTTAAAACATATAAAATAAATATAATTATAAGTCATTATATTGTTTCGCATAGTTTGATGCTGGTATAAAAAAGAATCTCCTCCTGCAAAGATAAAGAAGGATGGCAGAAGGTATAGATATTTTGTATACATAAACTGTCATGTCTATTTCCTTCATACAATGTGTTTAATGATTACATTTATGTGTTATATTGCACTACCAGGCCTGGTAATGAACAAAGTAGAAGCTATGAAAATAATCTTAAAAAAAAAAGAAAAAACTGTGTGGCAATGTTCTAGCCTGATTAAAAACGCGACCTGTTTGTAAATGAGACATCTTGTCCCGCTTTTAAACGCTTGTCCCCATTTTAAACCAGTTCGAAACCCTAATGGATAAACTCCCGATTTGTAGACTGGTTGAAAACACTTCTCCCACACTAAAGATTTTATTCAAATAATGTTTTCTTTACCATCCGGTGTGAAAGTCCAATTTTAGTTCACTATATTGAACGTCTGCAGATCTGCAGATTTGTTGGTGAGAGTCTTTGTTTTTAAATCATAATTGATGATATATAATACAGACTAAACAGAAAAGTTTTGTTCATGTAAACAAGACAATAATAAAAATTTCCAAGCAAGGTGATGTTCAAACTTCAAACTAAGAAAATATAAAAGCTATTGTTGACTAGGCAAAAAATTTGTCTTTATGGTTACAAGTCCGCTAAAAAGGAGCAATCTCTTTTCCCTCACAAAGACAAGACTGATCTACCATTCTGACTTTGATTTATCATTTATAATAAGCTTGTAACTTATAATATGTAAATATAATATATATAATATATATAAACTTATAATAATTACTGTAGTTTATAAAACTTATTATAATTAAACTATTCTTGGAAGCTGTTTTTGAAACAGTTGCATGAAGCAATATATACCAGTTGTGGTCTCCTATGCAAACTTGAATAATCTTGAAATGCTTTGTATTCCATCTAAGAAGGTAGGACCATTCTGTAGGCTTCATCAGGCTTTATGTAAATAAATGTTTCAGCTGATACGGTATGTAACAAACATATATTACAGTAAAAACACACAGTAGACTGGTAGTATAATATGATTCTATTCATCGGTTGTGAGATTTTTTTTTAAAATACAAGAGTTTTTATACAATCTGGCATCCATTTATACTAACAAAGAGGGTTAACAATACGTTTTTTTCGGTATTTTACCACTATGTTGTGGATCTTATTTCTTCCAGTCGACAACGAGGACGGCAACATAAGTGAAACAAAAGATTTGTTTTCCTTGTGGATTTTGTTTAGAATGAAAGTCTATTTCATACTACACCATTGGGAGAATATTGTCAGTTAATTACATTAACAGATTTTCACGATCTACACGCAACGTGAAAAGTGATATTTTGAAGTTATACTAAAAGCGAAGACGCAAGGATAGCAATAGATTATGTTTCACTCATATTTGTTTTATCCTTTTTCGAAAGCACTTCTGTCTTTCTTAGTTCATCGATCAAAGGTTTTGTTATGACAGACAAGTTTTCCAAACTTCCATTGCTTTATGACACATAAATTTCTGAATATTCGTGGGTCACGTTGCTGTCTTGTTGTCACAGTTGCATAAACTCCCTATTATAATTGATGAGACATGTCCGTGTGATTTTGTGTTCTTGTACCATGAATTCATTATTGATTTGACCTTAAGAGATGGTTCAGAAAACCCAGAAATCCTGTTACCTCCATGGTACAAGTAATAGTTTAGTTAAAACAGTGGGTAGTTTTTGTGTTTTACTAACAAGAAATTCATGGATATTTTAGATTCGTTCCCTCTTCTTGGTCACCATAAGCAAGTTGTGGAATCAATGCAATGTCAGACATACCTGCAGGTAATAATACTTTTGATCACAATCACACAATATTACTTATATGCAACTGTACTTTCTTTTCAAAAAGTTGGATTATTCAAACCTGTTGTCCTTCAGAGATCCTAAAGGTTTTGCATCTTTTTGTTGAGTTCTTTATGTAGAGTCGAAGGATAGGCTTCCTGTATAAAGAAGATCCAACATTCTGAAGTAATCTTACTATTACCTGAAATTGAAATAACTTCTTTTGAATTTAAGGATGAACAGGAGTTTGGTATTCCAAGCAGATCTACTGCTTAAGGTATTTTTTTCGCTAATATTTCTATTTTCACTTCTTGTTCATGCTTCTTTTTTCTTTTTGAAAGGTACCTTAAGGAGGGAAATTTTAGCAAATTTGTTCTCTGAGAATTTTTTGCGAGGATTTATTTTTGCGAATTTTATTTCTTGTATACTTTTAACCCATTTCCGCCAATTTCTTTATTTTTACACTTTTTAGACATGTTCACCTAAGAGGGTGGGTTGTTTATAACTGCGCCAAACCACGTAAACCATTATCTGATAAAAATGAAAGTCACTCAATGGATATCAAGATATTAAAATATTGTAGATATTAATATAGTAAAATTTATAGTTTACACTCACTTTGTATCTGGTTTTGGTGGTGAAATGACGCGAAGGTTCCATAGAGAAAACTTGATCGAATTAACAGAGCAAATGTGATTTCGATAAGTTTTTACGCTACAGATTTTCTGCAGAGTCCGTAATCCGTGCTCGTGTTTTGTAGGAATTTATATACGAATATTTTGTATTAGACAGTTAATGTTATTATTTGGGAAATATGGAACTCACTATTGTGTAAAGTTGTGTTTATTTGATTGTCCTGAGTCTAGGGAAGTTGTAGCCAATCTAGGCTAGTGTGAGGTTTCAAGCTTTATAACACGTTCTTTTAATATTCGGTTATTTTATTTATTTATTTATTTATTTATTTATTTATTTATTTATTTATTTATTTATTTATTTATTTATTTATTTATTTATTTATTTATTTATTTATTTGAGATTATTGTTTACTGGTAAATTATGACTTCTTTAGTAAATAATGACTAGAGCCCGGGCGGGCATACGGCTTTCTGCTAGTGAGCTTATTGTAATCAAACTGTCATAATAAGGAAAAGCTTCCTCTTAAAATCACCCTTTTTGGCAAAAATACGTAAAACAAAAAATTGAAGTACTGGCCAAAATATGTAAAACAATTGAGAAATTTGAAACCAACACTAATTAAATTGTTCTACTCGCAAACTTTCATGAAAATTGAAGCACTCTTTAAATTTGGTCCAAATTTAGCCCAAATTCCCCTTTTTGGGCCAAAATATAAGAAATGATCCACAACTTCAAAATCTGCACCAGCGAACTGTTCTACACGCAAAATTTCATGAAAATTGAAGCACTTCCGAGATTAGGTCCAAATTTGGCCCAAATCGCCCTTTTTTGGTGGCAAAATATGAAAAATGATCCCCCAAATTTGAAATCTGCACCATTGAATTGTTTTTTGTGCAAATTTTCATGAAAATTGATGCACTTTGAAATTTATTCTAACTTTTGCCTAATTCTCCACTTACATATCCATTTTCTCTCACGGCAATGAATGCGGACGTATAGTAATCATATGCTTAGGTTTGGTCAAAGAAAAAAAACACGGCCGGTTATACTGTCTTTCATGCTCACGCAGAAAGCCAATAACGAAATTCATTGCTGATGTTGTCGCAAATTACTACTACATAAAAAATGGCCGTAGAAGTAAAAATAAGTAACAACCACGTTGATTTAACTTTCTTAAATAAATAAAATTTATTTTCGCGGATAAGGTTGAAGAAATAGAACTTTAACGGATTTTAATTTTTCAGAATGCCGAGAATATAAATTCCGTGAAAGTAGTTCGATGCTATCTATTTTAGTTCCTTTTTTAATCTTTGACAACCTCGTTCCAAGGGTTTCTTTCCGCTTTTTGAAAGAACGGATGAGGATACCCTGGGAACGAGGTTGAATCTTTGAAACATTTTGTCACTTCTAATCTTCCTGGGAATGAATTAGACTCTCATATTGACGATGCCCTTATGTTCGCCTAAAAATCTTCTTTGCAAAGTCCAAGTTTTGATTTGCATAAAATTCTGATGCGCGCGTACATCCTATATTCCAAGCTTTTGATTCTTTGGTCACCAGATTACGCAATGGAAGAACCAGTACCATAATTTATACCCTAGAGAGAGAAATTATTTTTTCCAAAAGTCCCTAAAATATTTTCACATGCCGTGAGGCCAATTTGGACCCCAAGTTATAGACTCTTTCATAAATTCACCAGAAATTAATGGTTTTTGAAATTTACTTTTGTAGAAAATGACAACGATCAGCGAATTCACTATGCTCAAGTATTTTTAGACAAAACAAACAACGGGAACACCTGTTTCATTTCGCATATTTGAACAAAAGTTCTAGTCAAGTCCTTTATAAGAATGTTATCTTGAAGAAAGTAGCAACACATGTCTCGTTTTTATATCTAAAACAGAAAACTTTAAAGATAATGAACTATTGTAAATAGAAAACTGAGGGTTGCAGTGTACTGATGTCAGTAGTTGGAATCCTTTATTTGAACAATAAGAAATGGGTCTGGAAAGAGCTGCTGACTTATATCAAAATGGCAAACAAATGAGGTAGTAAACAAATGATTCTGCATGATTCCAAAGTGTTCTCTTCCGCAAAGAATTCTCTTCTGTAATTTTTGTGAGATTTCAGGGCCATTGTATATCACGGAAGAGAACTGTTTGCCATAAAAATTTGCCATTGTGTATGCCCCTTAAGGCTCACTGTTCTGCTTCTGCAGTTTTTATGACTTCTCTTCAAAATACTTTCATTTTCGAGGCAGAATTTTGATTCGATCATTTCTTCTGGTCAACAATTTATATAGCCACTTTTTCTTCCCTGTGTGACAAACGAATTTATGGAACGCCAACCTCTATGTATCATCACCAAAACCAACCGTTTTGATAATCGGATGGCGCGAAGAATCGTTTACATTTATCCCTTATGTTTCGCCTCGTTCTCAATATAAATATAGCTTTCAACCGGGCTTACGGGAATTGGAATAAAGACTATTACTCAGTCATTAAATTATAAATTGCAATTATGAAATTGCATCAAAACGAGACAGAATATGGTAACTAGGCCATACTACTGTGAACATAATTTGGGAAAGGTCTATTCTATATCTCGCTAGATAGACACGTTTGCTCAACCCAGAATTTCAACTTTTCAGGGAATAAAATACCTCTCGTCGGTATCTCCATAATTATGTTTTAGACAAGTATAGGGGTCTTAATTTACACGTGGTAGTAGCAGAATATGAGGGATGTTTTTTATTCAGAAGCTCCTCTTCTTGTTCTTCTTGTTCCTCTTGTTCTTCTTGTTTTTCAGTTACCAAAACGATAAGCATAAGGATAACAATAGTTCAAGGTAAATTCTCGTATCAGTAAAGTTCATGTTGTAAACATAGTTGAATTTGTTTGGGTGATTGGGCTTTATAAACAACTTTTCCTCGTTCTTTCAAAGATAGGTTTATATAGGTTCTCACTGAAACGTTTATGATACAGGATTTTACCTTAAATACCCTCATAAGTATGGAAAATACAGAACTACCCTTGTGAAAAATATGCAGACCAGATGAAGTTATCAAGAAAAAGATTTCTCTCGCCCACCAGTTAAGTAGAAATTTGAAGTCGAATTTTTTGGCATAAAAATATCATGGAATATGAAGAATGAACTCTTTGCCACCAAAAAAATGCGGAAGAGAACACGCCATCGTAGCATTCGTTATAGAGATATTTAAGTGTTTGAACGTCGCGTTATTCTTGTTTTGTTCTTTCTGGAAATAAACATATCTTCGGATACGTTTTTCTTTCGCAGTCTGCTTACTACAGTAGGTCTCTATAAAGCGGACATCATTGGTGCATAAAAAAGGTTGGTCCATCCATCCATCCATCCATCCATCCATCCATCCATCCATCCATCCATCCATCCATCCGTTATAGGAGATGTCCGCTTTATAGAGTGTACCAGGACGCGCGCCACGAAATTTAAAGCAGAGGGTTCCAGAAAAATATAATAACGTCGAAGAAAGGCTGACTTACATTCAAACATCGCGCAAAAAGCGACTGCTAACGCCGGTAAAAGAAACGAATGTATCTCCTTCCTAATAGCAATGAATTACAAAAGTAATTCAAGCAAAAGAAATCTGAGGAAACAAGATGATAAAAGAAAAGTTTGAATAGAAAAAAACAATTTTAGTATAGAAGACAACCCAAAATACAGTTAGCTAACTCCTACCAACATGGGACTAACGAACATTGTTCGGGGTACCGAGTGTTCGAGTTATTGAGAGATTTTTTAGAGGGTATTAGTTCAGGGGGAATGTTAAAAAATTATCGAGGTTTCAAATTACCGAGATTCTACTGTAAAATAGAACTTTCTTAACAAAAAAGTGGGGGCCAAGGACCCCCCGACTCTTCTTTATAGAGATTTCACCGTAGTATTAAAAATTTTTTTGAAAACATTTGCATCTAAAATATATCGAAGAAGTAGTAAAAATTTAAGGGTTAATTGTTACAATAAGATCGCCAGCACTAAGATTCATCCCCTGTGTAACAGATATCGAAGCTATTATTCCGTCAATCGGTGCCGTAACATTTGTCTCCATTTTCATAGCACTAATCACAGCCAGCGGATTGCCTTTCTTGACGGTTTGGCCTTCCTCTACACGAACGTGTACAACTTTACCAGGCATCGGTGCCCCAACTGATCCTTTCACGCCTTTCACAGCTTTAGGGTTTCTTTCGGCATGCTAAGAAAAACAAACGATATTGTTCGTCGACGGTTCGTTTTTATTTAAAGCCGTTCAAGGGATATTTCAAGGCTTCACTTACCTTGACTTCTTTCTTATCATCCACCATGAACGTTCTCAACTGGCCATTCACCTCACAAAACACCTCTCGTTTCCCTTCGTCATCAACATCACCTATGGCGATCATCTTCAGATTCAACGTTTTCCCTGTTTCAATCTCCACTTCAAACTCTTCACCTAAATCCGATCCAACGAAAAACAGGCGCGTTGGAAGATCGGTTACCGGTCCAAATTCCTCTCGAAACTGCGCGTATTCTTTGAACACGGAAGGATACATGCAATAGCTCATGACGTCACAATCGCTGACCTCCACACCTAAATACAATTACAACATTTCAGTGTTACCATTTTTGCAGATTTCCCCGTTTTTCAAAAAAAAAACCGGTAAATAAGACACGAATCCCTCGAAAAAAATACTGTTTACCTGTAACCGCGAAAATAAATCCCCGCGAAAATTACACCCAAGTTCAGGTTAATTGCTCATCAGAATGTTTATAATTCACAAAAATTGCTGCTGGTGTCACATTAAGTTTAACCATATTAGGACATTTTTTACCTCGAAAGATAGTTGCTATTAAACTTACTTATGTCTGAAAGAAAAATGATGAATCTCGAATGTATCGTTCGTTTATTACTTCGGTGTTTTAGACGGGGTGCGTTTACATGGACCCTGCAAAGAAAACCTTCGTATCTGTTTACATGAGTTGCACATCGCCCAAATATTGCTTATGTAAGCCAAATCTCTTACAAGTGGCCAGGTAATGAAAGATGTTGTATAACGTGTTTATCGGGGTCCATGTAAACGCCATCTAAATATACTCATAAGCGTCGTAAGAAACAAAAAATTTAACCACCGCACTGCCCTCGAAAGTCATAAAAAATGGTTCATTCGCGAAGATTTCTCCCAATAACGCAAGATATAACAAGAGACTAGGTACTAGGTTGTACATACCAAGTTCTTTTACAAGTTCCTCACGGAGTTTTTCAAAATCAACATCTGGTAAACTTTCTCCAACTCTTCCATCAATGGAAACAGCACCCTTTAGCATCTAAAAAACCAGCAGAAGGTTTCTTATGAACCAAAATGGAAATTAAAGGAAAGAGACTGAAGGTAAAAAAACTAGTTCATTTTTATACCTGCCAGACAATAACACATACTCAATATATCTTCCCCTTTCTAAACTTTTCTATAAATGGTTGCTTATAGTCTGCTCACAACAAATGTATTTTAGCACCATAAGCTTCCTAGAATACAAAACAACTAAAACAAGGAAAAATCGCACGCTAGCTTTCTCTGTATAATTTAAGCAAAGAGTACTTGATTTTCTAAATGATTCTGAAAATAGAAATTACCTCCGTTCTGGCAACGCCTTCATGTAGCAGTATTTTAAAGAACGACCCGAAATCTAAAAAAGCGAACCCTCACCAAAACGGCCCGGTTCTTTCTAATGTGTAGCGGCACATCAAGTCCTTACCTTTGTTCTTAATGGTTCTGGAAATCCACCGTAAGGTTGACCAAGCTTTCCTTCCATGAACTCAACAACGGATTTCGGGAAATCCAGTTCATCAGCTCGTTCTACAACGTCTCGAGCATCCAATTTATTTTGGACCATGAACTGTGCCAAATCGCCCACAATTTTAGACGTAGGAGTCACCTAACACACGCAATAAAAAGTTCAATTTAAAATACAGACAAACCTCAAATGTCGTCGTTCTGTAGAAAGAGCACTCACCTTAACCAAGTCGCCTAGCAGTTGGTTAGCGATTGCGTATTTGCGCTTCACCTCAGGAAATTCTTCACTTAATCCTAAACTAAACGCTTGGAATTGTAAATTGGTATATTGGCCACCAGGTATCTCGTTTTCATACACATCTGAATTCCCACTCTTCATAGTGGTCGTGCATTCAAACGGTGCGTACAAACACCGAGTTTGCTCCCAGTACGCACTGTATTTGGATACTGTATCAAGTGGAATCCCTGAAATGACATAATACAGACCAGAGTTGTTATAAACCTTTTTTTTTTTGTTACATTTCATATGAAATTGCAGCCTCAATCAATAACGGCTCCATAGGCGTATTTAGGGTCATTCAAAAAAGTGGAGGAGTGCAACGTTATGATAAGAGTCGATTAGGTTAATTGCACGTTTTCCTTCTACTTTAAATGACTAAACTCTCCTCCACAAATTTTGACTGAGCTCTAACTGTTCTGAAAATAACATGGTGACGTCACGAGCAGTAAAAAGACTACAAAAACAGAAGCCCGACTTACCAGATTCGTACTCAGTCCCCTGTAAGCTAGCCACAATGGCTCCCATACTAGGCTGTGAAGTCAATCCAGACATTGAATCAACAGCGCAGTCGACAATATCAGCACCAGCCTCGGAACAAGCTAGCAATGACGCAACACCGGCGCCAGAAGTATCGTGAGTGTGAACATGGATTGGCAATTTCGGATACTGAGCACGCAAAGAACCAATAAGAATATTCGCTGCTTGTGGTTTGAGCAGTCCAGCCATGTCCTACATAATATAAACATAATATTAATAAAAAGAGCCACCGGTCAGTCTGACTATATAATATGATCTTTGTGATCCTAGACTAGTAGCTCACCTTAATGCACAGTATATGTGTTCCACATTTCATGAGTTCTTCGACCAAGTTCATGTAATAATCAATGTTGTATTTAGTTTTATCAGGATTGGAAACATCTCCAGTGTAACATATAGCTGCTTCTACAACACCACCAGCTTCACCAACCGCATCTATCCCCAACTGTTAATCAGAAAACTTGTTATCAGAACAAGAATGTAAGTACATGAACACTAAAGACATAGGCGAATCTAGAGCTTCGGCAAAATTTATGGTGAGTTAAGTTACTTATAGCAGAACAGAGAAAAACGTCCAAGTAACCATAGCAACACTTAAAAAGAAATTAAGTGGTCTCTTGCACTTTTTTGGCTTAACGCTAGATGATACAGCTGTAAAGAAGGTGTAATCTGTACAATATTATGTAGATCATTAGCTAGAGTATCAGATTATTACTGAATGCCAATGAATCAATGAATTTATCATCATGCCTTTTGTTTAGATACAATTACATACAAATACAAATTTATACAAACTCTCCAAAATTTACCTGCAAATTCGGGAGGTAATTCAAAGCATCGAATATTCGAAAGATATCCATTCCATGTTTATTGGCGAGCTTGCAAAATTCAAACACCGCATTATCTGGGTAGTTTGTGTAGCCAACCGCATTTGCACCACGAAGTAACATTTGAAATGGAACGTTAGGAATCAACTCTCTCATCCGACCTAGCCGCTCCCAGGGACATTCTTTGAGGAATCTTAAAGCAACGTCAAACGTAGCACCTAAAAAATTATAAATTATAACTAGGTAGCTGTATTGTTCATATAACCACATAAAATCCCATCCGAAATAAAGGGGTTCCAGAAATAAGTGCTTACCACCCCAACATTCGAGTGAGAAGAGATTTGATAAGCTGTTTGCAACAAAAGGCGATACACGAAGCAAGTCATATGTTCGAACACGAGTTGCCAACAGTGACTGATGTGCATCCCTAAACGTTGTGTCAGTAAGCAATAGTTCCCTTTCACGGCGAGCTGCTTTTGCAAGACCTTCGGGTCCAGATGATAACAAAAGATCTCGATATCCAGTAACTCGATTAAATCCTCCAGGTGGCCTTTCAATCTAAAAATTAATACAAAATAAGATCTTAAGGATAGTCATTCAATAAAAGAAGAACCAAATTTCGAAGGTCAATAATTGAAAATGCAACTTTGGAGTACCATCTTTGATGAACACACGATTCTTGATTTTCTGTAACCCTTTTGATCTCTGGATCATGAAACGTTTGTATAGCAAGATTGTAACTTATGATTAATAGCTCACAGTCACTAAATGTCTCAAAATATGGGAAGCATTGGTATCGGCAGAAAGAGCATAAGATAAAAAAATATAAAAACACTCACGCATTAAAATGAACCTTTAAAAAGTTATGGTCATTTAAAATTCATTATAACTTTTACTATTCTCAATCCTTGATATCAATATAGTGATAATACACAGTCTTTTATGATATGTTGACTGTTATACTAATAGATTGAAACCCTTTTATTGTATTCAAACTCTAACGTTTTTTAGTGTGTACTGTTATCATTGAGCTATATCACAATTACAGTCAAATACAGCCAAATACCTGCAGCAGACACGTACGGGTCTTAACAAGAGTGTCCGCTATAAAGCTTCATTGTCATAAAGATACAGTGAAACCTCTCTATAGTGGACACCATCAGGACCATAAAAAAGGGTCCGCTATAAGGAGAGGTGTCTGCTATTTAGAGGGTTTCAATTGTCATGCTAATTTTTGTCAATGGAGACCTGTATAGGCTGAGATATCCTTTTTTAGCTTAATTCGAGTAGCTGGGTAAAACGACAGAAGATCAGAAGACAAATTGTTTTATTATGACATTATTTTTCAAGATGTTTTAAAAATTTGGCCCATAGAGTTGTTAAAAAAACCCTCAAAGCTCTCGAAAAAGAATTTGAATTCATTGTAAAAAAAATGAAATAAAAAAAACTTAACCACATCAAATTTTAATGTTTTTCAATTTCATTTTCACGCTATAATGGAGGGTTTTTCTAGGGTAAATATTAAAAAAAAGTGTACGGTAACAGGAGTTCTCCACTTTAAACTGATTATTATAAAAAAGATTTCTGAATGCAGTTTGACCATGATTTCATCTGTTCCTAGAGGAAGTGTCCGCTATGGAGAGGTTTCACTATAATTATTTCCCATACGCCCTGCGTCAAAATTGGACGTGAGTTAAGTAAGAAAATTTTCTAATGTATGATTTTGTTCAAATGTACAGGTGGTTTAACAAATCGATCTGTACCATGCATTATCTGTTCAAAAATCTTTCATCTTTTGATAATCAAATATGGAAAAAAAATTCAAAAGTAAAGACCTTAGTTGATTAATTAACAACTGTGTTCCCTTTCTTTCAATGAAGGCATCGTCAAAGACAGAATTGAGTGGTCTTTTCATCTTGTTATTCCTCTCTTTCTGTAGCTAATATTTTCTATTTTAAATTATTCCTTATAATTTTGGTTGTACTCCAAATACCTCACTTCACATGGCTTAAGGCGACATTTCAAGCAGGTTAAGTTAAGTAAAACTTCAAAAAATAGTGGAAATCTGTTGGTAATATAGGTGGCTTTGTGAAGTTGACAATTTAATTTCTTCATCTTATGCATGAAATACTTGATCTAGATCTAGAAGCATTATGGGAACTGAAGAATAATGTTTGATACTAATAATAAACTTTGGATTCTTACTTCAGGAACTTGTGGTGTCAACTTGGCTGGCTTCAGATCAGTAGCAAGTGGTGTACACGGTCCATTAACCATAACTTCGCCCAGGAAATAAATAAGCTTTTGAGCTCTATTTCCAGTTGGCTTGATATTAAGTAATTCAGGGTTCTTAAATATGAAGTCGGTGTGAACAACGCTTTCTAAGAATTCTTTATGTTCCAAAACATTCAGAATAAACGGAATGTTTGTCTAAAAAAAAAAAAATTTTTTTTAATGAAAGTCCACAAACTTGAAGAATTAACTCACTGAGTCTACACAAGAATCTGATTACCCAGAAACTTAATTTCTGTTTGAAGAGATATTGCAAGGTTCAGTTCTCAGAGAAATAATGGTTCCAATATAGAATATAGAAACCCTTTGAATGAAGTTAAACTAAGGAATACCTTGATGCCTCGTATACGGAATTCTTTTAGAGCTCTGACAAGTTTTGTTGCAGCATCCTTGTGGTCATTTCCTTTAGCGATTACTTTGACAAGTAAAGAGTCGTAGTGAGGAGATATTACTGCTCCTGAAAATGTGGAAGCACTATCAAGACGTATACCCATGCCTTCTCCACTTCTGTAAACCTGTAGAATAAAAGATAAAAAACAGTAACAAAAAACAACAACATAAATCTGTTGTCAGTGAGTCAGTCTGTAATGTTGCAGTTCAAAGCTCCCATTCGTAACACTCTTCGAAATATTTGTGTTCTGTCTTGCCTGTTTCCTCAACATCTAACCAGCAATTCAATTTATGATTGGTTCGCTCAAGAAATGGATTTTAAAAATGAAGTGAAAGTTCCGTTTTATGAATAACGTATCTAAACGTTGAAGTGAAGTGAAGTGAAGAAGACAGAGACTTGCTTTGATTTCATTTATTTGCAAGTGTTTGAATACAGTTTTTAATGCATAACATAAGCAAGTTTTTCTGTATACTTTGTGATGATGATGGACTCTTGATTAAATAAAAGTGAAAGGAGCACAGTTTCACTTCCAGAAGTGTATGGCAAAATAGTTTGATTTGATTTGTTTATGTGTGGTTCTTTGTTCATTTCATCATAATTTTTAAAACTTGTTTCCATTTGTTTTTTATGCTTTTATGATCAGATCAGCTATTTATGTTATGATGATTAATTCATAATGCATGTAGTTTTGAAAAAAGTGAGAATATTATGTCCAGATGCACAGCAGAATACCATTCTGTAAATCCAAATAGAAATCAATTCAACCGCTATGCATAAGCAATAGAAAATAATAGAAACTGCACAATCAGAAAAAGTGTACAATCTGAACAATAACGGTATCCAAAACATGCAAGCATGGGAAATGGACGTTAAACCAGGTATGATGATGATGATTTAATTTTTTTTTTACTTGGTTTTAACTTATGTTTGTAACGTAACGTAAAGTTGTGTCAAAGGGCAGTCACAAACAATTTTTATGTGAAAAAAGTTCCCGTATATTACCCTATGACATTTTTTTGCCAAAAATTACCAATGACAAAAGAAAACTTGAAAGATTTCATAAAACTGCAGTTACATATTCACTTTCCCAAATTGAAAAAAGTCTCTTGTTTTAAAGCATAGTTACCCATTGACTTTGTGGATGACCAGCTAACACATGAGGAAATAGGGTATTATGAAAAATGCATTTTCCATTGATTTGGTTTTGTTTACTTTGATATCCAAATGAAAATATAGAATTGATATCCAGAAATACTGGTATTTCCTTTTTAGTCCCTCTTCAATAACATCCCATGATAAAATAATGTATTACTGCTCTCTCTCTAAAAAGCCCAAGAACCGTTATGCCATGAGTCTGTGATGGTAACATTGCAATTATGTTAATGCAAAGATCGTTCTCAGTGTGAATGTAGGGCCTGCCCAGTTTGCAAGTTAGCACTGACCTAAGGCTCTTGTTCCATTTTATAAAAAATCCTTAAAAAAGGTAACTTTTGCAAAGAAATATTTAGTTTGATCATGCCCACAGGTGAAAGCTTACTAAAATACATAGACGTGTTGTTGATTCTTGCCTTTTTTTTTATTAATTTAGCAAAAGATCTCAACATCCTTGAAGAAACGGAAAGAAATGGGGAAAAAATGACATGCATTTTCACTTTCACTAAAGGAAGAGTACCATAGAAACAATCAAGATAAAATATTTAGTGTGAATGACAGCTCAACCAAATTAGAATTTCACCTCAATTCTCCCTGTGTCAGGTACAAAATTATTTGCAGGGTCTTCCGTTGTTACTCGTGCTTGAATTGCAAAACCTTCAGCTCTAATCTTATCCTGCGTCAGATTTAATTCCTCCAATGAACTGCCTTCAGAAATTCTGATCTGTGCACGAACAAGATCAATCCTATGGGCAGAAACACATTAAAATTAAAATACAATCACTAGATTAAGGGTGAGAGGACTGGGAGGGGTTTAAGCTCCCCTTAGAATATTGTTATTCTTCTGAATTCTTTATCAACTCCCTGAAAATGCTCTCCATTCAATGTTTCAAAATCTCTTCTCATAATTGAACACCAAATTTGAAGACAACAAGTGGAAACATTTTCTTTGAAAGGGGGAAAAATCAAGACGTTCAACTGCAAAAAAAGGTTCAATAGAAATTTGTATATTAGAATTTTTTAACTTTATTGAAAGCAGGAAACTTGTCTTTGAAAAACTAATTAAAATACGTTGTTTTTGCTTCTGTTTTTGATGAAAATCTTTTCCTTTAATGTAAATACAAATATATTAACACAAAGTTTGTAGTTCATTTTATTAGCCGATAAATGTTTTTCTTATATACTTAGTTAGTAAATTATTCACGTAAATTTCCCTTTCATGTTTCATGTTTCTCCATTTCAATTTGTTAAATATCATCTGGAGCTTGAAATTAAAAAACATTCTTCCTTATGCTAACCATTGTGGCAGCCTTCACTTAAATACGCACTACGTTTTGGTTCCCTAATTCAAATTTACTTATCATGTCTCCTGATACACATTAATGTACATGAGTAACCTGATACCCTGTGATTTCTTCAGAAACAGTGTGTTCAACTTGTAACCGAGCGTTTACTTCTATGAAGTAGTACGACCCATCTTCATCTAGTAAAAATTCCACTGTGCCAGCATTTTCATAACCAACAGCTCTACATAAACGAGTAGCACAATCTGTTAATGTTTTTCTCATCTCTGGGTCCAATCCTGGTGCTGGCGCTGTTTCAATGACTTTCTGATGCCTACGTTGAACAGAACAGTCACGTTCAAATAAATGAACGACATTTCCATAATGGTCACCAAGTACTTGTACTTCAATATGTCGAGGGCGAGCTGAAAAAAAAGGAAAGGAAGTGTGCAAAACTTCTCTTCTCCTAGTTTTCTATTTTTTCAAACATCGTGTTCAAGGTAATGATGCTGTAAAAACACCCCTCCAAAATTTGATATTTTCAATAAACGCCCTTCAATTAAATGCCTCCTAAAACAAGCCTATTCCATTCCTTCGTATTTCCAATCTTCATTTTCGTAACACCCTGTTTGTATAAACACCTCTCTCAAATAAACACCCCCTGGAAATGATTTTAAATAAAAATGAGTGTTTATTCAATAAAATACAGTAGCTGAATATTAACCATTAAGACTCAAAGGTGGATTTAAGACGATGACACACCCTTAATTTTAATAGGCCTAAGTCCAGATACCCATCAATTTAAAACTCCAGTGAATTTTGGACTTAGGCCTGTTTAAAATTAAAGGCCTTTGGACTTAAAAATTAAGGGTGCAAAAATATACTTACAAAACATATAAACAAAAAATACTGACCAATAAATCTTTCGATGAACATAGATCCATCACCAAATGCTGCTGTTGCTTCTGATGTGGCTAGTTCAAACATTTTTTCAAGCTCACTTTCTTCCATAACTACACGCATGCCCCTTCCTCCCCCACCATAAGCAGCTTTCAACATGATTGGGAAACCAAACTCTTGACAAAACTCTTTCACCTAATTAAAGAAACTTTTAAGTATTATGTTTATCCAGGCCACAAAATTCCGTCCACTAAGGGGAACGGATCACCATTACCCTTATTGAAATGTTAAAGATGTGGCCTGTTTGTTTGTCAACCCCTGAATAATGCTTGCAATAAAAAAGCGCAAAGCAAAATTACTTTGCAATAGGCTTTACCTCATCTATTGTTCGAACTGGTTTTTCAGTTCCAGGAATAATTGGTACATTATTAGCAATAGCAGTCTTCCTTGCTTCAATTTTATCACCCATCAGATGAATAACTTCAGGACTAGGCCCAATAAACAGGATTCCACTTTTGATGCATGCTCTTGCAAAATCAGAACGTTCGGACAAAAAACCATAGCCTGGGTGTATTGCATCAACATCATGTTCCTAAAATTTGTCATAAGATGAGTAAATCCTAACCCCTAACCAGACCTTGCAAAGTAATTAAGTTACAAACATATCAAAAACCTTAGCAATACGAATGATTTCAGGTATGTTCAAGTATGCTGCAACTGGTGGCATTCCTTTTCCAAGGAGATACGCTTCGTCTGCTTTTTGTCGATGCACTTGCTTAGCATCTTGTTCAGAGTATACAGCAACTGTTCGTATACCAGCCTCAGTAGCTGCACGAGCAATTCGAACTGCTATTTCACCTCTATTTGCAATGAGGAGTTTGTTAATTTTTCTTTTGACAGGCTTAGGTTGGTGAGATGCTGTTGAAGAACACACTACTTGCAAATAAAAAAGGGATGTTGATTTCTTCTCCGAGTATACACATTGTCGAAATATGTGCTCCTTTAACTTGCTAGCCTGAATACGAAACATGCCAGTGTTTCTTAAACTTTTCTCATGAAAAACTCTAAAACATAAAGTAAACAAATAGGAAAAAAATAGGAAAATGCTTGTTAAACAGTAAACAATTAAAATTCCAAAAATTGCAAAAGAATTTTTAAAAAAATGAATAAAGTCATGAAAGATGTACAAATATATATATCTAATTGATATTTCTGAAAATAATCCTTCACAATCATTCTGTCAAGTAATATACATTCGTGAGTGACCCAAAAAACATTACAATAAGTAACACAAAACTTGCGTTTTAAAAAAAACATTGATATCCAACCATTATCGTAATAACAATAAAGTGACAAAATATATACTCAACAATGATCTCATAACTGTTTCATACGCCACAAATATGCACATTATAATGCCTAACTACTACATAAATAGCTAGTTGGAAGAAGTTTCATTAGTGAGCTGGTACAGGGAAAAGATAACATAAATATAATATATATATATATATATACTTATAATTATATTATTTTATTTTATTAGTGAGAACCAGGTTGTAGTTTGTTTTGATTAATGACATCTTGGCATTGTAAATGATTGAAACAGTTAAAGTTTTACAATTTTTTAAAATGGACAGTTTCAAGATTAACCAACATGTACTTAAAGAGATCGAAGGATGTATAGCTCACTTGGTGAGATGCTGTGCTTGTAATACTAGAGTGATAACTGATGTGGTTCACCCGGCACTGATGTATTATGATGAAATAATGTGATGTATAATGTGCACATTGTAATGATTAGTTCATGATATGAACGATGATTGGTGACCTTATCACCAATCATGGGCCTAATATCAAATAAATTAAGACCTTAATCAGTTATCAGTCTAGTAGGTGGTGCTAGTTCGCACCTTAATATCTGGGGTAAGCAATCCTGATGGAGGCCCCCCATCAGCTAGATGCTGCAACCGCTCATAGAGCAACCAGCCTCAATAATTTTTCAAAAATTAAAAAAAGAAAAAAGAATTAATACGAACAGTACATGACAAAATCATAAGCATGCATAAGCATGATTCACTTTTCTGCTGGCAATAGAATTTTTACTTACTGCCTACGCCCCTCTTCTTTTAAACGAAATTAAAATACGAAGCACCTTCGCCACTCCTATTCCGAACGTTTTCCTCCTTCAAGATTCTGTGCACCTTTACCACATGTGTTGTCTTAATTCTGCACGCATATAGCTCAATGAGGTACAATTCTGCAGGAAAGAAAAGATGTTTTGTTTACACCAAAGGACGCGGTTTAGAATCTTTTGTCAGGAACGCGTGTTAATTTTAATTTGTTTATTACCCATTGGTTAGGTTTGCGTTCTTATTTTTGCTATTAAGATCAGTTTTTTTATTTAGGGAAGGTTGCTCATGGACATATGCTGTTCGATTTAAAAATGGAAGCTCACACCAGACACAAACAGCACGTTTATCAAGATCAACCTGTGTTTAAAATTTTCGCTGTTTGGGACTTTTTTGTATTGCGAGATACAAATTTTGCTTGCCGTAGTCTCACCTTTGTGTTTTGTACACGTTTCAATATTCTTCTGATTCGCTGTATTATTGCTCGTTGTTTAAAATCCAATGAGGATCTTATACATACATTTTTGTGTGTGTCCGCCGCCGCCGCCGGGATGACATCATTTTTGAGCGAAAACAGAGAACTCAGTTGAATGTATTTTACAATAGTTGTAATGTTTGATTGGATAATTGTGAATGTCGAAATAAGTGACCCTCTACTCTTGTTGATGGAAGAAGAGAGAGTTACCTCTCCTACCTTTTTGTACCATTTTTTGTAAAGCTTTTGAAGAGAGATCCTTCATGTGTTATGTTAGCAAAATATTTTCTCTACAATTAGAGGCCAGAATTTATAAAAAAATCTATCTATGAATTCATCCACTGATCTATATTCAATATTTATTGCCCTCCTCCCTCCTCCCTCCTCTTATCATTTCGGAGATAAATGCAGTCATTATGGTTTTGAGTAATTTTACTGGGCAGATTTCACTGGTTTCACGGTTCAAATCCTGGCCGAGTCATGCCAGTGACTATAACAGTGTGAATCGATCAGCTTGAGAGCATGCTTGCTACTTCTGTAGCTCAAATGGGGCCTTAAATGGTCTAGGACCTCCTTCCCAGGACCCTCATTGATAACATTTCTATCAGAACTGAAGAGACTATCCTATTGTTGATTTTCTTCTTCTTGTAGCTACCTATTTTTATTCTGGACTGTTTTAAGGAGAACCTTCTGCACTTAGTTGGGACTTTTTGGAAGAATATGTTTCCTATACTGTGTCAGGCGAAGCCGGATTTCAACTTTCCCAATTGCCATAATCACAATAGGATCCATAATGGCTGCATTACCTCCAAAATCGTCTACCCTCTAAAACACTAATTCGTCGCCAATAATTTCTTCTCTCACCCAATAAACTGGAATTTAGACTGGAGTTTGTAGTTTTTCATCATAGCAAATCAAAAAATTCAAACCAAACTCTATGATATTTTGCAAATAATAATTGCCATATATAACAATTCCAATAATAACATTCATGTTAATGGACATTACTGAATCTCATGAAAATTAACAGGATTGCCCATGGAAATTGAATATTATTTTTAATTTTCAAAAAAACTTGTCAACATCAATCTCTTGTGTCATTCCTGAAAACCTTTAATCTTCTTCATTATAAAGTTGAACGTACGGAAGACATTATGCCATTCATCTAAATTTCACCCATATGGGCGTCATTTAAAGTGCAAACTTTTTCTACAGATCGCCAAAACAGGTGGAACAGATGGGATAATGTCTCCCCTTCGTAAAATTCCATATAATGCCAATACACTATTTTACCATCTCACATTAAGAAAAACAAATTGTGAACATTAAAGCTTCATAGGAAAAAAATCATAGTTTTGACCAAAATGTTAAAAAGCTGAATTCCTAATAAAGTTATTTCATGCATGTTACAGCTGTCAATGGAGTCTTCCAGTTGCATTGAATCACCATTGTCATCAAAAGGTGAGTATCTGTTAATTTTCCAACAATATAGTTTTAATAGTAAAAGAGAAACGGAAATGGCAAAAACTGTTCACGACAACATCGGAGTTTGTTTGGTTTTTGTTGTTTTAATATTTAACTTGAAATTAATCTTTGAAAAAAAAACAAAAACTTAGTGTTGACTTCATTACTCAAACTTTATCTGAAACTGCAACAATTGTATGCATATTTTTATATAAATCCCTTTACATACTGTTTAAGCTTTTGATTTTTTATCTAAAGATAACTTATTGACTTCATTTGCAATCCTATATAATGAAATAGATTAGATGTTCAGGGTATTTTGAGAAGTAATGTAGTAATGTTCAATTAAATTTTAGTAGATTAAGCCTTAAATAGGGCTAATTTCATTCATTGTCTTTTTGAGCTTGAAAACCTAAATGTGGAGTGCAGTGAGTAAAATAATAATAAAAACATCTTTTACACAAAAGACATTCTAGAGGTTTTTTCATAATCAGGAAACAAAAATACCTGAATTTATAAAAAGAAATGTGGCCACTTGGAAACTTCAGGACTGGGAGTTTCCCTTAGACAAATTAATCTTTGTATCCAGATTGCTACCATGTTAACAAACATATTTTTTACTTTTGTGATAATGCAGTCTAGACAATCATGTAAATAGATAATAATTATGTAGACGCAGGTAGTCTATTACCAATATACAGCCTAAAAGAAACTTTACATTTCTTCAAGAAGATAATTTAGCTTTTTCGAAGAATCACCATCTTTAGAAGTTTAAAAATCGTGTTGAAAACATAATGACTTCATGTAATAGGTAAAAATTTACACAAAAATCTTTTATGTTTTCATGTTTCCATTCATTCTTTTGTAGACGTGTAAAGTTTTTTGGGACTGTACTGTAGGTCAAGTTGTCTGGATATAGACAACTTTAATTGGTTTAAACAAACACATTGAATGGTTCCATAAAGTTTTGACAGATATTTTTTTCTGTTCGAAAGCGCCAAAATAATCAAGATTAATGTAATTTTTTCATGTATACGAGTGACTGAATGAATGATCAACTCAAAGTGGCCTAATGTCAAATCACATCTTTTTATGTTTCTGATTGAAATTACTCGCAATGTCACTTAAAGGTAGAAATTAAAGCTTAACTAGACTAGACTATTTAGCAATCAAAACAACATGATCTAATGCAGTATAATAAAGCTTTTAGATTGGTATAAGTGTTTGCTATTAAGTTATATCATAAAGAGATGGGAAACCATACTTTTGACTGTAGTAAACTATGATGATGTTTTTCTTTTCTTCACTATAAGCAAATCGGCTGAAATTTTTGTTGGAAAGAGATGATGAAAGGCAAAGACGACAAGCAATTCAATCCTTATCTGAGGTGAAAGAAAAGTTTTAATTAATTTTTTCCCATGATCAAGTGTGATTTGTGACGTTAATTTGAATTTCCCTGCGACATTTATATCTAGAGAAATAGATATTCTGGGTATGAGGTTCCGAATGCAGCCGGCATGATTCCACTGATTGCGAACCAGTCATCTGTTGAACACCAGTTGCAAGAGCAAGTCAACTTCTACCAGGTTTCTTGAGTTACTAAACTCACAGAGGTGTTACATAACTTTACTAAGAAAATAGGAAAGAAAATTATTTAATGTAAAACTCTGTAACATTTCTAATGTCACTAGGATGCGTTGAAGACACTAAAAGAAAGATCCCAACAGATAGCCAATGAAAATGCAATGTTGTACGAGAGAATGAGGCAGAGTATTGAACAAGACAAGACACTTGTCGATCATGTTGTTGGTGCATCTGATAATGAGGATGAGGATGATGACACTGAAAGTGATAGACAACATGCAATAAGGACAGATGGGCCAACAGCATTGAAACAGCCCAAGGAAAGACTACTACGAACAAAGGCAGAGTGTGACACAGAGGTAATCTTGATTATTATTATGATAAATTGACCATTATAGTGGACAATGTTTTGGAAACTTTTCGATTTCAATTTTATTTCTCAGAAAAAAAGATCAGCTATTAAACATACGGTTTCTAGTGTTTTGACTGACGATGAACATGTGGATGACAGTGAAGAACCTTCCAAAGAAAATGTAAACAATATCAAGGTTTGCAAGAAATTTCGAAAACATAACCTTATAATGTATATAATACTTCAGCATGACGATGGATGTGACAAAACTAAAAATTTACGAAGGAAACATCTCTGTGCCTTCGTACATGAACCACTTTTGAAAACAACAACGCTTGACAAAGATAAATTTTGTCTTTTGCACTGGTTTTCTTTCCATGAAAAAAAAAATGCTTATCAAAACTTTCAATTAATAAAAACTAAATACTACTCTTTGAAATTGAAAGGCAAGATCATTAAAGGTAAGAAGACACTTGCCACATGACTTGTTTTCCAATAAATGCCACATTTTAGGTTCCGACGTTTTTTAGAGGGCAGACATAACATACATAAAACATAACATAAAATTTTTTTTGTGTTTTCATGCAATTTTAACAGAACAAACAAAATAATTTATACCTGACATAAACTAGTAAACAAAGTTCTTGAATGATGGTATGTGAAAAACCATTGTTTTTTCAATTAAAGTTTTTTTTTTTTTGCCATAGCGAAATTTGACATCTTCAAGTAAGAGTACCAGAATAGCAGTTGTACAAACAGATCTGCCAAATCTCCCCACAAAGTTCATGGAAGGACATATGTTGCTTTCAGAGGAAATGGTGAGAAATGAATAGATGTTTTTAATGAAACGCATTCATCCTTTAATTTGGATTGTATGATTACAAGTTTCTCCAATGAAGAAAGAAAGTATGTTAATTTTTTTTTTTTTTTTTTTTTTTTAGGATAAAATGCAAAAAATTTATGAAACGAAGACCAAACATTTGAAGAGTTTGTTGAGCACCACGCGAAAACAGGCAGAAGAACAGCAAGAAGAAATAATGAAACTTAAAAGGTAAAGCGAAGTATAATTAAACTATCATATTAAATGAAACTTTCCCTACTTCATCACTAAATCACTGATGATTTTTATGTAAAGTCAAACAATTTTTTGCATTCCCTTAAATGTTTGAATAATGATTGATGCGTTTTACTTTGTAGATCACTTGGAAAGCAAAAAGTATGTGTTGTTTTATGACCTTGTTTTTTGTTGATTTTTTGGGGGTGGGGACACATGCTTGAAAAGATTGACGATGCAATATCTATTAAAACTGTTTTTGTTACAATTTCTTAAATTGTAAAATGACATTTTTTGTCTTACCGATATGAAAATTGACCTGACTTTTTATATAACCCCTAATTTTGTAAAATTTAGGTGGGAATGCTAAGTAACTTGTTTCCCAGGTAAAAAAGATCCTAACGAATATTACATAACCTAAAAAAAATATTTGTAGTGTTACCAGAAACGTTATAGTATCATTTTCCTTTCTGGCCTAGCAGTTAGAAAAAGGTTACTTATTAATGATGTAACTAGCTGCCCAGGTAAAACATTTTTACCATATTCATTCAAGTTGCAGTCTACTCGGGCATATTAGAAAAAGAACTCGTGAATAAAGAGCCTACTTCTAGAATTAACTTATTAGTCCGTACCATAGAGACAAACCTTAATTATAAAACTGAAGCCAAAATATATAATCATACCTCTTGTCTATTTGTAAGATACACCACTTATAAAATTATATTGAACAACTTTTAACTAATCTACATTTACCATACGTTCTTGATTTTCTTTTTTATTATTATTATTATTATTATTTACCTCGTCAATAAATGGAAATGTAAACACACAATGCAAGGGTTTCCCCTCATACTAAATGGATACAGATAAGAAACCATTGCCACATTTGTCTCTAATACAAATCTGATGTTTTTTTTGTTTTTTCGCTCTTGACCAGAGTTAAAACTCTTATCATATTAATATATGTGTTTGCTGTTAATTAACGTTTCCATTTTAAGACGATTGAAGAGTGTACGAAATGTTATGGCTCGACCTCTGGTGATCAGCGAATTATTAATAGATTGTCAAGGTAAACGTATTTTTGAAGTATCAAATTTGCAAATAGTTGATGATTGAAAATCTCCTGCTTTGCACCATTTAAGATTGAAGTCATATTTTCTTATCGAAACAAAAGCAAGGAAAAAATATGTGTCGTGACTAGTTAATTCCCTCTGATGGCATTTACATCAAAGCTGAACTCTATATTTTTGTTAGTTTGTAGGAAATACTGTATCGATTGCTTTAATTTCTTCAGCCCTGAGACCATCCTAATCTACTATTTGTCCCTGAAATTGAGTATTGTTGCAACATGTGTGCTGTGGCTGACTGTCTAAATCTTTTAGATCCCATCCAAGGCTGTAATGCCATTGGTCTGAACCTAACCTTTAAGTTTAATTTCCTTTCCTAAATTGTCTGCACATGGCCTGCTCAGTCTCTTCTCTAGAAACATCACGGGCAGTGAGGACCTCTCCTCTGTAATTCCTCCATCAAAAACATTTTATCAACTATTTCTGTTTTATCAGAAAACACAGTATAGTGACAGCTTCTTTCTTCATACCCATCGGCTTAGGGATTCTTTTCCGCAACCTCATTTCCCTCTTCATTATGATTTGCTGTCGTTTTAATGTAATGTCCATAGTATCAGCCTGCATCAAACTGTAGTGTAGGATGTCAGGTTTCAAACAATTTTATGGCTTTTATTTCCTACTGAATAATAATCAAAGTGGTGCATACTAGTTATAATATAACAATGGTTTTTAGAGAAAAGGAGGAACTCTTAGAAAGTATCAAAAAGCAACAAAAGCTAGTGGAGGAGGGTAATCGAAGAGAAATGGAGGCATATCATCAAGTCAAAAAAAGTTGCGAGTTGGTTGAGCAAGCACAGTTGGAAAAGCAAGAAGTTAGTACTGGACATCATTATTTTACTTGTAGTCAATCCTCTCTATAGTGGACATCCCCTTATGTTGTTAGTCCTGAAGGAGTCTGGAAGAGAAGGTGTCCGCTATAGAGAGGTTTGACTGTGGTTTAATAATTTGATTTTTTTTAAACATTACAAAGTAGAGTTTGCTATTTTATCTTTTGTAGAACTTAATCGTGTTGATTTGTGATTATTTCAGGCTTTAGTAATGATCAAACAATTGAAAAAAGATGCACAAAATCACACTAGCAAGTACAGTAAGTTAGAAGAGAAATTTGATGGCCATAACAGAATGTTCAATCACCAGCTGAAGGAAGAAATGCAAATCAAGATTGATGGTTTGGATAAAAAGGTGTTTTTCCTTTGTTGTCAACAAAATTGTTGATTACCTTTACCTTACCTCTTAATGGGAGAAGATGATCCATGGCTTGGAAATTATTTAGCATTCACTTTTTATTTTGTGAATTCATCAATCAAGTCTGTTTTTATTTTAGGTTGACCATCAGGCAAATCTGATTAGTGTTTTGCAAGTGCAAGTGGAAAAACTTACTCGGGAAAAGGTAAGGCTTTATTTCCTGTTCATTGGACATCAAAAACTGTTATGATCACTTCACAGGCATTGGGATTGAACTGGTTTCTCGAGCATTGTTGCAGAGAATTTAATTCATACAAATTCAATTTGCTTTTGTGGTTTTAACCTTTCAAAGTACCTGAGGTATTCTGGAATTGATGTTATAAATATAAACATATGTCTGAAAGCAGTTCTTTTGCCTAACTATCAAATACCCTTGTTATTCACTGCTGATGTTTGGTTTCAGCCATTACAGGTCATCTATTCTTAATTTATTAGTTACTAGTAACTTTTATGTCAATATAAGTCTCATAATTTTGTCTTTACATTGTAATCACGATATTTGTTTGGTTGGGTTAAAGACAAGTTTCTTTCTTTTTGATTAATTTTCTCTTCGATCTTTGTTGAAGCATCCTCAGATCTAACTTTTAATGTCAATCTCTACTATCTTGTCAAATCAATTAAAATAGGTGATAAATAGTGGATAAATAGTCTTTTTTACAAAAATGACTTCATGGAGAAGTAAAATACACTTCACTTTCATAAAAGTAGTTGTTTTACTTTGACTGGTCATCTTTGTTTAATTAGAATCATAAATTTTTAATTATAATTTACTGTACAGCCCAAAAGAAACTTTACATAATCGCGAAGGAATGAATTTTGAAAACATGAAAACACAAAAGGTTTTTGTGTACGGTTTTATGTTACATGCAGTCCTTATTAAAATCTTTTGTATTCTACGCAGTTGATCTAGATACGTGATGGAACTGAATAAACAAGAGACTGTTAACTTTGAAAGACACTGTCTCTTTGTGAAAGTTAATTATCTAACCTAAAGTTTCTTTTGGACTGTACTCAGAAGAAAATGTAATTATAAAATAATAGAGTATTCTTAGATTATTGCTGCTCAAAATGAAAAAAAACTTAATTTAATTTTCAATTTATTTTCTTATTTTTTAGGTTGACTTAAAAAAAGAAGCAGAACAATTAAAAAATCATATTATCACACAAAAAACGGAAACTACTAGTGTAAGCAGTGCTTTATGTATTTTATCAATATCAAGACTACCTACGATCTGTTTAAATAGAATTTGTGGTTGTCTTATGGTTGTTGTTTCTTTATCAGATTGTTGAGGAATCTAGGAGAGAAGTCTTAGATGCATTGAAAGCAAAAACGTTAGCTGAACAAGAAATTAATCAGCGGCATATTGATCACCAAAGAAGAGAAAAAAGAAAACAACAGGTTTTTCCAGTCGTACTTCATGTGATTCTTACCCAATTTGATGTTAATATTTTATGACTTTCTGACATAATTTATGGAAAGGCCTATTTAAAGTATAAATGTATGGGTCTTTTTCTTCTGCACGTTTTGACTACAGCCTTAAATAAGCATATATTTAGCATTTAAACGGAACAATAAGCGACAAGCGTTAATGAAAGCTAACAAATGCCTGGGGGGAATACTTGGTTAGTTTTCATCGTACACCAATTTTTGAGTATCTCTTTTTGTTCCAGGCAATTGATCAGTTAGTAGTAGAAGTTGAAGAGACAAAACGAAGGTTGCAAATTACAGAAGACAATCTACATAAAAGTCAAGATGATTTATTTGAGCTGAGTAAGAAATATAATACATGCTCGCAACAGGTATGTATCATTCCATTCATTGAATCATCACAAACAAAACACAGAATGTCTGTGAAGGCTTTCCACGGTCTGTATTCCTGTATTTAATCATAGTCATTAGAAAATTCCCTGGTCTCTATTATTCCAACTTATTGTTAATTTTTTCTTTGATCTTTTCAATAAGCAAACAATGTTTGCTCACTTTGTGACAAGATTCCAACCAATCCACCATAGTGTTTTACCATCATGTGATCAAAAAGTGTGCAAAACAAACTACAGTTAGATGTAGTTCAAATTAAAAATATTGACGGTAGAATTTCACAATAGACTTTCAGACCAGGGATTTTTCTAATAACTATGATGTAATCCTACACAAGGAGAAAACATTAATATGAAAGTTTCTAATTTTGATCCTTGATGTAGAAATAGGTTCTGATTATCCAACTTTTCTTTATGTGTTAGTTACAACATGAAAAACTCCAACAAAAGATGTATAAGCATGGTTTAGAAGATGAAAAAAACCGTTTGCAACATGAAGCCACCCAGAAAGAACAAGAATTAACATTGTTACTTCAAGAAAGTAATGCAAGATGTAGTAAGAATTAATAATAATTCCAAAATTGTATCCTATTAAACATATCAATATTCCCTACAGAAGGGCAATGCTATGATTTCTTGTGATATAATATAGTTGTATAATAATGTCAAAACTAAATATTTGCTTTTTAGACTCCACGAGAGATGAACTAACGCGTCTGCTGGACTCTCAAACTGCCATTGTCAATAAATACCAATCAGAATATCAAACAGTGAACGAAGGCATTACTGCTGAACGAAAGCAAAATCAGTAAGATACAAGAAGCTCTGTCTACACAGCCATTCCTTTTTTAGTTATAATTTGGCTTTTACATTATCTCAAAACTTGATTTTTTTTAGTATGATTAAGCTCAGTTCCCACTGCCATTTTCTCATTAATCCTTCGCAAGAAACTCACTGAGAAAAATATCAGAATGTTTTGAAGTCTTGATATCAACAAGTGTTGGTACTGATACTGTTTTGTTTTTTTATCGTGTAGAGAGATGTTCACTAAATTAAGGAGTAAATGTCAAGCATTGGAAATTAAAATTGTGGAAGCCACAGAAGTTTTATCCCAGAAAGACGTTGACATACAACAGTACCAACAACGAATTGAACAGTACGAAGTGGAATTAAATGATTATAAAGAACAAGTAAGTCTTAAAAGACGTACATTATTTCCTTTGTTTTTGAAGATTTTGCCCACTGGAAACTTTCAAGGTTGTGAAATTTGCAAGTAAAAGAGTTGGACATGGAGGTTTCATAATAAACATATTATCTGTTCCCAATAAAAAATTAATTATTAATGAAGACATACCTGAACAGTTGCCCAAACGTTTTAATATTTGAGTGCGAATTAAGTTGAAAAAAAAAAAAAGAATGGGAAGAAGCACGCTCCTTATTAGGGACAGAGTTCTTAGCCGTCAGTTAGTGAAAACATTGAGAGATATTTATACTTTCATATTTCTGAATGTTTGTTAGCTACAACAGTTTTCCTTTCGACAATTACTGCTGAAATAGAAAAGCATGTTAGGGAATGTCTGTGAATGTCTTTACTTGTTTATGTAGGTGATAGTGTTAATGAATAAACAAAATACAATCCTGAGAGACCGTCAGATCTTAACAAAGGAAATAGATCTTCTTACAAACCAATTGAAGAGAATGTCAAACAGTTGACAAAGTTAGTAACTTCTTGTCACCATTATTTTTTGTTTATAATTTTTTAATTATTTACAAATTAGTAAATTTGTACTTATTTATTATTACTGATTTACAAATTCTTGGTTTAGATGATGTGGATGACACGAAACAGGTCTGACCATAATATTATTTTTCCATGTATTTTTCTCATGGTATTCCCTTGTATGTTTTATATACATAGTTTATAATATTTATAATGTACTTAAATTAAGATAATTATTATGATATTGTAATGTTATATCATTTTGCAAAACATTCAAAGTGTATTTCTTGAAAGTGTTGATGTGTGAGAACAACTAAATGTATTTAGCCTTCTCTTCCGAACTAGCATACAGAAGACATTTTACAGGTGGTAGTTCACACGTCTAGACTAATGTGATTTATCTGTATATATTTGTCTGCTTTTACGTCTAAACTAGAGTTGCCAGAAGAATTATTATAAAAAGGATTTATATTGAACTGTCTTGAACGTTCAATCAGTAGTTCTCTTCTTTGATTGCTATTTTCAAGTGGTTTAGTTGGTCAACTACTGGTAGTTTTGTGTGTTATAATTTTTGTGACTTGCTTCAATCAAAATATCAACTTTAGGAAGTGTGAATAATCTTTTATGAAAAATATCAAATCAAAGTTTTACTATTTTAGGTGGTGATATAAATAATAAACATGATAAAATCTTTGTAAAATCTTTTGTTTCATGATGTGGATTTTTTTATTCTATTACTGTTACTCACTTCCTAAAACAGCCTTAATGTTGGAGTTAGATGTTACGACCAGGACAGTCCAAGCAATGCAAAAAGCACTCACCTTTTACGAAAAGAATGCTAACCTCGTGAATTTGGATTCCATATTTGGAATGCGTGCTGCAGAAGGTACACCAAATTGATGAACTTGTTTTCACACTGTGTATGTTTGGAAACCATTCAAAAAAAAGTCTGTCACTTAAGCTTGTTATTACTGCAGGTTATCTGACCTATATAATTTTAACCGCTACTTCTGGTAAAAAAAGATCTCTCAACATTTGTGATTGTCTCCTAGCTTTTCAAAGTTTTCTTAAATTCAACTTGATTCTTTCTTCTGTTCAACCTATTACCTTTAATATCTCTATTACCTCTATTACCTTTATTACCTTTATTACCTTTTTATATTCATAGGTACACTACATGATTTGATTAAAGAGCCTGCTAATGTCAATCATTTCTTTAAAGAGGATATAATCAATTTACATAAGTCTATTCAAGAGATTTGTGATCAGGCATACCAACGTTTTCAAACGATGAATGAGCCTTATGTTGAATCTTTTAAATTTCTTATCCAGAAGCAATGGTTTTATCAAGCAGAAAAAAGAGAATTTGATAGTGCGTTGGTTGACGACCACCTAGGTGGTGAAATATCTGGAGGTGATAGTGATATTTGTATGACCGGTATAATGGGAAGGCAGCAGACCGGCAAGCAACAGAAATGTCAAGTACATTCAAAATGCTGGAGACTTATGTCTAGTAGTGGAGCTACAAGTTACCTACTAACTCATCAAGCATTATATTTTTTGTTAGCTGATTTAAATGGTAGAAGTTTCTTGATTCTTCTTATTTTTTTGGTTTTAGAAAAATGTTTAGGTTATTATTGGATTTTGTCATAAAATAATGTTGTTTACTTAATTCTAGGTTGCAGTGATGTGTTAACCAAGCAGTACAAGTATGACAAGGAGGAAATGTTCACACGATTAGTTAGCAACATCTATGTCCAAATGATGAAGTCATTGCATCAATCCAAAACAGATATGGAAAGCAGAGATTTGTTTCTTGAACAAGGTATGTTGTGTTATTTTTTGCCTCTTTAGCAAGCAATTGGCTGGAGCGTGTTGCAGGCCTGAATATATATGGTTGGATATCGGCCATTGTCCGGCAGAAAAAAGGAGTTTGTATGGCCGAAGAACATAATCAATGGAATATTTATCCAGTGAGAAATATCAAGTGTCAGTACAACGTAAATGTCAGTCTCCTATGTTTTGGGTTCACAGGTTTAATCGTCCCCATAGTTCATTGTTCTTTCCACTTTGTATAAATATGGAGAAAAAACAAAACAATGTCCAATGTGATGATGTTAATGTCCATCGTGGAAAAATAATATTCAGGCTTGTGGATGAGAACAAATGAAACTACAAAATAAATTGTATTTTGTTTTTCTTTACAGGTGTGATATGTAATTGGTTAGGTCTTGGCCATCTCTGTATGAAGAACCAATATATTGAGGAAGTGTTGACATGGCAACACCATTCTGGATGTATCAATGAAAACAGTTTGTTTCCAAAGAAAGAGGAAACTAAGTAAGTTTAAAATCATGTTACTTTTTACTGAACTTCCAGCTTTAAGGTTGCTTTGCTAACCAGCCTTGTTCATCGGAATTAGAAATGTTTTTGGTTATTGTATTCAATTGAATTTTACAAGGGTTGTTGGGAACATGCGGCAATTACAAGTAGAAGAAGTTTTGGCAGGTGACTCTTTTTTCTCTTCTTCTTCACATAAAATTTTAGGTTTTCTATGATCAAAACCTTTTTCCATGATATGAGAATTCCTAGATTCATAAAAATCATGAATCAATAAATAATATTTTTTAACTTCTTCATGAGGAACAGTTCCCACTAGGCATTTAATAACCTTTTTTACATGCTAGGGTGAATTCTTTCAGTTGAAATACTTGTAAACATTAATTTAGTAAAAGCATTTGCTTGTAAACGTTAATTTACGCAGACGTTTGGTATCATTAATATTACACTGACATCAACAACCTGAATCTGATGTAACAAATAACCTCAAGGAATACCTTGGGAATATAAAAAAGGATTTTCCGGTTTATCTAATCTATTGCATTTTTGCAATTTGTTTTTGCAATTTGTTTTTGATTAAACGTTGCAGTTTTGAAATGGGTTGTTTAATACCCTTGAGACAACCAACAAACACTACAGATAAACGTGAAATTAATGTAAAATAAGCATGCATAAAATGCTAATGAATGCCTAGTAGCAACAGTGCTTTACTTGACTACTTGAAAGTGTGTTTACTTAACTACTTGAAACTTTTGCCGTGATTCTATTTGGTTGTTTGTGTTCTTTAGATGGATGTCTATCACACACAACAGGATTATATGTAGCCTATCTAGCTACATCTCTTAATTGGCTGCTTAAAGAAAAATACGAAACAAAAGATTTTTATAGTGAGGCAAAATATTACTTTTTAATTTTTGCATGTGTATTGATATTTTTGTTTGTGATTGCGAAATGTCGGCGAAGATTTCGGGAAATAAAGCGTATGCATCTTATTTAACTTCAATTTTATTTTATAACAAAGATTATTTTTGTAACACAACATTTGAGAATGGGAAGGAAAATAGCAATGTAATAAATAATTTTTATGAATATTTTTTCAACAAAATAGTGATAAATATTATAAAATAAATAGAATTAAAATTCAGTAACCAATATTTTTATCTGTCAATTGTCAAAAAAAATAATTAAAATGTGGTTTGACATTGGTTAATCGGGACCATTCTTGCATGTAATGAACCTTGGAGGTAAGAGAACACTGATGATTCTTTGGTGTTATTTATCTCTCACATAGCAAAGAATTAACACAGAAGACAGGATAATAAATAATTTATTAATTTTATTAACTCATTCATCTGCTAATTTCAAAACAAGGACAAGCATTCTGACTATAGCATGTGTAGAATTACTATTTCTGAACTTGTAAAGGCTGAGGAGCTCAGGAACTAGAGCCTACAGAAATGTTGTGTCCTGATTTGAGAGTTTAGGCTAAGGACATGAGCAAAACTCTAACTGTCAAATTTTCTTTTCTCTTTCTCAGTTTTTTCTATTACCGTTTTCCTCTAATAAACGCCGCCCTCTGATAAACGCCTCCCTCTGATAAACGCCTCCCTCTATTAAACGCCGCACTTATAGCCAAGCATTTGTAATAAACGCTGCCCTCTAATAAACGCCGCCTTCTATTAAACGCCGCCTCTTGAAAAGCATCTTGAAAAACAAGCAATAACAAATAGTTTATACGAGTTTGACTTGTTTTCTATCAACAAATTCTTCCACAACTAAACATAAAAACGAAATTGTTTTTTCCTCTTCAACAGTTCGTCAAAAAGAATTTTTGCATGAACTTTACTTGCTGTGTAACAGTTGAATTGCACAGAAACACTCAAACCAACTTCTCGTATCCTTTTACCATTTACGATTGCATGCACGTGATTACCGTCAATTTCAATGAAAAATGCTATTAGCTTAGACAATTCTATTGCTAAATGTCCCACTAGAATTTCGTCGTCTGACATCTTCTTGTACGTTCCAATTGCATACTCATCCAGCTCTTTGGCCTGCAACCGCTCATCGCGTTTACAAACCAAAGACTCTCCAATTTCAGGTGTCCAGATGTTTTTGTAAACATGGTGTCCACGGATATTGGAAAAAAATCTGACATTTTAATACATTTCGAATTGTACTGGAATCGCTCGAGCCATATTTACTGAAATCACTCTTCGTAATCTGCTAAAAAATCTTTTCTCGTTTGCCCGTAAGCGGTTCGGAAAACGTGATTTAATTGAGGACGGTGTGCATGAAGGCACACCATTGTCTTCTTTCAAAACGAAAGGGAAACATGAACCGATCTCTGAAATCGGAAAGTTTTTTAATTGGTTATTCAATTTTAAAGGAATGAAGGTGTGATAAACTTTCATCATAAGGTGTATTCACACAGCTGCAGCTTGACTCACACACGGACAAAACTTTTGTCTTCACAATTTATTTCATTAGAGTTATGTGGTGACAGAGCAGAAAAATGTCGAACGAAGAAGAGCATAAACAATCTATTTCCCATAAAGGGGAAAAAAGGCGAAGTTTTACTTTTGAGTTTAAGTCCACAGTTGTTGATCACGCAAAACGTAATACTAATCGTAAAGCAGCAAGAAATACAGTGTTGACGAAAAGAGAGTGAGAGAATGGAAAGCTAATGCAGATAAGCTGAACCAAGGAGGAGCGAAAAGAATGAAATTGGAAGGAGGGGGATGTAAAATCATAAACGTTGACTTAGAAGAAGACCTACTCGAATGGATACATGAAAGAAGAGCAAAATCTTTACGTGTTTCTCGAAAACTAATTACGAGAAGGCCATCCATGATGAAAGTGCTGGGGGAGATATTGTTTCAAAAGATAGTTTCCAGGCTAGCCGTGGTTGGTTAGAGAAGTTTATGAAACGAAATTGCCTTTCATTACGGCGCAGAACAACAACAATCCAAAAAGATCCTGCATACCTTGTTGATAGACTAGTACAATACGTGATCCATGTCCGGCGAATGACAAGAAAGTACAAATTCAATGCAAGCTCCATAATTGCAATGGATGAAACAGCTGTATGGGCGGATATGGCTGCACCAACAACTGTAGAGCGACGTGGTGAACGGGAAGTAATATTGAAGTCAACTGGTCATGAAAAGGTCAGGATTTCTGTTAGTTTGACAGCAAAAGCTGATGGGACTAAACTGAAACCATTTATCGTCTTTGGTGGTGCAAAGCGTGAATGTAAAGAACTTAACACAGAATTTAGAAATAAATGTGTCGTTGTGTCATCAAAAAATGCATGGATGAATGCTGAACTCACCTTGCACTTTGTTGAAACAATTTTGGGCACATTTTCTTTTAACGGGCGGCTTTTGGTGTTGGATTCTTTTGAGTGCCACATCATGGACTCCGTTAAGCGAGAATTGTCGAAAGGAAAAATTGAAAATATCATAAATCCAGGTGGCTGCACAAAATACATACAGGCGCCAGATGTATCATGGAACAAGCCCTTCAAGAGTCGCATGATAGATCTTTATAATGAATGGATGGTGGAAGGCGTACAGCACTTTACAAAAGGGGAAAATCAGAAACCCCCACCCCGACGAAAACTTATACAATGGGTCTTAGAAGCGTGGAATGGATTGAGCAGTGAGATAATCATCAAGTCTTTCAAGTCATGTGGTTTAAACTTAGCTACGGATGGATCAGAGGATGAGCAAATCCATTGTTTCAAAGAGGATTCGTCTTGTTCGACTGGTGCTGCTTTATTGAAGCAGGCAACGAAAGCACTGGATGAAGATCGATCTTCCGAAAATCCATTTCAAATTTTCGATTCTGACGTCAGCGAAAGCTATGAAAGTTTTGATATCATAGAAGAGGATTCTGACGGCGACAGTGATATCGATATTCTTTTTTGACATCTTTTGTATAAAACATTTTCACACAATCTTTTGTTACGTTTTTTAGGAAGAGGAAACATTGTTGTTTAAATTCTGTTTTTATTTGATTTTTCATTTTGTAATAAACGCCGCCCTCTGATAAACGCCGCATCCAAAATCTGCAATTTGTAATAAACGTCGCGGCGTTTATTAGAGGAAATACGGTATTTGTTTGTTAATCTTTCATCTTTTCCCTATCAAACATAACAGTGGACATTACATTACATTAGATTGTTCATATCCATGAAGAAAGTTTGCTGAGCCCATGATTACAGAATGGAAATGCCCAATTGTGCGTAGCTCGTATATGCTGATTTCATGCCAAACGTCTGCTTGAATGAATGAATGAATGAATGAATGAAAGTATATATTTGCCATAAAAACAAATATACAAATGAAAAAAAACACACCAAAATAACAAAAATGGCCGGAACTTGCAGAAGGCTTCTTTGCCTTATCATCAAGCCCCAAATATGAGCATAATAATTCATATATTTCTATAATATCTGGAATACGGGCTGATGCAGCAGCCGACGCTCCACCGATACGGAATGAATGTGTATTAAAAGAGTGGTGACCCGGAAAACACAGCCGAAATAACGTAACAACATCAGAACGAATAAGAAAACTGCCAGAACTCCAAATGAAAAGAGGACCTGAGGCAGAAGGATACGTATTAAAGTACTCGCGCGTAAGACTAACTCAACAAAGGGGCGAGCCAATAGCGGCAACTCGAATAGTGCAACCCATGCGGAAAAGATCAGTCTTTGAGGTTTTAATAAGAACTGGCATAATGGAGCCGTCAGCATAAAAGGTAATATTGTTTACCAACAAAGTGCTGGATGTGACATATGAACTCTGACAAGGGGACGTGTACTCGGAACAACGTAATAATCCAAAGAATGCCAATTATGAGGTGGTACGCAACATAATACCAGCCAAGTAAACTCTAATCATATGATAACTCACTCGGCAGGCATAACGCTGCAAAGTAGCCTCTGACAATGGCATCATGTGCACATGTGGCCGATGACAAAATAGCTGAAAAGAGTGTAAACCAACATTGTATATAGACAGGATAGACAATGAAGCTTGCATGATCTACATGATGCTTAAGTCAAGATTGTCCAGATGTCTTGTGGCGGAATGGTTTGCTGTGCACAAGAACTGGGACAAAGAAGACTGAATCGAGTTACCTGCAAACGAGATAAAGCATCGGCAGCACTGTAGTGATGAATGAATGTGTTGCATTAAAATATTCACATTTAGTCTGGCAGAAAAAAGAAGCAAGTACCTAACCAGACGCATGATGAGCCTATCGACAGAAGTACCGCATTGTCCGTGAAAAACAGAATCTGCTCATCACACCACTGTTTCCCTCGTGAGCACAGCAGCCACAATAGCAAACAGCTCAAGGATATTAACATGGAAAGATTTGTAATTAGAAGGCCATTCAACAGAAAACCACTGACTGGCATAAACTGCCCCAAACCGAGACCAGAAGCATCGGTAAATAAGGAAATGGCCGCAGATGAAACTGGATCAGATTGAATAAAACAAATGCCATTCCAGGATGGAAGAAATTCCAGCCAACCCTTAATATCTGCACCACTTTCTGAATTCAAGGATATATGATGATTCAAGCATGAAACAGAGGTTGACAAGTCAATAAGTTGACGTGAATATAAGCCCCGGTTTGACAACTGTAGACGCGAACAATAGCGAGCCGACGAGCTCCCTTTTTGTGCACTTTTTCTTGCACTTCCAAGTAGCTAACATGCTCATTCAAGTTCTTGAAATTTCACCTGAGGTAAACGCACAACCTGAGACGATGCATCAATCTCTATACCTAAATATGACAAACATTGAGAGGGACCAACTGTTTTATCTTCTGCTTAGGGAACCCCAAGCTCTGAGAACAATGATTGGACAGAAACCAAATGACATTCTTCTGCCGATGAAGCGCACAAAAAGAAGTCACCTTAATAATGCAAAATGTAAGGGATCCCCCCAACCGTAACTAAAATCCAAAGCAACAAATCCGCAAAAGAATTGAAAATGCAAGGAGAAAAATCACTCTCAAATGGTAAATGAGTGTCCACAAAGAACATGTCCTTCCAGCAAAAACCTAGTAAACAACGTTGATGTGGACGAACTGGACATAATGAAAACGCATGTTTCATATCTAATTTAGTCATGAAAAGGGCATGAAAGGGTAACGGTCCCTCAAACACATTACCTGACCTCAAAAGACAGGCATTGGCAAAATGACAGAAACTCCGACAGTAGAAACACTGATGCTGCAAAGGCGCATGCCTCAAAAAACGATTGTACAAATCATCATCCAAGACAAAGATGGGTCCTGGACCATGCTTTAACCAAACAACGGTCGTAATTAAGCTATGCAGCAAAAGAAAATTGTCCCTCAAAATTGTATAGCAATGATTGATACCTAATCAGCTCCAGAGTTCTGTCAGGCCAATAATGAACAAATACTCTCATAAAATTCACCCAGGCTACCATCCAAGAATTGAAATTTCCTATCTTAGGTTTGTCTTGGTGCTTAGGCACTAGTGACTAGTGTCACCGACCAGTTAGAATGAATATTCATCCTCCGCAAACGGTGTATAATTGGGTAGTAAACTGTCAAAATTTATATATTCCCATTCTTGATCTTGTCCAATGCTGCCTTAGGAATGGCTGGCAGGGCGGGCACGGATTCGCCCACCGCAAGCGAAGGAGACAGTGGAACATGAGTCATTGAAGGAGTAAAAATGTGCTTGATGCTTGGTTCAGGACCAGAAACAGTACTTGGACCAGCCGTCACATTAAAATCAGATACAGTTGTTGCAGCCACCTGCAAGAGTGGGTCACCATAAAAATTAAATAAACTGTCGATTATTTGCAAAGATGTGCCTCAGGGCATGCCAAACATAGTGCCTCATCTGACAACTGCTCCCACTGCTCAAGAGTGCGATGGACTGGCTCAATATCTGCGACAGACTTAATTGATGAAGAACAGTGGGGACGTTTTCTCGCCCCACCACCTCTACAAGGAACTCAACCTCCTCCATTACTATTAGCCAAAGCCAACAAGAATGCATTGGTCATCGAAAACAAATAACACCACATGCTGGAAATCTTATAGGACGAATGAGAAACTATTTAAGAGAGACTATTTAAGTCTTATATACTTATCAGGAACTCAAAAATATGTCCGAACTCAATGAATGCAGCAAGTATGGACAGATATGACCTAATGACATGGCTGAACCGGCAACCGAACTTAGGTGGTGCCAATAATGGCTGCTGACGCTGACTCAACTAACTAAACAAAATGGCAACTCGACCGCCAGTTAACTTGAGCAAAGCAGGCTTAGCTTCCACTATTACCAGAAAATTGTTTATATGATCAAAAAAGTGTGCTTGTCTTTTTCAATTTCCGCTGTCACATTTGCCACAAACGATACATTATCCAATACCCAATCTGGGTGATCCGTATTTGCTTCAGTAACGATAATTTGGGGTTGGGAAGATGTTATACGTAATATTTAGTTAACTGCGTATAAATCCAAAAGATCATCCAATTGTATGCAGACGGTGGACATTGTACTGGCCAAGTACTTACTTGTGAATCCCAAACACAAGCCCAAGCATTAAAGCTCACGGTTTTAATTCCTATTCTCTATAGGCTGTCTGCAGTATAGAAAAGCTATGAAATATACTCTTATACTTTTTAGCTTTTCATTTACTTGTGGTGCCCAACAATTAAAATGATGGAAAAGTGAAACTATAAGGCAGCATATTCTCATTATTCAATAATTCAAACTTACGTTCTTTCAATTAATAGTCCTTCCCCGAATTTAAACACCTCATTTCTATGAATTTTATTGTTTTACTGGTTTCAAAAGTTTATGACTTAGCTTGAAGAACAATTCATATTTGTGTTATACATCCAAGAATGACTATATCTATTGTTTTCTCATGTAAAAACCTTGCCAACTACAATTCAGTAAACAAATCTTTTTTCTAATGCTATTTCCAGGTGATAAAAGATATAGGTAAAATCCATGAAATAGGCTAAAGTTGTAGGGCTTGACCATAGCAATAATAATGAAAGCAAAAATAAGTTTCAGTTCCTTTAATCAAGAAAAACACATTTTTGAAATAATAAGCATTTATTTGACAGTTATTTATTCATACAATATAATTCAAACATGTAATTTGAATGATATTTGATTCCGATTTCAACAACCAGCAATAACAGTAACAGAAGCCAATTGGGTCACCAACAGGGAAGTACATAAAATAAAGAAATAAACAATTGTATTATAATTTCTCAACATGGTAATAATATGAAATGTATTCCAAAAAGATAAACAGCATGGACAGATACATTATCTTTGTTATTCTCTATATCCAACTGATGTAGTAAATCATCCACAGATAAATAATGAAATAAATTTAAACTTGTGAACAACTCATTACCTTTAACCATTACATAATCAGATCACTGTTCTTTTTGGACTTCTTGTGTGGTTATTTCTGTTTACCTCTGAAATTCTTCTGATCGTTCATACATGTTTTACTGGAATCTTCCACTGTTTCTGAACTTCTCTTATTAATGCATGGTGCTACAATATAAAAAGAAGAAGAGTCATTTGGAATTGGCCAAAGTTCCGACAGGACTACATAGGCTATTACTCTGCAACAAAATTATTAGCATTGTAAAATGCAAACACATATGTACACCTTGCAAAATTAAATCATCTATGCAGAAATTATATAATTTGCACCAAACATCGAATCATCATTCCGACTGTGTGAGTCAAATGAAAATAAATGCTCTAGAAGATTATTGGTTTAAAAAGAAAATAATACCATGCTACTACTAGAGAATTGTTTATGTGATCAAAAAAGTGTGCTTGTCTTTCTCAATTTCTGCTGTCACATTTGCCACATACGATACATTCTCCAATACCCAATCTGGGTGATCCGTATTTGCTTCAGTAACGATAGTTTGGTGTTGGGAAGATGTTATACGTAATATTTAGTTAACTGCGTATACATCCAAAAGATCATCCAATTGTATGCAGACGGTGGACATTGTACTGGCCAAGTACTTACTTGTGAATCCCAAACACAAGCCCAAGCATTAAAGCTCACGGTTTTAATTCCTATTCTCTATAGGCTGTCTGCAGTATAGAAAAGCTATGAAATATACTCTTATACTTTTTAGCTTTTCATTTACTTGTGGTGCCCAACAATTAAAATGATGGAAAAGTGAAACTATAAGGCAGCATATTCTCATTATTCAATAATTCAAACTTACGTTCTTTCAATTAATAGTCCTTCCCCGAATTTAAACACCTCATTTCTATGAATTTTATTGTTTTACTGGTTTCAAAAGTTTATGACTTAGCTTGAAGAACAATTCATATTTGTGTTATACATCCAAGAATGACTATATCTATTGTTTTCTCATGTAAAAACCTTGCCAACTACAATTCAGTAAACAAATCTTTTTTCTAATGCTATTTCCAGGTGATAAAAGATATAGGTAAAATCCATGAAATAGGCTAAAGTTGTAGGGCTTGACCATAGCAATAATAATGAAAGCAAAAATAAGTTTCAGTTCCTTTAATCAAGAAAAACACATTTTTGAAATAATAAGCATTTATTTGACAGTTATTTATTCATACAATATAATTCAAACATGTAATTTGAATGATATTTGATTCCGATTTCAACAACCAGCAATAACAGTAACAGAAGCCAATTGGGTCACCAACAGGGAAGTACATAAAATAAAGAAATAAACAATTGTATTATAATTTCTCAACATGGTAATAATATGAAATGTATTCCAAAAAGATAAACAGCATGGACAGATACATTATCTTTGTTATTCTCTATATCCAACTGATGTAGTAAATCATCCACAGATAAATAATGAAATAAATTTAAACTTGTGAACAACTCATTACCTTTAACCATTACATAATCAGATCACTGCTCTTTTTGAACTTCTTGTGTGGTTATTTCTGTTTACCTCTTAAATTCTTCTGATCGTTCATACATGTTTTACTGGAATCTTCCACTGTTTCTGAACTTCTCTTATTAACGCATACAATATAAAAAGAAGAAGAGTCATTTGGAATTGGCCAAAGTTCCGACAGGACTACATAGGCTATTACTCTGCAACAAAATTATTAGCATTGTAAAATACAAACACATATGTACACCTTGCAAAATTAAATCATCTATGCAGAAATTATATAATTTGCACCAAACATCGAATCATCATTCCGACTGTGTGAGTCAAATGAAAATAAATGCTCTAGAAGATTATTGGTTTAAAAAGAAAATAATACCATGCTACTACTAGAGAATTGTTTATGTGATCAAAAAAGTGTGCTTGTCTTTCTCAATTTCTGCTGTCACATTTGCCACACACGATACATTCTCCAATACCCAATCTGGGTGATCCGTATTTGCTTCAGTAACGATAATTTGGGGTTGGGAAGATGTTATACGTAATATTTAGTTAACTGCGTATACATCCAAAAGATCATCCAATTGTATGCAGACGGTGGACATTGTACTGGCCAAGTACTTACTTGTGAATCCCAAACACAAGCCCAAGCATTAAAGCTCACGGTTTTAATTCCTATTCTCTATAGGCTGTCTGCAGTATAGAAAAGCTATGAAATATACTCTTATACTTTTTAGCTTTTCATTTACTTGTGGTGCCCAACAATTAAAATGATGGAAAAGTGAAACTATAAAGCAGCATATTCTCATTATTCAATAATTCAAACTTACGTTCTTTCAATTAATAGTCCTTCCCCGAATTTAAAAACCTCATTTCTATGAATTTTATTGTTTTACTGGTTTCAAAAGTTTATGACTTAGCTTGAAGAACAATTCATATTTTTGTTATACATATTTTTGACTATATCTATTGTTTTCTCATGTTAAAGCCTTGCCAACTACAATTCAGTAAACAAATCTTTTTTCTAATGCTATTTCCAGGTGATAAAAGATATAGGTAAAATCCATGAAATAGGCTAAAGTTGTAGGGCTTGACCATAGCAATAATAATGAAAGCAAAAATAAGTTTCAGTTCCTTTAATCAAGAAAAACACATTTTTGAAATAATAAGCATTTATTTGGCAGTTATTTATTCATACAATATAATTCAAACATGTAATTTGAATGATATTTGATTCCGATTTCAACAACCAGCAATAACAGTAACAGAAGCCAATTGGGTCACCAACAGGGAAGTACATAAAATAAAGAAATAAACAATTGTATTATAATTTCTCAACATGGTAATAATATGAAATGTATTCCAAAAAGATAAACAGCATGGACAGATACATTATCTTTGTTATTCTCTATATCCAACTGATGTAGTAAATCATCCACAGATAAATAATGAAATAAATTTAAACTTGTGAACAACTCATTACCTTTAACCATTACATAATCAGATCACTGTTCTTTTTGAACTTCTTGTGTGGTTATTTCTGTTTACCTCTTAAATTCTTCTGATCGTTCATACATGTTTTACTGGAATCTTCCACTGTTTCTGAACTTCTCTTATTAACGCATACAATATAAAAAGAAGAAGAGTCATTTGGAATTGGCCAAAGTTCCGACAGGACTACATAGGCTATTACTCTGCAACAAAATTATTAGCATTGTAAAATACAAACACATATGTACACCTTGCAAAATTAAATCATCTATGCAGAAATTATATAATTTGCACCAAACATCGAATCATCATTCCGACTGTGTGAGTCAAATGAAAATAAATGCTCTAGAAGATTATTGGTTTAAAAAGAAAATAATACCATGCTACTACTAGAGAATTGTTTATGTGATCAAAAAAGTGTGCTTGTCTTTCTCAATTTCTGCTGTCACATTTGCCACATACGATACATTCTCCAATACCCAATCTGGATGATCCGTATTTGCTTCAGTAACGATAATTTGGGGTTGGGAAGATGTTATACGTAATATTTAGTTAACTGCGTGTACATCCAAAAGATCATCCAATTGTATGCAGACGGTGGACATTGTACTGGCCAAGTACTTACTTGTGAATCCCAAACACAAGCCCAAGCATTAAAGCTCACGGTTTTAATTCCTATTCTCTATAGACTGTCTGCAGTGTAGAAAAGCTATGAAATATACTCTTATACTTTTTAGCTTTTCATTTACTTGTGGTGCCCAACAATTAAAATGATGGAAAAGTGAAACTATAAAGCAGCATATTCTCATTATTCAATAATTCAAACTTACGTTCTTTCAATTAATAGTCCTTCCCCGAATTTAAACACCTCATTTCTATGAATTTTATTGTTTTACTGGTTTCAAAAGTTTATGACTTAGCTTGAAGAACAATTCATATTTGTGTTATACATCCAAGAATGACTATATCTATTGTTTTCTCATGTAAAAGCCTTGCCAACTACAATTCAGTAAACAAATTATTTTTCTAATGCTATTTCCAGGTGATAAAAGATATAGGTAAAATCCATGAAATAGGCTAAAGTTGTAGGGCTTGACCATAGCAATAATAATGAAAGCAAAAATAAGTTTCAGTTCCTTTAATCAAGAAAAACACATTTTTGAAATAATAAGCATTTATTTGACAGTTATTTATTCATACAATATAATTCCAACATATAATTTGAATGATATTTGATTTCGATTTCAACAACCAGCAATAACAGTAAAGCTCGGTTCCCACTGCGCGATAACTACTATCGCAACCTCGATAACTGATGTCACGCGATCGCGATAGCCACTATCGCGCAATGTGAACGAACCCCGATAACATATTTGATGCATATTTTCTAGTTATCGGCAGCGCGACAATATCAAAAAGTTTTGATATTATCGTCCTCGCGATAGTGAACTTCAAAGCAATGCCGCAATGACCTTTTAAACTTTTCAATGAAGTCTATTGTGTTGATTTATACTCAAGATGTTGCATATTTTTTTTCGAAAAAAAGCTGCTTGTTCTGGCTAAAAAGGAAAACAAGTGTGTATATGTGTTTTTGAAGAAAAAGGAGTTTTTCAAAATGGCAGGAAAATATAGGTTGCTGAGAGAAGATGAATGCCTGGCAGAAGAAGTAAGGAAATACTCCCGCCTTTATGACAAGAGCTGCAAAGGTTATAAAGAGCGGGACAGGGTAAAAAATGCTTGGAAAGAGGTAGAGAAAGCCCTTGAGTATGAAGAAGGTTTGTAGATTGAAAAATAATAATTTATTACAGAAAAAAAAAAAAACTATTTTTCTCGTAGGGGCATGGCATTTGTTTTCATGACATACATATTTTCCCCACAAACAAAAACAAAAATAGAATAAAAGTATTTTTTCTAGGTACAGCAAAGCAATTTTTCGAAAATCTTAAAAAACGGTTTTAAAAGCATCAAGGTCGGGCTGTGGAACGAGCGATGTTTCAGCAGTGTCAAATCAACTTAAGGATTACGAATTTTTGACGTGGATTAATCCTTTTATTAAGACAAGGTAAAGCAAGTCCAATTTCCTTTCGCAACTGGAGACTCAACAAGACGAAGAGACTCAGCAAGAGGAAGAGACTCAGCAAGAGGAAGAGACTCAGCAAGAGGAAGAATCTGATGAGGACCTTGGTAAAGACAAAATTGACGAAGATAGTCTTTTTAGTGATTCTGCCTCAGTCTCCTCAAAAGAGCGACAAAAAGTTCGTAATAGCCAGAAGAAAGCGGTTGATAGCACGAAGGAGGATTTGATGGCAAAGATGTCTGTTATTATGCAACATCGCATAGAGAAGAATTCATTTAAATCAACTGAAGAAGAAAGATATGGTGGGATGGTTGCTAATGAATTCGCCAAACTACCAGAATTCTTTAAAATACAAGCAAAGCACGAAATTCATGGTATCCTATTCAAGTATCAAATGCAACACCAACAAAACTCCTTTATGTCCCCGAATATGCCACGCACACCAATGGTTTCCCCACATTTGTCTTCCGAAAGTAGTCATAACCGAGATACGCACTCACTAGCATCTCCTGGTAGCTCTTCCTCTGCTAGTTGCAACACACCACAGCTTCGATTTCCCTTTGTACAATCGGGGAATTAGTCACGTTGGTAGTTGGTTAGCATCATTGAACGACAATAAAAATATTTGAGACTGCGATTACATATGTATTTCAATGTAATCTAAAAAAAGTTAAACATATGTATGTATACACAAAATTTTTAACCAAAGATGATGTAGCTTTTGACGAAAATAAACCATTAAGTCTTTATGTTCTTCTCACATGATTTAGTTGCCATTCTAATTTACCTAAAGGACTATTTACATATTCTTTTAAGCAATCCCTCATATATATAGCATCTTGTTGATACCGACAGCCACGGACTAAATTTAAATTTACCATCAATGCGTTTGTAGTATTAATTGACGATCTCCAATTACCAGGAACTGTATCTCCACTTGAATTTGTAGAATCCGCAAACCCATCTGGACAATATGAAGCGTTTTCGGTCAATCTAAGGTAATTGTGAAGAACAATAATGGCCAAAATATATTTTTCGATATTTTCAACATTGGCATTAATAGGAGTGTTCAATAATCTCCATCTCGCTACCATCAAACCAAACGCATTTTCTATCGTACGTCTAGCTCTTGAATGACGAAAGTTATACACTGCTTGCTCTTCAGTCAAATTTCTTCCAGGAAAAGGACGCATTAGCCAGGTTTTAAGGGGAAAAATCTCATCGCCTACCATGAAATAAGGGAGAGGATCAAATTTGCATCCTTCTAAAGTAGACGGTTCTGGAATGTTTAGTGAACCATCTTGAAAGTGCTTATTAATTTCGCTGCGCAAAAGAACTCCGCTATCATTATTCGATCCGTACTGGCCCAAATCAACCATGGTGAAACAATATTTTGCGTAGCACACAGCTAGAAGGACTATGCTAAAAAATCCTTTGTAATTATGAAATAGAGTTCCAGTATCAGCAGGACATTTGATGCGGATATGTTTCCCATCAATAGCTCCAAGGATATGTGGCAAATCCCACATTTCTTCAAATTCTTTTGCTATTTTAAGCCACTCGTCAGTTGATTTCGGTGGTTGGAGATAAAGAGGAGCAAGAGCAGAATATATTGCATCGCATGTTTCCCGAATTATCTTCGACACTGTAGACTTTCCAATACGGAATCCAAAGGACAAGGATTGTTCCGAATCACCAGATGCCAAAAACCTTAGAGTTAAGCATAACCTTTCTGAAGCTGATATCGGTTCACGCCAGTTAGTTTTTAGCTTGGTTATGTCTTCTTCTACCAAACTTGATAGATGGTCGAATCTTTCTGGTGACATTCTAGTGTATCTATAATAAAAAAAACACTTTAACATTATCATACAACTTTGATAAAAGCGTAAAAGAATGAAAGATAATACAATATAGAAATATTATTACATCTATCATGTAGCATTACCTGAAAAAGTTTTCCCTATCTGAATTTCTCATTTCTTGATACAAAGTGTGAAATTGACCAAGGTTATTTCTCTGTTTGAAAATATCTTTAACCCAAAGTTTTCTTTTCTTTTTTTGAGGTTTTTCTTCATCGTTTAACAGAAGAACAGAAGCACATAACAGCTCCTCGATTTCACTCTCTTCGCTATCCATGTTTTTTTTTTCTCTATGTACGTCGTTTTAAAAAAAACTCTTTAATTTGTTATCGCGCAGTGTGAACCAACTCTCTTTCGGAACACCTGTTTCCGGTAAAAAGTATCGCAACCTCGATAACAAGCGCGATAGTAAGTTATCGCCCAGTGGGAACCGAGCTTAACAGAAGCCAATACACATTTCCTGAGATTTTATTGCGTAGTATGAAAACGAGGCTGGGCTTGATAAAAATGTAAACAAACGTGATGCAAAAGCACCTTTGCAGTTAATACTGCTCTCTTTTCAGTTTTATTTTGTCCCCAAAGCGAGCAATAACCAGTGTTACCTTCATGCACAACTGGAGTAAAATTTTTGATAGAAAAATAAATTTCACACACGTTGTAAGAGAGAGGTTGCGATTAAATAAGAAAGAAAAAAACATGGATGAAGAAAGAGCGTATAGTTGTTCCTCAAAGACAAGACCCGGTAAAATAGAAAAAGGTGGCAAAGGAACTTATTGTTGCATTCCAAATTGCGGAAGTGCTTTTTATAATAGTCAAAATGAAAAGACTGGCATAGGTTTATTTAAGTTTCCAACTGACCCAAAAGCAAGAGCACGTTGGACACGTGTAGTAAGTCAATGTAGAAGAAAAGGTGGCGGTGATAATTTCAGAATCACATCGTACACACGAATATGTGAATTTCACTTCAAACAAGAAGATATCAAAGTGTCATTGGGGATAGGCAGAAAAACATTAAAACCAGATGCCATTCCAAGTTTTAAATTGAACACACACAGTGCTCCTTTGAGAAGATCACCACGAAAACGTTTGCCCTTAGTTGCTGAACCAACACTAGATATTATGGACATCTCTGAAGAAAGTGAAAACGAGGAAGACAAATTGATAACACAGTTAAAAACGCAAATAGATCTTTTAACACAAGAAAACACGTTACTCAAACAGGAAAATAAAGATTTAAAAAAAATGTTACATGAACATACGTACACATTTGAAAATATATCCAAAAATGAAGTATTATTTAGGTCAGAAACTGGTTTGGACACTGAAAGTTTCAATATTTTGTATGAGTTTGTAAATCCTGGAGAACATTGTGAAAACATAAAAATGTATGATTCCAAGTTGAAAGAATCAGAAGTAAGTGAAAAACTTCTATCTTCTGAAAAGAAACAAGGTCCTAAAACAAAAGTCCACTCTAAAGATCAACTGTTTTTGTTTTTGACTTGGCTTAAAGGTGGTTATACTTTTCAGCATACTTCTTGGCTGTTTAAAATACCAGTGTCTACAGTTTCACGATACATAATAACCTGGGCAAATTTCTTATTTTTTTCACTGGGATCAATTCCAATATGGGCATCACGCAAAATGATAGACGAGACTATGCCAGAGAGTTTCAAGCAAACATATCCAACAACACGATGTATTATAGATTGTACAGAACTTTTTTGTCAACGTCCTTCATCACTAGCTAGTCAAAGTCATATGTATTCACAATATAAAAGTCACGTTACATATAAAGGTCTCTTGGGAATTTCTCCTTCTGGTGCAATTACTTTCATTAGTCAACTATACGAAGGTTCAATATCAGATAAAGAAATTGTTAAACGATCAGGATTGTTAAACAAAGAACTCTGGACTAAAAATGATAGCATAATGGCAGATCGTGGTTTCACTATATCTGATATGTTAGAGCCACTGAATGTTAAATTGAATATTCCTTGTTTTCTTGGTGGCAGAGATCAATTATCAGAGGATGAAATAAAAGAAAGTCAAACAATAGCATCAGTCAGAATCCATGTTGAACGCGCAATCCAAAGAGTTAAAAAGTTCAGACAATTGAGAAATGAAATTCCTTTAACGATACATGGTTCAGTAAATCAAATTTGGACCGTAGCTTGTCTTTTATGCAATTTTATGCCACCACTTATACAAGAGTCAACATAGTTATATACATATATATAAAAATTAATATATATGAGATATTGTTATGTAAATATTGTTATGTGGATATACCAATGCTACACAAAACTCATTTACATGAAGATATATATAGTTTTGCTTATGCTAATTGCATGAAATCTAGAGAGCTTTCAAACTTTAATACATTTCTATATATAGTTCAATTTCAATTTCATGTCTGCATTTTATGTCTCATCTTGTCAGATCAGGTATATCTACATGACACTCAATAAATTTATTAGTTATATATATTTTTATCATAAATAGAAATTTGGCTCTTATATATCATATATCATTTAGCTATCCTATCAAGACCTTAAGCAAATAATGTCTATAAAAATCATTAAGATTTTTGACCATCTTGTTAAAGTAAGTTTCATCAAATTTAACCTTTACAACCAACAATCCTTTATATGTATATACGACAAAATAGCAGTATGAAAGTTGACTAAGACCCATGGCAAGCTGAATTTGGGTATAGTAACCAAAGTGATGATCTCTCTTTAAAAACAGTTCACCATTCTCAGAACCAACATAAAATTTTTCATCCTCTAATAATTCTTTTGGAGTGTGATTTCTCTTGATGTATGGACATTTTATTTCGATAAGCCCTGGATGTTCACAACTGTTGTCTAAAATCAGTCCATCAGGACTAGCTCCTAACCAAAACAGGTACGGCTGTACAACCAAACCAGTGTTTCGTATAAAAATAGTCCATTTGAGTTTATATTTCATAAAGTCAGAAAATTTCTCCAGTGCTACCTTTTCGTATTTTGTTCCATGATTTATCGCATCCTGGGCAAACTTAGGTAACTTTTTATTTTTGTCTTGAAGTGATATAGCTAGAGTATCAAAATTTTTTTTTCTTACCATTATTTTATGAGCATCACTTGATGTAATTCGACCAAATCGCTCTTTCTTCCATTTTGCATTTTCAGCTTGCCCAATGGTATCCTGCTCTAATATTTGAGATGTTTCCAGTGTTTCTGGAAAAAGATTTTGCATACACCTTTTTTTTTTTATAAGCATAAAGGCTATAAGCATATATAGGCTGAGAATTGTCAAAAAATTAAGCATATGCTAAGCATATCTCCAGGTTGAAAAATTTTCACCAAGCATGACGTAACACTGACATGTCGAATAGTCAAAATATCGTTCTTTTACTTTTTTTCAATTTTATAGTTCTATAAATGATTTTGCCTTTTAATGCGATTTTTGCCAAATCAGATGTATATCGAGTGTGTTCGAGTGCATGAAAAGTTCCGAAAGGGAAGTTAAGGGAAGTTAAGAAAAAACAAAGGAGTTGGAGTCCAATAGAATCTTGTTTTAAAAAGAAAAAGTATGAAAAATAACAAAAGAACTTAATGTTCAGAAATCTGACATAAAACAATAGTCTTCAGTGACAAGACAACATGGTAAACATAATGGTTCGCTTCTCAAATTTCTAACGGGAAATAGTTATTATAAAAGTTTCAAAATGAAAGAAAAAGGCTACAAAAAACAAGCCCTTCATTTTAAAATATACTGATCAAATATGTTAAAAATGTTTCTGATTTCTTCTGTTTGTTCGTGATTTTCGTCACCAGAAGCAACTAAATCTTCTTCTTCGATGTTATTTTGACCTTCGATCTCTTCCTCATAGATATCTTCTTCGTGAATCTCTTCGGGGACAGCAGAGTTGATGACAGGCTGTTCCGATGCATCAAGAACACTAGGAGGTGGGACTACATAATTTGGTAGTCCCTCTGGCTTTATAAGATCATCGCCAGACCCATCAGCTGTGATAAGGCAGCCTGTTTTGACCCAGCACTTTTCACGTAAACGATCATACTTCGATTGGCAGAGTTTCTCCCATGCATTTCCTGCCCAGTGGGAGATTAAAATACGACGCTCTTTCGCCGTAAAAGGCTGATTGGTATTGCAGAACCAGCGGTCAGCATTTGCGTCCTGATCCAACCAGTCTCTATGCTCGATTCCAATTAAGGCTTTTAAGACCTGGGCATAGCCAGCGTCTACTGGTTGCCACAAATCTGTAGCATTTGGCAGTCCAAACCAGACCACTCCTGACAAACCATTGACAATTTCCTTGAATTCACTTTTGGTATGCGCTTCAAGATTATCTAAAAGAAGAACATGTCGTGCTAAATTCTCCTTCTTTACAAAGTTGGTGAGTGTCTTTTCTCCCCATTCACAGCAAACCTTTGTATCCATCCATGCGTTCTCCTGGAAGTAAATATCTACGCCAGTGTGCCAAGCGAGCTTTTCATCCTTAGAGATCCTTTTCCCTTTGCCTCTGAAAATGATAGCCAGGCGAGGCTGATTGCCCTTCGGACGGAAGGCTACTTGTAAGGTGCATTGCCTCTTATCGAGGCCGCTACCAGGTTGAGCGATCCATGTGTTGTGAGTTTTTGACCCTGGCTCAACATATTCATAAGTGCGTTTAACATCAATGACAAAAGGAAGCGGGCTTTGGTCAACGTTCAATCGCTCAGTTGGTTTGAATCGTCCCCATTTCTCATCATAGGTATCGTTTTTTCCATAACGAATACAACGCTCCCTGAATGTGGCGTGCCACTTTTTGAGATCAGCTTCCTTCTGTTGTTTGGAGACCCTTTTGTTTCTCTGACGTTGACGCATCCTTATTTTGTACTGTGCCAAGAAGCGAACGATCACATGAGATTTGATACACAGTGCATCACCACCTTGCATTTCTTTGTGGATGTTTCGGGCCTTACTCCACAACCAGTGAAAATTGACTCGGTGTCCTTTTGCTCTGGCATCTTTGAATTTTACCCACAAACGTTCATAGAGCTCAAGATATTTCTTAGGTTGTCTCCCCTTTCTGAGTAGTTTTCGGTGTTTCGATGCAGCACTCTTCATTATGTCTTGCCTGTTTTTAACCCATCGACTAACTTGTGATTGGGATATTTTGAAATGTTCTGCAATTGCGTCTTGAGAAATACCTTCATCCACCTTAGCTATGACTTCTGCTTTGAAGACGGCTGTATAGGAGTTTCTCTTCTTGTTTGCATTACTCCTTGCTGCTTCAGACTTTGATATGTTTGCCTCTACTCTTTTCAAAAGAGAATGTAAAACGATCTCCACATCTTTCTCCAGGTTCTGTTCTTTTTTCTGCTCGAAGGAAAGCGTATGACTAGACTGATCGTTCTTGTCTAATTGAATGCTGTGCACACACTTCATATGTACTGAAAGTCCTTGCGTGTTCTTGAACCTTTTGGGGCACTCTGGACACTGGCATGTTTCTTCATCAACATCAACAAACTTTGGAATTTCAATGGCTACCTCTTCTCCACGATGTAGTTTTTTCTTGGTGAAACCAAATGATGCAAGAGTTGGCTGTCGCTTTGGCATATTTATAGTTTAGACCTACAAGTAAAAGTACAGTAATCAATAAAAAATGTAAAAAAGATCTCTTGAGCACCAAAAACGATAAACACTGTAGAAATACACAGAATTTATTTTTAACATGTTTCATCTTTACATATGACTTCTTCGAAATCTAGAATGATGAGAAAGCAAATCCATATACATAATTTCTATTATCTTTTTACAATTTTACTATAATTGCAGCAAAAAGAGAAAAATAAAGGCCACGCGTAGTAGTGCAAACAAACGCGGCGAAAAAAAAACTAAAACAGCTGTTGGTCTTAAACACACACAACAAGTGGAAAAGAAAGGAAAACATTCAAATGTTTAAAGGTTTTTGCTATTAATAAGCATAAATGAGGCTGAACCTACAAATTATGCTTAGTAATGTCGGAAAAGTTTTTGATATAATAAGCATGTTTTAAGCATGGAATCAGGCTCACATCTTAAAAAAATTAAGCATAACTGAGGCTGAGCCAAAAATACCTGATGCTTATAAAAAAAAAAAGGTGTATAGCTAAGTTCAGCATAAGTCATTATTCCCCAATTCTGTGGAACACAATGATCTTCAATAGAGATTAATTTTGTTGGTAAATATATGTATGTGTTATCGTGGTTATGTGTATTATTTATATTGGATAAATTTGAAAGTATTGAAAAATCTTCTTCGAAAACAGCTAGCTGGTAAGACAGTGGTGACCCTACTTGGAATTCACCAAATTTTGTTGATGTTGTTGGCAAATTTTTGTCAATAACATGACCAAACCCAATTCTCATATCTTTATCCTTTACTGATTTATGAAAGTTTTCCATTCGTTCTTTTAAATTAGAGGAATTTCTTTCGAGTCGTGGATCATACAGAGTTGAACTTACTCCTCTTTTGTTAATATTACGTCTAATGTTGGTTGACATTACTGGCTTAGGGTACTTTGTTTTATCGCTTGGAACCCCCTATTGCCGTGTTGTACTGGTACAAGCAATCTCCTCAGGAACTAGCTGGATACCTTTCAATGAATAGTTCGCCAATTCGAAAAGCAAAGCCATAACATGGTTGCAATAACCAGACTTTCCTGCTGGGCAACTACAATTTGCTTTCAAAACTTTACCAGAATGTCTACCAAGAGTGACACTGATGTTTCTAGTTTGATTTTTCATGCTTGCTTTACAATTTCCTTTAATAATGAAAGTGTCTGGTGTTGACTTTGTAAAGATACTGTCTGATGAAATGTACCTTTCTTCCATAAACTTTCTCCCTCTATCTCTTGATTTTATTATTGACTTGCTACCTTTACCACTTTTTACACGATGTTCTTCTATCTCCTTTACTGTAAATAACGGCATACTTTCTAACGATTTACTCCACTCTTCTTCTTTATTTTTTTCCACAACAATGTTAACATTTTCAGTGATATTATTTGTTAAAAGATCAAAGATTTTATCGCTATCAACTGCTTGTTTTCTATCCTCTGACATTTTGAAATATAATTTTATCAAGCTCTGCCTCGTTTTCATGCTTCAAGAAATAATCTCGGGAAATGTGTATTGGGTCACCAACAGGGAAGTACATAAAATAAAGAAATAAACAATTGTATTATAATTTCTCAACATGGTAATAATATGAAATGTATTCCAAAAAGATAAACAGCATGGACAGATACATTATCTTTGTTATTCTCTATATCCAACTGATGTAGTAAATCATCCACAGATAAATAATGAAATAAATTTAAACTTGTGAACAACTCATTACCTTTAACCATTACATAATCAGATCACTGTTCTTTTTGGACTTCTTGTGTGGTTATTTCTGTTTACCTCTAAAATTCTTCTGATCGTTCATACATGTTTTACTGGAATCTTCCACTGTTTCTGAACTTCTCTTATTAACGCATGGTGCTACAATATAAAAAGAAGAAGAGTCATTAGGAATTGGCCAAAGTTCCGACAGGACTACATAGGCTATTACTCTGCAACAAAATTATTAGCATTTTAAAATACAAACACATATGTACACCTTGCAAAATTAAATCATCTATGCAGAAATTATATAATTTGCACCAAACATCGAATCATCATTCCGACTGTGTGAGTCAAATGAAAATAAATGCTCTAGAAGATTATTGGTTTAAAAAGAAAATAATACCATGCTACTACTAGAGAATTGTTTATGTGATCAAAAAAGTGTGCTTGTCTTTCTCAATTTCTGCTGTCACATTTGCCACATACGATACATTCTCCAATACCCAATCTGGGTGATCCGTATTTGCTTCAGTAACGATAGTTTGGTGTTGGGAAGATGTTATACGTAATATTTAGTTAACTGCGTATACATCCAAAAGATCATCCAATTGTATGCAGACGGTGGACATTGTACTGGCCAAGTACTTACTTGTGAATCCCAAACACAAGCCCAAGCATTAAAGCTCACGGTTTTAATTCCTATTCTCTATAGGCTGTCTGCAGTATAGAAAAGCTATGAAATATACTCTTATACTTTTTAGCTTTTCATTTACTTGTGGTGCCCAACAATTAAAATGATGGAAAAGTGAAACTATAAAGCAGCATATTCTCATTATTCAATAATTCAAACTTACGTTCTTTCAATTAATAGTCCTTCCCCGAATTTAAACACCTCATTTCTATGAATTTTATTGTTTTACTGGTTTCAAAAGTTTATGACTTAGCTTGAAGAACAATTCATATTTTTGTTATACATCCAAGAATGACTATATCTATTGTTTTCTCATGTAAAAGCCTTGCCAACTACAATTCAGTAAACAAATCTTTTTTCTAATGCTATTTCCAGGTGATAAAAGATATAGGTAAAATCCATGAAATAGGCTAAAGTTGTAGGGCTTGACCATAGCAATAATAATGAAAGCAAAAATAAGTTTCAGTTCCTTTAATCAAGAAAAACACATTTTTGAAATAATAAGCATTTATTTGACAGTTATTTATTCATACAATATAATTCCAACATATAATTTGAATGATATTTGATTTCGATTTCAACAACCAGCAATAACAGTAACAGAAGCCAATTGGGTCACCAACAGGGAAGTACATAAAATAAAGAAATAAACAATTGTATTATAATTTCTCAACATGGTAATAATATGAAATGTATTCCAAAAAGATAAACAGCATGGACAGATACATTATCTTTGTTATTCTCTATATCCAACTGATGTAGTAAATCATCCACAGATAAATAATGAAATAAATTTAAACTTGTGAACAACTCATTACCTTTAACCATTACATAATCAGATCACTGTTCTTTTTGAACTTCTTGTGTGGTTATTTCTGTTTACCTCTTAAATTCTTCTGATCGTTCATACATGTTTTACTGGAATCTTCCACTGTTTCTGAACTTCTCTTATTAACGCATGGTGCTACAATATAAAAAGAAGAAGAGTCATTTGGAATTGGCCAAAGTTCCGACAGGACTACATAGGCTATTACTCTGCAACAAAATTATTAGCATTGTAAAATACAAACACATATGTACACCTTGCAAAATTAAATCATCTATGCAGAAATTATATAATTTGCACCAAACATCGAATCATCATTCCGACTGTGTGAGTCAAATGAAAATAAATGCTCTAGAAGATTATTGGTTTAAAAAGAAAATAATACCATGCTACTACTAGAGAATTGTTTATGTGATCAAAAAAGTGTGCTTGTCTTTCTCAATTTCTGCTGTCACATTTGCCACATACGATACATTCTCCAATACCCAATCTGGGTGATCCGTATTTGCTTCAGTAACGATAATTTGGGGTTGGGAAGATGTTATACGTAATATTTAGTTAACTGCGTATACATCCAAAAGATCATCCAATTGTATGCAGACGGTGGACATTGTACTGGCCAAGTACTTACTTGTGAATCCCAAACACAAGCCCAAGCATTAAAGCTCACGGTTTTAATTCCTATTCTCTATAGGCTGTCTGCAGTATAGAAAAGCTATGAAATATACTCTTATACTTTTTAGCTTTTCATTTACTTGTGGTGCCCAACAATTAAAATGATGGAAAAGTGAAACTATAAAGCAGCATATTCTCATTATTCAATAATTCAAACTTACGTTCTTTCAATTAATAGTCCTTCCCCGAATTTAAACACCTCATTTCTTTGAATTTTATTGTTTTACTGGTTTCAAAAGTTTATGACTTAGCTGAAGAACAATTCATATTTTTGTTATACATCCAAGAATGACTATATCTATTGTTTTCTCATGTAAAAGCCTTGCCAACTACAATTCAGTAAACAAATCCTTTTTCTAATGCTATTTCCAGGTGATAAAAGGTATAGGTAAAATCCATGAAATAGGCTAAAGTTGTAGGGCTTGACCATAGCAATAATAATGAAAGCAAAAATAAGTTTCAGTTCCTTTAATCAAGAAAAACACATTTTTGAAATAATAAGCATTTATTTGACAGTTATTTATTCATACAATATAATTCCAACATATAATTTGAATGATATTTGATTTCGATTTCAACAACCAGCAATAACAGTAACAGAAGCCAATTGGGTCACCAACAGGGAAGTACATAAAATAAAGAAATAAACAATTGTATTATAATTTCTCAACATGGTAATAATATGAAATGTATTCCAAAAAGATAAACAGCATGGACAGATACATTATCTTTGTTATTCTCTATATCCAACTGATGTAGTAAATCATCCACAGATAAATAATGAAATAAATTTAAACTTGTGAACAACTCATTACCTTTAACCATTACATAATCAGATCACTGTTCTTTTTGGACTTCTTGTGTGGTTATTTCTGTTTACCTCTGAAATTCTTCTGATCGTTCATACATGTTTTACTGGAATCTTCCACTGTTTCTGAACTTCTCTTATTAACGCATGGTGCTACAATATAAAAAGAAGAAGAGTCATTTGGAATTGGCCAAAGTTCCGACAGGACTACATAGGCTATTACTCTGCAACAAAATTATTAGCATTGTAAAATACAAACACATATGTACACCTTGCGAAATTAAATCATCTATGCAGAAATTATATAATTTGCACCAAACATCGAATCATCATTCCGACTGTGTGAGTCAAATGAAAATAAATGCTCTAGAAGATTATTGGTTTAAAAAGAAAATAATACCATGCTACTACTAGAGAATTGTTTATGTGATCAAAAAAGTGTGCTTGTCTTTCTCAATTTCTGCTGTCACATTTGCCACATACGATACATTCTCCAATACCCAATCTGGGTGATCCGTATTTGCTTCAGTAACGATAGTTTGGTGTTGGGAAGATGTTATACGTAATATTTAGTTAACTGCGTATACATCCAAAAGATCATCCAATTGTATGCAGACGGTGGACATTGTACTGGCCAAGTACTTACTTGTGAATCCCAAACACAAGCCCAAGCATTAAAGCTCACGGTTTTAATTCCTATTCTCTATAGGCTGTCTGCAGTATAGAAAAGCTATGAAATATACTCTTATACTTTTTAGCTTTTCATTTACTTGTGGTGCCCAACAATTAAAATGATGGAAAAGTGAAACTATAAAGCAGCATATTCTCATTATTCAATAATTCAAACTTACGTTCTTTCAATTAATAGTCCTTCCCCGAATTTAAAAACCTCATTTCTATGAATTTTATTGTTTTACTGGTTTCAAAAGTTTATGACTTAGCTTGAAGAACAATTCATATTTTTGTTATACATCCAAGAATGACTATATCTATTGTTTTCTCATGTAAAAGCCTTGCCAACTACAATTCAGTAAACAAATCTTTTTTCTAATGCTATTTCCAGGTGATAAAAGATATAGGTAAAATCTATGAAATAGGCTAAAGTTGTAGGGCTGGACCATAGCAATAATAATGAAAGCAAAAATAAGTTTCAGTTCTTTTAATCAAGAAAAACACATTTTTGAAATAATAAGCATTTATTTGATAAAAACAAAAACACATATTAGGATATTCAGTCACATGACAAAATCCCTGTCCAGTTAGCTCTGCCTGAGAGATGCGTAGTCACATTTTCTCAAAAGTATTTTTAAAGTGCCTAACTTGAATAATGGCTGACCCCAATTATGGTAGTACAAAAAATCGTCTTTCCAATTATTTAAGTATTGTTCAACAAACTCTGGCAATTACTAGAATAATTGCATTTTAATATTTTTTTAAACCCCCTTCTTTGCTAGAGCTTCCTTGTCAGTCTTCTGCTCATGAGCTCAACACACTGCTTTAACGTTGAAGATGATTAAATTATTTAAGCATTGTCTCTGGTAAGTGTTTTTCTATATTTCTTCATTTTGAAATTGGTTTATAATTGGTATACCCTTTTTTTCCTTTACAAATCGTTCTTGAAAAAGCTGGAAAATTAAAAGAGAGTAGGGGAGGTCATTATCACATCTCAAAAGTTCGCTCTATATATGATATGAATTTCCCTACAGTACAGTCTGAAAGAAACTTTACATGTGTCTGATTTTTTAAAGAATTTTCCTATTTTGGGAAACTAAGTTTGGAGTTGTAATATTTAGTTAATTTTCGGACTTTCATGTTCATGAAATGATATAAAGCTTCAGGATGTCATGATGTAAAAGATAAAACATCCTAGCTATACAAATCCAACAACTTATTCTGAAATTCATTCAATTTCCGCTGAACAACTTCATTTTGACATTTCAAATCATTCTCATTTTTACTACATTTGTTTGCTTATTTTAACCTTAACATTGACTTAAAATCACCATGTTTGATGGATCAATCAGTTGAACAATTAAACGATCATTCTCTTCTTTCGGATCCATCAATCCTTCCGTGGATTTTGTATGTTTTCTTTCATCAGACTTCATACGTTCCATTTCTGCTTTCAAGGAAGCAATCTCTTCATCTTTGCTTTCACTGATTTTACTGATCAATAGCACTCAAAAAAGTTTCTCCATTTTGACCTTAATTATTATCATCTTTACTATGTATTTAATCTTTTCAGGGAATTTAATCGGAAGCCAACTTTTTCAAATTGCATCTTTTCTTTTGTAGCATTTAGGAAGTTAAATAATACTTCATCAAAATTCAACAAGAGCCTAGTGCCTTGAAGGTCAGCGCATGCGTGCATTTTAGCTTCATTTATTAGATATCATGTTATATATATACTAGCCGTCAAGGCGGTGTCCAAAAGACGTCAGTTATTTCCCATATTTCCCCTTGATTATCGAGGTTAGACGTCACGTAAGAAATCGCCTGTGTAGAACTTTGTGTGGACTTACTTTGCACACCACCGCTCTCTCTCAACCCGTTCTACCATTTTCCATCAAACTCTTCTGACAAACCAACACAAAAACAGTGGAATAACTTTGTTCGATGTTCAAATGAATTTTATATGAACAATTCTCGAAAATTTTGACGTGATTAGTCACAGAACACAGCCTGTGCTATAAACCGTTCTGTAGCTTTCATGGTGTGGTTTTGTTGGGCAAGGACTTGTTGCTGCGAAACAGAAAGACTCCTTAGCTGTATGCTGTATGCATTCATGTTAAGCCGTATTTGATCCCTGTTTTCAGTATTCTCAGTCAAACGCTTCATACCGTACTCGTACAATCTAGCTCTATACATCCATAATAAATCATAATCTCTTTTCTTACGTTGGCTCTCTGCAAAGTCCTGGTTTCCTTCATCTTCCTTTTCGGCCATCTCCATTTCCTCCGCTTCTATGTGTAACATGTCTCTCTCTTCCAGCAACTCCCTCGTCCGAGCTTTCTCCACTGCTAATCGCTTGCCCTCTTCTTCCGCTACCTTTAATAACTCCTCCATCGTCGGCTCTTCTTTCGATCTCTGACGGTCTAACAAGGTATCCGTCTCCTCTTGCTTTCGCTTTCTCGAACATCTGCTTAACGTAGCATACGTTGCATACCCTCTCTCCACTACATCCACCGACTCGTCCTTCTTCGCATTGAGCACTTGTGGCTGCTCGTTCTTCGAGGTCAACTCCTTCTTCTTCGGCTTCTCTACGTTCAACATACGCTTTAACGTTGGCGAGATGCTCCTCGTCTTTAATGGTGATAAACTTGACACTGTACCCGCACTGGTTACATTTACTCTTTGATCCACACTTGACAATGTCTTTACACCCTTCGCATCCTCTAACACTGTTACTGAGCTCTTTAGCTGCCCATCGCATTCACGTTCGTCGGTCGAGAAATCTCTTTCCATCTCTATCGCTACGCATCGCGATAATGGAGTGAGCATGCCATGTTCGGTCATCTCCTCCACCGCAGCTTGAGTGGAACTTGGTGTATCGACTGAGTCCAAGATTTTCAACGACTTTACAAACGGATTCTCCATACTCTTCTTTTCGACAACACATCTCTTCTCCATACTCTCTTTGGTCGTGGAATCTACCATGATTGGTAATGAAGTGGACGCATACGTGGTACACATCTCCTTCTCTCTGAACCCATTCTCCATAACTTTCACTGCTTCTATCTCTATCTCCTCCTCCTTTTCCTCCTCTATTAAAGTACTTGTGCAATCCCCCTCTCTTTTCTTCTCTTCCTCTCTTGTTATAAAACGCATATCCATCTCCATAAGTTTTAAATCCTTTTCTATTATAATACTCATTCGACTTACTCCACTGCTTTGGCATCTTGAAATGATGTTATTCCTCTTTTAAACACATCCTTATACCCCTACCTAACCTCTAATCACTCCACAAACCAAACAGGAACGACAGTGATTGTTACCTTTTCATAAAATCGTACGTAGATCTATGAACAGTAAGACAGGAAAGACAACACGGAACCTGGACAAAGTCCAGGCTCCGCCTGCATAGGACTGGGCTATTACAGCCTAATTTGCTGTTTTCCTCTCTCTTTCTCTGACTGGATATAAATAATACGGGAGGTATTGTATTAAAAAAACTCCGATAATATAAAGGACTTTGTGTGCCGTCATTAAACCCCCATTATTGTGCTGTGGTGAGAGAGCGGGGCCTGCTGATCATTCAGGCTGCATTCAAAATCACGCTTTTGGTGCCTCAATTAAATCAAATTTTCAAAATATAGTTGTGTTTGTGCAGGTAGGCACCTACCCCCTCGTGGGGCCCCAGAGATCAGAGACAGAAGACAGAAGTTTAGTAGGCAAAAAATACTTCACTTACCTACTCTATACTTGAGCCTGGCTAGACAAACATTATATACGAGATGAAGATGATGATTCCGTCAAAAATAGCAAAATATTTTCTTTCTAATTTTGAAGCATGCGTATTTTTTACTGCAAAATAAAAAAAGCATCTTCGCACACTGGCTTCACAGAGGAGTGAAAGAGGGCTACCACTTTTCTGTTTTCCGCTTTAGTTTGTGCAAGGTTGTCACCCATGGTGATCAGAAGATGGTCTCGATTAACCATTACGAAATCCCATAGAGATTTCGAATGAAATAAAATTTCGATCTTTTTTTGTTTGTTTGTATATTCTATACATAATTTCGTTCTTTTCTTTGTTTTTATATATTCAACTTTTCTGTGGATTATTTATAGTTATCGAACTTATTATAAAAAGAAATATTGCAATTCTGTTAGTGTGTTTTATTCACTGAATTCCTTTTGCTCACATATAATTCTGATGGCAATTTCTCCTCATCTAAGTTAATGGTACAAACCTTATAAATTTTGTCTGGGCTAGTGAGGTTAGAGTTAAGTTTTGTCTCGTTCTTTCAAATATTTTTATAAGACTTTTCACCGTAAATTTGCAGTGAGGAGATTGTCAGTAACGGTCATTTTCCATTTGACTTTAGCGCACGGTCTCTCCCTACGATTTATTAGCTACAAGATATGCGCAAAGTCCGCCAAAGCGACCTTAAACATACTCTCGGACGAATATTTGCAGTCTCTCAATTCTACTGTATAGTTTCAATGGATGTGTTTTGTTTTTTCGATTTCCGTGTTCACACCTTCCGGCAATTGGTGTAAACTCGAAAAAATAATCATTTAAACATGTTTGACTTTCATCATTTACAAATGAAGGGCTTTTCTATTGAAATTCTTTTATTTCTTTTGTTGTTATCACTTAGAACAGTCACGCGATGCATTTTTGAACTTTCTAGCTTTGTTGTTTATTCGGCACCCAAGGGTAACTGACCGACCGGTTCCTTAATAGGATTTCCCAGTCCTTTAAGAAAGAGTTTTTTCTCAGTAACTTATCCCAACATGATCTATGGCGTGTATTTATCTAGCAATTTGAGAGCTTTTCGGTGAAGATTCTTATAAAAATGGCTGAAAGAATGAGGCATCACGTGACCTAATGCTCACTGACCGAAACGAATTTAACAAGGTTTTCACCATGAAGTTTTGATGGTCTCAAATTGACAGATTAACTGCATGTATGCAGTATTTCTGAAGGTAATAATTAAATGAATTATCCATTATAAAGTTGAACGATGCAAAGAAATGTATAAGCAGAGGTGGCCTCTTCTCTACTTTGCGCTTGTGTCACCAGTTGTATGTGTGGCATTGTGGGAAGATGATCTGGAAAACCAAACTGTCAATGCTTTGGAGAAAGTCACAAAATTTTATGAAAATCATTTCCTGGAAATTAATTTGGATTCATTGTTTGGTTTGCGTGCAGCTGAAGGTAACTGTATTTTTTAATGTTTTTCAGTTAATGAGATTGCAATATTTATAGCGATATTCTGTTTTCCACATATTTTTAAGAAGTATAAAATTTTGACTACAGTAGAACTGGGACACCCAAAGTGGACAAAAAAAAACATTCCGACTTATAGGAGGTCCTACTACAGCGAATCCCGGATGAGCGGGAGTTAAGTAAATTATACCCCACTTATCGGGGTTTAGGAAAAAAGCGACAATACGTACGTAGAATCTCTTTATTCAATTGCTAAAAAATCTGGTTACATATAAATACATGTTTTATTGCATTGACACAAAAAATCGCCTATGTATTTCTACTTTAAATTTACAACCAAGTCTGCTATTCGAAACATTTGTATTGCCACTATGTTACAATCAACACTATATGTCACAATCAACATAGTTGAGTTTGCGACATATAGTGTTGATTTGCGGCATATAGTGTTGATTTGTGACATATAGTGTTGATTGTGACATATAGTGTTGATTTGCGACATATAGTGTTGATTTGCGACATATAGTGTTGATTTGTGACATATAGTGTTGATTTGCGACATATAGTGTTGATTTGCGACATATAGTGTTGATTGTGACATATAGTGTTGATTGTGACAGGTAGTGAAAGTACAACATTCATAACGAGACCTCCGATTTGGTTTTTGAAAAAAAAATTGAATTACTACATTCATGCTATACTTTAGGGGACATAAAAAACCCCACTTACCAGTTGTCCTAATTTCATGTACAACGAGGGAGAAAGAATTAGTAGCATTCAGGAGTGTTAACTTAAAATCAAAACAAAAAACGTTCGTGGAATTTCAAAAACGTATCTGCAATAAGAAAACGATTAATGGTGTGGCGATATAAGGACGTTATAAAATCTATCATTATCTGTTGCAATTTATTTCTGATGCCTAATCTTATTAAAAAAATTAGAAATACAACAAAAATGGATAAAACAACAACAACAACAGACAAATCTCTTATAATACAATAATACTTCCCTTCAGTGTTCGTTATTCTCTAGATTCTACAATGTTATATTTTTATGTTTTAACAATCTGCATTCTAGTATTATTGTATGAATCCTAGTGGGTAAAATCTTCTAAAGATCTCTGTGGAGAAGTGTTTTCAATAGGAATGACAAGCGAGATTGCCTGCTGTTTTAATTAAAAAACACTTCTCCAAAGAGACCTTTTAAAGATTTTGCCCACTGGGATATACTATATAATTTCTTTCATTGATATGGTCATTATTAGAATGGAAATTGTTGACTAAAAATAAATACAAATTATTTTTTATTTATATTCTATATTTTAACGGACGATGTAACTGCAGATCTCTGTCAAAGGGAAGGAGGGAAAGACCAATATAAAGGACAGAGGCCATATAAATTTCAGTATACCGTTCTTTGTATAACTCTGTTGCTTTTTCTTCAGGTGTTTTACATTATATCTTGGTGAATCGTCACGTAAACCATCATGATAAGCAAGTTGTAGTTACGAGAATGTATGCTTCCCTTAAAGACATATCGAGCAAAACGTTAAATCATTTCCGACACGACGGAGGAGGGTATTATCACGCTTTCAAGTCTCTCGTTATGAAGGAATGGTATTACCAGGCTAACAAAAGACAAGTAGTATCTAATCTGATACATTCTGATGCAAAAGAGGATTTAGATGAAGCCAAGAGTGACCATTGTATGACTAGTGTTATGGGGACCCAAGTGACTGGGAGTAAACTGAAATGTTCCGTTTCGTATGACTGTTGGTGGTGGATGTCACAAATCGGTGCAACCGGTTATTATCTCACTCATCAAGCATTGTTTTTTATTTTGGCTGATGTAACAGGTCACTAAAAAACTATTTTGATTTATTCTATTGATTTCTACTCTCCTGCAATGTGTTTTGTTACGTAAAGTGGCATCGCACTGAGACTATTCGCAGCGACCTAGTACGGGTACTACTGAATAACGAACTGGTTATGTGTTCATATAGGATGTACACATACCCTGGAACAGAAGTTTCAATATGACAAGGAAATCACTTATACACGGCTAGGGACTAATATCTTTGCCCAAATGAGGGAACTTTCATCAAATGGATTTAAAGATGCCGAAGACAAAGATCTCTTTCTTGAACAAGGTTAGTTTGTAAAATCACGATTTGTTTGTTGAAATCGAAATGGTGTTCCCTTATAATTTATTTGATGTTTTTCAGCACTGATATGCAAATGGTTGGGAGTTAGTTCTTGTCTACAAAATCAATGGATACGTTTAGTATTGTCATGGCAACATACATCAGGTTGTATAAAAGACGATGAGAATGAGATGACACAGTACGTAGAACACCTGTTAACCATCTTCAGTCAAGATTCTTCGAGCTTGAGAGTGTGTTTATCTGCCAATTGGAGATCATCCAACTTTTCGTTGAAAAGTCTTATAAAAAGCGTTTGAAAGAACGAGACATCACTTGACCTTCTGCTCATTAAGTCAAACAAGATTAACAAGGTTTGCGTAATGGTGTGTTGATGGTTTCAAATTGGCAGATAAACTAGATTCTTATATTACTTGCGTTGATAGATAATTTTGTTTGCAAATTCTCCTTGCAAAATTATTCGGAAACCAAAAATGAAAGAAATATAAGATGTTAAACACGTTTTCTTCTGAACTACCTCATATGCACTTAAACGGAGCAGTTTGCAATCACTACGATTGTTCTGCTTTTAAAGCGCATCGGGTAGTATTCCGATATTCAGGGGAATCAAGGTATAACGAACCTCGTTATGACGAAATTGCCTTTTTCCTCCCGTAACAAAAACAATCTTGTTGAGTGGTTTCTATTAGAGCGATCTGATTTCGACTTTCCTTCATTATATCGATTATATGAAAAAAAATTGTTATAGTGTTGGTGGCATGCGTCGGTTAAATGTGGAAAAAGTGTTATCAAGTAAATTTGGATTTTCCTTTTATGTTTATTTATTTATTTGTTTTGTTTATTTATTTGTTTATTTATTTATTTATTTATTTATTTATTTATTTATTTATTTATTTATTTATTTATTTATTTATTTATTTGTTTTGTTTAGATGGTTGTTCAGCTCATGCTACCGGTTTATTTATTGCATACCTGGCAACCGCTTTTCACTGGTTAGTCACGAAACACACAGACAATTCGTCATTATATTCTCGTTTTTCAAGGAATTTATTTCGACAACAGAATGTACAGTGTGTTTTTTATTTATTGCCAATGATAATGATGTGTCTAATTTTACTGAAAATATGTACTCGACGCCGTTTTAAATATCGTTTAGTTTCTTATTAACGACGTCAGATGGAATAGTACCTTCTTCTTTCTTTTTTTGGTTTCTCTTGAGTTTTGAAGGGATATTTTGAAGTCGTACATCTTTAGGTGATTCTTTTTGGAAACTTGAAAACCTGAGTGAAGGCTATGATTATTGATATATCCGCAGAAAAACGTAATGGTTGTAGTGTTAATCTACTTTTACTGTTGTCGATATTGATATTACCCAGTGGGCAAAATCTTAAAAAGACTCTGTGGAGGACTTTTTTTAATAAAACAGCAGGCGATATTGCCTGCCATTCCTATAGAAAACACTCCTCCTCATAGACCTCATTTGTTATTCAATCATAGCTATCATACTGACCACGTTTTCGACTTCTTTCTAAAAATAGAGGACATGGAGTGATATTTTGACACTCCTGATGTCTAAAGAATTTTTAATGTTATAATATATTTTGCAGATGGATATTATATTTTCATAGGTTTTTAAATTTTTGAAATATCTATTGCATCATTGACTTTCAAAGAGGCTAAATTGTGATGTAAGAAAGTAACGGAAGCCGGAGTTTTGAGACCTCGGGCTTCCATCATATTGGTTAGTTCTTCCGCCCACCGAGTGACTGACAGCCAGAGATATGTATATAGAATTGCTCTAACTTGCGCAAAGGCCAGTGTGCAGTGAATCGATGGCTGCAGATGGGCTGAAAATCGGAGTGAAGTATGGAAATGTGACATTGAGACTCGAACACGGGACTCAGCGTTCGCACTCGAAGGTACTATCCACTCCACCATCACTGCGCCATCACTGCGCCAAGTTTTCATTGAACTGCTATGTATCCATAATGGCACTGATAAACTTGATTCGAACTCCTTGTAAAATACAGAATTTATCAATTACAGATCTCTTAACTCTATTAGGCCCGGGCTTTTGGGTTGATCCTCGACCTGGGCCCCGCCCCCTATAAAATATATTCTTCTCATGCTAGGGCAATGAAACTTGGTAGGAATGTAGCTCGACCTTTTCTGCATTTATTCCAGTAATAATTGTTACCATGGTTATCATTGAATTTTGCTGACGTCAGCACATTTCTAACTGGGTAAGAAAATTTTCAAGAATTTTTCATGATTTATGATATGCCTTACATTTTACAGATAATTCTGTTTTGAACTTAGTTTTCTTATTTCTTTTGTTTGTAAGTAACATATTCAGACATTTTGGGCAAAAGCAATTCGAAATATTCTGACGTCAGTTCTTTATTAACAATGGAATTTCTATCAAATTTGAACGATTTTCACATCAACAGAGGAACGAAATAATACCTACGTAAGCATAAAAAAACATTTGAAAATAAAATAAGAGTCGTTTCACAAAAGTTTTCATATCATATACGGCCCAAAAAAAATGTTTGAAATATTGGAAAAATTAGAGATATTTCGGAAAGTTGTGACGTCGCACGTTCTACACTTTGAAAGAGCAAAAAGGGAGACATTTATTTTACCTGCTGATGAGAAAACGTGTTATCAAAGTTCCATTGGTTTAATAAAAACCGCGCTGGCCTTTCGGAGTAGACAAACTCGAAAACTTGATCTTTTCACGTACAAATGGGGGCTTTAAATGCTCTAGGACCTCCTACGCAGGACCCTCATTGATAACAGTTCTATCAGAACTGAAGAGGCTATCCTGGGTAAACATTAATAATAATAATAATAATAATAGATAGTCAACAAGCAACAAACGAGCCTGTAAAAGAGAGCCACGTGAGCAACATGAAGACTCAGCCAAAATTTTGTGTTATACAAAAGGTTAATTAACGTGAAACAAACGCATGAAAACGCTCGAATTCGGTAAAAACATAAACACCACCTGAGCACCATCCTACACTGGTCCTCTCATAAGTAAAGATATAGGTGGTATGGGTAGTTTTGCAAGTTTAAAGAAGTTTTAATTTTTTTAGTGTAAAGCGCGATATTGGTTTTAACGAGGCGTTCCTTGTCAAAACTTATTCGAGATTCAGATTCGAGTTTCAAGGACGTGATAACCAATGTATTTGGCTGCTTCAAATCACGTGCTTACATCGCCAAACATGTATATGGGAACTGGAATACACTGTGAAGAGGAACAAACGTTTTTGTCCGTTTTTTACCTCAATAAGATCAAGATTATCGGTGATATGTTTACACCACGAGAAATCATAAGATGAGAGAACCTGTCATCACAATGGCTGATCGCAGATTTTTAATTTTTTCAAGGGTGGTATCAAACTTTTTGCCCAACGAAAAATTTCGTTCTTTCTTTAAATTTCATATGATTTATGTGTGTGTATGTGGAAACTACAACAGCAGAAAGATAATACTCATGATATTCGACTCTGAGTTTCACACATACGCGATCATCAGGAATATATTGTTTAACCTAAAAGATGCAAAAATACAAAATTTATCTGAACAGTTTAATACAAAAGATACTTTTTTGAATAAAGGTAACAAAAGAGCCATGTGTATGTAATAAGTATATAAAAAACATTTATTTATTTTAAAAATATGCATAAGCTTTTCGGATAATATTCATCATCAGTGCAGTAGAAAAGGTAAAAACTAATTTAAATTTGTTATATACAGAGTTGGTTGCTAAGATGATAAAAATATATGTACAATGGAAATGTGTTAAGAATGTTTAAAAACAATTAATTTACGTCACACCAAATCTAAAAAGACATAATTTGTTAAAGTCAATTTGGCCATTAAGACCAGGTCTCTTTTGAGCGATAAAGAGTGCTTCTAAGTTTTTACGAGTTTTATTATTCCGTCACAAAGGATTTTCCACGTGCCATTGATCTTAACGAGATAAAAATTGACCATTGACTACAGCAAATTTTGGTGTGATTGAACTATGTCAACATTTTTCAACAAATCCAATGTTAGCATCTTTTCTCTGTATTTTTGATGATTCAAATGGTCTTTGAAATTGCAAATCACGTTTTGGGTTTTGATCTATTCTCATTGCTGATGAGTTTCAAAATGAAGAGTAACTCAGTACTTTTACTGTTGTAGCTTGAAATTTGAATAACTGCGGGAGATACACCTATTGAGAAATACTTTCCCCCGATACCCTCCTCCACTGCCCACTTTTAACAAACCTTTCACCTCTGAACCGCTACCAGGCCTTTTTATCATAGATTGATAGTATTACTGATGCAACAAGTTAACTTGGTAAATCATAATGGCAAATACTCAATTGGTGGTATTTTTGTGTATAACATAGTAGAAAAAACAACCCGAAAGGAAAGATTGCTCACGAAAGACAGTGTTTATCTGCCAATTTGATACCATCAAACATTTCTGTAAAAAGTCATTTGGAAGCTTTTGAAAGAGGGAGGCATCATGTAATCTAATGCTCACTGAGACAATCAAATTCAACTGACATTGTGTCAAAGGTTTACACTATGGACTCAAATTGGAAAATGAATTGTTTCTTAAAATTAAAGTCATACTAATTGAGCATGGTTACTTAATAAAAAACCAAGGTTGGAGAAGGGATTGGGAATACTTACAATTTTGGTTTGGCTTATATCTCTGGAACTGATTACTGGATGGCATTATCCCAGGTAATAATCGTTGGTGCTCACCACAGCACGTGTCTCGTTTGTATGTTTTAATGGTATGTTTTTTTTTACCAACAGTTTCTCCTTCCGGTGTAACTTTAAGAGTGGACGTGAATGTTTTCTCAGTAAAAGTTTCCATGTTTTGATTTTCGATTCTCGATGTATAGTTTCTTTTCTATTAATAAGAATCTTTCTCTTTAAACAAACATCAGCATACGTTTTCAGCTAACATTATGATGAGAAATTGTAGATATAAACGTGAATTTTTCGTAATTTGAAACTGGAATGAACTTTCGCTTTTCAACAATTATCTAAATAAATAAATTTCTCTTACTTTCAGTTTTAAAGGCCTGTTTTCACGATAATAAAATAAATAAAACGCCTTTATAGGCACAAGGATTTCTGCACTATCCAACGACTGATCAGTTATCGTTTTAGAAAAATGTCTGCGGATTATATAAGGCGTTATCAGAAGAGAGCTACAAGAGCTGCTAAAGCCACTGCATTGTTTTTTTTTGAAGATCGATCTTATCAAATCTTGAGCAAAACCAACAAAATAGTTTCTGTTGTCGCAGATTCTGAAGATGATATCCATGAAAATTTAGTTCACATACCTAATATTGATTCAGAATCTCATGAAAATGAGGAAGTGAATTAAAATACTATGCCTGCTGACCTTGCGTCATGGGCCACAAGTAACAATTGTGATAGAAATTGCATCAATAAATTGTTGAGTATTTTGAGAACTCGTGGATTTGTTGTAAAAATATTTTGTGAAATTATTTATCAGTCTTTTTTCTTTACTTGTAAGTAAAGTTTCCTTTTTGACATAAAGATGTCTTGTAAATCACTAATCAAAGGATTTCTTTCAACTTGTTCTCATGATCATGTGTTTGGACCTCTGGACGACGTACTGCGGTGGCCAACATGGGACGTCACCAAGGGACGTCACCCGGTATTACATTGTGTACTCAACAGAGGCGTCCTCTAGAGGCGTCCTCTGGAAATTGTACTATAATTAGAGTTACCCAATGGGCCCCCATGGTTAAGGGTCCGCGGCTGGAAATTTAATGTAGGAGTACCGAAAGTATTAGAAAAAAGTTTCAATTTTCAACCTCCCTAAACGCTCTTTTCGAACACCTCTTTAATTACAAAAAGTCCCTAATATTAAAGAACCAAAATAGGGGGTTAATCCAGCACCCTTAAAATGCTCATTTTCATTACCTTAAGGGAGAAATATTAATTGGAACCGCAAGGATGTGCAAAAACGAACTTTCTGTGGTAAAAGAGTAAAGTGACACCCGAAACCCCTTCACTGTATCACGTAATTGACGCGGATGAATAATTAATGTGGCAGAAAATTAACGGGGAAGAGGGGCAATTCGCGTTAATTTCCTGACTCGTTAATATCCGGTAATAACGTAATATGAAACTAGCGCAAATTGTCATACTCGGTACACAAGCAAGGCCGTCTATTAAAGCCACCCCAGCTATGCTCAGCTGATAAATATTTTCTCTTGTTGACTATCAAAGAAAACATTAGTTTGAAAATCGGCAATACGATAAATTAGGATGATAATTGAAAACAACGGGATTAATTTAACAGTGTAAAGCTTTGCATAAAGCGTGTTTTCCATTACAAGTAAATTAATTCAGCTCAATTTTGAGTTCATTATATCTTTACTTCCAAATACCTGGAGGCTGTCTTTTTATTTCCTTTCCATCGTTTTTTTCCTTATTCTTATTTCCACGTTTATCATCAGTAGGACCGTTCGGTATACCATCATCAGGGTCTAAGTCAACATCGGCAATCCACGCTGCATCAACAGCATTAGAATTTGTTCTGTAACAAAGACTTTGATTGACGTTAAGTAGCAGCATGCCAATCATTAACACTAAACAAAAGAACAGTAATTAAGTCGATTTACACTGTGTTTCAGTGATTTTATTACGGAAATGGCAAATACTGTTGGTCTCATTTGTGAGAATACAAAATATGTGTGTAGGGAGTATTTTATTTACCACTCCTAAACCAGTTAACTCTCTCTGGTGGGAAGAGTTATGGAAGCATATGTAAGATCGAGGCGTAACCTGGTTCCGTCTAAATGATGGAAGACAGTTTTACACAAAAACATAAACCCGAAATTGGTCGATACACAAGTTCATAAATTCCAATATTTTGTATTAATATTTCTCTCCACATAAAGGAAAATTTTCAATTACAACATTTAGTTTCCATTGTCGCTGTGTTTTCTTCAAGTACAAAAAATGAATTATGAAGGTCAAGATTTATATAGCATTAATTCACGCTCTAGTATCTTGCTTTTTTCTTACTTAACTTTGAAAGAAAGAACTTTAGGAAAATTTTCTAAGGAAGTTCGCCAATGGATATTTATTTTTTACGTAATAGTATAGCTCCATCTTACGGGTTTTAATAACTTCGTGGAGTGTTGTGTGTTTTGGCATTTCCACAATTCATAGCAGAATAAAGATTTTAAAGATAAAAACGTCTCAGACGGTATTGTTTTTGTTAGCTTTAGTTAATAGGGAAATTTGAAGGTATTTTCTTATATTCAGAAGTTTTATCGTGGTCAGGTAGGAGTATACATTGGTTAGGTAGGAGTATACGCTGTATTGTCTCTTTTCTAAATCTCTGAACATTGGAATTTTTAGTTTAACTGTACAACTTTAGAAATGTCTAAATGGGCCAAATAGCACTAAAAAATAGGGATAATAGCATTCTTTGAATGATCGATCCAAAATATTTATACAACAATTTTGTGTTAAATATTAAATACAATTTTGTATTAAATTATATAATAATATAATTCCAACATGGAGAAACACAACAATTTTTGTATATGCACACACTTATCATGGCAGTATTGCGTGTAAAAACAATTTACGGAGAAAAACTGTAAAATCTTTTACACGTTACACTAGTAAAAATATCAATTAAAAAAAAAAATATACGCCCTATTAATACCGGGCGTTTAAGGGGCTCCTCAGTTCCCAAAGCTGGGAGGGTCTCATTCGAGCCCTGGCTGGAAACGAAATGCATGTAAATTTCTTTTCGTTTAATTACTAACTGCTTGATATGTTATAAAACGTTTTATGGAGAACGAAGTAAGTTGAAGAATCTCCACTTGTGAAAGAAGGTTGAACACTCAACGTTGAACGACAACATCAGTGGCTTTGACTTTGACTTAATGTAAATGTGGTAAAGTGTTCAATAAATAAATTTTATCATCAAACACGAAATTTCTCATACATTCACAGATTTACAACCTCTCCACCGCAAACTCTTTCACGGAAATCTTTGCTTGCCAAAATTTCTACCCTTAATGTAAATTCTTTCGCTGTGGAGGTTTTGGCTGGCATCAACCAAAATTATATTGAAGTATAGAAACTTTAAGAAGTTATGCATGAAGCAATAAGAAAGCAGAATTTTAGTAATTTGGAAGAGAAAGTGGAACTGACTGAGAAAGTGTTATCGTATTGTTCTTTGCGTAAACTCAAGTTTGGTGTAAGGTCACATTTCAATTTGTGAGACTGAATTTCAAAGGCTTACCCATCTTCACCCATCAAATGTAAAGTAAACAATGATCAATAGACATTATTACGAAAACACGCAAATGACAAAATACAATGCTTTCCAGTGCATGAACCCCATAAGGTTGGACATTTTTTTATATTTTAGACCATTATTCAATTAGAATTAAGCATCACCTAAGCATGGCTAGTGGACAGATTGCCAACTTACAAATGTTATGAGTCTAAAGAGTCCTTAGGGTTTTGGACTGTTTTAAGCCTGAAAATTAAAAATATAGCTGACGAAAGAATATCTTGCTTTTTCAAACAACTACCAATTACGTGTGGGTGTTGAAGAAACGGGCAATAAGTAACTCCAATTCTAATGAGGGTGTTACGAAAGGGCAGAACTAACTGCGACATTACACACTCACTGACTGACAAGTTTTTCTTGTGAGTTAGTATCTTTTGTGTTATCTGTAATTCTATCATTTTTGCTTAGCGAGAATCTTATTGAAACAAGACAAAAGAAAAGGAATATATACAAATTATTATATAGGACGAAGAACCATGTAAATAAATGCTTATTATTATTATTATTATTATTATTATTAGAATATTCCTAGTTGAATTTCGGATAGCCTGGCATCATTTTGAACAATTAACCGGTTGATGAATTCCATGAATTTTTTATTTGAATCAAGTTATTTCAATAGTATTTGGAAAATTTTGTGGGTTTAACAAGTTAAGCTTACTTAAAACTTCGATAAACACTAAAAACAACACGGTAATTTTTTAAGAAAATGTTAGCAATTTATTAGCAACCTGTAAGCAAATGTTAGCAATTATTAGCAACGTATAAGCAAATGTTAGCAAATTATTAAACTAAGTTGCAGGGACCGAAAATCAGAAAATCGGTTTAAGTTTTGATTTTAACAAATAGGTTTTGTGACATGTTATGATTTCTTAATATTATATAAGAAGCAATTAACGCGACATCTATAACACGCGCCGATAGTAAGTCAACTTCATCGATACATTCAAACCGCTATTGAGTCAGAAACGCAAGCGCAGAGTAGATATAGGTGAGAATATAAGTGGCGGCGCGTGTTATAACTGTCGTGTTAACAATATTTTATATATAAAAAGATCATTCATATCATGTCACTCCAGTGCCACGGTAGTTTTGGCAGTTATTAAACGTCTTTTTCGGAAAATAATTGAGTAGAATCGAATGCATTTTATAGTAACAATATCTTTTATTGTAATTCTTCTTATCCATACTATTTTCCTTGAATTAGCGCGCGGGTTTCCGTTTCCATTTTGGCCCTTGATGAAAAACATCCCCATGGCCCATGGTTATTATAGCTAAAAACAACGCAAAATGAGTATGGAGAGGAAAACTATTATAAATTCACGATATCTTTGTCAATGTTCCACACAATTGCTTGGGCAACGCCGCCGTCATCCTCATTTATGACACCTTCCTTGACCATTCTCCACCCCATATTCAGCTGACTTGTCAAGTGTTTCACTGCGTTCCTCCACTCTATTTAATTACTTTTGTCAAGTGTTCCGTGTTGAACATCGTATGTATGATATGATTTGATTTAAGTATTCTTCTGTGAACTGTACGAAATAGACATATGTCACCATACGGATTCTAATATTCAGATTGGTTGCTACTAAGTGGCCATCATTAGGTTTGCGAAAAGCAGTTCTTTTACTGTTCTGAAATCGTACAGCGGTTACCGACTGGTGTGCCTTGTGGTAGAATCCAGAGCAGGTGCTTAGGGTTCAAAATCCTGGTCGAGTCATGCCAGAACAAATGGAGGATTTATATGCTCTACTTCTAGTTAGCATGCGTTCCCCCCATTTGGGCTACGGAAGCCGCGAGTATGCTTCAACCGCACAAGCAGACAACCCTCTTAGATATCAATCCCACTCTCATGCTGAGTGCTAAGCTGAGTAGATATATTCACACTGTTGTAGCCGCTGACATGGTTCGGCCAGGATTTGAATTCTGACCTCCTGCACTGAAAGCGAGCACTCTATCACAAGGCCACCACCCTTCTTTAACGACCACAAATACCAATTGCATTGAAAAACATTTAGTGAAATATGACAGTTATTTCCTGTGCCAGGTAAAGGTTGACCATCAACGTTCCTCCAACAATAAGGCATACCACCAAAGCAAAGTGACTATCACTTGTTCCGACGAATATCAATTGATTGGGTAACGCTAGTAGTTAGCATTCGGTGAGGCGTCCGAACGGGTGACGTCTGGAGAAAGGGTAAATCAAAAAAATAGTTTGATTCGCCATTTTTAAAAAATGTTTCAGTATTCAAATCTCAGAGGCTCAAATTTTGGCAAAAAAAACTTTTTTTAACGAATCAACTATCACTGCTTGTTTCATGCTCTGGGTGTCATTCAACAACACAGTGAAGTTTATATGTGATTTGTAAATGTTGCTAATGTTGCTAATCTATACCAACATGCTAAGCGATCACTTTAGAACCTTTTTTTACATAAGTTCACACGTTCAAATTAAAGTATCCTTCAGCAACCTACATGGCACAGGTCTGCTTCAGCCGTTCAATTAGACAATCCTTTTATATATCAGTCTACAACCTGTCACAAAAAATGATATGCCTTATGAGTTTCTTCTGGATGGTTCCTATTATACATAAAAATAAAAAATGGATTTCTTTGGTCAAATCGAAAGGAAAGTCTATGCAAAATTAAAACTCATCTTGTAGAAGTCTTATACAATTTATGGAAATTTTTCTGGTTTCATAGGCAATATGCCACATTGTGAACAGGTTTGCTCTCCTCGCACAAACTCTTACGGTTATCAAAAGGATGGAAGAGATGTCAAATTTTCGCATTGTACAAATCAGCCCAAACTTTCAGTTAATATTTTGAACAGCTTAATGTGTAAATGTGCGGAAAGTTTGTTGCAATACAATATGGTAAATTAGTTGGTCTGCAGTGCTAATAAATACAAATGCTAATGAAGAGCCTGAACTCCAAAAATATTAACATAATATATAATGTAAAAAATGTTAAAAAGTAAAACTTAAAGATTTTTCCCGTGTTTTTGACCTTGTAAGTTCACTTAGCCTCATATGCAATGTCAAAACTGCTTTAAATCATTCTACTAGGAGTTCTCATAATAGTAATAAGTTCATAAAATCAGTGAAAAAACAAATAACATAAAAACGAGGGTGGATGTACTGACTAGGTCAAAACATGGTAACAGAAATTCGGGAAATATCATTCAAAAATTGTGGTAGATTCAACATAAGAAGACAGAAATATAACAGTAGTTGAAAAAAAACGTTTTCAGTGCTTTCAACACTCTTCCATTACTTTCTCTGCTTCCAGTAATTCTAGTTAGTTTTATCTCCGGAAGAGGGCAAAGTTTCATGCAATTGTAATTGCTCCATTCAGATATAGAATGAGCAATAGCAATAGCAATTTGGATGAGTGTAATAAGCAGTGATTTTAAGCAGTTACGATTAAACAAATGAGAACAGAACTTGTGCATCTCTCCTTTTTATAGCAGCCGGGAACTTTTTTTTTAACTCTTTGGGGGCAATTATTGCCGATTTTTAGAACTTTGAAGGGTGATAATAGGCTATAGTATAACCAACGTGACTGCCAGAATCCGCTATAAGTAAAATGCTACCTAAACGTGTTACCGAAAAAGATGCCAAGCTATCCGATGATAATGTCAGGCTATCCGATGAAGATACCAGGCTATCCTTATCTGGATGTTATATATGTTAATGGACAAAACAAGAAAGTACAAGAAAATAAACCAAAATCTGATAAGTTTTCTTGAATCCACCACAATTTCTTGATTCTAGAAATATTAACTAAAAAATGCTTCAACAAAAACAAGGATCCAATAGTAAAAGAAAGTCGACAAGTAATGACTTAATGAAAGTAAAACCCATATCCAACCTAAACGTCACTAAGCATCCAACTATGTTAGCAAATGTAACGATTTGGAGTCACTATGCATACATATTGTCACAGCAAAATTAGTGAGATTTGATGTCTCGTATATATTCGAAGTTTCGAAGTGCAATTAATGTAGGCAAAATTAAGCTATAAGTAATTCAAGCAAAAACAAAATGAATGAATGAAATGACCGACGCATTTATTAATGAAGAAACGTCAACGTTAACATAAATACATCACCTATGTTGAGGCGTCTTAAATGTACGGACGCTCTAAGATGAGAATATAACAAAAGAAATAGTTTTACGACCAAAAGAATGTGAAACAAAATAAACTTAGGAAGTTTCCTCCTCGTCATCGGTCTTTTTTTTCGTCTGAAATATAAATTTATAAATTTAACATCAGGTGAACGTAAAGTTGCTCTATTGCAGAAAATCCTTTAAACATTTTGAAAATATGGTAAATTTTTCTGCAATAACAATCAAACAGATGCCTACCATTATTTTCTCTTTCTTTTTGCTGCGCTCGTAGTTTATTCGAGTTCGTAATTGCACGACGGTGTATTTGTTTGTTAAGCCAGATGGTTCCAGACAAGCTTTTACCCTTTTCCATCCCAAAGATCCACTGTTTATTAACTCTGTACCATACGTTCTCAATGAATATAAATCATTGTCAGCAAACAAACATCTTCTTTTTATACCACCATCTCTTTTAAGGGGACTGATACGACGAATTTTATCATAGATCTGCCGAGGCGAAGCATCAAGCCCAGACAACGAATTCAATTTTGACTTAACTTCTGTTAATGTTACTTCGTTGTCCAGTTGAAAGTTATCTTTGATTTTTTCAATTTCATCACCTGACCATACTTTCCGTTTTTTGCTCGTTTCTCCTTGAAAAAGATCAGTTACCGTAGATGCACCAATAAGTGAAGCTTTCTCCATATTACGCAGGTAATAATGTTCATCAGCAGTACGTACGCTATGAGCCATCAAGTTTGCAGCTTCTTCAACGAATAGACTTTTTCCTTCCCGTAGACCAGTACTAGCTGACTTTCTAACTATATTTGCAGACAAGTTTTTTGGAATATCTTTGTTGTCATAATTACCAGCTTTCACCCAAGACAAATGAAGACGTTTGCTGATGTCCCCGGATGACACTTTCTTACCAGACCAACTCAAAAAGACTGCATCGCATTTTGGGTTGGTTTTTTCACGCGCGACATCGACATAGGTTGTCAGGTATCGATATGTTTCTGGGGACAGAACAACTTTCGCTGGACCATACGTCTCTACTGTCTTATGATCCCAGACATCAATAATCCTTGTGCCTTTTTTTTGGATTTTAGCTTTTTTGAACTCTCGGATTGTCATGTTAGCGGTCACTCCCGATCTTTGCGCTGTTGTAAAGTGAATAACACAATACAAGTGGTCTCTAATGCTGCAATATTCTGTTTGAGTTAGTTGATAATTCTCGTCCTTGGCTAGCATCTCAAGAAGTAAACATGCCTGACTGGCTGCTTTGCTTTCGTTGTAGTTTCGCACTTGCTCTTTATCAACAATCATTTCGTGATCAGCTTCCATTCGCTTATACCGCGCGAGTCTTTCTTCCCTCCTGAAGTTTTTTCTCCACTGTTTGACTTTAGCAACTAAAGTGGAAATTTCACGTTGCGTTGTATTTGGCACATGCAAGTCTTCGGCAATCAGGTATTCGCAAAAATCTTTCAAAGAATACAAATACTTCTTACTACTCGTTGCTTTTATTACTTTATTTTTGCAAAACTCGTTAAGATACTCTTCCCGAAAATGATTACCACCATCTTTAAAAAGAAAGCTTATGTCGTTTTCTATATGCATGATACGGAATATTCGACGAAGGTCACTAGCCACAACTAGCATCGATCTTGCTTTTCGATTCCTATCAGGCCCAGTCATGTATGACAGAAATTTCTGTATCAGCGATTCCACATCTGCACCCAATTGTTTTTCAGCATCGAGAACGGGGTCTAATTCATCATCTTCAACATCTTCATCTGATTCACAGCAATCTATATCCGAATCACTTTCTTCGCTCTCTCCAAGTTCATCATCATCATTACTGCAACTATTGACTGCACCATGAGTAAAGTTGTCTTTAATAGGAGGATGCTTCGCAGGAGTTACAGTTAAAGACTGGGATAGGTTTGGCGATACTTCTTCGCTTGTGGTCTTCTGTTTCAAACGCAGCTTGCTAAACTGATAGGTAGACCTTTCGCTTCCTGCCGTTGCGTTGCCTAGTTGAATGCTATCTATTCTAACAGTTTTATCTAAGATAATCGACTTAGCAGCTGTTGTATCTGAGACAGAGGATGAATTAACAGTTTCTTGTACGGTTTGAATCTCTTGGTTTTCACGAGGTAATCCTTTTAAGAAATCAGAAACGAATTTTCGAGGCGGTTTAGATAGTGTTTTGGGCATGCAATCTGATGTGTATTTTGGAGCTTCCTTTAATAAAGCATAGTACCCTGACCCTTTTTGCATTTTATGACATTTGATCAAATGGTCAGGTAAATTTGATCTTACCATCATGCAACCAGGTACTGGACACATCCTTTTGTAATGATAATCCTTTCCCTTTTTCTTTGTTGTTATTTTTTTACGTTCCAATGAACTAAACTGACTTGTCGCAGAAGCTGCGCTTCTCCAACTCCACCGATGCGCTTGCCGTAGATGTCGCGTGATGTACGTTTGGTAACTGAAACACACCGGGCACTTTACAGAGTCTTTTTTTCTTCGATCTTCTGTTTTCATTTGATTTTTCTGCTCCGCTTTATTTTGGAAAACCTCTTCGTTTATAGCGTAATTTTCGGTGTTAAGCTGCAATTTTCGTTCATCTTTTTCCTCAAATTCTACGTCTTTGGCAACATCATAATCTCTTACAGAGAGGTTTTGTTTTATCTCTACAGTTGGAACATCATCTTCAATGACAACAATGTGATTACAGCCAACAGTATCTTCCCGACTAAAGTGAACAGTTTTCTCTTCATCATCATTTCTAATTTTTGTGTGCAAATCTTTCAACACATTTTTTTGTCGTTTTACTAAGCCTCGCTTAACCATTTTCTCAAAACTTTCTTCATTTTCAGCTGAACTTTCATCAGATCCCTCTATAGTCGTTATAAATTGCCTAAAATGGAGCTCAGACTTTTCTTTAGTCCAGTTCATAACATTTGCAAAAATCGTTTCGATGGAATCAGGCACCAAAACCTTTAGAATGTATTCTCGATGTTTAAAAGAATTTTTACCAAAGACGCTATAAATCTGCGTCAGAATCTGTTTCGAAATTTCATTTGGAAGTAGTTCTACAAGATCTGTGTCGTCTAAACTTCTTTTGGCATTGCCGCCTTCTTTAAAAAATCTATGTCTCCAACAACCCCTTTCGCCAGTTGTAATTTCTTCAAGATACTGTCTCCCAATTACGTTTGTAATTACCTCCTTCGTAAAACATCTTATACCTCTGACGGTTAAGTTTTCAGTGGATTCTGGAACAAACAAATTGCATTGACTATTTATTTCGTGTATTATTTTGTCCAGCTTAGCATAATTGTCAGGGTTGGACACAAATCGGGAATGCTTTTCTGAAGTTTTGTGTTGATATAGATTGTCATATGTTTCATTACAAATTTCGCAGTATGCCTTTTTGTCACCAATTGTGTTTTCGTTAAAGCTTATGTTATGGGACTTCATTTTTCTATCATAAACAAACACTTCATCTGTGTTGTAGCTGGCTTTAGGTATCTTCCAATCTTTGCAGACTATCGGACGATAATCGCCTTCTTTGTTTTCTATTTTAAGAAATGGCTCATTTAAAACTTCAACCATTGCTTCTCCTTCTTTTTCCAGTATTCTTAAGTGCCGAGTTTGGGATGGATTTAAAATGGATTTAAAATGTCTTTTCTGAGGACTTGGGGGGACCACTTCCGTTTCTTTTTGTGTACTTTCTTTAAAATTGCCTTGATCATGGAATACATTCTTTAAAATTTCTGACGCCGTAATTGGATTATTGCCTTTTGGATCTGTACGTTTGCTTGTAGTACCCTAGAAATCAAAGCGCCTCCAACAATAAGAGTAAAATATACTGTAATTGACGGATTAAACGGGCAGGGTGTTTATTTAAAAATCAACCTCATTATCCAGTAAATGAATAGACCTTTTCATAGATTACGTCGTTACATCCATCGCCTTTTCGTAGATTTCATAAAAACGCGTTTGATGTTACACTTACCCATGATCTGAAGCTGGACTTTTTGAAGCAATTACTTTTTTTCATTTTGCTTGCGAAATAAAATCAGTTTTTCATTAACTACGAAATACAATAATAATAAAACTATGAGAATTTTGTAAACAGCGACGAAATTAAAACCGGGTCTTCAGAAGACCATGCACGGTGTTGACATCTTTTGTGGCGATTCGACTTCAAAAAAATTCGGCTGTTCTAATCTCGGAAAATTTTTTTAGTCCGAAATTTTCACTACGGTAAAAAATCAAATATGAAAGAGGGCTTGTCAGTCAGGGAGATAAAGATATACGAAATATAAATGAATTTTAACTAAAAGTAACAGCGTTTAAATCTAGTCAGTACATCCAACCTCGTTTTTATGAAATTTATTGTTTCAATAATGTTTTAACTTTATTACTTAGTAATTATCTCTATTACTCCAAACTCGCAGTTAGAATGATTAGTGAGTTTCAATATCTGAAACGAGGTTGGATGTACTAACTGCGCCCCAAAACACAGCGTGTAAACAGAAATTCGTGAAAGGTACATATCGCTTTTTTGCGAGCCTGTCTCTTGTCCAATTTTTTTTAAATAAGTGTGTCCAAAACTAGGGTCAAAATTTGTCCGAATTTACTTTGTCCAGAATTGGTTTGCCCGAACTTTTTCAGTCCGAACTTTTTGAAGTTAATGTAATCGGCATAGGAAGCGATAGAAAATGTAGGCATTATCTACATTTTCCGCATCGTGAAGATTAAAGGATAGACCATTCATCCTATACATACTTCTCTTTATATGTACCAGCAAAAAATCAACCAGGCTCATTGGTGCTTATTTATTGCCATTTCGAACTTACTCTAGAGCTTAAGTGGTGCCTTATTTGATATCTCGTCGAGAAAACTGAAATATATGAACTTCCAAAACCTCCTACTACCTACACCCTAATTTTAGAGAGAGAGACTACCTTTTTCTTTGTGGCAGAGAAAGGAACAGGGAAACATTTTTTCTTCGCTCTGATTTTAAGTCTAGGGTGGCTCTGGTGCTTCTGAAAAGGTATATTTAGTATATCATGAATAGACGAACATCCCTTTCTGATCGCATTTGGGCTCATTTATCTGTACCAACCTCGTTTGATATGTTACATCATTTCAAGGCAAGCGATATCATTTGTTCATTTGGAAAATCTAAAGTAACTACCAACATAGAAACGAGGTCTGTATGGAAATTGTGCCTGAATGCGTCATATAAACACGAATTTATTTAATGGCCCCAAATTCGTTAGGCATTACACCCTATTAAGAATGAATTTCTGATTTAAAACGAAGCAATACTTTGCACGCACAGCTTTATAAGCCATAATAAAATAATAGAACAGAAAGGGCATACTAGCAGACCGGACTAAGCACACACGAACCTTAACCTTGGACCTTTTAGGTAGCACATGGAACCCAGTGCCCCAAAGTGGGACGATTTCAAATATATAATCACACACTTGGACCCACGGATATCAGAGCTGGATCTAGAACCTAGGCAAAATTTATGGAGTAAGGTTATAAGTGTAGAAAAGAAAAACGTGCAAATAAGTTAATCAACATTAACTTTTTAAAGGGATTAAATAATAATGCACACCTCCTCCTAGTCCAGTTTTTTTGCCTAACCTTATTTGGAATACCGAACAGAAAGATACAAAACTTTTACAAACACTGATTTATATTTCTTCAAATACCATTTATAAAACTATTATGTTATTTCAGCACGAAATTCCGTTTTCTGGTGGTTTCTGTTACCATACCAGTCATGTATTTTATGCTTCCATGATGAAGGTTCAAAAAGTTACATAAAACTTCTCAATTTATGTATCTCTGAGTAAAAGCTGAGAATTATGCATTTATAGAAACGCTGTCACAAAACAAAGGAACACAATGGAGATCTTTTTCTCTAACATTAAACATAGAATGCATACTATTATGATGACAATATACAGAACATAATAAAGAAAATATAAAAGTATGGCAGATGAGACAATAAAAAATGATGATTTTGCAAAAATTTTCGAGATCTGATTGGATAAGATATTTGCAAATTGAATAGCAAAATTAAAAGTGTCACTGAGAAAGTGTTGTATTGTCTACTCTGCCTTAAAACACAGAAAGTAAGTGATATGAAAGATAATTAACAACAAAGTTAATCATTTTATTTTTAAAGACATTAAAAATTTTCTTTTTAAAACTTTTGAATTTTCTTAGCAGCTTTTGCTCTACTCCTAAATAATGACCAAATAATGATGCACGCTAGTTGATTAAATATCTTGGCCCTCCCAACTCAATTCAAGCTGTCACAACTAGATGTTAAGCTAACGGTGGGTTGGTGACTAAATATTAATATGATAGGAGTTTTAAGCCCTGGTCACCAGTCCTAAGTGAAAAAAATGTCAAATATGTTTAAGAGACACGTGGGAACGTTTTTTTTCCATATGCCTATTAGTATAGGGGGAACCATTGTATTGCATCAAATGTTTAGTAGAAGAAAGGAAAGATAGTCAAAAATGTATGGCAATGTTAGATTACGCGAACACATAAAGTTTCTTTCGGGCTGTACAGTAGACTGCAACTTACGCAATTCCCAGAAATATTCTTGGTTCGCGTCCTCCAACAGACTGCTGTAAATCTCAAAAAATATTACAAAATTTTCATTTGCCGATTCACAAAAAAATTACACTTTAGCACAGTAACATTTGTGTTGTTGGATTTCAAATTTTATCTTTATACACGTCAACGTTTTGATTTACTAAAACATTTCCTAAAAAATTGGAGAAAATGAAGTCAGAAGTTGCTAAAGTCGTATTTCAGCACCATCAACCAAAATGCATGTAGAGAGCACAACCTTTGTGCAATCAACCAATAAAGTTTGACCACTGTTGAGTTAGAATAAAAAAAATCAACAATTTCGATACTGACTTGGCCGGCCACTCAAATTGAAGAGAATAAAAGGACTCGAACCAAGAATATTTCCAGGAACCACCTTACCGGGAATTGGATCAGTAAAAATGTTTTACCTGGGCAGCTAATTTATTAAAAATCTCGAAACTCAGATTTTCTAACCGGGTTCTACTCTTGTAAGGTATATGTTTTTTTGTTTACATCGTCATGTAATAGTTATGAAAATGTTAGGAGTAGCTTTAAGGGTAATTATTGGTAAAGAAAAGAAATATCGTCTCTATTGTTTCCTTTGGGACTATTACAACACATGGTTTTTACGGCATCTAATTTATTATTCTACAGTTCCAAGTTTTATCTCAAAATTGTTTTGAAAATTTTGCATGCCGAAAAAACAATAATATGGTGAACACGTCCGTCTTTCCGTTCCTTTTCTCCTCCGTTTATCTAATCTTCAAAGGAAAGAAATGTTTTAATGTAATAAAAATTGTTGTTTTGATATTGTATTTCATATGTTACATCCTTCTGAACTTGAATTAGGTTTCCTTTTTCATTTATTGGATACTAAAGTTGTTGGGGGACGAGGATATGTGAACCTACTTTTTTTAGCAGATTAAAAGTGCCATGAGATAAATGTCGGACAAACAAATCCACACCCCCATAACGTCTAATCAACGTTAAGCAAGGCACTTTCAGTTTTGACGTCTCCCCTCTAAGTTTTATTATGAAACAGGAGAACAGGAATAGCCGAGTCAACGTGACTGTGTGACATTCCGTCTTAAAATGAAAAAAACTAGACTATCGCTTAATTAAGAGGAGAAAATCACCTATTTAAACTATCACATCTTAGTAAAGCGATATAGTTTAATTTGTGCAGTAGTTGTGTCGTCCCCCCTCTGCTGAGACTTAACATGCATATATGGATGATGGCACTGTAATTAAAAAACAATTATATACTTCATATATTTAATAACTGTATAAAATAACAATTACTTCACAAACTTTATCACTGTAAAATTCGAGCTATCAACGAGATTAAAGAATGATTAACAGAGGCTTAGGTAGAGCTCAATCAAACTTTGTGGAGGAGAGTTCAGTCATTTAGAAAAAGAAACCTAATCGTGCAAGTAACCTAATAGACACTTAAGACTGGAAAGAAAAATCATAACGTTGGACCCCTTCACTTTTTTTTTTGACTGACCCTTTATACGCCTATGATTAAGAACACAAACAAAAAACACACCAGTCATAAAATTATGCACGACCGACCGCCGCTTACATCCGCCATATTTAAAGAATATTGATGATGAATAAACGTGTGCCGAAAATGTTGCCAGGCTATCCGATGAAGATGCCAAGCTATCCTACGAAGATGTCAGGCTATCCTATGAAGATGCCAGGCTATCCGATGAAGATGCCAGGCTATCCGATGAAGATGCCAAGCTATCCTACGACTCACAGAAGATGCCAAGCTATCCTAAATAGATGCCAAGCTATCCTATGAAGTTGTCAGGCTATCCGAATAGGAATCGGGAATATACTTATTATTATTATTATTATTATTATTATTATTATTATTATTATTATTATTATTATTATTATTATTATTATTATTATTATTATTATTAATATTATTATTACAAGTTTTCTCCGCCATCATTGTCATTCTGTTGTCCTGCAGACAATTCCCTAATAAGGATGGAAATAATAAGTATAATGTATTTGATGCGTTTCAAAACTTGTAAATGGTGGATAAAAGATATATATGTACTCTTATTATTATTTTTTTTTCTCTTTTCGACCAATGGCAAAAAATCATATATACTTTGAAATTTCTTACTAGTCTGTTCACAAAAAATTTATATAATATACTCCAAAAAATGGCATTTATGGCATGGGTTATTTGGCAAACCACCTTGTTGGTTAAATTTGACATGCATTTATTTGTGGGAATTTTGTTTTTCTAAAATGTGTTATGCCCTTTACATGATGCACAAGGATTTCTGCACGCGATTTGCAAAAAAAAAAAAAGCCTTTAATTTGGCCAACAGTCAATTATCTTAAATTTGGCGTGTATTTTATCTGACTGAATGTCCACCAATATTTTATATTTTAATTAAAGGGGCTTCTCTTAGCCACGCAATAATTGCATTTTTTTTTATCAAACGTAATAAAGAAATTTGCTGGGAAGATTTTCCAGGTTATTCCAGATTTTCACAATGTAGGTACACTAAAACCTTCTTTACTTTTTCCCCCTTACTGTGACAGAAGAAAGAGCGACACTGTTTAAAGAAGAAAGATTCCACCATGGATAATAGATTTTTTCTGCCAGACCACCAGCAAGGCTGAAAGAACTTTTAGACTCCCTCATTCGGGAAATATATCGTTATAAATAAATATAGTTCTTATGTAGAAAAACCAAGAGCGTTGTTGAAGTAGAAACGAGATTCTGCTTTCCAAATAAACCACACAACCAACACTGAGTTCAAAGCAAAAGTTTCTTTCGCCTCGCGCCTTACATTAATCATTGTGATTGGCTTATTTTCGCCTCGTGCCTTACATTAATCATTGTGATTGGCTTAGTTTGTTTGGTCTGCAGTTTATTCGTTTCTACGCTCGAAGAACAGTTTCGGGCATAGGAGAGGGTGACCTTCGTGAGAAAAAAAACACTACATGGAGTTTTTATTCTTGCATCCTCAATTCGTTACAATTAGTAAAACCTTTTGAATATATTGTTAGAATATACATTGATCTCTTCAAAATGTGCAAGCCTATGAAACTTTTCAAGCGTTTCAAGGAGGAAATTCATCGATTCTGTCCAGTGTTTGCCTGTCAGCACCACATATTTGCCTAAAATTGTAATTTATAAAGAAGCCAGACGAATAGGCAAGTATTTTCACAACAATATACAACTTAATCAACTTATCCAAGTTGTTATTGCAACCTTATCTCTTGAATCGTGGATGCAAGATGGAAAAATAGACATAAAACCTATGTGTGTTCAAACGACAATAACTTCATATTTAACTGCAAAAACACAAATCTAACACCTGGAAATGAAAGAAGAAAGATAGAATTATCTAATGAATTAAAAAAATATGATCTAATGAATAAAAATGCCCCCAAAATGGAATGTTCAAAACATCCAAATTGTTCACTTGAAAAAATTAAACAATCGACGAGGATATTAACCCAGACTGAATTACGATGACGATAGAAACAACTTCGAGACAACGTTTTTTCGTCGTTGTAATGATGGAACTATGTCCAAAAACATACGTGTTTATAAGTTAAGTATCTGAACAGATATAACTACTACTTAAATTACTTTAAAAAAATCTTTTGGTTAAATCAATTGTTAAAAACTAGAGTTTGTTCCAAGAAAACACTCAACGCATCACATAGTTACAGTTATAACGTCTATAGTTCGGGGTTAATAAAATTCACCAAAAAATTGTCAATTTTTTCCACATATATCCACATAACTTCCTACATACACGTTGCAAATTCATCAAGTTGTAATGAACCATCCTCAGACACAAAATTATGTATGGTCCAAGTAACCAACTTTTGGAATATCGTTCTGGTTTGTTAAAACTAATGACATGCTATCCTCTTGTCCGAGGCGGATAATCTGCGATTTACGACTTCGTGTTAAAAACTTCCAGTTAGCAGTTATGACGTCACAACTTCCAGTTATGATTTCAAATGTGCCATTTTACTATTTTGCTGACTCGAGGTAGCAGAAACATAAATTCATTTTCGAGTTATTAACTCAAGATGAGAGAAACATAAAATCACTTTAGAAGAGTTAGTAATCCGAGATTGGAAATTTGGTTATTCTTTATTTTTTTTGAACTTGAATTTCGAGTTTTTGTTCTTTATTTTTTACTTTTAGTTAAATTTTTCTTGTAGATTAGTTTGTCATCATTTTAGAGTTGGTCTCTCGGTCGGTCAAGAGACATTGTATCTTTTTTTTGTATGTTTACACGTAGCTCGAACCCATTCAAATTTTATCTTTTGTTATCTTTAATACTTCTTTGATATTTAGACCGTCATAAAAAATCGTTGGTCGGTATCTATTTTGTTAGGGTTTTTAGATTTAATTGATATATTTGAGGAAACCCATTCAACTTTTGTTTTTTTAGATAATTTCATGTGTTTCGAATTCAATTTTTTAAGTGACCACGATCAGTTATTTTTCTAACATTATTCTAATTTATACTAACAAACGGTCAAGCCTTAAAAAAATTTCTGATGTGTTTAACTTGCATGCGCTTTTCGAAAATATTATTTTTGGACATTTTTGATTTTTCTTGACTTTCGTTTTCTAAAAAGAAAAAAAAGATTCAAAAAATTTACCGACTGAGCGATCTTTATCATTTTAAGCGGCAGTCAGCCTAGAAACATATTATTTCTGATGTAAGTCTTAAGTGGACTCTGTTTGTTCGCATTCCATTATTTCATCATAAAGGTCTTTGGCTTTCACTTAATGACAATTTTCAGCATTTTCAGCTGTTTTGCAGAAATCCTTCTGCGTGTAATGACATCTTGTTTCATTTTATCGGATCTAGAGAAAAATATATGGTTCTTTTATCCTAAGTAAAATATCAGAAGAATTTTATTAGGCGGTACGGGACTTTGGACGTGATTTACGGAGATTTTAGACATAAGCCAAAATTACATAGCAAAGAAGACATGGAGCAATCACTTTCTCGATTGAATGCCAAAAGATTTGGGAAATTTGACCAAAAAATGAACCATAAAAAGCGTTGCTAAGGCCGTTGCTACGATAAATAATTTTACCAATTGTAAATTGTTCGGAAAAGGCGCATTTAGAAATTTTGAAAAATTTAAGACATTCGAAGCTTATATCCTTTGTTCTTATAAAAAACGTGAATGTATAAGAGAAGCAGTTCTGGAAGAAGTTAAAAAATGCTCAATTTTATTTCTGTAACAACAAATAAAAATTGCATTTTATATGCACACAATAAATAAAAAAGATTAAAAACACAGAATAGTAATATTTGAACATACATAAATATATTTTATAGAACACGTCTAATCAAAAATCCTCACTTAAGTTTCATTAATTCAGAGAAAAAAATGAATTTAGTTCACTGACACTGACACCTATTGATATTTTTCATCTATAACTAACTATATGATTCATCACCACACAATAAATTCCAACAGAAAAAGCACGAGTTGTCACATCATGTTCGGCTTTATTTAGGTTATGAAATGGTGAAAACAAAAGCCAATGATTAACAAAATTATTTTCCTAACACTTTCAATGAAAGAAACTGATTGAAATTTCAGTCCCGTTTGAATAGGTGTAAAACCTTTTAATATAAGTTACTACGCTTTTTATTTTTGGCGACTCACGAACGTTTCAATGTCGGGTAATTACAAACGGTTATGATACGGTTATGAAAAGAGTTAGATTTTTAGTTGATTTAGTGTTTGTATTGTTCAATTGATGATGAACTTCAGTTTAAGAATTTTTGTTTGTTTATTTTTATTTTGTTACTTTAGTAATCAGGTCCTGCCACCAGAGAGAAGAGAAGAGGGGTATCCCCCAGCACTATATTAAGAATAGGATTTTTTATCTCCAAATTCAAAATTCGAAGCCGGAGAGAAAGCTGACGTTTTAGTTTTCTCAATCATGGAAACTAAGTTTTAGAACACTTGATGTTACTGTGGCATCAAAAGTTTTTTTGGGCCACCTATTTTGCTTGGATTGTAAGTAAATTTAAACTTGAAGTATTGAAAATTGATATTGAATTCAATATGCAATTTTATAAAATTGAGTAGAAAAATAGAAAATAGAAAATTCAGTTCAATTACTAATTTCGGGTTACTTTCTTATATCAAATCGAATTGAAAATAGAAATCGCAACTTGACACTTACCATTTGCTTTCCTTGCCAGTACAACCACTAAAATGCTTCGAAAATATGTATAATCCTTGGAAGCTCTCATACTTGAACTTAAATTGCATCATTATCCATAAAGGGATTGGCTTTATATTAGGGGTATTCAGGAGAATGCATCTCGGATCTTCACAGACATAATACATCTGTTAGTGATAGAAGGGCGCAGGCACGAATAGGTCTTCCATGAGAAAGATTTTCAAACTTATTAGTTTTATCACCTTTATTAAAAACTCCTTGAAAAAACATGTTACAAGTTAAAGTTGTTATAGCTCAAATAAATGTTAATATTATTCTTAAGTTTATGACAAATAAATTCATCATATATGCAGTAGTTGAGGGTAGGAACTAATCTTCTTTACCATCTTTGGAATTCGGTGATGGCTATTCTTCAACAGGAGCAACAGGAGGAATTCCAGTCATTTCAGATAGCAAATCATTATATTCTTCGCTATTAAACCGCTCTTTGATTTTCTTTGATTCAACATCAGGCGACAAATTGGCGTACTGGACAGGATAAACTCTTAAATCGATATCTGGCTGATGGCTACTCCCCATTACACCAACTACACAAACTTCAGAATTGCATTTTTTAACTGGTTCAATATAGTCATAACTCGGTTTTCGAGATATCTTGCGATTGTTTCCATAGTACAAATCATCAGTATTCCAGTTTTTGCAAGTGTTATCTGTACTGTCACATACAGCAATTGCTAACTTGTTTACATAGTGGTCAAAATTATATGGAGCGCTATACATAATTTTTATATATGAATTATGCACTTTATATCTACAACTAAGATACGTGCCTGCTGTCGAACCACTCGATTTATGACTAGAAAATCCTTCTCGAAAGCCAGGGTCAACATTTCTCATTGGGTTATCTATTTTTCCTCTTACATGGGTACATGTTGCACCACGCAAAGGCCATGTTGAATAATTTTCAATCGATCCTGATACCGCTACGGAGAAGGTTGAGTCTTTCAACAAATGAGCTGAAGTTCCGTGAAGAGATGATCCAGCAACCAAGGCTCCTGGTATAATCCCTGCAACAGCAAATCGCTTATCGGCAGAAACATCAGTATCATTTGACACCAGAAAGGTATCGGATTTTAGGAACGCAATGAAACAAACAATACCAAATAATTGTATGATCCACATTTTTCTGGTGTATCTCTAGAAAACACAAAAAATCTATATTATTCAATTGTTATTCAAGCAAAGATAGTTTCACTGTCTTTCTGGAGTTAAGTTATTACGGTAGCAGTGAAAGCAAAAAATAAGCGAAAAGCGAAAAAATTTCATCAGTTCTAAACAGTTTCAAACCTTCTTATTACCTTTCTCGTTTGCTATTTACACGTTTCGTTTACTTGTATTTGTACATAGATCCAGTTTAAAAAGCAGTATTTCGGATAGATGTTTCGTTTATGAAATCATTATTTTTTAATTTCAATTTAAGTTTTATATTTTTTCGAAGAAGACGTGTGTTTTTCTCCTGAAGATATTGTGAAGTCAACTTCCCAGTTGCAAGTCCGCAGGCGGCAGAACCAACCGATATGAATGGAAGCGCATGGACTCCAGGTTACTTAATTACAATAAACCAAGCCGTAAGAAAGACTGATAACTTACCTTGAACAAGAAAAACAAAGTGCGCAATACTTCAAACCAAAAATCTACAATCTATCTAGATTATCAAACCATTACGCGATCTTGCTTAATGTAGCATGAAGTTGGTACTTCTAGATTATGTTCAGTTGTATTTATGAGTGCCTAATGATCTCGATTTTGTTCTTTTGTTCTTCCAGCAAAGACGTATTCAATTCATATTGCGTATAACCAAATAATTATTAGTCAATATTATTTAACATTACGTGATCTTGCTTATTGTAGCATGAAGTTTTAATCTAGATGATACTTCTAGATTATGTTCAGTTGTATTTATGAGTGCCTAATGATCTCGATTTTGTTCTTTTGTTCTTCCAGCAAAGACGTATTCAGTTCATATTGCGTATAACCAAATAATTATAAGTCAATATTATTTAACATTACGCGATCTTGCTTAATGTAGCATGAAGTTTTATTTTCTCATTTCGTTGTTCATTGCTTGGATTATTAGTAGTTTTGAATAGCGTGAGATCAAGGTGGAAATTGAAATTCATAAAATAACGGTAAGTAACTGCTCTGGTGTTACATAATTAAGTCATCATAATTCAAACAAAGGAAAATTCACACTTGGTCTGACAGTATCCATTGATAGCGGGAAAAAAACGTCTTCCTGTTGATATCTGTGTAATAGTTTCTATTATTTAGTTGACAATATCAATATTTTTCCTAGGAACTAGTGGTCTCGATACATGTAGGTTATTGTTAAGCATTCGGTCAAATATATCAGGAAAACATATCTTGAAGTTACCCCACAATTGTTTCTTTATAACCACAACAAATATGGAAATCGATTAACATCAAGTAGTAGTCAATATCAATTTGTTTTATTTATTCTTTAGAGCAAATCAGTCATGAAGGTATTCCAGATTGTACTCACTCTGTCGTTTGTTAGTTATTTGATCTGCAAGGAGAGCAGCACACATAACTCAAATGATAAAAAGAGAGCACTTGCTGGTGTCCCAGCAATAGTTGGTGCAGCGCTTGTAGCGGGGGCCAATATTGCAGGAACCGCTGCTAAAGGCTTACGTTATGATACCTTCATTAGCGCATCTGGTACGATTGACAACTTTAGCAAATGGACATTACAATTAAAGAGGTGTACCCTTGAAGATGGCTATATGAATGCTCCTATGCGCTCAATTCATCCTGGTTTTCGAGAAGGGTTTGCTTCTCACTATGTCCCTACTATCTTTAGTGCTGATGCACTTACGGATTTACCTGGATCCAAGGTATATTGCAAGTTCGAGACTAACACACCACAAGGGAAATATTTAGTATACATCCATTACAATATTCCTCATTCCCAGCCAAACTTAGTTTTTAACCATGCCCAGAATTCACTTGGGTTTGCAGTTTGCAAAAAAACGGAATCTGAATGTGCGTCATTATCGGCCGGTGACATGGAGAATGGAAACTTAGATTACACTGGCTACCGCTTATATGATTCTACCACAGCTCACTTGGTTGCTTGTGGGGATGTACTTTGCATTGATGGTTTGATGGGTACAAGTCGAAAATCTAAAATTGACATTAAAATGTACCCTAAAAGTTATTCAGATTTGTCGTCGGCTGTAAACACGCAAACGCAGTCAGAGTTGCAAGAAGGTGACTACCGAAACTACATTCAACATTTGCAAGAAGAAGCAAGGAAAAAATAGTCAAGAGAAATGGAGAATCTATTACTTTAATTCAGGAACATTTTTGCCTGTGTGTGGTTCTCTTGTTCTCAATTCAAAACATTTGGAATGACCAACTTACTTATCTCTCCAAAGATGTCAGCAAACTCTATTTTTCGGCTGAGCACGCCGACAGATTTCGCCTTCTTACTTCCGGACATAAGCACTGTGAAAAAATAAAAGAGAAAATAGAGAATAATATATCCATACCGTTTAGAGTTTTTAATGCTTTTTCTTTTCCATGCTGTAAATGATTTTAAATCTAATTACAAAGAGGAAAAAAAGACACAGCAACATTACACAAACAAGACAAAAAATTTATAATCATAACCCATCAAGGCTATTTTCAACCTAATGACATTTTTTGAGAATGGCATAAATAACTATATTTTTACAAGATAAGAAAATTTTAAAGAATACTACTTAAATAACCCAAATGTTGGTTCACGTTGTTTTGCTCGTGCTCCATAGCATCAAGCGTCCCTCTTTGAAAATAACAAGAGGCCCTGGGCCCTGAAGGTCAGCGCAGTTGGGCATATCAGAAAAGTAGTACACTATAACACTTTAACACAGATAACATTCCGCGTGTATTTACTAAATTTCACAACCTTTCTCTTGCGGCGGCAAAAACTACATTCTATTTAGAATTTGATATCCTTTATAACTGTCGATTTTCAACCTGAAGTCCTTATACTGGAGTATTGAATACAATTGTTCATGTATTATGAACTCAATCTATTATAAAAAAAATGTTAAGTACAATGTGACAAAATATGTGCCAAGGTAAAAAACTGAAGAATATATGAAGACAACTGAAGAATATATACTTCTCACTTGACAAAGATAGCAATGAGCAATGGAAATCATTTCTTTGGAAATATCTTAAAGTAAAAAATCTGGTCAAGTTCAGATAAGGCCGATAAGAAGTTCAAAGACTTCGGACAAGTCCAGGTAATTCTGATAAGGTCATGTTTTGAGGAGGAATTCTGGCAGCAGATACGAGATAATACCATAGATGATGCCACCAACAAAGGACCTAAAAAATAAATTATGTAACTGTTATACAATCTCAGGTCCACTAGTGATGAATTTCTAACTAATTCTCACAAGTATTTTTAGAAATTTCATTAATTTAAAAAGAAATTCTGCAATATCCCATATTTTGATAATTTCTCAAAAGTTAATGGGCAAAAATTCACAAATTTGAGGTCAAAAGGAAGTGTCGTAGCAATATTCGGCTTAGTTGCAGTTCACTCCTGGAACGCTTATCTTGTCCTTCAAAAATGAATCATAATGAATCATTCTTTGGAACCATTACAAGTCGATAGTCTGATCCATAGTAGCAGTTTTCGTGAAAATTTAATTTTGCGAATTGATATAAAGTAAACTTTTCCCAGGAGTTAATTTCGCAAATAATTAGTCTTCATATTTGTTAAAAATTAAATATTACCATGCATACGTTGACAGACATTGAGGCAAAAAGTATTCTTTCCTTTCACAAGAATTTAATTTTATGAATACGTGAAATCAATTTTTTCCAGTGAAATTTTCTTTCCTTGGTTATATACAGTAAAGCCTGAAAGAAATTGACGCACCTGTGAAGGAATGAATTTTTACATAAAAATGCAAAAGATTTGTAAAGTCTGCTACATGAAGTCATTGTCTTCAACACAATTTGATAGAGAAAGCTAACAATCTTAAGTGGAAATGTAAAGTTTCTTTCTTTCTTTATCAAAATAAAATGATAAAGCAAATCCGAGAATAAAAAGTATTTTATTCTCGGATTTGCTCTGACCAGTTCAATAGAAACTCCATCACAGTGTCGTATTCTTGGTGAAGAGTGTATTAGGAAAAAATAGAATTTTTAGTGCATAAACGAATGGGTTAATACACCGATATAGTCCAAACAACAAGAACCTTAAAAGAAAAAAAAAGATAATACTCCTTCACGGGAAAGAGATTACCCAATATCAAGTTTCATATCAATATCAATTATTTTCTTTGATTTATTTGACTATTAATATTAGTCCAAATTGTGTAAAGGGGTGCTGCTATTTAAGTTTAATTTTTGTCATCCCCCAACAACCATCATTATCCACTATGTAAATTTTCATTCATGTTTTTTTGTTTTTTTTAAATAAAATTAGGAGAGTAAACAAGTCTTAAGTTAACACAAGACCGGACACCCACCCTAAACAACAATTTTTAAAAGTACAAAAACTGCCACTACAATCAGGGTTTCTCTCTGCTCCATATTATATGTGTGGTCTGGGTGTGAAGTGAATTTATGTAGCTAAGAGAACGCTATATAGCTACCTGTTTTTAGACACCCAGGAAATATTTTGTGTATTTTTGTATTTTCATCAACAGGGAATTTGTGAAATTTTAAGTGTGTCACACACTTAAAAGGCCACAAAAAGGGGAGAGGAGGGACAGAAGAGGAGGGAATAAAAATCGAAAATGGAATCGAACAGTTTTTCACAAAATCAATGTCATTATAAAAAAAAGCAGTAAGAATTTTCTAACCTTGAGTGCTGAGTCGTTCTCTGGAACACAAATTAGGATTGCACGTTTTCTGTATTTTAGGCCGCACTCACAATAATTAAATTACTTTATATAAGTTGTAGTGTACCATTCATACATTAACCACGGTTTGTGGGCAGCCTCTATTCCAATGTTTTGCGGAATCAGCCTACAACTGTGGACAAAAAATCTTGAAATTACGTACGGACGTACGTCCGTACGTACAGACGGATGGACGTACAAACGCTAATGAAAGATCAGCTGCTTTCCGCGCTGACCAACAAGTGTTAACAAGTAGTTCTATCATGTTTATGAGATAGATCTCGATACGATTTAATGTTTAATGATGAAGCTAACGTTGATCGATGGAAGGGAGGTGGTTGGGGGAGGAAGGTGCATTTATTTGTGGCCATCAGATATTTTATGCTGTTTAGGATGAAGACTCATAATTGGGGGTGAGGGTGGGGGAGTGTTGGCGCTAGTTGAATTTTGAAAGCTTTTAAACGAAAAGTTCTTGCCGAGTTTATTCGGGTGACCATATGTAACTATCACAGAACACCGAGATATATTGTCATTAAACCCAACCGTTGCAGGACTAGGCATTAACGAACTAGCCACAGAAGCTCAAGAACAACATGAAGCTTCTGTCAAGATACATTATAAACCAGACTCATACGATGATAGAGCGTGACAATGATAGCAATTTTAAAAGGAAAAGGGGAACCGACAGTTATTGTCCATGATAACCTCGCTGCACACTTGAAACGAAATGTAGAACAGGCATGTGACAAGGTTAAATGTTAAATGTTATATCACTCAAGGACCAAAACCTAGACCTGAACAAAGGGGAATCAAAGATGCGCTGAGATATAATGAAAAACAACCGAACTTTCAAATCTACTGCGCATGTGGTGAGAGATTTGATGAACTCCGCGCATGTCCTGTAAAAAGGGCGGATTTATATCTCAACGCCATGACAATATCAGAGACATTCTGACTACTTCCATAGACAAAAGTCTGTTAAGATGTCCAATTTGAGTCCCATTTAATCCCCATGACTGGCGAACAGTTCCAATTACTAAGCGCAACACTGGCGACGAGTAAAGGCTGGACATCGAAGCCAGTGTCTTCTGGAGAAAAGGAGAAACGGCATTTGTCGATATCCGTATGACGCACATTAACAAAATTTCCAATTCCCTGAAAACAACACAAATTTTCAGACGCCATGAAGAAGCTAAGAGGAAATACAGAAAGGAAATACCTCGAAAGGGTCCTTGAATAGAACATGGCAGTTTTAGTGCACTTGTTTTTGGAATTTTTTTTTTTTTTTTTGAATTTCCCAATTTATTTAATGTTGGTTTTACGTAGTTTACAAGATACATGATAAATATAAAATGAACTAATCAATACCAACTCGTCAAGCTAAAATTTATCACAAAACCCTACAAAGTTTGCAATTGCATTGCTTGATTAAGTTAATGGATTTAAGAGAGAGTTTAAAAGCATCTAATGAAGGTTTAGACTTGACACTATCTGGTAAGGCGTTCCACGAAAGACTTCCTCTAAATAAAAAAGACTGATTGCCAAAGCGACTTGAACTTGATGGAGAAAGAGAGAGAAGATTTGAGTTTCGCAGACCGTAACAGATGTTTTTGACCATGAATAGTGTCTTCATAAAAGAGGGATTCAGCCCATGGAGGGTTTTGTATATCTCGCATAAAAGGTAGCGTAAATGGATCTCATGTATACGCTTAAACCCAGACAATTGTAATAGTTCTTCATAGCTTTTAGAGAAATCTTGATAAACCGCTCTAAGTGCGCGTTTATGGATACTGTCAAGTTTACTGCATGAAGATCTGCCACAAAACATCCATATAATAGGTGAATAATTAAATATAGACAAAATAAAGGAGTTAAATAAAAGTTTTAACTGGTCCTCTTGGAGAAAAGATCTAATCCTGTTGAGAGTTTTGATTCTATAACTAGCTTTATGACAGAGTGAGGAAATATGACTATCGATAGAAATATGATTATCGATAGAAATACCAAGAAGCTCAACAGTTTCAACAGAGGTAATTAAAACATTATCAGCATATAGACTAACTGGTAAATTGTACTTAAGCTCCCCTAAGACTAACATCTGGAATTTTGACGGATTCGCGGCTAGCTGATTTGCTTTAAACCAGGACAGAACAGCTGAGAGGTCGTATTTTAGATTTGATATAACATCCGCTAGAGAGTTGGCACAAAAATAGACGGTATTATCATCCGCAAAATTACAAATGCCAGTCTTAGTTACAAAAGATAATAGATCATTAATAAAAATATTGAATAATAAGGGCCCGAGTATGGATCCTTGAGGTACCCCTCTCAATATTAGCAGCCAAGAACTGAAAGATGAACCAACTTTGGTTCGTTGAAAACGATTACTCAGGTAGCATTTAGAAAGTTTGAGACTTTGGTGATCAAGTCCATACGCAGCAAGTTTAGCAATCAAAAGCTCATGGTCAATACAATCAAATGCTTTGGACAAATCCATTAAGATTGCTCCAACTTTACCAGACCTGTCCAAACATTTATGCCATTGACCAATCATTTGGAGTAAAGCGTGTTGAGTGTTATGCTTAGCTCTGAAGCCGCAGAGCTGCGAATGTAAGATGCCATCAAAGTATTCAGCTAGCTGATTAAAAATAATTCTTTCAAATATTTTAGAAAAAGATGACAAAATACTAATAGGTCTATAATTTTCCTTGAGAAACCTGTCCCCTTTTTTGAAAATTGGAGTAACATCAGCAAGTTTCATGATTTGAGGAAACTTACCCAAATTTAGAGAGGCATTTAGACATAGAGCAATTGGCTCAGAGATGATATCAGCAACCATACGAAGGACTTTTGAAGGAAAAGGTCCACTTACACTTTTCCTAGGATTAAGATCTCGAATTACCCGATTGACTTGATCTGAGGTCACATTTGAGAAAGAAAAAGATTTCCCTCTATTTGAGCTAACGATGGATTTAATGCTCGGGTGGTTGCGATATTTTCTCACAATCGAATCAATCGAATCAATGCTTGAATCGGCGTCTTGAACTTTATTTGGACAAGGTTCCCAAGGAGTTATATTCAGACTGTCCACTATATTTACAAAAAAAGAATTGAAGATTTTAGAGATATGCTCTTCATCTTTAATAATATCACCGTCGTCACGCAAAAGAATGCTTTCATGAACATGAGAACCTTTGGTGAAGAGGAGTTTAGTCGCTTTCCAAAAGTCTTCAGAGGTTCCAAGATTCAGAAATTTGGATTTTTTTGCTTGACGGTTCAAGTGTACAACATAATTACGTTTTTTTTTATATAGATTAGAAAAATAAACATCACCAGTCTTATTCGCTTTGTTCTTCAAAGAAGAGCGCAACATAATGGCCTTACGTAGGGATTTAGTCAAATGAGGCTTATGGTTTCCCCTGACTGTGCGTTTCTTCTTTGGAGCATGAGCGTCTAAGACAGATTCAAAGATTAAGCTGAAAGAGTCAAAATCCCCAGGTGCACTGTTAGTAAGAGCATTTACAAGGTCATTGCGAAACCTGTCAAGAGAGAAGTTTCGGAAGGTTCGATAATGCACAATCTGTGGAGGTGACTTTTCATACGTCAGCCTAAACATACTGTAAATCAGATGATGGTGGTCGCTAATTCCAGTTTCGAAGGAGTTACTTTTCTGAAAGCTCCTATTTTTATTGGTAAGTATAAGATCAATGCATCTACCATCACTAGATTTATAGCATGTTGGTTGTTTTATAAGATTAAATAATTTGAAATTAGACAAGAAATCGGAGAGATCAATTTGGACGACTTCTTCATTAAAATCGCCCATTATAATGAGGTTTTCATATTCTTTAGAATAAAAATCAAGAATATTTGTAATCTCATCTAAAAAGTACTTGATCTTCTGTTTAGGGTTGCGATAGATTGAGAGCACTAGCCATTTTTGCTTGCGCAAATTGAATTCAGACACTATACACTGGATGTCATTTTATACTACAGGACAGTCTAGTTTTCGATAAGGAAGTTTATCTCTTACAAATAAGAGGAGACCACCACTTTTGTCTGAGACGTCTAGCCGTAAAGGCTGCTTAAACCCATGTACAAAGAACTGTCCGGCAGGGAAAGATGAATCCAGTTTACTCTCGGCAACACAGAGAATATCAACATTTTGCAAAATTGTATCGGAAACAGCATCGAATTTATTTCGAATCGAATTAACATTAAGATATGAGATAACAACGCTGTTTCTACAACGGGAAGAAGACTTTAATGATTTCAGAGGGTTAATAGGTTCATAGGTTAATAGGTTAATAGGTACATTGCTATCACTGTGCAGACACTCGTGTATCCCCAACCCCCCGCAGGCCAGTCAACTCTCAATATAAACACGGAAATTCTCCTTTAGCATTTTTGATCCTTTCCAATTGAGGTGTAATCGACTTTTGTTTAAGTGCGCCAGTTTATCAATGTTTGAGTTATCTAAGAATCCAATGTTACGATCATTACACGAGGCTCTTAATATTCGGTTAACTTCATCTCCCTTTTCACTGTAACGGTCATTTCGCGGAGTAATAGAAGATATTACTACATCTGTATCACTACTCTTACTAACGATATCATTTGCAAGACTTGTTATTTTATTTGCAATTTCCTCTGACGTTTCGTTTGACCTGAGATCATTAGTTCCACAGTGTATTATTAACAGATCTGGCTTTAATTGAACTGTTGGTACGATGTAATGCCTCATACAATCACTTTTTGCGCCCGGAAATGATTTAACATACACTTTGTTGGAGTCGGTGCTCAAATCATATCCCTTCAATCCTTTCACTATTGAATCACCAAGAATAGAAATTATCCTTTTTTTCGTCCTCTGGTTTTTGTTTTCAACATCCATAGTTTTCACATTGTCATTATTAATATTTAACTTACTGTCTTTGGTATTCATTACACCATCTTTAACATTTGACTTTTTTATATTCTTTCGCGAACGCTTTCTCCTGGTTGTAACGTTGTCATGGTTTCCATTATTATTATCAGGCTCAATTTCATTGCTACATTTATCGTCATTAACATATAACGAGTTATATTTATTATTCGTTAAAAAGTTTTGTGTAACAATCTTTTTACCATTTGCACTAACAGTACGCTTGGGAGTGACGTAATTTTCGTCTTGCAAAGTCTCTCTAATTTTATGTTCGGAGGTTACCATGGCAACGTGCTCTTTCTGAGCGAACTTATGTCATCAAGTAAAATGTTTATGATGCTGTTTTTATTTACCAATTCCTCCCGCAAAAAAGCAATTTCCTTCTCTAAATGTTTTATATATTTAATGTGGCACTGTTCCCTCTCTAGCTCACCCATAATCTCAGTCATTATGGTCTTTTTTAAGTTGTTTAGTTCAACCTCTTTACACTTCTCATCGATATATCTTTCGTTCTGGACCAAAGTCGGAGAAAAGAGCATACCGTTATCATTTTTATCCTTTTTTTCCTCCAAGATGTTAGCTGCTATTGTACGGTCCAAATTTTCTAGCAAAACCTTCTGGACATCATTTTTCATTGCAAAAACACTATCGCGATCGTAAGCATCCTCGACACGTCCGTCCGCCATCATAGTTAACTCAAATGGTGGCGCTGGAGAAGACTATAACAAGTTCCTTTCAAAGTCTGTGAGAAAAACCCGGAAACGTACGAAACTGTAATTACATGGTTACACTTTCCACGGAAATTACTAGAGCTGTACTGTTGTGCTTATGAGGCTCGAGAGTCCCATTCCGAACGTACAGGGATATAAACGATCAGGGTCTGGACAACGCCCTTAACTGTGTTCCCATAAGAGCATAATTTTTGAAGTGCCTTTTGATGCGTCACAACACACCTTTATCTTGTTTACAAATAGAAAGGCAATGGACCGGATTTCTTAAAAACCAACCAGGTTCTTCTTTATTAATGGCCGGAACAAAGGACGCAGGGTATAATAACACAACAGTATATTATTTCCTAGTGTAAATTCACAATATAAACGTTATACATTTGGTCTACGGATGTCCGAAAGTACCAACTAAATATAAACAGGAGGAACTACTGGTAGAGGATTATCGAAATACAAACTCCCTGTAAATCTCTTGATTAAATTAACAATACACAAATGCATCACAAACGTAGAATAAAATCGAATATCACACTCAAGGTTTCCTTATAGTTCCTTTAAGTATCGTGTTTAAAGCAGACTGCTTAAAAATAACATAATGCTAACTTTAAAACTCCCGAATCATATTAGTCAACAGGCGTACATTGTTTTAGGCCATATTCAGTGGGCAAAATGTTCAAAAAATATCTGTGGAGGAGTGTTTTTTTATTGAAACAGCAGGCGTGCTGCTTGTCATTTCTATAGAAAACACTACTCCACCGAGATTGTTTGAACATTTTGCCCACCCGGGTAATGTCCCTGATTTATGACTATCGAACATTTATCGTTTATCATTCATTTGGTTCTATCGTTCAATTCTTCATTCTAAGTCGTTTGGTTTATTTGCCTGTTTCTCTCGTTCTCAGTCTCTTTTTCGGCTTCCGGTTCGTTCGTTCGTCGAGTGCTTCTTACGAATGTAACTTTGTCGTTTATTAAATTTTTTATAATTTTCAATAAGATGTATGTTTCTTAGTTTCTATGCTTATTTCTATATCTAAGAGCTTACTTCATTTCTCCTAGATAAGCATTCTGAAATGTTCATGTACCAGCATATATAGTGACATTATATGCTGGTGCATGAACATTTCAAAATGCTCATCTTGGAGAAAAGCTAGAAGTCGGGCTTTTGATTGATTTCCAACCTCACACTCAAATTTTCTGACCCAATTCAAGCAGAAACTGAGATTCGACTTCGATGAGATTCGACTTCGGCGATGACTGAACAACCATAATTCAGTGTAATTCATTATATAACTATACCAAAATGCATAGCGTAAAAATACATTGTTAGAAATGTTTCAATTGAATAACAAAAACTAACAAAACTAATTTCTCACTGCCATTAAAGGGAATGATCAGCACTGTAATAGCTGAGAGCTGCAAAATCTGTGTAGCAATGACTTTCTGTATTTACTCAGCGGCTTGCACGATGGCTATTATAATTGACAGGTCTTTTCCTACACTTTTTTCACGCCACGGGAATTTAAAATTTATTTTGTTTGGTATTTTTTAATGATTAATGAACTTTTCACAAGTAACTTATAGTATTTAACAATTTTGTCAGCAGAAACATTCGCGGAAAGAGTATTTTGATTAAATTTCGACGACTCTTTAATAATGACCTTGGAGAGCCTTTACTATTTACGATATCAAAAGCTAAGTTCAATCTTTTTGCCGCTGAGTTTACGGGCGTTTTGTTTATTGTTGGAGAACATATACAAATAGTTTGAAAAAAATATAACTATGTCAGATAAAATGGTATGATTATAACAAAATAACTAAAAATAATTAAACAGCCTGACCTAAATCACTTACAAGCTTTCCATTTTGACAATAGTTTTTTAAATTCTTCTAAACTGGGAAATTGTGGCAGACGTTTTTACAGCTAGAATTGCTCTGAACACTCAAAAGTTATTTGTACATTGTTCTTTTAAGGGAAGGTTTAGGAATTTTTTTCGCCCACGAAGGTCTCTGTCAATTTCCTATACAATAAATGTTACGATTCATCAAACGCGTAACACCGTACAACATACGAAAAAGCCTGGCAATAACCCTCGTCATGCAAAAAATTAAATACACCAGCATCGTTTTTACCGACGTTCCCGAATACCAACTCAAACGTTTACAAAAATTACAATATTCAGCTGCAAGTTTTGTAAACAACAACTGCACTCGAATAAATGCCACAATTAAATTATCATGGCTGCCAGTGAAAGAAGATATTTCCTTCAGTATTGTCAAATCTGGCCAGAATACTTGAAGAATTATTTCTATCAAAAACACGATCTTTGAGAGCATATGTACCCCAATTGAGACTTCTGTAAGATCTTCAATGACCTACCACTGACCTGCAGAAAAAGTACAAACCTAAACAAATTCTCCAGACAAGCAAAGAGCTACATTGTTGATAAAGCCCTAGCAAGAAATGGTGTTCTTCCAAACTAACTATTTAAATAACATTGAGACAACACCATACAAATATTCCAAGCGAAGAGTCAAATGTTGGATGTACTGAAATGAGTTCGATTATTATTACTATTATTATTATTATTATTATTATTATTATTATTATTATTATTATTATTATTATTATTATTATTATTATTATTATTATTATTATTATTATTATTATTATTATTATTATTATTATTATTATTATTATTATTATTATTACTAGTGAGTAGCTCTCTCTATGAATGGCCCCCGCCAAAGACTGAGCAGAGACAGGCTATAGAGCAGACAGGCTTCAAATCAAAAAGAAAATAGTAGCATTGAATAACTTTTTTTGGCACAAGCACACCATGAACTTTCCAGTAATCATTCACTGTTACCCTACATCTTGTCGAATAAATTAATAAAAGAAATCAAAGAATTTCATTCTATCCATTTTATTCTGCATTTCAATATATCAAAAAGAAAATATAACATAGAGAAATAAATCATTCAAGTTTTTGCTAATAATTTTGAGTACAAAAGTTAAAATTTTCAAATTTTTTTAGCGTTGATTTGTCCGCTCGCTTTTGGAATTTTTCATTTAGTACGCATGCGCATGACATCATTCGACGTTGCTTTTCCCGCCGGCTAGCACAAATTTGTTGAATGGAAATTCGGCTTTAAGTTTTGGGAATTGTAAGCCAAATTTGCAAACATTAATTCCGTTATCTTTTCTTCCGCATAAAGAAATTGTAAGTAAAACATATTCAAGAGAGACAACGTTACACGACAATTCTATCTACTGTTTATTGATCTAATTTATGCAGTGATTAAGAGAATTCGTAAGACCATGTTCACACTATACCGTTTAGCGTCTTGTGTATTTTTATACCACTGCAGTAATCTTGAGAAAAACCGTTTGTAAAGAAAACATTGTATGTATCTCTTGTAATGTTCTTGTTAGGATGTTTGATCGGGCTGCTTAAAAATACATAAACAGCAACATGTAACAATAAACATGGACCAAAACACTATCAAAATGCCGAAAGAAAATTCATAGGTTACATTTGGACAACCATTGTGCTCTTTCCAGTCCGAATATTCCTTGAACACATACACACTTCCAGTGATCTGCCAAGCCAGGAAGAATGCCGCCACAACACCATTGCAGATGGAAATTACTTTATTTTCAGAACAAAGAGTAAGGAAAAGCAACAAGATGAAAGTAGCACCGCTGACAGCCATAAACACAGGAATCATTGGTTGAAGTGGACATGCGCTCCAATCTCGTATGCCTAAAACATATTTGCAGATTAAGGAAAATTTAATTCAAAAGTGTTTAATAAATGAGGTTAAGCACATGACACATCTCATGGAACACTGGGGTCATATTGCCTCAATTTCATACAAACAAGAGATCTTGGGTAAGTAGTTGATAATTCACTTCAGCTTAAGTCGTATCGAAGAAATTGAAAACATTTTACTGAAAATAATTGAAGAAGAAAGTGCAGCATCTTCTCTGTGTTATGGCACTCGAAATGGCGAAACGTTCTTAATTGGCTTAGTTTAAGTAATCGTACTGTTCCTCGTTAGGAACAAACAGATGCTTTGAGAAAATCTTGGAAAAATAATATAATGCCTCCTCGTATCACATTCTGTTGACAAAGATGGAGAACCGCCTGTGTAATAAGAATCATCCTCACTTGTTTTCGTTTATTCGCCATGCAAATATGTGGACAATCAGCTAGTGTGTAAATTTAACATAAAGAAGTTTGGTTGTGTTTGGTGATCACTCGAGTTGCCTGTTTCAAGTTTGTACTAAATAACTGTTAATCTTAACAATCGTGAAAATTAAGGAGCTACAACCTCAAATTAGGGATTTTCCTTTTTAAAAAAAGCACAACAACAACAACAACAACAACGACGAATAAACAACAACAAAATGGAAAGGATCAATAGTAAACAAACATTTTGGGTTCTAGAAGCTCTTAAAACGACTCAGAGGCTTTCAAAAAACGCATTTTATTTGTTGATAAGATACACTAATGTAACTAATGTCCATGGTTTATTAGAATTTTCAATAATTTTGTGGTTAATGTTAATGTTTGTCACTTAATGTTGTTTTATAGACATTTTCTTGTTATTATTCAAAAAATTGTTCCTGCTTTCTAATGTTTTGTTTTGGTCCCTAACTGTTGGATCCTTTTATAAGATAAATCTCTGTAAACACTAAGTTTAGTTATAACACAATGGGTTAAGCAAGAAAGTTTTCATACCGAAATACATCATACTGACTGGAATTGCAATCACCACCAAAAATGCAAAGAAGTTCGAGCAGCATGCTTCGCAGGATTTGCCTACAACAAAACAAACACGCTATCGATAATAGAACTTACTGATTGTCTGTTACTTTAGTCGTACAAACTTTCGCGAGCAGAAACTTTTGCGATTTTCGCGAATTTTGGCCCAATTCGCGAAAGTTAATGTCTTCAAAAATTCTCGACTAAGTGATTCGCGAAAGTTTATGCTCGCGAAATAAATGTTTTTCCTTGATTCGCGAAAGTTTATGCTCGGTTTGAGAAGAATTTTCAGATACTGTATGTATTCTTCAAAACGAAACGTCTCAATATAAACAAATTTACACTAATCTAGTCTATTTGAATAACATCAGCAACTTTCTCTGTATCGTTCGCGCGATTTTGGTTTCGGGGTCTTGGTAAAGCAGGACCAAACATAGTTCTGATATCCGTTTGTTTTGCTCGTTTTTTGAGAGGAACCTTGTTCTTTGGAGGATTCTTATTGTTTTTTTAGGATTCCTAATTTCTTCTTGCTCGATATCAAGAAACACACCTTTTTTAAAAGCATCATGTATTTTGAGTTCAGCCTCGGCCATGCTAAAAAATCTTAAGAGTCAAGCCTCAAACATGATTATAAATTTAACTATTCAAATATCATTAACTACTCAACTATTTCGGTTGGTAAAATTTACTTCTTTATGCTAACTTCTTAGCTTCAAGATATCCTTAATATATGCTTAAGATATTCTGCCTCTGTATGCCTATAAAACACTGGTGTAATACGCAACTGTTGTATATACATTTTTTTATTCTTCAAAATCCATGCATTTAAAATTTCAGTTTGGTCTTGATTCGCGAAAGTTTATGCTCGCGAAATTTTCTAAAATGCTCGATTCGCGAAAATTTATGCTCGCGAAATAAATTTTTCTGCTTCATTCGCGAAAGTTTATGCCAAAAATTCGAGTTTTGACACTCGCGAAACTTTCTGCTCGCGAAAGTTTGTACGACTAAAGTAATAGAACACAGAAAGTCACGTGAGAATTTCTGAAAGACGATTATTATTTTTTGTTTTTCATGTGAAGACTTACTTTCTGGCTCACTGTTCGCCTCCTAAAAAAACGAAATTTTTATTTAGCTAACACTTTTGAACATTTCTTAAATGAGGTATAGCAAACTATGTATTGTTGTCACTTTACCGAATGAGGAGTTTTTTGTAGAAGCGGTTGACTTGGACTGCCACTTGATGTGATGGCTGGAAGAGCAGCATGTCCAATCGCACCCGGTGGAAGAACGGTAGATCGACTCACAGTTTCTTCTTCCACTACTATGACGTTGGATTGACCAAATTGACCGTCTGGCCGTGCGAATAACAGAATCTTTCTTGTAATAGTTTCAGTGATAGCTGCCATTTTAAAAAAAATGATTTCCAGATTATTGAAACGCAACTTTCACTTTGCCCATCCAAACTTATCGTAAAATAAATCGAAGAAATTTGAGAATTCTTTGAGAAGGCCTAGTTACACGATAGCAAATTGTCTTATAGCCTTGTTTATTTACTGTTCGGTTTTTTTCTGTATTTACAGAAACCACATAAAGATGCGATCATAAAACTCTTTGGTTGAAAGTCTTCTATTTTCATTTGAAAGAACGAGGCATTACGCAACAATGTTCTCGTTTTCCCAAACAAAATTAACATAGTTTTGACCGCAAACTAGTGCAAAGTTCGCATCTTGTTAGACAAACCTATAGAAAGGCTGAAAAGCTTCTTAATGTTCAGTGTTTAGATTCTCTCTTTCTTGTTTCTCAAGATATCATTCAATTTTGAATTTTTCAATTTTGAATATTCAAATTGCACTCTCGCGGGAATTGGAATAGAGTAATGAAATTAGTAAAACAATGAATCGCGCGGAAACGAGGTTAGACATGACGACTCCACCAGGAGACAGTGGTTAAGGAGAGATTCGGGAAAGGTCTATATTTGAAGAAGTGCTGATTAAATTGTGTTTCTTTTGCATACTTTCTTCGAAAAGAGAGAAGGAAAATTCAATGATGTGATATACGTATTATTGAACCAGCGGGTATGAGCAACCTCTTCTCCAATGCTTCTTGCCTTTTCGATACAGTGGGTGGAAAGGAAAGAAACACTGGGAACGGGGTTGTTGCATGAGGTCATATCGAAAAATAATTTGAAGGGTAAAATTTTTATAAAAACATTTGCTCTCCATATAAGGAAGTTACTGAGAATGTTCCCTGGACACCGTAAAAGTATTGTACAATTGAAAATGATGATTTATCACTCAACAGAGTCTTCACAAAACAATGGCAACCAAATGCTTCCATAAACGTAAAATTTCCCCGCTTGCGGAGGAATTTGTGTTCATATGAGGACATATTCTCCTGCTTACCGAGATCACGCCGATTCAATATGCAATATCCCGCTTTCTAGGGAATTCTTTTTCTCATATGAACCCAATATAAGTTTTTTATAGCATTTCTTAAGAGGGGCGAAGGGGTGCTGTGTTGAATGAAATCCAATCATTACTTTTAACGAGTTTTTTGTTTCGTAAACCGGCAATAGCAATGCAATAAATCTTAAATAAGTTTTTACAATTAGGAGTTTGAATTGGTCTTTAGTCTCAAAGAAAACAATTATGACGTCAGTTTTCGTACATGTAAAAGATGAGACTGTTTACAAAAACATGAATTGTGAATGGAAATTAGAACAATGTGTGTCAAACTCTCAAAAATAGATGGAGAATAGCTAGTTTAATGTTAGTCATAAATTTCATATATCAAAGATTAAAATATAGTTGCATTTTTTTTGGCACACCCGGTATATTCATGATTCTAATACATTTACATCAATTGAAAATTTGATCGATAGGCTGTCGTCTGATAATGAAGACGAAGAATAACTTAAAGTAACAACTATCAAACATGTTGAAAATTCAATTTAAGATTCCATGTTAAAGATACACTAAATCTATACAAAATTATTTCACACTTGAATTTTATATCTGAATTTTCCTTTATATAATGAAATCGTTGTTAACTCGACGTAGCATAATCACTGTTTTTATGCACTCATCAGCATCCGGAAAGAAAGGGTAGAAAGTCGCTCATCGGCATCCAGAAAGAAAGGGTAGAAAGTCGCTCATCGGCATCCGGAAAGAAAGGGTAGAAAGTCGCTCATCGGCATCCGGAAAGAAAGGGTAGAAAGTCGCTCATCGGCATCCGGAAAGAAAGGGTAGAAAGTCGCTCATGTCTGCTTGCATTTCTTCTTACGCTTGTCTAAAACATAATTTTTCAAGACTTATTGGACAAAAAATGACGATTCACAAAAATATGACTTGTGAGAACATATTTAAAACGTCGTAGGTATAGTCGTATTCAACGTCAGTGAAAGAAATAAAGAATTTCAACGTGATGAAATTTGTTTCAGTATTAAGTGTCGATTAGGTTACATGCACATTACCCTATTCTACTTCAAATGATATGTGATAAAGTAATTTTTTAAGGCAAATATCATAAAAGCGCTAGAAAGAAAAAACCAGAAGAGTGAGATATCTTCTGAATAAAATTAAGGGTAAATTAATAAAGATGGCTTACAATGGTTGTATTACACGTTTCCTTCCCTAGACCCTTTGTGGTATGGTTACGGTGGTTATGGTGGAAATGGTGGTAATGGTGGTGGTAATGGAGGTAATGGCGATAATCATGGTAATGGTGGAAATGGTGGAGGTAATGGAGGTAATGGAGGAGAGAGAGATATGTGATGGAGGATGTAAGATTTGTCAATAGAACGAATTGTATTTTCATTAGTGTGTGGAGTCATTGGTTTATTTCTGAGTAAGCAGATAAATCTATTACAACCATCCGTGTTTTATTGTGATATTTTTCCTTTTTTTCTTTTTGTCCAAACCTAGCACGAAACACAAACTACCAATTATGCTAATTATTCTTATATAATTATATTAATTATGCTAATTAGTCAGTTTGGCTTGTCTACTTTTTTAACCTCATTAACATAATGAAAATACAATATCGAAGTTTCATTTGTTAAAATATTATGGCGCAAAGTTGTTTATTTTATGTTCATGCTAAATTTAGTTCACAACTTCTATCAACTATTAACTATTTTCGCATTGCTCTACAGGAATTTGCCCTGAAATCTTAAGGATATGTTCCTTCATTAATGTAATAATAATGCCTTTCTCTTTCAGCATTTCAAATTTGAAAACGAAACCATTTTCATTGGAAATGTTTTGGCATTGATTTTATCATATCAATTTGTATAGAACTATTTACTCACAATATAAATGCCAATCCATCATAATAGTTTCTTAATCGCCCCATTATCTTCAATGTTTCTAGCATGTCCCTGATCTGTTTAATATTACCATCAGCCTTAAGAAACAAATGCTTCCAGTTTAATGTTGTAAAATTCATATCAAATTTGTAAAGAATATCAAATTTTTCAATCGTTGCCTAACGTAAATAAAGTAAAACCTATATTTTTGATAACCTAAAAGACAGCACTGTTTTTTGGGAAAAGACGAAGGACGTAGATTCCTCTTATTTGATTTAAACGCAACGTATCTAGCCCATTAAGAGTCATCGTTTGATAGCGTATTGGTTAGGGTCAAGTTCGAGCAATAACTTGCGTATCTGTAGCAGGTGGTTGATATCAGTTAACGATGTTTGCAGGGTACGTGGGCAGACTCTTTTAATAATGTTCCGATCTTTGTTGTTGTGATGATATAAACGCAAACAAGTCTTGTGCGTCTGATATTAACAGGACAAGTCCAGAGGTGGATCCAGAACCAGGGCGAAATTTGAGCACGGTCATTAAGCGTATAAAAGAAAAACGTGCAAATAACTTAATCAACACTTGTGTTTTTACAGAAAATTCATGACTCTGTACCCCTCCACTCCTGGAAATCAAAACGTTTGCCTGGAGCGGAAAGCTAACCCTACAGACGGGACTTATTTCAAGAACTCTGTATATCCCGGAGCCATGATGGGTGACCACAACTTCGTACCCGGAACCATTTGTCTCTTTGATATAAAGAGAACGAGATGCTATTAATTCCTGCGAATGTTTTTCAAACCTTAAAAAGGGGTAATATTTATTTATTAGAGTTTAAATTATCTTCATCATGTAAAAGAAATCGGTCGGAGAAGAAGTTTTAAAAAAAATATTCGAGTGTATATAGTCTATATTCCTATTTTGGATTCCATTCACAAATAAATAAATAATTCAACAAAGCAAACCCGCTATAAATTTTATACTGGTTCCACTGTAGTGATCTAAAATTTAAGAGCACAACCTGAACAGCTTAATGCCATTCTGACTATTGAGTGAAACCGTAAAACTATGTTTTTACTCGGGAACCCATTCAATATCTTAATTTCCTTAAATAAAATTAATCGAAAAAAGCGATCTTGCATACTCAGGACATAATAGAAGTTCCACTGCTCCTCCATACCCTTCGGGGTCGGAAATTGAATAAATCAATAAAAACCTCCATTCACTTCTGTCTTTCGGTTTCGAAAGTAGGAAGTTACGTTGGTAATAAATAAAATACTTCCTTTTTACAAATATTTATGTCATTGAAGTGAAGCTATCTTTTCAAAACGAAAATAATTTTGAACGTTCTTCCCGCTCTCTCTGTTATTGTTTGGTCTAACTTACCTCGAAATATTTCCCGGGTTGATTTTTTTAAAAAATGTTTAACGCTCAAATAGTCGTCACTTATCTTCTTAAGCAATTAATTTCTCGTTACAATTACTTAAATCGAAGAAGGTCTACTCATATTTTTTTTAAAATTGAAAATAAAAAATGTGTCCGTCCGACATTATTTACTTTGTAAATTTAAAACGTTTTAAACGTTTGCGCACTTGGTTGATATTGAGGTCAAGAAGACATTACAGTGTATTTAGTAGTCTTGGTATTCTATCATTATTCTACAATGAGGGCCCCATGGATGGAATTGGGGGCAATTAAAAATTTTTGTTTATCGTGCTGTTAAGTCAGACAAAGTTATCAATAGCACAAAGGATTTTGCTGAGTACGCTAATGAATCGATTAAGGGAATTTCCGCTTTGTATATGTCCAGCGATGAAGTGTTGGTTGAACCAGTCGAAATTAGTGCAGCACCAAAGATGAAAATACATAAGTTTGTGCGCTCCATTGGCAGAGCTAAAAAATGTTCATTCGATTTTTTTTACCTCGATGGTGAACGCTTTCACACAAAGTCGTATGCCTCAGTACAGCTTTAAGCCGGTTTCCCTTAGTTTTCTCAACGTGATCACTAATTGAACCATTTGATTGGCTTGCGGAATATTCCGCGGCCGAAAAGTTGAACTTGATCCGATTTTTCCGCGGACGCTTCTGGCGGAATTTATTAAAAAACAAAAGCCGCAAGCCTGCAAGCGGAATATTCCGCCTAGTGGAGAACCAGCTTTAGCAGAATGCGAACATTCAGTTCAAAGGTTATTGACGAAAACTTTGGAATTGATGCGGACGGACAAAGTATTTGAAATCGTTTATCTGCATCTCCTGTTTACGCTATGATAGTATTTCAGTTATTCAAGATGTGTCATGTGTGTCTTGGAACTGGAAAAAATGAATAGAATTACATTTTTGCGACATCAATTTTTTTTATCTATTGTCCGTCCGACATGTCCGTCCGACATGTACTAAAATATTCATTAAATAGCCAGTTATTGATTTATTTTTTCATCATAGATTTAAAATGTTGGTTTACTGATCAAGGAACTTAAGTTCATTTAGATAGAACAAGCCATCAAAGTTAGTTTTGGAAAGTCCAAATTATTACCCAGTCCGTCCGACATAATTAGATTCAGCCTATCATGGAGTAAAATTATAGCCACGAAGAGAGTAAAAGTTTAGTTGGCGTATATAATGCCAATGCCAATAATATAATGTGTCCAAGAATAAATATTTCAATTTTGATGACCCTTTTCATATAAACACAGAAACTAGGGCCAGCTGGGTTCAAATCTTCGATTGAGCATGCGCATTAGTATATTTTTTTTAAAGAAAAATATTGGCGTCGAACGACAGCCATGTAAAGTCCATGTAAAGTAGGGCTGGAATTCAGCTCGTGTAGAAGGGCTAGCTCTACGGTAGGGCTAGCCCTTCCTCATATGAACAGCACCTAAGTTAATTTTTTACTTAACTAAAGACTGACTCATTTTGCTTTGAGGTCAATCAAAGGCAGTTTCATGCTATTCATTTTCACACATACTCTTTAAAACGTTGGTATTACGTTTTTGTGACATTTGTGGATGGCATTACCATTATTCAAGTACATAACCCAATATCAATTTCCCATCAATAATGTTGTTCTCCTGCTTGGAAATCATAAGGACAAGACAGCGCGTATTATACAATGAGCATAATAGAGTTCCTGCTTTGAAGTTCCAATCAATAGCCGCGCCAGGGTCACTGGTCTCTTGGCTAACTCAAAAAGCAAGAGGGACTGGAAATGAGGTGGTTGTTAATTTCAACAGAAAGAGACCTGAAAGTGAAGAGTTTTTCATTTTTATGAATATTTAATAGTAAGTATTTAACCCGGTGTGTATTAAAATAAAATTGAACATTGATATCATGTCAGATGGAACAAAGTAAAAGCTATGTAAATGCTACCAACATATATTAACCTTATAAACAACCAGATCGGATGTACTAACTGTAGAATAAAGCCTCTGTGTTAACCTGAAAAAACGATATTGCCATATATCAAATGTCCGTCCGACATGCTAATTTTTGCACCTAGGTACCTCACTGCAGAGGCGTAGCCAAAGCTAATTCAAAATTTGTGGAGGAGAGTTTAGTCATTTAAAGTAGAAAAGAAAAACGTGCAAGTAACCTAATCGACAGTTAAGACTGAAAAGAAATATCATAACGTTGGACTCCTCCACTTTTTTGACTGACCTTGAATACGCCTATCTTACTGTGTAAGAAACTCTGGTTCATGATGGTTTTCAATGAAAAAAAAAGTTGAAAATGAAAGATTTTTTTTTATCATGCTTAATTATTAAATTATTATAAACATTGAAAACGAGGCGATGGATGGTGTGACGTAATTTATGAAAATGTGTATTAATATAGTTGACTTTGCATTGCATAACCATAAAACCGTTACTCTAGCTTACCCTAGCCCTAACGCAAACCGACTGGTGGCCTCGTACTCGTGGTAGAATGCTCACCTCTAGCGCGTGAGGTCTGGGTTAAAATCCAGAATTAGCCCTGTGATCGAGGTTGTTATACTTTGACATTTTGTTCTTTTTGTGGTCTGCAGTTAATTTCACAAGATGAATCTGCGCGTGTAGATACGCGCACGTAGACATGGACGTGTAGATATGTAGATATTTTTTTCTCAAAGTTTTGCAGTATTTCTTCTTGCGTGCATGGCCCTTCTCCTTGCAAATTCTTAGTTATGAATTCATAGTCGGTTATCTCAGCTGATTCAGATTAAAAAGTTCAAAATTGTGTAACCCAATACTATTTTGGTTTTCGCAACAACAGCGTTTATTAATTACACGTGCGTGTTAAGACATGATATATGTCGTAAACCAATAGTATTGTAAACAAGCTATTTCCAGAACATTAAAGAGTGTTTTCGGTCAAGATGTTAAATTTAGATAAACCTTATTCCGTTCGACATTATTTTTAGCAATATGCCAATCCCATTGATTGACGGGAGGCGGTGTATAGGTATTGTCTCGTGTTATTTTACTCGAAAGTATTTATTGTGTAACAAAAGTTTACAAAAAATTTGGTGAGCTGAAAATACATGATTTTTTTTCTTTAATCTCAAGGACCGTGATAGATTACGGCGCGCGATGGTGAGAATAAAGACAAACAACAAAACAACGACAAAACAACAAAAACAAAACAAGGACAACAATAAAAACAATGACAAATCGTAATTTCGTTATTTAACCTCTTTTTTTCTTTGCCAAATATTTCCTCATTTCTCATTGCTAAATGTAGTTTCTCTTTTTAATGATTTTGTTTTTTAAAATACACTTTCCTGAGACTCTCATATCTAGGACTTGGAAACTTGGAAAATTTACTAGTTCTAAATTGTTGCATGCCTCGATTCCTTAGAATTCCATAGATTATTTTTTTATCAGACGCCATATTTGTTTTGAAGGAATAAGGTTTCAGAGAGGAGAGGTCAACCATAAAACAAGCATGCACTTGTTTCTCACGCAATGAATTCCGAGAGACACCATTATCATGTTCATTGCCCGTGATCATTTCAAGGGTTTCTATAAAGAAGATAATTTTTTATGATGAAATCGCCGAAAATAATTCAAAGAATGTCGAAATAAAAAAACACACACAAAAATCACAATGTTATTCAAAGGATTTTGAAATTTGATAACGAGAGGTGAAATGACAAACAAAAAAAAAATCTGAGATGTTAGTTCTGTTGTTTGTTGACGATGTTTCATGGATTAAAATAATGGATAAGAAGGTTGTATGCTGTGTGTTTGTGAGGTGGTAAGGCATACTTGAGTTGTTTAAATACTCCGGTTGGCTTATACACACTGGGTGGTTTATATACACTGACTGCCTTTTATACTCTGGGTGGCTTATATACACTGATGAGCTTATACACACTGGGTGGCTTATATACACTGGGTGGCTTATATACACTGGGTGGCTTATATACACTGACTGGCTTTTATACTCTGGGTGGCTTATATACACTGACTGGCTTTTATACTCTGGGTGGCCCAATATACTCTGATGAGCTTATACGCTCTGGGTGGTGGATATCGTGTTAACTTGCACTTTTATTGAGTTCGTAATAAACCTCCTGGATTAAACAGTGTTTACAGTCTATAAAAAGTTTGTTCTTTTTTTTATTCTGGGAGTGGAATTCAACTAACCAAAAAACATCTCTCCATAACTATGTAACATGACGTCATTTATTTCATGATTTCATCTCGAATCTAGATCTATTTCCTCGTACTGTTGAGTCTGTGTAAGAGAGTGGTAATGAGACCATGGATCCTTGGTAAGACATACTCGAATCCATATCTATTTCCTTGTTTCTGCACTACTAAAAAGATTTTCTCTCGTTTTGAAATAACGAAACTCATTTGATGATTCATACGGCCAACCGGATATTTGTAAACACGAAATAGTTAAAAAATAAATAAAAGTTCATTGTGCGTATAACGAAATACAACGTATTGTTTGTTCTGTAATGAGTAGGAGTTTATTGACTGTCGAGTTTATGGCTTTGTTTATCGACACGATGTGAGAGTCTTTGTCATTCCTATTCACTTGTTTGAATGTCAACGCTAACGAAGCGACTGTTTGACACAGCTCATGTCTATAAAGAAAGTATACAGCTATACAAAGTTTTCGTTTAAACGGCCTATTCAGTACAGTCAGTCTAACATTGGTTATTAAACAGCAATTCGGGAAAGGCGTACTTATGTGTGGAAGGTCTCCTTTCATGGTAGATTATGTTTTTTAAGTATAACATTCGTTTAATACCGTGGCTGATTTAGACAAACATGAAAAAAAATTGAAATAAAATCCGTGGTCGCGTATATGTAGACGCAGCTGCGTGTTTTGTTTTCAAAATTTTAATAACACAGTTGAAAAGTGTCCAAATCAACCACGATAGTTCAATGTAATATCTATTTTTTTTTTTTTTTTTCGTTCTTCTTCTTTCTTTTAAGGAAATGGTCAAATTAGTTACAGTCGCCATTCGAAAATATATTGAAACCAGGAAATCATGTTCAACACGAGCATTGAATACGTCACATACAACATTATTAAAGATGGTAGATTCATCAAGTTGATTGTACTCGTTGTTATTGGATTTGTTGCTTTGGCGGGAAACTTATTCTTTATAGCTGCTGTTTTTTATCGCAGACCAATCAACAAACAGTCTCGGACGTTTGTTTACTTCGCTTTTGTCTCGCTTACTAATTTGGGAACTGCTATTTTTGTTATGCCTTTCCCGATTATCACGTTGGCCACAAAGAAATGGAGTCTGAGTCCCACTATGTGCTATTTCAATGGTATGATGAGCTCGTTTTGGTTAACTTCATGTGTGTACTCGATTACCATCCTTTCTATTCACAAGTATGCCTCGATAACCCAACCTATGCGTAATAAAGTTATCAGTCACAAGCCTGTTTTGTGTCGAATTTTGACTACTATTTTGCTCTCCTTCGTTGTCACCGTCGTGCCATTTTTTCATAACCGTGTCTATTTCAATCCGTATACTGCTCAATGCGCCGTGAAAATTTATCGACTAGGCGATGTTCTTTATATGGTTTTGAGTCTATACATCATCCCGACTATCATCAATGTTGTGATATTTTACCGAATAGTTGTCGCTTTGAAAAAACACCGTAGACGGCTACGATTCACGACATTTTATGAGCCGCGGTTGTTAGCTTCACAGAAACGAATGATGAAAACACTGTATCTGGCGTTCTTGGTATTTATTTGCAGCTGGACGCCATTTTTTATATATGCAGTGCTATATGTAGCTAAACATGGGAGTACCTCTTCTAAGTACTTTCTAGCTATTGCTTATATTTCTGGTTTTGCAAACAGTGCGTTGAATCCGATAATATTCATCTTTCGGAACTTGCGTGTACGAGACGGAAAATGGTCAGCCATTTTTAAACAAAAACAAATACCAAAGCTGGCTTTGGTACCATCAATTTCACGGGCTGCTGGATCATTCGATGACCATAGATCATCTTATTACATGGATATTACACAGAATGAACATGCAAACGCGGAAATTCATCCATGTTTCTTAGGAGATAATCACTTTACCCAGAATGCATGTAGCCGTCAGGAAAATGTTTTTGATCGAACACCCGTACCTCTAAAAACATTTGATGATGGTAAGGTAGAAATAACATTCCAAAGTGCCCTAGGATTGTATTATGGTGGTGATAATGTTCTAGACACCAAAGTTTAATATTTATAGGCCTTTGTCGAATTTCTGTTTAAACACCGATTATGGCCTAAACACCATGTTCTGCTTCATTTTTAACATCAAAATTAGTTTTTAACTCCTGGGAAACTGGAATAATCGAGACCATTAATAAGTCATTAAGTAATAAAATCAGTAAAAGAATGAATTGCATCAAAACGAGGCGAAAGATGTTATACGGTATTTATACAGAAATTCGGGAAAGGTCTGAAAAATGTCGTCTATCAGATGGAAGGATCTATCCTTCAAACCATAGCTGTCTCTTGTTGTGAATATTAATAATAATAAAGATAATAAAGATCAATTTGCCTCATCCGTGTTATTGGTCCTTTTTACGCCAGCATTTGGCGTTAATTAAGGGCGTTAAAAGGGTCGGTGTTAGATTTTGACCGTCCACTTTTCAATAATAATGCTAATAAGACGGCCATTACCATGTCAGGTGGGTAAGTTCCCTTTCCAGGGTGAACACCAACACTGGTCGAAGGTGAAGTTTTCAGTATGAGCACCAACACTGGTTGAAGGTGAAGTTTTCAGTATGAGCACCAACACTGGTTGAAAGTGAAGTTTTCAGTATGAGCACCAACACTGGTTGAAGGTGAAGTTTTCAGTATGAGCACCGACACAGTATTGAGGTATTTCAGAAACACATCAATCTCGTCACCAGGGCTTTTTGCCTTTGTGGCCACCGTCCACTATATCGAAAAGGCAAGAAGCCAGGGACAGGAAACAATGTTATGTTGGTGGACTTTTATTTTCTGGAAATCTAAAGAAGATGACATGCTATTAGGGTATTTGGGTGGGTGCAAACTAACCTTAAGCAGGGAACAAAATGCACTGCAATATTATTAACCAACATTAGGGATAAGAAAGTCCAGTTTTCGTTCAAATCTGTGTTTCTCTTACACATAAATAAATATATATATATATATATATTTACATAATAAAAAATGTGTGTCAGTGACGCGCCATATCAATCAAATGTGCGTTTATCAAAAATGAGGAAAATCTAAATGGCTGGTGGGATAGTAAAATTTGGAATCACTAGTATGCTTTCAAATCTTTGTTGTTTTCTGTCTGGGTTAACGAGTTTTGTGATCGAAAGCAAGTTTTGCAAGTTTTGAAAAATTTAAAATTTAAAGCCTGATTCACACTAGCGACATAAACGTTGGCATAAAGGTGATTGACCTTTACGTGAGAACGTGAGAACAATTATAGTTCAACTCCCCCGACATAAATATGACATATGCATGATATAATATATCAAAATTTCATAATAATACTTATGTTTGTGTCTGGTATTTTTCAAATTTCTTAATAATACTTATGCTTGTGTCTGGTATTTTTTTCACATTTTACATCATAGGTTGGTGCTTTGCCGCCAATGCTTAAGTCATACTAGGCATTGCTGAAGCTGAACTTCCAAAATCATGCCGAGTGCTAATGTTTTATTGGAACAATAGAACTGAGTTTTATTTATGAAAACATGTTTGCCTGTCTTTTTATGCGATGTTTCGAAGGTTGGAGACGAGGTTATAGCTACTGTCTCAGGCCTGTAATTTCTGGAAGGAGGCTGAAGCTGAAGAGGCTGAAGCTTTCACCCGCCAATTTTCCTTTCTCTTGGCTGGCTAGCATATAGTCATACAGTTTACTTTTGCACTTATTTTGATCACATGACCTACTATACAACCAATGTAAAGTAATAATTTATGATCACGTGCAAAATACATTAAAGTTTCCAGACCAGGGAATTTTCTAATGTCTATGGCTAAAAAGACATTTTTAAAGGACAAAAGAAAAGGTTGGAGGCTGTAAAAATAATGGACAACGTCATGCATTAACCAGTCAGTCAGATCATAGTATGGTCACACCCTATTTCACACAGACTGTTAAATTTCTTCACCCTTCTTACGCACCATTTCACTCTTACACCCTAAATTAAATTTCTTACACCCCTACAGGGCAAGGTGAATAAAATCCCTCTCATGTTCTGAATGAAAAATTATGGTCATGCGCTCTTTAGAAATCAAAAGTCTGATTAAAACCGATATTGTTAATGAAAGAAGAACTGATACGTAGATTTTTATCCAGACCAAAATTATCAGGTGATAAATATTTGAAAGAAACATTTTACCACTTCGGTTCCAGTTTTCAGGCAAGGCTAATAGTTTCGAGACCTTCATCGTCAAGCAAATTTAGTTGGTCTCCTTTTTTAGCCTTTGATGGTGCTTCTTTTTTAGCCTTTGATGGTGCTTCTTTTTTAGCCTTTGATGGTGATTCTTTTTTAGCCTTTGATGAGGATTCACTTTTAGATTTCAACTGATCTATAATAGTGGACATATGTGTTTTTGTTGTGACGCCTTCTTCAACGTTTTCAGCCTCCATTTCAGATGCATCTTGTGCGTGGGACGAGTCGATAAGACGCTTTTCGTCATTTTCTTTTTCGGCTACTGTTAAAATCGGTTGCTTACGTCCTCTTGTGGAAGGCGGCGCTTCTTTCCAACCTTTTGAGTCTGCAATAAACCATTCGCCCTCCTTATCGTTGATATCCTGGCCACGTGCCAATGCGTCCAATTGCATGCCGATTTCTGGATCAACATCGACCTTGTTGCGATGTCGCAACAACTTCAAAATTAATCGCATCTGCGCCTCAACTACGCCCATCTTTGCATTCATGCTTTCTGTTTCACGACGTAACTCGCCTTTTAACTCGCTCATCCCGGCCAAAACATCAATATTCGGCGCATAGTCTAATGCAGTGACGTCATCACCAACAGAATAGACGTTAATTTCGTCACATTCTTCCTTTTCTTTCATGGAATCAGGAATTTCTGTTGTGACCAGGCTTCCATCTTTTGTTACAATTTTTATCTAAATTATAAATGTTAGTAATGAGAAGGATCAGGGCAACAACCTTCTTCCCCAGGGCTGTTCACCTTTTCGATACACTGGACGGCCCTGAAGTATATCGCAAAGGCCAGAAGTCCTGGGGACGAGGCTGAGATTAGGCAATAAATCGCTCTGCACTTTTCATTAGACTGTCCTGTCTCTAACATAAAAAGTCATACGTCAACAATTTGAACACTCGTATGACGCCTACCTGTCGTGTAATGTCAAACGACAACACTAAATCATATTTGAGCTTGTCGTATTCCTCAGGATACATATTTAGTGCGAACCTTACGTCATCGCAGCTTATGTAATGTACGGCACCAAATGAACACGACTCGATGTCAAATAATGAACGACCCTCCTGATCCTCTGATACTAACCGTTTACCGAAAGCATCACCAGGTCCTGAAAGACAAGGATTCCAATACCCTTTATTGTTCAGTGCAATGTACAACGTTGAAGGCACAAAATGTTTTAAAGCGGGGTTTACATTGTAAGATTAAATCAAACAATTTTTAATTTTTTTAAATGCAAACAACGTTACTAGAGAATTCCATCGATTTTCTTTTTTTTTTTCAATTTGATTTACTGTAGAAATAAATATCGGTTTAGTTAATCGAACGATGTAAACTCTGATTTAAACAGGTGATACATGATCAAATTCATTGAATCTAATTTGATCGTGTATCGCCGGCGTCAGGCAAATGTGTTATGATAAGATAAACCATGTAAAAGAAATGTTTTTTTATCGTAGCAACAAAAACCATCTCATGTCATTCCTTCAAAAAAATCTCAAAACCTTTATTACCGTGCCTGATTCGGCCATCATCCGCACATCTGATGTTCGGATATATGATACTCGGCCGCAAGCATCATTTTCCCCGGCCTAATACTAATAAAATTGATTTGAGTTGGGCATGTTCCACAAAGGGGTACTCAACCGAAAATGATAATGTTCTGGTCTGTAAAATTAACTTTAAAAATCATTAACTGTATATAAAGCCTCAATTCGCTCTTTCGTTGAAATAATTCTCAACACGAAAATTATTTTAGTAGAATGTTTTCCCTTTTCTCAGAGCGGATAAAGATCTTGAGGTTGGTTGTAGGAGTTAAAAACTACACATTGTGTTGTTTGGTTCCAGTTTCTATTCATTTATATGAAAGAAAAACGAGGAAATGGAACAGATTTACTCGTATTTCTTTGATATGCTAATCAGTCCATCTCCGTACCACAAACCTTTCTAGATAATGCCAAAAAGTGAACAGTTTCCAGGCTGATTATATGTTAACAAACGTATGATGCACCGCACAAAAACAAAATAAAATTCATAGTTTTTTTTTTTTATCCTCGTATCCAGGGCTTCTCACCTTTTTTGAGAAATTATGAAGGCGGCGAAAAGGCAAGAAGCCCTGGAAACGAGGATGATATTTACCTATTAAGCCAACAAGTTGGTTCCCGTTCTTGACCTCCAGTGCTCCAGTAGCGATTATATATAAATTGTCCACACTTTCACCTTGGTAAACAATTTTATCACCGGGAGAGGTTCGCATCGTCCACCAATATCTTGACAGCACACGTAGAGCAGACTTGCTTATTTTTGCGAATGCTTGGTTTTCAAACACTTTCGAATGAATATGAAGACACAGGTCCGATTGAAGGTCACGTGGGCAAGCTTTTAAGATCTTCGAGAAGAAATATATATTTACTGGTTTAATCTTCATCAACCGTATTTGCCATAGTATTGAAGACATAATAATAATAATAATAAAAATAATAAAAATGCAACAGTTATTTTAAATTCAAGCAAGTCGATTCTACACCATCTTCAGTGTTGTAAAACCTTGTAAACCGAAAAACCTTTGTTTAAAATAAATAAATGTTATAATTTTTTACGTTAAGCTGAATCTCGCAACATGCACAGTGGGGTTCGGCTTAATGCGCATGTTTAATGCAGCAGAATCTCTATAAAGCGGACATATCCGCGTATAACGGACACATACTGCATGTACGGATGGATGGATTTCCAGTCAAATTCTCATAGGTAAAATCTCCATAAAGCACACATCTCTATCTAGCGGACACCTTTTTTATGTACCTATGGTGTCCAATTTATGGAGATTCTGCTGTAGTTCCAAATTAAAATTCCTTCTTCGTGTATATCCTTCTTGTATCTTCTCTCAAACGTTTTTGTCAATAAATTTTCAACTTACATCCTCTTCGTTAGTTCCCTTGGTTACCGCCCATGTTGCTTTGTAATATCGTTCCAGTCTGCCTGCGACCGAGGGAGGTACTTTGTATATAGTGTTAAATTGTTTTATAGAGCCGATCTGCTCATTGTAAGAGTTTGAGTCTTTTTGCATTTGCGTGATGATGTCTGTGACTTGACCAAATATGAACGCGTACAGGACACCTGTGAAAAACAAAAACCAGTTCAAACGTTCTCAAAATAAACTTGTTAGAATGACTTGTTAGCTTTTGAACCATGTACGATGTATTTTTACGACTAGCTGACATGAGCCTTGAACTTAAAGATTAGACTTAAAAAAGCAACGCGTATATGGTTTTTGTTTCGTCATCTTAGGTACGGCTTAAAATTGCACAACATAATTGAGGTTATGTGAACATATATCTTTATGGTCAGTTTTAAAAGCCCTGATTTATTATTATATATTGTGCCCTCTGTGTTTTATTCTGGCCCTATTGTCAGTTAATTCATTTGCCGGTCAAAACCTTTAATAGGTTTTATATGTTGTAAAAAAATTTGCTGACCATCTGTTCGCACGTTGATTCGCACTTGACAACAATGTTTACGTGCGTTGCAACAAATGCTTAGCATGAACCAATAAATTTACTTATTAACATAGAAAACTAAAAAGTTAATTGACTCACATCCTAACAGCATGGTCACACATCCGAAGAATTTTTCCGCACTTGTATTTGGTGCGATGTTACCAAATCCACACGTGGTCAAGCTGCTCAGCGTATAATACAACGCAGATATGTATAACGATGCATTTGATGGTCCGCTACCTTTGATAATATCTCCGTCTTCCGTAAATTTATATGGACTTCCAGAAATGTCCGCTAAGATGGTTAACCAGCTGTGTGGAGTGTCATACGGTTTGTCAAATTTCAATGCCAGAACGTACCTTGGCAAGTAAGAGAAAATTTGGTTCTACGAAACCACCGATAAAAGACAAGAACTAGCCATCACACCTGAACCGTATCATCATAGTCAATAGAAAATTCCCAGGTCTGGAAGCCTAATTATAACAACTTATTGTTCATTTTTCATTGATCTTATCAATAAGCAAATTTAATCCTGCACTCACTTTGATCACATGACAAATTACAACCAATGCACAGTAATTGTTTTCTATCATGCGATCAAAGTGAATGCAAAACAAACTACACTTAGATAGTTTTCTTAAAAATACCGACAATAGAACTTAACAATAAAACTTCCAGACCAGGGAGTATTCTAATGACTATGGTATCATGAAGGCACACGGCGTAGCCTACGGACCTGGACTAAGCGGTTTAGCGGGCAGCCACGGGCAGTTATGGGCATTACCCGGTACTCATTCACTACCTTCGGAAAACTCCAGTACCGGGTAACTCGCATAACCGCACAATGGCTAACCGACTATGCTATGAATGTTATGACTAAGCTATGACTATTTTTTATATAACTGTTAACTGAACATACTCAGACTCCATGGTGAACACTGGGCCTTACCAAATACATGCCATCCAATGACCAATTATACAAAAAAATAAAATCCACACGCCAAGAACAAAGGTTTTCATTTGCATATAACGTGCCATCTTTTCTCGAACTTTTCCAAGACGTGAAAGACGAAGACATTTCAGAATTCGCAAAAATTCCAAGACCAACTAAAAAAGGAAGAAGGAAAAAGATAAAATGCCACCATGCAGATATTAAGCCAGTGCAACAATATCACGAGAAAAAATGTTTGGTTCTCTTCTTAAAGGTATTCAATTTTTCAGGTATAAAATTTCATGGATTAAAAATAATTTTCCTTGTTCCCTACTTGAAATATACAGTCAACTCTCCATGTAGTGAAAACCTTTGAAGTAGAGAATTTTGTCCGGTAATTAGGGTTTCCTGTCTATTGAGAGTGTCGGTAAAAGGAGGAGAGTTGACTGTATCCACAAAGTCTTTTTTAAATTTTTCTGACTGATATTTGCCAGAATGAAATAAAAAAGTGCACAACGAGGAAAACACTGGAAGGAGCTATAGTCATCTTTTTACCATGATATTCTTCTTCCACTGGAAAAATTCAATGCTCGCAAAATTCAAAATTTTTATAGTTCCCGAAAAATTTTCCTCCGGCAATATTGGAACAGTTTTGGTATTACCGTAATTATTCGAATTAGCGCCGCCCCCGAATTAGTGCCGCCCTCAAATAAGCGCTGCATATGAGATTTGCAATATAATACAAATTAAGGCACTTATTACAGAAGAAATATAATTAAATGCGTGGTTATTACGAAAAATAGAAAATCAACCCCAAAGAAAAAAAAACAAAAAGTCAAATGAAATAATCTCATGATTTTCGGCGGAATTTCGGACATTTTCTTATTGGACAGCACCAAATATGATGCAAGATGGTGGTGCTGTAAGAATATTTGCATTGGAAACTTTGAAAATTAAAAAGAGCCGCCCTTGAATAAGCGCCACGTCTAAAAATCGAGTTTTTAAAAAATAAGCGCCGCGGCGCTTATTCGAATAATTACTAACCGCATTAATAGTATTTGCGATTTTAATACTGCTTCTTATATTTAAATATTGCTTCCTAAAGTAAGGTCTAACAACAATTACCTGATTATCACTTAGCAACAAATATCCCAAAAGACTATACGGAAAGGCTGCGATAAAATCTAATGCAAACCAAGACTTGAGGTACTTCATCTGAATCATCTTTCGATTAGAAACAATTTCACTTTTATCATCTTCGTATGTCGTAAAAAAAGTCAAGCCAATATCACACAAGAACATAATGTCCACGTAGGTGTCAAAAATCAGCATGACGAGGTTGCTGTAGTTAAAACATATCACGAACGGTACCACAGTGCACGTGTATAAAATACAGAACAGGATGAGGATATCGAACATGACTTTAAACCGCCACGTGTGTAAAATCACCCATTTTGGAAGTTGGATTTTCTCTCCGCCATAAGAAGGGATGAAAGCGTTTTGTAATTTGTGTTTCAGCTGTAGTGAAAGAGAACACCATTTGAAATTTGAACCGTCTGTGTCAATAACGGAGAGATGTGGAAGGTGGGAGGGTAAAAAAAAGAAACCTTCGATCAATTTACCGTTTGCATGTCGTGTACTTTTTTCCGTTTCGTTTTCGAGTCGTTCACTTTTTTAAACATGTTGCTTATGTCCGGTTTATTGAGAACTTTTCGGACAGCCCTTTTCCATTTTCGGATCGGTGATTCTAAAGAAAGAATAGAAGTGTAAAATGGATTGGGGAGGAGGAAGAGATTTCAGCGCCAGTTCATTGAGCATAAAAATCCTAACCGCTAAAACCTCACCGGGAATACTGGCTTTTAGGTGAGTGATATCATTGAACAAGAGTAGAAAGAAGGTGATGTTTTCTTTGATATCCTTTATCAATCGGATATCGATGAGATACCAACTCTTGAAACCTGAAAGAAAATTCCATGAATATTATAGCAGATCGGATGATACAGATATCCCGAATTTCCCGCTAGGTAGTAAATGATTTACAGAAGATTTTTCGTAATTCGAACAACCAAGAGACCTGCGTATAAAATGGTGTTCGAATTGTGGAGGTTCATTTACATTTGAAATCATTGAAAGGACTTTACAAATTACAGGTTTTTTTTAACCGCCCCGTCCCAGGCTCAAAATCAAAGCAAAGAAAGAAATTTTCTGTCTCTTAAACTTTTCTCTGCCTCTGTTCATCTCTCGTAAGTTAAGGTGTAGGTAGTATAGGTGCCCAGTGGGCAAAATCTTCGAAATGTCTCTGTGGAGGAGTGTTTTGTTATTGAAACAGCAGAAGATATTGCTTGGCATTCCTATAGAAAACACTCCTCCTCATAGGTTTTTGAAGATTTTGCCCACTGGGTGGTTTTGAAAGTTTTGAGGACGATCCTGTGATTTCTTGATACATCAAATAACAATACCACTAAAAATAGCAAAAACATAAGCACCAATGAGCCTCGTCGATATTTTACTGGTGCTCATTAAACATAAGCGTGTAAATCAAATTTGGGGTAGTTCAAATTTCAGCGAATCGAACCTCTGTAAAGTCTGACTATGCTATTAAAGGTTTGTCTAACAAGATGCTCGATCATCACTAGCTTGCGGTCAAAACTTTACTTTGCCTCTTCAGTTCTGATAGAACTGTTATCAATGAGGGTCCTGCGAAGGAGCATTTAAAGCCCCCATTCGGGATACGGAAGCCGCAAGTATGCTTCAACCGATCAACCAGACAACCGCCTTAGATATCAATCCCGCTCTCAAGCTGAGTGCTAAGCTGAGTGGATCGATTCACACTGTTATAGTCACTGGCACGACTCGGTCAGGATTTGAACCCTGACCTCCCGCACTGAAGGCGAGCACTCTACCACAAGGCCACCAGACGATATTTTTTTATTTTTTTTTCTGGTTAACGAGAACTTTGTTCCGTATTTTCCTGGTTTATGTCAATAGAATATAAGAGACTTTTAACCAAAACGTCTTGTTATGCGCGATTTCCACTTATTTTTTTCCACTTATGATATCCACGTATTTTAGCGGAAACAACTTCGAGCGGAATTATTCGTGCATTAGAAACACACCCTTTTGAGTATTTTTCGCTGGTCTGTATTTTTATTTGATCTGGTCCTAAATATTTTCTCACCCATTTTGTCGTACACAAGCATCTCAATTTTCTTTGCTTCTTGCAGGTTGACAGCACTTTCCAATGCTTGGATGGATTGTTGACTCGTCTTCCGTCCAAATAGAAAGTTAAGATAGACATCTTTTCTCGTTACTTCATTTCGCGAAAATCCAGTTGCTTTGGAAAATTCTTGACTACAGTAAATGATCGGATGATGGTTGGTGGTCGCACTTGACAGAAGAAATGGGGCATCTACAATAGAAGGTCCGTGTAATCTTTTGAGAAACGCCATTATCTTATTGGCCCTTTTTACGCAGTTCCTTAATGGCGTTAACTTCACGACTTGGCGTTAAAAAGGCTGGCATTAGATGTTTTTGTCTATCAAAGTCTGACTGTAGATTTTCAAAAATAACGCCAATATAGACCGGGCGTAAAAAAGACTACTGACTACTGCTAGTATGTGGATGAAGTACGTGGCATACTTTTCATTGAAATCGGTAAAAATTCGTAGAGAAGAGGCAATCAAGAAGAAAATACATTTATAAGGAAAAACACATTCTGTATATGCCGTAGTGATGAAGACAGGGGTCACACAACGATCAACAAGTCTGTGTATTTCAAACGGCTTATTTTTCTTGTTGACGTTTTAAACTTCATATTTTCGTTTTAAATATATACACACATTTACAACACAGAGCATGCGCGAATATATATGAATAATCATAAAAAAAGACACGGTCTCAAACGAGAATGTTATTTTGAGAAGTCTATACGTGGAAACAGTCGCAGTGTGAAATATCAAGTTTATCAAGGTGTTTGTTTTCTTTGAAGCAACCAGTTCATCATACATAGGTGATGACACTCGAGTGGAACCGATCAAAAATCGACCACTATATGAAACAAAATTCCCAAGAACTACCCACGCTTAAACTTGTGCGTGTGTCCCATACATGAAAACATATTCGTTTAAGATCAGATCTTTGCCGATATGAGGTCGAATTTTATTACTATTTAAACAGCAAAATCCTCAGTTTCAAACAACCGCATCGTATCGCATAGAAAGTCGCACAGAAACGAGTGACTTTTAGTTTAAGTGCGAAGAGAGAGAATTTGAAAACTCGGCTTAAAAAACGTACCTAGTTCCTTCGATACTTCGATAATACTCTCGAGGAATTTATTCTGACTAGCCATGACAGTTCTTCTGTTAGTTTTCTCTTACTTCTTCGTTGTGAATATATCTTCCATGCTTCAATCAAACTCAGTAAATAATTTAAAACTTCATTACATTCGCAAAAATACCCTTCCATGATGAATAAGTGCAATACACGATTCCATAAGTGTCCGCTAACAACGTTTCATAAATGTTTTAAACATACAGAGATTTTGCGGACGTGGCACAAGTTGTATATCTTTATAAATATTTAAACTTTCTTTTTGAACTAAGTGGCGAGACAAGAACATTCTTGACGATGGATAGGTTAATTCCTTGATGAACTGACAGCCGGCTTCCACTGAACGCTTTTTTCTTATTAGCAACATTTTATAAGCAACACCAGCTCGACAGCCTAGCCTAAATTTGCCCAACAAAAAAAAAAGAAAAAGCAAAAAAAAAGAAGAAGCAAAGAATAAAAAAAAAGTTGTTTTTTTTGACTTGCTGATAAACGATTCGTCTAAAGAAATCTGAACTGGTCCTTTGGCCTTCCCACGTAGATAATCACAAGCAACAAAGCAAGTAACAGAGGAGAATGTAAATGAGAGCAACTTGTAGCCACATTTGAGCCTCAACCATAATTTGTGTGTTGCTTATATATATAAAAAACGTGTGCTTAGAAATATCTATAACAATGTTAACTGAGAATAGAATATTCAGAATATTTCGAATGACGGAGTATAGCCCGGCAATGGCGTACAAATTTTACTTGAATTCCGACGATCATTAAGTGACGCACAACATGACTATAGATAATAGATACAGTCACCAAATAAAATGATATCAATAATAAATAATAATAAAAAACAAAAAACAATCTAAAAAATAAAATAAAATTGACAGTTGGTGACACAAACTCTTGCGTGTAAACCATGCTTTATGAGCGGATAACAATAGGTGACGTAACGAACCAGTGATCTTGCAACAGGACAGGCTGTGTTCTCCATTCGTGCGCGAATGCATCATACAACAATCAGCTTTGGTGAATTTCTCACATCAAACCTTTTCTTTTTTTATACTCGTCGAGGTTAAGAGATCGCCTGCTGATATTTTCGCGATGCGTTAGCATCGGTTTAGGGGTTAGAGACATGGTGCTTACTTCTAAATAAACGAGAAAGTTATCATCATTAAATCCAAACGAATATACTAACAAGGCCAAAACACAGTGTTTAAACAGATTTCGTTAAAGTTGTTAAAGCCAAGTCAACGTGTCCAGCCTCGTTATGAATATTTTAATTGCGGGGATTGGAACAATAGAGACTATTACTATCCATAATCAGTAAAAAAAAAACAATGAATTTAATGAAAAAGAGGTGAACGAAAATGAACGACAAACCTGGCACTGCCACGTCAATTTGTACGTCGAAGTCGTGTGCAGAAAATAAATCGGCGTCTTCTGCTGATGTGTTGGTTGAACCGAGCCCGGTGGAAAGATTACTTTTGTTGAACAATAAAGAGTTTATATCCTAAAAGAGGTTTCCAAAAAATCGTGACAGAATACAGTGCAGTGAATGGGGAACATCTTGGAGAAAACATGCGCATACCGAGGAGTCCATATTCGCTGTACCGCTCTCCTCCTCGTTGTTTTCTACTTTCGTTTGCTCATCCTCCGTCACCTATTAACACAGAATAAAGCACAGAGCTGTTCAAATGAACCGACAAGAAAGAGAGATGAAAGATGTTGATTTTCCGGATTAAACGTACCTGTGTTTTTGATAGTTGTGCTGTCTAAAAAAGGAAACGAGTTCAGTTTTTAGAATGGGGAACTATGTCATAGCAACAAGATGCTATCATCCATATTTTGCGATGAAAACTTTAAAAATCTGTCAAGGTTATGTAATGCCTCATTCATTCAAACAAAAAAGGGAGACTTTTAACCAAAACGTTGACTGATTACATCTTCTTAGCTTAACACACTCGATGGCAGGATAGACCTTTTCATAAATTACTTACATCCATCGCATCGTTTTCGTCCTGAACGTAAACGACGCTTGGAGGGGGTTCACAAAGAGAAACAATAACTCATGGAAAAATGTTTCACGTTGTTCTTTTATTACGCTGAAGTAGGGAGTAATTTTAAAGATTAGAAACGAGGATGTTGTGACGTAATTTATGAAAAAGGTCTATTACAAAGATAAGTTCAAGGGCAAGCATTGGTTCTGTTATGCTCGGTATCATGATTTCTTATGCCCAGTATCATCTGATTTTTCCCGATCGTTGTTTTTAATCAATCACAAATACACGCAAATACTGGAGGTGTATTCATTAATTATGTAAACAGCACTCCATTCTCCACCACAGAACTGATATTTGGGTGATTCTTTTTATGCCTAGAACTTTTTTATAGATAATATTATATTCAAAACTGTAGGTCCTCTTAAAACCGAACAGTAGAGGAAAAACTGGTAAGAACGTCCGGTAGGGATGTAAAGAGGTCCGGTAGAGATGTAAGGAGGTCCGGTTAGGGTGTAAGAACGTCCGGTATGGGGAATAGAGAAATAAGAACCTTGGTGATCATTCTTGGCATTGTTTTTCTTCGTGTGAATGGATCGTCTTTTCGAAACTTGTTTGCAGCACCCTCTTCCTAAAATAATTGAGCAAGATATGATAAACATGAAACAAACAAACAAACAAACAAAAATGATATTCAAAATACACGTCGGTTGTTCTAGAAGATATACAAGATAAAAAGGCTGAATTATACCAGGTATTAAACGAATATTGTAACAAGTTTACTGCCGACAGAAATTTCAAAATTACAAACAATTACAAAAATTACAAAGTTTTTTTTTAATGAAAATGGCTGCGAAAACGGAATGGAAACGGAATATATAATACGGAAATCTCCGTATAACAGACACACACTTCCATTGACGTACGGATGAATACAGTCAAATTCTCATAAGGCAAAGTCTCTATAAAGCGGACACCTTTTTTATTTTATTCATAACTGACTCACAATAGCCGCTTTCTCTGCATCATATACGTTTTTCTTCCTGTTTCTTTCATTGATGAAACTTTTATAAAGAAGATAGAAAAAAAACAATAGAAAGGAGGAAGAAAGTATAAGTTTGAAACGCAAATAAAAACTAGTAACACAAATAAAAACTAAAGAAACAAGAACTCCTTCGGATAAGCAACATAAAAGGAACGAACAGAGCTTGCACGTTATCATGTTGAACATGTTATCAATAACAGCAGTTATAAGTGTTCCAGCAGAAAACAATATGAGGGGTATATATTTTCTGTTTATCAGAAAAGAAAATATATCCCTGTCATCTTAAAGTCTTCTAAACAACTAATAAACCTCAAAAAATTAGAACGCATGTTGCTATAAATACCGCAGCTAAACGGGCGAACTGGTATCAGGGATGTTAACTTGCGTGCAAATGCAAATGCAAATGGAGTAATGAAAAACATAACTCAAAACAAAACAAAAAGTTGTAGAGAAAAAAAATGGACGGTCGTACCATTCATCTTGTTTGTGCAGTAATGCGAACACCCTTAGTTATAAACATAAAAACACCTGTTTCCATTCAAATTTGTCACAGCTCACCTGACATTACTAAGAGCACCAGAACGTTGTTTGTCTAGTTTTTGTGCTCGTTCTTCCAATTCCTCTAGTTGCTCTTTGACTTGCGTTAGTGTTTCCAAATCGTTAGATTCCTCTGCAATTTCCTACACAAATTGACCATAATCCTAGTTAAGTTTTTGCTACGTACTCTTAACCAAAGAAAACCCAGTGGCATCATGATAAATACCTTTTCCCTGATTAACCTATTTTTCTTCACAGCATAATTGTATGGATTTTTTCGAAACTTACTCTTTTCTTTGACAATCTACAAGAATTGAAATTAACAGTAATAAAACAAAATGCATTATAAAATGTGTGCATTGTTTTACACGACAATCTGATAAGAATCAACATTCAACTCCTTTAAGAACTTTTACGAAGGTTTCAGAAACTAAGGTATCGTGGAATTAATCTTAGTTAATTAATAAATTAAAGTAACGCTTTTTTTATAAGCACCACCCTAGGCTTTAAATCATACCGAAAAAAAGATTTCCCTTTCTCTAACACTTTCTCTGTCTCAATAAGGCAAAAAGTCGTTCTCTCTTAAGTTAAGGCATAGATACAGTAAGTGGTTTTGGAAGTTTTGAGGATATATACTCTCATTTCTTGATATCTCAAGTAGCATCACTTTAAGCACCAAAAAAGGCTAAAAATGGCAAAAAAAATAAGCATTCCTCATTGGTTGATTTTTACTGGCGCTTATAAAAAAAAGCGTGTGCCTTGAATCGATGAATTTATCAGTTCTTGGAAAAATAGTCCAAAATTGAAACATTAAGTGGAATGAAAAGAAAAAAAGGAAGAAAAAAAAATTCAATTTAGTTTTAGATAGAGAAATTAGAGAATAATATTCAATTACACCAAGGAAAAAATCGTTACTAAAGTATCCTTCAATCCATCTTAGTAAGCAAGCAATCAAGATATTTTGGAGTTAATGGAGTACTTGGTGTACAACATACGAGAATATATAAAAAAAAATTTATATAGTTTAAAAAGGAAAAATTTCCTAAAGATAACAATAATTATAAACTTTCGACAAAAGATATAAACACCAAAGAACTTTCTCAGTGGGCAAAATCTTCAAAATGCCTCTGTGGAGGAGTGTTTTATTGAAACAGTAGGCCATATTGGTTGCCATTCCTATAGAAAACACTCCTCCTCATAGACTTTTTGAAGATTTTGCCCACTGGGTTATAATGACACTTGAGTAAAAGATGTAACGTACAGCTTCGATGTCCTCATCTTTGTAATTATAAACTTTTGAACTTGTGATATCGGTAGATTTCATTTTCACATGACCGATGGTAGGTAAAGGGATATCTACAAGCCTTATCTGTATATGAAATAAAAGAAATGTCAGCTTAGAGAGAATGAAACTATAAGGAATTTGTATATTTTTGTCATTGACAAATGCCTTGCCTCTTCTTTCCATTTTTGGAATTCTGATTCTGTGAATGCCTGATTTGAAACATATTCCATACGAAAGATACGTTCTTGCATACCGTGCCTATATTAAACGACGAAATCCACAAATAGTGCATTTAAGTGCAAGCAATTCCCCTTTTGCCATAACATATGAAGAAAAACACAAAAACTCTTTTATTCATAGTGTACCTGACTTTAAGTCCCTTGTTGGTCCGCGTCTTTCCTAAGTTATAAACTTTGCTTGTTTCGGTAACATCTGTTATTTCTGCAACCTGGCAAAATAAACCCGAAGTTGGATGTAGATGCTTTCTAATTCAATTCAACTTACTCTAACATAAACACAAAATCTTACTCTGTATATTGGTCGGCCATCATTGTTACCAATACCCATTCGCACATAGCAACCGATAACAGTGTGCGAAAAAAATGGTAAATGAACCCATCTAAAATAGAACGAAAAATAAAAATCCACTTGATTATAGGTTTACCGAAGACGGAAAATGGTACAAATAATAATAATAAACATACTGTTCTAATTTATGTCTTGACAAACGAATTTGTTCTAGATCTTCCTTGGATTCTATTTTCGTATCACTTCGGTCCTCTTCCTCCTCGTCTGAAGCTACCTCCAGTGAGCTTTTATCACTGTCTTCATCTTTATCATCTTCTTCATTTTCGTCATCATCTTCGTCATCAGAATACACATCTTTAGTTGTAAGAGGTTCTTTTTTGGAGATGAGCGCTTCCATTTTCTTTTGTTTTTCAATCCGTTTAAGTTTCAATTCATCGATGGCTTTCTTTTTGTTATCTTCAACAATTTTTTTTCGTTCTCCCTTGCGTGAAGCAATGCTGCCGTAAACTTCGGGTTGATCTTTTACAGAGTTTTTGGTGACATTCTTCTCCCTATCCTTCTTACGTTTCCTTTTCTCTTTCTTTCTTTCGCCATGTAACTTACGCTCAATCTCTAGCCTAGTTTTCATCGCTTCCCTTTTTTCCATACGATTATAAAGTTCACGTTCCCGTTCTACTTCTGTCATGTTTTCCAATTTTGTTCGGTCTTCCTCATCACCAACTAAGTTCTCATCCAACCCATCATCAAATGCTGGCAGGTCTTCATCAGACCCGTCATCATCAGACGAACTGCTTGATGATACTGAAATATAATCACATGGTTATATGAAATTAAAGCTGACATCACCATACAAAGGTTGTTCTTTTGAAATCAAGTTTTGAAATCAAGTTTTTCAAAGTTTAATTGGTAATTTTGTAAAAATGAAGGAAAAAAACTGAAGTAAACAAAAAGAATAAATACCCAAACATTCAAACACAACTAATGTCACACCCTGGATTGGCGTACTTCTGGTAACTCAAATAGGACCGGTAATTATTCACCATGCATTAGCAGAAATTGCTTGGTTTACACATTCTATCTCCCTCTATATCTAACAGTATATGTGACGGTTCAAGGAAACTACAAGCGCAAATAGCAATAATCAATGACAATATTGATAAATTTATCAATAATATTGAAGAATTTGGCGATAATTATCGCAATAAATAATATATTATAGCAAAGATTTATTGATAAATATGGTCATAAATTAATGAGATTTATGAATATTTGAGTTAAAAGCGATAATTTTTTAATTATTCTACAAAGATCTGGAATAATTAATCAGCGCTTATTTATGTGAAATTATCATGCAAAAATTTATTTATAATTTATCACAATTAGCGCAAAACTTGCAATAAAGAAAGTAATTATCAAAAATTATCGAAATTATCAAAATTAAACTTTATCAATTTAATTATAGAAAATAGTGATATTCTAAGACTAAAATGAATGTATTAGCAATAAAATCTATTGTTCTTTTATCAATATTATTGCAAATATTTATCACTATTTCCGCTTGTGATTTCGCTTAAGCCATCACATATATATAATACTTTTAGTTTCTGTCATTTGAAATCAACAAAAGGAAAAAGAACATTTATACGGATCATCATAATCATTTCCTGTTTCTTTCTGTTATTTCTTGTTATAAGCTATGCTCTGAGAGATGATGTATAGCATTATGTCCCCAATCAATCAAATTTCCAATGGTTTGCATAGATGCTAACATAATTCAATTCATAAAACTACATCAACTTCGTTGGAATGGGTTATCCCAGAAAATATCATCAAAAATGTCACTCAGCTAGAATTTCTCAATTACTCACTAAACAACACTTTCCCAAAAATTCTTGCTAATGCCCTGACCAAACATATATACTGCAGCCTTTATTTTTAACTGATGATTGTGTGAGAATTAAACTATTCATTTGGAATATATAAGACTTGTTTTTATTATTACTGTTTCGCATATGTTTTTATGACCATGAGGGCTTTATTCACCGGCTGCTGATTTTACCTTCTCCTTCTTCAGCCTCTTCATTTCCAGCCTGTTCACCGTCATCATCATCATCATCATCGTCTGTAATTTCCCCTTCCTCTTCATCAGAAATTGCTGCTGGACGATTACTGGTTTGCTTGGAAACTTTGGATTTCTTTTTCTTTTTCCCGTTACCTTCTGAATCTAATGTCCACTGTAACAAAGGAAATAATGCACAATATTTATTCATTGTTCCCCAAATGTCTTCTCTTTTTCCTGATATTTTTTTATTTTGGTGAAAAGATTTATCAGTCAATCAAATGACAATACAGTCAAACCTCTTCATGGTGAAATCTACGTTGTGACCAAAAAAGTATCCATTACAAGCAGGTTAACCATGTTTTCACTTCAAGGAGGTTTGCACTTCAAGGAAAAAAGGCATCTCTGTTTTACTTATGAGTGATGTCTGCTATAGAGAAGTTTTTATATTTTTCTTGTATCAGGGTATAAATTAACGGCTTGCACTTAGCAAAATACAAAGTGTTTCTAAGTTTCTGTGAAGCTTTATTCCAGCTAAACAATAAATATGCCAAGTTATAATCAGCAAAAAGATGATAACTTTAATAATAAACATTTCCGCACAACAACAACAACATAGCTGCTATAAAGTCCAATCACACGGATTATTTACCTTATACAAATTCCCCTTTTAGTTCTTATTTTTGTGAAGCTATTTTTCTTTCCTTATTATTGAAATATGGCTCACATGGAAATTATTAGAGCTATGTTTACAACAAGACTTACATCATCATCACTGTTATCAGTTGAGGAATCAGAATTCTCATCTTTGTCATCGTTGTTGACGTTGGTTTGACTTGTGGGTGGTGGTGAAACCTTTTTCTTCTTAGATACACTTAGAAGTTGCTGCAAATAATAAATACTATAAATATATAATAATAGTTTTGGAATAATTCAAGTCAAGTGGACGTTAGATTATTCCAATGGAACAAAGTTTTACAAAATGTGGTTTCCTATACTAAAATGTTGAAACAATGAAACCAACTCAAAATATGATGGTTTCAAGTTGAATAATTGAAAATTGAATTTTAGGGAAATAAATACTTTCAAGTTTGATGCCATGAAAAATGATAGAATGTGAAGCTAAAAAATGTGATTTTACCTTTTTAAAATCATCGCCATCGCTGCTACTATCGTCATCGTCATCTGAATCAAGCAAAGCCCGTTTTTTTGAAGACATTTGTTTATCGGTATTGACTCTGTTTGTTAATAACATATCATATTATAGAGTTAATAAATAAGTTAACTTGAAGCAGTTCAGACAAAAACAGATAGATACAAGTACAAAAATTAATGATTACGAACTGGATTATGATTGTAGTGCTGAAGAAGAGAACTCTTCTAAGAATGAAAGCAGAGAAAATTCCATTACGTGTAAGATAATTTGATTAAGAAAAATGGTTAAGATGATGTACTTACTTCATTTCTCTGATGCAAAAATCCTTTCGGTTATAAGCCATGGATATAAGCTCCCCCCCCCCCACCCCCCCCCCCAAAAAAAAAAAAAAGAAAAGAAAAAAAAAGAAGAAAAAAAAGGAATTGAAACAATATAAGCCCAGGGCTTATATCCGGGGGGATTTTATGGTATTACCTTAAGATCATTAATTTATTTTCGAGAATAAAAAAAAATTAGATTTCGCGAACATTTATTTTCGCGATTTGTTGAAAATGGAAAACTTGAAAAGTAGAATTTGATAATATACTTCGAAAGTGTAATTGGACTATTATTGTAACGTATGCAATAGAAAAATAGGATATAACCTGAAAAATTATATATATATATATATATATATGAACTGTATCATTTTCATGATAATTTTTGCGACATTAATTTTCACGAATCAAGATTTCTCAAAAATTTTGTGAACATTAATATTCACGTATCGATCTTTCAAAAAAAAATTTGGTAACATTTATTTTCGCAAAAAGGAACAAAATTCGCAAAAATTAATGATCTTCTTAAAGGTAGTTACAGGGCTGCATTGCTATGGAAAATCCAGGAGACCTTACAATAGCAAAGCTATTAATATGTAAAGACCACTCAAAAAGGGTGGGGGAGGAGTATGTATTTGCAGAATTAGGACAGGAATAAGTCCAACAAAGAAACAAATGATCAAAATCAGAGAAGCTGTTACATTTTCTTTCAATTCCTTAAAAGTATTGAAAACATTTTTTTACTTTTACTTGATAAAATTAGTCTAAATTTCTTTATGGTTTAGTTTCTTTTTTCTATCAAAAGATTTGATGATTATAATGGTGTTATAAAATTAAAAGGACAAATTCTGCTGAGAAAGTTGACAAATATTCCAAGATTTTCCCTTCGTCTCATTATTGACACATCCAGTTTTATTGTAGAAAACAATACAGGGAAACCTCTCCCTTCTCTGTCTCTTATCTAAAATAAAACGAAAGCGATAGCTTGCAAGAGAAAAACCTACTATGCGGAGTCAACGAAATGAGAACACATGAAAATGCATTTTAGAAAATCTGCCATTTCCCTTAATACTCTCCTCGTGCAAACAAGACACGAAATTGTATTTTGCATGCGCGGGAAAACACCGGGCGGGGGTTTCGCACCAGTGGGGACATCACGATGATACAATATGAGGAACAACTCTCATCTGTTTGATGTTAACAAATTGGCCTGGAATTAATTCAAAATTTCTATGAAATCAATAACACGGCTTCCTTCTTTGCTATTTACCGGACCCTTCGTGGGACCCATAAAATATGGAAAATATGTTAGAAAACGGGGTCTCTCGCTCTTTCAGTGTCTAGTGTGTGATAAAACCAGAGCGTGATTAAACTAGGGAATTTTGAGGTTTCTTAAATACCAATGAATAAAATTGTAATGAAGAGTGAGCTGGTGTGTTGGTAAAACTATCAAACGTAGAGAAGCTTACTGTAGAGCACCTTCCGTATATAATTTAACACAAGCCAAATAGTGCGAACGTTCGATCGAAGGGAAGCTGAAAAAGTCGGTAAATGGAGACATGAAGAATAAAGAAATAAAGTAAATGAAGTAAATGAAGATGATGCTTATTGAAAAAAGATGCCTCGTGTTAAAAAGATGCCGAATGAAAAAAAGAAAACGAAGTTTGTTTTGTTATTCTTTTTACTTTTTATGTCTAATTTTTCATTAGACAGAACAATCATCTACACGGGAAGTTTCGTAGTGATGACTTTAGGGCTGCGTTTTTGCCCAAATCATCCAGACTCCGAAAAAATTCGAAGTCACGATAATGTTTTTGTGCTATGGTTATGTTGTTATTACGAAAGTGACATTTAAACCTATTCCCTTTCTTGTACGCTCCAAGGTAGTATGTAGGATAGTATACACAGGGTAGGTTACATTCTTCAACATTACATTTTTCTGCGAAAGTATTTTTTTCGACATATTTCCCCAAGATTATTTTTTGGGCTACTATTTATTTTGAATCTCAGAAAGTGAAACCACGTATTATTACTGCGAAGCAATGAATTTTTAACTGCTTTGTAACAACATGTTTTTAGAGCGCATTAGTTATTAAAAAATCAGTCCTACACTATCCTATCCTACTATCCTACATACTACCTTGGAGCGTACAAGAAAGGGAATAGGTTTAAATGTCACTTTCGTAATAACAACATAACCATAGCACAAAAACATTATCGTGACTTCGAATTCCTGCGCACTAGAAACCTTATAATAACTGTACAACACACAGGTGGCAGAAACGGGCTTCCGTAATGTTATAGAATTTACTTTGAAAAAGAGGGAAATGCGGCATTACCCCTTTATCGGAAAGTTGGGTTTATGAAAAAGTAACTGTGCACACTCTCTGTCGTAGAGGTCGGAGGTAAAAAAATATATTTAAAGGGGAAGTCTACTAAAAAATGAAATGATAAATTTTGTGTTTTGTCTGTACTCAAACATAAGAAGAACCAAAAAAAGTACATATTCAGTCTTCGTTTATTCTCCAAAACGTATAACTTCCCCACCATCATGCTCTTGATTTACTTCGGAAATACGAGTAGCAAAAGTTTTCAAGAGAACTGGGTCCAAATACGCTGTATGATGTCACGTCGTGCAAGAAACAAATTTCGCAAACGAAGTATTCAGCGAAGCAAAAATATATCTTTCTCGTAACATTTTATAATAAGTTCTTGTGAAATTATGGTAAGCTGTTCAGCTATAGATTGCACGAATCGGTCCGAGCGAAAGGAAAAAGAAGTTAGTTTTCATCGAATTCCATCAAAACAACACAAAGATCTTCGAAAGCAATGGCTACATAACATACGACGTGATGGGGCACTTCCCAAAGACTGTAGTTTTTACATCTGTTCAGATCACTTTGAAGAGCATTGCTTCGTACGTGACTTGCAGGTATGAATACACCATATTTACCAACTTCCTTTAGATATTGTATATCATTTCCACGATAGAGGGTGATGAATATTGTAAATTTTTATTATTATTATTTTCTTTCCACCGTACGACTATTTTCAAAACAATCTGTTATAACATTTTTTTCTTCTACAACGATTGCAAAGAAATTGATTTTCAAAGGAAACATGTGCACCAACTTCATTTCACGTGAGCATCAAAATAAGAAAACCGGGGGGAGTTAATAGAGATATTGTAAAACCTGGTTCTTACACAATTCCATACTCTATCTTTCTTTTTCTTTCCTTGATTAAGACTGAACTTTTGGGAATCAAGAAAAACCGTCGTCTTAAGGAAGACGCTGTGCCCACACTATTTACTTTTTTTCCCGAGAAAAAGCGCCGCCAATCTTCAGAAAACAGAGCCACTATCTTGGCGAAAAAGCAATGCGTCGAAAGCGTTTTGGATGGGCCTGTGATGACCTATGAGTCCAATAATATCATTGATGAACAACCTTTGATGACTAACACAGTTGATCAGTGTGTGGGAAAAAATCCCGTGGTAACCGTGGATAAGTGTGTAGGGGATCCTTGCATTCAAAAATCTAAACGCACTCAGCATGACCCCAAACACTTTTTGTGTGAGACCAGCTACATTGCGCCGACCATTCCACAATTAAAAGAGACTTTAAAGGTCAAAATTTCCCGTTCAAAGCAAAAAGCAAAAAGCTGCAATACAGAACTGACATTTTCGCCAAATTCCTACGTAACGTGGCAAGAAGAAGAAAATAACGCCTCTGAAACTGAATCGGACCCAGAGTTCGAAGTGTGTGAGGAGATCAATGACGTAAACAATCCTCTTTTTGATCCAACAAAAAATTCAGACGAAAGTGATGATGATTCAGATGAGGAGAACCACCCTGTTCAGGAAACGGCTGAACTGTTTAACAGCAGCACACTCTGATCAGAGCCGAAATTTTTAGTGTTTTGGAGTAGCTTGGTGTCACTATTCCAATTCTGTTTTAGATGTTTCAAACAAAACACCATTACTAAAGTCAGAACTAAAGGAACATTGCTATTTGTTGTAACAACATGTGAAAAGAACCACAACCATATATTGCGATCACAACCAAACATTAATCACTTTGCAGCTGGGAATGTTTTGCTTTCGGCAGCGATATTATATTCTGGAAATACGTTCGCACGAATAGCGGAGATGCTGTCCTCAGTAAATGTCGTCCGTATTTCGAGAGCGCTGTTTTATCGTATTCAGAAAGCAATTTTATTTCCGACATTAAACAAGGTCTTTAAGCGTCATCGTTCTCAGCTCATTAATCTTTGCGCTGAAACCACCGAGAATAACTTTATTGGCGATGGTAGAAGTGACTCGCCTGGCTACAGTGCCAAATATGGAACCTACAGCCTTATTAGCACTGAGATGAACAAAGTTGTAGATTTTCACGTTGTCCATGTAGGCACTGTCGAAAACTCTAATCGAATGGAAAAGAATGGGCTTGAAATTTTGCTAACTAAGTTCACCAACTTAAATATTCCAATCACGACTCTAACAACTGATCGTCATCTTCAAATAAGATTTTTGCTGAAAACCGACTACCCACATATTTCTCATCAATTCGATATATGGCATTTTGTGAAGTCAATCAAAAAAGCTTTAACATAGGCTGCAAAGAAAAGAGATTGTCGACCTCTAAATGATGGGATTAAATCCATTGTCAATCATATGTGGTGGTGCTGCGCCAGCTGCAACAGTGATCCGATAATATTAAAAGAAAAGTGGCAGAGTATTCTCTACCATATACGTGGCATACATTCATGGGAGGGTTACGAAGTATTTCACGAATGTGAACACTCTGCACTTGAAAAAGAACGGAAATGGTTGAAGAATGACTCCCCGCCTTTTCTAGCTTTAAAAGTTATTATCGAAAACAAACGAACACTGGGGGACTTGAAGTATTTAGCCAAGTTTTGCCACACTGGAAATTTGGAGGTATTTCATTCCTTGTTGACAAAGTATTGTCCCAAAAGGCTCCACTTTTCCATGTATGGTATGATAGCGCGCATCCAGTTAGCTATTCTGGATTTCAACAGTGGTGCAGACTGCAAACAAGATCGCACAAAGGAAGGCGTGTTACAATGCAAACAATCTTTTTCAAGAGTCACTCAAACTTGGGTTGTGAAAAAGATTATCGAGAAAAAAAGTCGAGAATATCTCCGTGAGTTACTTGAAGCCACCATAAATGGGACATCAGATGCATGTGCTGGAGAGCTCCCATTGTTGCCGGAAAATATTCCAGAAAATATTGCCCCAGTGGAGAAGCCGGAAAAAGGGCAAGCAATTAAACTCATGAGAACAAGATTTCAATGATGGTAAACCGTATGTTTTAACTCAGAACGTTGCTTTATTGTAGATATTTTAAAATGTTCGTTTTCGAGGATGTTTTTCTTTGTGTGGCAAGTTTGCTAAGCTCAAAAACTGTTTGTTTGTTTTTTTGTTTTCTTTTTTGTTTGATTTTTAGTTTTTTAGATAATTTTTCAAGCCACGATTTTTTACTTTACTACCGTTAAAATAGAACGCCAAACAAAAACTCATCAACTCTCACGGCTATTTATTGATCATTTGAGTGTTTGAAATCTACATAAACTTGACCAGGAGAAGGATATTTGTTTCTGATCGCCCAATCAACGCATGATGGAATTACCCGTCTAACTCCTTTACCCAGACGGTTGTGGATCCACCATATGAATTGTCGATATCCAGCATAACGGTAATTTCTAAAGAAAAAGCAAAAGAAAAAGAAGAGTAAATAAACAAATGAATAAATAAAACGACATAAACACACCCGAACATCGTTTTAACATGGCAAATATATACTAGTTTACTTGAATCTCGTTTTATAGGATTACTTGATATCATTCATGATATAAACAAAAGTAAACTAACTCGTTTTTTTTCTTCAACTTCTTCCCCGCTAATTCGTTAATTGCTGTCATGGCTGTTCCAAAACGCGCTGCTCAATGCAGATCATATGAAAACCAAGTGCTTTGGTGACGCACTTTTTTCCTAAAGAAGAAGCAGAATTTACCCCCGTTTTTACAAATGTGGATCTTGAATAGTTCATTACATACAGAAAGAATAACTTTTCTAAGATCACATTTTCGTTCTCCATCCTCACTACTATTCCAAAGAAACCTTAATTATTATTTGAAGTGAAAGAGAGATGACCAACGATGGAGCATTATTCATGAAATCGTAATTGAAAAATCTGTGATGCTGAAAGTTTGAAAAAGATCAGAAAAGAAAGTAAAAGTGTATAAAACTTTATGACTCAAATATTTTGCATTTACCTTCGAAGAAATCGTCTGGTATTTCGTTAGATTCAACGCAACATATGCTTTCAGCTTCAGTTGTCATATTTTTGCACTCGTCGCATTCGCACCATAAAATATTGCCCACGCGAGAATTTGATGCAGAAGAGCTGTTTTCTTCCTGGTCGATGTAATCTTCATTACTACTTTCACCCGAGGAAACGATCGGTTCAAAATCATACGGCTTCAGTTTGCTTATATCATTGGAAAAGGAAAATTCTTCATTAAACAAAAAACCATCAGCCTCGGAGTCCTCACTGTTTGTTGACATTTTTACACGTTTATTTTTTCAAGTGAATTTTAACGTCTGGTTTACTCTCTTGCACGACGTGACGTAATTGATTCGACTGGGGTCCAGGCTTTAGCTCTTAACGCAACCGTTTCAAAAACACAAAGATACGCTGAACTTTATCATTGTGAAAATAACTGAAAAAATGTTTTTAAGTGATGCATGTATATTTTGTCTGCTTTATGGAGTATAATATATCATTTTTTACAATTTTTGGAAAATGTTTTTCAAAAGTAGACTTCCCCTTTAAGAGAGCTTTGACAGAGACGAAAATAGAAAATGCGAAATGGAAATTGCATAAGAAAATCTTTTCAGGAAGTTAATTTGATCATAAAATACGTCGAATGGAGAAGGTTTTGTACATCAAAACAGTTTCTATTAAGAAATATGCATTTTCAGTAGAAACCTTCATAAAACATACTTATTGTATTTCAACAACACTGTGAAGAAGGACACATTTTTCAGAGATTCCGATAAGGTCTATTGCACGAAACTTCATCCGGGTGTCAAAAAGATCTATTTGCTTTAGAATGGAAAATTAAAAGCTTAGGAAAGCCAAATGAGTTCCTTTTTTTTCCAAAGAAGGGTAATGCACGAGGAAGCGGCAGTGGTGAGGTGGTGATGGATGGAAGCGTGGAAATTATATTTTGAAGACTACTAATGTGAGCACTATAGTTTCAGTTTTTTGGAAAATTATGAGCAACTTTGCAATATTTATCATAAATAAACACATTTACAAAAATGCAAAGGATATTAAAATAGATATAGTAAAAACAGAACACCAATATAGCTATACAAACATACGTATTCTAACGGTCTGCAAATTACATGGATTATTTCCTAGCCTGCGATAGTAATTCTAAGAGCGTCGGACTAAATCCCCAAAACTCGCCGCGCCTTTTAGTAATAAGTTAGTAATTTAGGTTTAGTAACAATTTATTAGCAGGAAATTGATAAATTGGGAACTTCAACAAAGCGTAGACTAAAAAATGTAGCCATCAGAAAAATCCCCTGGTCTGAAGCTTAGTCGCAAATTGCAAGCAAAATTTGTATCCTCTTGAAACAAATTTTTACCAATTCTTACTTCTGTGTGTGAGAGTGTGTGTGTGTGTGTGAAAGAGTTACAGTCCGGTATGTACCCCGAAAAACATGATAGTTTTCATGGTAGTAAAACAATACTGTTCATTGGTTGTGTAATAAGTCATTTGATCAATGCGAGTGCAAAATAAACTATTAACTGTCCAGACCAGACCAGGGCATGTTCTCATCATGACTATGCCAAAAAACAAAGAAAAGAGAAAAAGAGAAGAGTCGTTCAAACAGAGTTGGATGCTTGTTTTACATTACTTAGAATGAATGGTAAGTGTAATGTATGCATATGAACAAGACGCCATACGCGACCGTATATGTATATTGTATATATATATTGTATATACGCCTTGTTCTGGCATTATCAACCTATCGGAAAAAAATTTATTCAGTTTCTGATTCTGATGTCAAGTAAATGCTGTCTTTACCAGCTCCTTTCGGAAGGAAAGGCGTGGAGTATTGAATTGGTTCATCATTTTCAGCGAGGTTACCCAATGATATGTAGCATCCTGCATAAAATTTCGGATTTGCCAACACACTAGCCTTCTTACCATAAACTTTTACTCCTAACTTTGCCTCCATTAAGTCGTCACGACTTACAGGACCTAGCGTAAACGTCAGTGCTATGTCATCATTAGAACCTTGCTTCGGAACAGTTCTCCATCGGGTTTTTATTCGGAATCTGTTCTTTGGAATAACCTTTAAGTGGAAACTGATATCGTGAGGTGCGTCTTTGGAGTTTACATTCAGCCCTTCTATGGATGTTATTTCTCCTTTGACACAACTCGTGACTTCGTTGAATTGTAAAACAGACTTAAGGATTGCATTGGATATAAACAGTACGTTTTCAAGGGAACGATTGCTTTCCTCATCTGTATCTTGCGAAGTCACTGAACCTAAGAAGTTTGGTACGTTTTCCTCTTCACCAAAGTGTATAATAATCTCGTCGCTGCTCTTATCTGGTTGTTCTTTGTCGAACTCATCTGTAGTTCCTCCATCGTCTGTTTCTTCAATTTTAGTTTTTTTGATGTCATCTTCATACGAAGGTTCGTATAACAGCTTCTCCTCTTCTTCTGTTAATGCCTCATCTTTAGAGAAATCACCTCTGATGTACTTGGTTGTTAAGCATTTCAGACAGATACATAATACAACCAATACAGCTGCTATTGAAATAGCGGCAATCGCAGCTAAAAATATAGAATTTATCAAACATAGAAATTTTATAATAATTCATAAAAAAAAGGATCATAATCTGTTTCTGTGCACGAAAGGATTTGGAATGTCAAAACGTGTCAAGGGATCGGAAATATGGTGTAGAAATGGAAAAGCAGAGTTGAAACTGAAATAATAATGTTATTCCAATTTCCAGAAACAGTATCCTCGTTCATTCATCGTCTTCTTTTACGTAAATCTAGTCTTTTGGAGAGTAAGTTTATCAAAATGACATGCTATGTTCGGTTTCTTTTTAAAGTCAATTTTGAGATCACCCAAATTTTCGTCATGTATATATATTATGCTTATAAAATATATGTTTTGATCAAGTATTAACTTACGCCCTGAAAGCATATTAGCCAGCAGCAATTCCAAATGCGATCACAAACTTAACTGAGGACATTTCAAATTGAACTATACGAAGCATCTATTCTACGCTACAGTGACCCGTAAAATAGTCGCTTATTGATAGGGTTTCCTCTGGCTAAACTCTCGGTGTTACCTTAAATTTGTGAGAAGGGTTTGGAATTTGTCAATTTGGTTGATCTAATCTGCAACTTATGTTAATAGTGTTTTGGAAACCTTGCATCAATATTTATTTGAAAACTATGTAATATAACCGATTACTTTGAGTTAAAGTTGGAAGCATTTTGTTCAAATTTTTTATATATATATTTTTTTCAAACGTGGAAACCGGGTTGAAATCCATTAGAACACAACACAAATCGATGAAATTTAAATTCTTTTAAATTTAAATCATGATGAACCTATTATAATTATACTATATGATAATTTTTTACACTCTCCTTCCCCGATGATGTCACTAGACTCGCGAACGAACACGAAGGCTGCACACAATAAACAAACAAACTGAAATTCTAGCGAACCAATAGGGATAACTGTCGTTCTGCAATATTGAGCGATGGGATGACGTAAAAACAAATTGGGTCTAAAACTTTTTGGGGACGGGTGTGACGTCATCAAAATCTTTGATCGACGATATCTCAGTAACGGTAAGTCGAACACAGACGATCCCACACATTTTTTTAATTACCTTTTCGAGCTCTACAACTTAGTGATACTTATTCTTTGCAATTCTATGATTTTATTTTTCGTCGTCGCTATAATTTTAAAGAGGAAAAGCACGGGTGGTTGGGGCGGCAACTAATGGGAAAAATCAAGCTGTAAAATGTTTTTACCCGGGATAATAGTCTATATACTAATAGCGAGGTGTGCATCCACATTTTAGTTTAGTCAATGTGAATAAAAGGACTGGGAACGAAATTTTTGTGTGGAAAATAATATAGTGAACTTTTTGCGGAGCGGAACGGAGCTATTTTGGCAAGATCAGATACACGAGAGATCAAAATTTACTACCAAGGAAATGTTTTCGGTACCGTAAATGACCTGTATTTACTATAGGGGCATACGGAAAGTGCGATTTAGCTCACTTACACCAGATTTCCAAGAAGCTTTCACTGATAAGACAGTTTGACTTATCAAGGGAAATATTTTTCCAAGTATGGCTTTTAGGCGGATTTGTACGGTGAATGGATTGTATGTTGAAGTTTAAAGTTGTCATTTTTGAGACTTTAGTAGACTTCTTCCCCTGCAAAGGTATGTAAGGCCCCAATACCGATATGTAGATGAACCAGCCAGCACCAGGTATATTTGTGGCCTTTCTTGCAAATATCTTTACTGTTTCTTTGCTTCTAGTTTGTTGATATTTTCTTTAAATCTGTTAATGGTATTAAAGAGAAGTTGTTTACATTACAATGTCAAGTTTAGCTATAAGTGAAGAACAGCCTCAGCAGCCCGCCACAGCCAGCCCCCAGCTCAAAGGAAACAAAACCATACTAGAGTAGAGGTTCTCCCCACATTCATGCATTAAGATGAAGAAGTTGAAGAAATTCACAGCAAATCTGCCTACGATTTTTAGGAGCTTGAATGAGAAGTGTATCTGTTCCATCAATCATGACAAAAAGAAAGGAACTTGCATTTCCATTTATTTAGTTGACAAAAAATTTCGAATATGCATAGCTAGCTAATTTTTGTGTGTGTAGTTTTTTATTTTTATCCTTCACAAGAAGTACTTCGATAAAGCTTTTTTCTGACATCGAAAAATTTACTAATGAAATAAACAAAAACAATAATTGATCAACCTAGCTATGCTATATATCTAGTTATTCTTAGTTGTTTACACTAAAGCTATATTTGTTTCGGCAGAAAATCGTTCCCTCAAATAGATGGATAGGAGAAAAAATACTTGTGATTACATGATTAAAGTGATATAAGAATTTGTCAACCAAGCCCAAACGTATAGTATAACATTGAAACATTGGAGAAAAAAATAACTTTTGAATAAATGCTGCCTTAGATTTGTCTTTAATAAGGTCAAAAACATCCACAAAGATCCTTCTGAAAAGACCCTTCTGAAAAGACAACCTAAAATGACTACCATGATGGTGAATCATTTTACGTACACTAGTATTTTGGAAAATTCTTCTTATTCATCATTTGTAATGTTGTTATGTGACAATGTTTGATTTTTGTATTCAATGAGACCATCATCCTCATAACCATGTTTTGTTTAATACTTTGAGCTTTTTATTTTTTTGGATTCATATTTGTGAATGATTGAGTATTCTCAGATCAGGGTAAACTGTTTCATTTATATACAAACATACATTATGATGATTCAGAAAGGAAATACAAATTCAAGATATTTTCATAGCAACCTTATTTTCATAGTAAACAATACTTACCCATAACTAGAAATATATACATAAACATGAGAAACCACAATTTATAAATGAAAGTATCTACTCCCTATAAACAATTCCATTACCAAGGTTTACTAAACAACAACAGACAGTAAACAGCTTGTCAATGTTAGCTATTTCATTGCAATCTGCTTCCTCGGATAATGATCTCACAAGAGTTACTGGTAATGCGTTATCTAAGATTCTGTATCGATTTTTAATCAAGCCAATTACTCGTTCAACGTGGATTCTGATTGATGCGATTTGCCGAGACATTTCCACTTCTTTGGCTGATAGCTGCTTTTTACCCTTTGTGAAACTGAGTATAAGTAATTCCACACCACAACCAGCAGCAAAATCATCTTCCAAAGTAAAGCCTCGATTCGCAAGAATTTGATCCCCATGGTGATGCAGATTTCGGTCAATCAGTCCTGATTCCCGAACAATATCTATGTCACTGGCTCTACCGCCAAATGCCCTTGACACAAAGGAAATTGATCCATGTGGTGTACATGCAACTAAAAACTTCACTGTCGAGTGTTTTTTGTAGTTTGAATAAACTTGTGAACGTGCTCTTAAAGTTCTAGGTCGATCCATAAATATCTCGGTACAATCAATTATTGCAGTTAATCTGGGAAAATACTGCTTGAATACTGAAGGTAATGTTTTTAGACTGGCATCATGGTCTGGCCACTTGATGAGCTTTTTCAATTTGACGTACATCAAATCAATCCAACGTCTAAATATGAAGTTCACAGAGCTTCTTGGTGATTTGAATTGATCAGCCAGATTTTCAAACTGCACATCTAGTCTTAATTTTACTAGTGTCATGAGTAGCTGATCTTTATAAGGTAGACTTCTAGGCTGTGATTTTGGCAGACCTTGTTTCAAAAAGTCAAACGGTAAATCAAATGTTTCCACATCTATACCAGTGTAGTATTTAAACTTTGATGTTGGTTGTTTTATCAATCCTTCATAGGACATGAATCTATCTTTCAATGAGATGTTTTTGATATTGATTGCATCCCTTTCCTTTCTTAGGTTTGAAATCTCCTTTTCATACATTTGAAGGATATTCTTTTGTCGTTTAATTATTTCATCTTTTTGTAACAGTTCATCCTGTAGTTTTGTTTTTCATTTAATTATGGTGTGCTAGTACCAGATTCAGTAGATAAATAATGTGACCGTGGTGTTGAGATTTCAAAGTCCACAGTTTCATTGCTACATGTTGACAATGGTGACAGTAACAATGTACTAGGCGACATAATAGGTGTTAAATTATCCTCATTCTCTTTCTCGATCTTTTTACACCGTTTTTCAGCTGATTGATACCTTCTTAAAGCAGTCTTTGATGGCGTTTTGTATGTAAATATTGAAGGTATATAATCTGGATGCTGTGAGTTCTTTTTTTCTGGTTTCCCTGATGAAAGAAAATAAACAAATTATATATCAGTTATATATAAATACAAGAAGAAAAATCAAGGATAAAAATACTTTTAAACACTTACCAGTGATGAAGTGTTTTCCACATATATACACATGTCTTCCAGTTGGATTCCATGGAGATCCATCTTTATTTACCCTTTCACATGCATTTATCCATTTTTTCCTAAGTTCAGGGTCATTATTGGGAAATCTGTAAAACCCAGGCTTATCTTCCTTTTTATTATGGCTGGTACAGCCATAAGCCTAACAGCTTTGAGGCATGATGAAGATGATGTAGTTTTTAAAAAAACTTTAGAATAGTGTAGAAATTATTGAGACGATATTGCTGCTGATCACTTTGACTGCAATGTTAGAAATGTTTTCACGGCAGTTGTTGTTTCTTTGTTCGAGCCGTCGGAAAAATCTACGGTGCCGAAATTAACTAGATCCAAGAATTCTGATAAGTGTTTAATGATGGCGAAACGCAGTGAAAACGGCTCTCTGAACAAAACTGTTTTCACGGCAGTTATTTGCGCATGCGCAGTTTAGTTAACAGTGACGTAGAACTGGTCCGAGAATATAAAATGTTGGCAACTGTGCAAATCAACAAAATATTAATGAAGCTAATTATGGTGACGTAAATGCCCAAACATAAACAGTTTGTTTCCAAGGAGCATGCGAAAACCAGATTTTTAGTCCTAAAGAATAATTATATGTCATTATGTCGAGACTGTCCATTTCAGGTCGAGATGATGATTTTCTCACCTTATTTTTCTATAAATATAAATTAGTCTTATAATTAGTTTGTTGTAACTACGATTTTCATTTTGTGAACAATAAACTTTATTTATTTTTTGATAAATTTCTCTTCAAGCTTTGTTGAAACATCAATATTGTAGTGTTTGTTTTCCCTATAGATTAATTCATTGGGTAGAATGCCAAGTCATATGACTTTCTGACTTAAATTACTTGAAATATCTTTAACCCTATTGTTGGGAAATATTTTGTATATATATTGAAATATATTTGTACTAGTGCAGCGTGTAAAAGCATTTTACAGTTTTCCATAAATTGCTTTTTACACGCAATACTGCCATGATAAGTCTGTGTATATACAAAAATTGTTGTGTTTCTCCATGTTGGAATTATATCATATTTAATTATATCATATACTGTAGAATTTCTATTCTCTCTAATTCGATGCTCTATTATGCTATTGTTGGTTAAGTGCATTTATAATTGCCAATTAGAAAGTTAATTAAATGTAATTACACACAGTGTCGATGGGTAGTTGATCAAAAGAATTATCTGTTTATGCTCATTTATGGCATAAACGAACTTCCCGAGAAAATTTCCTAAAGTTCTTTCTTTCAAAGTTAGGTAAGAAAAAAGCAAGATTTAGTATTAGTATAAGAAGATATACATATTAGTTTTCATTAGTTTATGTATAAATATGATACCATCATGATAAACACAGACGAGCCCATACATTAGTTGGATGAACATTTCGGGCTCTGCAACTTAGTTCTATGATTTTATTTTTCGTCATCGCCATAATTTGAAAGAGAAAAAGCACGGGTGGTTGGGGCGGCAACTAATGGGAAAAATCAAGCTGTAAAATGTTTTTACCCGGGATAATAGTCTATATACTAATAGCGAGTGTGCATCCACTTTTTAGTTTAGTCAATGTGAATAAAAGAGCTGGGACCGAAATGTTCGTATGGACTGTTATAATTAAAATTTTAGATCGTGCGTAACTGAGCTGTGACTTTAATGGCGATTAACATTATAGGAGTAGCGCGACGTCAGTAGACACATTGCATTGCACCCTTAATAGAACGGGATATTTTAAGGCAAATATCTCGAAAACAAATGAGAATAACTGACGTCACTTTGGGTGTGCGATAGTGGCGATGGGTGGACGAAAAAAATTGGGTCTAAAACTTTTTGGGGTGTGACGTCATTAGAATTTTTGATACGTCTTACACAAATGATCCCATACATTTTCTTGATCAGCTTTTCGAGCTCTACAACTTAGTGATACTTATTCTTAGTATTGCACGTCAAATGTTTACATTTCGGTTTGTTGACGATAGAAAGGAGGAAAGATAGTCAAAAATATATGGTAATGTTAGATTAGTTAAAAGTTGTTAAGTTTATAAGTTTGAAAATGTGGTGTATCTTACAAATACAGAAGGAGGTATGATTATATTTTTACTTCAGTTTTATAATTAAAGATTGTCTTTACGATACAGAGTAATAAATTTATTCCAGAAGTAACGGCATGTAGAAGAGGGTTTTTAATTCACAAGTTCTTTTTTTTAATATGCCCGGGTAAAGTACAGCCAGACAGAAACTTGAATTTTTACATGGAAACATGAAGTTATTATTAGATTTAAAATATTTTGTATTCTACGCAGTTTGGTTTAGACATGCAATAGAACTGGACATGAAAATAACACCGATCCTTCGTGAAAGCTAATTATTTTACGCGGACACGTAAAAAGGCAGGCAGCTAGTTTCGTGAAGTAAAGAAAATTTATAAATAAAAAAGCGATACAAATCCTGCCGTGATTATTGCCTGCAAATCAGTAAGTGACCTCAACAAGATCCAAATTATCGGATATTTGACCTTTCACTTCTAGCAATCGTTGTTGATGCTGGAAGCACCAGTTCTGTTATTGTTGTAACCTCTGACACAAAATGATGCTCAATAACACTCACTGATATAACAATACTAGTATACCGTGTAAAATGTTTTTACATCTTTCCCAATAAGATGTTTTTACACGCTATACTAACCATTTGATAATAACTCTATGAAATACAAAAACGCAGTCCAAAACGCCGCCCTAAAATCTTTCATCGATTCATGATTTTTTTACCCGCCATACATTTTTACCAAGCATTGATAACGTGGTGTATTGAGGTAAAACTATTGATTTCTCCTTTATTTGTCGCCAAAAATAGAATTCACAGAACACGGAAGAAGTTTGTTTGTTAAAAATGTTATTACATGTTTACGTCGAATCATATTTAATGTAAAGTTTTACTGAAGAAATCAATTTGAGCCATAACTCAAAGCCAATATGGGCCCAAAACGGCAACAGTTAACGCAATAATTATGCGTTTAATGTCATATATATTAAGCCCATCGAAAAAATGCACACAAATTCAATTGTGACCGACATGTAGTCGGCAATACATTTTAACGTCATGATAATGACGCCATAGTTCCAAGTCCCTCAAACAACTTGCTACAAAAAAAATTAAGAAAATAAAAAAATTTAAATAAAAGGCTGTATTTTTTCGACTTCTGAATCCTAACCAATTCTTAATTCTTTCCACTTTCTAACTTTATTGTCAACCAAAAATTCTTTCAGTCTTTGTGGTAAACATATTCATAATTATCAATGCTAAATCTCAGAAAAATTATTCACAAATTGTGAAATATCTCACTCACACACTAAACTACCCACGCAAAATTAACTTTTGGAGTGTATACAGATTTACATATATACGATATAAGATATTAACTAAATCTTAAAAAGAATCATACCTCCAAATAATGTTTCTTTCTTCAAAGCTGAAGTTTCTTCAAAGTTCTTTCTTTATAAATTCCAGGAACAGAGAGATCTCCAATTAGAAAAACGCCATCGGTATTAACTAATTTTACTCACGGCCGAAACCAACAGATTAATTAAATCTCTAATCTTTTATTCCTTCTTGACTTTCTTCTTTCTAACATACTAAAAAATACCATGCTCAACACAGTTTTTACTAAATTTTCTTTTTTTCTTTGGAAATCTAAAAAAACAAACCGAGATAGGATAAAATGCCGTTTGATACGTCTTCAACCTTCAACATTACACAACATAAGTCGTAAATGTGTAAAAACTATTCTTCGTAATAAAAACTTGTTTTTTTTATGCATGTTTTTTATTATTACTTTGTCTTAAAAAATGTAAACAAACGCTTCTTTTTTATTCAAACGACTATTTATCATTCGTTGTCAATAGCTGCTACGTTCGATTGTAATTCGAAGTCTCCGCCTGAGATCCTATATCATGTCTTCCCTAACGTATTTCATATCATAAAACAATTATAAGCACTAAACCGGAGTGCCTTATACTAATACGGAAAAAACATAAACAAATATCCATTGACGAACTTCCCGAGAAAATTTTCCGAAAGTTCTTTCTTTCAAAGTTAGGTAAGAAAAAAACAAGATTGCGTATTAGTATAAGAAGACTAGTATACCGTGTAAAATTTTTTTACATCTTTCCCAATAAGATGTTTTTACACGCTATACTAACCATTTGATAATAACTCTATGAAATACAAAAACGCAGTCCAAAACGCCGCCCTAAAATCTTTCATCGATTTATAAATATTTTACCCGCCATACTAAGCATTTTATAACCCCGTGTATTGAGGTAAAACTATTGATTTCTCCTTTCTTTGTCGCCAAAAATAGAAATCACAGAACGTGGAAGAAGTTTGTCTGTTAAAAATGTTATTACATGTTTACGTAGAATCATATTTAATGGAAAGTTTTACTGAAGAAATCAATTTGAGCCATAACTCAAAGCCAATATGGGCCCAAAACGGCAACAATTAACGCAATAATTATGCGTTTAATGTCATATATATTAAGCCCATCGAAAAAATGTACACAAATTCAATTGTGACCGACATGTAGTCGGCAATACATTTTAACGTCATGATAATGACGTCATAGTTCCATGTCCCTCAAACAACTTGCTACAAAAAAAATTAATAAAATAAAAAAAATTAAATAAAAGGCTGTATTTTTTCGACTTCTGAATCCTAACCAATTCTTAATTCTTTCCACTTTCTAACTTTATAGTCAACCAAAAATACTTTCAGACTTTGTGGTGAATAGATTCATAATTATCAATACTACCTCTCAGATAAAAATATTCACAAATTGTAAAATATCTCACTCACCCCACACTACAATACCCATCGCAGAATTAACTTTTGGAATATATACAGATTTACATATGTAAGATATAAGGTATTAACTAAATCTTAAAAAGAATCATACCTCCGAAGAATGTTTCTTTCTTCAAAGCTGAGTTTTCTTTCTCTATAAATTCCAGGAACAGAGAGATCGCCAATTAGAAAAAATGCCATCGGTATTAACTAATTTTACTCACGGCCAAAACCAACACATTAATCAAATCTCTAATCTTTTATACCTTCTTGACTTTCTTCTTTCTATCATTGTACTAAAAAATACCATGCTCAACACAGTTTCTACTAAATTTTCTTTCTTTTCTCTGGAAATCTAAAAAAACAAACCGAAACTGGATAAAATGCCGTTTGATATGTCTTATACCTTCAACATTATATATAAGTCGTAAATATGTAAAAACTATGCTTCGTGAAAAAAAATTGTCTTTTTTATGCATGTTTCTTATTATTACTTCGTCTTAAAAAATGTAAACAAACGCTTCTTTTTTCTTCAAACAACTATTTTACATTCGTTGTCAATAGCTGCTACGTTCGATTGCAATTCGAAGTCTCCGCCTGATATGCTATATCATGTCTTCCCTTACGTATTTTATATCATAAAACAATTATAAGCACCAAGCCGGAGTGCCTTATCCTAATACGGAACAAACATAAACAAACATCCATTGACGAACTTCCCGAAAATTTTTACTTAACGTTCTTTCTTTAAAAGTTAGGTAAGAAAAAAGCAAGATTGCGTATTAGTATAAGAAGATGACGTCAAATTACTGACAAAATGCTAAAGTTTGTTTTTTTATAGAAACTCTCCAAGAAACTAGACGTGTTTCTTGTTGAACTGGAATCAGTGAGAGTGTTTAAAATTATATATACGAACACAAAATGCGTGAAACGTTTATAAGAAAAATGATGAAGCAACGTCCTCATTACAAACATCATTGCTTGATGATGGAGATCATTTTCAATATATCGCCAAACATAAACGATTGATGTTGAAGACGATGCCGTATCAGATATCAGTTTAGGTAGTGTATCATCGTTACCGATCTTTCATGACGGAGATAGCAGAGTTTATGGAGTTGATGTATTTTGTATTCACATTGATGAATTTCCGTTGCCAGTGGAATCCATCAAACGTTTCGTGAAAATGAATGTCAAAACTCGTCCCAACCAAGATAGTCATGACGTTGCTGCAAACGCATTCCGAATCGATGACAGCATGTCAATCATGTCTTTCTGTGAAGACAAAGAATACAGCTATCCACAAGATTGTTGCCCCAAACCACATGATATGTCGACACAATATGAATCCAACCAAACGCATGTCCTTAATGCAAATGCCAAGTATGTTACATTCAGTGACAAGACAAAAGAGTATAAATTTATACAAGGATCGAAGGTAGTGAAACGTAAAAACATTTTCCACAGAATGTCGAATTGGATTCGTAAGAAGATAAAAAAAAATCAACGCTTAACTTTTGTGTATTGCATCTTGTACCTTCACTGTTTTGATCCACTGAAGACAACTGACTTCAGACCCTACGTACACAACTAGACTTTGCCTCACCTCCGCCACAATTGTTTAGTGCACGCTTTGTTATTTATAAGCAACATTTTGTTAGCAACACGAGGCTCATATCTGTCAATGAGCGAAAATTAGTATTAATCACCTGCTGGGGAAAGTTTAAGCAGCTACTTCACAAACATTTCTATGTTGATTGGGAGAGGTTACTTTCATAATCACGATGTGCTCTTGCATATTCACGATGTACTCTTCAGAAAGGTTGTTTTTTATCTTTCTACATCGTGTCTCACTAAATTTATTATCTTCTGTTAAAAAGGGAGTGTCTGCGAATAAAATAGACCATTGTGTTCTACTATCTTGTTGTTCTGTACCATATACCTTGGGGTCATTATAGATGCTTAAAGACAATGTGTAGCATAATCTGACATCATGATGATCTCAGCACATGAGCATGAACAATAACAACAGGTGAGAGACAAGAAAAGGAATTGTTGTATTGTTTGATCTTTATAAAAGTAGCACGTGAATTATCCTTGGTCATAAATATAAGCTACTATTTTTGTAGCATTTAATGATGACTTTCATAGATGAAACTGAAAGGTATTCATCGGTAAAGATGATGCCAGCACGAGGTGGTACCTCCGGCGGTATTTATAACAACTCTTTGCCTTAATCTTAATCTTTATCAAGCTTATGCAGAGTCGTTGGTATGCTTACCAAACCAAAAGAAGTATTTATTTTTCTATTTTTCAATCGCATCTTTTCCTATGGTCTTCAAACTTGGTTTCGTGGTTATGACGGACCATTGACTTCTTAAACGTCAAACATTTCAAGATAATACTACGCGTATGATAAATTTCAATGAAGTTAAATCACACAAATCTAAAATTTAAAAAACCCTCTGTCCTTGAAAAATGTTTGTACGTGCAGAATCAGCTTCATACATCGGAATCTTTATTAAGCGTACATCTCCGTATAACGGACACGTACTCCATGCAAGTCAAACTCTCATAGGAAAAGTCTCCATAAGCGGACATCTCTATAAAGCGAACACCTTTTTTATATACCAATGGTTTCAAACAGCTTCTGTAAAGGCTTACATCCCGAGAAATACGCTGACAACGTCAAACCTGTCAAAACTCACTCATAACGTGTATACGCGTTCTCGGCTGTCAACGTGTTAAATTTTTCGTGGGTTAAAGCAGCTACTTTACCACCATTTCTATTGATTTGAGAGAGGTTAGATTCTTAACCACAATATTCTCTAAGCGGAGGGTGTTCTCGAATATTTTTGTGTTCACTACCTCTTTCCATCCACCTTTTAACTGTTATATGAAATATTCCTGTGATTTTCCCACCATGAATCCCAATAGAAAAAGAGTGACATTAACTATTATATTATGTTACTATAGGAACAGTAAAGTTGCAATCCGTCATTAAAATCCACGCAAAAAATGAGCCGAACATGCAAATCTGCGTTTTGATGTGTTACACACGCCTTCCTCTCAGACTTTTATGAGACAGTAGAAATTCACAATTGTTCCACATATTTTATCCAAGATTGTAGTTACCATGTTCTGCCTCGTTTTCAATATCAAAATTGCTTTTAATTTTACTTTTCCAGAAACTCTCGCGATTCTCCTTTCGTTGCGTTATAAAATTACTGAAACAACAAATTACATCAAACCGAAGCGGAACTTGTTGATAAGGTGTTTAAACAGAAATTAGAGAATGGTCTGTTTTTTTTCATATTTTTAATGTATTTGTTCGCAATGCTTTATAGTAGTTTTATAATGTATTGCAGAGATAACTGAATACATCCATCACCATCTCGGAAAAATTTTGCCCTCCTTCACGGTGTAAAGAAAATAACGCATGTTTTATAAGAGTTTTCACTGTAAAAATGGCCTTTTTCGTTCGCTTTATTTTATGATCAAACAACCTCTCTAAATAGATTTTTCTATTTCGATCTCTATTTTCAGTACGGTCCAAAGCTCTTTAAAATTTATTTTTTTACCTTCAAAATTCTAAGATACAAAGTTCATGGTTACTCTCTCATACATGCTAGATGGTAAAAAGATATATTCTTAAGACAAAAGAATTATGCAAATTGCATTTCTTCACATCCGACCAACAGCCTGAAGCGTAATTATCCCAACACAACGCGGATTATATGAAAGTTTTAAATGGAACTTTTGCCTCCAAAAAATTCCTATGGCCACGAATGGAATAGGGATAGGAATAGGAATTGAAATGCTTGTCTAATTGAAAGGACAGGGAATCCCTTGTTGCATACCATGAATTATTTACCTTGCCTTCAAAAAGGCAACTAAATAAACAAACAAAAAAAACAAAAAAACATACAAACAAACACAGATAAACAATCCATCAACTAATTTCTTGCTCGGAATCGGATGTAAGTAATTGCATATGTTTCTCAATTTGTGCATCGGCTTTTGGAAGAAGTTGTTTTACAAAGTACTGTTTTGAGTCAGATTTAAGGACGCTTTGTAATGCCAGAAAGCATTCACCATAACATTTTCGCCTTGACAAGACACCTGATTTTTTGCCATATAGTCGTACACTTACTTCCTTATTCAACATGTCTGATAAACGAAGCGAACCAAATGTAAAACTAAGTGAAAGTAGTAAATGAGTATCTCTTGTATTTATTGGTCGCCATTTTGTTTTCACTCTCACAGTTTTTTTCGGAACAATTTTTATACGAAATCGGATTAGTTTGGGAACATCTTCTGCGTTAACATTAATACCGTTAAGAGAGGTGATAATGCCGAGAAGGCAATTCCTCTGTTTGATGAATTCTAAAGATATTGCCAACGTTGCGTCTGCGATGAATCTGTAGTTACTGTCTCGCAGTAAATGTCCAATCTCCTTTTCAGTGTATTGGTAGAAGGTACTAGCTGCTTCCATTAAGCTTCCCGAAGCTTTATTGTTAGAATCATCTGGTCTTTCCTTTTTCTCGTAACCCTCCTCACTTAAGGAGACTTCTATGTCGTTACCGTCTCGCAGTAAAAGTCTTATCTCCTTTTCAGTGTATTGGCGGTAGTTACTAGCTGCTTTCATTAGCCTTCCCGAAGCTCCATTGTTAGAATCATCTGGTCTTTTCTTTTTCTCGTGACCTTCCTTTTTTATGGAGATTTCTATGGGTTCTACCTTTGTATTTTTTTCATTTATGCTGCTGTCTATTTCGACTGAAACATCGGGTGTCCTTTCAGTATCGCTCGGTGGATCTAACAGTTTTTCGCCTTCCTCTGCTTGTACTTTGAGAAAGTCTCCATTCATGAACTTTTTTGCGATTACATAGACGATTAGCAGGAAAATAAGACAAACTAATAACACGGTGAAGAATATTTCTAAAAGCATAAAAAATTCGCCATGATGATGGTATCCTTCGTAATCAGCACAAAAAATATGTCAAAAAATAATGGGCCAAAAAAGTGCAAAACAAAAATGATTTTTACTGTCAGCAAATTCACATTTTCTATTATCAGCACTACCTTTGTAAGCACCAATAGTCCAAATGCACTAAAAATGTTACCCACTACCCTAATCTCAAAAACATAAATCGCTTTCATTTTGACCAAAAACCTAAAAATTTGTCGCTTTAAAGCATGCCGAATTACCCACGTGCGTGAAACCGCATTTTGAACACCCGGAGAAAATTACAGCTTGTTTTTTTTATTTTGAACTTATAATATTATAATTAATCGCGCCTCTATTAATTTGCTAGCCATGGAAGAACAGCTGGTCGGTATTATATCCTTCATTGTTATCAAATCAAAACAAAATGGAGAGAAATTAAAAGAAGAATCATGAATCAATTTTTGTTGGCTATATTCGACGCATAAAATGTACTCTTCAGCATTTCTAGTTCTGTTCCGTACAATTCTACAGAGCTTTCTTGGTTCTATAAATCTTTGTTTGAGCAATTCTCACAGACAGATACTCTGGTCAACTTATACAAAAACTTTCTCCTAAAAATCATATTTTTCTGTTAAATGGTTAGATATAACAGCCTTTATTGTATATTATAAACATTTTTGAAATGCTTTAGAAAATTTACACTTAAATACTAAAGTTATGGTAAAAACAGGTTAGAACTTTCTGTTTGTATATTCTGTTCCATAGGTTTTGAACTTGATGGGACCCACTTAATTAAAATAGACTCTGGGAAACCTCGAACCCAAGAGCATGTTAAAGATTTGCCAGAATCAATTTCATGATTTAGTAGAATCGATTTCATGATTTAGTAGAATCGATTTCATGATTTAGTAGAATCGATTATGAGATTCAGTAGAATTGATTATAGGATTATGAATTTTTGAAAAATTGATTCATATTCTGAAATCACGTTTAAAAGCTTTTAGCACCAATAAATATATAGAAGGTCATATCCATGTTTGGATCACCTATTCTGTAACCTTAAAACTATGCAACAATTTCACTAGAGGAAATGCCAAGAAAAACTATTTCACTGTTATATATCCATAGCTAGTTTTATATAGTTGACTTTCAAAGTTAATTACTAGCGATACCCTGTGTGAACTTAAAATTAAACAAAAGTTATGAAAATACAGGTAAATGCTAATGTCTATTGGAAGCAATGTTATTTTTATTTTCATATATGACTCTTGGAGAGGGAACCAAATACCCAGAAAGTTTTTTCAGAGTGTATAAAGAACATTTGAGTAACCTGTGGAGATGTGTGCACATATTCATAGACAATGACTTGATCATTAATACTCTATGTTGAAACATTCAGTAATTATCGAGCAAAGAGCACCAATGTTTATAAACAAACGCGTCACATGGAAAGTCATCTATATCATTTGATTCGTTTATAACTGACAACTTAGTATAGGTAGTGATGTACACACTCAGTTTAGTAATAGAGCTTTCGTTAACTTATTCTGTTTCCTTTTCTTGAATATCGAACCTCAATACACAGACAGAGTTCACAAGTGGTGAGAAAATATATAACTATTTTCGTGCAGTAGATTTTTTATTTTCTGTCCACTTTTTACTTTTCTCCACACTATATACTGGCTGCTGATAATCTGATCTCTAAACCACGGAGCAATGTGATTTGATACATCATTTACATTATTACACGCTAACGAAAGGATGGATAAAATCACAGCATCAACTCTCCCCCTTTAAGGCATCTTAATGATGAATAAAATTAACTGCACAGAACTGTAAACGCCTCACAACTCTCCAGAATGCTGCAGAAGTGTTGTCTAGAATTCTGCAGTGCATTGTTGTAGAGTTTTAAGGTAATATTGATGTTGTTGTGTTATAACTCGACGAATCACATTTGGTCTCTACATTGGTAAAATGTGACTATATAAAAAAACGAGTCCGCGAGAGAAAATTTCTTTGGACCACTTCTAAAAAAATTACAAAGATTTCGTGTCATGTCCGGCGTTCGCCAGGGTGTTCTTTGCCTCCGTCTGTATATCAAAAGGGCAGAAGACCCTGGGTTCGAGATTGAGACCCTGGGTAGTGCGGTTTTCCTTTAAGCTTATCATCGCTTGATGTTCGAAACAACGTTATCGGAGAAATAGGTCTGGTTTAAAATTAGTCGGGGAAAAATAAAGTCGGAAATAATTTAGTCACTTTACCCCCACCAATTTTTCATTTTAGGCACTTTCCCCCAAATAATTTCACCAGTCGGGTCGATACATGCAATTACACGAACTGTGTAGATCATTCCTTTATGTGATATGGCATTTTTGGTTTTCTAAAAATAGCACTATGGCATCCATGATTATTACTTTGATTGTGCAAAGATCATGATCATGGTGGAATAACGAAATTTGGCGTTTGGTCCGTACTTTGTGCATCGGAAGTGACGTTTAATAATAATAATAAAAATACAAAGAGCAAAGAGACGGATTTGGGTTAGGGAGATTTTGAAAAAATCGTGAAGAAGAAGGTGAATTTTGTCTCTTTTTTCAAGAACTACACTTTCATGACCGTTCCATTTTGAACAAAAACACACATGAGTGAACGCTCAATGAAAAAAGGTTTTTTCTACTAACCTGTGCGAAACAAAAGGAACAAATTTCGAATTTAATATCGAATGTTTTTATTATGAATGAACGGCGGCTTCCTTCGATATGACCAAAAGTTCAAAACTTAGCGACAAACCATAGCGATAAATATCAAAACTTTTTATCGCCTAACGTTCCCATAACGCGACGAACTTGAAATTAATGGGTCAAAATAAAAGCGATGATGAGAGTTCATCGCACAGTCGGAACCAAGCTTTTAACACCGTGTAACTTACGAACTTATGAAGAGAAAAACACTTACTCAAAGCCAACAAGGCCATTCTATATGGTATCTCTTCAAAAAAACTCAAATGTCTATTTCTTTGTTGATCATTTTAATTCTAATTTTTTTTAGCAACACTCATTATGAATTTCATGTGGCGACTGTTGAATGAATCACACGCCTTCGCAGTTGTTGGAAAGATTTAAATAAAGATTATTTTAAAAATTCTGAAATGATATCATCTTGGATATCATCTGATAAAGGTTAATCCAAAATTGAGGGTATACGGAATCAATTGTAAAATTAGCAATAATTTTTTTTGTTTTCAATAACAGAAATCGTAACATAAATATATGTGTGAGGAAGTGTTCAAGAATCTTAAGTTTGTGGAGAAGTGCACAAATCAGTTTTTTAATTATGGAAGGGGAAGATGGGTTATGCAAGAATAAAACAGTTCAAGTTTTAAAACTTTCTTAATTTTATATTTGTTTGCACAATTGTATTAAATAAGGTCTTTTCTACAAATTTTGTTCTGGGGCGTAATGCTTCGGGAACACGGGCAACAATATTCACGTAATTATTGTGTCCAAAAAAATATATTAAATCGATTTGATATTTCTTTTTGCTGCCGAAACAAATTCTTTTTCAGTTGATTGGAAGGATGTCATTGATATAAGATCTGGAAACATTGATAAAGTATTCAATAGTTTTTATGGTACTTTAATGAACATTATCGATAAACATGCGCCTCTGAAGAAAATCAGAACAAATAATAAAAACAGACCATCAAAACCCTGGATAACCAAAGGGATTATAACATCGATTTGGAAACGAAATTCTACATTCAGTAACTTTTTAGAATTTAAAATCAATCACGAAAAAGCTGTCCTATTTGCTGAATACAAAAGGTACCGAAACATGATAGTCACTATTATTAAAATCAGTAAAAAAAGCTGTTATGTCGATTGTTTTCATGAGAATAAATTTGACATGCAGAACCTATGGAGAGGTATGAATAAGCTTCTGTTCTACAAACCTTCTAAACACAAAAACAGCTTTCTCTTACTATTAACGGTGTGAAAAAATATAATGAAAATACTTTTCTAATATATCTTCAATTATCAGAACTCAAATACCTCATTCAGAAAAACATTTTAAATATAACCTTCATAATCCAAACCCTGATTCGATCTTCCTTTACCCAACATCGGCAACAGAAGTAATTAACTGTAAAAACTCTCTTAAACAGAATAAAGCAACAGGTCCTAACAGCATTGCCATTACAATTCTGCAACTTTTAGCCTCTGAACTTTCTATTTTCTTATCAGATATCGTCAATCTTTCCTTTACAACCGGCTCTTTCCCAAGTAAACTAAAGCTTGCAAAAGTCGCACCAATTTTTAAAAAAGTTTTACCTATGGAAGCTCAAAATTATTGTCCCATATTATCATTGTCTAACATTGAAAAGTTTTTTCATATGATGATGTAAAAACACTTAATCAGTTTTTTAGACCTTAATTAGCCTTTCTATTCAATGGAGTTTGGTTCTCTCTCATTAACTTATATTGTGAATCAAATAGAAAAATCTCTCGATCAATGTAAAATAGCTTGTGGAATATTTTTGGATTTACAAAAGGCTTTCAACACTGTGGACCATGATATTCTTTTGTGCAAACTATGGCATTATGGTATTAGGGAAAATGCATATCTTTTGTTCATATCTTTTTTTTCTAATAAGCACCAATTTGTTTCTATAGGTACCGGTAAATCTAATGCTCTTTCACTTCTGTATGGTGTTCCTCAAGTTTCTGTACTTGGGCCATTGCTCTTCTTGATATATATAAACAATATGCACTATATATATATATATATTCAAAAACTTGATCCTTGTTGTAAGGTAGATGTTAAAGTTCTGAAGGAGGTTGGACATAGTAGCAAATTTTGTATACGACATTTGAATCTGGTAGTTGATCTCAATGTCACCTGTGTTAAGTTCGTCTTGAGAAACAGACGATCAAAGGTATTTCATCTCGTTAGAATTTTTGAGAAGTACATCCCGGAGATTGATGATCGATTCTTCGTATTCACCTTCACCAGGGACGAGTAAAAAATCCCCATAGTTTTGTATTAGCGTTTCACATTTTGAGTCGTTCTTCTCTAGTAATCGATCTTGCATTGTTTCGATAACGGTGTTCGAAAACGAATCGAGCCATCCATCATGCAATTGTTCATGAATACACGCACAATAAATATAATGGACAAAGTAAAAAGCAGCGGACTTTAAGGACCTTCTTGACGGACACCCGAGGTAACAAGAAAGTGATCAGGGCTTTTTGGTAAGTCAATGATCTTTTGTTATAAAGACTCTCCAGGATATCAAACCGTTTATTTTTTTCACCTTCAAGAAAACGGAACCTGATTGAGTCGAAGAGTAGATATAGTGGTTGCTTTTTTCGGTTTGATATTTGGTGCACTCTCTTGACTGAATAGTTTTTCCTCGTCAGTTTTTCCTCGTTTTTTTCGAAACCCGTTCTGTTCCTCTGACAACTGTGCCTCGTACCAAGATCTGATGCGGTACAAGATTATATTGACAATCAGCTCACATACTGTGGTTCCAATGCTGAGACCTCAGTATTTGCTTGAGATTTCAACACTTTATCACTTTGTTGACAATACAAACTTGGTAAACAGCAGTGAAAACTTGAAACAACTTGCGAAATGCGTGAATATTGATCTCAAATTACCGTTTGACTGGTTGAACGCTAACAAAGATTTCTTTAAATACTTCTAAAACTGGACTTATAATTTTTAAATCGAAGCAAAACAATTTATGTTACAATCCTCGAGTAGTGTTATTAAACATCTTGGATTCTTTATAGATCAAAATTTAAATTGGTCTACACAGGTGGATGTTATCGTTTCTAGTAATTTAAGAAAAGCAAATGGAATCATTTCTAAACTGCGCCGTGTTCTGCCGCTTAAATCGCTTGTCTGTTTTTCTCTCTTTCATTCACACCTCAGCTATGCCTGTCAAGTTTGGGCTAAAAATGAAAACACTAACACTAAGAGTATCTTTCTGCTTCAAAAACGCGCTGTTCGCATTCTTACATTTGAACCTTTAAGGTCTCCCTCATCCTCCATTTATCAAATACTTAAGTTATTGCCTTTTTTCAGCCTCCTAATATTAAATTTGTGACACAGATTGTAGTTACCATGTTCTGCCTCCTCCGCAATGCTCGCGTTCGCGTTCCTAATTTTACGATGTATTGCAGAGATAACTGAATACATCTATCACCATCTGGGAAAAATTTTGCTCCCCTTCACGGTGTAAAGATAAAAACGCTTGTTTTATAAGTGTTTTCACTGTAAAAATGATCTTTTTCGTTCGCTTTATTTTATGATGAAACAAACTCTAAACTTTATTTTGTTCTCTATTTTCAGTACGGTCCAAAGCTCTCTGAAATATATTTTTTTACCACCGAAATGCTAATATACATAATTCACGGTCACTTTCGCATAAAATGCGAGATGGTGAAAAGATGTATTCTTAAGACAAAGCATTTATCCGATTTGCATTTCTTCACATCCGACCAACAGCTCGAAACGTAATTATTCCAACACAACGCGGATTATATGAAAGTTTTAAGTGGAACTTTTGCCTACAGAAAATTCCCATGCCCACGAATGGAATAGGAATAGGGATTGAAATGCTTGTCTACTTGAAAGGACAGGGAATCCCTTGTTGCATACCATGAATTATTTACCTTGCCTTCAAAAAGGCAACTAAATAAACAAACAAACAAACAAAAAAAAACATACAAACAAACACAGATAAACAATCCATCAACTAATTTCTTGCTCGGAATCGGATGTAAGTAATTGCATATGTTTCTCAATTTGTGCATCGGCTTTTGGAAGAAGTTGTTTTACAAAGTACTGTTTTGAGTCAGATTTAAGGACGCTTTGTAATGCCAGAAAGCATTCACCATAACATTTTCGCCTTGACAAGACACCTGATTTTTTGCCATATAGTCGTACACTTACTTCCTTATTCAACATGTCTGATAAACGAAGCGAACCAAATGTAAAACTAAGTGAAAGTAGTAAATGAGTATCTCTTGTATTTATTGGTCGCCATTTTGTTTTCACTTCCACACTTTTTTTCGGAACTATTTTTATACGAAATTGGATTAGTTCGGGAACATCCTCTACATTAACATTGATACCGTTAAGAGAGGTGATAATGCCGAGAAGGCAGTTCCTCTGTTTGATGAATTCTAAAGATATTGTCAACGTTGCGTCTGCGATGAATCTGTCATTACTGTCTCGCAGTAAATGTCCAATCTCCTTTTCAGTGTATTGGTAGAAGGTACTAGCTGCTTCCATTAGCCTTCCCGAAGCTCCATTGTTAGAATCATCTGGTCTTTTCTTTATCTTGTGACCTTCCTTTTTTATGGAGATTTCTATGGGTTCTACTTTTGTATTATTTTCATTTATGATGCTGTGTTTTTCGACTGAAAAATCAGGTGTCCCTTCAGTATCGCTCGGTGGGTCTAACAGCTTTTCGCCTTCCTCTGCTGGTACTTTGAGAAAGTCTCCATTCATGTACTTTTTAGCAATTACATAGACGATTAGCAGGAAAATAAGACAAACTAATAACACGGTGAAGAATATTTCTAAAAGCATAAAGAATTCGCCATAATGATGGTATCATTCGTGATCAGCACAAAAAATATGTCAAATTACGAGAAAGCAGTGACACAGCAAAAATTATTTCTACTTGACCTACGCACTTTTTCTTATCAGCACCACCACAGGCTCAAATGCACTATAAAGATGATCACTACCCTAGCCTCAAAATCATAGGGTTTGGGTAGTAGGTTATTTCGAAACTTGTCACAATGTATACTCTTACTTCTTGATATATCAAAAATAAGCACCACTTATGCTTGGTTCCCTCTGTACGATGAAAGCCAATCGCTTTCATTTTGACCAAAATACCCACAGAGTATCGTGGTTCATACTTATTAATAATGCGGACCAGAAATATTTTTTATTTTATTTTGAATTTATGTTGAATCTGACCGTGGAAAAAGAGGCTTGTAATTCTCGTGTTATTTTTCTTGAGTTATTTAAAGTTCGAGTTATGACTTCATCATTACGTCATGACAAAAAATGTTAACTGGAGATTTGAATTTTTATTAGATTCTCGAATTATTTTGTAATTGTAAGATTGTAATGAAAAATTAAATCTTGAGTTATATAAACTCGAGAATTTAACTTTAAATAAAATCTCGAGTAAACATTCGTCGTTTAAAAAAGAAAGGCGGGTTTAAAAGAAGGTGGGGGGAAATTTAGTCACTTTTCATCTCGATAAGAGGTAATTCAATACAATAAATTCTGTATTTAATCGTAACAAAAGTTTTATTTTCAAACTTTGACTTTGCAGAGATCATGGCGGAATAACGAAATCTGGCGTACTTTGTACATCAAAGACAACGTTTAATACAAAATACAAAAAAACAAAGCAAAGAGACGGGTTAGAGAGATTATCAAAAATGGTGAAGACGAAGGTGAAATTCGTCACTTACTTCAAGAACATGACCGTTCTTTTTTGAACAAAAACACATATGAATGAACGCTTAATGAAAGAAACGTTTTTCTACTTACCTGTGTGAAACAAAGGGAACAAATTTCGAATGTAATTTCGAATGTTTTCATTACCAATGAACAGAGGCTTCCTTTGATGTGACCGAAGGTTCAAAACATAGCGACAAACCAAAGCGATAAATATCAAAACTGTTCATCGCCTAACGTTCCCACTACGCGACAAACTTGAAATTAATGGGTCAAAATGAAAGCAATGATGAGAGATTATCGCAACCAAGCTTTAAGCACCAAAGCGGACTCAAAATGGCAACAACAAAAAAACAAGCACCAATTTACTGGTGCTTCTAAAACATAAGCGTGTAACTTGCAATATATAATAATGCAATAAAAAAACTTACCCAAAGCCAAAAAGGCCATTTTATATGGTATCTCTTAAAAAAAACTCAAATGTCAATTCGTTTGTTTAGCATTTTAATTTTACATCTTTTTTAGCACCCTCAAATCAAGTTTGAATTTAATGTGAAGACTGTTGAATGAATCACTCTCCTTCGCAGTTGTTAAAAAGATTTGAATAAAGATTATTCTGAAATAAAATCAGTCTTGGATATCATATCTGATATAAGATTAATTCAAAATTTTAGTTTCAACCGCTAGTCCGAAAAATTGCGAGTAGGCATTAAGGTAATACGAAATCAATTGTAAAATTAGCAATGTTTCTCTGTTTTCAATAATAATAATAGAAATTTTGACATAAAGTATGTGCGAGGAAGTGTTCAAGAATATTAAGTTGTGGAGAAGTGCACCGATTATTCTTTAATTATGGCAGGCGAAAAGGGTTATGCAAAAGAATAGAACAATTCAAGATTTAAAACCTTACACATTATTTCTTACAATTGAACATACATTTTTTGCACAATTGTATTAGAAATGGTCTTTTGTACAAATTTTTGTTCTAGGGCGTAAAGCTTCGGAGACACGGGCAACAATTTTCATACGATTGCAACAAAAATATATTGTGTTTATTGTGTCCCCATAGTGTCCTTTTTGTTGCTGAAACAAATTCTTTATGTTTCAAATGAGTTTTGTAAAAAGTTAAACCTGCAACATACGTTTTTTCATTAATTTTATTTCATCCAATAAAATTCTTTTATTTGTTTATTTCATCCAATAAAATTCTTTTATTTGTTTGACATATCAAAACAAACATTCGCAAACATAACAAAATGGCTTCCATGGAAGGCACGTTGTCTGCTTCTCAGAGGCATAGGCGTATTGAGGGTCAGTCAAAACAAGTGGAGGAGTCCAACGTTATCTTTCTTTTCAGTATAAAGTGCCGATTAGGTTACAAACTCCGCAAATTTTGACTGAGCTCTAACTACGCCTCTGAGAGACTTTCAGATGAGGAAAAATTCCTTCTTATTAACTATCCCAATGGAATTCTTTGTACTCTTCTCGTATTGCTTTCGCCTCTACGGTAGGATTAATATTTTTGGTAGCAGAGATCGGTTGCCATGATTCGATAACTGGATCCTTTCTCCAAGATCCTTCAATAGACCTTCCCCGAATTTCAGTTACGAATTTCAGTTCTTGGTAATTACTTTGGTTATATTTTCTTAACTGCAAATCGCCCGGTGGGACGATTTGTGATCATTTTCATCAAATTATCGCATGAAAACGAGGCGGGGTAGGATAATTTGGCGAAATATCAACGTTAGAAAAAAATTCGGGAAAAAAATTTGGGAAAAGGTGTATTATTTCATCAGTTCGTGAATTAATTATAAAATTTAATTTATCATCGTATCCGGAATGTAAATACGCATACTACATGCACGGGGTCATCACAACTTCTGGATGGAGCTTCTGGCAACTTCTGAATAGCAATTTCTGGATAGGTTATAAAGTCAACGCATCGAATAGTCCGGAGCAGATGAAATGCATAAACAAAAATATGGATGTTGGGTCCTACGTTCGATTTTCTTCTATCTCTGGCTAAAATTGGATCTTAAAAGAAACTCATAACCGCTGACATCTCAAACGGTCAACGATTCAGTGAAACAAATTTCGAAGACAGACTTTTTTTGTAAATTTACATTAGAGCATTACTCAGCTTGGAGGTTTGAGAAATAAGTTACATCTTAGGCTATTGTCAAGAATAAAATGTATATATTACCGGCTCTTTTTACGTCTTTTCCCTTCACGCCGGGCTTTATTGGTGTTATTTATGGAATATTCACCGGTTAAACCTTCACCGACAAACATCTAACGCCGGTGCTTTTAACGGTCGGTGTAAAAAGGATCATATTATGAAGCATTTCCTCTTATCCATGACATTTTAGTTATAAATCAACCTGTGCAGTTTTTGTAAATTATTTAAAAAGTATACAAAACGTTTTCATCTCAAAAGTTGAAATTCTACAGATAGTCTACAGATTTTATAAATTGAATACTAAAATCGCATGAAAATGGACAGAAAACAAAATCAAAAACATTAATGCAAACACGAGTGTTGACCTGTGTATACCTCAACTGACATTTTCTCCTGGCCTAAGCTAACGATAAATTTTGTCTGGTTTAGCGAGGTTAGAGTCAGGTTATGCCTCGTTCTTTCAAATATTTTTATAAAACTTTCCCTGTGAATTTATAGTGAGGAGAGATTGTCAACAAAACATATTCTTTGTACGAGTGTTTATGATTTGTGTTCTTATATATTATTTGAAATGACAGTTAAGAGGATTTCATTCACTTTGTCATCTGTCATCGTCTGCACTGGTTTGTATACCTCTAGATAAAGTTCTCCACAGAGTCAGGCCACCTCTTGCTTGGACGATTTCGGCTAAAGAAACGTAACATTCTCCGAAACATTTTGCTCTACTCCCTAATTTTGGTTTTTGCCCATAGACTCTGAAACGAAATAATATTCTTGCCTCGGGGGGTGGTAGTTTGAATTTGAATTTGAAATACTCGTCGATTCGAGTTTGATTTTCCGTGATCTCATACCAGTTTGTCTTGATTGCATATTTCTTAACGGGCAAAACTACCACGTGTATCTTGATTTGTAGAGGCGGCTTAACAGGTAGGCCATCAACCTGTATAATTTTTCCTGCTACGTATTTCATTTCACGCGAGTAGATCAAGCTAGTCTGTAGGTTTATATTACAATGTGGTATAAAAGACCAACTGGCTTTACTCGTCAAACTGATAACATCGCCGTACGCCGAGAGCGACACTTCGTCAATATCTGATGACGCTTGTTCAGCTACTTTTTCGTGCACCGTAGAAATTCCTTTTTGCGAAGGCTCATAAAGAGATTCCGTTTCATGATGAGGTTTTCCGCGCCACATGTCATCCCTCTCGTATATCTCTTGCGCTGGTGATATTTGGTGATACTTTACAGATTTTAGTTTACGTCGAAAACAGCATCCCATAATGCATAGTGTAATTAATAAGACGAAAGCGAGGCAGGATGAAAGAATGATAACAGGTATGTACCCTAAAAAAAAATCATGTATAAAAAATCCACTCTGAATACAACAGAAGTACAGAACTATTTTAAAGGTCACTATGGGCACTATGACGTATCGGGCTGAGATGAAATATATTATCAAAATTTATGAGTGGCTAAAAGTGGATTTGAAACAAACCTGCATTATATAATATACCTAATGGTAAGTCAGTAATTAGTAAGTTACTGGAAGTTTTAAGTCCTTGGGCTTCCAACCACTACACAGTTGGCTATTCTGCCCACCGACTTGCAACTAGGAAGTTGACTTACCGCCAGAGATACGTATAGCATTGCTGTAACTTTCCCGAAGCCCAGTGTGCAGTCAGTCGATGGCTCCAAATGTGCTGATACGCTGCTTTTAAAGCGCATCAGAGTGAAGTATCGAAATGCGATATGACTGAGACTCGAAAACGGGCCTTAGCGGTCGCACTCGAAGGAATTATCCACTACACCATCGCTGCACAATGGTTTAAAATTATTTTGTGAATAATTGAGACTTGAAAGTCAACAAAGTAAAGAGGACTGACTCTATAAAAATGTTGGCAAACCAAGGCGTCTCCCTGTGAGCTCAGACAATTCCCCTTTGAAATGAGCTCATAACTCATTGTTTTAAAAAGTAATAAACCACAAAAAGTATTTAATCGAAAATTTTGCAAAATGGTGTCACTAAAATGGACGAAATCATTATGAAATCAGCTGCCGTTAATCAAATTTTTAAACGACCTCCTTTGAACAGTTCATAGCCCAAAACTTTTCTGAAATGTCTAATGAACGAGTTAATTATGGACTGTTTTTTGTCTTCAAAGCTGGTGCATGATGGGACGCAATAAGAAAATTAAAGGCAAATTACATTTAGGAATGTATTAGTTTTAAAGGTAAAATTTGCACGATGGACTCTAATCTCAAAAAAAAAAAGAAAAAAAAGATGATGGATGCTCGAAAGATACGAAGTTCCTAAAATCAGCCGTCGTGACGTTTAAGCCCTTCAAACAGCCGTCGTGTGGCGTGTAGATATTAATGTTAGGTACCACACGATTCACGGAATTGAGTATGGGTAATAGTGTATATCTTAAGAACATTATTACGAGAATATTTTAAGGCTTCAAAGTTGAAAAGTTAAGAACGTGCGTAGGCTTCATCAGAGTTGAGTGTTGTTATTAAAAAAACTTATATATAATATGGACTTACATTGAAGGACCATGACATAAATTTTCTTCTCGTTTCTTTCAACCTCAAAAGCATAATTTGTGTTATTTTAGTTTTTTTTCTACTTTTACGGCTTTGTTTTTTATAACACATTGCATTCTGTTATTATGATCACCTTTTTTACAGCTCACTGACGACGAAGTGTTCTCATTAATAATCAGTTGTACAGTAGATTTAGTTTTAATTTGGAAGAATCTCCTCCGCAGATGATGAAAATATCGCCTTCTTTTTGTCAAGAGTGTAATCTCTGGATAAATATTTAATTGACAAAAATCAAAATGGAGATTTATGCATTTATGTTTTGATTTTTAACTGCTGACGGAAATTTCAATCTTAGCACTTTTGAAGCTTTATTATCTTGAAATTCGCAGCGACGACTGATTGCGTAGCAGAGTCGCCGAGAGTCCGCTAATAGTAAGAATTATAGTATAATACGTGTTATTGAGACTTATAGAGCAATGGAGTATCTACTTTCATATCTAACTAACAGGGAACAAAGTACGCATGTAAATGGTGTATATAGCCTATTTAAATTAATTCTCTCTGGGGTACCGTTTTTATTAACCATTTATTTTGTTTTAAAAAGTAACCTACACAACTACGCCGATGATAATACCCTTTATGGTTCTTCTAATTCACTAAGAAATTTGATAAAACGTTTAGAAGAAGACGCTTATATAGCACTTTCATGGCTCAGGAATAATAAAAAGATAGCAAATTTTAATGGACATGTAATAGACGTGTATGTATGATATGTTGTATGATACAATTATTTTTTTTTAAACTGTTTCGAACTTATTTTATTTGCATGTTTTTTAGCCTGAAGATGATATAAATAATATCGAAATATATTGCTAACATAAATTATTGCTGGTCACATTGATTCCAATATTATCGTTTGCCGCAATGTTTTTGCCTCAAAAATAATGTGGGTACGCAAAATTTTGGATTATGTAAGTGTGAAATTTTATCTACTTAGCAAAGAACTAGGTTACAGCTTCGCTAAAGGCATGCAGAGAAATAGGCCGACAAAGTCATATCACATTTATCATTATATCACGATATCACATTTACACGATAATACGATTTCGAGAAAACTGCAGAGCTTAGCAATGTCAACGTTTTTGATTTGAATTCTCCACATCTTAACACGCAACAATATGTAAAATGATTGGTTTATAAATACAACATATTCTTTCTGATTGGTTTATAAAATACTAATTATTAAATTATACTTTTGTTTCGTTTTCCCGTTCCTCCTTCATGCGATGTTTAAAAAGCCACTACAAGGTTTTGAGAAAATTTTCCACATGGTATTTATGTCTTGCTAGCCCTCTGTTCGTTCACCACAAGTGTTCCGAAAGCAAATAACCATAAATATAACTAGGGTTTCTAAACGCGTTGATCAGAGCTCTTTGCCGAAATGGCGTAGGGGCGTCTTTGAGTGCAATACGTTACACCGAATCGGTATTTTTATGTAAGAAGGCGTAGGCGTGCTTCAAAACCCGAAAAACTTTCGTAATTTCTGTTATACCTTTTTAAACCTAATTTTCTCAAAAGTTGGATTTTTGAATTATTGGCAAAGATATCTCAAGAAATATTGAAGCAATTCGAGTTTTCTACTTTTAAAGAGTATTATTTGCACTTGCCTCTATGATATGAGTGGAAGGGGTTTGGTCAGACTCCATTATCCACCGCAGAAGTGGTCATCAAATCTGTCCAAAATTGAACCATTTCAACAAATTCGAGGTTTACTCGTCAGAATTTTCTTATAATGGAGTTCATGACAACTTTTCATCGTTCATTGCACGCTCCTATGCTTCAGTTTCCTTCCAGAAACAGTCTCCTTCCAGAAAATGCTCAGTGCGCGAGTACGACTTTTTGGTAAACCTATCATAGTTTGGAGCTTAATTATTCACGAGAAGTCGAAAACATATTTTTTAATCAAGATTTGTCAGAATCTGTTTTGTCTTACCAATGGAAAAATAAAAAAAATGCCATTGTGGCAATTTTAGATTTTTGAGGCTCACCATTCCTTAACACGATGGGGAAATTTTGATTTCAAGAAATTCTGGAAAGTGCTTAGGTGTTTGTTGATATGGAGAGGATGATGTTCAACAGGTTAAAGTTCATGGTGTAAAATTTGTTTGGGTAATTGAGTTTATAAACAACTTTTGTCTCGTTCTTTCAAACACTTTTATAAGAGTTTTCACCGGAAGGTTTTTGATACGAAATTTCACCTCGAACGGCCTCCACGAGAGGAAAAGAGAATGTTCAATTCGCAATTTCTACTCTTTCGTTTAAATTAATGTCACATTTAAGTAAAGTTCCAATACATATTCCATTTACACAATTTGAAAAATATAAACAAACAAACAATCAACAGAAGAAAAAAAATCCAAAAAAATTATCTATCAATGTTTTATTCAAGAAATTATTGTGTAAAAAATGAATATAATGACATACAGTTAATGTCTCATTTTCACCAAAGTGAAAACGTTGTAAAATCTGTTTGGGTCAGCGAGGGTTACATTCAGGCTAGGCCTCGTTCTTTCAAACACTTTTATGAGAATTTTCACCGGAGAAATTAGCTGCTCTGGAAACGATACAAAATCGAACTCAAGGAAATTTACGTATTTACAAGTTGCGCCAAACGACTTTTTTCGTGAAAACATATCAATAGGGATAAGTAAAACACTCCAACCCTGGGTTCGATGTTGCTACTTAAGAATTTCTGAGCTAAGCGAAGTTATTATACAAAGCTAGGAAATCCATCTGAGGAGACATTGAAAAAAGGGCGGACTTGGAAGTGAAAGCAATCCAGTACATGCACGAATGGGATTCAACTTGAACAGCTTATTCCCTTCATTTCATCTTAAGATGGAAAAGCATCCAGTCAACGTGTCTTCTTCGTTTGGGAAAAGAACGCATACATTCAGAATGTAAAACAAGCTTTACTAAATACACGTAGGCCCATAACAAATGAAATAAATACGATATATGATTTAAGGATAAAGAATGGGTTTTCCTATCACTGGATGTAATTCGAACGTCTGTAATTCAAAAAATCCGATAAATCGAAGGAAATCTCACAGCCGTCATTCATAAACTCGTATGGCCGACCTCCACGACGCCGAAAATAACGAACCATTTGATAATATGCGCGTCGACATTTTGTGTCTTATGATTTCCATGCTAGCTAGTGCTTTTTAAACATAAAACCACACACGTGCGAGAGAAGTGGAATCGATATCTACTTGACATTTTCCGCCTCCACAAAACGATTCTGCATCCACTGCGCATGTGGCGTGGCGGAAAACGTCGAATCGCTCGCTTCGTGGAAATCAGTTTTTATACGCAAACGCCAATATTACGTCACAGCAGGCATCGCCTCGCTTTCAAGTCGAACGAAAATGACATTTGCGTCGTTTACAAAAAGAAACAATACCTCGGGAAAAATTCGTTTCACAAGGTTCTATTATCAAACTTAAATACGTAACAATTATTAAGATTCGAAACAAGCCGATGGAGGTTGTGACGCAATTTATGAAAAGGTCTGTTCCATGTGACGATAAGAAACATTGCCACAATACTGATTGTTTTTTTCTAAATAAAAACCAACACTTTTGATAAGGTCCAGCCTAACAACAATAAAACAATCCCCACAAATTATCATAAGAAACAAAATGTAGATATAAAAATAGCAATTGATTACCGATAATCCTGCGCATCAAAAGCGCGCATATACAACATATAAGGCGAGTATATAAGCCTACACTCTCAATTAACCCTAATTTGATTACATTTTCATGAAAAATAGTTCTACGTATTCTGTTATCACTCTGAAGTTACATTTACTTAACCGGATGGATCGAACCGTTGGACTGATTCCTATGACCGGTATAACAACACCAGACCGACAACCCACAAGCAACTGTGACCGGATAACATCGCCAGACCGAGAACCCAAAAGCAACTATGACCGTTATAACATCACCAAACCGCAACCCCAAGCAACTGTGACGGGTATAACAACACCAGACCAGTTCACGTCAAGATGGATGTCCGGATGATTTGGATAGGTTTTTCACCATTTCATTCAGTTTTGGTTTGTGCTTGTTTAAAGTTTGAACGGATACTTTAAGTGATAGATCTTTTGTATTACTTTGCAAGCTGAACATAGCAAATGGATCTCTACCGCTAGGTAACGGATGGTATTTCGGTTTTTCGACCGGTTTGCTACCTCCTTTTTGAAGGTGCGCTTGACCTGGAAACTGTTGAGCAGTTCCTCTGTACGATAGCGGGTTTTGATTGGCGGGATGCATGGAAAACTGGTTAACATGACCTATCGGAAAATGTACAGGCTGATTCGACGGTAACCGATAATGCATAGGATAACGTTGTTGCTCGATTGCACCGTATTGTTGACCGAACTGATTGTATTGGTGATGTTGATCAAACGGTGGATTTGCGTGAGGCTGCATCCGGTTTTGGTTAAAAAGTGCGCTGGGTTGATTGACATCATTTTGGTGAAAAGCCGTTGAGAAAGGCTGTTGCATACCCGGTCCGTGTATACTAGATCCGAAAGGTTGCTGGGGCTGGTTGAACGGTTGCTGGGGCTGAGTAGGCATGGGTTGAAAATTATCGAAGCTTGTTCCTTGAAAACCAGCAAACTCACCAAAATGATTATGGTCGTGAAATGTGGCGGTGCTCGGTAGAGATCCTGATCCTGAAAGAACATCACCACTAGGAACTGTATTTATAATATTATGTGAGAAAGCAGAAAAGCGATCTTCCGTGCTCTGATTTTGGCTCACAACAATGTTACAGTCATCTTCTTCGGTCACGACTTCTTTCTTAAAAACGTCAAATTTATTGTCACATACGTTCGAAGGAGTTTGTATGTTGTCAAATACTAAAGGTTGCTGAAAAACGTTCCGTTGACCAGACGGGGGAGGTTGAACAATGCTGTTGATGGAAAATGTGGTTGGAGTCTCATTACTGTGTGCTGCAAAGTCTGCCAATCCCGCCGTCTTAATAGCTTGTTGATCGTGACTGTTAAAGCTACTAAAATCAGAAAATTGGATTTGATTATGATTCGTAGGCTGCGACATAATAACACCTGATTTCACAGGCTGATCACTGGGAATTTGAATGGGTGCAACAGAGTTCTCAGAGAATATCGGACAAGCAGGAGTTTCTGATTTATTTGAAGTGTTGACAACAGGAAAAGATGTGTCAAATTGGAATGGGTCGATTTGATTTGAGCTATCTACAAATGATGTGAAATCGGCGAAATCGTTGTTAGGTTCTACAGTCGGATTCGTGAAAACTTGTTCGAAGTTTCGCTGATTGTCGGCCGGTTTCGTGAAAACTTGTTCGAAGTTTCGCTGATTGTCAGGAGCTGACGAATTGACGTTCGGTATAGTTCCAAATTGTTGATGAGTCGTATTAGATGACCAATCGGAATTCAAAGATTCCGTAAGAAGGTTGGAAACTACTTCATTACATTTAGATGATCTGCCATCCGAATTCTGAAAATCAGTGAACGTGTCTGCTAATGATGCCGGATGATTGAAGGTAGGACTTATATTCGTCGGAAGTCCATTATTCAAATTAGCAATAGAAAATGCCCCTTTAAAGTCACCATCATTGTTCGATAAAGCAGCTAATGCCCCATATTTGTCATTCGCATCAACAGATTGGAAATGAAATTCACCATCATTGTTCGATAAAGCAGCTAAAGCCCCATATTTGTCATTCGTATCAATAGATTGAGACTGTTCACTTGGCAATAGCATTTGGGGCGTTAGAATACCACCCACACTTTCCTTACCTTGAGAAATATTGAAGGTGTCAGGGATTGCAGTAGTTGCAGTAGTTTGGACATTATCAGATGAATCTGTTGTAAAGGTTTGTGCACTCCACTCCGGTGTAGGGGTCGTTACGTGTGGCTTCGATTGTTCATTGGTAAGATTAGATTGAAAACCTTGAAACGCGTCAGGGAAAGAAATACTTGAATCCACCTTTGTTTGGTGCGATTGTGGAAAAGCAGAATCAAACGTAGCGAAATCTCCAAAGTCATCACTAGCAGCTCCAAAATCGGTAAATTCATCAGCAGAAGGGTATGTCGAGATGCCGATATTGGATGATGGCTGAAGAGTCGTTTGATTCAAGCCATTTACAATTGGTGCTTGTGTGGAACTGTAAGACGAGATTGCAGTGAAACTTGCTTCCAAATTTTTTCCCGTCTCAGATACAGTATGCAGCGTATCTTCCGTCGTATTTGTCGAAGTAGATTGAAATTCAGCGAAATTCCCGAAGTTTTCGTTGGTGCGCCAAGAATCAGCGAAGTTATACGCAGTTGCGGTGGCGTCTGATAAAATACCAACAGAATCGGAAGAGGTGATGCTGGAAACATTTGGTTGCAACACTTCCGTTGGCTGTTTACACACTTCAAATGGAGGAGAGATAGTTTCTTTGAGGTCAATTGTATTTTTGTCACCGAAGTTGTATTCAAAAACAGCAAATTCCCCACTATCAGAATGAGCATTTTCAAATCCACCGAATTCGTTTCCAAAAACGACAGTATTTTTCGTTGTCGACTGATCATGCGCAATAAATTGTTGTGGAAGCACCGAAGTAGTTGAATTCAATTGGAAATCATGCGAAGCCGTTACAGAAACTGGATGGATCAATTCGTTACGTGTTGATTTATTATCGGAACTAGTAAAAGCGAAATCATCAAGTCCTGTAAAGTTTTTATCAATATCATTAAAACTTTTTAACTGGACTTGAAAAGTATCCGTATCGTGTTCACAATGAATATTGGATGATGTGGTGTCCTTGGTTGAAAGAACACCATGCGGCAACATATAAACGTTAGACGGTAAATCTTGCAAACTATCCTTCGTGAACGTTTCTCTATTATCACGAGCCTCTGCTGATTCAAAAGCAGAAAATTCGCCGAAGCTAGTGTCAGCATTATTAGTGATGCCGTCATTATCAAACTGCGAAAAGTTCCCAAACTCTGCGAAATCCGTGGATAATTCCTTGTTAGCATTTGATAGTAAATCAAGCTCTGGAGTCATGGAAGAACTGAAAACATCGCCATCACTGGTGTTCTTACCAAATACATTGACGTCGTTTGCAACGAATTGGTCAGCTTTTATATCTGTCGATGCAGGTAACGTGGTAATTTCTGAAGCATTATTTTCCACACTTGAAGAAAAATCTGAAAATGTCGTTTGGTCGCTGTGATCAATTAAACCGGACTGTAATTGATACAAGGAAGAGTACTTATCGTCGGATGTGATACACGTATGACCTGCAGTTGTCTGTCTCGCTGCGTTCTCACCTCGATCTGCTTGCTGTTGGTTCGTCTTTGACACACCAAAACTGTTGTTAGAATGAATATCTGGTGGATCGTAGTTTATGCTTCCAAACGTTGCTTCAATTCTGTTCTCAGGCGTCACGTTGTAACTACTTGAAGTATCCTCTACGGAAGGGGATTGGGTTTTAGCTTTTGCATTTAATTTACACATGAGCTCCTGAATTGCTGAGGGATCCGGTTCAGGTTCTGGAGAAGTGTTGACGTCATCTGATTCGCTACTTTCTTTTTCGACATTCGGGTTTCCGGCATTCGAAAAGTCAATGTCGTACAACTCCAAATTGACTGTTGCTCCTTCAATACAAGAAGAATATTGTTTTATTACATACAGAAATACATATTGCTCGAATGAAAGTTTTCTATATTTTTAGGCATACCAGTACTGTCTTGAGCAGCAGGAACACCATTAGTGAAGAAATCAAGATCCAGTGAGGCGGTTTCAGAAGTTGGTTCAGATCCACTTTCTATACAGATAAAAGGATTGATTAAATCACCCAGTGGGCAAAATCTTCAAAAAGTCTATGAGGAGGATTGTTTTCTATAGGAATGACAAGCAATATCGCCTGCTGTTTCAATAAAAAAGCACTCTTCCACAGAGACTTTTTGAAGATTTGGCCAGTGGGCAGTAGGTTTTCAAACCCGACCATGATTACCGCGAAAAAGTACACGAATCTACCTAATTCAATACACCTTTTAAAAAAGCATCGTGTAAATTGGCTTCAGCCATAACTTTGCTTGTCTTTTGCAGAATTTGAACCTCAAAATATGCTTGTTTTTCTATTTAAGAGATTTGCTTTTCTGCCCTTAAGTAACCTAATGTTATACGGTTATTCGAAAGGGCAAACAACAGTTTTATTATAGAGATGCGAATTCCTTCTAAAGCTCTGGTTTGTCTAATTCATACTCACTTGTTAAAGTATCTGAGCCCGAACCAATGCTTAACGTATTTATTGAGCATAGCATATGCATATTTTTCGGAGCAATTTGAGCCTTCATAAGCTTCTAATGAACGTTAAGCATACTCCTGCTTTTTATATAGAACTTAAGTAATGCTATGTTCTGTAATCCTATTCCCTTGCATTGAATTATGCAAGGAAAATGCAATTAAATGCAACGAAATACAGAACAAGTGCATGGCGATACCACCGATTGAATACGAAACATAAACAATGTGTTATCATGAGGGGATACTGAGAGTTGGCTGAGAAGGCAGTAAAGTTGAAGGTTGAAGATTCTTGTGAAAACAACATTTTATTGGTAACAGGAAAAGTGAATCTAAAACAGATTCGCAGCAAGACATATCACACGAATGTAAACGAGAATATCACACGAATATCACACGAATGTTAACGAGAAAATAAGCAGACTCGTAGATTCACTGCAAGCCTGAATGCCAGGACAGGAAACTGCAACTGTCATAGAAGAATCAACAATAAACATAAAAAATATGAACTGAAATCCTTCCTACCTTTCTTAAGACTTGAAAGTGATGGAACCCTTTCCATGATGTTCTAAAAATAAACCAAAATAACAATCCATGATGTGAGCCTATCATTGGATCACGGCCCACTGTATTACCCCTATACTCAAAACACTTACTTTTTTCGTTTGACTCTGAGCTAAAAGAGTATTCTTTGAAGGTACTGTAACAGCTTGCTGGGGTATTAATATTCCAAAATGAATTTCAGTGTCCTAAAAGACATTTTCCTGTTTCAGTACCTACATACTTTTACATACTTCCTCACAACGCAATGTACTGCAGTTCATACCATTCTTGGTTGACAGCAGATGATGCTTGAGTTACGACTTAGAAATTTACAAATTTGCTGTTGTTTTGATCATTGTTCTGCCACTGTCAATCATTTTTTTATTCCCAAAAAAATTGAATTCAAAACTATGCATAACATAAAATTTGGTGTTATTGAAAAACAGGTTGTATATGCTTTTATATAATTTTTTAACATTATTTTTAGTGATTGATGAGTTAGAAACTTTGAGTAAGCAATAGTAGTAATGTAGAGAAGAAACAGTTCTCAAAAGTATTAGACGTCTTTAATCTCTTACTTGAAAAAGAATTTATGTTTTTCCAATCTCGAGTTAGCAAAATGGAAAATGGCAATTGTGATGTCATAACTCAAATTTGTGATGACACAACTGCTTACTCAAAGTTTCTTACTCCAAGTTGTAACTGAAAGATTATTCGCCGCGAAGTCCTTTTCAGTTGCAACCTCGCCTATCTCAATCACAGAACAAAAAACAAAAATAAAAATAAACAAACAAACGACTTAAGGTTGTCTTCTTAATTATCTGTTGAATGTATAGCAGATAAAAAAAATTAATGATGTAGTTCTTGCTTCTCAGAAATAGAAGTCAACAGTGTGGTGACATGGATAATTTCAATTTGAACTTTTTCCCAATCCCCTGCCTCTTCTTAATAATGTTGGTATGTTTGAATTAGGATTGAAAATACGTGTGTAGTTTAGATTAGTAAAAAATAGTCACTCACCAGACTGCCAATCGAAGTAGCAGGAGAAAGGGATGGAGTTAATCTCCCTGTGGCTTTTGCAGCCTTCTAAAAACAAAAGAAACGCATTCACTGAAAAACATGAGAAAAAGTGGTATCAGTGCACGTGGCAGACCCCCTTTCTTTTGAGGTGATCAAAGTGATTTTTAAATTTCCAATTCTTTTCTGGCACTGAATAGTGATATCTTATGACTGCTATATTTATTTATTTTATGAACAAATTTTAATGATTAGAAATGTTTATTTAGCGGTGGGTGTGTTTTCGTAGGATTTTTGTCCGCCCCTGGTTAAGGCACAACTTATCCGCAATCAAAACATCGAAAGAATAAAAATTCCATGATTTCGTAAATAAACAAGTTAAATTCACCATTTTCATCAAAACTTGATGATCGATGTTGAAAGATAATAACTGTTTCCTGAAGCTGTCTGACATGAAAAATACGGTCAACCAACGATCTTCGTCGTTATCTGTCATTTTCATTTCTTCCCATAAACTGAGATCATTGCTAAACAAAACAGATTAGGTGATATCAACATTAAAGCTCACATAAGAAACTCGACACATGAAATTTTTTCACAAAGATGCTTTAAGCAAAAATGAAATGGAAAAATCTTATCTACTGATTGGTGTCAAACTAACATGAAAGCACTTTACAATCACTGTCAATCCATACAAACAAAGTTTAAAAGAACCAGACATCTCTCAAAATTTTACTTTTTTAACCAAACAAACAAAAACAAACAAACAAAAGAATATTTGCTTTCAAATTGCTAGTTTTGTTTTATAGTTCTGATTATAACACAGGCTATCTAAAGATTTTTACTTGCTGAATTCGGAACTTTTAAATTTTAGCACCAGTCAATTTTAGCTTGACCACCACTTTCTGCAGAGTTTTAAAATCAATGGCCTGTCAACTTCTTCCATGCAATAAAAAGAAGAAATTATAAATCACAAGAAAATGCCATCAAGTGTCATACTCAGGTTTCAAAGTATTGTTCAAGTGCGACTTCAATTCATATACACGTTTTCTGTTGTTCCCATCAGGACCCATCGAAGGAAAACATGAATCAACAATGCTCGAACATTTTGTATATAAACGAAGTTGTGTCTAAACAGGCAAAGAAAGAAAGGTCAAACTGCCGTACTGATAATAAGAACTTTACCTGTTTGAATTGATAACAAGGATTTAATAATAAAATTAACAATTTGGAAAACTGTCAGTAGCCCAACTGTTATCCTGTTTTTCACTTCAAAAAACTCATTTAATTAACCAGTAGCAGTTTTGAAATCATTCAACAATCATCATGAAATACATACCTGTGCTTGGTTTTCATAACCAGAAGAGATAGATGATTTTTTTAAACTTTCAAAATTAGCAAATGTATCATTGTTCTGGTTGGAGGAAAAATTAGCCAAGGTATCATCAGTTTGACCAGATGAAAAATTACCGAAGGTGTCATCTTTTTGACCGGAGGAGAAATTGGCAAAGGTATCGTCATTTTGACCAGATGAAAAATTAGCAAAGGTGTCATCTTTTGGACCGGAGGAGAAATTGGCGAAGGTATCGTCATTTTGACCAGATGAAAAATTACAGGTGTCATCTTTTTGATCGGAGGAGAAATTGGCGAAGGTATCGTCATTTTGACCAGATGAAAAATTAGCGGAGGTGTCATCTTTTTGACCAGAGGAGAAATTGGCGAAGGTATCGTCATTTTGACCAGATGAAAAATTAGCGAAGGTGTCATCTTTTGGACCGGAAGAGAAATTGGCGAAAGTATCGTCATTTTGACCAGATGAAAAATTAGCAAAGGTGTCATCTTTTGGACCGGAGGAGAAATTGGCGAAGGTATCGTCATTTTGACCAGATGAAAAATTAGCGAAGGTGTCATCTTTTTGACCAGAGGAGAAATTGGCGAAGGTATCGTCATTTTGACCAGATGAAAAATTAGCGAAGGTGTCATCTTTTTGACCGGAGGAGAAATTGGCGAAGGTATCGTCATTTTGACCAGGCGAAAAATTAGCAAAGGTGTCATCTTTTGGACCGGAAGAGAAATTGGCGAAAGTATCGTCATTTTGACCAGATGAAAAATTAGCAAAGGTGTCATCTTTTGGACCGGAGGAGAAATTGGCGAAGGTATCATCTTTTTGATCATTAGTAAATGTGTTTTCAGTTTGATCAGCATCGACTTGTTCAGATGAAAAAGCTCCGAATTGATTACAAATAAACTCTTTTTCTGAGTGCGGCAAATTGTCAGAATGTGTTGTATCTAAATTTTTTTCAGACGCATTGAACTGTCCAAATTCAGCGGTGAACTCAGGTGAAGTATTTGATTGAAGAGAGTTTTTTTCACCAGAAACATTAGAACAATTATCGTCTTGGTTAGTCAAACAATCATTATCTGAATGTTCCTTATCCATAAATTTTGTTGAGTCAACCACGAGTTCAATTTCCTTCTCATTTTCTGAAGCATTAAACTGTCCAAATTCAGTGAAACCTTTAAATTCCTGGCTATTTTCCATTTCGAATTCACAAAAATCTTCTTTTATGACAGAACTAAATCCAGTAAAATCAGACATATTATCATGTAGCTGTGAGGAGTTCTCTTCGGTAGAATTTTGATCAACTGTTCTTGAATCATACTCCTCTAAATTCATTGCACTAGACACATCCTTATCAGATGTAGTACAACTGAAGTCATTTTCCACAGTTTTATTGACTTCCGAATCAAAGCCCCCAAAATCCCTGAATTCATTAGATGTCTGTGATTCATAAGAATCAGCAGAGACCATATCTGCTTGGGTTGTACTTTGCAATTTGTTGTAAACACCTTCTCTACCTGATTGATCGCTTGTAGGATTGATACTTTGTGGGACATCCATTTGAAAATCACTGTCAATTTTACCACAAATATTTTCTGTTTGTGAATTAACCTGGATTTCTTTGGATTGGAAACTAATGTTTTCCAACTCTTTAAATTTGGTCGGTTCAAGTTCATTACCACCAACGGTCCCCGGGCAGCCGGCACCAGGCTCATTTTGTAAATTTGAGTCAGTAATCTTGGAGTGATCATCATGGTTTGATAATTTTTGAAGTTCATAATTTGCTGTACCACCTATGCTACTGAAACTGCCCGAGGCATTTTTTTTAAATTCTGATTGGTCACAAATTTCGAATTGGCAATCTTCATTCAATCTGACATGATTTTCTTCTTTTGATGGGACAATTTCGTGTTGTTGTAGCTCCATATTCTCAAGTTTTCCAGATTTTGAAAAGTTTCCTTCGTAATCACCATTAGCTGAGTCAGATTTTGTAAAAGAATCAAATTTTTCAAGGTATGCAAAGTCTTTCAAGTGACTAACTTCATACCTATCAGAGACAACAGGTGCCACATCGTAAGCAGTGGTCGCATCTATAAACTCGTCAAATTCACTTGCTTGTGAAGCAACAGTACTTAAATTATCAACCTGTGTTGAACATGCTGAAGACTTTGAAGAAACTGCAGAAATATTTTCAGCCAACATATTATTGGAAGAGTCGGGCAGAAGAAATTTAGTACTCGGTCCAGTATTTGATTGGCAAGAAGTGTTTTCGTGTTCATTTTGAATCAAAAATTTCTCATCTCTCACACTTTCATGATTCTGCAATTCTGGTATGTCATTGTTAGTAGAAATGATGTCCGAGGTAAATGATGTCAATTTGACTGAATTAGTGGATATACTTGTAGACATTTCCTGATTTCCAATTGCAATATCACTCCTGTGATTCAAATCAATTCCAATTTCTTTGCTTACACTCTCGGGTATGTTTGCAAACTCAGAAAATAAGTCTTGGTTAGCATTAAGTGCTGGAACTTCAGAATCCTCATCTCTAAGACTACCAACACCATTTTCATAAAAATTACTATTTGAGTCAGATTCTATTTCTGAAAAAAGCACATTTGAGACAGAAATATCATTTTTGAAGTAAACATTTTCAAAACTAGTAAAGCTATTGGCACTGATGATTTCGCTGGAGGTATCGTCTTTGTAAAACAGCCCAAACAGTGATTCTTCAGGAGAAACACGTTTGGCAGAAGCTGTGGCATCTTTAAGAACTGCATCCTTTAATTGCACAGAATATTCTATTGAGTCGTTTCTAGTTAACAGCGTATCAGTATTCCCAATGTGGGAGAGCTGTTTAGCAGACATTTCTTTTTCAGTTGCAGAAGTGTGGCTATTCTTTCCGACTGTATCAGATTCAGGAATTGAGTTAGATAATGGTGGCGGTGAGAATCTGGCCCAGTTAACATTAGAAGGGCCTTCCTCAAAATTCGTGAAATCGCCCCACCCATCATCAAGAGCAGAAGCGAAAGGAGCAAAAGCATTGTCACAAGTATTTTCTTCATCAATTGGTGGAGGTTCTGTATCAAATATTGGAGCAAAAAAGGTGCTTTCAGGAGCATGGTCTTTTTCCATTTTTTTCTATAAAAAAAATATATTACATTTATGCATACAAACTAACAGATAAATAAGAATCAACAATTCCACAACAGCTAGTTTTTGAATTCTGTAAGTAGTTATAGATTTAGTTTTACAAGATAATGCTATATTAGTGTTTATGGATGTTAATGTATAACTTTTTTATACGATAAAATTTTGTGTGGTTTCACATGGCTACGCGACCATTTGGCACCGTTCCGCCCCTTTCTCTCACCTCGCCCCCTGTTTACATGGAACTAGACGTTGCTTTCGACGCAACCAATAAAAGGGTAGAGATATTTGATATGGGATTGGTTACTTTCTGCTTCAAAAGCATTGTGATTGCGTGTCCAGTCTTCCAGGCTGCTGTCCTGGAGGATGGTGTATCACATTGGCTGGCTCGAGATTCCTGACCTCAACAGAGCAACGATATGCCCCCATTGAAGGGGAGGCCTTAACCGTAGCTTGTGGTCTAGAGCATACCATTTTTTTTACACAAGGCTGTGATAATCATTGTTGTAACGGACAACAACCCCTTGTTAAGCTGTTTGGCGACAGAACTCTTGATGAGATAGCAAACACTTGCCTCTTTCAACTGAAACAAAGAACACTTTCCTGGTCCTTCCTGGTAAAACCAACTTTGCTGCCGATGCCACATCACACCACCCATCTACCGCCAGTGAGGTTTCAGAGCTCATGCAGGTGGTGGTGACAGAGCCTCTTATTCCTGCTGCTATTAGAAGAGACACCCAGTGCGGGACATCAATAACTTGGAATGAATTGACCACAGAGACTGCATAGGACAGTGACATGATGGCACTACGTGATGCAATCCGTCAAGGCTTCCCAGATGAATCTCGTCAGATTCCTTATGTTGCCTTGTACTAGCAATACCGCCACAATTGGTATGAATCAGACGGTGTCATTTTATAAAATGATAGAGTCGTGGTTCAACCTTACCTACATTTTCAAATCCTAAATGTTCTTCATTCTGCACACCAGGGAGTCTCAACGATGAGGATTCGGGCTCATTCCATCGTGTCCGGGCCTGGAATGGCAGAGGACATTAATCGAGTAAGGAACACATGCATAAAAAATGCTCTATCACAGGCTCCACTCCCTGCAACAACTTCCACGCCATCGTCAACTCCATTTGAAGAGATATTTGCTATTTTTTTTACTGTGTGGGCAACATTTCTAGTTATTGGAGATCGTCTATCTGGTTGTTCGGACATATTCCAATGTACACCTGGTTCGCCACAGGCGGGAGCAGATGGAGTGATGGCATGTCTTGGGGTTACTGTTTTTTTAAAGAAAATGATACACCAAGAAATTTTTCTTTAATTTCTTTAAACAAAAAATACAGTAGTGTATCTTTGCCATAAAGATAGTTTCAAACAATATTCAAACGTTGGAAGTTTCAGTATTTACAACACACAGTGAGAATTTTTCCTGTATTTCCTGTATTTTGTGTTTCTACGGATCACTAGATTAAAAAGTTTTCATTGGCTGTTAGTCACACATATGCAATTGTTTTTATATTTAATTGTTATTTCTCTGCCAATAAAATTTAAATACTTTTTAAACAAACCAATTAATTGGTTTATGTAAACCTTGCAAAACATAATTAATTCAAAGCCAGTGATATGAGAATGAGAAAGACAAGAAACTTTTCAAGACACTTTAAACAACACACAACCTTTACGTAGAAAACATGATTGTAATATATACAGGATTATCTTCTCCTTCATGAATACATAAAATTTCCTTTTTCAGTACTACAATATTAACTAACGTTATTAAGGCTTATATATTATTAAACCTTACGTATATTACAAAAATAGAAATTATTTCGAACGTCTTGAAATGATATGAGCACATGGTTTCTACTTAAAGACGAAATATTTAGTGTATTTAGGATGTCTTCCATTCACATTATTTGTTTTGAGTGTGGACCAGGTATCAAATTCCTTTTAATTGGGAAGAGATATCTATTGCAAACTGTTCATTTTTAGATAAACAAAGCAAAGATTGTTCATCATACTTTTCATGTTCAGTATTTTTTTATTAATTCAAGAAATTAGTTTTTTTTTTAAATCGTCTATTTTTAAACAGAAACAAAGCAAATTACCATAAAATAAAAACGTTTAAAACGTCTATAGACGCATTTAAACTAGCTTAAATGCTTGAAATACTGAAAAATTGATTGGTCCCTTTTACCACAACCAGTCACATTTTGTGATATCTCACCTTGATATTACACAATAGCGCGTCTCTTTCTCGAAGCTATGTATTTTAGCAGAACTTACAATCTGTAATAAATATTTCGTCAGCACGCCTACAGGAATACTGGAACTTGCCACAGAGAGCATTATGCGGTGCAATATCAAAATCACAAAAACAATTCACATATCTGACTTAATTTTATTTTCTCTTTGATAATGTCCCCAAAACATGATTTAAAACAAAAAGAACATTACAAAAACAAGCATGGTCGTTTGTTTTTAATGTTCACTCTCACTCTCTCAAGATGCATGTATTTCTGCTCAAAACAGATCGGGTCGGACCAGAAAAGTTAATGAGCATGCGTACTGGCAATGTTTACATCATGTTCTCAGAACATTTTATGGAAAATGTTTATTTCAATTTGGTAAAGCAGCGATTAGCTAATTCCCCTGGGTTTTTTCTTACTTCGGAAAATGGCGCATAGGAATAAGAAAAAGGATAAACAAAAATGGTTTCAAAACTTATCGAGCAAAAAGCATTGCACTAATCGCAACTCCTTTCAAATCACAAGGATGTAAATTAATTTTGGTAGATTTCTCGGTAGTTACTTTTGGTCTGCATTCCTTTAGTGCTGTTCTTCGCTCTAAAATGGATACACGTTCAGAAATGACCCTTACGTTTTTCTTACTGTCTTTGCTTCACAATGGAGTTAAACAACGAAAAATATGACCAATCAAGGCACAGTTAAGCTGAGATCCAGCATCGATAGATGAGACCACACACGTTTGACTGCGCACAGACACCCTACTACTGACTTAACTTACTATAAGGTAGTTTCATCTAAGTTCGACATGCTTCTATATTTGACACACGTTAATATTGAAGTGATTAATCAACAAAAAAAAAATGAAAAACATTTAAAAAGAAAGCTTACAGTAAGTACTTTTCACCCAATAGTTTAAATTTGAAATATCGCTTAATAATTGGGGGTAAATCCAAGATGAGTCAGAAACCTCTTTAAACAAATCCAAACACAAAAAACATGAACGAAATGAAGTTGTTGATATTCACGCGTGCTGTTATTGCCACATCTTGTTTACTACTGGAATGGAAAGATAGGCCATGGGACTTCAAATCATGACTTATAAATCCCTGTTTTGAAAGAAGATTTCCATATAGGGGAGGTTTTCCCTTCCCCAGTGCGATATTTTGTTTTTGACTTAATAATGTTTAATAACAGCTGATTATCAGAGTTTGTTTGCATCGTGATGTAATAGTTATGAAAATGTTACGAGTATCTTCAAGGGTAATTAGCAGTAAAGAAAAGAAATATCACTTCTAGTGTTTCCTTTGGGATTATTACAGCACGTGGTTTTTACGAAATCTGATTTGTTATTCCACTATTCCGTGTTTTATCTCTAAATTGTTTTGAAAATTGTTTTGTTGAATAAAGAATATATGGTTGAACACGGACGTATCCTCCCATTCCATTTCTCCTCCATTTATCTATCTTTAAAGTAAAGAAATGTCTTTATCTTTTTATTACTAATGTTGTTTGGATATCATATTTCATATCTTACATACTTTAGACGTAAATTAGGGTTCCTTGTTCATTTATTGGATTGAAAAGTTGTTTTGTTGAACTTAGATGAAACTACCTTATTCTTTAAAAATAATGTTATTAATTTTAATGTTATTAATTTTAACGTTACTTCCTAACTCTATTTTCTAACATTAACGTTGAAAAAATGAGAAATTAACGTTAGCTAGCGATTCTGTTAAGGTTAACAAAAAGAGATAACGTTGAAAACATTATCAACGTTATTGCGTTTGTTCTCAAAATCCTCCTCTGGAGTGTCACAATTAATACTTAATAATTAGACTATATACTACATTGTCTTCTAAAATTGTGGTATTTGGAACATGCTCCCTTCCTATAATAATCAATTTTTTAGCATCACTCTGTCTGAATATTTTTATCTTCTATTGATACACATTTCTCCCTAATTTTTATTTATGTCTGATAGACAACAGGTAAATATTATTTACGTTTTTACTGAAAAGCGATTCGGCAGCAATTCCGCAGTCAATATTAACAAATTCTATTCTTTTGACTGCCAAAAGACGGTCACTTCGGGCCCCTTTTCAGTATGTATATACATATGATGTATAGCTAGCTCTCTTCTCTGCTCCTGCTTAAGCTAAACTCTATCTTCTTATACTAATACGCAATCTTGCTTTTTTCTTACCTAACTTTGAAAGAAAGAACTTTCGGAAAATTTTCTCGGGAAGTTCGTCAATGGATATTTGTTTATGTTTTTTCCGTATTAGTATAAGGCACTCCGGTTTAGTGCTTATAATTGTTTTATGATATGAAATGCGTTAGGGAAGACATGATATACCATCTCAGGCGGAGACTTCGAATTACAATCGAACGTACCAGCTATTGACAACGAATGATAAATAGTCGTTTGAAGAAAAAAGAAGCGTTTGTTTACATTTTTTAAGACAAAGTAATAATAAGAAACATGCATAAAAAAAACAAGTTTTTATTACGAAGAATAGTTTTTACACATTTACGACTTATGTTGTGTAATGTTGAAGGTTGAAGACGTGTCAAACGGCATTTTATCCTATCTCGGTTTGTTTTTTTAGATTTCCAAAGAAAAAAAAGAAAATTTAGTCAAAACTGTGTTGAGCATGGTATTTTTTAGTATACTGTTAGAAAGAAGAAAGTCAAGAAGGAATAAAAGATTAGAGATTTGATTAATCTGTTGGTTTCGGCCATGAGTAAAATTAGTTAATACCGATGGCGTTTTTCTAATTGGAGATCTCTCTGTTCCTGGAATTTATAAAGAAAGAACTTTGAAGAAACTTCAGCTTTGAAGAAAGGAACATTATTCGGAGGTATGATTCTTTTTAGGATTTAGTTAATACCTTATATCGTATATATGTAAATCTGTATACACTCCAAAAGTTAATTTTGCATGGGTAGTTTAGTGTGTGAGTGAGATATTTCACAATTTGTGAATAATGTTTCTGAGATTTAGCATTGATAATTATGAATATGTTTACCACAAAGACTGAAAGAATTTTTGGTTGACAATAAAGTTAGAAAGTGGAAAGAATTAAGAATTGGTTAGGATTCAGAAGTCGAAAAAATCAGCCTTTTATTTAAATTTTCTTATTTTATTAATTTTTTTTTGTAGCAAGTTGTTTGAGGGACTTGGAACTATGACGTCATTATCATGACGTTAAATATATTGCTGACTACATGTCAGTCACAATTTGTGTGCAATTTTTCGCTGGGCTTAATATATATGACATTAAACGCATAATTATTGCGTTAACTGTTGCCGTTTGGGGCCCATATTGGCTTTGAGTTATGGCTCAAATTGATTTCTTCAGTAAAACTTTATATTAAATATGATTCGACGTAAACATGTAATAACATTTTTAACAAACAAACTTCTTCCGTGTTCTGTGAATTCTATTTTTGGCGACAAAGAAAGGAGAAATCAATAGTTTTACCTCAATACACGGCGTTATCAATGCTTAGTATGGCGGGTAAAAAATTCATGAATCGATGAAAGATTTTAGGGCGGAGTTTTGGACTGCGTTTTTGTATTTCATAGAGTTATTATCAAATGGTTAGTATAGCATGTAAAAACATTTTATTGGGAAAGATGTAAAAAAAATTTACACGGTATACTAGTTCTATATATTTTGGAGAGAAATAAAGTAGAAAGTTCAAACTTTTCCTTCATACCTTACTTATCTTTAAAATACAAAAATTCGAAATCTCTTATAGCTTTTCGTAAATGAAGTCACCTTCCATCATAGATCTTTAATTGATTTGACTGCTGAATGAATTTGGCACTATTGGAGTACCATTATGAACTATTTTCTTGATATTTCGGCACCGTTACAAAGGATACCAAGACCCGGAACCCTCTCAGAGACCCGAGACCCTCAATTTTAACGCAGCTGAGACCCAGAACCCGCATCTATTAAAATTTTACAGACTGCATGTGTTCAACCTCGTACACAGGACCGTTCGTCTCTTTTTTATATGAGGACAATCGTGCATAACTATTGGTTATCGAAATATTTTGCCCTTTCACATGTTGCGCTCTTCTCCTCTCTACGTGCCGCAGCATATGCGCAATAATGGTCTAGTTTTGTGGTGCGGACTGACGTTGCTATTTATAATAAAGTTTCGTCTACCGTAAAGAAAAGCCATAAAGCTGCTACGACGTAGTCATTTCATTTGATGACCATCAGACAGACCCACCCAATTGCAACTTGGCATAGACAAACAGTAAAAGCGGTTATATAAAAAATAAAATAGACATTAAAAACATCCAAAATGAACAAAATGAACATGGAAGAAAATCGTTGAGCAATTCAACTGAATGTAATTTCAGAAACACGTTATAAGCAGGAAGAAAACAATGTTGCTTGGATGATAATGAATTCTCTCTCGCGTGTATAGCAAACGTACTTTATTAAGAAAATAAACAGAAGCATCTTGATTTTATTTAAATATATATTCTATTATTAAGACGTTTCGATGCTCTCCGAGCATCATCCTCAGTAAAATGAAATTCATATAAAAAAAATTTGTTAAAAGTTAGAGTTTGATCAATAAAAGGTTATTAAAATAAGTACAACAGGTGATAAAACGATAAAAGAAATAATTGAGTTTAATTAAAAAGTAACAAAGGAACTGATTTCTCTTGAACATTGAGCTTGGGTCCTTTTTGTTTGATGAACAAAGCTTCAGAGAGTTTTCTTTTAAAATAGTTTCTGTAGTTTGAACCAATTATCTTCATGTTTTCCATGCTTATGCGTGTATGACCTGTCTTTTTGGAGTGACGCAGTAGGTGTGAATTTATGTCTTTCCCCGCGTGCTCATCTGTCCTAATTTCGAGTCTTCTGCCCGTTTCACCTATATAAGTGGCCTCACAATCTGGACACTTGCCTTCGTACACAATATTGTGTTTATGTGTATCTTGAATTTTATCTTTTATGGGAAATTTTGAATTAAGTCGTGAACCTTTAAACGTAATGCGAGCTTCAGTATTTGGTAGACAGTTTTTGAGATAATTTTTCATCTTTTTTGTCAACAGTTCGCCTTTTCCTCCTTGGTAAGGTAAACAAATTTGCACTTTCTTTGTTGAAATTTCTTCAATTGGTTCGTTTGGCTGATCAATAACTGGGTCCTGTTTTTTCTTTCTTTCTTCTTCGATTATTTGGTGTACGAACCATTTGGGGTAGCCATTGATGTCGACAAAAACTTTACTTAAATGGTCAAGCTCCATTTTCAGGAGATAATCTTTGCTCGATATGGTAAAAGCACGGCTTACGAGTCCTTTTAGTGTACCTTTCTTCCATGTTATAGGGGCGAAAGAATCCCAATGTAAGTAAACATCTGTGTTTGTTTCCTTCCTAAAGACAGCAGTGTCAAACCCATTAGAGGTACGAATGAGTAAGACATCAAGGAAAGATAGCATGAAGTTTCGTTCTTCTTCATAAGTCAATTCAATGTTTTTGTGGAATTTGTTCAGTTTTTTCATAATGTCCTCAAGTTTACCTTCCTTCACAAGGCAAATGGTATCATCAACATAACGGTACCAAAATTTCATCATACTGCGCATTTTTGGTACTAATGAACACTCTAATTCTACCATGAAGATATTGGCTAAGACTGGACCCAAAGGTGATCCCATGGCAACACCGTCGGTTTGCGAAAAAAACATGTCGTCGAACGTAAATTGGACAGATTTGGTACATAGCAATAGCAATTCTTTCATATCTTTCCTTGGAATAGTGGTTTTGATTTCTTTTTTGTTGTAAATACGTTTCAATATAATATTTATCGTCGTTTCGAGAGGAACATTTGTAAATAAACTTTTTACATCAAAGGATACAAGTTTGTAACCTTTTGGAATTTTCTTATTCCTTATGATATCGATAAACTGTTTTGTACTATTAATGTTATATTCTGATTTGGTAAGCGGTAGCAATAATTTTGATAAGAATTTAGCTGTTTCGTAGGTTGCTGTACCCAGGTTGGAAACAATAGGACGAATAGGAAGCTTCTCAACTCCTTGGTCTGGTTTGAGTTTATGGATTTTTGCAAGCCCATAAAATTTTCCCAAATTGGAACCGGTTGGGTAGAGTTTCTTATAGGTATTATCTGGAAGGTGTTTCTTTATTTTCCTCAATGCACGTTGAACCTTTCCTTCGATTAATTTAGTTTTGTCTTCGTTGTCTTTTTGGAATTGTTTGCAATTAAGAAATTCGATGCATTTCTCGGTATAGGTGGTTTTGTTTAAAATGACGACACCTCTTCCTTTGTCTTGTTTCATCACGATAATTTCGTTACGTTTTCTCAGATTTTCGATAGTCAGGCGATGTTTGTAGGGTACTTTGATTCTCGAATATTGATCATAGGTGTGACGTAATTTGGTTTTTAAAAATTCTTTTGTGTCATCGGTAAGTGGGGAGATGTTTCGAACGATGTCTTGGTAGAAATTTTCAAACTCGACTTTGAGACCATTAGGGTTAATTTTCGTAGGGATATGTTGATCCAGACCAAATGACAAAGCGATATTCTCTTCAGCAGTAAGTACATAATCTGAGAAATTGTGTACGACTTGTTTAATAAATTTATTGCATTTATTGACAGTTTCATTATTTTTCTGGGTACGTAGTTTCATTAACTTACGTTCGTGTCGTTCAACAGTTACTTTCTTTTTGGATGAAGTGTATAGTGTCAATCTGTATAATAATGCGTTGAATTCCAAAAACGTCAAAACTTTCTTTAATTGATCTTGTAATTGTTTAAACGATTTCATCAATCTCCGTTTCTCTGAGTGTTTATTGTTAAGCTCGGTATTCAAAATCACAGTACAAAGTTTGTCTTTAAGTTTCACATTATCTCCCTTCAAATGTAAACTTATTCGAGTAAATGTAGGATTTAAGTTCTCCTTTTTGCACTTCTTTATAAAACAAATATCTCCATCGATTTTAACAATTTTGTACTTGATTTGTTCAAATCTTCTAACAATATCCAGTGTAGTCTGCCCATGCTTCACTTTGATATAATAAAACAAATTTAAACGGGCAAGGAGTTTTATTAAGAAAATAAACAGAAGCATCTTGATTTTATTTAAATATATATTCTATTATTAAGACGTTTCGATGCTCTCCGAGCATCATCCTCAGTAAAATGAAATTCATATAAAAAAAATTTGTTAAAAGTTAGAGTTTGATCAATAAAAGGTTATTAAAATAAGTACAACAGGTGATAAAACGATAAAAGAAATAATTGAGTTTAATTAAAAAGTAACAAAGGAACTGATTTCTCTTGAACATTGAGCTTGGGTCCTTTTTGTTTGATGAACAAAGCTTCAGAGAGTTTTCTTTTAAAATAGTTTCTGTAGTTTGAACCAATTATCTTCATGTTTTCCATGCTTATGCGTGTATGACCTGTCTTTTTGGAGTGACGCAGTAGGTGTGAATTTATGTCTTTCCCCGCGTGCTCATCTGTCCTAATTTCGAGTCTTCTGCCCGTTTCACCTATATAAGTGGCCTCACAATCTGGACACTTGCCTTCGTACACAATATTGTGTTTATGTGTATCTTGAATTTTATCTTTTATGGGAAATTTTGAATTAAGTCGTGAACCTTTAAACGTAATGCGAGCTTCAGTATTTGGTAGACAGTTTTTGAGATAATTTTTCATCTTTTTTGTCAACAGTTCGCCTTTTCCTCCTTGGTAAGGTAAACAAATTTGCACTTTCTTTGTTGAAATTTCTTCAATTGGTTCGTTTGGCTGATCAATAACTGGGTCCTGTTTTTTCTTTCTTTCTTCTTCGATTATTTGGTGTACGAACCATTTGGGGTAGCCATTGATGTCGACAAAAACTTTACTTAAATGGTCAAGCTCCATTTTCAGGAGATAATCTTTGCTCGATATGGTAAAAGCACGGCTTACGAGTCCTTTTAGTGTACCTTTCTTCCATGTTATAGGGGCGAAAGAATCCCAATGTAAGTAAACATCTGTGTTTGTTTCCTTCCTAAAGACAGCAGTGTCAAACCCATTAGAGGTACGAATGAGTAAGACATCAAGGAAAGATAGCATGAAGTTTCGTTCTTCTTCATAAGTCAATTCAATGTTTTTGTGGAATTTGTTCAGTTTTTTCATAATGTCCTCAAGTTTACCTTCCTTCACAAGGCAAATGGTATCATCAACATAACGGTACCAAAATTTCATCATACTGCGCATTTTTGGTACTAATGAACACTCTAATTCTACCATGAAGATATTGGCTAAGACTGGACCCAAAGGTGATCCCATGGCAACACCGTCGGTTTGCGAAAAAAACATGTCGTCGAACGTAAATTGGACAGATTTGGTACATAGCAATAGCAATTCTTTCATATCTTTCCTTGGAATAGTGGTTTTGATTTCTTTTTTGTTGTAAATACGTTTCAATATAATATTTATCGTCGTTTCGAGAGGAACATTTGTAAATAAACTTTTTACATCAAAGGATACAAGTTTGTAACCTTTTGGAATTTTCTTATTCCTTATGATATCGATAAACTGTTTTGTACTATTAATGTTATATTCTGATTTGGTAAGCGGTAGCAATAATTTTGATAAGAATTTAGCTGTTTCGTAGGTTGCTGTACCCAGGTTGGAAACAATAGGACGAATAGGAAGCTTCTCAACTCCTTGGTCTGGTTTGAGTTTATGGATTTTTGCAAGCCCATAAAATTTTCCCAAATTGGAACCGGTTTATCGATATCATAAGGAATAAGAAAATTCCAAAAGGTTACAAACTTGTATCCTTTGATGTAAAAAGTTTATTTACAAATGTTCCTCTCGAAACGACGATAAATATTATATTGAAACGTATTTACAACAAAAAAGAAATCAAAACCACTATTCCAAGGAAAGATATGAAAGAATTGCTATTGCTATGTACCAAATCTGTCCAATTTACGTTCGACGACATGTTTTTTTCGCAAACCGACGGTGTTGCCATGGGATCACCTTTGGGTCCAGTCTTAGCCAATATCTTCATGGTAGAATTAGAGTGTTCATTAGTACCAAAAATGCGCAGTATGATGAAATTTTGGTACCGTTATGTTGATGATACCATTTGCCTTGTGAAGGAAGGTAAACTTGAGGACATTATGAAAAAACTGAACAAATTCCACAAAAACATTGAATTGACTTATGAAGAAGAACGAAACTTCATGCTATCTTTCCTTGATGTCTTACTCATTCGTACCTCTAATGGGTTTGACACTGCTGTCTTTAGGAAGGAAACAAACACAGATGTTTACTTACATTGGGATTCTTTCGCCCCTATAACATGGAAGAAAGGTACACTAAAAGGACTCGTAAGCCGTGCTTTTACCATATCGAGCAAAGATTATCTCCTGAAAATGGAGCTTGACCATTTAAGTAAAGTTTTTGTCGACATCAATGGCTACCCCAAATGGTTCGTACACCAAATAATCGAAGAAGAAAGAAAGAAAAAACAGGACCCAGTTATTGATCAGCCAAACGAACCAATTGAAGAAATTTCAACAAAGAAAGTGCAAATTTGTTTACCTTACCAAGGAGGAAAAGGCGAACTGTTGACAAAAAAGATGAAAAATTATCTCAAAAACGGTCTACCAAATACTGAAGCTCGCATTACGTTTAAAGGTTCACGACTTAATTCAAAATTTCCCATAAAAGATAAAATTCAAGATACACATAAACACAATATTGTGTACGAAGGCAAGTGTCCAGATTGTGAGGCCACTTATATAGGTGAAACGGGCAGAAGACTCGAAATTAGGACAGATGAGCACGCGGGGAAAGACATAAATTCACACCTACTGCGTCACTCCAAAAAGACAGGTCATACACGCATAAGCATGGAAAACATGAAGATAATTGGTTCAAACTACAGAAACTATTTTAAAAGAAAACTCTCTGAAGCTTTGTTCATCAAACAAAAAGGACCCAAGCTCAATGTTCAAGAGAAATCAGTTCCTTTGTTACTTTTTAATTAAACTCAATTATTTCTTTTATCGTTTTATCACCTGTTGTACTTATTTTAATAACCTTTTATTGATCAAACTCTAACTTTTAACAAATTTTTTTTATATGAATTTCATTTTACTGAGGATGATGCTCGGAGAGCATCGAAACGTCTTAATAATAGAATTTATATTTAAATAAAATCAAGATGCTTCTGTTTATTTTCTTAATAAAACTCCTTGCCCGTTTAAATTTGTTTTATTATATCAAAGTGAAGCATGGGCAGACTACACTGGATATTGTTAGAAGATTTGAACAAATCAAGTACAAAATTGTTAAAATCGATGGAGATATTTGTTTTATAAAGAAGTGCAAAAAGGAGAACTTAAATCCTACATTTACTCGAATAAGTTTACATTTGAAGGGAGATAATGTGAAACTTAAAGACAAACTTTGTACTGTGATTTTGAATACCGAGCTTAACAATAAACACTCAGAGAAACGGAGATTGATGAAATCGTTTAAACAATTACAAGATCAATTAAAGAAAGTTTTGACGTTTTTGGAATTCAACGCATTATTATACAGATTGACACTATACACTTCATCCAAAAAGAAAGTAACTGTTGAACGACACGAACGTAAGTTAATGAAACTACGTACCCAGAAAAATAATGAAACTGTCAATAAATGCAATAAATTTATTAAACAAGTCGTACACAATTTCTCAGATTATGTACTTACTGCTGAAGAGAATATCGCTTTGTCATTTGGTCTGGATCAACATATCCCTACGAAAATTAACCCTAATGGTCTCAAAGTCGAGTTTGAAAATTTCTACCAAGACATCGTTCGAAACATCTCCCCACTTACCGATGACACAAAAGAATTTTTAAAAACCAAATTACGTCACACCTATGATCAATATTCGAGAATCAAAGTACCCTACAAACATCGCCTGACTATCGAAAATCTGAGAAAACGTAACGAAATTATCGTGATGAAACAAGACAAAGGAAGAGGTGTCGTCATTTTAAACAAAACCACCTATACCGAGAAATGCATCGAATTTCTTAATTGCAAACAATTCCAAAAAGACAACGAAGACAAAACTAAATTAATCGAAGGAAAGGTTCAACGTGCATTGAGGAAAATAAAGAAACACCTTCCAGATAATACCTATAAGAAACTCTACCCAACCGGTTCCAATTTGGGAAAATTTTATGGGCTTGCAAAAATCCATAAACTCAAACCAGACCAAGGAGTTGAGAAGCTTCCTATTCGTCCTATTGTTTCCAACCTGGGTACAGCAACCTACGAAACAGCTAAATTCTTATCAAAATTATTGCTACCGCTTACCAAATCAGAATATAACATTAATAGTACAAAACAGTTTATCGATATCATAAGGAATAAGAAAATTCCAAAAGGTTACAAACTTGTATCCTTTGATGTAAAAAGTTTATTTACAAATGTTCCTCTCGAAACGACGATAAATATTATATTGAAACGTATTTACAACAAAAAAGAAATCAAAACCACTATTCCAAGGAAAGATATGAAAGAATTGCTATTGCTATGTACCAAATCTGTCCAATTTACGTTCGACGACATGTTTTTTTCGCAAACCGACGGTGTTGCCATGGGATCACCTTTGGGTCCAGTCTTAGCCAATATCTTCATGGTAGAATTAGAGTGTTCATTAGTACCAAAAATGCGCAGTATGATGAAATTTTGGTACCGTTATGTTGATGATACCATTTGCCTTGTGAAGGAAGGTAAACTTGAGGACATTATGAAAAAACTGAACAAATTCCACAAAAACATTGAATTGACTTATGAAGAAGAACGAAACTTCATGCTATCTTTCCTTGATGTCTTACTCATTCGTACCTCTAATGGGTTTGACACTGCTGTCTTTAGGAAGGAAACAAACACAGATGTTTACTTACATTGGGATTCTTTCGCCCCTATAACATGGAAGAAAGGTACACTAAAAGGACTCGTAAGCCGTGCTTTTACCATATCGAGCAAAGATTATCTCCTGAAAATGGAGCTTGACCATTTAAGTAAAGTTTTTGTCGACATCAATGGCTACCCCAAATGGTTCGTACACCAAATAATCGAAGAAGAAAGAAAGAAAAAACAGGACCCAGTTATTGATCAGCCAAACGAACCAATTGAAGAAATTTCAACAAAGAAAGTGCAAATTTGTTTACCTTACCAAGGAGGAAAAGGCGAACTGTTGACAAAAAAGATGAAAAATTATCTCAAAAACTGTCTACCAAATACTGAAGCTCGCATTACGTTTAAAGGTTCACGACTTAATTCAAAATTTCCCATAAAAGATAAAATTCAAGATACACATAAACACAATATTGTGTACGAAGGCAAGTGTCCAGATTGTGAGGCCACTTATATAGGTGAAACGGGCAGAAGACTCGAAATTAGGACAGATGAGCACGCGGGGAAAGACATAAATTCACACCTACTGCGTCACTCCAAAAAGACAGGTCATACACGCATAAGCATGGAAAACATGAAGATAATTGGTTCAAACTACAGAAACTATTTTAAAAGAAAACTCTCTGAAGCTTTGTTCATCAAACAAAAAGGACCCAAGCTCAATGTTCAAGAGAAATCAGTTCCTTTGTTACTTTTTAATTAAACTCAATTATTTCTTTTATCGTTTTATCACCTGTTGTACTTATTTTAATAACCTTTTATTGATCAAACTCTAACTTTTAACAAATTTTTTTTATATGAATTTCATTTTACTGAGGATGATGCTCGGAGAGCATCGAAACGTCTTAATAATAGAATATATATTTAAATAAAATCAAGATGCTTCTGTTTATTTTCTTAATAAAACTCCTTGCCCGTTTAAATTTGTTTTATCAAACGTACTTTCATCTTCGGGGAACTAGTAATTGTTTATTTCTTCCCCATGTCGTGAATATTAAAATTGTTCTCCTCCATCATGAATCTCAACTTTGACTGTATTCTGATGGCTTTGTTTCTCCAGATTGACCATTAATTTGTGGTCATTATTGTTGCTGTTGCTATGGCGATACGGGTATTGATTTTGCTTCATAGGTGTTTAAACGAGGTGGCCTGGGCAGGGTTTGATTTGTGACTATAATTGTGTACTTCAGCCTTGTATTCGCATTTGGTGTTTTCCCAAGATCTTACTTTTCTTCTGCACTAATCTCTGTTCAATACTTTCTTGTTAAGCCATGGATGTATCTTTATACGTCCATGGTTAAGCTTAATCCCGTCTGCACTCAAGTCAATATCATCTGCCAAACAGGTAAGAAACCCTCATTTCCACCAGCCGTGACATTGCCATATGAACTCTGTCTAAAAACTTTTCCGGTAATTATGAACTCGAGGAAAAGATTGTGGAGGAAGGGGACGCAACCAAAACATTTATTAGGTTTATCACTGATTAATACAACTAAAAGGATTAATTAATTGTCTACGTTAATAGTAGAACTAATCTTGCATCAACCATTAATGCTTCAAAAAATCTATGAGTAAGAGTGTTTTCTATAGGATTGGCAAGCAATGGCAAGCAATGTCGCCTGCCAAATCTATCAGGAGGCTTTCACGAAATTAATGAAATTGTGGTAGGTTGGGCTTTTGATGATTCATATATTATATATGCTGGGTTCTGCTGGGGAGCCATAGGCTTCATATGACTGTATAGCATGTCAAATCTCCGAAACACAGTCGCTGTGGTCATCCAGCTCATGACCCCTATAACTATTTTAAATTTTGTATATATTTTTCATTAATGTTTTTTTACTTTCAATATTTTTATCTATAGGCGTAGTTAGAGCTCAGTCAAAATTTGTGGTGGAGAGTTTAGTCATTTCTTGCACGTCATCTTAAAATTCTTTCATATTCAGTTTTATTTGATTTGGAGGAACGTAAATCATCAGGCTTATTGTTCTGTTGTTTTTACCTTTTCAATAAATAATGTTTATCTGATTCTACTGAGCTGAGTTGATATAACACACCAAATATCAGATTATTGTTTTTGTTTCTTCCGTTCACTTCGATTCATAGGTGTTCAAGTGAGGTGTATAGTCTTGTGATGTCGTTTCTAAGCTTATGTGTAATTTTGTTTTTGGTGTATATACCAACACCACCTCCCCTTTTTGAATCGATTGAATCGAAAGCTACATTGGAAATAGCAAGTATCAACAAGAGAAAAGCTTTTGCTCATTTTTGAATATACTTTTTATTTTTTCTACCTACAATGTCATAGCAAATTTATCTTACTAACTTCCCCTTTTGATATCTCTGTTGTTTTATTCGATGTGTTGTATGTATCAACGGCGGATCTAGAGGGTAGTCGTGATTTGTGGAGGAGCACATTGACATAATTTCTGTTTCAGTCTGCATCACTAATGGGCTTATTTGCACGTTTTTCTTTTATGCTTTAATAGCTAACACTCTCCTCCACAAACTTCGACTACCCTCTAGATCCGCCACTGTGTATCCAGGAATAGAGACGTGTATTGGAGAATATTGGAATAGAATATACCAGGTTTTCAGATACAGCCATGATATCAAACTTGTGGTCTTCTACAAAAACGTTGAATTTAGCAAATGAAGAACATGTTATCGAGTATTTAGATGACAAATGTGAAAATTGTTTAGGGTTCACCTTGATCGAAGGAGTTGGTTATAAAATGTTTTGAATCGAAAGCTACATTGGAAAAGGGAAGTATCGACCAGCGACAGTTAGGACAGGTTTTCGGCTGTTTGCGATCTAAGTGCGAAGTATCTTTGATTACCTTCGAGTGCATCCGCTGCGCCCCGTGTTCGAGTCTCCGTCATGTCGCATTTCGATACTCCGATCCGCTTTAAAAGTAGCGTATCAGCCCATTTGGAGCCATCGACTGACTGCGCACACTGCTCTTTGACACACCCGGTATTTTGCCTTAAAATAGAAAATAGAAGAAAACTAACTTTATCTGCGTTAATAATCATTTTATGTATGTTTTTTGGTCCGATGGGAATCCGCTTTGGGTGCTGCCATTATGGTTTTAACTTAATCCGAGATATCGGTTTTAACACAAAACGTTTTGCCGATATCGATTCGCTCATGACGCACAAAAGTTTTACGATTGATCAGCATATAATTACCAAACACAGATCAGAACAAAACAATACTACTGAAGTGATTTTGAGAAAATATTATTTCCTGCACTGGAGGGCTCATGGCTTGGGGCACAAGTTCTGGAGTTTGTAAGGATCTAAAATAGCCAAAGAAGGCTGTTCCACTTAAATGTACACCTTCTCTTCTCTTTCCCCTCATGAATTTTGTGTAAAAAGCAAAAACTTTTTTTAATCTAAAAGAGGGGGTGATCAGTCTATAGAGGGGGTGATCACCACTTGGAGATTCTCCCATCTTGAATTCCTACGACTTTTATATTACCCAGGGTAAAAGGTTTTGTGTTGGAGAGGGGGTGAAGTATCGAATGTTAAAGGACGTTTAAAAATTTGGAATTGGCACACAAAGAGTATTTAAGAAGATGGGTGGATGCGTGCATGGAGGCAGTTGCATCGATCCTTTACTTTCCTTATGTTTGAATGATACACTGCCGTGCATGAAAAACTGGTGGGCACAGTATTTATAATATAAAGAAAATCAAAAAACTATGTTTGGTGCTTTCTATATCAGTATCATCATGATTATTTATAGTCTCTGTTTAGCTATTCAATGACCCAAAAGCTAAAAAGGTTCTCTGATAAGAGCCCTTACCCTGATCTATACCAACAGTGTCTAGGCACTTTCTCATGAATCATATGGTAGATGCAGTCTAGGATATAACTAGACATCATCAGTAGACATCACTATTCTCTGTAGCCAACTTCAAATTTTGAATGGCCCCTAGAAAGATAGAACGTTCATTCATTCTCTTACCTTTATAAATGTGACCAACAATAGAATTTACAGAAACCATTACATACATTTTGTGTGTTACATAAAAGTCCTTTAATGTTCATTTTTTGACAAGACAAAACTTTTTGTTCATTAGAAAAATTGACGCAAGCCATACATAAGGAAAAAGAACAGAGAGAAAAGGAAAAAATTGTACAATCATGTTTAAAAACACTATTACATTCAAAAGTAATCAATTTTGTTCAATTTTTTGTCTATTTTTCATTTCAATCAAAACAACACAAAACAAAGTGTAGTTGACACTATTCAAATTTCAAAATGGTGGTCAATGAAAAGGAACTTTTGTTCGTTGTGTTTGAACTGTTCTGAACGTTGTGTTTCAGAACTTTGTTTCAGTTTCTTCTGTACTGCCATACATATATACATATATATTCCTTTAAATGAAACTTTTTTCTAAAATAATTATTATAATTATCATTATTATTAATGTTTACCCAGGATTGCCTCTTCAGTTCTGATAGAACTGTTATCAATGAGGGTCCTGTGAAGAAGGTCCCAGAGCATTTAAAGCCTCCATTTGGGCTATGGAAGTCGCAAGTATGCTTCAACTGATCAACCAGACAACCCCCTTAGATATCAATCCCGCTCTCAAGCTGAGTGCTAAGCTGAGTGGATCGATTCACACTGTTATAATCGCTGGCATGACTCGGCCAGGATTTGAACCCTGACCTCCCGCACTGAAGGCGAGCACTCTACCACAAGGCCACCAGTCGGAATATATTATTATATATATAATATATTATATAATTCCTGACATTCCCCTATTGTAAGATTCAATTTTCCTATTCTGATACACCTAATAAAATGGCAAACTATCTGTAACTGCAGCAGCGAATTTAGTGTTGGGCAAAAATGTGGAGAACTTTAAGGCCACACAATTTATTTTTATTGTGTGTTGATTAAGCTACTTGAACGTTTTTCTTTTCTACTCTACTATATAAATATTGCTAAAGCTCTAGATCCGCCTATGTTTGAACCCAGTGCACGTTTGTCAAAATATTTGAGTAAATTGCTCATTTTCTTTACATTACTGAATGTTATTCATGGATGAGAGTTATTGGTTAATCAATGGTGTTCTTATGACCCTTGTTATATTTAAATTAAACCTAGTAAAAATATTCGTTATTTTACCTTGGAGTAATCCTTGATGCTAATTTGATCTGACAGTTTCAAATTAATCATGTTATTTCAAAATTAAAAAAGCCAGTGGAGCGTTATGTAAACTAAGGTACTGATACTGACACCAAGTTTACTATGCGCTGTTTCACTCGCACTTATCATTTTGTATGGGGCCAGTGAATCAACCTCTACAAAGATAAATCCTATCTTAACTATTCAAAAATAATGTCCTTTGAGAATTATGCCATTTTCTAATTGTAATGACCACATGAGAATCCTCTGTTTGAAAAATTTGGCATCTTAAAATTCAATGACAATAAACATTTTCATTCTCTATCTTGTTTCCATGATTTTGTTTCCCTGGTTCTCAATTTTGAATCCTAGCTTAGCTATTCGTGTTTGTCTCCCTGCAGTAAAAAACTGACATCTACTAAATAAATTTATTAAATCATTATAAACGGAATTCACGTTGAAAGCTATATTGTATATCATCGACGGTCAATTGTATACATGTCAATTTCAATAGTATTTGACACTCCAGTCTATATTAAAGTATTTTGAGTTAAAAGATTATTTTAACCAAGGAGAATGTGATGATAGACAATAGTTTGTCGTGGAAACTAATTGAATTTTATATCTTCTTCGATGTTGCTTATTCTATGTTTTCAATAGAACAAGTTAAATTGTTTATAATAAAAAATGGAGGCACACGAAGATGAAGAATTCAAACAAAGAATGAGAAATCAGGTACAAACATTACTTTATTTTCTTTAAATTTGTATATATAATAATCGAAGTACATTCAAGACTTTCTGCAGCAGTGAATGCTTATGACAGGGTGGCCATATTTACTGGAATATACTGGAACGAAAAGATTTTTGTTTGATTTATTTAGATAGTTAAAAAAACAGTCTCTGTTTCAATAGCTCCTTGCTTCAGCTTCAACTTCAGCTGATTATTTATTAGCTGCTTTTAAAGGACAAAATATTAGAGTATATAATAATTTTGTGCAACTTTTACCAAAATTCATGAAAGTTTTTAGAAACTTCAAATGAAAAACTAGAGATGCAAAGAAAATATATTTACTATGAATTCCATTTTATACTTACTTTTAGCTCTATTTTCTGTGAACATTTCCTACAAGCATGTTGATTTCGTCCTGATATGTATGTAATAGATAGGGGAAACAATTATCAATCACTAGTTATGGATTTCTATTCCTTTTAAAGCTGGGTTTCCACTGTGCATGAATTAAACATTTTGAGATATTTAAATGTGTTTATAATAAACAGAAACACTTTCAATAAATGCTTTTTCAAGGTGTTTATCAAAGCGTTAAATATCAAAACTTTTTTATGGATGGCCTAAGTTATAAATTACTGTTAATAGGGTCCTGAAAATAAATCCTCTGGTCTTCTTTGGTGGGAAATGAAATAAGTTTTTTGAGTTGTTTGTTTTTTTAATCTTTTTCAGATATAAGTCCACACCCTTATAAAATTTGAATTCATTTTATGTAAATTGGGGGACGGATTTTAGAAAATATTGACTAAAAAACAATATAATACACTTTGAAATGCATTTTAGTTCAATGCGTTTATGTTGTGGAAACGGAAATTTCATTACTGGTTTAATAAAATTTTTAAAGCGTTTATGTTAAACACACAGTGGGAACCCAGCTTTAGAGAGTGGCTACCCTGTTTGATTTCTTGGCTGCTATAGACAGGTCATTCTGCAAAGAGAAATCTCTGCCTATAGTACAAGGTCCATCTCATCATATACAATTCAGGTGTCTTGATGTTTCACGGAGTTGTTGTTTATGTTTCTCGTTTCAGTTATCACAAAGTCAGTCGTCTTCCTTCTATCCTACCAATAGTCCCATGCCACCTAGTAACTCCACTACTGGTATTTATTATCCTTCTAATCCATCTGTGGCACCGGTCACGCCAATGACAGGTAATCCAATGACGCCAATGACCGCCCCCATGACACCCATGTCTGCAGAAGCTTCTGGAATCGTACCTCAGTTACAGTATGTGTTTTTTGTTTGTTTGTTTGTTTGTTTGTCTTGCATTCCTGACGGCAAAACAAAAGCTCTGACTTTTTCATCTGGTGAGAAATATATATGCATGCAAAAAGATGTTTATGAGTTTGTAAACTTGAAAACTTAATGAGTCAATTAATAATGTTTTCCTTTTAGAAATATTGTTTCAACCGTGAACTTGAGTTGTAAGCTGGAATTGAAAAAAATAGCCTTACATGCGAGAAACGCAGAATATAATCCTAAGGTTGGCTGTCGTTTTTTGTTTTTAAAAGTTTCCTGATAATGATTTATAAAAGTTTTTTTGTTATTTCTCTTTTTACCAACAAATTGTTCTCCTTTAGCGTTTTGCAGCAGTCATCATGAGAATTCGTGAACCGAGAACCACAGCGTTAATATTTAGCTCTGGAAAAATGGTTTGTACTGGTGCTAAAAGGTAAAGAGCATAAATCCTATTCACTAACTTTTGAGATGACAAGTCCTAAATTTGAGTTTAAATAACAGGAACGTCTGTGGAAACTCAGTGAATATTTGTCCAAGTGCAATACTGTTAAAACCTATCCTTGATAGTCACAAAAATGCTACAAACTATTCAATTCTGTAAAAGTTCTATAAATTCCATCAATCATCATAAATTGTTTTGGGTTTTTTTCTTCGTTTTCTTGTTAAACTGTATTGTATGTGATTTTAATTTAAAATTTAAAATTTTCTTTTCAGCATTAAAACGAGTACATGACTTTGAGTTTCATGCTTATGCATTCGTCAGTACCCTCTTAATTGTTTTTTTATATAACATGAGATTTTTAAGAGTTTTACTTGTACACCTGACGAATCCATAACCTGACGTAAATTTTAAAATTTTAAAATTTATAAATTTTAAATTAACACCCTCTTCTACACCATGAATATTGAGCACTCTTTCAATATTGTTCATAGATTACGATTTGTATGCGAATTTGAAATTGTGTGTCTTATACGTTTCTTTTTTCTTTTCTTATTTCAGTGAAGAACAGTCAAGGCTAGCAGCTCGCAAATATGCAAGGGTCATTCAAAAACTGGGATTTCCAGTAAAACTCCTCTGTTGTTTGTTTGTTGGTTTGTTTGTTTCACAAAATCCTTCATTGAATTGTAAATACACTTAAAGCTCTAAAGTTCGTGTTTTTCTGTATTTTTCAGGCGAAATTTGTGGACTTCAAAATACAAAATATAGTTGGTAGCTGCGATGTAAAATTCCCAATCCGTTTAGAAGGTTTAGTGCTGGCTCATTGTCAGTTTTGCAGGTAGGTATCATTTTTGATAATAGGGTTGTTCTGTAATATGTTTGACCGGACCCCTTAATATTTCGGGATCCCTCGTGGTTTCTACCAGTTGGTTTTAGTTTTGCTTTATGTTATTGAAAAGAACGGAACGTTTGAAAATATCAAAACTGAAAGCAATGAGCAGAAACTACGGGAATATATTAATTTTTTCGGGATTCCTCGTGGTTTCCACCAGTTGGTTTTAGTTTTGCTTTATGTTATTGAAAAGAACGGAACGTTTGAAAATATCAAAACTGAAAGCAATGAGCAGAAACTACGGGAATATCCAAGGGGCATACCGTAATAAATATAACAGTTCATACTTCACTAAGTTTAGCTTTCCCCTCTATTTTTTGAAAGGGCGACATACGTACAGTACCAGGAGAACGTTTTTAATCATCATCACGAGGAAGACATTTTTGACACTTCGAAAAGTCTTTAATGTTTGGTGATTTCAAGCTTGCACATTCCTCAAAGTCTTAAAAGCTTTGTCCACTCCGCACAGAAATTATCTCGATCTAAATCAACAGATAAAGTCCCTTTTATCTAATGAGACATGAAGAAAGCAAACATGCCCTCTACGTGGTCTTAAGAAGTTTAAGTGCTCCTGTGATATAAAAACTTTCTTTAATTTGTCACATTAGGAAGGGGTGCATTCTTAATTGCCGTTTATGATACATATATATATTTCTGTTTCAGTTACGAACCGGAGTTATTCCCAGGGTTGATCTACAGAATGGTCAAACCAAAAATCGTTCTGTTAATATTCGTTTCCGGCAAAGTGGTCTTAACAGGCGCCAAAGTGCGTTCAGAAATCTACGAAGCTTTCGAAAGTATATACCCCATACTGCGTGGTTTCAGAAAAACTTGATCTTGGTGTGTTTTTGAAACAGATGGGAATTTCTTTCCAACGCAACGATTTTCATTTTTGGAAGAATCGTTTATGGAAATCATTTACATAAGTGGTGGGCACAGCGGCTATCCACTTGGAAAACTGAAATGTTTTTTTTTAGAAAAGCGAGGACTTTGAAAACCGTCTTTTATGGACGTCGTGTTACAGAATCATGTAAATAAGATATATACTGTTACACCGAAAAATGAAGGTTATGTCTTGTTTTGAATCATCCCGAAACCTTCGCAATGATTCTTGGATGCTTATCGTAGCATAATGGTAGATCATCGCAGTGGGTATAGTAAAAGTATTTCTTGTCTTTGTTATACCTTATCACCAGAGTATGATAATGATTTTGACGCATACCAGTACTGGCTTTAATCGTCCCGCCATTTACCAGTTCCATCACGTCCGATTCGAAAAGGGTAAAGTAGTGCGCATGCGGGGGTTTTTTGCTTTCAATTTTTGACATTGTTAGTTGAAATGTTACCGCTCGGTCCAGTTTTCTTTTTTCCGATGTTTTCATGAAATCATAGGTGCCATTGTGCAGAACAATATCCGACAATGCGTTGAGATTCTTCCAAATCGGATTACCTTCACCATGGACGGGAGCAATCGGAAATCTTTGGCGAAGTTTCCCAATTCCCGGAATAGCTGGGAAAAATATTCTTGTTCCTGTTGCTCGAGCTATGACGCCATTTTTGTTTTTGTCCAGCATACACCAGCCGTTTGTGTGTGCTGTGTCAGCAGGGTCTGTGTGTACTTCGTTTCCAGAGAAGAATTCGTCGGGTGTGACGTAATAGAACTGCGGGCATGCGTATGTTTTGGCTTTGGACATATCTTTGCAGAGCCCCTTTCCCACTCTCGCGTCATTTCTATCGGTTTGTCCTTTAACACGACAGTTCGTTTCAACACGAATCGAATGAGGGTTCCAATTTGTCAGCGGTGTCAAATAAATGATTTCCAACGGAATAGCGTAGGACCATTTTTCATTTCGTTTCCGGCATTTTCTCCTTTTGGTTTCGGAGTCTTTCTCGCACACTCTAAGCCTCATGCCAGCAATTTTATTTTGTGTAGTTTTTGCCGCAAATAAGTATTGATCGGCATATCCTCGGTGACCGTCTGTTTTTCCCATAGCATCTGTCTTTCTCAGAGTAAACCAGCGATGATATTTAGACACGTCTTTGGGTTTCTTCCCGTTCATATCATAGATTTCAGAGTCGAATCCCCCGTCATTAAGCCTCCCTTGATAGTTATCCTTACCTGGTACTTCTTCCATGAGCTTATCTAAGAAATCGTATTTAGAGAGACGCTCGTGAAACTTTGAACTATCTGAATTCAAATCGAGATCAAGTTCAAACCGTGCTGCACGCGATTGGGAATACTCCGTCTCGTTAATATGGCGAGACATTCTCGAGGCTAAATCCTCCACAGGTCGAAGTTTGGTTAGCGGTACATGAGTCTTTAGTTTATGACAAAGGATTCTGTAATTCCACTGGGCGAACCGTGGTCTCCCAGTCTTCTTCTTCACACCCATAATTGTTGTTGGTAGAAATGCAAGATTTTCCGATAAACTTTTTGTGCCAGTGTAAGATGTGAATTTCACCTGCAACGATATTTCGTACATTAATCTTCCAGTGCAATCTCGTACCCATGATCTCTTGTTGCCGCTTTCAGGAAAAAGGCAAGGGATCCTGAGTACGAGGTTGTCTCCCAGAGTTTTAAATTTTGCAAATTTTCATAAAGATCCACACTTCAACTGTTTTTTAGCTTTTTCGTTGTTTCTCTTCTCAGTAAATATACCTTATTGCCCCTTTTTACATCGGCCCTTAAATGGCGTTAAATGACTTGGCGTAAAAAGGGCCGGATTTGCATGCTTGTCTGTGAGAGTTTGACCGTGGACTTTTCAAAAATAACGCCAATAAAGACCGGTTTAAAAGGGCCAATAAAGTAACCCAAGCCACGTGCTTTTTTAGATTTATTTTTTACTTTGGGGGTTTAGATATAATTCGAAATATTTAACGAAGATCTGAAGAATAACTATAGATTTGTCTAACAAGATGCTCGATCATCACTTAGTTTGCGGTCAAACCTTTGTTACTTCTATCTGAATTAACGAGAACATTGTTTCAAATGAAAATCAAAATAAGAGACTTTTAACCAGGACGTTTATAAGGTTATAAGGTCATAAGTTCAAAACTCACTTGTTCTTGTAAGTCGAACCAAGAATTCGCATCAACAAAATGGCGGTCACTTTCAAATGGCTCATCAATGGAACCATCTTGTTCTGCTCGTGTCCACGCTCCTTCGAGGTAACACAATACCGGCTGAAAGTATTTTCTATAATCGCGCACCGTATGATTACTTTCCTTCCAGGCTTGAAACCATTTTCGCATTTCATCGATTTGTGACGATATATTCGGCTGCGTGAGTACTTCCGGCGGCACTTCAGGAAATTTGATTGGCTCTATTGCGTGATATTTTGAACTGGTTGAGTGAGGCTGATTCAAACGGTAATCGTTATGGCGTGTACGAAACTCTACACCATTCAAGACGCCAACAAACTCGCCTAACCCAACTGTACGAATGTTGTTAGCATGATCATGCATAGCGGCAAACGCTTCTCCACTATACGTGTTTGAAAAATAGTTTTTTCTGCCTCCTATGAGCAAATAAGTATGCAGTACAAATATAGTATAAAGCTGCCCACTACGCTCTTCCCAACCCAAGAGTTTTGTGGAGTTAAAGCTTTCTGTTGGAGCTACCTTTTGAATTTTAATGGCATTTGTTTTTTCACAGTGACCTTTCTACGACAAGTGTAAGTTCCTGTTCAATATCAGAAAACTAATCCGCAAATACGCTCCTACTTTTTTCTTCATTCGTCAAAACTTAAAAAACGGATTCTTTTGCCAGACTCAAGTTTGAATAAGATATTTTGATATTTTTTTACGATGTGTGAAGATTTAATCAGAACACACAAAACTCAGATAACCCTAGGAAAACCGCCAGCCTCGTTTTCAATCACATTCTCATTCTACTCATGGAAGTTTCAATAATCAGGATAATTTATAAGTACTTCATTAAGAAAAATTTGTGAAACAATAAATTGCATAAAAACGAGGCTGTGTATAATGGCTAGGCCAAAACGCAGTGTTTAAAAAATAACAGTTCTCATATGACACAGTAAAACTTTTTGATGAAAACTCTTAGAAAAGTTTTTGAAAGAACGAGGCAAAAGTTGTTTATAAACTCAATTACCCAAACAAATTCATCTACACCATGAACTTTATTGATACGAGATTTTCTTTTGGACACAGTTTGTGTTGGACAACATCAGTAATACTGACCAGAATATATGTTGAGCAATATTAATGAAATTATGGACCAGAAAACTAAAAAATACAGACATTCTGAAGGGAATATCTTAAATTTGATAAACTAAGGAATTCCCCTTCTTAAATTTATTAAAACTCCGAAACACGACATTTCCAAGAACTGGAAAAGTATGTGGGGCCTTCCAGAGCATTGAAAATCCTCTGACAAACAAGAGAACAAAAATGGACATATCATGAACAAACGACATGTAAGAAAATTTTCGTAAGATTTTCAAGGTTCGTTTGATCATGGATATGGAATCAAAACAGACTGGCATACCATGGCTCGTTCTTATTTGCTTAATTCCAGAAAATCCATCGTTTCGTATTTTTTCTTCGGTGAAGAACTGTTGCAGCATCAACTGGCGTGTGACAATACTCAAAGTTTCTCTTAAAGCTCTGATCTCCTTTTCCAATTTTCTGTATTTATCTCCGTCATCTGACTGGGTGTACACACAGCATGCTAACACGGCCAATACGATGTAGCATGACTTCGACATTTTCAGGAAGACCACGAATCTTTACTAATGCTTTGTAACAAGAATAAACAGCATTTATACAAATCCTTAAAATAAAAAGAATTAACGGTCGGACATCTTCAAACGGCGGAGTTTTTTTGTCGATATTAAACGTAGACGGGGATTTGATAAAGGCGTCAGCGACGGATAGTCGCCAGGATTATCACCGGCTCACTCACACATAAAGTGTCAAATATTGTTTCAAAGCGACATGTCCCTGCTGAGAGAAGGAATAAAAATTCTCTGCATGTACAGCTGATATTTTTTTTATTTTTTTTTTGCTTTGGATGCACAATCGTTTCACCCTGGAAATAAATGGTTTCAAAACATGTCTTTTAAATTTAGCTATACCAATTCGATTGTCTTGACATCATTAATTGAATTTGTAAACAAACGTTTGTTGATGTTTTAAGTGAAACTGAGACGAACACACGTGTACTCTAGTGTAAACAAAGATTGATTTTAAATAACTTCCTCTAACATTTTTGACGAATGACAATGACCCTTACTTTCTTCATGTTTGTTTTTCATTGATCTCATTTTAAAATTGGTGCATAAAAATGGTGTCCGCTTTATAGAGATGTCCGCTCTATAGGCTTAACCTATGATGAGAATTTGACTGTAAATTCATCCATCCATATACATCGAGTATGTGCCCGCTTTATAGGGTTGACGCTTTATAGAGACCCCCTGTGTCACCCTTTTGAATTTGTTTGACATCACTGTGTTATAGAGTTTTAGACGGGGGTTAATTTAAACATAGTTTTCTTGTCATTATGATTTAGAAGTACTTTTCACGAATACAATAACTCTTTCCTAAATACTAAAGTGTTCAGCTTATGTCCCCTTTTCTATCATGAATGGTCATGACACTCGTTTGAGGGACTGTAAGACACTCTAAGGAGGGAAATTTTCGCGTGGATTTATATTCGCGAATTTGTTCTCTGAGAATTTTTCGCGAATCAATCCTCCCGGAATTTTTTGCAATGATTTAATTTCTCGAATTTGGCCAAAATTCGCGAAAATCGCGAAAATTTGTCCAGCAAATAATTTCTCTCCTTAAGCTAACAAAAATTCATGTTAAAGCCTGGGTTGGGATCACACTTGTGATGTCATCTCAGAAGTTGCAAAACAAAAGGGTTTTCCATCATGATCATTTTTCCCTACCTTGCATTCTATCTAATTTTTCCATCTGCTGGCCCATCTCTTTTCTCAACCTCAGTTTATATGTGTATCTTATTTCAATTTCATGCCCGTACTTTCAATTACTTCATGTAAACGAAACGCATATAGAGATTGGGCACAAGATTGTGATAATACAAACATGAACGAACATGTCAGAACTTCTTAACTGTCAAAAAAATAGAAATACCGTTTTTTTTGTTTGTGTTATTTGAGGACTAGATGACGTCATTAAAATGACAGTAACAGCGTATCAAATCTCCTGTGTTGACAATTCTCTTCATATCGATGTTATTATTTAAGAGGTTTATAAAAAAAATCTGCTGCAGTATGAGTTTTTTTTTGTTCTCTTTTTATCTGAGATTTCAATTGAATTTTGTGAAATAACAAAAAAAAAACCCAAAGACTCCTACTCACAATCTCGAACCTAGGTTTTTTATGCAATTCTTAGCCGTTGTCAGTTCATTGAAATGGCAAGAAGCCCTGGGTTCGAAGAGACGAAAACAAACCACGTGTATGTTGGACAAAACCGCGCGCAGGGTACATACTTGTTTCAAGTCACTTAATATTCTTCTTATCTGTTTCTAATGCAATTTTTTCTAGCATTTTTCGAACATTGAATTATATACAGTATTATACAGTAAAAGAAATCTTTTTATTTTCTGCATGACAGTATTTAGAACAAAATTTGAACTCCCTGAAACCCTGAATTTACGCTTTTCACTTTTTTATATCACCTGCTCTTTTTTGCGTGGTCAACATTTTTAGTCCAATAGTCCAAATGATATAATTGCTTTAACGTTTCGACGATCATTTCTCAGATTTTTTAAGTACACCAACTATCCACATTATACCGGGTGGACCAAAAAAAAAACGCCCATAACGCCCATAACGCCCGTACTATTTGGACAATTATGCTATAAAAACATAATAAACTATTACATTTTGAATTTTGAGATATTTTCTATGTTTCAACAAAGTTTTATTTCCAAGTTCCGAAAATTAACGGAGATATAACTAATTTGTAAATAAATAATAACGACAACTCTAAAGCTGTGACACGGCAGTTACAAAACAAGATACTAGGAATGAATGATGAAGAAATTGGGAAAAGTGTAGCTACTATCAAAAACGAAAGACGACAAAAAAATAAAGAAAAGTTGGAAGAAATTAGAACGGACATGAGTGACGATCAGAAGAGAACGAACGAAGCCAACTCAATGGTCGGAGCGTCAAATTGGCTAGCAGATAGATACTAGAGAAGAGAGGCGAAACAGAACAGAGAGTTACGGACTTAATAAGAACAAAACTCTCGTGCAGTCTTTTAAGATCAACATTGTTGTGTGTTAGAGGTTCACGCTCGCTTGGAATCGAACACAACCTAAATGACATTCGCCTAGCCAACGCGATTTCAAAGGTTAGAAGCACCGATTAAAGATAATGTTTAAACAAGAGTTTATCTGAACTGTGAAAAGAAAAGCTGTTTATATATCTAATGGAATGGAAAGAAATAACTTGTAAAATCTTTGAAAAAAAAAAAAAAAGATATAACTAATTTGTCTGGTACACTCAAAATTATGATGTTCAAAAAGTTGACGTCAAAAATTCTCATGAAGGAAATCCTAGCACCCGTAAAAGCCCCCATGTAATAACTAAAAACATTGGCATCATAGAACTTCGGAGAAAATTTGATAAAAATAAAGCATTTGAATTAGTTTAAATCCTCCTGGGTTTAATAGAATGAAAATCCCTCTGCACATGAATAACGAAACTAAAGACAGAAGACCGACAAGAACGAGGTGTTAAGCGGAACATTTTGAACGAAACCCGAGGTTGATTGAAGAATCGGTGGTCTGACAGGACGAAAAAGATTTTACATTTGAGCTGTTAACAAATGTTTAAAATATAATAACATGGAAGAAAGGAAACTTTAAAGGGAAGAAAGATGAGTTACCACATGAAAACTTTTCCATCAAATAAATAAATAATCAAAGAAAAGTTAAGGTGTCCGATTGTTCGACCTGGGATGGTGTACATTAGCATCTCGGGTTAAAACGTTTTTCTGTTCTTTTCTTTTGTAATTTACATTTCCACTCGCGTTCCTCCTCATGAAACGGTGACGAAATAAAGTCATGGAATAGCGCACTGATAGTAATTGTAATGTTCAAATGATGAAGATGCGTATCCGTAGAACTGAGCCTAAAACCTCCATATAACTCAGCCTAAAACCTCCACACATAACCTTTGTTTTTCTTCTGTTGAGCTGTTATTATTTACACACTTACTTACATAACTTTCGGATTGGGATAGCACAATGTGCACTTGAGCAATCCACTTCTGATCACTGCTTTTAATGGTGTATCATAATTGTTAACTTTCCGGGGTTTTTTTCTCTTACCACCTTCAGTTAAAAAAATCCAACAAAATCTTCCAACCTGGAACTCAGGGCTCTTGCCTTATTAATATACGGACGGTGTATGAATCGAATTGCTGATAATCTCAATTAAACAAACCTATTTTGAAAGAAAGTCACCATTACTTCATTGTAATAGTAACTCTCTCCCATCTGTGGTTAAAGGGTACGATGAATCAATTTTCGTATATCTTTTGTTGCTGTTGATTTTTCCAATTTTTCCAACCAATTGCGTTTCTCTGTCTAAGTTGACGATGGTTGTTAAAAAGAACTGAAGAGAAGTGGGTTTTTTTTACCTTTGAATACCAGCCAAGTGCTCAATAGATTTTCGCACAATATTCGCACAATGTCTACTGCATTTCATAATATTTTCATCTACATCCCCCACCTCTCCTGTTCTCTAAGTGTACGGTGTTCTACTATGTAGTAGATTAACATGATCCAAACCGATAAGGTGTTGTTCTGAAACCAGGTTCCAAATAAGTTATATTTAAACCAAACAGACTCATCCTAAACTAAGCTTAAAACTCATCGAAAATTGCCATGATTTCTATGTTCTTCATCGAAGTTACTCTGTGTTACAAATTCGGAGCAGACGATTAAGACATTCACTGCAAGTGCATGCAGCGGAGATATCACTCCCAATGGGCAAAATCTTCAAAAAGTCTATGAGGAGGAGTGTTTTCTATAGGAATGGCAAGCAATATCGCCTGCTGTTTCAATAAAAAAACACTCCTCCACAGAGATTTTTTGAAGATTTTGCCCACTCAGCTGTTGTTTAATGGAAAAATCACAACACGTTGTACATGTGAAACAAAAATAAAGAAATGAAAAAACGCAGCTCTTTTATATTTGACTTTACTTTTGTGCTAATACACAGGAGCTCTCATTCATCAGACTGCTCTCCGTGTACTAAACCAACACTTCATTTTTTTGTAACAAACAAATTGAGTCTTGTTTTGTTTACCACTCACATTACGGTATCCTCGCGAAAGTTCGAACTTCCGAAGGGACCAATGAAAATCGTTCGAGTCAGCGAATGTTCGAGGTATTGGAACTTTTGATAATACGAACTTTGAAGGAAAAGTTAAATTAGTTTGAATTACAAAAAGTTATTAATTTTTTCTTATTATCACCATGACAACATAGAAATATAAAGTCAAATAAAAAAAGGTTTTTGTATGGACTTTGTGTAACCTAGCACCAAAGCGGGATTATTGAGACTATTGAATTGGACCCTTAATACAGGGGACATCAACATGCCAAATCGTAATTGAAAATTATATATTGGGATGTGAGTTTTGTCTTTTCAACGACATTGCAGAATAAAATTGTAAAAAGTTTTCTTCATAGCTCTCTCAATGTTCCGCTAAGTTTCAGATTATATGTCTGTCTAGCTTCGATTGGTAAACATAAGTTTTGAAGTCTTGATGTTGTTTTTTGTTATTTTGTTGTTAATGAAACGAAATACTTCGATTTCTTCTCTCAACAACTGGACTGTAATCGATTCCTTGCTCAGGATGTGAGTTTTGTCTTTTCAACGACATTGCAGAATAAAATTGCTGTTGTAAATCGTGTATTTCCTGCAGGTCTAAATTACCGGTGTCATGTAAATTAATCCCGCTGTTTGACAGCTCTTGCCTAAGCTTTTCGTTCAAGCTAGATTTCATAGTTTTTTTACGCAACTGCGACTTTTTCTCGTGAGAATGTTTCGAAAATTTCGAATCGACAGATTCACAGCGAATTAGCCGTTGACAGCGATGTGGAATGTTATCGTCGTCAGCGTTTGGAATTCTCGACGAATTACATCTTCTTCTATTAATGTATTCGTCCTCCTCGTCCTCTGGCAGAGGGACTTTTAAATCATCCAATGAGATTGGTTTTTTAATATGATACCTTTTCTTTCGTTCTTTCTTCATGAGTGACGTCATGTGACTAAAGACGCCGTGGTTTAACGCCTGTTCGAAATGTTTGACTTCTAACGGTTTGTAATCGCATTCCACGCTATCGCACGAGTTCGTACTCGACTGGCTTATCGATCGCTCGCGCTCGAGTTGGTCATAAAGCAAAGAATAAGCTGTAGTGTTGTCGCCCTGCATTATGGGTAATTTGTATGGGTCGAATTCTTTTTCGTAAAGAGCTTCGTATTCTTGAGGAGTAAGGACGCTGGATGATCGACGTCTTCCTGTCATTTCTGAAGAAAAAAAATGAAAAGTCTTTTTTCCTTCACAATGTTAGCAAAACATATTGCAGCTTTTAAATATACATAATACGAACTGATGATGGAAATGAAACGCTAAAAAAAGGAAAAGCAAAAGTTTCTTAAAAAAGCAACTTAAGGTAGAAGGTATTTGTTTGTCGAGGGAAGGAATATTGAGCCTTTATGAAAACATCAAAACGATTTTGAACGATGCCAAAAGGTGCAATCGGAATTTCGAATCAAACTCATGGATGAGTTGGTGGATGAAGTTTTTTTGCTTTTGTTTATCTTGATAACCCAGATTTTCAAGGATGACCCATTTGTGTATTTAATAAGGGAAACGAGAAAATCTGCCTGTCGTTTAATGTTCAAACCAAACTTAAACTTGAAAATGATATGATGTGTATATATATTAATAATCTAGTGTACATGGTGCCTAAACATTTGCAAGTCATCTACATAAGTAGCTTTTCAACTTCCGACATCTTTTCCTCGATATGGAAATTGGCGTTTATGCTGAATATGTTTGTTTTATACCACACATTTCATTTCGATGATTTGATTGGACGGCTGAAAGCGTACAAGTACGCATGTTCACTAATGAAAAGTCGAGGGTTCATCAAACAATATGATTACAGTTTGCAGAATCACAACTCTTAAAATCTGAATTGATACAAACTACTAATTAGCTATGCTCAAAGAAAAAGAGCAATATTGCGGTAGTTAGATTTACGTCAAGCTATGTTGTCAAGCTTGTTGCTAACGCCAAGCTTGTTGCTAACAGATGAACTATGAGAATTATATTTCTATTCTGAAAATATCTATTCAAACCACCAATGTTTTGTTTTTTTATATAAAACACATTCAAAAGAAAATGAGCGATGAAGAATGGAGGGTTAAAGAATATAATACAAACGATAATAAAATATGCTGTGCTTCTGACGTCCAGGACACGGCACGTACACGATGTCGTTTGAATGTTGTATGGACGTCTTTACAACGTCGGTCTCAGACGTTAAAACGACGTCATTTACCTGCTGAGGACGTGCACGTATTCATGTCTGGTCCACCCACCCCTGTAAATGTTCTCATAAACATCAAAGTAATTTACTTCGAAACTTCTGGTCAAATTTCCTATCAAAAGGAAATGCAGTAATTTTGATCATTTGGAACTTTGTGTTTGACACTTCCAAGACTCTCTAAGTTTGCATTTTTCAAATCCAAAATGACTTTTATGGCGTGGTCTTATAAAATCAGTCACACACGTAAGACTCACAGGTTAATACAATTAATCAAATGAATGGCAGAAAAATTCCAGACAAAAAAATTAAAATGAAAGCGAGAATATCTCATATTTACCTCCAGAATGCAGACAAATCTCCTGCTTTATGATGTGGCTATCTGCGCTGTGTATTTTTGTGATTGAAGGAGGTCTGTGACCTAAGCAATAATAATAAAACTTCAAATTGCATATAATTCACAACACGCATAAAAATAAACAGTTTCTTGGCACCAAGAAAATCCTAAGATTGATTCGTGGTTGTTGTAACTGTCTAACTTTTAATGGGGAGGAATTTTCTACAAACCAAAAGTCAATAATTATATTTTTCCCTTCTATCACAACATGAAATGACAACACGACCACAGCCAAAGATAACTTCTGGAAATAAATACCAAATGATGGAGAGACCAAAAAGGCACAACGAAGGAGACAACGAATGTCAAGAATGACATTGTCAAGAATGCATACCAGGAATTGTTGTTGCCATGGAGATAGCTTTTCCGTATTTTGTTTCTTTGATTTATATTAGGTAGGATTACATTTACTTTAATTAAAAGTTCTATTTCATAATCATAATCATAATCATAATCATAATCATAATCATAATAATAATAATAATAATAATAATAATAATAATAATAATAATAATAATAATAATAATAATAATAATAATAATAATAATAATAATAATAATAATAATAATAATAATAATAATAATAATAATAATAATTATCGATATATTTCTAGCTCCATAATTTACATGGTTCTTCTTCTATGGTTATTTGCGTGCCAGCCCGCCAAGCGAAATCTCACTAGTCTCTGACTATAAATCTCAAATCTCTCATATAAACGCTTAACAAGCGGGCCAGCCAGGCAAACAGGCTGGCTTAAATAATGAAACATTATTTTATCCAACAAGATCCTATTGTTACGAAGATTATAATGAAAATAAAAGACCACGTGTGTAAACAAACCTCGTCCCGACAAACGGGCTGGCTCGTTTCTCATATAAACAGCCCCTAAATCGGATCCTTTTCTGTTGTTTTTAAGTATTTTTACGACCGTTAAATTGAAATATGGAACCAAAATGCATCTTGAGATTCACAGTAACATCGGTTAAAAAAACAGGAGAGAGGCTTCGGAAGGATCCGTAAAAAAATCGTTTAAAGATATTTCACTGTTTTCAATTCAAGCATTGTCCATTTAATACAAATCTATAAAAATTAATCCTACCTGTACTATCTGCAATGATATTAGCTACTGCTTCAAAGTAGTTAGACGAAAAGTTGACAATATTGTTTGCTTTAATTCTCGGTGAAGGAATCTCTATTTTCAAAATAAATATCCAACGTGGTTGATCGAGATTGTTAAGTCAACTGCGAGCTACCTTTGCATCAATCATTTATGACTTCTGACCACTCAATTATGGTGAACACAATACGAGGTTTCTATGATGATAAAATTTTTATAAGAGATATCATTAGAATGAAAAAATGATGTTTTGGCATTGTCGTGTATAATATGAGTCAATGTATTGTTGCAAGTCTTTCGCTAAATCAGATCATTCCCATGCCAAGAAATTCCAAAATGTCGCTTGAAATGAATAATCTTAACAAATATCTGCCCATAAAAATAAACGAATTTTATACCCTCAATGTTTATTGATTTTATCTCATAACACAACTAAAAACGAACTTTTCATTATCTTTTAATTCTATTCGCTCATGTAAACTATAATCCATATTAATTCACGTGATCATGATGTCATTTTACAATCTTCAGTATATAAGAGACTATTGCGAGTTAAGAAAAAACGAAAAACTAATTTAAAAGAACAACGACTTTATATTTAAATGTTAACTGTTTTCTTCTTCTTTTTTTTCAACCTCAGTAAATAAAGAAATACGATATTTAACCGAGATCATTAAAATACATTTTTATATAAAATGCTGTGTTTTTATTCTCTTTGCAATTATATTTCTTTTTTATGTGAATATCAAAAGAAAATCTGTTAGTTGTTCCTTTCTTCAAAACATAACGAATAAATTTAACAAAACAAAAGCTCTTATTATATTTCTATGACAACAATAAAATTTGGGAGAGTGTGCCGGTACATCTTTATATTCGTACTGGAGAGCGGTAATTATGAAGCTTATCTTGCTGTTTTCATTCGGTCGCGAAGTGGAATTTTCCTTTAAATTTTCTTTGAAGATTTTATCAATATTGGTCACTTTTTGAACTCAAAGATGATGACTAGACCAGATGACTCCTTTTGTATTTTCTAGTTTTCTAGTTAGTTCAGTCTAGTTTTGAAGAACGATTAGAAAACGTAACTCGTTCCAATTCAATTTTCTTTTTTCTCTCTCCCCCCCCCACCCATGTTCAAACAGATTCACTTTAATTCCATCTCCTTCAGTTACTTACTTTTTTTGCATCAACTTTGGTCTGGTGTTAGTCTAACCCAATAATAACAATTATCCAACAATACACGTGTTATCTCCCGTCCACCTTGCAAACATATAGCTAGTTCAACTGACAATTCCGCCTCACCTGGTGAGTTTATGGTGGAAAACTTATAAATTTGGTCTGGATAAGTGAGGCTAGATTCAGGTTATGCCTAGTTGTTTCAAACATTGTTATTGTTAGGCTTTTCACTGTAAATTAGCCGTAACGAGGAGAAATTATACGTAACAAGAAAAAATTTGCCGTAACAAGGACAAATTAGCCGTAACAAGGACAAATTAGCCGTAACAAAGAGAAATTAGCCGTAACGAGGGGATATTCTCAGTAAACAATACACTAAAAGCAACCCCCTGCCTGAGAGCATATAAACGTGTTGTTTTTATTTTCATATAAACTTTTGGTTTTTCGATGGGATTCTCCCTACTTCATTTTGATGAGGATGAATGGTTATATTGAAGTGATTATATTCGAGTATGACGTCAGGCGAACGAAAAACCACAAATTAAAAGTGGCAAACATGATAAAAAATTGATGCATCGAAAACCAATCAGATTTACTGTTGTTGCATGGGACTGTGGGATTTATTTATCTATTCATTCATTACTTATTTATATGTGGAAGGCGGTCCTGGGGTCATCCGAGATTACACAGGTAAACAATAAAATCGTTTTTGCCACAACTGTCATGCTTTTGCAAATGTTGACATTTTGCTTCAGACAGTATGAGTAATGGACTTTCGATGTGATTTAATATCATTGTTTTTATTTTTTGGGACTGCAGATCCGTTGTTTTCATCGTTTGGTTCCGACTGTTGGCATGACAATGTTGACACCTGCTGCTAAACGGATTTACATGATTAATAAATAAATAAATAAATAAATAAATAAATAAATAAATGTACCACAGGTGCAGAGTTTCAAGTTTATGTTCTAATAACATGTAACGCGTTTTTTAAATGACTTTTTGAAATCCTTAATCTCTGAAACGATGTCTCTGAAACGAAATGTTTTATTTATGTTGTGTTAAGGTTACTCTAAAGGAAAAATAGTGTTTTCCTTAATCCTATCAGAAGCGCATATATTCGATTTTGGTTGGTTGACAGGGTGTGCAATTACAATTTTTTTGATTTCCTTCTATCAATCATAAGTGTACAGGGTTGAATTTTTTTTCTGTTGTAAAGTATTTTTCGAATGGAATGAAAAATCGTAAGCATTCGATTGTCGTTCGAAATATTCAGAAATATGAACCTGGTTTCTCTAAACTTCAAAAACATGAACACTAACTTTCCCTTTGTTTTTATATGAATAACCAGTAATCACATGGCTTGTTCGTGAAATTACAGTTTAATTCACTCGTAGTAAGTAAAAAACAAATTTTAAACCCGTCCTCCGTACTCGTTAAAATTTCATGTTATTTACGGCCATGCGATTGTTAGTACTCAATATTTTATTAAATCTTTGAAATAAATATATAAAAAACTACGAAAGTCCATTAGCGCTATTAGTATTTTCTTTAAATATTATTTAAATAATAAGTAAAATTTGTTATTATATTCTTCTGATCGTTTTGCGGAATTTAACAATTTTCTTATTCTCTTATAATTATTGTGAGAAAATATAAAATCGTATTTTCTTTAATTCAATATGAAGAAAATAAGAAAGCTTTTATTTTCTTCAAGTTGAATGGATTGCGTATAGTACTTTACTTAATATAGTTTACTTAAAGAAAATATTAAAACTATGTATTTTCTTCATATCGATTTTGGAGAAAATGAGAAAATTATAAATTTTCAACAAAATGAAGAAAATGCTAAAGGCACTAATCGGCTTCCGTAAAAAATATATACTTTTGGAAAGCTGTTGTTTTTTTTACACGTCATCCAGAACGTGATTTTCACACGTTTTAAGGTGTTTTATTTGCCGGTATTCTTGAAATATTTTTCCTTTTGAATAGGTGTAAAATGGAATTTGTAGAAACAAAACATTGTGTTGAGTTATAAAGATGAGTTCTCTGCAAAATTGTTGTTATTTACTTCTTTATCCACTTGTTTCCAGTAATGGAGACTATTTAAAGATTAAGAAATTATTGCATGTGAAAATTTATAAGAAGATGCCAGAAATTTTTCTGAGTTTTTTCTATTTTCTATATTTTTATCATAGATTTTGGAAAGATCTAAACGTAGCGCCTTTTATGATTTTTTAAATTGAGATTAAATTTTGACTTTTTCTGTATCAAAAAGGAAGATGAAAACAACAAAACACGTCGTTTACGATCATCAAAATAATAATGTTTGTTCGTTTTGCCATAGTTTTACACCACCTGCAACAACAACAACAACAAATATATCTTAAATTAGGCATTAATCTGAACTACAAACAATAAGATTCATAAAAAAATTCTTTAAAATGGAAAATCCGATCTTTGCAACTTTCCATTTCTCGAAAATAAAATTTTCCCCAGAAAGAAAAAGACTTTTTGTTTGCAATTGAGGAAAAATATTTTCTTGAGAAATAGTTTACGGAATGACAAATGTAAGCACAAAATCAAAAAACACATTGGTTAATTTCTTTTTTCCTCGCATTTTTCGCACAGACTTTCCATGGAACAGAAATTTAACTGAAAACATCATGTAAGTAAACATTGCATGTACGCATATGCTCAGTAACTCAGTAGCTCAGTTTTTTGTCCGTTCCGTTCCTGCTAAGCCGACTTAATCCCTTATTGTCCATCTCTCACCCCCATCTTTTCAATACGATATTTTTAGTGTACCTACTTTGATCACATGACAAATTTTCAAAATGCATGGGTTCTGTGGTTAAAAAAATTACGTAAAAATTTGTTTATATTTTTTTCAACACTTATACGTAAAAATCTGTTTCTATTTTTTTTTTCAACATTCACGCATATATCTTATCATACGCTACAGTAGAATAGCCAATTATAAATATTTTGAAACTGAAATATAATCCGTTATTATTATTATTATTAATACACCTTTCCCGAATTTCTGTTTAAACACTGTGTTTTGAGCTAGTCAGTACATCCAACCTCGTTTTAATTAAATTTATTGTTTCAATAATGTTTTAACTTTATTACTTAGTAATTATCTGTATTATTAAAACTCCCAGTAGAATGATTAGTGACAATTTTGATATCTGAAACGAGGTTAGATGTACTAACTACGCCAAAACACAGCATTTAAACAGAATTCGGGAAGATGTATTACAACTAACACACACTGATTACATACAGTTATATACATTATTATACATACAGTTGACTCTCGATAAGTGGAACCTCCACACGGGACCGAAGAGATCGGTTCCACTTAGCGAACTTATCCAAAGTTGGCTTTTGTTAAGACAACTCCAAGGGACCGACGAAAATAGTTCCACATATCAAAAGTCCAACTTATCCGGGGTTCCACTTATCGAGAGTCAACTGTATGATATGATCAAAATGAATGCACAACAAACTTACAGTTAGACAGTTTATGTTAAAAATATTTACAATAACTTGACAACAAGCTTCCAGACCGGGAACGTTTTCTTATGACTAATATAATTTAGATCACCACATCAAAATTTCAACCAAAAAGAACTTTATAAAAATAAAACCACAAGATATTTATCAGTACCGATAACACTGACAGGAGCATACTCTGACATTTTTGTTTTTATTTGTGTCTGTAAATAGTAAAAAGATCTTTCTTTACAGAAGGTTCTTAGTCCTCTCGAGTATTTACATAGTTTAGAACAGACGTCGGCAACATCAGTCAAGAAAAAGAACGTGATTTTAAACACGTGAAACTATATTGACGTCAAAACTAAACCTTATAAATTATTGTGAACCCCCTGTAGTTTCTGTTAATAGCTTATAGTTTTGTAAATATTCTGCTTCACCAATAATTCAAGGATACAAAATGAATTATTACAGAACGCCTATTTTAATGATAGAAATTTTATTCAATAATGGAGGAGAGTGAAATTGTTGAAATGTTGTTAAGTCAACCTCGAACCCAAGTTCCCTTGCTTTTTCGATCCATAAGGACAAAATTAGTGAAGGAAATTTTGTCCGGCGATAAGCTTTTGTCGGACGAAAAATTTTGTCTGAAAAAGTATGTACGTATATATTGAAAAAGGCCTATAGCATACCATATTAGTTCAATATTGGTATTATTGCCATTATCAGGCAGTGTCTTATCTTTCACGGTACTGATTTTTGAAAAACATCTTCCAAATCAACTTTTTGAAAAGCTTGGTACTTCTCCTTTTTTTGACGATAGAGAAAAGAAATGGAGTTAGGCAAAGTATTAATGGAAAGTTGATTTTCAGGGGCGCAGGAAGGAATGTGATATTACAGGGTCACTTGCATTTGGCTACGTGAGGTACAATCATGGTTGGTTGAAAAGAGAACATTATGGAATTGGTATTCCTTCTTTGCCGGAACATTCCCTTCTTGGTATACAATTTAAACAAAACCATAAAAATATTGAACATTAAAGTTCTTTATTTCATAAAACATATTGAACCATAGTTTCTGATAACAATCAGCGATACTAATAATTTTAGAATAATAACAACTGTTTTATTTTGCAAGACATGTTTCGTCCTTGTCAAAGAGCACCATCAGTTATAAAATTTAAAATACGTACAAAGTTTTCTTATAAAGCTTTTTTTACTAACAAATAGCGTGTTATGTTTTGTGTTTAAAACATATAAAAAAATATAAAACATATTACAGTGTTTGAGTAACTTTTTTGAGGAAGGTTTACGAGGAAGGTAGTATGCCTGATAAACTTTTATGTGTATGAATATTACCAACAAAATCGTGTGCCACCTTCATTAGGCCGATCTCGTTAACTTTATCACGACGTATAATGTAGCATCAGAAAGTGATTAAAGCAACTATCTGAGATTGAAGGTCGAAGGTAGGTCTTCACTGCCTTCAAACAGGCATAACAAGCAAAAGTAAGATTGTAAAGTGCAAATAACAATTGTTTTTTAGATCAACAATTAAGCTATGCATACCCTGTTATTTCAATTTCCGCGCGTGTAAGCGAAGAAAATTGTTTTGTTTACACATTCAATCTATCTGTCTATGTAACAATTTTTTGCTGTTTTTGTGCTGTATCTCATGCAAAATTTCGGACTTTCGGATTTCGGGCCGGTTTGTTTATAAACACGAGATTCAAAACCTGTGATCCATAGTATTTACGAAAACTGATTCTTAAAGTATATTTAATCAAAATATTAATATATTTTGTACTTTATTTTGTTAAATTAAGTGGTTTTCTTTTGAGTATTATTCCTTTAAAACATTAAGGCGGTAAAATATGCCCAAATTTCATCGCAGTGGGCAAATCTTCAAAAGTCTCTATGGAGGAATGTTTTTTTTATTAAAACAGCAGGCGAAATTGATTGCCATTCCTATAGAAATCTCCTCTCCACAGAGAAATTTTGAAGATTTTGCCCACTGGGATGTGTGTATGAATAATGATGAATATTCTCATTGGCTAAAGAATACAATATTATTGGGGGATTATTCGGGAGTGGGGGCTTATTAATTGATGTAACATTTTTGTGTTCAAAAAAATTAATAAAACGGTTTTAATAACACAAAATATCTTTCAACAAGTAATATACGTCAATGTTGATAAATCCATTCGACGAATATACGTGAATTTCGGATTTGTTTACGTTTGAGAAGTTGTCACGTTTGTATTTCTTACGGCAGAAAGAATAGGGCACGGAGAACTTTAATCGAAGTGATTTTTGTGTAAATTTTAGGAAGGACAGACTACCCGATTTTGTTGTTCAAATTCGATCAGGATTATTCCGTTCTTTAGAAGGGAAATAAAATCGGCAATATTCATCGCAATGTCTGCCCTAATGTTTCCCATTTCATAATGTAGCTGAATTTTAGGAATTGTGTACATTTGTTCGTTTTGACGAGATTGAAAACAATGCAGTTCACCAGACCCATCACCGCTCGTTTTTTTTTGTTCTTTATATAACTGTGCCAACACAACATTTTTCGCGAAATTTGTATCCACATTTCCTATCCTAAAGTAGTTTGCGGAAATTGTTAAAGGGGCTAGGGGCTAGGGACTTCTAGTTTTGTTTTTATTTTCGTCTGTAGAGTAGTAAAGAGCTTTGTGTACAAAAGGTTCTTAATTCTATCAAGTATTTACATAGTTCAGAACAGACGTCGGCAACATGCTATAAATTATTGTGAACCCTTTCAAAATGCCAAAACAACCACCATCGGAAACAAAGTAGAAACCAACCGATAAATGAGAATCCGGTCAAAGCAATTCTGACGACGACAACGTCATATGAATTGTTACTCGAAGAAGAAGAAGAAGAAGAAGAAGAAATTAAGATACTTAAAATGAGGGGAGGGAGGGAGGGATGGGGGGGGTTGTTGTTAAATTCCGCAAAACGATCAATGGCATATATAACGAATTTAGATATTCTTCAAATAATATTTATTTAAAGATTAGTCAGTATTCATTCCCACAGCTAAAATTGCACGGAAGATGAAACATTTAAGAAATCGAGATATGATTTAATATTTATTCTTAAAAGTAAGGTTATCGTGAAGAGAAGAAAATATTTACAAATACAAAAGAAAACTATTTGTTTAACTCATTCCGCGCCACGTCAAAACTCGAAAAAACGGGAAGAAAAAATCAACAATTCATTGACTGAAACTACTAAAACTAAATTATTTAATCATTTCTGCATCCAAATCAACAACATTGGGTCGTTTGAGATGATGGCTTTAAGTAATGACATTGATTGATTTGTTTATGTCTGAAAGCCGATGAGAGCGGCTCGCGGGTTTTTCCGAAGAATTTCGAGCCGCTGTGAGCGGCTCACGGCGCGCAATGAGTTAAGCAACGAACGATCTGGACCATTTATTATACATACATATTATACAGATGAAAACAGTTTGCGTGCTAAAACTCTCTTCTTTCACAATGTAACTGTGAACGTGTCAAACGGTCTCTTCCAGATCGCCACAGAGGCATGTCTTCATATCGTAATCAAATGGACTTGTCAAAATATCTCGTTTATCATTCTGTAGAGGAAGTGACATAACAAAAAAACATTAATTAAAATCGATGTAATCACATACCATATAAAAAAACTAATTAAAGTCACTTGATGTATGGAATTTAAATATGCATAGCTAAGTTTAATCATTGCTCTTGTCACCAACGGGTTGGTTTTAAAGATGTATTATTTTGTATTTTTTGTTAGTTTAAGCCAGTTTGTTCGGGCTTGTCCTAATTCGTGTGTGTGCGCAGAAGCGAAGAAAGAGACCATTATTGATTGTTCCAATGCCAGACTAGAGGAGTTACCTCACATCCAAACTACATCACGAATTGTGGAGCTTAACCTTTCCAATAATAATATCAGTTCGTATGATGCACAGTACTTTCTTAATTTAACAAGTATTAGAAAGCTGGATCTCAGTGGTAATGCGTTGACCTTCCTCGTTGCTGGTGGCTTTCAGTATTTATCCAATGTGGAAGTATTAAATCTTTCGCACAATGCCATCAAAGAACTTGATCCACAAGCATTTGTTGGCCTAACTAACCTTCGACAGGTGTTGCTTGAAAACAATCGTATTGAGCTGTTGCCAAAGAGGATTTTTTATAACATACCTGGCTTATCGTCCATGAATCTAACTCACAACAAGTTGAAACATATCCCCTCGCAAATATTTTTGAAGTCGACGGAATTGTGGAATCTCGATATCAGTTCGAACAATGTCGAAACGTTGGATGTTGACGCCTTCGACGGAATGACGTCTCTTTCGAGTTTGGATTTGCGTCGGAATAAACTGTCCGTATTAAAAAACAGAACATTCAGCGCCTTAGAAAGCCTTAATCATCTTTATTTATCGTTCAACAACATAATCCACTTCGATTCTGGCGTGTTTGGAAACGAAACTCAACTAGTAGATTTGTACCTAGATCATAATCGTCTGCGATTACAAAGGAATGTGTTCGACAAACTGTCCTCGCTTCTTGAGTTATATTTAGACGCGAATGGAATCGACACGATACCGCCTGGCACGTTCGAAAATTTAAAAGAGTTGCGAAAGATATCGTTAAACAACAATAACATAAAAGCATTAGGTGATGACGAGTTGGATGGACTTCAAAGTCTCGACCAGTTATTTCTAAGAAGTAACAAACTACGAAATGTTTCGCTTCTTGCACTACCACGTCTGAAAGTAGTTAATTTGAGTAACAACACGCGATTACAGGACGCCATCTTGTTTCGTAACGATTCTCGATTCAATAGAATCAATCTCTGTTATAACAACTTAAAAGAAGTACCCATGAGCCTTCTTGAACAACTGTGGACGATTCAAACACTGAATCTATCAAATAACGCTTTTGATGACATGCCAAACTTTTTTGAATTGGAACTTAAAGTTTTGGACATGTCGAGTAACAATCTAACGGAAATTCTGTTCATTAATGTCAGCCAAGTTGAGCAATTGTTACTACGTAATAATCGAATAGCAAAATTAACCAAAGAATCATTCCGAGGACTTACGCACCTTCATAAACTAGATTTATCAAGCAACGAATTAATCGAGGTAAATGAAATTCTGGAGCAAGCCCGTGGGTTGTTGAATTTAGATTTCTCGAATAACAAAATTAATTTCATAAACAACAACGCCTTTAGAAATCTCTTCAAACTTTTAACACTAGACCTCAGCAAAAACAACATTTCCAGTTTAAACAAGGAGATATTCCACGGTCTGGTTCACTTGAAAAAATTGAACTTAAACGAGAATGAGATTGGCAGATTATCAGATGAATTTTCATGGCTAACAAGGCTGACCACTATCGATCTATCGGGAAATCGCATCGTTAAAATTACTGAAGTGTTGTTCTCCAGGCAACTTCTGTTGGAGAAATTGATACTTCGCAGTAACCAGTTGTCGGACATCCCGTTCGGATTTATGCAGAATCATTCACAACTCGTTCATCTGGACATGCGATTAAACCCATTCACGAACTGCAGCTGCAATTTGCGATTGTACTTACATTCGTTATCACATACAAGCGTCCTTGGTCAATGTCACGTCAATGAGTCTTTTAGTCAATCCTTTAGGGAACTTAAGTCCACCTTGCTGGACTTGTCTCGTTCAAACTGTGACATATGCTTGCTACAGCTTTGTAAAAATCAAGGGGTTTGTACTCTATCCAATAGTACCACAGGATTTCAATGTGCATGCGATGATAATTTTACGGGACCGGTTTGCGAAGTAGAAAAAGCTATGTGCATCCACAATCAGTCATGCGGACTGTGTAATCATGATATTTGTCTAAATAATGGAACGTGCAAAGAGATAAGCATGAAGACGTTCTCCTGTAAATGTAAACCAGGTTTTACAGGAAAAACATGTGGCGAGAAATTAACACCGTGTAATGCTGTGTCTACACCTTGTCAAAGACACGGAAAATGTATGGTTAGTGCATCTGGAACACATTTTAGTTGTGTATGTGGTTTGAACTATACTGGGGTTCACTGTCAGACGAGATTGCCGCCAATTTGTTCTTCACACGATTGTATGAACGGAGCTACGTGCAGTCCTGTTAATCCACAAATAACAAGAAATTATACGTGTCTATGCCGTTTCGGATTTAACGGAACAAGATGTAAATATCATCCGTGCTTGAACGTGAATTGCAGTGAGAATGGAGTCTGTTTTGTTTTCAATTCAACAGATTATCAATGTAATTGTACTGAAGGTCGTTATGGCAACGACTGTCAACACACGATTGAAATTGAAAAGGACACCAGTAGTAAGACGTCGAGTTGGGTTTACGTTTCCATAGCAACTGTAGTAATTTTATTGTTTGTGATTACTATGGCGATCTTGTGCGTCAGGAGACGATTAAAAACTCAATCCTGTCCAAAGGTAAAAACAACAGTGTTCAGTAACGAAGGATTTGAACCTTCAATGGCATAGCAAAAACAGATTCGAGCGGTTTTTAATGATACCCATACGAACCTCCATTACCATTTGCTTCTGTAACTTTTTGCTTTTGGTTCTGTAGTTTGTTGTGCATTAAATTATAACCAAAGTTTTTTTTAAAGTCATGCTTATTTAATTACGTGAGAGGGCGAAGATGTGTAACTTTATTATAATCATATTTTTCCTAATTTTTGAATGGATTCTATTTTGTGGACAGTGAATATCTATATAATTTTTTGGCGTGATTTAATTTAGTGAAATCCGCAAAAAGTATATCTGCGTGTCTATCTGGGGCATATTCAGAACTGTTGTGGGTACCATGGGTCTGTGAGCGTTGCGAGTTTTGTGACTGCTAAAATCGTGTGAAAGCAATACCTTTATACGCTTACAAAGGCAGGGAAATGCCTAAAAATTGAGTGTAACAGAAGAATAACTCTAGCCAGAACTTTAGGAACTCAACCATTCGGAGCGTTAACTGTACAGCTTGGTTTCCAATAACTGAAATTTGTCTTGCGACTATAACACAACAGTCTTACGACACATTGGAAGCATATTGTTGCATGATTATGCAGCGACCGCGCGACAAAGTGGGTGTTGCATGTTATGGCGGCTGCAACAGGCATAGAACCGATTTCCAAAGAAAATTCTATGTTAAAGTGGAACTACCAACCGTATTATCTCAGTATTACAATGACAGAAACAAATCAATCTTTATACGCCATTTTTACACAAATTATTTAATGGAGAAATTTTCGTTAACAGTGTTTATATTTGGAGAGTTACGTGTCATTAATATTCATATTATTTAGTCATTTTTCCCTCTTTTTTACCAAATTGGATTTATTTATTTATTTATTATATTTTTTAAATAATGAACAAATCCTAAAAGAATTAAATTTTTTAAACTCAAAGCTCCATTTTCTGGTCTTGTTTCAGACAGAGCTGGCCTTAAAGCCGCCGACTTCATGTTTTTACTTCATTTTCACGACTAGGTTGACCCTGGAAATCGGATGAGCCTCCGTCACAAAGGTATGCCGGAAAGAAGAAAATGCCACGTGCCTCTATATTTTAATATCTGTTTAAAAAATAACGATATAATCTTGAAATAGCTCTTAACACAAAATTATAAAAGTCAGGTGTCTGATAATTCAAAGCATTATTCCACACATCGAGAGAATGTTCCACAACATCTCGAATAAGGAGAGCCTTTTAAAGAGGCTACAACACGAATCGCCTGATCTTAAGATTCATGTCGTAGCCCCTTTAACTTCAGTGAAAACAACGGACAAGTTCTCAAAAACAAAAATGACGGTAAACAACTCAAAATGCAAAATCAGAAAAATAGTTATTACTGCTGTAAGCGAAAAAACGTAGGTGTGACAATGAGAAAGAGAGAAATCTGGTGAAATCATGCAAATTAGACAATGACAGGTCATATGTTATGCCGAAAAAGATCGGCAGCTTTTAGTAAGCAATTTCATGCAAAGGATTGTGTCTATTACGAAAGAGCGAATTTACCAACCAAACGATCTGTATGAGTAGCATTCTATCGTACGGCATTGACGTGGGCACCTGCTAAGATAGACACGTCATGTTATAGATACACGACGTCACTTAACACATTCGGATGGTCATCTTTTTCTAGTGTATCAGAATTTTCGGCCTCGTTTGCAGATGTTTCATTAGTAGAAGAAACATCCGTCATCTTCGTTGGAACCGCCGTCGTGTCGGATAATTGTGAGGTGTCTAACGAGGGGCACGGCGACACAGTAGCTGCCGCGTTTTTTTCTAGTTTATTCAGTTCAAGTTTCAATTCGGCGAAATGATTTTTAAGGGACTCGTAACTGTGGGCAGTAGACTTTCTCTTGGACGCTTGTTCCTTTAATTCCTTCAACCATCGTTCACACTGCGCAATAATCTTAGACTTCTTACGTAAACAGTGTTTGTGGACAATCTATAAACAAACAAACAAACAAACAAACAATCAATCAAACAAACAGACAAACAAACAAACTGAAAATAGATATTGTAACAGACTCTAAATAAAAACATCCAAGAGGCCATACAATTTCATAAAACTTACTTAAACGCCTCACAACAGTGTAGAACATAACAGTGTATTTTTTTTAAGGCGGACAATTCTTTTATAAAATCTTGCCAAAGTGAGTTTTCAAATCATATGATACGGGTGTGTTCAACAAAATTTTAAGGGTACTGCTGAAGTTTTATCGGCTCGTTTAATAGTGACGTAATTGCAACATTTCGCTAAACATCTTCCCAAAGAAAGCGCCCTCCTTTTAAAGTGAACGCTTACAGGTAGTAGTTGCCGATAGTAGCTCCCAAAACATCTTCAAAAAGAAAGCGCCCTCCGTAATGTAACCATCAATTTTCTTTCGTGAAAGTCAGATTTCTTAAGCCGTTAACCCAGTGGGCAAAATCTTAAAAAAGTCACGGTGAAGGAGCGTTTTTTTATTGAAAAAGCAGGCGATACTGCCTGCCATTCCTATAGAAAACATTCCCCCTCATAGACTTTATGAAGATTTTGCCCACTGGAAAATTTCTTAGAACCTTTTAGAAACACATAACAACGCATGTTGTGATTTGAATATCATCCTGAAAAAAACGCATTTTCTGTTCTAATAGTAACCGCCCCTGTATGTAAACGCACAATAGATGCTACTCAAAACAGCAGTTCATAGCTACGGTTTATATAATCTGGTAAATGGAGAAACCACCAAACGGTATAAGAAAACGATCTGGTAACGAACTTGGTAAATACATACCTGTTTGAAGCAACTGGACGGGCGTTTGATTTGCTCTAAAATAGCCCACTTGACCGTAGCCTGTTCAATATTAGCGTTATAGTCATTGGAATTTATTTTTCCTTGCGGTGTTCCACGCAGCCGTTCATAGCCCGGCTCATTGAAATATGGATCTGAAACTAGAATCAGCGATTGAATGGACACCAATACCTGGAAAATACCAATCACATATATTACAATTTACAAAACGAATAACAATCTCTCACAAAATTCAAATTCGATCATCTAGGTCCAGTAACTTATGGCCGGCCTTTCAACTTTCTGCCTGCAATAATACCACAAAGAATTTTCATTCTGTTACTAACTTCTCTCTAAAATGTTTACACGCTCATAAACTCCCATTATGTTTTCTCGCTGTCTTTGTTATATGACAAAAATGAACTTATAAAAAATGATTAACAATCAAGACACGATAAAGCCAAATTCAGATTCAATGAGCAAATTGTGCCAATGAACGCCCTTCCCCTCAAACGCATATTCGGTTACACACCCGCCCTGCCATAGTGGCGCAAATACAAAACAACAACACTAACAACAACTGGGTCACCTGAAGTAAATTGGAAGTTTGTGCGTTCCATCTTTCTTCAGGTCGACCATGCCATGTATTCAAGATACTCAAACAGACTTTTCCATCATTGTACAGATTCGGATTAAATCGGACCGTATGCTTGCCAGTCGTTTGCAAATTGACACACATGGGAGACATCGGATAATCTTGTGGAAAATAAATATCGAACTCGAAGCAACCATTCTCGTACGGTGTATCTTCAGGTCCTGTGATTAACACCTGGAATGAACATTATCATTATCATATAGCATACTACCAAACAATGCTGTTACTATTCGACTAAGTTCACGATGCACAACATATTTCCCCCCGAATTTTAAGGGTGCGCTAAATCAAGAGATCAAGGGATTCTTAAACACTTCTTAAATTTTTTGGACTTTTAGGGGTGCGTTTAATGAAAATAGGTTTAAAAAATCAAAGGTGCGATAAAAACGTAAAAAAATATATTCTGTTTATATTTATCACAAAAAGTGTAAAAATAGTGTCCCTGTTGGCATCCACGCTATATTAGTCCATTTCAGTTCTATTTAAAATAAGTGCAACCCCTTTCAATCTTCTTTGGATAATCGCAGAGTGCTTATTAATTTTTTTAAGGGGGCTTGTAATCTGGTTGTTATCACCATGAACTTGAATGAAAATAACACAGAACCAACCTTCATCACATCGAGTCTGTCTTCGTCACATTGCAGAAATACGGTTGAACTAAAGGAGATTGGTAACGAAGTTGATAAGGAGGCTACTTCCTGTGCTAACCTTCGTGCACGTGAAGCGTTCAAGGCATCGGCATTTTTGGCGGCCGCCAGTACAGAGTTGGCGTAATGGTAAGGTACGTTGAAGTGTATCGTTCCATCCTCTTTCTCGGTAACGATCTCATAAGTGTCTAAAACAGAATATATGCAGATATTACAGCAGTTTCTTTGGTAGAAGATTTCTTTGCCATTTTATGAAGGAATACCATATATTTCCTTAAATTAATACCAACGATTTTGTACAGGGTGGTAACTTCAGGAAAATACATTTTCCTAAGTCATTTTTAGTGTGTAAATTTTAAATAAATAAATAAATAAATAAATAAATAAAAAAATAAATAAATAAAGGCTAGGAGGAAATAATAGTGTTTTGTTTTGGGCGATTATAAATTCACATACCAAACTGTAGTTCACTCATTTCGCTGACATATCTTCCCTCTTCATTTTCTTTATCATCACCTGAGCATATTAATTCTTCCGACGTTGACGTCGACACTTCATCGGGTGTGGCATCTGTCGCCTGACGGACGTTCAGTTTTGTTTGGTACTCCTCCACACGGTATAAAACATAAGCCGTCGTTGTGTGTATATCATTCAATAGAAGATTCAACGCTTCACTGTCATTTTCGCTGAATTCACTAGACTTAGAAGTCGACTCCTCAGCAAAACCCATCAACCGAGATTCCAAAGGCACCATTAGCCTGGATTTTGTCGAGTTCTTCTCCTTTACTTTATCAGACTTGTTTTTAGCTTTGCTTGTTACTCTGAGAAAAAGAAAACGAACATGCGCTTTTAAAAAGAAACAGGTAAGTAAAAAGTCTCAGAAATTGGGAACCATACATACTTCAAACGAACTTGGTACGTGTCCACACAAGCTTTGAGTTTGAAAAGAAGTTTAGATAACGTGCTGGACCTTTCAGCAATTTCGCCAGATTCTCCTTTCGTGCTGGTTAGTAGTGGTAGTAAAGGTTCACTCGATGCGAGAGAACGCAACAAAGACATGAGGCTGTGGTAAAGAGGGATGTGGCGAGACATATCCAGAACTAAAAATGTAACCATCGATGAAATAGAAAATCACATTCAGCGAGGAACACACATTATCCGAATTTCCGTTTAAACACCGCATTTTTTCCTAGTTAGTATATCCAGTCTCGTTTTCAATGCCTAAATTACTGCAAATTGTTCCATGGAGAGTTTTAATAATAGGGATAATTACTAAGTAATAAAATCCAAAACTATAGGGAAACAATAATATGCATACATACGAGGTTGGATGTACTGACTAAGCTGAAACAATTTAAACGGAAATTCGGGGGAAAAAACATGGCGTAAGAATAATTATGCCCGTGACTGAAAAACTTCGTAGTAGCTTTTCTTACCAGAATCATTTCTAAGGTATCCTGCTAAAATGTATACTACATGGTGTCTTGAAACAAGCTGTTCGAATTCTTTCATCAACCCAATGTGTTCTGGATGGTGATTTGTCGGTTCGGATTGGTCACCACTGTCAATGAACACAGAAAGGACCTATACCAAAAAAAATAAATAAATAAATAAATAAATAAATAAATAAAAATAAATAAATAAATAAATAAATAAATAAATAAATAAATAAATAAATAAATAAATAAATAATGAAATTCAAGGTTTTAAATAGAAGACAATGGAGCGAAGTAAATAGAAAAGATAATTGAGGAAGCATGGGATTGGCTGACAGCAAACAAAGAATCCGTGTGAAAATTGAAATTTAAATGAAAAAAAATAAAAGATCAAAAGGATTTTTCCAACAAAGGATAACACAATTTAAGCATGATTACTTTAAGAATCACCACAATCTGCTCCTCATCCTTTTTCTTCTCCTTCAGAGCTTTCTCTATATCCCAGCTTGAAATTGTAGATCCCGTACCAAAACCGGTACCTTTTGCCCAATAATTTCCGTCATTAGCATTCCCTTGTAAACTAGAACAAGAGAAGGGTAACAACAAGCTGAAGGGGTTTGGGGCCACAAGAACGCAGACACACCTTATAAGAGAAGGGTATTTAGTCTCAAAATTCCAAAAACTAATTCAATCATCAAAACACATACAAAAAAAACAAAACATGGTAAAAAACCAACCACTACTTAATCCTGGAGTTACTAATTTCTATTCCAGAAAGATCAACCAAAACTTGAAAAGAAAAAAACGAAGCATGTGTATCTAAAATCAAGGTATCTACCTTTTGTTTGCTGGCAAATGAGCAACTCCACTTTTCTTTCGTTTCTTCTCTTTGTTGTAAGAAAAAAATTCTAATGTCTCCAAAACTAAAGACATGACTTGCTGTTTAAAAGCTATTTTTCTTAACTCTACCCCTTCCTCTGATGTTGCTTTACTTTCTTCGAAGAGTATCCGTAAGGACTTTAGCGGAAGAACTGGCAGGTCTTGTGCTGTTGCTAAATTCAGTAATTGTTCTACAAAAAAATAAAGTTGATAACATCTTTAATCGATTATGATAAAGTTCTTTTTCACCATATTTGTAATAATGAAATTAAAAAACAAAATAAAGCGAAGTTGTTTTTTTAAATTAAAGTTTTGGGGAATACTATTACATCTTCAGGATATTTATACTGACAATTATAATGATTATATTGAAGATGTAATAGTATTCCGAAAAGCTTTCATGTAAAAAACAACTTGTTTGTTATTATGTTCTTTAATCTTGATAAAAGATAATACATACGACCAGATTTTGTTTCTTTCACACCAAGCATCAATCTTAGCAGGTACTCTGCCTTCACTCTGGACCTCAAAAACACATTTGGAAATCCAGGCAAAGGAAGGATCATAGAGAAAAGTCTCAGATAGTGTGCACTACCAGATACTTTCTCATCAGGCACTTGTGATGTTAAGAACGACAGTCCGTTTTGCCGGGAAAATACTTCCAGCATTGTACAAAGTGACAGGTTTTGTAGAAGCTCTTTGTCAGGTGTCAAATTTTCATTGCCTGATTTTTGCGAATTTGATATGCTGTATTCTAACAGAGGAGGCTGTTTCACAAAACTTGGGTCTTTCTCATACAGTTTTTGTAATATTTGGGCAAATTTTATAGTTTTGGGAAGTGGTTTATCACTTAGATCTGCCATGTAGAAATTGATGGTAAATTTGTCAGATGCTTGGTTTTCGTCTCGATTGACGTCCGTTTTCAATTTGGTTCTTCGTTTGGCTACCGCCATCTGCCCAGCGTTTACCATGTAACTAGGAACAACTGGATCACCATGTGCATGCGCGTATGGGTTTTCAGCAAGTGACATGTCTGTTCTTTCGCTATCCGATTTGGTTTTCACATTCAACTGCAAGCGAATTTTGATTAATGTTTGTTCAATTTCGTTCAATGTTGCAGAGATACGCACATGAATTCGCTGTGTATTCTGAAGAATGTACATATCACTTTTTGCTTTAAATTTTATGTGGATAGTATCTTCAGTGATGACCAGCTGAAGCAACAACAGTTTCATATATCCATTCATTGGCTTCGCCATCATCTTTTCTGTGGTCAACTGCTCGATCAATAACTTGCTAAAGTGTTCTTGATTTTCCGCATTTAGGTACAAAAGATCTTGAAATAAAGAGACTGCACGTTGTTGTACATTGTACGCAAGGACAGGATTCAAGTTCATGAGTTCGCTCCGAGTGATTAAGCCAATGAGAGGCTTCCAAAATCTTCTACCAGACTGGGTCGAAAACCAGGCCATGACGTCACAATTACCCTTTGAAAACACACGGAATACATACAGCACGCAGCTAACTTTCTTAAAAATATCCGAGTAAGCAGTTATAACGGGATTAGTTATATTCTCCAGAAGATCACATAACAATGATGACACACTGTCAAAATATTCAAAACATTGGTTTTTCAATACTTCATTATGGTCATTGAAGCAATATACAGGTAATGCTAACGTGTAATGATCGTTTGTTTTAAATGAGCAGAAATTCTGTGCTAACTTTTGTAGATTCTCTTTAGCTTTGACCAAGTAGACAGGAAATATGGATGGTTGAAGTAGCAACACGATATTCAAGAAACGACTCAAATAATCTAAGGAAACCCGTTGCAGATTCCCTTCCAACACCATCTCCTCAGTTATTCTGAAGAAAAAGGTGAAGAAAAATAAGAAAAAATAAATATTTCGTGCAGAAAGACAGATGCTTTTAAATTTAATCCAGCATCTTCCAAAATTCACAATTGAGGCACTTGTAGGACTTATGACAAAGACACACTAGCACAAACAATGACTTCTAAGGTAAGACTTTACCCAGATCCAATGCAGTTTAGTAATGCGTACCTAATAAGCACTGGGCTGACATGCAGCTGCTTGGTGATGTAAAGCGGTAATTTCCTTATAAGAAAAAATATCTTCAAAACAAAGTATTGCAGAATTTCAAGCCGTATGGCATTCTTATGGTCGCGTAACAGCTTCAAGAATTCAGCAAACCAATCAAAAATATACGAAAATATTCTAAAGATAAGAATGTATAAAAAAATATTCATATTTTATAGTTTGTACTTTTCAGTACAATATTGAGTTTACACAAATATGGCAAAATTGAGGATGGTATTGTGTGTTAAAAAACAGTTTTGTTTTCCTTGTGAATTTCAATAAAAAAGTGATTCCATTTCGTACTGCATAATTAGGAAATTTTTGGTTGGCTTATTACGTCCTTCGCAGATTTTCAGGTTCTACATACAAAATGGAAAATGTTTTGAAGTCGTACTGAAAACATGGATGCAAAAATGCAAAAATAACAGTACATTCCATTTCATTTATATTGGCTTTTCACTGATTCGACAACATATTCATTCTTTCTTATTTTTTTTTTGTTATTATAGATAAGTTTTTTCAAACTTTCATTGCTTTGGCATTCATTGTTTCCTGAATATTCATGGATTTGTTGCGCCAGAATATGTATTAAAAGCAAGAAGAATGCAGAACGTACTTGATCACTGCAGTTTCTGAAGATTTGGAAATTAAATCAGAAAGTAATTGAACCATAAGCTGTAGCTGGGAAGTTTCCAAACGATTGACGTAATTCAAATTCAGCATTTTTCCGGTTATCTCCTTTGTCACAGTGAAAGCAAAATCTGGTACCGATGTCAAGAGATTCATTACAAAGGAGGTGGAGAGTCGTAGCAGACAAACCCTGAAATGTAGAAATTGATGAGAACTTTCAACAGGGGTTGTCAAGTATTTGGTTCAGAACATCAAAAACTTTGAATAATTGCACAAATATCAGCACTGGATATGTACAAATAAAAATAAAAATCAACTTTCACAACTTAAACGTACCATCTCAGTGAAACAGACAGGTGAATAAGATTTTTATACCTTGTCAAGAACGGCATCACCGTGATAAGAGACGACAACACTTTCTTGCAGTCAGAATGAGTGTTCAATATGTTTAAAGAAGCTGGTACTTGCATGAACAACTGTGAGAGAATATCTACCCATAGTTCCCTAATAATAACGATGATAATAATAAGGCATTCAAGAACTCTTTTGTGCTATAAACAAACTATCCATCAATAAAAATGATATATAAATAAGACTTACATTGAAAACTTGTTGAATCCTGTTGGTGCATCGTCATTGGTGCTAGCAAATACAGACTTTCCATAAAATTCAATAAGGTTTAATTTTATATGGTCAGCTCCATTAGGTCGTTTCAAATGTAGCTTCAGCACCTAGCATTAAAAAATATACATTGCTCAAGGATGGTGGATGTGATGTTAAGGGTGAGGAAAAATTCTTACTATTGCATTCCTCATTAAGTTCATAAATGAAAAACAAAATAAGAAATAAATATACCCACTTTGCAAATTTGTCCTTCTGCAAAATGCAGCACAATGGATTGTAATCCACCAGTTTGAAGCACAGGAGAGACTGTTAAGTAACTATCACATAAACCTTTTACTTCAGCCACTGTTTCTGATGGAGCACCTACACATACACAAGAAAAAATCAAAGATCATGAAGAAATATGAAATGAGGGCAAAACAGAAACGAACAGATTTTCCCTTAAGAGACACATATCACTTCAATTGTTCGAAACAGTTTTGTATTATATATATAAAAAAACATAATTAGGCATTGTTAAATACCTACAGCATTCAATACAACAACAATTAAGATAATCAATGATGTGAATGAAATACTATTAATGATGTTTCTCCTCACCCACAAGATAATTGCCATGCATGTAAATTAGAGCTTCTCGAAGGAGAATTTCAAATGGGAACACGATCTGTAATTCAATCCATGGGTCATCACCTTCTTGAAATTGATGTGCCCATGCAGCAAATCTTGATCTTCTCAATGGAGACTTATTGACGAGAAGAACATCAGGTGATACACTGGATGCAGGACCAATAATTTTAGCTGCACAAGAAACAAATGAAAAATATTGACATAATTGATTCCTTGTAAATAATAAAATAGAAAAAAAAAACAAGTAATCTTCTCGCATAAAAATTACCCAAGTCTTGTGTTGTACAACAAATTGTGCATTTATACAGTACAATTAAAAATCAGGATTTACCATAAGGTGAAAAATTCTCCAAAGTCGTTCCGTCAAAATCAAGGTGGATTCTGTCTTTATCAACAGTTTCCTTAGTTGTCACAGACATCATTGATGCATACAAGTCTCTGATAGCAGGTGAGTGCTTTTGAAAGTCATTGCAATCCACATTTTCATATGAGCATGATATTAATGCTTCACAAACCACGTCGAAGCCACCTTATTATAAAATGTATGTTAACTTAAGAGTGTGTTGGTAAACAGGAAATTTTAGCACCATAAGGGCAAATATGAAAACAATATTTTCAGAAAATAACAACACATCTGAGATACCTTTCTTAACAAAATCAGACCAAATGTCCGCTGAGCTTCCAATAAAGATTTTCATGAAGATTCGAAGTCCAACATAAGTTAATTTCTTTGTCTTGTCTGTTGCTTGTACTTTCAATACAGAAACCAGAGCATCCACTAATATTGGCCATAACTTTAATTTACAAGCTTCGGTTAATATGTGTAACGCAGAAGTGGCCAGCGGGTGTAATTTAGCAGATGAGAGTTCTTCAGACAGTTCAGGTATAAATAAAGAACATTTTGAAGCTTTCTTGTGGGTGTCTAAATTGCCAGCATAACATAGACATTGTAGCAGACTTTGAAGGCTCTTGTACACAGATACCCTACAATAAAAGAAAGGATGAAAGTCTCTACTGAAGAACAGTTAACAAAAAACTACTACTAGGCAAGAATAAAGTTGCGAACGACATACTGAGTCTGATCAAACATATCTGAACACAATACAATCTTCACAATGTCCAATAAAACCAAACATTCTTCAACATCACTATCCAATGTGTGTGCTTTTCCAGCCAATTTGACATTTCCTTCGTGCAAGACATAAACCGTGCGTTTTGTGTCGGGACGTTCTTGCTGTGATGCCTGCAATAATGCAGCTGATCTCTGAATGAACGATTGAACTTTCAGTGTGATTTCTTCCATTATCTGTATGCTCAATGCTACCTCATGATCAGAACTGTACTTTAAGAAAACATCTGTTTTACTGATGTCTTTTAATATTGGTAGTAAAGAATTATCATCTTTGAAGTTCCTGTGCAAACAGAAAAATGAAATAAATTTCTGAATATGGCATAATTATAATGAAAAGTTCTCATCAAGACATGTGAAATGAAATGTCACTTAAAAGGAGAACAGAGGTTAATTTTTTTCCTGATATATTACCTTCTACATTATGGAAAAGGAATGATTATATTTTGCCCCAAAATAACCTTAAAATGGGAATCACGGACACCACCATTGCCCATTTTTTTTGTCATTGCCATATGATTACCTATTTTATATGAAGAACAGCTATGCTTGACAAAGCAAAATTTCAAATTCTGTGCTGGTTTTCTTTCCATAAAAAATGGTTTAGCAATTTAAAAACATCTTATTTAGAAAGTTATCAAAGCTTTGTAATTATAAAAAATCAGTGAGAAAACAAATAAAATGAATAGAAAAGGTTGCTATGTATGAAAAATTATCTACAAAACTCACGTGTATAATAATCAATGAATTCATCAAGTTGCACAAGTGATGTCAAAAAATGTAACTAGCGGCGACCGCAGCAACTTTTTAAGTGGAGATCTTGTTTGCGTGTTTTCTATATTCTTCAAAAAGGTTCAAGTTGTTTTAACATAATTTTGTGATTTTTCATGTATTTAAAAGGAAAGTTTGAAAAAAATTGACCTCCGTTTTCCTTGAAATATCACCCTCCTAACACGTAAAATATAAATTTGGACACTACCTGCTTTTGGCATACTTCAAAAATATTTGCTTCAACATCATACGTTCTTCATTTTCAAGATTTGATTTATTCGCCAACGTCTTCAAAGATATCACCATGAAGTCTCGAAGACTTAATTCTGGAGCATTGTTAGCAGGATTCATCTCCAACTGCAATAACTTCAGTAAAAATGTAGAGTCAGTTTGGTTCACTTGAAGCAAGACCTCCACAATTTGTTTTAAAACAGAGTGTATTCCAATATCATTACAGCACCTGAACTGTTCCAAAGCAGTCAAGACGAAATTATTGATGTCAGCATTTAGCTGCACACTTATTCCACATGTGTTGGATTTCCACAAATTTGCCAAGAACAATAGCTCTCGCAACTGATTGATGTCAGCAAAGTTATCTCCAACGTTGTTGATTAACTCCATGAACACTTTGAAAAGATACATAAACGTTGAAGATCGCATGAAGTGAAGCTCTGTCAATGTTTTTTCTGACTCGAAGATAGTTTTTGATTTCTGTGAAGGAGTGTTTTCTATGTTCAAAACAGCTGAACACTCTTGAAACTGCTTTTGAAGCATTTGTATAGGAAAATCAAGAATCTTACCAAACCCATTGGTAGATACATGATAAACTTCACAGAGCCTTGCAGAAATGGAGGAATCTATATCTTTATCCATTGCAGTTGTCTCTGGTAAATGTTTTGAAACACCTTCGGTAGCTTCATAAAATTTTTTGCACATTTTGGCTGCGTACATCTTTTCAAGTTGCTCAATCTTTCCAGCAATGACTTTAGTAGGCATTGTACTATTTGTGCCAAGTTCAGTTTCTGTCATTTTCCCGTTTCCCTCCGTTGGCTCCATGAATATCGTTGAAATCAATTTGTTCTTTTGTTCAACGAAACTCCTTAGCAGAAGATTGATAGCTAACATAACCCACTTGTTAGTACTACCAGAAAGCAATGGTTCTAACAGCAACTTCAGCCTATCACGTGAAATAACATCTTCCAAAAGAATCAGGTCATCACTATTCATCAGTATAAGTGAACATATCTTAAACAAGTACAGAAATAATGTAATTATAAATTGTTTCAAGAAAACAATTATCAGCAATATCCATACAGAAATAAAAAATGTTTATGCTTCTAACAAATTAAGACATACTTTACATAAAAGAATCAAGTGCTCAGGGTTGCCAATGTGTATCTTTGAAATTAAATACTCCACAAGATTTTTTAAAGTAATAATAGCATGTTCTTTTTGGATGACAACCCTGATTTCACACTGTCCAGGAACATTATTGATGGTTTCAGCATTTCCTTTCTCTCCCTGTTGCATGGAAACACCTTTTTTTGCTTTGCTACGAAACTAAAAATACAATAACATAGTGACATCATTAGGATGACATCATTACAATAACATAGTGACAGTCAATATGAATTGGAAAACATCAGACAATTTCTTCTAAATAGTTTTGATTTCAAGATGAGGCATAATTTACATGAGAACTCGTACATTCATGATTCAATTGTAACAAACATGCCGTATATAATCTGAAATAACTAAGAAATAAAAAGCCTTAAATCATAAAAAAACATACCAAATGAAAATGAAATACTGAGTTTTTGTAATATAATGATAGAAAGGTTGTTCAGTGTTCAAGCATTGGCTAGTGAGCCGAATCCTCACATGCTTTACTACTACATCTGCTTCTGATGCAGTTGAAACTGCGGAAACAACGCAGTAAAACAAAATTGCAAAACCGCCGTGGAAAATGCAGCATGTCAAAAAGTAAAATATGACTTCTGCACCTCCATTGCAGATGAGTAAATTAACCAATCAAAATGCTATGGTAACGGAAATCCAGCTTTATACTTCACATTATAATCAGAACGTTTGAACACTTACAATGCGTTTGGCTAGTTTGGCAGCTGTAGAATCAGGCTCTGTTAAAAAGTTGGGATGGGAGGCGGCACCTGCTGATGTGTTTGATGAAACATCTGTAGGAAGATTTTCCCATGGACTGAAAAAATTCCACAAATTTGATTCTAAAGAATTGGAAAAATTTGAAATAGCCGTAAAAATTTGTTTAACAGTCTTGAGGCAATGATTTCAAGTCTGCATTTAAAGCACCATCATTTACCTTTATCATCCAAGATTTCATTCAAAGCCAGCAAAGTCCAATCCAACATATTTGACGATGATGTGATGCCAATGCCACTATTTTGAACAAGAGCTTTCGTTTGTTGCTGCAGCAAAACCATGAACTTTTCCACAACAACTCTGCGATTATCAGTGGCACACACTAATTTCATCAAAATATTGAATAACCTAAATGTTTGTGTAGACAAGAGAATTAGTTACCTTTGGAAAAACTTGATTAGAATTGATTGTAAGATAGATGTGCTGAGTGGTTCTTTCTCTACTTAGATCTTACCTTCCGTGTGGTAGCAAAACTAACGTAGGTTCATTAAAACAGTATTTAAAGACATCCAGTAAAGCATCACACCACCACTCCAACTTTCCACAAAGTGAATACAAAACGTAAGTAGCTGTCTCTGTAATGGTGTTGTTGCCATACATACACAGAGATTTGAAAAGCTCTAAAAATCTATCTCTGGTTAAAACTTCTTGAAAACTACTGTATAAACCTTCGTTTGTCAATAGTTCTTGCGATTGTTTAATGGATGAAAAATAATACATAATTCCTTTTAGTAAACAGCTCAAAATAAGTTGTTGCATGCTAAACGATTTCTCCTCTAAAGTTGAAAGCTTTGAAAGGTCTTTACTTAAACTTTTATCTAATAGCAGATTTTCAACACACTGAACAGAGGAAGGAAGGAAGTTTATACATAACTGAAGATGTGAACATAATGCATAATCTTTCTTCATAGCAACAACTAAAACCCCTAAGCTTTTTTTGGATCCAGTTGTTGTTGCTTCGAGTTTCATAGCATATGGCTTGATTCTTTCGATAGTTAATGCATAACGGCAAAATAAATCTTCATATTGCTTTTGGTACTTTTGAGCATTTTCATTTGGTGAAAGCAGTTCTTGCAATGAATGCCCATAATACTGACCAAGGGGAATGACAATACTACAAGATTCTCCACCAACCACTAGCACCTAATAAAAATGAATGGTGTGATATAGAACAATGGACAATGGTTCATAAGAACAAAGAAAAAAAACACGATACCTTATTACATGAAAGTAAACTGCATATGTACTATAGTAGTTAAGCCGCACAACAAAGAAGTAGCCTTAATTAAACGAGACTTAATTTTTATTGCGGGTTTGAAAAATGTGTTTCAAAAATTTTATAATAAAATCATGTTTATGTATCATGATCATGATCAGAATCCATTTCCTCTGCCTCAATACTGAGCTCCAAGTTTCTTTTATATATTTGTGGTGTACAGTTTATATTTTATCAAAGTATCATACTCAATTCGTTTTATTCTATAGAAACTGTTGATTACGCAGATATTGACAGATGAAGAATGGTGTTATCCATTTTTGTGGAAAATCATATCCATGTGTTCGTAAAACAAATAAAAAACCATAACAAATGTTTAACATTCAAAGGATCTTTGAACAAACAGCTGCAATAAAAAATATATTTCTTTGCAGATTAGTGATAAAAATTTACATCAAGAAGTAAGAATTTTGTTTTGATTTTTTTTGTTAGCATCATGTGATCATAATAATTTATAATTTTTAGCCGTCCATAGAGTCTTTTAAATCAGAGGTCATGTCCTATCAAAACAGTATTCATCACAACGGAATTCATCTATAGATTCAAAAAATACCATGAAACCATTCCTATTTTATGAGGTTTAGTTCCCTTATTAATATTTATTCAAATATAAGGAAGCTACCTTTAAATACTGCAGCTTCATCGGGGGATTGATATTAGACAAAACCAGTGCTTTCTTTCCAATTTCGTCGGAGTGAGCAATTACTTTGGCATCTTCTGCAGTCTGTGCACTGCCCCAGACTGAAATTGTAATACTAGCTAACGACTTGCAAGGAGGGAAAATTAGGTCAGTCAACATAACCAGCATTTTGAAGTCTAGTACAACATAATGCACAGAGTACACATGCATTTTATCAACAATCATACACATTGGTTTCGGGATCTAAATGCACAAAAACTTGATTAAGATGAGAAAATAAAAATTAAAAAATGGTCATAAAAAAAAGAACTCGTATAATTTTCTGTTGTTACCAATGATTCGTCGTACGCTGAAAATTCTTCGACGACAGCCACAGGTTTCTGCGCCATCCCAACTTTTTTCATGTGGGGAGAATGCATATAAACTGATTCTTGTATGGGGAATAATGGCTCTTGATGGCTAAACCATTCCTGTTGTTCTTTGATAATGTTCATGAAATCCATCATGGGTTTTCCGGCATCATTTTCAGATTGTGTTGGTAGCTGCAGTAAGTTCCCTATGTTCTACACATAATTTCAATAAAAATAAATTAATAATAATCATTATTTTTCTCTTAACAATATTGACCAGCATGTTCAAAAAATCATTTTTTAAAAAAATAAAGAACTTGGAGACGAGAATATCCAGACACTAAAGCCCTGTTCACTAAATTTATTGTAAGTTTATTTTGTGAGTTTGAAATTAAACTACTTGGCGGGATTGATAAAAAATAAACTCACGATGGATTTACGCAATAAGTTTATTCCCGCATTTAATTTCAAGATTTTTCGATATATTTTTTTCGATAAGTTTATTGTGATTATTGGGTGGGTATCAAAGAAATATCGCTGGAATTCTATTGTTAATGAGGTCAATGACGTAGCAACTTTGATAAACTTACACAACCTATGCAAAATAAAACTGTTAACGAGAACCGATAAGTTTGTACTAGTAATCACATGTTCTCTAGGGTGGTTTGGGATATCAACACAAGGTTATTAACAAGATTTTGAAATCGATTTTGATTTCAGAATTTTTTTAAAAACTGAGGAGTGATTTTTACTAGCTAATCACATGTCAATCAATTTATTTATCAATTTATTTATCAATTAGTTTATCAAGACATTATCAAGTCATTGTTTTGTTTTTTCTTTTACCGTCTCAGAAATGCTTGAAAATTAAAGATTCAAAACTTGTTCCATTTAATGTCTTCACTTTTATTTTTTGTTCTAGTTCCTTTCAAGCTCCAGTTGATTTCGAAAGAACAAATTTGTATGGTGATGCCAGGTGTAATTTCAAGTAAACATGTGAATTATTGCATAATCAACTAGGTGAAAAATCCACAAGCTTATTGATAAACTTTTGTTTATTAATTAACTTATGGTGGGAGCTTAAAAGATTGGGTATGACTACCTCAAAATAACATTTACATACCACATTAGGTGGGTATCCACCGATGGTTCCAAAAGCTGGTGACACCTTAGCAGCCTTATGTCCACTACTTTTCATCTTAAACTGTTCTATCTTTGATCCTTCACTTGCAGACATACAGACGAAGTGTAATGGATGAGTCTCCAGAATCCCTGAAATAACATAAATAACATCTAATTAATTTTAATTCGATCAGAGAAATTAGGTATTTTGCAAAATTCTAACATTCCAAACATTTTACCTGGTATGTAATCACTCGGAATGCACACCATCTCAAAACTTTTAACACCACCAGGAACAACAGTAGTTCCACATCGTTGTTTCAAGTGCATTGGTTCGACAATGACCGGCTCAAACACCATGTCAGTCATACCATATCTAAAGAAAAATATTTATTCTTTTTCAGTCAAACCTTTGTAATTTGAACTCTACGTACTTCCCAGTGGGCAAAATCTTTAAAAAGTCTATGAGGAGAAGTGTTTTCTAAAGGAATGGCAAGCAATATCGCCTTCTGTTTCAATAAAAAACACTTCCCCACAGGGACTTTTTGAAGAGTTTGCACATTGGGTTAGAACTAATTTGAAAGCACACTTCGCCACACCTATGTCAACATAAAATTAACAGATTAACGATTATTCAAATTTAGTGTTAATATTTTTAGAAGTTGTTTCTTACCGAGCATCCAACAACTTCTGCATTTCCAGAAATTTTTCTCCATAAGCCTTTGAAACCTCTAATAGCAGCGATATATACTTTTGCAGAATATTAAAGGAATTATCATTGGAAGGATCCATAAACTCACACAATAACCAAAACAGCCAATGACAAGCTGCTGCTGACATAGCGTTATGTATGTGCGGCAACAAATCAAGAAGTGTCTTGCAAATACAAGCCGTAAATGTTTGATTGACTGAGCATCTACTTGAATAAAATATTCTATTCATCAGTTCACACAAAAACCTTTAAATAGAATGCCTACTTCATGTCAAATTAAAAAAAGAAATCACCTCTTTAATCCAAACAATACACGAGCACAACTTTGACAAATGGATCGATCCCCGTAAAAAAGCGATGCAATTAAAAACCTTTCAGCATTCTTTTGAATAATCGAAATCAGGGAAAACCTAAAAATTGATATAAAACCAATGTAGTAAAACACACCATTTGCTAGTACCTGTATTTTCCAAGATATAACCCACAGTTTTCTTACTCGGGTGTGGGTAAAGTGTGGTGCTGGTTATCTGACAAGTTTGTTATTTTTTGGTCAATCATTGTTTAATTTGAAGTGAAGTGCTGATGGTTTTCCTTTTTTAACCAAGATGCGAGTTATACGAAGGTGTGGGTTATCTGACAAATCTAGCTTTGTTGACTGCTCAAAAGGCTGAGGTGTGGGTTATTCGATATGGCGGTTATATCCCGGAAAATATGGTATTTGGTAAATAACAACACAAAAATAGTTAAAAGATAAATTTTTTTGATTATAATTGGTCGATGCTTATCATGAAGAACTCACATGGTCATAGCATAAAATAATTTGATTCCAAATAGTTCATGTAGGTTAACAACACAAAAGCAGAAATGACATAAAAAACTTTTGGGGGGTACGCGATATTGGCTATGGGGTGAACTCGTGGCTAGTTTACCTTTCCTTGTTATTTGAGTTGACATGAACACTTGTTATCCAAACAAGCATTTCCAGTATTAACTTAATTTCAAAACCTTCTCTGATATCACCATTTAGTTCTACTAATTCGAGATACTGGTCCACCAGATTTTCCAAAAATACGCTGTCGTTTATGAAAATATTACGGCAACCAGGAAAGTAGAACGTACTAGGCAGTAAACCTTGGAGTTGATAGACGCCAACATATACATCTTTCAGAATATCAGACATCAAAAATTCCACCGATTCTTTAGAGTCTGTCCAATCTTGCGTATCGCAAGTCTCAGTAGTAGATGAACTGGCATTGTTAATTGTTCGTTCTAGTTTTACAATTACATACAAATTTTTGTGATTTAACAATTCTGGAACACAAATAGTGAACTGCCCAGATAACCTGTTAGAATCCATCACCTGAGTGAACAGAATCGGTCCACACAATAATCGCTCTTTAGAATTTTCATTGCTCCTATTCTGTTCACCAGCTCCACCTGAATTTGATTCGTCTATGTAGAAAGTGCACGAGAAATCTTCTGCAATTTTGAGAGGATTCTTCAGATTAACAAGAACTTCAAAATAACCAACCGATGTTTGGACCAAAACAAACATTCGAAATGTGAAGTCTATTTTGCTCAATTCAATGCTATAAAAGATTAATATGGACTAAAAAGCTATTTAGAACATTGGTGCTATATTCCGCTAATCAGACAACATTATCCTACTTTCTTTGCCTTGTTTTCCTATCTTGTGGCATTTTAACTCAAAAGCAAATCAGATACAGTTGAGTGCTGTCTTTCTATTATTTTCCTATTGTTTTCTAAAAGCCTCGAACAGAGGCTGCCTTGTTCTGTATTCAACCTTTAACATGAAAGTGGGAAAAGTGTATAACAACAAGATGCCAACTTATTTGTATATGTTCAGCAATACAATGCAATCAAGAGCCTTGCCTTAAATGCCACAGCAATGAGGACTTGCTCCTAAACAGCCCAAGTGGGACCCACATCGCCCTCTGCTAAGGTTTGACACTCGCAAAATGTCTGGCAAATAAAAAAATCATTATTTCTATCCCTGTATTTCTATTCTAATTCTATGTACATTTACTTACTCAAGCTGTTCAGATCGTTTCATCAAACGTTTATCCATTTCAACCGGTGACAACTGCAACATATGGCTAGGAATAGGTGATGTCTTCAACGTCTTATTGCTACCACCACTGCGAGCAACGTACCAATTAACTGGGAAGAATATGTAGCATCCTTGTGTGACTGGCTCGAATTTGGTAAGCTCTATCAAAAGCTGCAATTGGTCACAATCAAATCTTGATGGCCACGGACATTCTGTATAAATATTAAGAAATGATCCTTCACATATATTAGAAAGTTGTTCAGTCACTCTCAAGTAAACTACAAGAAAGGAACATCATAACAGTTTAAGTTTTGGCATGAAATATCACAAACATGTAGATGACAAAAAAGATACTTCAACAGTGCTTAAATTACCTCCTAATTAAGAATAGACAGAACATTTGTAAAAATGGAAATAGACATTTTCTTCACTGCCTCTTGGTTAACAGAACTGGGTCGACAACAATATGTGGATCATAATTGATCACAAGTTTGATCAATCTTGATCACTTCAGTCTATCAGGATTCATTTCGAAATATGCTTCAAACTATTTCACTTTCCTCCCTATTTTTACTTTATTTAAAAAAATACACCTCACCTGATGGTGCAGGAATATCAGACCATGCAGTCTCACAAGAAGAGCCTTGATTGTTTGAACAGGAACACATTGCAATGTAGCCTTCACTATCACATACAGCTATAGCCGATAGGGCACTACAATAACATATTTTGTGAATACTTCTATGCTCTGAAATGTCAGTCGGAACTTTTAACTCGGTCAGTTGAGGAATGGACAAAAATGAAAGGGAATTATCAGCAAGTCCTAATACTACAAGTGATGTAGGAGCCATATTGGTATGCAATGAATTATCATCCATAATTTCAAACTGTGTCAATGCAGACAGATTGGTGAGGAGGTTTGTCGGTAATTTTCGACAAGGTACCGAGATTGAATCTTGTATGATACTGTTTCCTTTGTACACACGATGTGACAATAATTTTAAATCAATGGTATTTTTCTTAGTTACTGTGATAGAACCAACCAAAAGTACATTTTTCTCCTCCTCTACAGAATTTGTATCAACTTCACCGCACATTGTCACATCTCTTTTTAATATGGCAACCAGGTAACCATCGACAACAAGCAGGTCTGAAACAAACATTTCCTTTGTGAAAAAACTTCGATCAATATCAAACTTATGAAATGCACAGTCCTCATAAACCATCTTAACGTCGTCAATTTTCACAATTTCTTCTTGGTCAAAACCGGTCTTAATTTCATTCCCACTAGGACCTATGTTCTGAGTCCCACCGTTGCCTGCAGACGGATTTTTTTGAGCAGCTAAAAGGTATTCGTCGATAACAGAAGATAGCTGCGTTGGTTCGTCATCATACAGACAATAATCATCATCAGAAAAATCATCATCATAGAGTCCTTCCATCCCGCCAAGAGGATGAGCAAGAAACGGATTGAGAAGATCGGCATTTGTCACCTCTGGATCACCTTTTGGTATTAGTTTTCCAGCTAATTTGTAGACAAGAAGGGACAGCTTGTGTTTATGACGTTCTTTATTTTTTCGAACTTTTTTGGACTCGATTTTAACGCCGGCAATTATAAACTTATCATTGTTTTTATCATCTTTCATGATGGCAACAGATGTTATAGAACAAGATCGTTGGATAGGTTTCAATTTATCATTCAACGAAATAACATCTAGATCGTTGTCAGAATCTTTCATGTTGACATCATCGTTTTCCGGTGAGTACTGATCCAAACTTTCCGAGTGCTTATCATTACTTGCAAAAACAGAGTCTTCTGAATTTAGAACTGAGTCATGGATAAGCAAAATGTCTTCTTGTTTTGTTTCCATAATACTGACATCAGGAACAGAATCAATTGTATCTTCTATGACACAGTAACTTTCTCCATGAAAAACTAGGTCAGACATTTTATTCTCCATCTCAAATGAATCGTGTGATGTAGGCTTGGGCAAAGGAGGATCAGTTTCACTTGCAGTGCTTTCATTTAACTTTGCTTTCGAGACATTCAAAACTTCATTAGCAACTTCATTTGCAATGACCTTCAGGGAATCAGGAAGTTTTTTAGACTTTGTGCTATTGTTAGTTCGTTTCGAGCGTGATTTCTTCCTTGACGTATCTTTCATAGCAGAAACAGATATCTGGTATTCTGAATGTATCTATGAAAGCAATTTCAGAAATGCATAGCTTTCTGTTTTTCAAATTTAGTCCCTCAATTAAACAAGCATGTAAACTTTTCAAAAAGAACTTTCACTGTATGCAATAAAAACACAACTGAACTTAAATTATGCTCTCAAATCAGTATCAAGGGTTCAGTAAATATATAATTTATTGAAAACTTTAAAAGAGGAAGAGAAATATAAACAGAAATTGAGTATATTAAGTAAATAAGTAAGTACCATACAAAATAATTTCAAACTGATTACCTTCAGAGTGGGAAATGTTTCCCATATAACAATATATCCTTCATGTGTGCCAGTAGCAATCAGATTGTCACAACTTGCTGAACTAACGCATGTAACCTGCGATATAAATCAATTAATACAATTACCCTATAAAATGTACATAGGAAAGTGTGGATTAAAGATTTCATTTGATGAACATTTAATTGGGGTGAATTAGCTTATACCTGATACAAATTGACATGTTTACCTTATCTGTAGGTCTTGATAACTGTTGGGCACCAGCTGTGGCAGCATACACTACAAAACGAAAAGGCTTTTTTAATTCTTCATTAGATAACAAGGACATACTGCTTCAGGCAAAATATATGAATATATCACTACACATTGAAAATAATCCTAAAAAGCAATTATAGTCAAAGGAAGTTTAACATCAGCAAAGCACAATCAAATGAATAACATTTGATTGTGCTTTGACAGGCATTTTTCAAGAGCTGTTACTTACCATTTTGAACAAACAATATCATTCAGCCCAATTCGGGAAAATTTGGGGAAGGCATTATAATAACAGTTCACTGAAATATTTTCATTAAGTGTCTTGAAATGATTTTAGGAAATTTTATGTTGTGTTATTCGTGTTTTGATGATTTGAATTTTAAAGTTTTCACACTTTTTCAAACTTTGCTTCATAAAATGTCAGGTCAGGGAGTATTCTAGAAAATTACCTTTGTAGGTACAAGCTGTTTTATCATTAAGATTTTTAACAATTTTGAATGATAATTAGGCTGATAATTATGAAGAAAAGGTGAGGCAGAACCGAAGCAAAACTAAAGTGGTTGAAAGGGAGGACAGAATCGACATTATTGTATTCTTTTCTGCTGGATTACTAACGTGTTTTGAGGTTATCAAAAACTTGCTTCAACGAAATTCTATGCTCTGTGCTTGTCTTTCAACTTCCCACCACTGTCTTATCTTACAAGAAATTCCCAAAACAGAAGTTTCAAAATTAAGTGCAATGGTGCATAGATTATAACACTTTTGAACCAAATTTATACATACCTTGAAGAGGAACGTTCTCAGTATACTCTCCTTTCACAAATGGACAATCTGATGAATGGCGTTTGTGTTCAGACCTATGCAGAAAGGTATTCAGTGTTATTTCAGATTAAAAGTGCTTTCGGTTTGTGTATTACATTTTACGCTTCCACATTTATGTACAAACCAACCACAAAATATTCGACTACAAATCAGTCTTCCAGAAAGCTATTGTTTCTGTACTTTCGTTATCAATCCAATAGAAATCGTGGTCCCATTGACATTACGGCACCGAAAAACAGCAACACCTTCCCAAAATGACAAGGTACCATGGAGTCAACAGACATCCCTACAGATCTACATGCAAATCACTAGGCATTGCAATATTGTGAAAACCAGATCAACAGACCTTTCTTAAATTATAGCCTAGTCAACATGCTCCACGTCTCTTTTTTTTAGGGACCTTAAGCAAATACAAGACGACAACGAGGACTGCAACATGAGTGAAACAAAGGATTCCTTTTGCTTGTGGATTTCGTTAAGAAAGAAAATCTATTTCATACTACGCCATTGGAAAAATTTGCACATTTTCACATTCTACACAGTTATGTTTTGAAGTCGTAATAAAAACAAAGATGCAAGAATACAAATATTTTGTATTGCTTTATAATGTTTCAATAGCCATTTCTTTTTTTCTTAGTTCATTGATCAAACTTTTAGTTATAACAGACCAAATCTTTAAACTTTCATTGCGCTGTGATTCATTGTTTTCCAAGTATTCGAGGACTACCCCCACATCGCCATCCTCCTTCCCGTCTCAGATGCTTAAGGTCCCTGCTCATTGTTTTATTGTTTCAACACTTTATTACTTAGTAAACCTTCATTCCAATTCCTAGTAGAGTTGTTTTTTTACAGTGTTGAATGAACAAACAAATGAAAGAAATACCATGGTTGATCAGAAGATTCCCAGCATACAAGACACACGCTGCATGTAAAACACATGGCCCTATCTTCGGCAGACTTCCCTGGAGCATGCTAAAAATGAAATAAAAACAAATCAAACAAACAGAAAATAAAAGATTTCCAGGGCTAACATATAAAGATTGTTTGACATTATAGTTTACCGGATGATAGAATCCTGCTTCTGCCATTGGTCCAGGTAAAGCCCATCTAAAACATAATATATATTATCGCATCTATTCAAAATCATAATGTTCATAAATCATTATGTTTACAGTTCAAACAAGTTGATTTCCAGAGCCATACCCAAAGCATGTTTAGGTGATACTGTTTTACAGCAGGACAGAGTTTTAGGGGCTGCTTTGAAGCCTGTAATGGGTGCAAGGTAAAACCCCTGATTAGTGTCCAGGGGCCAGAGCTTGTGGAAGCTGGACGATTTGAGCTCAACTTATTGCAATGTTCTCATTTCCACCATCAAACCAACAGTGGCAAAGCTTCTTTTATCAATATTTTTTTCATAGACAAACGGAAATACAAACACAATGGGGTTCATTTTAAGATGCAATATCCAGACACATGCAGAGGAGATGAGAGACAAGACTTTATGCTGATACTAATGTCATTAAAACTTTTTGTGATGTTTTTCTTCCTTCTCAATTATGAACTAAGCATGTGCTGCATAAAGCAAAGTTTGTTTGTATTCGAGCCCTGTCTCAGGTCGTGCTTGACTATTTCTCAATTCCATACAATCGCAATGGATCTGAAACTTCAAGTCATTAGAATCTTAAAAGGTTTTTCAGCCAATGGAATGGCTCTAGAAACACAATAGTGAATCAAAAGGTTTCTTTGATTGGTACATCACAATAGAAAAAAACAGCTTGAGTATAAAATAAGTGCAAAAAAGAAACGGCCCAGCGGGCAAAACCTTCAGAAAGTCTATGAGGAGTGTTATCTGTAGGAATGGCAAGCAATATCACATTCTGTTTCAATAAAAAAACACTTCTCCAGACACTTTTTGAAGATTTTGCCCACTGGGGAGTGACCATGCAGCCAAATATTTCAAAATGAATAACATGATGTATGTTTATATACATAAAAGAATTTAAAAAAGGTTAAACAAATAAAAGCCTTATTTTTCAATGCACCTGATTTGTTAGAAGGCTAGGTTGTAGCAATTTTAGCCAACAAAGAATCTTCTATCAAAATAGATTTTATGTAACTGAAAGTACAGAAAGTCTAACTTACTTATAGTTCATATGCGGCCAAGAGCTAAAAGTTTGAAGGCGATCAACTTCATTGAACATCAATCGTTTTTCACTGGACATACTTTCAAAGGTTGTTCTTTGCATCGACGTTAACCTCTGCAATACATCACCAAGGACTGGCAAGGCAGGCCCACGTTTATCTTGCTTGCAAAGTAGCAAGGCCGTATTAAACACTGACATCATTAAGTCGTGCTCCAAAGTGAGACACACTGTGAGCCACTGAAACACAAAATTATCCCAATGTTTTTCAGCATTATCACTTTCAAAAAGAAAACAAAAACAACCGTGAAAATCAGACCTTGCCATGAATCCAGAACGATCGGGTAGAGCTTGGGAAAACAAACTGTTCCTGAGCATTTAATCGCTCGAGTGAAGTCTGGCTTTGAAGTTCCAATATTGGCCAATGTTTCATAATTCTTTGAATGTATAGTTAATTGTAAAATAGAAAAATAATTTAACAAACAAAAAATTGGTTGTGCCTTTGTAGCTTCTTCCCCCATTTTTAATTCACAAATATGCATTCTTTTTTCATGGTAAGTGATTGTAAATGCACAGTTTGTTTCTCCTTGAATTGATGAGCATGTAGGCTTTGAACAGAACTATTTCCCAAAAAAATTGGCTTTAAATTGTACTAAAATTCCCAATACCACTCACATGATAATTTTCATGTGACTGTTTTAAAGTTGGAGAGGTATTTTACTCATAGCAAGGCCTGGATAATGAACATGAAAAAAGAGATTTCGGTTGTTTAATGATGAGAATTCAAAAATTCCAGATGAAGGATGCATACCTACAAATTCAAAAGGCCCTTGATTTTTCATTCATTATGTTTTTTTATTTATTGATTGATAATATAGACATGTAAAATTCAAAAGGTTTTATTTTTACAAAGTTTTTCCTGAAATTGTCCTTTAACTTTTGCAAAAGTTGTTGGTGTACATTTATGATGTAAAGCTTAACAAAGCCAATTGGATGTTCATAAAAATGAAAGATTCATAAAAATAAAAACTTTTAAACTTTGAATGTCTATTTTATCAATAACTGGTGATGGTGAAAAGAAATATTCTAATTTTCATATTGATTACTAAACACACATCAAACAGTCTATTACCTTGATCTTGTGTCCCGACACATCTTTCATTTTCGACACAGCTTTTTCATAAATGTTCTTCAGAGCCATAATCACATGTTGAAACTGGTTTTTTTGAGTTGCACTATTTGTGCCAGATTTGGGTGGGAACGTATCAGTAGTTTTCAAGCATCTTTCAAGTTCATTCAATAACAAGCCAGCCTACACAATATATAATCAAAAACACAAACATCCAATGAAAATGGAAACCAATACATACTAACATTTAGGATTCTATAATGACTACATCTTCCCAGTGGGCAAAATCTTCAAAACGTCTATGTGGAGGAGTGTTTTCTATAGGAATGGCAAGCAATATTGCCTGCTGTTTCAATAAGAAAACACTCCTCCACAGAGAGTTTTTGAAGATTATATGTACTGGGTTCATGGGTAAATTTCTTATAAAAAAAATTACAAAAATGTTTTTCTCCATGTGTCTTTAACTGAAAAAATATAAATTTTCAACTAGAATCCTTTCAACCAATCTAAGGTCACATGTACATTAAAGTTCCTTGATAATGATATGTCGCAGTTTCACTGTTCCTTATTATTTCCTGTCTACAGGTAACCTTTTTGAAAAAATACCTAACAAGCATGCATTGAGAGGAAGTAAAAATCAAGGTTCAGTGGTGGTTGTCTTCAATGAATATATGCAGTCCTTTACCAGATCATCAGACAGTTTTTACATACATAGTCATGATCTTATTTGCCATATCTATGTTCTTAGCGATTTTACACAGATTTAATGCCCAAACTCCAAATAAACATATCAGTGTCAATAAAATGTCCTATTCCTTACTTTAACTATGTCAAGCTCTATTGATACCAAGCCATCACTGGGAACATCCGCAACTTGTAAGATAGTATTAAGAAATATTTGTTCACCATTTGTGTAACGCAAACCCACTTTTCGACCTGATGCAACAATCAGCTTTTCTTCATCTTCCAAAAATCTACATATGCCTTGAGATATAGTAACACTACCTGAAAGAATAAATAAAAACAATAAGAATAATATATATCATTCACTATATCTGGACAAATTTTTCTAAATTTCTGGGTTTTTTTGCTGCACAGGATAACAAAAAGTTATTACCACTGGTTGCAATTATAGAGCCAAAAACTTCGTTGGCAAAAATATTCGTCACACAGGAAACATTTTGTCACTTTATACTGCCGACAAAATTTTTTGCCTGGTGTCTGGTATAACATTTCTTTTAAAGAGAACATGAGGTCAAAATTTTATTATATATTTTTTTTCTGATCATGAAAATATATATTTCATCGGTTGTTTGGGTTTTTTTATACAGAAAACAGGCCTTTTAAAGTTTCACCGTTGTTGCCATAGCAGCAAAATTTGTGACGTCAAATTGCGAATGTTGTTCAACAAATCACATATTATGATATATAGTTAAAGCAAATCTTTAAACCAGTGTTAAAAGTGTCTGATAATGAAAGTCTGTGTAATTCATTTAGCGAAAATTCTTATAATTCTTTATAGTAGTGATCATGGTATCACAACTACAAAAATGTATCCGAAATGAATGACAACTATGTAATCAGCATCTGGTTTCAAATATGACCACTGTCCAAGTGACAGATTGTTTATAAACATTCATGTTCTTTGCTCGATAATTGTGATGCTTCAGGGGATTTTGATAACAAATCTGATACAAATAAAAATGCAAACAAGTATAGCTATCTTTAAATTAAGTAGTTAATAATCATGGATGCCATAGTGCTATTTTAAGAAAAACAAAAATGCCATATGCCATATCCACGCAGTTCGCGTAAGGGATTGAAGTTTGAATATATTTATATTGTTTGTCAGTCTAGTATTTATAATATATAATTAGAGTTTATCATGTCATAGACCGGTTGTTTTTGTTTGCGACGTTTCGACAGTTACTACTGTCATCATCGGGCGTTTGTAAATGAATGATGTAAAGTTTATATATGTTTTCAGTAGGATCGAAATTAGGATCGAAATTATTTCGGACCTGGAAGGAAGCAATGTCAATATTTCGGACCTGGAAGGAAGCAATGTCAATAATTTGTTTTGCGTAGAGCTGGAAACCATATCGCAGGAACATTGAAGTTTGTCTTAATTCGGTGTTTAGATTTTCGTCCTTAATTCGCTCTAAATCATCCTTGAATGTGCTTGTATTTGACAATATTCAACCTGAAAGTGTAGCAAAATTGATCTAAATTTGACCTTGCAACCATTCCTTAAACAAAGACGAATTTCTTACTATTGTCCCAAATTCATCCTAGATTCTTCCTAAATTCGCTCATTGTTTCATTTAAACTTCAGCTTTAGAAAGAACATTAAAATATAAATTGACTGCACTCTTCGTTGTATTAGCGTTTTATACAAAATAATGATAACTTTAAAATAATTGGACAATATGTTAGAGTTCAAGATTGAGCGACAAAGAAAAAAATTCCGTAGAATGTTTTGGCTGGTATAACTACATCGTTATACATTAACATGAAAAAATATAAAAGAGTTGCATGTATAAATTTTGTCAATGTAAATATAGCTTTAAACTCACTTGTGTATGAAGAAAAAATATTTCAATCAAACACCTGTCTTTTGTTCAGAAGACCTGCTCTGTGTAATGAGTTGAAACAAATGTTGTTCCATATATTATTATTATCGGGGCACTTATTACAGGAAACGAGTTGAAGATACTTAATATTACGTCTCCCATTGTTAGTGTGAATCAATTATTAATACACAAGGGATTAAAAAGAGTTATTCCTTTTCAAAATCGAACACCTATAGGATGTGAATCTGTAAAATTTAAGCTATATTTCCATTATGGAAATGTCAATTGAAATAGGCATTTTGATCAGAATCCTATTCTACCAAAATAAGATTATTGATTTCATGAAGACAGTAAAATTGTTTAAAACTATTATTCTTTTTCATTAATGTAAGAGCAGCTATATCTGGAAAAACAATGGAAAAAAACGCTTTTGTATGTGTGTAAATGGGACTTAAAAATTCATGTTGTAAACAAAACTATATCTCCTTGAACGATCATTTTTTAGAAAGTTCTTGTTTTGTGACAAGTTGTTTATTTTTAAAACTACTAAAAGTTTTGCTTAGCATCGTAAGTTACAAACTTCGCAATATCACAACGTGAATTTATCCTCAAATGGTGACTTACATCACTTTCACTACTACTTCTCTCCATATCAGAATATAAGATTAGGACCTTCTACTTCTCTGCACATATCAGAATGTAAGATTTCGTCCTTATATTTGCTCTTAATTCGTCCTAGATTTGCTCTATTATTCTTAAATGAAATTCCTCTTCACACTAATTCGTCCTTTCCAATTCAATTTTCTATAGAAAATCGGGCAAAAAAATTGTTTACAAAAGAGAAGGTTGAAAATTTTCGTCCAAAATCTTTATTTTACATGACAAACTTTTTGAGGCGATCCCTAATTGCATGTGTATCGACTGGCTGGTGAAATCAGTTGGGGAAAAGTGACTAAAATGAAAAATTGGTCAGGGTTAAAGCGACTAATTTTGGAAAAGTGACTTAATTATTCCTCGACTTTATTATTCCCTAAGTAAATTTAAACCAGACCTTTTTTTCCCGATAAGGTATATTTCATGGTATTTCATTATAGTGTGTGGATTGTTATTATTAAGGTAAACGAAGGTAGCAAGATCATCATCATATTGTTTTGATAGTATTTGAATGATACCTTTTTTAGATTATAAAATTGAATAGTATAGATGATTGTAATACAAGAAGAGAGTGATTACATACATATTTACATGGTTTTTGTATCATGATGCACAAATGGAGTTTTGGGTTTTGACATTTCCACAATTCATAGCAGAATAAAGAATTGAAAGATAAAAAACGTCTGAGAAGGTATTGTTTTTGTTAGCTTTAGTTAATAGGGAAATTTGAAGGTATTTTCTTATATATCAGAAGTTTATCGTGGTTAGGTAGGAGTATCCATTGGTTAGGTAGGAGTATACGTTGTATTGTCTCTTTTCTAAATCTCTGAACATTGGAATTTTAGCTTTTAGTTTAACTGTATAACTTTAGAAATCTCTAAGTAGGTCAAATAGCAAAAATAAAAAAATAGGAAAAAATAGGGATAATAGCATTCTTTGAATGATCGATCCTAAATATTTGTGTTTATTATTATTGAAATATTAAATATTTCAATCGCTCAATTCCTCAATCCCTTATTTATTGCGGCGATCAAATAACGTCAATTTCGTATGAGAGATCCTTCGATTGCAGGTTTTCCCCGACGGTATATGAGAACCGTACATAGCTAGCTAGTCATGTGACTGTAGTGAATTATTTTCTGAACATGTTACAGAAACTTTAGAAAAACTAAAGAATTTTTTACCTTCTTCATCATCAACATCATTATTATCGGTGGTAGTTGGGAGAGCAGCACGTGATGTTACGTCTCCGGAATGAATATCAAGGACCTCAATACCAGAACCATTAGAAATTGAAATAATTGAATTTAACGATTGGGCGTACTGAAACGACAGTGGCAAATTTTTATATGTTGGGTTGGTTTCGTTTTTCCCAACTGGATTATCAGCCATGTTTTTCGCATACCCTCGCATTCATGCGCTTCGCGAATTTTCCTTAAAAATGAGGAGCGCAAAATAACCAATATGACATTGCGCGAGTCAGTCATGATGGGAGTTAAATGTCCATATTAAGGCAACAGTACCCTTTAATATTGACAAACTTTTTTATCAATCGTTTCTTCAAATTGAATCGATAATCGTCACCTAAATACACGATCCATTTAATTGGGAAAAGTTTGAAAGAACTCAAACCCTCAAATTCAACACGAAAGAACCAGTCGGATGGAAGCTCAAGGACTCAAAACTTCGTTTACGTTTATTTACTTACTTTCACTTAAAAATGCTACAGCTTGATACGTCTAAGACCGATACGCAAAAACAGCGGAGATCATCAGCTTACCTTGGTTGGCTAAAATAGAACGTACCCATTTATTTCTGGGGGTAAATCGCGTTTAAAGCATAATAGAATCATGAACAACTTATATTACTTTATAAGGGTACCCGGTAGCCAAGAAATTTAGGAAGCCGTGACAGTAATACGATTTTAATTCATACACCAGCAAGACGTTTCCTAGCGACGCTTTGCTTGTTTTCAACCAACATTCGTGAAGAAACGTCATACGTGTTTTGTAAAAAAGCTAAAAGTTACATACTATTCATAAAGCATTTAGAAGTTAGAGTTTGTTTACTAGGGAACGCCGTTTTGGACTTTACTAATCTACCCAAAATAAAAATTTCTTCAAATTGAATATATTTATATTGTTTGTCAGTCTAGTATTCATAATATATAATTAGAGTTTATCATGTCATAGACCGGTTGTTTTTGTTTGCGACGTTTCGACAGTTACTACTGTCATCATCGGGCGTTTGTAAATGAATGATGTAAAGTTTATATATGTTTTCAGTAGGATCGAAATTAGGATCGAAATTATTTCGGACCTGGAAGGAAGCAATGTCAATATTTCGGACCTGGAAGGAAGCAATGTCAATAATTTGTTTTGCGTAGAGCTGGAAACCATATCGCAGGAACATTATACGATGTACTATTAATACTAGAATTGTTTTTGACACTGTATATAGTCTCTTTGACTTTTCGAGCAGTCCATCCTTTTTCCTTGTCAAGGATCTTTCTATTCTCCCAATCAAACTTGTGGTCATTAGTCCAACAGTGGTCAGCAATTTCGTTTTTGGTTACATCGCCATTCCGTACGGCTCGCATATGTTCTTTGATGCGTTGCTCAAATGTTCTTTTTGTTTCTCCTATATAAACTGATTCACAATCACTACATGGAATTTGGTATATCACGTTATTTGTGTCGTTCATTGAGATCTTGTCTTTCGGATGAGATAATATGTTACGAAGAGTTTCCGTTGATCGAAATCTGCATTTGATGTTTTGTGCACGGAATATTCTTTGTAAAGCATTACTGATACCAGATACATAAGGAATACTAATAGTGGTCACCGGTTCTTGTTCTGTTGATTCTTCGGTGTTTGAAGTTCGAGTATTGTTTATTCTATTTTCAACTCTTCTAACAATCGTCCTGTCATATCCATTTGCTTGGAGAACCGATTTGATATGTTTCATTTCTTCAACACGATCATCGTCATTACTAACAATATCTTTCGCCCGATTTATTAACGATGCAACAACACTTTCTTTGCAACTTTGTTGATGGTTTGAGTTACAGTTTAGATAACCAACACATACAGACCAATATCTCGATACAATACTCGAACTTCAAACACCGAAGAATCAACAGAACAAGAACCGGTGACCACTATTAGTATTCCTTATGTATCTGGTATCAGTAATGCTTTACAAAGAATATTCCGTGCACACAACATCAAATGCAGATTTCGATCAACGGAAACTCTTCGTAACATATTATCTCATCCGAAAGACAAGATCTCAATGAACGACACAAATAACGTGATATACCAAATTCCATGTAGTGATTGTGAATCATTTTATATAGGAGAAACAAAAAGAACATTTGAGCAACGCATCAAAGAACATATGCGAGCCGTACGGAATGGCGATGTAACCAAAAACGAAATTGCTGACCACTGTTGGACTAATGACCACAAGTTTGATTGGGAGAATAGAAAGATCCTTGACAAGGAAAAAGGATGGACTGCTCGAAAAGTCAAAGAGACTATATACAGTGTCAAAAACAATTCCAGTATTAATAGTACATCGTATAATGTTCCTGCGATATGGTTTCCAGCTCTACGCAAAACAAATTATTGACATTGCTTCCTTCCAGGTCCGAAATATTGACATTTCTCAGGTCCGAAATAATTTCGATCCTAATTTCGATCCTACTGAAAACATATATAAACTTTACATCATTCATTTACAAACGCCCGATGATGACAGTAGTAACTGTCGAAACGTCGCAAACAAAAACAACCGGTCTATGACATGATAAACTCTAATTATATATTAAAAATTTCTTTTCGTAAAATATACTTTGTGCGCAAAAAAATAAATTCTTTGTTCACAGAAAATAACACTTTTCCAGTGAGACTTTTTTGTTTGTGGTCTGAGTAATCTCGATTATCCAAACCAAAAAACAAATTTGTTTAATAAATAAGTTTCTTATCGAGTAAACTGCTTAAATTCCAACAATTTCAACACTGATATAGTTCCCAGTGGGGAATCGCTTATTATCGTTTTGGGGATCTTTTCCAAAGTTTGTACCGCGACTAGAGTTAAGCTTAAATGAAACATCTTTATACTTTCTGTTATTTTTAAGTAGTGAGTTATCGTAAGTATTTTAGCGAGTTGCAGTGAGTTTTGATAACAAACACCCCGACCTGACTAATAATGCTTGTTTTCCGTTTTAACAAAGGATTACAAAGTTAAGTATAATGTTAAAAAAGAAATAAATAAAATGAGAAATAAATAGCCTTTTTAAAATAAATAAAACTGATTGACGTAATACTAATGCGTGAAGGAAAAAAAGGATGATAAAAAACAATAAGTATTTCCTCTCCATTTCCGTTTTACCGCTGATATATTGTAGGACTGTCCTAGCTTAGTCTCGTTTGCATGATTTTTATTATTTCACGATAATTATACACTTTAGATCCCGTATATTGCTTTGCATTTTGGAGACCTGTCATTGGAATACCGAATTACGACTCATAAACAGAATTCAGAAAAGGTATGTTATTCAAATCTTGATCAAAATATGTGAAGTTTTGGAAATGGAAGCTGAAAAGGTAAGATTGTGTTTAACTTGGTTATGATATGGAGAGAGAAAAACACACTGCAAACGTTTAACAGAAGTGAGGAACATTAAAGTTATGCCTCATTCACATGAGCGTATTGTTGACGTAAAAGACCAAATCTTCATTCATTCTCATAACCCAGGACGTCCCATGGACATTCAGTTAGGAATTCAACAAATTTTGTCCGACAGATTTGATCGTGTATCGCCCACTTTAAAAGCCTTTTCTCAATCTAGACCATTGTGGCCATCGGCATTCATAAAAACGCTTTAAAAGTTGCACTTTTTTGGTGCACCTTTGAGAACCAAAATATTTTTAGATATTTTTGCGTGTTAAGATGTGGAGAAGGACTTGAAGAGGACGTTCACATAGGCGTATTCAGGGTCAGTAAAAAAAAATAGTGGAGGAGTCCAACGTTATGATATTTCTTTTCAGTCTTAAGTGTCGATTAGGTTACTTGCACGTTTTCCTTTTCTACTTTAAATGACTAAACTCTCCTCCACAAATTTTGACTGACCTCTAACTACGCCTCTGGTTCAAAGGACGTCCACAATGGTACGCAGACGAGAGGTGATAGTGCATACCCACTGGGAAGAGGCTGAACCTAAATTGATATAGAGAACACCTATTTTTTGTTGTTGTTTTGAAGAAACCTCTCAAAATTTAAGAAATGCTGGAACTAAGATAGTTATGCCAATTCGCAAATAAACAACTTTTTGCTAAACGAACACAGAATGTTTCTGTTCCTCATACTTTTATTCCATTCGGGGTTAACACAAATGTGTCGAAGTTAAAGTATAGGTGTAGGTGATTTTGAAGAAGTTTTAAGGAATATATTTTCGTGTTCTTGGTTTATCATATAAGCAGCAGTTAACCAACAAGTGGCTCAAAATGACAAAAAAATAAGCTTTTTCCTGGTGCTTATATAAAAAGCGTGTAGATTTGATAAAAATTCTTGATGCAAGAATGTCAATTTTGTAAAGCTTTTTCAAACTATTTTCATCAAACCTTTTTCATCAACTTTTAAATTTAAATCATTTAAATTGATGAAAAGAACTACCTTATCGGCCATTTTTACGCCGGCCCTAATTCAACGCCGGTCCCTTTTTACGTCGGTCCTAAGTCTGCCACTCCCAAAATTTGGTCTGACGCCATTTATTGCTACGCCACTCAAGGAGCTAAGATTTAAAAATTGACAATGAATATTTTACGGATTTCTTCCTGGGTCATTTGTTTTAATTTTTCTTGAAAAAAATATTATGCAATCAATAATTACAACACCTGTCTCGTTGTTTACTTCAGTTTTGTCGGACAAATAAGCAAAATGACAAATGAGACCCTGAATTATGTGTCCATTATGAAAAATAGATAAAATATGGTGCACACTAGCAAAAATAAGTATTAAAAAATTAACGCCGTATTTTGTGAAAAGTTACAAATTGTTTGGCCTTTTTAACGCCGCTCCTTTTTACGCCGGCCCTTTTACGCCATTTAGGGCCGGTGTAACGGAGAATTAGGACTTCAGGGAATTAAGACTCCGGAGTCATAAATTCCTAGAGGTTTTTGACTTGGGGAGTCTTTATTAGGAATTAGGGGAGTCTTTATTAGGAATTAGTAAATTAGGAATGCGTTAGTGAATTAGGACTCCACTAAAAAACAGTCATTTTTCACTGGTGAATTGAGAGTACAATAAGTACAAATGCAGGTTGTTCGGAATTTTTGTTGTTCTAATCATTAGTATTGTTACTATATTATTAATTTTCATTGCTCACTATGAAACTAAGAAAATATGATATTAAAGATCATCAAAGATGTATTTTTCGATCGATTCAAAATCCTAACGTTTTCTTTGCTTACTGCTCGCCATGTTGTTTGTGGCCATATGCCATGTTGCAGTATTTTCAGGGTCATGTGAAAACGCAGAGTACCCAAATTGGGGCCCCAATTGGGCTACCTATTTGGGTAGTGGAAAAAACCAAAATACAAAAGGAGAAAGATAAGTTTTTGCTGTCAAAGTTCATAATACCATATAATTTTTTTATTTCACATAAAAAATACGACCAACACGTTTAAAATTCAAATTTACTCAACGTTCATGTCTTGACGGCGGCTGCACAGCGCGGCCATGCCATGTTTATATTAGTATGCTACCATTTTTATTATCGTGCAAAATACAGACTCAAGCAACAACGTACAAAAGTACAGACTTTGCAACGTAACGTGATTTTGGTATACGTAAAACATGATCAAAACCAAAAAGGGATAGTGCAATAGCTACCTGAGAAGACAAAAAAGTGAATGTGGTCATATTTAGGGCAAGGAGAAAATTTCGTAGTTTTTTCAATTTTCACGAAAGTTGCCTTCGCTAAATTTGCCATTAACAAAATCTATTGATACTCCTTGCATACCATTTTTATCTATTTTTTCTCTCGTTTGTAAATGAATAAGTATTATTCGTCAGAAAATTTATTGCCCTTGCCAAATGAAGATACACGTTTGCCCTGATGCGTGGGATGTTACCGCCCTTTTAAGTAATGGTTGCCGCGCCTCTACAACGATTTCTCAATTTGGTCTTTAAAATTTTCCAGTACCCAAATAGGTAGCCCAATTGGGGGCCCAATTCGAGTACCCTGCGTTTTCACCACATGACCCGTATTCTCAATTAAAAACTTCAAATATATGTGTTCGAAAATCAAATTTCGAATTCAAAAACGATGACAAAAGTTATTTTGCAAAATGTCTGAAAAATGTATAATCTATTGTTTGTACTGATGAAATTTTAATTCTGTGGACTTAAGGTGGTTCCAGGGGAAATAAAGGCCATTTTTAGACTTTTTTTCAAAATTGAGTATTATATACCGTTGGAAAGCTTAATCTTTCAGCTTTAAGCTGATATAATTAGTTTTTGAAAGTTTTTCCAATATTTTGCAAATTTTACCCAAGAATCAATGCATTCAGAAGTCCAGTTTGCATAGCAACGGCCCTTAGCAACCGATTTATAGCTATATCTCCCTTAAAAAAAAGCCGTATGGGTGTGGAAATTTCGTCATTCGATGCCCGAAGAGCTATTTTATCTCACACGGCTTTTTTCTCTATAAGATATATACCAAAACCTCAAAGCAACGTTCTCAAGTTAGAGCTCCTGGTGGAAGGCTGCAAATTCTTCCTCCAGTTTTCCAGTATCATAATCTTGTTACCTGTATTTGATCATTATCATGGGTGCCCAAGGAAGATATAAAAAGACGAGATCAAGGAAAAGAAAAGGTTTTCATGGTAAAAGTAGCTGGTTTGATAAAGGCAATGACAAAGCAACACCACCGCCTGAACAAGTACCTACGTCGTCAACAACAATTGGAGCATCGGCTGCAAAGTTGAACTCAAGTTCTCTTTGTGAAGAGACAAATGAAGAAGAGAAAGAAGTTGTGACCAATTGCAACTTCATAATGGAGAGTGACCTTTTCATGTCATTGATTTTGATGATCGGAATTAACGTAGTATACATGAGCCATCGAGGCAAACTTTTGATAAAATCGAGGCCGCTCGGGAAAATTTTCTTTTTTTTTTTTTGTTTCACCCGAATTCGCCCGATATCGGGATAACCAGGATACCCGGTTCTGTGTTCCCGATATAGCTCCAACATTTCTCCTTCACATCCATTTTACAGAATTAAAAAATCTGTATTAGTTTTCGAGATATTGAGGTAAGAAGTGGCATCGTTGGGGAAAATTTAATGCGGAGCGGTATGAAAGAAGTGAAACACCCGTGGCATCAGTCAACATTGAACATTTATTGAACGCTAAAATGGGAATGGCACAATTTTTTGAAATTTCTTGCGCAGATTGCTCATGGAAAATGAGGTTTTGTTCCTCAAAACAGTGTGAAAAATCAAACCCAGCTCATGGTCGAGCTGGATATGACATCAATAGAAGGGCAATACTTGCTTTTAGAGAGAACGGAATCGGATTCAGCGGTATTGAAAGCTTTTGCCGATGCATGAACATGCCAAAGCCCATGTCGAAAACAACATTTGACGATATAAGCTGCCTGGTCCACAACGCATACGTTCAGACATCACAAGAGTCCATGACTAGAGCTGCAAGTGAAGTGCATAGTAAAATGATAAACAATGACAACAGTAGTGCTGACAAGGATGGTGTCGTTAATATATCTGTCAGCGGTGACGGCGCCTGGCAGAAAAGAGGCTTTTCGTCCCTCAACGGTGTTATGACATTGATCGCAAATGGAAAATGTATTGACACTGAAGTAATATCAAAGAAATGCAATGAGTGTGATGCCTGGGATCACAAAAAGGACTCTGAAAAGTATACAGAGTGGAAAGAGAATCATGCAGCATTTTGTTCTATTAACCATCAGGGAAGTTCTGGTTCGATGGAGGTCACCGGGCTAACTAGTCAACGGACCAAGTCAAACAAAGGCGAAAGAAGCTGAGAGCTACCAGAAAAGGATATGAAGATAAGAACTTACTTGAGGAAGGAGAAACCTATGGATATGGTGCATTTTAAGGGACTTTATTTTAGTTGTTTTATAATTTTTCTTTTATTATTTTCTTCTTTTGCTGATATCTCAAAACTAGATTTTCGCAAATTTTCAAGCTCTCAACAAAGATAACTTTTGATTGGAAAGAGGTTTTGACATGAAATTTTGAACACAGATTCTTCATTCTATGTAGCAGGGTCTGAATGAATTACTTTTCCTAAATAAGCTATTTTCTCATGTATTGAAATTGTTATGTAGCCGAAGGTATTCTACTTTTCCGCTTTTTCAAGATTGACCGCCAACCCGGTGTGAATAAGAAAACAAATAAAAAAACTAATTCATTCAGACCCTGCCTCTATCTTATGAGAACACACTCACAAAGTTTCAGCTTGATTGAATGAGTCTTTCTAGAGATATCCTTGTTGAAAAATAGGGCCTATTTTGGGCCTAAAAACCTTTAATTATGTGCATAATTAGTGACGTCATTGGTATTTTTTTTAAAAAAATATTTTTTTCTTTCTATTTTGATGGTATACAACTTTGTACCAAAGCATTTTGAAAAATTCCCATTTTTCAGAAAAAAAAGCTTATTTCCCCTGGAACCACCTTAATTTTTCCAACAATTAATGCATGGATTCATCGCACTGGAAGAAGAGAGGAAAATTCCATCGATTGATGATTTTTGTAGCTACTGATTTTATGTATTTATACTTTTCATTGAAACTAGGTCAGGTTTTTGAGTCCTTATTCAATAACGCATTCCCCATTCACTAGTCTATTAAGAATCCCTAGGAATTTATGACTCCGGAGTGTTAATTCCCTGCATCCTAATTCCCAATGACACCGGCGTAAAAAAGGGTCGACAAGGTATGGAAGTTTTTTTACAAGGGATAACACATCTTCAATCTCGAATAAATCTCCGTATTGGGGTCCATGTATACGCCGCCTTACGCCTTTTCATATCGGTTATAGTGTCGTAGCGTTTAAATATTGCTTATGTCAGCGGAATCTGACCAATATGAGTCTACTGCGCATGCACATTCCGAAGAAACCCCGAATACAACACTATCTCAAAGCAATTTGAAAGTTTATACTGGGTAAATTTCATATCGAGGTCCATGTAAACGCCCCCTAAGAAAACATTTTTTACGTATTCTTCAAGTCGGGATGACATCACATTTGGAGGAAATCAGATCATTCACCTGAATTTATTTTCTATAAATGGCATAGGAAAATGTTTTGGAACGTTTAATCAAGCTGTTTCGTTTCCCCCAACAATAATACACCAATTCCACTGGCTAAAGGACAAGTCGACCAGAAAAATATGTTTAACGTGCGTCAAAAAGCGTTTTCTAGATAATTTTTAACCCCCAGCTTTTCTCCATCTATTACTTCACTCGAAATTTCGCACGCCCCCACCTTAACCCAAAATGTATTTTTCCCCGATTTTTGTTTACCCTGACTTTTCCCCAATCCATAATCGAATTCCAGGCCTGTGGCACCAATTTGCATTATAGAAAAAGTATAGATATTTTCTTTCATATGCAGGTAACACCAAGCGAACATATAGGCAAGAAATTACCTATTTGGCTGGTAGATCCTTTACCAGAGAATGTTCGTCAACAGGAGGTTCAAAAACTTGGTACATGGACTGAGATACGTCTTTTTATTTCCTCCACCTTTGTCGATACACATGGAGAAAGAGATGTTTTGATAAAACATGCCATTCCAAATCTTAATCGAAAACTATCACATCGATTTATCCGTATAATTCCGGTAGATTTGCGTTGGGGGGTCCTTGCAGAGGAGACCAAAGATTGTAAAGCAATACAAAAGACATGTCTGAATCAGATTGATAAGTGTAGACAATCAACAGTTGAAACACCATGGTTTATCGGTTTACGAACACAACGGTACGGCTGGGTTCAAAACGAAATAATGCCAAGTCATGGTTTCGAAACGCCGGAGCTGTATTCATGGATTGATAAGTGGGAATCCCAAGGAAATAACGTCAGTATCACATCTCTAGAATGCATGCACGCTGCACAAGTTCCCAAAGATATGCCGTGTTTTCCCACTGTTCTCTTCTATGAAAGAGATCTTCAAAATCCAGATAACATTGAAGAAAACTTAAGGTGGCTTTTCGATTTTGAGTATGTGACACCAAACACTGACCTTGATCCGGAGACGAAATTTCAATATGTTGTGTCTGAATCTGCTGGTACCTTCAAATCAGATCAAAGAGAGTTGAATAATACTTTACAAAAGTTACCGTACATCAAGTATTCAAAATACAAATGCTGTTACACAAAAGGAGGCGCTCGTTACACACTTAAAAGAGAAAATGCGAAGAGCTTTGGCGTGGCTTACGTGGATGACCTACAGGAGTTCCAAGACAAAGTGGAGGCGGACCTTTTACAGGCCATTGAAATGAATTTTCAAAAAGCAAGTACCGATGACGTACCAAACTTTCAATTTGAAAACATTCTACATGAAAGTAGCATCAAAGAAAAAGCTTCATTTTTTGTTGGGAGAACACAGTTGATTGAAATTGGAATTAAGCACTGTTCCAACAAGATACCAGATAACTTTTCCAATGTTATGGTTTTTCATGGTGAGCCTGGCTGTGGCAAGTCTGGATTATTAGCTGCTATTTCACAAGCATGCTTAAAAGATCTTCTGATAAATGGTGATTTTCAATTCACACATATTGTTGATTCCTGTCCTGGATCTAATGTTCTTGAAAAGATGTTGCAAAGGCTTCAGCTGAATTTACGACAATATCGTAGAAATCTTGGTGAACTTGGTTTGTCTTCAGACAGTCCAACATCTGCCAGTGAGCTGAAAAAGCAACATCATAAATTCTTAGGGGAGAGTGCAAATAAATACCCTGAAAAATTATTCGTCATAATCATTGATGCAGTGAATCAGTTTCAAGAGTCGCTACAAGCTTTGACAATGTGGTGGTTACCACATCAATCATGTCCTCAAAATGTTCGATTTTTGATAACTACATTAAATATGGAGAAGTCGACGTTTGAAAATGCCTGTAAAGTGTATCCTAATGCTGTTAAAGTTCAAGTAGGTGATATGTCTGATGGTGATCTCCAAGAGATGGTAACAGCCACTTTGGGAAAGTTCAACAAGAAGTTAACAGTAACCAATGATCCAAGATTAGGAAACCAAATGGAATTGTTGTTATCGAAAAACAAGTCTCCACTCTATATTGTTGCAGCTTGCGAGGCTCTCCGACAGTTTGGAATTTACGAAAATATTTCTGGTCACATTAGGAAACTTCCTAACAACGTTTGCGATCTGTTCTCGTTTTTACTGGATGAATGGACGGCGGAGTATGGGAAGGAAATTGTTGAAGACATCGCGGGATTCATTTATGTATCAAAAGATGGGTTGTTAGAAAATGAAATCAACGATCTGTTAGATTTCAAGGAAAATTCATTCAAGGGTGATGGATTGCTTTATCAATCATCATTTAGCCGCCTTTATTATTCCTTGAGCGGTTTTCTTGCGTCTGGTGGCGGTGGCTATTTGCGTTTCTTCCATGACCAACTTAAATACACTGTAAAGAGAAGATACATGCCAACGGATGATGCTGAACAGAAATTTCATTGTTGGTTATCAAAGTTTTTTTACAATGTAATACAAGAGCAAATCAAAGCAACCCCTATCAAAGAACCTCCTGCTTACTACGAGCACGCACTTCAAAACTTGGTTTACCATCAACTGCTTTCAACTCCCGGTGATGCCTCAACTCCCAGTTTGATGGATACGCTTCGAAATATATATTTTGTCAGGGAACGGGTGCGGAACAATCAAAAGCACACATTAAACCAAGATTATATGGATGCCATTCCTAGGTGCGATAAGGAGTCCGCAGAGTTGAGAGAATGGAAAAGGTTTGTTCAGTTGTATGCTCCTGCTATTTTGGAATTTCCGGAATTCTGCTACAACATAGCAATCAATCAAAGTCCAACTTCCACTGTCTACAACGATACTAAAATGTTACCAGCAGCCGAAAATGGAGAAGGTTATCCACTTATCTGGGTAAACAATCATAACAAAGAGAATCCGATGGTTGCGACATATTCATGCGATGTTGTAACCCAAGTTAACTTTTCTGATGATTCAACCCAAGAAGAGTTTGAAGATTGTGTTGCAAGCACACCTGACGGAGATATCTGTTGTGCTGTTCTTAGAAATAAGGCGGTGATATTTGACCAGAGTAGTGGAGAAATTTTACACGAATTAGATGTTGAAGGCTACTCATTAACACTATCGAAAGATCATCAAACTCTTTGGATAGGCGATTTCGATGGATTCATTTCTGTTTGGGATATCAAAACAGGCACTTTAAGATCCAAAATAGAAGATTGTTTAGATGGTTGCATTGTGTGGTTAGAATTAATTGACGATATGCTTGCTTGTGCAACAGGGCCCTATAGAAATTCACCGCTCTTGTTGGTTTACGAGAAGATTTCGTGCATCGCTTTATTTAGTATCAAAAGGAAATGTATTTGGAAACGTTGGAGCACAAAATTGCCAGGATGTTGCTTTTGCTATCATGCAAGACAGAAATTGATTTTTTCGGGTCATGAAGGAATGATCAAGGGCTGGGATTTGGCAGGCAATTTGACACTAACTTTATCCGATGCCAATGAATGTGTTTACAGTTTATGTGCACATCCTTTGAAAGATATGGTTTTGTCAGGATCAAATGATTCCAAGGTAAGACAGTGGTCAATCACAGAGAAAGCACTGTCTAGTTCTTTTAGTAATAAATCTGGTTGGCATCCTGGTTTTGGTGGCAATTGGTGTGTACAATATGACGCTTTAGGTAAACGGATTTTGTGCAGTGAGCCTGAAAGCAAAAGTTTAAGAATATACAGTTTGGATGGAGTGCTTCAAGATGAACTCACGGGTCATGTTAGTAGTATAAAGAAGATATCTCTTGTGCCAGGTAAGCAAAATATAATGGTTTCGTTTTTGATAAGAATGAAACTTTGTGTAGTACCAATTTGGCAGAAAGGTTTTCTAATCGTTACCCATTATTTTATAGATACCAACTGGGTTCTAACTGCAGATGAACAGAATAAAATGATTTTATGGAATTTGCCACCTGAAAAAGCTGACGAGGCTGTAAAAACAGTGAAAGACGATGAAATTGTGAGTTTAACATGGCTGGGGGTTGTTGATTATACATTATTGATCAACTTGAATGTTCCAATTTGTCTTCTTATGTTAACCTAAATACCTTCTCGATAAGCTGTTTATTAATAACATTACAGAGCGTATAATTTCAATTCGTCATATAAGTCCTTGTGTATTGTCATGTTTATCAGTAAACTGTAACTCTGTCGCCATTCATTCGGACATTTGTTCATGGAAAAAACCCTAATGAAGAGACTGTTTACAATTTCAGGTTGAGTGGTGTGACTTTACGCCAGGTGGTGATATGTATATAACTTTGTCCATGGGCGCTATTCGTGTGTGGGAGACTAGTTCACATACATTAAAATATTTTGTTAATACATCGTTCGCTGGTAAAGTTTATCCTGTTGTCCATCCGTTTGGAGAGTATATCTGTGTTGGAAACCATGCCGATGTTTATTGGTACAAGCTTCCTAAATTGCCAATGTGCCATTCCTTTCGAGGTGATAAAATCATTTTCTTAAGATATCTTTTGTATGATCCAAGAAACTTCTAAATTTGTTCAGTACAAAACATCTCTCCCTTTCACAGCTCTTAAAGAAACACCGTTCGAAGAGAATATTTTTGATAAGCTACGAAACGTTTTCTGGCCTCGATCAGACTTTTCAAATCTTCTTCCTGGTAAAGAAATAGAAAATAAAGAATATTGGATCAACGATGTGAAGATTTCGCCAGATGGCTCGAAACTTCTGGTTTTGGACCACAGAGGCGACATGAGAAACTGCCACGCCATAGTGTTTGACATTTCCGACATCAATAAACCTAAACGGCAGGTCGTCTACAGGTATTTATATAACTCTTATACTTAACATCAGGGTTGTGCTAACAATTTTAGGGTGAAAAGATGTGAAATTAATGATTCATCGTGAATTGATGTGAATTGATGAATCATCGATGCAGTGATGGTGTAGTGGATAGTGCCTGCGAGGCTTGCGTTCGAATCTCAGTCATGTCATATCTTGATAGTTCACTGCAATGTGCTTTTAAATTAGAGTATCGTCCATTTGTAGTCATCGGCTGACTCCACTTAGTGCTAGTTCGAGCAATTCTATATGTATCTTCAGCCGTAAGTCAACTTCCCAGTTGCAAGTCGAAGAGCGGAAGAACCAACCGATATGGATGGAAGCTGAACGACTCAAAACTACGGATAACTTACTTACTAGTTGTCAGAAAAAACTGTTTGATAAATGGAATTTGTATCTTTCAACCTCATCCCCAAGGCTCCTTGACATTTACATATACGAAAAAGGAAGAAACCCTGGGGACGAGGTTGGTGAATCCATGAAATTCAGGTTTGCATAAGTAACTTCTCACTTCTCTCATTCTTTACTCCTTTGTAAATGAATGAAAGCTAGGCATTTTGTTCGAATTAACGAATGTTTGAATTAACTGAAGTTGTAAATTATGCTTGACAGCAAAAATTCATTTATTTTCCCATTCTTCAGAGGACATGGAGGATTTTATATCAGAGCATGCAATATTCACTCTGACAGCATCCAAGCGGCAACTTGCGGAGATAGAACAACAATGATATGGAGTTTGATGACTGGAGAGACATTTTATCGCTTTGAAAAAGCCGGTTATGTCTTTGTAAAATTTTTCTCACAGACAAAAAGAATAGTATACGATGGTAAGGGTGTAGTCATTCGGCTTTTTGAAGGAATTTATTTATTTATTTATTTATTTATTTATTTATTTATTTATTTATTTATTTATATTTCTACACATTTGACATTTTGCTGTCGATTTCACGTTTAGATGGTTATGGTTCATTGAGCATACACAACTTGAACGACGACGCAGGCGTTGTAGAACTTCGGCATGAGGCAGTTGGAGAACTTAGAGGAGGTCATAAGATTGTAGCTTGTCTTTACCAGAACGAATCGTTGATAGTGTCTGCTAGCGGTGATGATGGAACCATTCGTATGTTTGATACGTTGTCAGGAAAGTGTATTTACGGTTTTTTTCACTCTCAATCGCAACAATACACGTCACTAGCCATTCATCCATCAAATGAATTACTTTTGGCAGCAAATAAAAATGGAACTCTTTATATTTTAAAAGCAGAACGTCATTGAATGATCTTACTAGTGTTAAACTTGTTTATTTTTTGCATTTTGGGTTTATGCAGTAAGCAGCACACAATGTTGTTGCAACGTTCAAACAACGTTCATGTAACGTTCAGACATTGTAAAGACGTTCATATAACGTTCAGACATTGTAAAAACGGTCATATAACGTTCAGAAATTGTAAAGACGTTCTTATAACGTTCAAACGACATCGTGTGTCTTCTGGATTATGTCTAGCTACTAGCTACTACTTTTGATGGGAATAAATTTTGATCTGATATCGCTGGACACATGAAAAGAAAAGGCAAGCCAGGTTTGTTTAAGTTGTTTTTTGTTTTAAAAATGTTTAACAAAAATATTTACAGGCACACACGTCGAAAATCACATAAAGTACACTTTGCTTTACAGAAGGGGGCATAATTCCGTCAAGTATGAAAATTTCTTCCTTTTACAGTTTTCAAAATATTATATAATAGAGCAAATACTGAGTTTGTATTTAACTAAACGTTTTTTACGCATAACCCACAAAAAGAAGTTCGAAAAGAATAAGTGTACCCTTAAATATTCAGCTATTATGGTTAACTTTTTCAAGGGCGAATACAGCTTTTCATCTTTTCCAGAGAATATCTTAAGAAACATTCGTAGATATTAAGAAAAAAAGGGAAGCCTTTGAGGTACCTGTCCAAAAGAATTTTTCAAACGCAAAAGCTGAGTAAAAAATACAATAACCTACGTCACACGAGGCCCGGGGTGGGGGAGGGGCGGCTAGTAGACCAGAGTCATTTGATCAAATTCGATATCTCCGGAACCGTTAATGGTATTGATTTCATAATTCATGACTTTCCTCAAATTTACTAGGGATTAGAATTTTAATAAATTATTTTTTTCTCAGGCATCTTTGCTCACGTCAGCACTTCTTTGAGGTACATCCATTTTTACCTAAACGTCCTACGTCCGAGGCAGGTTGCACTGATTATAACCCTTGTATGCATCATAACTCTCCAAGATATTTTTTATAACTATCACGTCTTCAATAGAATGTGTGACGTCAAAATTTTCCGAAATTTTCCTAATATTTCCTATATTTCAAAGATAATTTTTTCACGCCATTTATGATATGAAAACTTTTGTGAAACGACTCTAATTTGTATTTAGGTTCTATATTATTAGATGTAATTTGTTTTCAAATGTTTTTTTATGCTTACGTAGGCATTATTTCGTTCCTCTGTTGATGTGAAAATCGTTCAAATTTGATAGAAATTCCATTGTTAATAAAGAACTGACGTCAGAATATTTCGAATTGCTTTTGTCCAAAATGTCTGAATATGTTACTTACAAACAAAAGAAATAAGAAAACTAAGTTCAAAACAGAATTATCTGTAAAATGTAAGGCATATCATAAATCATGAAAAATTCTTGAAAATTTTCTTACCCAGTTAGAAATGTGCTGACGTCAGCAAAATTCAATGATAACCATGGTAACAATTATTATTGGAATAAATGCAGAAAAAGTTGAGCTACACTCATACCAAGTTTCATTGCCCTAGCATGAGAAGAATATATTTTATAGGGGGCGGGCCTACTAGTCACCTCCATGGGAATGTTCGAGTTATGGAGAATCTTTTATGAGAAAGTATTGCGTCAAAGGGATGGCTAGTGTAGTTCGAGTTACTGAAACTTCGAGTGATCGAGGGTTCGAATTACTACTAATTTTGACTGTAATCTTAAGTTTTTCCCAATAAAGTTACAAGAACCCCACATCGCTGAAGTAATCTCAATCTGATGAACATGTGTTACTACGGACGTTTGCTTACATAGCAAATAACGAATTTCAAATAATGAAAGGTGTGAGTGACTATGGTTAATTGTGATCTTGTGCAGAACAGACTTCTTTGTTTTATATAAACAAAAGAAATTGAGTTTACCTAAGGCATGTAATGGTTTTGATTCATAACACAGATTACTCAGATCGAGAAAAAATTAATACCGCTTAATCAAAATGTACCATAGTTCCACATAAGATTAATTATTTGATCACTTGAGTAATCTAGATAACTTAAGCAATCTCTTGTGAATGGAATGGAACCGATTCATTGCGTTCAACTGAGTAAACTCGAATTCTTTTGGTTATGTAAAACAAAGGAGAATACGTCTGTTCTGCACGACCACAGTTACCCGTACACACCTGTTTAATTATTTGAAATTCATTACTTGCTATGCAAGTAATCCTCTGTAGTAACAAACTTTCATCGGATCATCACAAACTTTCATATGCTCGTATGAATAAGGTAGTAGAAAGTATTTTCAGACATGAAGCAACATTCATAGAGAGGAATTAAACTTAGCAGCAAACCATTTCTTTTGTCTTATTAACCTTCGATATCAATTACTTGCTGTTATTCAGTTGTTCCAGTTGTGGTCGGATTAACAGAATTTTCGATAATTCTTTAACAGTTGCGAGCCAGGTAATAGTATTCTTGAAGTTTTCCGATTATTGAATATTTTTTTTCCGGTGATCTATAACGCTTTTAACAAGAGGACAAATATCCTAAAGTTCTGTTTCCCCCTTCCTCTATGACATATAAGCCATGTTTTATTGTGGCGCAGACCATTCTCCTTTGCTAGATAGCACCATGACAAGGGCGGCAAGATCCATTTTTTTCTTGGGTTTTAAAAGTCCCTCTTCTTTCAATCTCTCAACTGCGTTTGACCAGGAGTTCCTTTTCTCCAGCTTTGATGATAGCGGAGGTAATTTACCAGCACGCTTTCCATGAACTCCATTCAAAAGTTTATTATTTTTGGCCGAACCTTTAGACGCAGTTCCGTTTTTTTCTTGTTTTGGGGCAATCTTGTTGCGCTTTTTAGGCTTCTCTTCTTTCTCTGTAATTGTCTTTTGACCTAAAAACGTATTGGCGTGTTCAGCAACTTTGATCTTCTTCTTGGGTGGCAACGATATTCTAGCTTTAGCGTAACTATAGTAAATTGAAAAATTGGTCGCCACAACGGAGACAGGCAGTGCAACCATCAATAAGCCACATATGGCGCACATTATCCCAATAATTTGTCCCAATAGACTTTCTGGAGACATATCGCCATAACCTACCTAATGAAACTATCAGGCAATGAAATACACGACAGAAAAACAAAAGAAACAAGCAATTATAAGTAGAAGACAATAGCCTTATCCCGAATTTCTGTTTAAACACCGAGTTCTAGACAGTCAACATGCTCGACCTTTTCAATATTCAAACTGCTTTTTAACTATTCTACCTGAATAATAGAGACAACTGCTGAGTGATAAAGTAAAATGATATCAATTAAACAATGACTTGCATAGAAACGAGGTTAGACATGACTTGACCACAGCTACTACAGCGTTTAAAGAGAAATTTAGTAAAAGAGCTATTAACAAAGTGTGATGTCTTCCAAACTTTGAAGCAGGAAATATTTGTTTTACGAAGAATTGCTAATGAGTGAGACAGAGGGATTTATTCAATGCTGAAGCACACGAGTATAACATTTCGTATTTCTTTACATCATTAAGTGCGTTCCTTTGCGTTATTGCCACGATTATTTATTATGCCCTAATTGACTGTTCCCATAATTCAGTTACCTTCGTAATACAACTACCACAATGCATTGCAAACACGTTAACAAATGTCCCAATTGAATGAATGAGTTTCACTAACAAAACTGATATTCTCACTGCCGTTACAGTACATGGTCAAACAAACCCCAAATCGTTTTACAGTTTTGCTCTATAGAATGATTTAACACGCTATATACTGCCATGATAAGTCTTGTATATACAAAAATGTTGTGTTTCTCCATGTTGGAATTACATCATATTCAACACAAAATTGTTCTATAAATATTTTGGATCGATCATTTAAAGGGGCTACGACATGAATCACGTGATTGTTGTGTTTTGTTTACTTTCTTTACGGTCAACCATAATATTATTGCATCTCTAGCCTCAAATTGAATTTTGGTGCAGCACCATAAATCCTAAGATCAAATGATTCGTTCTTAATCGAAAGGGGATCTATCGAAAATGGAAGATCAAAAATAATTATACAACAATTTTGTGTTAAATATGAAGTAATTCCAACATGGAGAAACACAACATTTTTGTATATACACAGACTTATCATGGCAGTATATAGCGTGTAAAATCATTCTATGGAGCAAAACTGTAAAATTATGAGGTTGCATTGTTGATTGGTAGTTGTATGGTATTGTGGAGATGACTGAATTTTGAAGGCAGTCAATTACTTTCACTCCCTCACACATTTTGGGTTCAACTTTTATATTTGCTCTTAATCGAACGGGGATCTATCGAAAATGGAAGATCAAAAATGATTTTCTAGACAATGTAAATACAGTATAACCCCGTTAAGTCGGACTCTCAGGGGACCGAAATAATCGGTCTGACTTATCGGGAGTCCGACCTATCCGAACTTCGTCTTAAGTCACACTCTACTTATTTAGATCCAAGGGGGACAAGGTTTTAGTCCGACTTAAAGAAAAGTCTGACTTAAACCGTGTCCGACTTAACGGGGTTATACTGTAGTGGAAATTTTACAAACAGCTTACCGTTGTCATAGTGATAAACGACCACCATAAACAGTGAGGTATGGATCGAAATGCTGTTCCGGTCACCTTTCCTTCAGTATAAAAACTGGCATAAGCAAATATAGTTGCCAATAAAGCCATAAGAAATACAAGTAGTGATAGTTCAGGAAGACTTTCTTGTAAGGTGTTGGATAACACTTGGAGTGTATAGTTATAACGAAACGACCGGAAAACTTTCACAATACGAAATATGGCCAGTATGTCTGTATAGCTCGAGTAGTTCTTATTGTTTATCACAAATTCTAAGTAGATGGGAATCATGCTCATGATATCCACAATGTTCAGACTATCTTTAATGAATTCCTTCTTGTGCAGACACAGTACAAAACGTAACAAGAATTCGATCGTGAAATAGAATGTAATGACGTACTCCACCATTTTGATGGCTCGGAGTGTCTCTGAACCGCTCACTTTTATACTGTCCATTGAAGATAAAATCGGTAGAAGAATATAGGTGAATAAAAAGAAGTAACCAATTCTTGAATGCACCTGAAAGTTAGAAAACGAGAAATTCACACTACCACTGACATTGTGAAACGGGGAGGGATTTCGAAATCACATGAGGTTTAGGCTGAACTGCGTGTTGTAAGGACCATCATTTCTGATCATTTACTGATGAAATGATAAAATACGAACACAGATGTTTTCCAGTTAGTCGGTGAGTATTTCAAGGAGGAAAGATAAGTGACGTTTGAAGAAATATGAACCACTTTAGGGTCAAGCAGGAACGTTTAAAATAGAGAAAGTTTGATAAATGATATTTTCTTTTTCAGTTTTTTATTGAAACAGCAGGCGAAATTAATTGCCATTCCTATAGATAACACTCCTTCTCATAGACATTCTGAAGATTTTGCCCACTGAGTTAGAAAAGCATATAGTTTTGGTATCAGGCAATAGCGGGACTTGATTTAGCAGTAACATCATTCTGACGTCACTGAACTTTACCTTGTCACAAATAACGCCACAACATTAAGAAATGCTGATATATAGACTAAAAAATGGGCACCACCTTTGAAACAGGAGCAAAGAACCTCTATGGTAGTTTTAGAATAAAGTAAGCGATGCGAATTGAGGAGATTCTAAACTATTTATATATCTTAAAAATCAAAGCCAGGTCGCATTTGCTTTCCGTGCCTCTGTCGGACCCACCAGATTTTCATTAGTACGTCCATGACACGACACCATAGGCACAGAGAAAATTACCCAATTATTCACAGTGGTTATTCTATATGTATTCACCGGTTATTGTTGACTTAGTAAAGAGGGTAGATAAAGAATACATCAGCTTTAAAGTAAACGTTAGCTATTGATTCTCATTTAACCATCCATTTTGGTTCATTTACATTTGTTCCTTTTTTAAGGGTGGCCATTCCTAGATTAGTTTTGCTATTGGATGGTCACCTGTCTTGTAACCATAACTGTAGGTTCATATATATCTATTTTTGCAGCAAATAAATTTACTCTGCTGCTAGTACTACTTTACTCCATAGATTCATACTTACCATTGCTAATTTTGAAGAATATGGATCATCCAGAAATTTCCATAGTTTTATACGAAGCCTATGCAGTTTACCATGTGCTTCATCGTCCTCGTCATCATCATCGTCTTCATCATCTTTAAATAATGGCCCCTTGAAGCCTTTCAACTTTGCGTCTTTGTCTCGATTTTGTGTGTAACCTTCCCAACAGCAACTAACCATCTGAGCTTCATCGATACCCCAAAACTTCAATTCGAATTCGAATACGGACCCACAAATATTAGCCGGATAGTGGAGTTGTCCGGTACGAAAATAGTTCAAGATTGCTTCGAAACATGTCGGATTCCTGTCGAAGAAAAACTCATCTTTCTCTGAATCATAAGCAGGGGAATGCTTCAGGATTTGATAATTTTCTGATATCCAGGAAAGTCGACTCCCTGGAATCGCTTTGAGTGTACTCACGAAGGTTTCGTGACGCTGTCCACCAATATTGAATATAAGTCTGGCGTTCCGGTGTGGCTCCCCCTCTCCCATAACTGACAAGGTATAAGTTCTACTCCGTGAGGCGGAGAAATTCTTTTCTGTCTTGTATCTATGGTGACACAAGTAAAAAAAAAAAAAAAAAAAAAAGTTTATATACAAATTGTTTTTGAAATAAAAATGAGTCAGCCGTGATTTATTGTTATGGTGGAAAATGTTTAACAACAATTTCTTATGTAAAAAAGAAATAGATAAAAAAAGAGTGGAAATGGAGAACAAATGTTTTACAATCAAACAAACACCAAAAGTGAATTAGATTGTACTAAATCCATTCATTCAATCCATTCACGTTAAATGAAAGAGCAATCTCTCCTCACCAGACCTTCCCACCCCTCCACCACGACACCCTATGAAAGACATGTTATCTATCGGTTTCATTTCGTCAATTCTCCATTGTTTCTTTGTGAATATCAAAACCGATTAATACGTTCTTTCTGGAGACTGGCATCCCACTTGTATTTCTTAGACCTACTGGGTTTTTTCTCTCATAAAAATAAAACTCCCATCTGAGTAAAGGAGGCGGTTCATGGAGTTTTGGATGAATTTATTTTCGATATTTTTTGGTGAAATTATTTTAAATCTTTAATGAAATTGACACGACTCCTTTGGAAAAAAGTGCGGTTTCTTTTGATTCAGTTGAATTTCTGGCAAATAGATATAAATAATAATGAATAAAATAGAAAATAGAAAATATTGAATAAAAACTAATTGTACAGTGGGCGTGGCCAAAAAGAGAATTCTCCGTCTAGTGATGACATTCGTAGATTTCAAGGAGGATCACGGGAAAACGCGTTCTCTTTTTCGATGAGAAATTTTTTTTCAACACGGTGAAACGTCGACATGGTATTTGGAAAGAGGCAGAGCTATTTATAATATGGTCTGATTCCTCTTAGAAGATCCGATTCGGAATCGATTCAGGAATGCAGAATAAAAGACATTTTCTACCTGAATAAAAATCGGAAATAAAATTCAGTGGAATAGACCTTTTCATAAATTAAGTCACAACATCTGTATTTCTCCTATGAAACGCCTAATAACTTTCACCTACATTAATTTCAAAAACGTTGTTGAGAGCAATAAAGTGAATTAGTTAAATAGCTTACATTAAAATCATAATGGGTCAGACATTCACCAAGGATGTACAATAGGCATGAGAGATCACATACAACTAGCTAAAAAATAAATTCTTTTTCCTGTAAACATCCATCGCCTTGTATTTAACCTTTATAATTACTTAAACGTAATAAAAGAACAACGTGAAACATTACCCCCCTGAGGTATCGTTTCTCTTTGTAAACCACCCAAGCGTCGTTAATGTTTAGGGGGAAAACGAGGCGATGGATATAACGACGTAAATTATGAAAAGGTCTATCTCTGAAAGCAGACACCATTGGTGCATAAAAAAGGTGCCCGCATTATAGAGTCTTTATGTATGAGATATTGACTGTAAATTCATCCATCCGAACATGAAGATGCGTCTGTTATACGGAGATGTCCTGCTTTATTGAATGTCTGCTGTAGTAAAACACAAAACTCTTCAATCATTGTCTTTTGTAAATAAACTAATTTATTTATAGAAGCAAAACTGAAAAAAGAATCGCGAGAAGTCGGTCCTTAAATAGGATTCCTGCGTCCAAAATGATATTATGATGGATGATATTATGATGGATGATGGACCCATTCGTTTTACAGTTTTTGGAAGATATTTCGATTTAAAAATCACCAAATTGTGTAATTGTGAATAATTATGATGTAATAATTATGTGCGTAACTTCTGAACGAGTGAATATTGTAACTTCATTCTGCTTCCATTAAACTCTGAGTAGATTTCCTTATTCACTAATAAATTACAAAGATGTAATATTCATTATATCAAAAGTTATAGTGATGAGAAATGTTAGCTAATATCTTAATACATCATAATTATGTACCGCATAAATTAAATGTAAAATTTTAAAAACGAAATATCTCAAAAACTATAAAGAATTATAAAATACTGAAAAGAGACTTGCTAAACAACTTTTTGAGTTCTATCATATTTCAAAGTATCATTTTTAACTCAGGAATCCCTTTAAGTTTCTCTATATCACCAGATCAAATAAAGTTTCGTATTAGTGGTTGATGTTTCTATATTCTGGGTCATTCCTTTCCTTCCGTTCTGAAATGTTTTCATCCTACAGTGCATTTTTTAGGCCAATGGAAGTTTTTACTCGTTTTCGTATGGAAACGAAACAGAAAAACTCACCGGGATAAACGGAAATACTTTTATAAGATGTCGGTTAAAAATTGATTGTAATCCTGTTTAGAAATGATGAACACAACCGAAATGGTTTTGTATTGGAATATTTAAAGGTTTTGAAAACAGTTCTGAAAACAAATTTCCTTGTGAGTAAGTATTGAGAGATGGTTTTGCAAGTAAATTCACTGTCTTACAACTAATTGAACAAAACTCTTTTAGAATAGACTTTTTTCATAAATTACATCGTTACATTCATCGCCTCGTTTTCGCCGTGAACATTAACGACGCTTGGAGGGGGTTTACAAAGAGAAACGATACCTCAGGAACATATGAGTCACGTGGTTCTTTTATTACGCTTAAGTAATTATAAAGATTAGAAACGAGGCGATGGATGTTATGACGTAATTTATGAAAAGGTTTATTGAGAGGTTGAGAGGTTGGGATTTTTTTACGCTTATTATAAATTTGTCTAACAAGACTCGATTATCACCAGTTTGCGATTAAAACTATGTTATTTCTGTCTGGGTCAGCGAGAAGATTGTTGAGTATTGCCTCGTTTTTTCAAATGAAAATAAAAGACTTTCAACCACAGGGTTTTATGATGACATCGTTAAACAAACACAGTTCTTATAAACAGGACTTCACAGAGTGATAGAATTACTAGAAGTCTTCTGGCTGTAACACGTGTTATATCTGCATTTACGTATTTCCCTACCACAATCGACAAATTTAGAATGAAAATCGATGCTAAGAACTATAGTTTATAGCAACATACAGGGTCATCACAAACTAAATCGGAAAATGTCCGTTTTCCCAAGGATCGCGTGCTGCACGTGTCATCAAATTTGTTCAATGAAGACAACATAACAGAACAAGAAGAAGCAAAGAACAGAAGTGCGATATAAAGATAAACGATCCAAAGATAGCTAAATGTTTATATATGTGTGTGAATGTGAATGTGCGCGTGTGTGTGTGAATGTGTTTGTATGTGTGTGTATGTGTGTATGCCGCACAAACCATAAATAAACGTTGCCATAGAAACCATAGAAACCATAGAAACAGATACAATCAAAGTGGGACTAACCAGCGGCGGATCTAGAAAGGCTATGTTGAAATGTGTGGAGGAGATTGTTAGCTATTAAAGCATAGAAGAAAAATATGCTAAATAAGTTCATTGGTGATACAGACTGAAAATAGAAATTATGTTAATGTGCTCCTCCACAATTTTCAACACACTTCCACATGCATCTGGTGACTGGCTATATAAAGCTACCAAGCTATAAAAAGATCGAATGAGGTACATTATATTATTAACTAAGTTAGTAGACTCTCGTAATTAAGTGTTTTTCATTGTTCGCTTGCTTTTTAAATTTTCTTTTTCTTTTCTGAAATAATAATGATGATATAATTCATGTTTTCTTCTTTGAGAACTTCGCCAGATAGCACGTATATATTTTATAGCAACGCTGTAAAACCAAACATAACTAGCTATTTTTCAACATTCTATTCAAATCATGTAATCTTCAAAAATCCCTCTTTCTGCAAATGACGCGTTTCTAAATCCGCAATATGTAAAAACATTCAAAAACATCATATTCTCATTGCAGTCTCACCTAAGGAACCATTTACACTGACGAAATTATGCTCCACGATATTGCTAACATACGTGGGTAAAACCCACAAGCATTATCCTTACAAATAAAAACAAAGTCGATACGAAATCACAGGGGATCCTCAATGTCTTCGTTGAGAGGTATGATGTTTTTTGTTTTTAGATTATAACATATTTGATTGGTTTACTAGTTGGTCACATGATCTTATCTCTCCTCATAATTGGTTTATTCCAGTACCCCGGTAGCCTTAAAAACGTTATCACCAAGGTGCTAATAACAAACACAATGGCGTCGTGTTAGACGGTTAGACTTATATATGTGATATAGATATATGTGAAGATACTTGGGGTAAGTGAAGTAAATGGCGTAAGAGACACACATACAGGAGTCTGGTGATTAGCAAGGTTGACAAGGTAACCATTTCTCAGATGGAAATGTTAGAATATATCTATCTAGGAGATTGTTATCTCAAAACTTTTCGCTTGAAAATCTCATTATTTGGTTTGAAAGGCCAGAATAACAAAGTTTTAAACAGATTTCTGCACGAAAATCGAAGAAAAATGACCCAAATATCTTCTTCAGGGGCCTTTCTAATCGAATGTATGCAGTATATCTTCTGGCTGTTTCCTTTACGTCTGCTCTCTTTTTAACCATGCGCAATATCATTCGATGTTTTTTTTTGCAGAATATGTTGACATACACGCTTTTTTTTTACAGGCACTACCTCGATAAGCATCACACCACCGACTCAAATTCACTAAAAAGTGAGCACCACCTAAGCACTATCCTAGCTTAAAAGCATAGCAAAGAAAAGAAATTCTCTGTCCCTTACACTTTCTTTGCCACAAAGAGACAGGTAGTCCTTCTCTCTTAAGTAAAGATATAGGTAGTAGGTGGTTTTGGAGGTTTTGAGGATATATACTCTGATTTCTTGATATCTCAAATAGGTACCACTAAAGCACCAAAATTAGAGCCTGGTCGATTTTTACCGGTACTTATAAAAGCGAGCATGCTCACCTTTGGTGAAATCAATAAAACAAAAAGATGAATTGCCTGTTATTACTGATCGGATTATTTGAACTTGTAGTTCTTAGTTAAAGCATATTGATATTATTATGACAGGGGAAAGAAGCAGACATACCTTAAAAGAATATCCCTCGGTGTCATTGTTGGGTTGTCGCTATTTGTTCCATCAGAAAAACCGTTGTTTTTCACACGCATCCAATGAAAAAATTTATTTACTTACTCTGTTGACATGGGTTTTCTCATTTATTATTCTTTAAAAGTCAAAACGTTTGTTTTTTTTATTCCTTTTCTATGGATCCCCTGTCTTTTGTTGGGTTTTTATTGATTTAAGGGGTTTTTTTAACATGCTTATTCTACAATGAACCTAGAAAAAGGCGGGAGAAAAGTACAACTGGATTTATAAATAATGCACTTGATGTAACAAAACAAAGGGTTTTTTTTAAACTTTAAAGTTCGATAACTTTACAAAGCTGTTGTTAACATGGTTTCATGTGGGGATTTCTCACGCATTGGTTTCCTGATCGAGACTTCACATGTATAGAATTCATGTCCGATTGATTTTCATGTCGGTCAAAATGTCAGGTGTTACAATCTCATGTAAACACATAGACATGAAATTTTATTGATTGGTGTTCGACTGTACGTGCTCACAACTACAACACGAGTTGTTCAAAAATGCAGCCTTTTGTGCCAGTAGCGAGACGTGATCCGGATCTTTAAAGATTCCTCTTCATATATCGCTCGTCACCTGAATAAAAAAAATCGGCTCTCCGAAAATAAATTGTGAAATTTTTGATTTCATATTTGATTGCATTCAACTCGGACCGAGATATGTCATGTTTCATAAACATTAATCAAGAATTTTAACGAAGTCAAAGTATTTCGATATGGTGCGAGTGTGTTTTGTGTAACAAGATGCGATCATGTGACTTTTTTGGTTGTGTCTCTGGTTTTCGTTTGAGAGAACGAGTCATTGTGTGACAATGTTTTTGACAAAGTTTTGACTGCAAACTAAAGTGATCATGTCTTATTAGACAAACTTATCTGAGGTATGTTCAAATGAGAGGCATCTGACAAAGTAAAATCATATCAGCATTGTTCAGCAAGTAGCAACAGTCATTAGAGATAGTGAAACCTCTCTACAGCGGACATCATCGGGACCAAAAAACCGTGTCCGCTAGGAGGTGTCCGTTAAGTAGAGGTTTGGACTTCAAGGAGAGAAAGACATCCGTTCCTTGAAGAAGTGCCCGCTATATAAGGAGGTGTCCAGTAAATGGGATGTCCGCTATAGAGACGTTTCACTGTTTTAATGCTACGAAGGGCTTTAGTTGTGTTCAAGGTTAATAAGTGTTTGGATAGACAGTGGCGGCTCTAGACTTCATCAAAAAAAAGTGGAGGAGAAGAGTATCATGAAATTTCTGTTAAAACTTAAGTGCTGATTAGGTTATTTGCACGTTTTTCTTTTATAGTCTTAATGACCTTACTCTCCTCCATAAATTTCGACTAGGTTCTAGATCCGCCTCTGATAGGGTTATCGAATTAGGGATCTTTCAGAGTTACGATAAAGAGCCGGCCGTACTTTTAACATGAGTCGTAACAATTGGAAACTTTCGTGTTACCAGAACCTCGCAATAAATTTTGGGTACATTTTGAAAAATTTCACGTGGATAAATGTTCACTGAATAAAGATTAAAGTTTCTCAGTTTCTGAATATCTGATCTTAGCTTAGACCTCAGGTTTCTTATTAAGAGATAGACCTTTTCATAAATTACGTTACGACACATCCATCGCCTCGTTTCCAAATGCGTCATATATGACATGATTTATTTACGATGTTCTTTTATCATGCTTAGTTACTTAATAATAAACATTGAAAACGAGGCGATGGATGTAGGGATGTAATTTGTTGCTGACTATGGGTTAATGTAACAAGATGCGATAATCACTAGTTTGCAGTGAAAACTTTGTTATTTCGGTCTGGGTTAATTGAGGTAATGGTTATGTAATGCATCGTTTATTCAAACAAAAAAGTGAGACTTTCAACCAAAAAGCTTGTTAGCTTAACACACTCCGATATAAAAGAAACACGCAGGAAGCAATGGTCAGTCTCATTGTCATTATGTAAAAAAAAAAAAAAAAAAAATGTGAAAAAGAGAAAAAGGAACTTGAACTTTCGCGAATGAACCAACGGAAACCCTCGCATAGATAAATCTTCGTGAAAATGTCCAAAGTTTGTGTAAATTTCTATCGCAATACATTTTCAAAGTTTAACAGGTAAAAGAGTTTAAGAACTTTTCAGTGAGTTGTTTAAAATGTTTTATAAAACGAAACACAGTTACAAAAATAATGTTATCTCCGTCATTCATAAACGATGTTATCTCCGTCATTCATAAACGATGAGGGAGATATATATTTCAATCTTTATAATAAGACAGCCAGTTGTCATTCATGAGTTTTTCCAGATAATGAAGCGCTTCTCAAGAACACTGCTGGTCCATGCACATTACGCCTCCCCTGGATTCCATTGTCAGTTTTGAAGTTTGGTCAACAACACGAGCTTCATTTGGTATTCTTTTTATATTTTACATTTGTTCATTCATTATTAACAATATTTGTTTCCTTCCCTGTTATTAACTTATAATAAATACTAGATCACCATGGCAACCAAGTAAGGTGCAGTGTTGCTAGGTGATGCTCTGTGATTTTTAAGGAAGTTATGAATCGGTATCACTGACATAGCACAGCGTGCGTCGTTGTCGTGGAGTTGTATTTTATGTCGTTACTTTATGTCGTGAAGTCTTGATCACTGTCGTAATGCACGTCGTGTTGTCGCACCTAGTTTAAGTTGTGTGAAAGTAGTGGTAATTTCTGTCGGAAAGTATGGAGTGGAAACTCAAGTCGTGGAGCCAAACAACGAGTCGTATAATCGGGGCAATAACATGCAACTTTTTATTAGTCTGGTCCTCATTTTGTTCCAATATGTTTCAGGTGTATCGTGCAGGTTTTGTTTTAGTATGTATTCACACTGTTTATGTTCAAAACGTTAAATATCATGTATTAAATATTTTGTGGCCTTCAGACTGTGTATGTCCTTCACTAAGTGAAAGTGTATGTACTATAAGAATCTTCGAGGTTCAACTAGAACAGATGGTTAACAATCATGACGTTTGGAAATCCTTATAACACGAATGTTTTTATAAGCAACTTAGGATTTGGGGTATGGGACTCAAGCTGCTTAACTGGTTGCTTATTTTTTTCAATAAGCTTTTGGCAAAGGCGAAATTATATAATTAACAGCAAACACAAGAGATGCTAGATAAAACTCACAAGAATATATTTTCCAATGCTGACCCCTTGGATGTGATTTAATGAACAGCCATACACTGGAACATCTTATACACCATAAAGCATGCTGTAAACCATCAAGTGACACAGCTATTGATTTGATGCTAACCAACAAACTGCCAGACCTTAGAAACTGGATTAAGTGACTACCACTTGATGGTGTATTGCATGCTAAAAGCACAATTTGTGAAATATCCCCCGAAACAATTTTTATATCGAAGTTACAAAAACTTTGATAGAGGAAAATTTCATTCTGACCTATCAGAAAAATTGTTATATTATATCACAATATAGACCTTTTCATTAGTTGCGTCGTTACATGCATCGCCTCGTTTCACGTTGTTCTTTCATAACGCTTAAGTAATTATAAAGCTTGGAAACGAGGCGACGGATGTTGTGACGTAATTTATGAAAGGTCTAATTAGCATATGACAAATATATTCATATCTGGTTTATGTATTTATTTCGAGTTTACGGGATTCGTTTTTAGGATAGTGAGTAAATCACAGAACGATCGTCATGTGACTCAACGTGAGCCCATTCACGCTATGTCTAAAAAAAGATTTGTTTATTTTCGTTATTTTTAGGTAAAATATCTTTGGAACTGCAAACTCATTTATCTCATATTTTCAAGGAAAATAGAAATCATTTTACTTATAATCTACATAATAATTTTTAAGTCGACTTATCGTAATACCACTTTTTTCAGTTTAAAGATAAAATTTCTAATCTTTTGAGATCTGGCCTCGTTTATAGTTACAAGTGTTCTGGATGCAACGCCAGATATTATAGCAAAACTAAACTGCATTTTAAAGTTAGAGCCTGTGAACACTCGGGATTTCTCATTTTCCCGGTAAGAACGTCAAGGCTAGTTTGTACATTTCAACAGTCATTTAGGACCATCTTCTAGAATGCAATCACTCCCCATCACTAGACGATTTTTCCAATTCTTCTTCTTATTTGGTTATATATTTTCTGCATTAGCAAATCGCAGTGGGCCGTGACCCGTATGGACAATTGAGTCAGGATGTGTATTTAACTTAAAACGTGTAAATAAAATTTGTAGTTGGACGTGAACATGGAGGGAGACGCCTCCGAAAGCTAGTTCTCACATAACTAAGAATTTACGCAATCATGCGAAGATCTCGCCTAAAAAGTGTTCTATCAAAACAGGAAATCCCTCTGACATTAGAGCATATAAAAAGCAACGAAACTTGCTTGTTAACGTGAACAAAGAAAAGAAAAAACAATTTTTCAATAATCTCAAAACAGAAACCTCTTTTGCCGTCAATACTTTTACTTCGAAAAGATTTTCCTTTTAGAAGGTGTTATTTATCATACTAGTACATAAAAAAGGAAGCGTAATGAACAAAGAGTCCAATCAGCTTAGTACCAGCTGTCTCTAAAGTTTTTGAAAGGGTCCTGAATAGATGACATTCTATTTTGAAAAAATAGTTTCTCCTTTTCTATATGGCTTCCGACAACGTTACAGTACCCAACACGCCCTACTGAGACTTTTGCATAAGTGGGAGCAGACTCTTGATTGAGGAGGATGCGTAGGGACAATATTAATGGACCTATCCAAGACGCACGACTGTCTATCACATGAAATGGTTATTTCTAAACTTGTAGTCTATGGTTTCTCCAGAGTCTGAAACTTGTTTGCAGCCACTTGAAAGGCAGACGACAGCTTGTAAGGGTGACAAATAAGTTGAGTGCTTGGCTGGTGGTACCTCAAGGAGTATCCCTATTTACGCTTGCGATAACAAATTTGAATCGATAAAGCCATTAAATGGTTCGAGATGAATAGTCTCGTAGCGAATCCTGCAAAGTTTCGCACAATGCTTCTTGGTAAAACAACGAGGATTGTCAACCTAGAACCCAGGGTCTCTTGCTCTTTTGGGTTCGAGGTTGTGGGGATTGTAACAGGACTCAAGCTAGTATTTTGATCCTTACACCAGCTGATAATGTTGGACTACTTGGTGTTACCAGTAATAAAAATTGAACATTTTTCTCAGACGAACTTTGTAAAATAGCATCGAGTCGAACCTACGCTCTTAAGGACACGAAACTTCGTTGATGAACCGAAAGCACGTTCTCTATGCTATGCTTATATTATTTTGGGGTGAAACTAGTGAAGACTTATTTGAATAATTGTGGGAAGCGTGGCAATTACCAAATTGATCGAGTAAAGAGTTTTGCGTGTTGTGTACCAACAAAATAAATTTTCCCTAGAAGAGGTCTTGGTGTTGGATGGTAGCACGAATATTCATCCCAGCGGACACGCATTCGTCTTTCAGACGTCCTCTTGTCCACGTACCATTGTGGACGTCCTTTGAGCGTCCTCTTCAAGTCCCTGTTGGACATCTTATTCGAGCGGGACGGATTAGACATCACTTGCGACGTCCCCCGAGTCGGATCGTCCCTATGCCCACTGGGATGTCAGAAACCTTCAAACACACAGGCTTGAAGTTTATAAAACGGTAAATCATCTGAACCCTCAGTTAATGTGGGAGATGTTTCAGTTCACGTGCTCGAGAATAACTCAAACTTGATACCTCATTTGCTAAAATCCGATAAGTAGATCAGAAATGGAATTCATTTATGCAATAAGTGCAAATATTATTGACACAGACTATAGTGGTTACCCAACTATAAATAATGAAAATAAATAAATAAACGCCTCGGTTATTTTAATCGGAGAAACTTTCGTGAAACTAATAAATTTTTCCAAAATCTTAATTCGCGAAAATGATGTCCCGTGAGAAGTATTTTCAATTCCAATCCGGTCATTTTATTTTGTCGCGAAAGGTAAAATTTCTCAATTTCAATGAAGATATGTGGGAGTTGGACATCGAGGCCAGGAGTGCGTTTGATGACATTGAGGCCGTTTGATACTTTCGAAAATTTCAACTCTGGAAAGTGTTTAGGAGGGTGTAGAGAAAAGTGTGGAGGAGAGTGAAATAAAAATATTGAACAGTTTAGTGTAAATTATATAAACTTCTACACTTTACGTATCTATGAGTATGAACTCCATTTTTTCAGACATTTCCTTCCAATGATCCATTGACGGGTCTGGGACGGGTTCTACATCAGACGGCTTTACGTTATCAAAACCACTACGTAAAATCTCTTTCTTCAGTTTGGTCAGACCAACCACACCATTGCGAATTCTAATGGTCTACACGTCAAGCAACACTGTCAAAAAACTGAGACAAACCGCTATCAGAGTCTTGATCATCCAGTATAGATTTCTTTTGTTTAAGCCTTGGTGCAAGAGGTGGTAGATCGTCGATTTTAATATTATGTTTGTGAAGCTGGCTGACGGTTTTCTAACCAAGAGATAAAGAGGAATCTCCTTAAACAAACTGAAGTCGCAACATTTTAAATATATTCATCAAGAAACAACAGAACAATATAGATATTTACCCCAAATGCACCTTGCAGAAGCTTCCGAAATTTCTTCCTTTTCTGAGTCTCGTTCATTGGTTCGGTACTGGCAAATACATTCAAGTCAAACGTCTATAGAATGAAAATTGGAAATGACGTAGCTAACGACGTTATAAATACGGCAGAGTTAGTAAGCTGTACTTCCAGTCAGAAAAAGTCAGTCAGAACGGAACGGAAATTTCGACATATCGCACAATGCCAGCGGTTTTCCATAGAGATTAATTCTGATATTTTAGTTAACAAGACTATTCTCACGAAAACATTTATGATTTATTCGACAGAAATTTCCCTGAGTACAAACGTAGCTTTATGCCAGTTAAAATAACATGGGTTAGTGCACATGTTGCTGGGATCCTATGACCTAATGGAACACTTCCAAAGTTCAGTCCAAGCATTGTTGTTAAAATAACGACTTCATTTGGAGATTCAAGTATTTCTTCCAAAGGAGAAGTAAAAGGGTTAGTGTGGATAAAGCTAAAAACTTTCAAATAATGAAAGGTTATGGATCACACCTGCAAATCCTCCTCTGTACACGTTGGTATCATCATCATAACATTTACTAAGCCAGGATATCTCTCCCTCTATAGATAAATTCAAGTCATTACGCAACACTTCATTAAAGTAGCAAAGAGGCATTCAAAATCTCTGTGGAGGAGAGTTACTGAGTAGTACGACAGTGGAATGATCGGGGATAAAACGCAGACCAGAATGATCAATCCTCAAATTATCATTGTTAGAATTCATTGAACAATTTCAGGTACAAAGAAAGTTGAAAACTAAAATAAAGAAGGCAGTCTATTTCGATATTATAAATCGGCACCCCTCCTCTCCTCCCCATCAATACAGTCGAGCTCTGGACAAATTACTCTAAAAGAACCGAAGAAAACGCTGAAATGCATTAAGGAGTCAACAAATTTCATCATAGCAGATCCAAAATACATACCAACTGAATATACAAATTAATTGCTATGTTTACTAAACTCGCTTGCCCAGCGTTGTCTCCACCATGTACTTGCAGACCCTGCATAAATAAATTGAAACAGAAAGTTGAACAGAAAAGGAGAAATTTGCAAGTAAAGTGGACAGGATTTCACTGCTACCTGTAACGTGAGTAACATCAATTGATTCGGAATTTCTGGATTTACTGGATTACTGGTAGTAAATATCTAAATGTGAATTTTGTGAGAAAACGTGATTGTCACAGAGTTGTGTACGAGTTTCAAAGATTTCGCCCGGAAATTGAAAGTACTTAATTTTCTCCAATAAATGCCCAGGTTCTTTTAAACGCCCCTCTCCAATAAACACCCCCAAAAATACTTTATAAACGCCTCTTCCCTTTAAACGGGTGAGCGTTTATTAGAATTAGCTTTAACATCGCATTTTGTGTGAAAGGAATAAAAAAAGCTTTTCAAGGAGAAAAAACACTGAGGAGAAACTCCTTAAAGGCAATTAATGAGGATATAAACAGAGGCTGCCAGTACTCTGCTGACTCAGCAGCCACTCGCAGGGATCGCAAACGGTTACATTTTTTTCTTATTTGGGCAGCTACATTTACAACGGTTACATATTCTTCTTATTTGGGCAGCTAGTCGAGTCAGCTAATTGTCGATACTTATAGAGGTGATAAGCATTAACTGAATAAACATCTTTGATTAGGTTTTTGATGCCTTTTTATTTTTTTTAAATGAACGCCACTCTCTATTTAATGCCCCTTTCCAATAAACGCCCATTTTAAATTCTTAAATCTTTTTTATAAACGCCCATTTTGATTTGGAATAGGTGCATTCAAAAAAATATCAATCATTTTCTTCCTAGTAAGCTCGACCAAACAACCAAAAGCCAAATGAAGAATGAAGAATAAAGTTTTTACCTTTTTAATAATTTCAATAAGTATGTTGCCGATTCGATTCACAACACTCGTGTCTGGCCAAGTGAGACAAGTAAACAATGTGAGCAGGAACACCAAATTTGTACCCTATCACAACAAAGTGTCCCTCCTGAGTTACCTGTCACAACAAAGTGCCCCTCCGAAGTTACCTGTCACAACAAGGTGTTTCTACTGAGTTTCGTTTGCTGCGTTGATCACAAAATGTGTTCGAAATTTTCAAACTCTAACCAATCATTTTCCATCAAGAGAAGTTCAGTTTTATCTACGATTATAAATGAACAACGGAACTTACTTCATATGTGAGAAGAAATTCACCTAACTCTCCGATACATGAAGCTGTCCCTACAAATTACAAAAAAAGTCATTCGATGTTGATGAACTAGCGGTCAACCTTTCACTCATCCCTTTGCTTCTACCGACTGGTGGCCTTGTGGTAGAGTGCTCGCCTCCAGTGCGGGAGGTCAGGGTTCAAATCCTGGCCGAGTCATGCCAGCGACTATAACAGTGAATCGATCCACTCAGCTTAGCATTCAGATTGAGAGCGGGATTAATATCTAAGGGGGTTGTCTGGTTGAGCGGTTGCGGCTTCCGTAGCCCAAATGGGGACTTTAAATGCTCTAGGACCTCCTACACAGGTATTCATTGATAACAGTTCTATCAGAACTGAAGAGGCTATCCTGGGTAAACATTAATAATAATAATATGTAGGAAGTACTCATAGTATCACTTACCATTTATTGCATTTCGCTCCGCATTATTTTCCACTCTTTTGAATGTTAAAAACGAAGCTAAGACATTCAACAGTAACGCGTTACAACAGAAAATAACTTGGCTGGCATGATTTTAACCTCACGCGGTAAGGGCATCAACCGACAGCATAAACATTTTAATAAAAATGAGGTCAAAATTTTAGGTACCGAAAGGCTGAAATACACGATCATTTTAAAATGATCATTTAAAAATGAGCAAATTTAAGCAGGAAATGTTCCTGAAAAATAGAAAAAAGCAAATGCGACTATACCCAGCACGTCAATAAATTCCTTTGAAGCGTTGTACAGGTTCCGTTCTTCAATGACTTCTTCACTTTCATGTCCATCTTGCTTCTGGCCGCCATCTTGTATTTGCCTACAAACAAAACACCATTAAAGAATTTCACAACAGCTTAATAAACCTTCTGGAGGTTGGAACAATATTTCAGGCGCAAATCCTTAAGGTAAACAAAATCTGCAAATCTGCAAGTCTGGACAGGTTAAAGGAGCACAAAGTCCCCAAATCAACTCCCCTTTGTTAAACTATGGATCAAGCAAGAAACTAGCGATTTTTCATAACAAAAAGTATCTTCTAGTGTAGATTTTTTTTTCAAATCGTGTTGGTGCCCAGTGTGCATAATCTTCAAAACTCTCTGTGGAGGAGTGTTTTTTTATTGAAACAACAGGCGATATCGATTGCCGTTCCTTCAGAGAACACTCCTCCTTATAGACTTTTTGAAGATGTTGCACACTGGGCAATAATAACGCAATATATCAAATGTGTTATTTCGAAACGTGGCCATATTTTCGTAACCATATTAAATTCTCTGGTCCAATTTTAACTCAACCCTTAGCTCAATTCAATTTATTTATTCCTCTTTCCTTCCAAGCAATTGCCATTCTCCCAGCACAATCCTATTCGTCATTCTCAGTTCTCAAGGCCCATCCAAATATCAGCTGTATAACCTAATACTATAGGTTTTCCACTATAACATTTTGTGATAGAGTATTTGAGTGGTTGATTTGATTCTTTAAGTCGGTAACATAAAGATAAGAAAGCATAGACCCAAGAATCGATCCTTGAGGAACTCCAAAACCAGTTGTTAAGATCTTGGAGCATTTATTACCAACCATAACACTATAACATTTCATTTCCACTATAACACTTTGGGTTGTATGGGAGAGTGAGAGAAGAACAATAGAACAATGTAAATAATTAATAAATTACTGTCTTTTTCCTTTGACAAATTCTTCTCGTTGTTTCCAGGCTAAACATAACCTCTAAACCAAAACAACTGAAGATTAGAGTTCTTTCATTCTTTACTAAATCCCAATAAACGTAACTAAGGTACAGAGAAATGCAGTCCTATTATGGATCTCAGTAAAGATCATTTTTACGATATTTTTCATGTTTAATCTCAATAACCATGCAATCTGACATGCTCACGTTTCCGTAGGTCCATCCTTGACTTAAATGCAGTGTTTCCAAAAATATTTATCGAAAACATTCCGTTTATCGCTTTAACTGTTTTATTTCCTATATGGTCTATGATTTTCTTCTGAGTTTTTCCTGAATTTTCCTGTTGGAAGAGGTTTACCTTCAAGACTCACAATTCATTAAAGCTGCACCAATTAATTTACAGAACAAGACATTGAACTTTTTATACACAAATACAGTTGAATCTCTATAAAGCTGACTCCATTGTTACATAAAAGGGTTTGACCGTAAACCCATCCATCCGTACATGGAGTATGTGTTCGTTATACGTAGATGTCCGCTTTATTATAGTGTGCCCTCTTTATATAGATTCCACTGTATAACCAGGTCTCGCACACGTTTTCAAATACAAATGCAAGGAAACAAAAAAGTGAAACAAATAATTAAAAGCTTCCATGACTTTTCTATAACTTTTATCTGTAATAAAACCAGCTTCCCTGACTTCCCTAGCCTTAAAACCCCACGAAATCGAATTAAACAATACCGTATCGCCATTACCTGGAACATATCATTAATTGCAACAGACAGTAATGGCCCAACAAAGCTGCCATAATGTGATTTCGGACAGGACAATATAAAAGTTTTCAGACATCCTGTTAACAAAAACAGTTAAGGGAAAGTGATCGAAACTCTGATGTAGAATCAATCACGTCTTTTAAAAATACAATAAATGAAAAGATACTCCATATTTTTCTTAGTTTATAGTTCGGCAAGTGTGACCAACTTTTAACCAGTTTCTCTACCATGACATCCGATAAACCCGATAATGAGAATAATGTTACTCCTACGCTTGTTCCGAAATGAGACAAGGTTGTGTATCTAAATTAAAAAATAAAGACAAAAAAAAGTTTTCAAATAAACAGAACATTGACAAAAAATAAGTTTGCAAATTTACAGTGACATTATTTCATCTCATTAATAGTATTATAACCTAGTCAACAAGTTCTATTCTTACAAGTTCAACAAAAGTCTAATGTGCTTCAATGTAATGGCTACCAACTCAGCAATTTATCAACAATATCCATAATAAAACCGACCTTCAAACTTTAAAAATAACTCTCATAGAAGACAAAATCAAAATTATATAACATTACGTAAAAAGAACCCCAAGAACATAGAAATTGGTAAACACATTACATGATTTCATGGATATATATCAAGGTGCTTTGGGCCAGATTTGCCATCTGCGTGTCGGTTTCATCTTTTACAGCACTAGATTTCGCTAAAAACAATTTTAAATTTATTTAAGGATTTGTTCATTACAAAGGTCAAGCGACCACTGCAGAGTAAAAGCTACTTGAAGAAAGAAAAAATGAGACTACAGAGAAGAGAAATAATGATGAACATTTACACTGAAAGGGATTCCTGCGACCAAAATGATATTTTGAAATATGACTTGTTTCTCAAGTCTCTTTTCAGTATTTTATAATTTTTTATAGTTTTTGAGATATTTCGTTTTTAAAATTTTACATTTAATTCATGCGGTGCATAAGTATGATGTATTAAGATATTAGCTAACATTTCTCATCACTATAACTTTTGATATAATGAATATTACATCTTTGTAATTTATTAGTGAATAAGGAATTCTACTCAGAGTTTAATGGAAGCAGAATGAAGTTACAATATTCACTCGTTCAGAAGTTACGCACATCAACAAAATACTATCTTATAACATCATAATTATGCGTTTAGAAGAGAGATAATGATGAACATTTACACTTAAATGATTGGCCATGATAGAAGCGACACAAGGCAAGAGGTGCGAGGAAAAGAAGCTCTCTGACAATCAGGATATTAAGAACATAAAAGTTAATTTTCAATATTGGCTGAGAAACGAATAAATCTTTTCATAGAATACATGACCTCCATCGCCTCGTTTTCAAGAAAAATAATAATGCCATTTATGTCGCTTAAAAAACGAAACGATACTTCAGGGACGGATTTTTGGTCAATTACTTGATAATTATAAACAATGAAAACGAGGTGATGTAATGTAATTTATGAATATATCTAATTGACTACCTGTTTGGGTCTCATAACTGCTTTGTTTCAAGACGTCTTTATTCTTTGCTGAAAATTTCTCTTGCACAGTCCACAGAAGACAGTATTGTCTATAAAGAAAAAAAGGTCATGATTCACTATTACCTTTGTGGTGACCTTTGAAAATTGCGGGTTTAGTCCTGGGTTGCCTGTTGTCTTTCAGGGTGAATTAATCTCCCTTCACTTGACATTCCGTTCAGGAGTACGATATGTATAATTGTTACATCTGCGTAGTTAGATCAATGTTATTTAAACATCTATAATGCGGCACAAAAACAGGATTTTCAAAAAAATAACTCCCTGACTTTTTCCTGACTATTTATGGTTTTCCCCGACTGAAGAACCACAAAAGGTTAAAATAAAGAAGTTAGGTATATAAATGTTATCAGACAGTACTACAATAATACTCTCGTATCAAAATAGAAATTGAAAAAAACTAATAAAATTTTCCCAAAATCCCCAAACAAGAGCATTGAATAATTAAATAAGTCATTTTTCCCTGACTTTTCCCTGATTTCCAGAAAAGAGGCCACCCAGAAAACTTCCATTAGAGGCAAGTGAACATATCATGGATCCATGGGACTTTCGCGCACACTAGTTTCTGCAGAAAAAAAGAAGATTAATTAACTGCAAGTGTATTTTCAGAAGCATGTTTTCAAATGAGCCTTCAAAAAACAGATTGCTGGAATAATAACAATGAGAACCATTAATAAGAATGAATCGAAAAGATATACCTTGCAAGATCAAATATGTGTGGTAACAGATTTATCATAGGCTGGATCCATGGATATCTGTTTAAATCAGGCGACACAGGCTGTATTTCAACCTAGTATGGACATTATTGTCTAAGTAAGCCAGATTCGTATCAGAAAAGACAAAATACCACTAATTAATCAAGGAACTTATACTTTCCCTAGATTCATTGATGGTGATAATCATTTTGAATTCCTCATACTAAAGGTTTTACAACAGGGTTGGTTAGGAGTTGGGATCCGCCTGGGCAACAAATTGATGAAATTTTACTATTTTACAATATTCAGGCAAATGGTTGAGCTTGTAGAGCTCCTCTCGTCTACTGTCAAGATTGTTAGAACAATTGCCGGGCAAACAAGAGGTCCTGGACATATTCTTATTCGGGCGTCCGTTGGATTCCCTCTTGATTAGTTACAATTTTTTACAGTGATTGAAAAGTACATTGTATGGTAACTGATTACGAAGAACTACTACCAAAAATCCACTCAAAAAAACCAACATTTTTTAAGTCAAAATACCTCATTTTCAGCACAGACTGTTAAAGTCCTTGAAGCAGCTTGACACATATATAAAGCCAACAAAAGCTGAAATAGTGTAGTTTATGGAGAAAATAAAATGGTTTTGACATATTTTCATAACAACTCCTAACAGAATTGAATAGGTAACAAACATCTGCATAAATGCTGTCAGTGCAATATCTATACACGTATTCTTTATATGATTTTTTTTATAAGCAACTTAGGATTTTGACCAATAGTAAAGTTACATATTTTGAGATGGAAATCAATGTTCAAGATGCTTAATTTTTCAATCATTTCAATGTAATCCAACAAAAAGTATATTTGAGCATAGCCATTAGAAAATTCCCTGGTCTGGACACTTTGGTTTATTTTGCATTTACTTTGATCACATGGTAGTACATTAATATTTTTATTTTAATAATATTATTATATAATATTATATAATAAATCAGGTAATTTTCTAATGAGGCCAAAAATATTGACTATAATACCTCCTTTCTTTGTGAAAGACCAGTAACTAAAGAAAAACAACAAGTTGTGCTGGTAAATGATTCTGTGTTGAAACTGAAAGGCAAACATCTTTTAATAAGCTTTCATAGTCGTTAGAAAATTTCCTAGTCTGCATTGTCTAATTCTATTGTTGCCATTTTAAACTTGAACTGTGAAACTGTAGTTTATTTTTCAGAGTCTTCTTTAATGATTAATTGGGAATTGCTTAATTGACATCACATGGCCGGTCGCTATTTTTCTGAAGCGAGCAGATTCATCAATATTCTCCAGTGATGCCCTCATAACAAGTTAGTATAGGGTTACTCTAAAGTGTTTGAATATTGGCATTGGAAAGTCACTAACCATCTTGATTTTGAAGTGTTGTGTTTTTTTTCATCCAGTAGTCATTAAATTAAGTTCAGTGAACTTTTTGTGATCTTCAGAAATGCAATGCAGCGAATACAGAAAGAATGCAACCCAACAATTACAAGTTTGCTTAAGACAAATAATTACCATGGTCAGAATCCACATCTAGGGCAAGAAAATGTGCAAATGCCACTGGATCTCTTATTGCCCTATATTATAAAAAAATTGCAAAATGTAAAACAGCTCACTTTGTTTGCACAACATCACAACTGATGTCAACAACCAACATGTCACAATTCAAATTCAAATGATACGAGCTATATTATGGAGTTCTTTCACAAAGTAAAATCGAAACTTTTATTCAAAAGTTTTATTTATTTATTTATTTATTTAATAAAATCAGGGCAAGAGAAATAACAATGCGTAAACAGGAATAAACAATAGAGACAATAAAGTGTTTACAAAAGATTCCGTTAAAAGAATTGTTGTTAAAACACTAAGAGATAATATTCTCACTTTTGGGTGTCTTCTCTTGAAAATACTGAAGACACATAATCAAACATTCTTTGAATGAAGTCTTTCTTCTTTACTTCATCGTTTAGATACGTACTAAGTGAAAAAAATAAAAACACAAATAAATAGCAAATTCATATATATATCCAATCTGATTTCTTCATTACGTAGTGGTGCATTCAATGATTGCCTCAGTTTGTGTCTGCAACACCACATCACTACTACTCAAACCCTTCATGTCAATCCTGTTATTCCATAATCCAATATTACTCTTGAATTAGTATGGTTCACACTCTTGGACAGTTTGTGAATATGTTATTCACTTTATTTTGCTGATGGATTTTCTGTGTTTATTTAGTCGTTGAGTTGTTAAGGCATTCATCTATTTTCAAGGCCAACAAATCTATCTGTATAAATATTTCATTTTATGAATTTTCTTTTTACCCATTTTCAAAAATGAATCCAATGCAATATTTTTACTTTTTGACCAAATTTGATTAATTTCTTGAATGCAGAAGATTGATATTTATAAACTATGTACATTATGAAGTTAAATATTTAATAAGGAATGAGGTGCTGCTTCTTGAAATGCTTTTGTTGAACCATTTTGTTCAAAGTACTGTAACAAAGAGGCTTTTGTATATAAATATGTTTTGGTTCGTTGAGTATTCGGCTCTAATTTTGGGTACTGGGATTTCAAAGTAGCATATAAGGTAGTTTCATATATGCTCGTCATGCTTCTATTCTCGACACACGTTTATATTGAAGCATTTTAATGAATTTATCAACGAAAAAATATGAAAAACATTCAAAATGGAAGCTTACAGTAAGTACTTTTGACCCAATAGTTAAATTTGAATTATCGCTTAATAATTGGTGGGTAGATTCAAGATGAGTCTGAAACCTCTTTAAACAAATCCAAACACCAAAAACACAACTGAAATGAAGTTATTGATATTCATGCATGCTGTTATCGCCACATCTTGTTTACTACTGGAACGGAAAGATTGGCCATGGGACTTCAAATCATGACTTTTAAATCCCCGTTTTGAAAGCAGAATAGGGGGGTTTCCCTTCCCTGTTGCGATTGTTATGTTCTCACCATGCTTAATAACCAGCTGATTACCAGAGTTTGTTTACATCGTGATGTAATAGTTATGAAAATGTTACAAGCTGCTTTAAGGGTAATTGGTGGTAAAGAAAAGAAATATCGTCTCTAGTGTTTCCTTTGGGACTATTACGTCACGTGGTTTTTACGGTATCTACTTTGTTATTCCACTGTTCCGTGCTTTATCTCTAAATTGTTTTGAAAATTTCTCATGACGAAAAAATAATAATATACGAGTATACGAGTATATATATAATATACGAGAATAAACGAGTCCTTCCGTTCCTTTTTTCCTCCATTTATCTAATCTTCCAAGGAAAGAAATGTTTTTATATTTTTATTACTAATGTTGTTTTGATATTGTATTTCATATCTTACATCCTTTGGAACCCAACTTAGGTTTCCTTTTTCATTTATTGGATACTAAAGTTGTTGTGTCGAGCATATATGAAACCACCTTTTTTAACTGAACTGATAATACAGAAAGTGAATTTCCACAAATTGAATTTTTCAATCCAAAAATTGGTTTAATTTTAATTTTTCTGTGAAAAATTTTGATTAAAATGTTATATGCATTTCTAATTTCCAATCAAAACATTTGATGCATATAAATCCACCTTTAAATTGTTACCCTTAGTATCCTACGAGTGAAAACATAAAAAGTTTTTGCACAAGATACTATTACATAATGCATAATGTTAAAAAATGTCTCACAAAACAAGTAAAATTCCTTTCAAAATAAAAAATGTACTTTAAGTTTTCCATTAAGAGTTTTCATCTTTCTCTCCTGTTCATTACAGATATTCTATCTTCACTATAATATCTTATAATATTCTTCAGTATAATATGGTATTATCGAGATTAGAGATCAATGCAGGCTGGCTGAATATCCAGTCATAACTTAATTAGGGATTTAAATATTGCATCTTTGACTGTAATGCAAAATCCTTATCTTATAAAAAAACATTGAAAGGATAAGTAATTCCTTTGCTATCATCTCATTTGAGAATAAGGATGTGACATGATCCCAAGTAAGCATTATCAAGTAGTAATTAAGAAGGTACACATACCAAATTGCCAACAGACCTTCGAGCAAGGTACCTTTTTCATGATTACTAAGTAAATCTTTTTGGAATTGATCTCCAAAATACTTTTCTAGTTCACCGAAAATGTTCTACGGGGAAAAAAATAAGCTGAAAAAACATTGATGCAGGCCATTGGTGCTTGAAGCTCACAATTTACCAAATACTACATGACACATTTAAATATTCAAGGAAAGGAAGGATGAGTCTTAAAACAAGTTAACGTTGTGTTTGTGTTAACATAACTGATAATAACAATTGAGAATATATTTTTTTTCTAGGGGAATTCATAGAAAAGTAAGACTTAAAAAAATTGGTTCTCAATATAGATAATAATTTTCACTTACTGCTAGCAATTCTGGTATCTCTTTGCATAATTTAGTAAATGCAGCACAAGCATGCCGCTTCAAACGAATCTGCTGATTGGCTGTGGTATCTGTTTTAACATCTTTTCCGATCAACCTGATCAGCTATCAACACAAGTATTTTACTTCCATCGCTCATATATATTTTACAGAACATCAGGGGAGAAACTGAAATTACTATACTTCTTGAGTAAATCCGATTAAGATACCTTCATAATAGCAAAAGTAATCTGTAAGTAATAACGAGCTCAACAAATATTCACTATGCTCTAATATTTACACACATTACTGTCTGTAATTCAAACATCCAAGAAAGGGACCGTACAAAATGAGTATAGGGTCTTTGAACTACAAAGGTTCATTTACATAGGATCATAGATGAAAAGCAGGGAAGCAGTCAGTTCGAATTAGAGAGAGTGTATCTACAGAGCTGTGCTTTTAAAATATCCTTACTAATTGCATTGTCGGGAGAAGATGGTCTTGCGAATACTTAAAAATTGGGAATAACGCTTCCATACAGTTGATAACATGTTGTAAAAACAGAGGCGTCTAAAGAAAGACAAAAATAATGAATGGATCTTAAAGATCTTAAAGCATTTCTGTATGTTGTATTAAATTTCTAATTGAGATAACATTCACCGGATTCATATGAGCAATACAAAATCAAAAAAAGTTAGAAACGATGATTGGCTTATTATGTATTATGATTTTTTTCTTAATTCTTCGAAATAAGTTCTTGGCAGTACTATCACACACAGAATTCATTGTCTCAAACAAATCTTTTTAGAAACATCTCACATACATTTGTTGCAAAAATTAAAAAAAACAAAAAACTGCCACACTCACTTCACATTGATATTGAATAAGAATTTGAAGGACTTCATTGCATAAGGTCACAACATCTGAAGTTATATTCTATAATAAAAGTCACAGAAGTAACAACAACAACAATAACAATAACAACAACAACAACAAAAACAACAACAACAACAATAATAATAATTACCTTTTCATTTTTAAAAAATAATGAACTGAAACAATTTTTTGCATAATGGGAAAGAGCATCCCAAGTTATATATTGTGAGGTGAGTTGTATTTCTTTGTCTGACAAACCTGCAATACAAACAGGTTTAATTGATATTGGATATTGTTTGCTACTAACAGAACCATAACACAACAGGAGATAACAGAACCATAACACAACAGGAGATAATAGAACCATAACACAACAGGAGATAATAGAACCATAACACAACAGGAGATAATAGAACATAGAACCTGCACTAGAAATGCAATGAAATTTGTGGAGATATGCAATATGATGGAGGTTTCTTTTTAAACTTAATACATCTTTCCTGAATTTACGTTTATATACCGCTTCCTGATTCAGTTGTCCATACCAGCCTTGTTTTGATACTTAACATTGTTTCATGGTAATTATTTAGCTATATACTTTGCTCATTAGCAAATCACAGTGGGACAATTTTCGTTAATTTTCAACACAGAATCAAGGCCCCTATGGACAACTGAATCAGAATGCTACATATAAACATGAATCCGGGAAAAGTGTATTGCATCTCTGTGGAGGAGTGTTTTCTATAGGAATGGCAAGCAATACCACCTGCTGTTTCAATAAAAAACACTCGTCCACAGAGACTTTTTGAAGATTTTGCCCACAAGGAACCAGGTATGACAATGATGATGATGATCAATGCTGTGAAAAGTTCACCAAATTATTCAAAAAAACTGGGCGGTTTTAAAAGCTAATCTTCAAGTCATTTTGCATACCAACCAGTTCAAAAAAGGTATGGGAAGGTATTCGTTAACATATATTTGTATATCTAAGATCTATAATCCCAAAATGATAGCATAAGCAAACTGTGGCACTACTGCTTCACTTACCTTTGACATCAGGAGAACGAACACAGCAATTTTCTTTTAATTTGCTCATGCAATGAATCAAAACAGTATTGGGCAATAATTCAGTGATACTCCTAACAACTGATATGGTGAAACATCGAATCTCTATAATGAGAAACCAATACACGAACTATCACGACAATTCAAGTGGATATTCAGATGATTGTTGAAAAAATATCAATTGAAAGATTGAATAGTGATGTCCTTGATGTGCTTAATCTAATCCTGTTCATACCATTATAATTCAGGAAAAATTGTGCTCTTTCGTGAAAACAATAATTCAATTTTTACCCGCTTATAATAAGTGGTATTGTAAACTATTTCCATAGCAAGGTCACATGGAATTTACTGGTGAGGTTCAATCTTAAGTTACTTGCTCTCAAGGGTCGCATGCACTCAATAGGTCTGGCAATCAATAGATTTTAATATCAAGATAATATTATATACTATGCTTATCATTTTATTGTTTTCGCCAAGCTTCCAAAGTTTATGAAAGTGATCAACTGCTTAATCTTCATTGATGTGAAAAAATGAAGACAAATATTATTGTTGTTCTTTTGTTAGCTATTAGAGCATAAAAGAAAAATGAAATACAGACTGAAAACAGAAATTATCTTACATGTTCCTCCACAATTTTCGACACACCCTGGACCACTACTGATAATAATTGAGAACTCATTTGAGAACATCGAAAGGTTCATAGTAGAATAAAAGATTGAGAAAGTATACAAGGTTGTTCAAATTCTTTAGTTAAGTTGTTTTTCTATGAAAATTTATTTCAGGGGTAGAATGTTTTTTCAAAGTCTGTTTAAACTTTTCATTCGAAGTCTGAAAGTGCTACTGAAGCGTTATTAGAACATCCATTTGCCTCTGAAGTAAATTGTAAATGAACTTATAGATGAACTTATTACAGAAAACATCACGGAAAGTAAGTCACTCAAGAGTCTGAGTCATAAAGCAGTGTAAGGGGTACTGGCCGGGATACCTTGCATTAAAGTATAACCAAAGTTTGTTTAATGTCATGCTTATTCTAATTACCTGAGAGGGCGGAGATATGTAACTTCATTATAATCATCTATTCCCTAATTTTCAAAAAGTTTTGAATGAATTCCATTTTGTGGACAGTGAATATCTATAATAATTTTTTTGCGTGACTTAGTTTAGTGAAATCCGCAAAAAGTATATCTGCATGTCCATTCAGGTACATATTCAGAACTATTGTGGGTTTTGTGGCTGCTAAAATCGTGTGAAAGCAATACCTTTATAAGCATACAAAGGCAGGGAAATCCCTAAAAATTGAGCATAATAGAAGAATAACTCCAGCCTGAACTTTAGGGACTCAACCATTCTGGGCGTAAACTGTACAGCTTAGTTTCCAATAACTGAAATTTGCGACTATCTTACAACAGTCTTACGATACATTGGAAGCATATTGTTGCGGGATTAAGCAGCAACTTTGCGACAAAATGAGTGTTGCATGACATAAATCAACAAGTTTTTCAAATTGTGTGACAAAATAGCCACACAAAATGAAATAATGGCGGCTGTATCAGGCACAGAACCGACTTCCAAAGAAAAGTCTAAAGTTTAAAGACGAGAAAGTGTTTGCATTATAGGAACATTGGAAACAAGTGTTTCATGACAAAACAGAAATCATGATTGTCACAAGACCAATTTCAGTTATTGGAAACCAAGCTTAAAGAAACCTTGCAGCAGAGAGGGAAAACATTGATTTGCAACACTCATAAACAACACTCATAAAGAACAGGATGAACTGTTTCAGAAAGATTTATGTTATCAACTCCATAAAAAATAATGACAGAAACAATCGGTTTACTTTCCAATACTCGGCTCTATTGAAGCATGTACAACGTTCCAGAGGATAAGTGATACATCTTTTAGGGCTCAGATGGCTCTTTTTTGAGCCATGTATAGCTCACGACCATCAGAGCACTCAATGATCGAATGTTTAGAACGTTCATGGCGCTCAATGATTGAATGCAATGAGCGCTCAATTATGGAATAAATATATTGTTTATTCTGTTTCTGTTTATAAAGAATAACAACAGAATACATAAATTGACATAAATATTTTTTATAAACAACATTTTATAAGCAACACGAGGCTCGAATTTGTCAAAAAACGAAGAAACACCTACCACTAAAATAAAAAGTGTAAAAGGGGGCATATATTTTTTTTGCTTGCAGATGAGAAACATGTTATCAAAGTTGCATTGGTTTTAAGAAACCCACGCTTGCCAAACTGAATAGACAAAACACGCAAATTTGGTCTTTAAACGTAGATAATCAGCAATCAGCAATCAGTAAGCAACAAGTTAGCATCTAATCAACCTGTAAAAGAGCCTCAGCCAAAATTCAGTGTTGTATTTTTTAACAAAGCATGTTAGTAAACAAAGTTTGCTCATTACTTCAAATTAAAATAAGATTAGACAAGACAAGTTTGAAAAGGAAAGTTTTGGAAATTGTTTTCAGAAATAAGAAATAAGAACGCGTTGAGAGAATAATGAAAATGAGCCATTTTCTAAAAAAGTTGAAAAAGTAATTAGTCATTGTAATAACCAAATATAATTTGTGTAAAACGATAAGAGGACTTGATCATTTTGGTTAGCCATTGGCTTGGTGAACCGGCTAACAATGTACATATAAAACTGTTTTTGTTGATATTTTCTTCTTCATGTGACATGAGCTCAACAGTTTAAGACAAGGATCGTGTGGAGCAAGGCTATCCAATTTTGGATAGAAAAGAATAGAGTTCTTTATTTTACGTTGATAATTAACAAGGAGAAATAGTATAAATATTATAAATAATAATAAAATACCGTCTCTCTGATAGAATCCCTATTTGTAGTCTAAGACACTATTAAGAGGGTGGTTAGTCTGTTAAGACTATTTAAAATCAACATTCAAAAAAAGAAAGTGAAATTTTACGCATTAAAAATAAATTAAAGGTATCCCACACATTTGGCAAAAAGGCCGTACAGATTCGACACATATAAGACTGGGCAAGGACCGCAGAGAATTCAAAAAGTCTGTTAAACTTTCAGTTGCTTTAATGCAATTAGGCAAGGAGTACAAAAGAGTATCAGTGTTTTGAGTGAAGCCCTTTACGGTTCTCCTCATTTGCTAAAGCTTTGGAGGGGTTCACTATTTTGAGTTTTTAGGTGCAGACTTACTTTGACAATAGACGATCTGGAACTAAATCCCCAAACTAGTGGACAGTAGTTAAAATCAGAAGCAATAAAACATGAATATAGTAATTGATTTTGCTTTTGATCTGAAGCAGTCATTCGTTTCAAAGCACTAGCCTTAGCGCTCACTCTTTTACAATGTGTGTCAATAATGCTCTCTAAAAGAAAGCTGGGCATCAAGTTTAATGCCAAGAAGTTTAACAGATTTACAATTTTCTAATAATTTGCCGTTTAAGTTCAAGCTCTCTACTTGGCCCAATGGTTTGATGATGTTGATTCTTCTTTTTTCTTCTGAATAGATATGTCAGAAATGTCTCTTTTACATCTTTTTGCAGCCAGATTTGAAAGATAGGATCACATATGGAATTTAAGTAAAACAGTACGATGCAGATGAAATAAGATTCTAACATAACTTCACTTTCCCCGTACACTTCATAGACGACTGATATACATAACAAAGGTAGCCAGAGAATGATAAGAGAAAGTATCATTAAAAAACTTATACACAATATTCGCGTGGAGTTTCTCGTCATTTTGTGACTTTCATGTCCAACAGTGACGAGTCGAATGGCTTGTCTATGTCGATGTACTTCCTTGAAGATTATTATGTTGTTGAAAATTAAAATTGCTATGATAATAAATGACAAAAACATCAACACAATTGGACCGTGCATGAAGCTTTCTAAATAATTGTTCATCAATAATAACAAACCATACAGAAGTCCAAAAATCCAGGAAGCTGCAATACTAATGATAACTACACACTTTCGAAGACGTTGATAATGAAACGGAAATTTAATCCAAACAACTCTATCGCAGCTGAACAACAATGTGGCGACAACTGACGTGCACATAAACATCATGGATACAATGAAATACCAATGATTATAAGATCGAAATTCCTCCTTCATAAACGGATTAATGTTCTTTATTATATAGATGAGCATTTCTGAAATACCAGTAACACCAATAAAGAAATGGCTGAATAAAGTGTTAATCATAAAGCGTATTGCGTATTGCTGGTTACGTTTACGCCACGTTAGAATTGCTACAAGTGTTGAGGAATTTAACAAAACGATCAGTATGGACAAAACCAAGATAATGAGTATGTGATACATTTTTTCACATCAGTAAAACAACACACTGCTTTACATCTTTACATCTTTACATCTTGCTTTACAGCTTTTTACTTTTAATAATTCATTGCATAATCTTTTTTGAATGATGTTACTTTGAATTGAAGTTAAAATATATAATTAATTGGATTTCATACAAAAAAAAATAATGAATAATACATCTGTTCTATTATAGCATAAGCATAACATATTATATAGCTTGAAAACCCACAAAGAAATTAATTTCTTCTAACCAGTCTTTCTCAAATAAAATATCTCTTTTTTAATCATTGTACCTTTTACCATACATAATTTATAGATGATAAAAGGTTCAGCTATTGATTTTATTTATTTATTGAAAATCTTTATACAGGTGGTCCCGCCAACGTAAAAACATAGCTATAAATGAAAGCTCTGCGTGTTAATTAGCCATAAGCTAATTGTTTAGCCCTTTATTCTTGACATCTCATTATAGTAATACGTATTGTGCACATAAGTTTTTGAGTTGTAATGGTTGTCTGGTCCTCTAGATAAGCTTTAGGATTTTATTGCAGAAGACTCCTTTTTCAATGTAAATCAATGAATGCTGAGTAGTTTTAAGGACTTTGGTTTTGTAGTTGGGCATTTTAGTTGGGGTTACTTATCAACTTTTTCGTATTCATAAAGATCTTCATTTTATTTTTTTACACGCCACAAAATTGGAATTTCACAAATTCGTTTGCAATTCATGAGGAAATTCTTTTTTCTCGTTGTATCAACTCCTTTATACAAATTCTTTATAGCATATTGGAAGCAAATTAGTCAACAGGAATGTAAACAATTGAAAATAACTTAACTATATTATAATATAATATAATAAATATAATATAATTATATTATTATTATACATATTACACACTTTTTTTATAAGCACCAGAGGATCAAATTCCACTAAAACAATAGCGAAGAAAAAAAATTCCTTGTCTCCGAAACTTTCTGTGCTTCTCTCTGAAGTTAGGTAGACAGGTAGTTCCGGGAATTTTGAGGCCTTACATAATTATATTTCTGTTTTCACAGCTTTCACACAGAAAAGGGGTAAATGTTTAAATAAGTACGACACAGGCTTCAAAGTCAAAAATACTGAAAAGTATGAAATAGTATGAAAGTACGCCTGTAATTGTATATAAGGGACATCTTTTCCATTACTTAAGCACCAAAGTAGGCTCAAAATGGCAAAAATTAAACCCCAATGAGCTGGGATAAAGTTTGGTGGTGCTTATTAAAAAGCATGTATATACATAAACCTACATACCTCCAAATGCTTCATCAAAATCTGCTGCATCATCAAAGTCCATTATACTATATGAACTAGCTGCTTGGCCAATAAGAGCAGGATTACCAATCTGTGCAAAATGATAAAATCACAAAGGTGTTCAGAAATATGGGAAATTTAGATGTTCATAAGAAATATTTGACTTGTAAATGATTTTCCACATTGCATTGATATGAGAAAAAAACTCAAAGCTTGTTCATTATAATAGACAAGAATCAAAATAACCTGGAAAATAATCACTGAGAGAAATAGAGGTGCTATTTTGACTCTCGAAAAGGTGCTAATAAAAATACCTTTAAGTTGTCACGCAGCACCTAATAGAATTCCAAGCGGGAATCCATTTGGGTGTCAAATTTCAAATAAAAAGTGGATGTTGCTGAGCACCAAAAAGGGTGCCAGATATTACTTAAAAAGGGTGCTACTTTAAATGCTAATGAAATGTCTGGAGTGTTTTCTAGGGAAAATGTTTTCAGTCCAAAAACAACGTGTTTCTGATAATTAAAGTAACTTGTGACCAACCTTCGTTGTTTTTGGCATTACGTAACATCTTTATTTTTGTGCATGCACTGAGAAATTGAACTGAACTATTTTGACTACCATAAATGAATCACATAATTTTTTTTAACCATCAGCCATATTATTATTGCATCTCTTGCCTCAAATTGATTTTTTATTCGTGCTGTAGCTCCTTTACGGTAGTCATTTTAGAAAGTAAATATATGGTAGTCAAAAGGTAACAAAAATGTAGTTAGCCATTACGTTGTTTCAGAAAAAAATTAATCTCTTATTGTAGTCAATTTGACTTTAAATATATTTTAAATATATTTAAAGAACACCTATGGGACGAATTCATCGTCTTTTTCGAACATTCATCGAATTTACTTTTATCAACATACACTTTTTCAGTAAAACTAGCAGTGCTTTCCTTCATTTTTTTAAAAGAAGAGGAAGAATAGAATGGAAACAAAACACAACGCATGATGAAGGAATAATTTTTATAAGAAGTTTTCACTGATGATGGTATAACATAAAGTTTTTTTCTAAGATTTTTTAGTTGTTGAATTTTAATAATATTGAAGGAGCAATTTTATCTACAGAAAGTTGGTGTTTGGAAGTTGATATCTTGTGCTAGTTCTGTTTTAAATTTGATTGTTTTATATGATAATACTTCCATTTCTTTGAGATTAGAAAATTGAGTGTCAATGAAAAAGTAAATGGTTTTATATGATGGTAATACACAAGTTGATATTCATATTGCAAGTAAAACAAAACAGTATAAAACAGTAGTACATGAATAAAAATATATTGAAGTTTGCTCCAAGGCAAAATCATAATTTCTCATAAATCATTATGAGAAATTTATGGTACACTCTGTTTTTATATAAGAACACACTTTATAAGAACATTGAAGCTCAGCTTGTACCAAAAAATAAGAACAAGCTGAAGCTTAGATCAGGTTCAGTTCAAATTTAGAACTCAATAGTACAAATCAAAACGCTGCACTAGCTTGAAAAATGTGAAAGTCCACTAACAGTTAATCTTTCTTTTTCTTTCTAAACTTCAAATTCTAGCCATGGAAATCCTTTGCCTAAAATCGAGGTCTTCGTAAAATAGCAATAAAATGCACAGGCTAAATTTTGTTCAGAATTAAGATGATTAAAGAACAGGATTAAGAACATTTGAGGCTCAAAAAATCGGGCAAAAAAATAAGAACATTGAAGGTTAACAAAATTTGTACTGGTTCTTATAAAAGAGAGAATTTATTATGATTTAGTTTCTTAAGGGCAGAGGTGGATGTACACATTTTTAGATTTCCGCTTCTTTTCTGACACCGAATTTTGTTCAAAAAATATATTTTAGACATCAGAGACAAGGTTAAACCAATTGCTAAGGTTTTAAGTTTGATAGCCAGACTTCAAAAATCATAAACATTATAAAGTCAGTCACAAACCGAACACTACTTGGAGAGGGCTTTGTCAAGGAGTCATTTCAGTATAAATTTGAACAAAGATTGGATTCTACTATGAGTTCATTATGGAACATGAAAATGACCAAATTATTCTGTATCTTATCTTGATTCTTGACTTTTTTATGTTTACATATAAGGGTTACTTCAGAATGAAAATTCCATTAGTTCAATATGAATGTCCCACATTGAAATGATTAGAGCCACTGAACAGGAAAGATTATTTTCTACTTTGTAAATATAATGTACCATCATGATAGACAAAGGAAACATTATTATATATTCTGATTGGGATGTTTGATGTTTTTTATCAAGAGGTTGTGTATATTTTTCACTAATATCTATGACTGCTGAGTTAATTTTTTAGAGATAAAGAGATATTTTTAGTTCTAGATATTAATAATTGTTTCAGCGTTAATTACGCTTTTTTATGGATATAATTTTAATATTTTTAATGAGTAATTCTAGACTGTATTATTATTTTTGAGGTAATGTTATGTATTTTGGCTTATTTAATAAATTGTTTGTTTGCTTATCAAAGACTTTATATGGTCATTCCAGAGAAGTTGTTATGCATCCCGATCGGATCTTATACTTGTCAGTTATGTGCAAGCTTATTGCACCCCTAGTGGTGCTACTACAGAACCCTTAGGGGTGCTGTAACATAAACCCTTTGGGGTGCTAATTAATTTGGCACCCTTTATGGTGTTCATAAGTGGACCTGTCATGCAGTATCCTTAAAGGTGCCAAGTAGCACCTCTAATTCTCTCAGTGATGTTAACAAAAAACCTACGTACCTTTGAAAGTCGTTTAAATAAACATTCTAATATTTCAGGAACACAAGAAAGGAATGAACTATCATTTTGTATGGATGTATGCGTAAGAAAAACAAACCACATCTTCGTAGTATCAAAACCAATCAGCTGAAACCAAACAATGTCTCATTAGCGTGTGTTACCGATTTGAACACACGGGGTATTGAAAATTTCTATCATATCAGAGGAATGAAATCAAGTCATAAATAGAAAACATAGTCATTCATTCAGCTTAGCCATTAGGATTTAACTTTATCACAGCAGGATAAAAAAATAGAAGCAATCATACCATACTGTCATGTTTACTTAATCCAAGGATTAGTTGTAGGAACAACTCGAAACAATCCGGTTTCGTTGTTACTCCTCTTTCGTCTCCCTAAAAAAACATTTTGACCACTCAAAACCAAACTCTAATTCGGACTTTTATATCACAAAAAACCCCAAAATACATTAAGGCTCTCCCTCATACCCATATTGTTGCAAGTTGGACTTTTCCAAAGTTGCACATAATTTTGACGACACTTTTCAGGAAATTATATTCAGCCTCGTCATTCTTTGCCATCTGTATGCAAGCTCTATATTGGAAATGTTTTTGAAATGTTAAAAGAAGCTTGAGAGAGAAAGACGAGAATCTGCAAAAATATTCCCAAAATCTTATGGAACCTAATGTTATAAAGAAAAACCAAACGTTCTGAACTTTATAATATTTACATGATTGTTGCCTTTCCATTCATTAATAACTTTAAGGGATTGGGTGGGTTTTAGGCAAGACAAAACTAAACATTGTAGTGAAGTTCTGACGATAAGTTGGAGAGAGAAATCCATATAATTGCTTATCCTAGAACTACCTTTCTACATTTTCGTTTGAATACCATAATGGTGATCAACACTTAATTTACACATTTCATTGCATTATCGATTTTATAAACTTGACTACTTAGCCGTTCAAAGTGCTGATAGTGCATAATAGAAGCAATTTAGACCTTACCAACAACGTATGCTTAAAAGAAACTTGAGAAAAATATCTACCTTCAATATCTACTTGAGTTGTAAGATGAGCATAAAAAGAGCATACCTTACTACGTTTTCGACAATAGATAATACATCTGAGCTCAGAATGACCAATAACTCCTTCCTTTTGTCAGGCGGATACTTATGAAAACAAACAAAAACATAATATTATCATCGTTTCTTACCAATGTTTACATAACACTTACGTGAAAGTAGAGCCCAAAGTCTAGAAGTCTAGATGAAGATTGTCGTTATTTTGAACTTGAACTACCTAACTGTAGTTTGTTTTGCACACAATTTGATCATTATGATGGTAAAGGTAAATAACTACTGTAGATTGGTTGAAATTTCGTCATGTGATCAAAAAGTGATCAAAACAAAGTTTGCCTATTGAAAAGATCAAAGAAAATATACTGACAATCAGTTGTTACCAACTTCCAGACCAGGGAATTTTCTAAGAGACTAACTGTTGGACATGGAATATTTCTGGCAGAAGTCGGTAATGACAAGATGTTATGTATAAGTTTGGCACAATGTCTAGTAGTAACTCAGAACATAAAATCTTTCACTTTAGTTAATAGTTTCTAGGAACCTTATCAGAGAAAATAAACAGAGCATATTCCAAAAAACTTAAAAAAAAACTTGTAAAAACATTGTTACATAAAAATAATTGGTAAGTACATAATATGTAAACGTTGAAACATTTTCAAGGTTTTCATAGAAAAACCGTGCTTAATACAAAGTCTCAACAATTTTATGCATAGAGATAGTTACAGTCAGTATCCAGGGGGTAATAAAGCCCAAATATCATAGCAATAACTGCTTTTTGGTGCCAAGATTTCTGTGTCCAAACTCAAGGAAAGTTCCAGATAAATACAACAGTTTATTAGGATAGAAGGTTTTATGAAGGCAGAAATGAATGAAAAAAATATGTGCCTCAAGTAGCTGTGGAACATTGGGGGAAAAATTTCAGGGCTCCAAAACTACCGCTGCTAGAATTAATGTCCTGTATTATCCCTTGATAACTCTTGAAATAAAACATGTTAAATACAGATGAATACTGATCTATATACATCAACTTTTCAAACTTACTTCTCAAACTAAAATGGCATTTTTACCTTTCGTTCGAGTAGTAAACACAGACAATTAGCAGCATGAGACTTAAGGCTGTTCACTTCGAGAAGCCAGAATAAAACTTGAAACAAAATCTTCTGTTTCGCTAACAGATGATCTAAATTTACCCACGATGCAAATGCGCTGATTGTGAAGACGGCTGCTTCAGCGAGCCGCAATTGGACAGGAGTGACCTAAGATTATAATCCCAAACATTTTTATTAGGAATAGCAAAATATTGTTAACACAACAGTGTTGTGTAGTAAGATCATAGATATCAGAGATACTCCAAAAGAGAAGATGATGGCGACCAAACAAAAACCTCGACCATTGAACTGTGATGTTTTATAAATGTTAAGGATTTATTAGCATGATTTGTTGATTTCAATTGCAAATGTTTCCCAGTAGAAAAACATTTCGCACACCTATGATACATACGGCAACTAAGACGTGCAACATTGACATTATATTCACGAAATTCATGATAATTAACTTTTTTAACCACAGTGAAATCATGATATTATTACAAACCTCTAATATAGCAAAATCTCGTTATTATGAACCCAGGTTTCTTATTCCCCTCCCTTAACCCATCCTCTTAAAATCTCTCGATTTAATGAACTGATTCCTACTTCCCTTTATGGTTCGCTTATCAAGATATGGTTATTAGGCTAAATAATTCTTAAATTAGTACATGTTCTACTAAAGTTGAAAATTATTAAAACAGCTTTGGCCCTTTTTACATGGGCCCTTAATGGTGTTAATTTTCATGACTTGGCTTTAAAAGAGCTGGGGTAAGATGTTTGTGAGAGTTTGACCGTAGAATTTTTAAAAATGATGCCAATAAAGACTGGCGTAAAAAGGTCTGCGTAAAAAGGGCCAATAAGGTAACCAACACGGTGACAAATCTGAAAAAGATTTTTGTTTCTTGATTTCCAGATTAGTTGTGTTGACAATACGTTTACTATATGATTATAAGGAAATCCACTCTAAGTGATGCTTTCTCAAATTTCAATAGTTTTATTGCTAATGTGGTCTTGTTTATTCTTTTACCTTTTTTTCTTTCTAATTTTGAATTATTTCATTATAGAGGTAAGAAAACTTAAGAGTGTGTTTTGTCTAAAAATGAGTATCCTACTGGTTTTGTTGACAAAAGTATAAAATATTTTTCTAGATAGGTTTCATGTTCCTAAACACAGACAGAAAAAAGAAACCGTTTTGAACTATTTTCAAAGAAAGGAGAGCACAGCATAGTGGACGTTATAGTTCATAGTTTATAGTTCATCTGGCAATTTCTCCTCACCTAAGTTTATGACAAAAACCTTATAAATTTTGACTGGGAAAGTGAGGCTAGAGTCAAGTTATGCCTTGTAATGCACTTGTAATGAAAAATATTTTTGTACACTTCATACGCAAATCTGTTCTTTTAAAACGTTCTTAAGGCTATTTTCCACAAGGCAGAATCAGATGTGATTTGGCAGATATTATCAAGAGCAGTCTTCTCATTATGAGGAGCGTGATCACTGTCATGCTCCTCAACTTTCCTATGGAGCGCCATGTATTGTACTCAATTTTATTTACCTATTGTGACAGTCTTTACCTTCCTCTGTTGGATAGTTTGTTTACTCAGAATTATTAAGTTTTCAGAAAGTTAGTCATTTGATAGGCAAATATCAACTGCATTAGAATACTTTGATCTCATCGTGGTCAATTTGCCATTGTCTTATCGCTGAGAGAGAATTTTTCTGTTAATAAACAATATCGATTATTTTACAGAACGATGTCAGTTGGCTAAATTCTCAAAGCTTTGTAATAACAATAAGGGTTCCTTGTAATACAACATTTGTGAAAACAGTTATCCAAGCAATCTTCCCCACGTGTGTTGTTTTATAGATGTTTTTCAGAACCGCCAAAAGTATATTCAAAAGATAATGATTGTTCTTTTGCTGATTAAAAAAAAAAAAAAAAAAAAAAGAACCTAGACAGTAAGAATGGAAGGTAACATATTACTTTATAGGTAAAACCTATAATATAGATAAACGTTATAGGTAATTCTTACCTATACATAGATTATAAATAAAAATTATAGGTAATATATCTATAAATTTCACGTTAGTTTTTTCCCTTGGACAGTCACATATGTATGTTTCCTGATGCAAAACATCTGTCTCAACATAAACCTAACACACTCTGTTTTGCATTCAAAAAAATAATACAAAATTTCATACAAGTCAGTTGATTTCAAATGTATAACTGTGAAGTGAAGATGAAGGCAATCTGTCTCCTGTGTTTGAGGTTCAGAGCTTAAATCGTCTTAAGCTTAAAGAGGTGGAGGGCGTTTCTCATTGTGTTAAGGGAAGGGATTATGTGGTTAAGAAAAACATGGATGAGTTTTCCGTATTTTTGTGGAAATGAAATCATTATAACGACTGAGATTTACTTTACAAATTGTCAATCGCCTTTAACTCTTATTTTATAATTTTCTTCAAACAAAAAAATGTAAAACAAAAGGAAGTTATAAAGGACGTCAACAAAATCACATCTTACTTTTTTCTTCAACTGAATAAGTTCAGTGTGTAGTGTCTCTATGAAAAAGACAAACAAATCACCCATGTTGCTGCTAAGTGTTGAACGCATTTCATTCTTACGAGATTGAGTTAGATTATCATCTAACCCATCGATATCTTCAGATAAACGCATAAGTAGAATAAGAACCAGCTCTAGCTGTGCATCCTACAAATAAAACAAATAACAGGTAGCTACAAGAAAGTGAACTAAATAGTTTGGAAATATGTAAAAAAATTGTCTATGTTGTTTACATTCCAGTTCATGCTATTTCAATAAGTACCAGTAAAAATCAATCATGCTACTTTTGTGCTTAGTGGTCCTTACTTGATATACCGAGAAAATAGAAATATTTTATAGCCTCAAAACTTTCATTACCTATTACCTATTATTATTGTAACTTCAGAGGGAAGGACTACCTGTCTCTTTGACACAAAGATAGTATAAACATTTTTTCTTCCTGATGATTTTGAGAATAGAGTAGTGCTTAGGTGATGCTTATCATTTTAGTGCATTACAGCCTTCTGTTGCTCATGATAATAGATTGACAGGGTAGAGATTTTCATTTTCGGTAAATGTGACATAATGATTAGCATTTCAATCTAAGTAGAAATTTATTCACATCACCAAAAGCAATTTATTATCATGATTTTAAAAAAATTGTACTGATGCCTATTCTCAACAAGAATTGTAGTGAAAAAAGTAGATCAAATTGCAAAATGTAGCAAAAGAACTTACACCCATCTGTTGCAATATCGAAAGATCAGAAAACAATGATTTCCAATGCTGTGGCCAAGCTCTTTTGATTATTTCCACAAATACTTTAACAAGAGATTCTTTCAAGTAAGTCGGTTCGGCAAATGATGCCTGTAGAAGAGAAGATCATGAACGAAAAGAACGAAACGAAAAGAAATAAAGGGCAACAAGGATCCTAAGGACAAACCAGAATTCAAAGTTCAAAATGGAAGATTCAAAATGGATGGGTGTTGCAAGTAGCTTTTAAAATCAAAACATAGCTCCCTTTTTTTCTTTCTGAACATTAGGTTCAATCATAACAATCGTTAATACTAAGATCACCAGCAAAATAAGTATGGATTATCCAATGGTGATATCTTCTTTTTGAGTAGAATGCTTGATTAGTGATCAAAAGGAGTGCATATGTAGACAAAGAAAATTTAATTTACTATTCTGAGTTTCATGTCCTTCGACAAGGTCTTACATGACCACATGGGTTGTATCAATATACTGGCCGTATCCATGTAAACGGAAATAACGCGCTTTGAATTCAGTCTTTGAATAAAAATGCTTATTTCAGCTTGGCATAATCTTGTTGGTCAATCAACATGGAAAAGTTTAGCACAATTCCCACCTTGTGATGAACGTTTAAAATAGGCTTGTTTTGTCTTGGAGTAACAAAAAAGATTGATATTGCCTACAGCTCATTTCCGATGACAAAGGCTTTCAACTAATTGTCTTGTTTTTTATTTTAACACCCTTCCTGGTTTGCAGTTTCAATTCACTAAAACATATATACTAAAGTTATGAAATATACTAAGGTTATGAAGAAAAGAGAAGGAAAAAAGACAGGGGCAACAAGACACAATTTAAAGAAAGTTCAACAACAAATATGAGACTTCTGAAGGAGATAGTTCATACTAGTGAGACCTCTTGGATTTATACAGAAACAAATTTCTATTTTCAAAGAAATCAATGTCTATTCTCAAAAACTCTTTGGTCTGGCAGCACAATCTTGTCTGCCAAATGATCTCTTGTGGACTCAAACAGCCTGAAAATTTTCACTTTTGTTTTGTTGTTGAGTTGCCAAGCGTGACTGAATGTAGCAAAAACATTTGGAAAGAAAATTCATCTTTTTATCTTATGTTGGCACCATTAGTATAATTATTAGATTTTTTGTTTGCTTGGTGAGGCACATTGGTTGGGTGCTTCAATGAGTGCTTCAATGCTATCAAAATGGGCTCGATACATCTCTGGCTAGTGTGTGTCCGGTTTAGTCTTTCTTGTTCATTTTCAGTCATTTTGTCCTAAGTGCATTCTAGGTTTTCCATCTTGTTTGTGTCTTTGGCATCAATATTCTGACTGTTTTTAGTATTTTAAGTTAGTTTGTTTGTATTAATTATATTTTAGCTTTTGAATGTCAATCATTAAAAAAGTTTGTGTTACCATTCAATTCAATCCCACAACAGGAGCAGATACATAATCAATAAGGAAATAAAGAAATCAAACGAAAAATACCATTTGGATCGACTTCATTATCTGTACTTTGTACAGAACTTTTTTTTCTTCCTCCATGCAATTCCATTTCAATCTAAATTTCAAGGATGACATGTATTCAGTGAAATTTCATGGCATTTCAGACAATTGGTGTGTCTTAAAAGGGAATAAAAATGTTCTTGTCAAACAATATCTACTACTTTAATCAGAGAGGCTTTTTCAAGAGAAACTTTCACGGGGGAAAAAAATTGAATGGAAAATGAATGCAAATTTTGGAACAATTTTGCAAGTGAAACTTACGCAAAAATGCTAAAAAAAGCAGATTAGAGAAAGTTTTTTTCGCAAAAGATTCTCTGATTAAAGTATGAAACAACAGTGTAAATATAAATACTTTATAAAACTCTCCAGCATATGTAAACCACATTTCCTGATTTTAGGTTCTTTATTATGTGTGAACAAAAAGAATCCAACATCTCCACACAAGGGACTGTTCTGTGTGAAATCTTCATAGACCTATCAGAGAAACAACAATATAAGTTCAACCAATTACTAGTGACTTTTACATGATTTTTCATGGTCAGGGTTCAAATCCTGCTAGAGTCATGTCAGCAACTATAACAGTGTGAGTCAATACACTCAGCTTAGCACTGAGCTTGAGAGCAAAATTGATGTCTAAAAGGGTTGTCTAGTTGAGCAATTGAAGCAGACAGTAGCACTGTAAATAACGGTCGGTGATTGGTAATTACCAGCCATTTGACAATTTCTGCTGGCTACATTTTGTGCAAGATTCACATGTTGTCCGGCAGAAATTTCCGTTTTCTCTCAAAAATTGTTAATTGCTCATTTTCATTGGCTAGCAATAGGTTAAAATACAACAAACAAGAATAAAATTAAAAAGAAAAAAATATATTATATATATTTTGAATGATTTATGACGTCAACATTTTTCTTTCTTTTTATTGGCAAATGATCAATAAAAGATAGTAATAAAAAGATTTCAAAAATCAAAGTAATTTAGCATGGTAGCATCTAGTGCTAATATGAGTTTTTAAATATCTCTCTATATATAATTCTTTCTTTATCATTCTGAAGTTCATTTACATGAAAAAATAAAATCAAGTGTGGTTTGGATATAATGTTTTAAGCAGTAAAGGAAATGCATGATAAATCATTAAAGGTTCCATTTTGCACTCCAACAAGCATGCCTAAAAAATTGCTGACGCTCTCTTTTTACAAAATTTTAAAAGAATTTCAAAATTTATTAAAACAATCTAACTAAATTAAGAAATTAATTTTCAGAAAAATTGAAACTATTTGAAACGAAGTGAGAAATAAATCGAACGATTTTGAAACAATTTACAACGAATTTCAACAGAATGAATTTAATTAAATCGTTTTATCACCTTTGAAAATCGTTGCAAGATCGTTTTGTGAAATGAATTATTTAGAATGAATTAACAACAAATTTTGGAGACGATCCCTAACTTGGAGGTCTGTTAGTTTGGAGATAGATGGCTTAATTAAGCTATTTAGGATCAGAATTTTATAACAATCTCTTCCCATAATCACTAGAACTTGCATCAATCTAACTACGATAACCGATAGTAAATAAGGCCAGGAATTGTAAGAACAAATAACGTGAAGACTATAGGGTGCAATTTTCCACTACAGCTTGTTACAATTTGTTTGTGTCAGTGAGGGTAAGGTTCAGGCTATGCCTCATTCTTTCAGACGATTTTACTTAATTAAGGGTTGTACTTTACTTGACTGTAGTAAGAAACATTATATTATAAATATTCGCCATGTTAGGTTATAATAAACGGAAAAAAAGTTAAAATTTATTAGCAAAAGCTTTTCGATATTTTATATCATCTTCAGTGCATAACGGATATCAGTAAAAATTCTACATCTTATATTGGTAAAATGAAATTAAGAACTAATTATAAACAGTCATTAAAATCATAAAATAATTTTTACTGATATCAGTTATGCACTGAAGATGATATAAAAAATCGAAAAGCTTTCGCTAATAATAATAAATAAACAACATTTTTTTTTTATATATAAAATTATATTTATTAATAAGCTTTTCGGCCTACGTCCATCATTAGTGAATGTAAAAAACTGAATGACTACAAATTTCAAAATTAAAAATAAATGCGTGCGGGAGCTATTAGATACTGTATTAACAAAAGGACAATAAAATCGAAATGATGGTAAAATATACCCAATAAAAACAATTAATGTGTATTAAAGATTATGTAATACCGTTTCTAAATAGATTTAAAGTGTTAAAATATATCCATAAACCCATTATTGACCCATGATTGACCAAACAGGACACCTACAATGCTGCACAAGTGATTGAAAAGTATTTGCAACCATTAAGTAAAAATGAATATTCTATAAAAGATACACATAAAAGATTACTGATATGGTGAATTCATCATACTTATCTTGCTAATATATATTTTAACTTTGTTGTTTTTTCTATTTTTATTATAAAACATTATGATACTTAACAAAATGGACTGTTCCTTTACACACACACAAATAAGGCATATAAGCGAAAAAATATTTTCATCCTATTCAGTTAACTTTGCACTACAACCTCGCCTACTTTTTTACAGCACAAGGACCCCGCGCCTGAGTGCTGCTGGGGTGGCACCCCACGTGGTGTGGTGATTGTGTTTGTGTGTGTGTAAAATTTCAACTCTTTTTGGCGCTTTTCCCTCTCAAAAATGGATTCAATCTACTATTTAGATATTATTACTCGCCTGGTAACTTCTCGTTCTTTCCTGCTGTTGAGTCTCTGGACTTAAAGCAGCGACCAGTGAGTCGTGTATTTGTTTCGCTAATGTCTCAACAGCATGATCACCGGCGGCCATTTTATATACAATTGAAACACTTTCGTTTTCCTCTTTCAGTAAAGAACCGAATGGATTCCTGGAACTTGAAGAGCATATGAAACATTTACCGTTTCCTAATGCTATTATTGAAAGACGGGGATATCTTATTATACCTGTACTTTATTTTATAATTTATCAATCATAAAAAGCATGGAATATTTTTGCATAGAGATAAGGAAAAACCTTATATAATCTCACAAACGAACACTTTTGTTTTTGCACGAAATAGCATAACTTGTAAGAACAGAGATGAACAAGATGGCTGCTCGACCGGAATCGTTGTCAGGAAAAGATAAAGGGTATGAAGAGAAGCTTGGCTGTTTTTCTTTCTTTATCTACTTTTTTAACCGTTTTTGCTTAAGAGTTGAGTGTATCATCATAACTATTTGGTATATATAGCTATATTATCTCGTTTTGAATGCTAGCGCGAGCCACCACCCCCATCAACAAAAGAAGAAAAGGTAAACAAAAAAACCACCGCGCGCGCGCTCGCTGCGCCGCTCCTCTATCACCAACCACAACCCACCCAGGCCGCACGAGAGAATGAATTGAATAAATTCAGTTAATTTTCTTCATTTTTTGGATGCATCTTCTGCAATTATTATGCCATCAACTTTTAACCTGAATTTTGTGTTGAGTGCCATAAAACATGGCTATAGGCTTCTATTTATTATGTATGGCTTCTCTTGTTGCATGATGCAACTTACGAGCAGAGAGAGAGGAGATTTTTATAGTTGGCGGCAATAAGAATTTTTTTAATTTAGACCTCTTAGATTGTCAGAAAACTCAGAATTTTGGAGGAACTGATATCCAATAATAAGAGGAAGACTGAGAAAAAATTTGTAGGAAAGAAACATGCATGAGTAAAAGTGTGATAAACTGGATATTCAGACAATTCATGAACAAACTAGATCCTGCCGTGAGACGAGACGATCTCAAAATTCTCAAATTCTCAAACTCTCAAATTTCTTTTGTGTATTTGTAACATTTTTCCTAAAAAGTTCTTAATGTGTGATAATACAGTAAACTCTCGATAACTCAAACCTACATGGGACCGATGAACGTTGTTCGAGATAACGAATGTTCGAGTTATCAAAAGTCTTTATGAGAGAGTATTACATCAAGAGGATCACTAAAGAAGTTTGAGTTACTGAAAGTTCAAGTTATGGAGGGTTCGAGTTACCGGGATTCTACTGTACTTCATTTTCATTATGCCAACTGTGTGTACAGTCGTAGAAACTCAAGGGAAAGTGTGAAAGAAAACCTGCAAATAGTAACATCTATTTACTGGGAATCGTTTGCACTCTGTTGCCTGAAAACAAAGTATACAGTGAACCTTATTAGTGAGAGAGCCCTCGAAATCTGTTCCACTGAACGATAATGAAATAAATCAATTAAATTTATTTTGGGAAATAAGTGGATATGTACTCATTTACCAGTTAGTAAATCAAGTAGACAAACAAAAAAAAGAAAATAGTCAATTACAGATGGTTGGAACAAATATTGTGGGAGGGGAGAAGAAAGTGTCTACTACCACTCTTCCATCAAGGAACACAAGGTGTAACTATGACAAAGTCGCTGAAAAAAAACCATATGCCAAATTTTCTGGTAGACATTATAATAGTTTCGATAAAGAATTTTGAAATCCTATCAAACACTCAGAGACATTTTATTACAATAGGAAATTAACTTCAAGAAATACATGAAGAAACTAAAACCTAGCTTAAACATACAAGAAAAATCAATACCCCTTCAATTGTTCAAATCATTTTAACTGTAAATGTAATATTTATTGTTTTATACCCGTTTTTACACTTTTGTATCATAATTAAGTTTTTGTTTGTTTTCTGACCCTGTTAATGTAATAAGCCAATTTTATTCTGATGACCTATGATGACCTATGGAAAGTTAGGTTGAATATATAGATTTGTTTAATCTTAATGTTCTTGTTTTTTTTTCTAAAAATATTTTTATCATAGAGTTGTTAGCCCGAAATAATTATCAGTTAAAGTGAAACAAAAACTAAACATGATCCATTTCATGTACGATAATTTTTCTGTGAAATAAAAACAAAATTCTTAATTTATTGACAATGTACTGGAATGACGTGAAGAAAACAGAATATATATTATATTCTTCCTATATTATTTTTATTTTTTATTTCTTATTTAACTTATTTTTCTCCTGTTTCCATTCTAATGACTGATTCTGTTTCTTATGTAATTTAACTTTGATAATAATCTTGTTATTTCTTCCAAGGGTAGACAAATCTGTTTGCTGATATTTTTATCCTGATATGATTGCTCATCTAAAGAAGAATTTCAAATTTCAAATTAGCTGTTCATATTATTCAGTTATATCTGTGATACTTTATACAATTACCACAATGCATTGCTAAAAGAAACTTCTAAAATATCCCGAAAATATATATTTAAAATATGAATGATAAAAGAGTTCACAAACAAAGCTAATAATCTAATTATCATTTAAGGAGATGGTTGAACAAACCTTAAAGCAAGTGATTATGTTGCATTGTGGTAGTTGTAGTCAATAATATAGAGAGATAACTGAATTATGGGAACAGCCAATCCTATTATTGATCTAGACTGCTTTATTGAAATGTTATCATTAATTTTTTTATAGATCCTTTGCCTTTCTCACAATTAAAGATCGCTTGCCTGATATATTGACCAAGGTGATTGATGTTATTAGCCGACTTGCCAGTACATATCACAGCAGGAATGAAGAGGTAAACGTTTTTCTTTCTGAACATGGATTTTGTGTAGTTTGCTTATTTAATTTTCTATTACATAGTACACAATACATAATTATCTATCAATTACTCAGGAGAAGGCCAAAGACGCCAAAGAAATTGTGTCCAAGCTTTCAAGACTAAAAAATGAAATGCAAACTGACAAGACAATCCAACCTCTTACAGATGATTTTAGTGATGCCAGTCTATGGAATACGTTCATCAATGAGCTGCCTGTACTTGTTGAGGGTAAAACCCAGCCTTCTTGGTACAGTGTCGCATGGTTATCTTGTGAATGCTATTTATATAGAAGGATATTTGAAGCACTTCAACTTAGGTATATTTATAATTTGATTATTATATAATATTCAATGTTGTACTTAAATTTGACCTCATTCTGTATTGTGTTTGCCTGTTTAGCAAACATCACAAATGGATTGATCCTTTTTTCCAACAAAAATCAAATTCGTTTTCATCTTCTGAGAAGCCTATGCAAACTTTAGCCAGCTATGTTATGAAGTTTTTCGCTGGAAAATCTGCTGACAATGAATCCAAGGATCATTTACGATTAGATTTCGAAATGCTTTTAGAAGTAAGTTAATGCCAGTGATAGCACTATTAGCAAATCTCTACACCTACATTAATGTTGATTAATTTTAGCAAAGATTAATTATCATGTCTGCAAAATATCCACAAAAAAAGAAAATGTTATTTATTAGCAGTAGTCGCTAGTTTGAACTCCTGAAACCTCCTTCCCTGAAAAGAAATCCTCACTAACAGCATAAACAATAATTTCCTATGAAAAAAAGACATTTTACATTTTGTGCTCTCTTGTACGAACATAAAAAAAATAATCCTGACACTGTACTTGTTAGAAGCTGGATTGCTGCAGTAACTAATTATCAATTTTTTTTCTGAAAAAAGTAATATGAGAGCTAAAAAGTCCATAAAGGTTGTTTCGTAAGATGTTGTTTTCCATCTGATTGAATAATTTTGAAGTGAAATCATTCCAATTGTTCTGCTAATAACTACCGCTAAAAAAGCCTTATCTAAATGAATAACAGCGTTTTGTAAAAGCAGATTTTTCTCATAGTGCATGAGATCCTCTGTTGTTGATATAAGAAAATTTGTATATACACTAGAATTTCAAATTCAGCAATTTTTTTGTACTGATTTGTAAATTAGTTTTAAATTATCATTTCTGTAGGTATGAGATTCATATACTTAAATGTAGTCAACATTTTCTTAATGAATTCTGTCAATCAAACTAGTGACAGTACATGATTGAGTTACAAAATGCATTATGTTTGGGATTGTTGCTTACTCACTGGATATATTGGATATACCATGCATTTCATGAGGTTTTCTGCCTTAATATTTTGTCCATTTTCATTACAGATAGATTTGTTGTAACTGTTTTTTTCTTTTTTGCCTTTTCAGTATTGTCTTTGGGGTAACAAATGTGATCTGTCTATATCTGCTGGCACACAAGTTTCAAATCAATTGAAAGAGAGTAGTCAATTAAAAGCTCTGCTAGAGCATATCATTAGTAACCATACAGCTCAAGTATGGAATTATGTTTTAAATCTACAAAGCGGTTCTGGTGAACAAAAAAAAAGGTTTGATTTTGTATTGGATAATGCTGGCTTTGAATTGTTTACAGATCTTTGTTTGGCAGAATTCTTGTTGGATAAAGGCTTTTGTAATGAAGTGTTTTTTCACGTCAAAAATATTCCGTGGTTTGTATCCGATACGTCGAAATTCGACTTCGAGTGGACAATACAAGAATGTGTGAACTCAACTGATCCTGCCGTCCGACAGCTTGGAAAGCGGTGGCAAAGTCGTCTAGACAACCAAACATTTGTTTTAAAACAACATGTGTACTGGACATTGCCATACGACTTTGCTGCGATGAAAGAGATGAATCCTGATCTCTATACAATTTTATCAAACTCTGATCTTGTCATTTTCAAAGGTGACCTGAATTATAGGAAATTGATCGGTGATAGAAAGTGGCCGCACACCACTACTTTTTCTGATGCGCTCTATGGGTTCTGTCCAGCACCACTTTGTTCTTTGCGCACTCTTAAAGCTGACTTGGTTGTGGGACTTCATCCAGGTCAAGATGATGAATTGGCTCAGAAGAATGCGAACTGGATGGTTTCTGGAGAGTATGCAGTAATTCAATTTTGCAGGAGCTTATCAGCATAATAAGTAAAAGTAGGGATTTTAAAAAATTCACGTTTACTCATAATTATAGAAATCACAAATACAAATGAAAATTTTGTATTTTTCCTGTTACTGCTTTCGTCAAAAACTTATAATTTGTATGTGAATAGATATTTATATTTTTACAATTATTATTGATGTTGTATTTGTAAGTATAAAGCTTCAAGCATTCTAATTCTCACATTTAGGTGAAACAGAAACAAACGCTAAGCATAAGCGAGCTCCATGTATGCAATTGGTGTTTACCATTTTTCTTAAACCATAGTGGATAACCTTTGCTTTTATGATTTTTACCACTATAAAGCCGGTTTTCCACTAGACGGAATATTCAGTGCGGAGCAGCTTTTGTTTTCTTCACGTGATCCCTAATTGAACCATTTGATTGGCTTGCGGAATATTCCGCGGCGGAAAAGTTGAACTTGATCGTACTTTTCCCCGGACGCTTTTGGCAGAATTTATTAAAAAACGAAGGCTGGTAGACTGCAAGCGGAATTTTCCGTGGTCTTCTAAATTGTATCTGCTTTTTGTAATTTGGGTCATCGTTTTTGAAGATTCGTTTTTTGTAAGACAATATATTCACGTTTATTTATTAAGATGATTTTTTTGAATATGGGTTTGTGTCACTCTGTGCGTTAGATATGTCCAAACTTGTTTTTTGTGTTAGTACATTAAGGTTTAAAGCCGAGGAACATTTCAAAACTAGTATTTTTATTTTCTAGGGAAAGTTAAAAGTATTCTCTCGTCCGAGGTTTCTTTAAGGAAAAGCTTCCTAGTGGGCAAAATCTTTGAAAAGTCTCTGTGGAGGAGTGTTTTTTTATTGAAACCGCAGGCGAGATTGCTTGCCATTCCTATTGAAAACACTCCTATTAGACTTTTTAGAGATTTTGTCCACTGGGTTTACATTTGATTCATGCCAGTTATTGCAAACATCCGGTTTCTAACCAGATAATGTTTGTGGTGTAAACCTTGTTAAATCTTTTGTTTCATGTTTAGAAAATAATTAATTAAAATCACTTTAATGGCATTAAATCACGTGGGTAATTCAGATAGTAAAGCCGAAAGTGCAAGCAAGCAAACATTGGATGATTTTGTAAGCTACGTCATTGTTTCCTATGAGAATTCTGATGGCCCAGACATAACTTCTCAAGAATCACAGAAACGTGAGAGTGGAGCGGAAATTGCGAATGCTGGCAGTGATAATATTTCTAAGGTCGATGATTCGCGCGAAGAAGACAATGAACAAGCTAAACGCACCGACGGAACTAGTGACCAAGTCGAAGGCGATTCTAAACGGAAAGGTCGTGCACTAAATGATTCCAAAATGTCTAAACCGAAACGTAGCCAAAGAGTTCGTGATAAGAAAACCGTTGATGACGAGGATCCCGTCGCGTCGAAGAAGCAAATTGCAAATTGCAAATTTGAATGCAAAGAGTGTGGCAAGACATTAAGTTCACGGCGTTGTTTAACGGCTCACTTAAAGCGAATTCATGTCGTTAACACTGACGAGACCGGAAGTCAGACAATTAGCGCCCAGGCCAGTCGAAATATGTACACGTGTCCATGTTGTAATTTGAAGGTTCATACGCAACCGTCTCTTGCGGAACACATGACGAATGTTCACGACGGCGCACATCACTTCAAGTGTAACCAGTGTGACAAGCGATTTCTGACGCCGCGACGAATGAACGACCACGCGAGAAAGGTACATATCACCAGTAGGAAACACGCGTGTGAGTTATGTAACAAGGCGTTCAAAGATGTCCACGCGCTGAACAGGCATACGAATTGCTATCATAATAATGAACGAAGGTTCTCCTGCACAGTCTGCAATACACAATTCAAAATGAAATATAGTCTTGTTGCTCACCTCAAAAATGTTCACGGTGATGGAGAACACCAGCACGAATGCGATATTTGTAAAAAGAGGTTCATGTCGCAAATTAATGTCGAACGCCACAAACAGTGTGTGCATTTCCCGAAAATTATTGGCAAGTGCGAGTTTTGCGACAAATCCTTCAGGAAAGAAGCGCATATGGTGTTACATATCCAAACTGCGCACGGAACAGAACGGAACTTCGTATGTGAACTCTGTGGTGCGGCGTTCAAGAAGAAACAATTAGTAACTGAACACGTTAAATGTGTTCATTTGAATGAAAGAAATTTTCCCTGTCCATACCAAGTCTGTGATAAAACATTTAAGAAAACATCGCATCTGAAAATTCACGTTAAAAACATTCACGAAAGACACCACAACGACAACATCGCTCAACCGATGGAAACGCAACACATAGAAACGAAGTGTGGAAACGAAGTCGGGGCTGTGATTTCAATCACAGATCATCGTAGCGTTCATATTTTACCGAACAAGAATGAGAAACACACTGTCGGATCGATGTCAGAAAATAAAAAGCCCGTCATATTGTCAACCAATAGGAATACTTCTAACATTACGTCGGTGGATGCGTTAAGAGTCGTTCAGTCTTTCCAATCCTTTATTTACGATCGTGAAAATGAACCTGGTACCCAGTACTTCGTAATAGCCGGCGACTCGAACACTGACAGTGAGATACAGGTGCAGAACGGAAGTGTTGACGATGACAAGCACGTACAGGTAGCGAACGAAATCAAAACACCAATCAGCAATGTGATGGTGACGTCAATGGTTCATAGCGACACTTAACTGACGGTGGTTGCTGTCAGGATTCTTAACGTCGAACGAAATGACCGATTGTTCCTGTAAATTTGTATCTGGCTCAATATGTTTGTCTGTCGTTAATTCCCAACTTCCTTTTACAGCTTTGTTTTGAACTTTCCCTGGTAGCGAATTAACGTTTCCGCAATGCTGTTTTAAACGCCGTGTTACAACCAGGTCAACATGTCTAACCACGTTATGAATGAATGCAGTGTTGTTGTTGTTGTTGTGATGGTGGTGGTGGTGCTAGTGTGCACCATATTTGATCTATTTTTCATAACGGACACATAATTCAAGGCCTCACTTGTCATTTTACTTACTTACCCGACAAAACTGATGTAAGCAACGAGACAGGTGTCTGCACGCTTTTTATATAAGCACCAAAAAAACCAACCAAGCCATTTGAGAATACGGAATTATATGCATTAAGACTTCTTAAAAACCACTTATAGGTTTAACTTTGACACGTCTTCCCCAACCTCGAACCCAGGGTCTTTTCGATATGCAGTTATATGGAGACCCTGGGTTTGAGGTTGACATCTTCCTTGAACGGTAAAAAAAGTATGTGGAACGAACAAGACACAGTTTCTGTGTTAAACGTGAACGGAAGAAAAGTATTCGTTTGTTGCTTACTTGGAAATTGGCATAACTATCTTGGTTCCAAAAGTTTCTTAAATTTTCAGAGGTTCATTAACAACAACAAAAAAATACGTTTACTCTTTATCAATTTAGGTTCCAGCCTCTTAAGAGAATGAATGAACGTTGGTCTTTTACGTCAAAAAATACACGCATGTGAATGAGGCATAAACTAGAAAATCTTTTCTTTTGGTTTCATGTCAAAACAAAAAGAAGTTATTGTTGTTCAGAAATAACTTAATTATTACAGAGTTTTCTAAAATTTGATTGGTTGATATAGACAGGCGGAAAAATCGAGATCCAAAAATTTTAGATGTTTACGAGCGTTGATTTGTCCGACTGCATCCGCCGGCTCGAACATAATTCCGGCTCCATTGCACATGCGCTGACGTCAGTAGTGTTGTTTTTTCGAGCGAGCGGGCGAAACTGCTGAATGAAAATTGACCTTTAAAGGGAAGTTTCCATTCACCGATATCGTCCGAGCGAGCGAACGTTTGTCGCCGATCGTGCATCAGTCGAGCTTATATTTTAATTTCCATTCAATTTTTAAAAGCGTGAACATTAAAATATCTTTCAATGTCTTTTCAAAAATCTTTCCTCTTGTCAAAACAAAAAGAAGTTATTGTTGTTCAGAAATAAATTAATTATTACAGTTTTCTAAAATTTGATTGGTTGATATAGAGGCGAAAAAAACGAGATTAAAATTTTTAAATGTGCACGTCAGTAGCGTTGTTTTCTCCGAGCGAGCGAGCGGAACTGCTTAATGGAAACTGAGTCTTTCAGTTCTGGCATTACTCGGCACTATCGATAAATCTCTCAATAAAATTATCAAGTTCTAATTTTTATGTTGAATCTGAGGAAATTATTCTTTTGCCATGAAGTTTTTTATTTTGCCGTGTGAAGTTTTGTAACTTGCCATGAAGTATTTTGTTTTGCCGGGAAACTTGTGGGCCACAGCAGTTGTGGCATATACAACACAAATATGGAACACCACCCGCGCAAAGCATTTCTGTCAAAAATTGTTTTTGTCAAAAAATTCTTCTGCTAAAAATTCTTTTTATCAAAAATAAAAAGTACATATCAAAAAAATTTTTCTCTTTAAACAAAGATTATATGTTTGAAAATTCTTTTGCCTTATTTTTCAATCAAATTGCACCAAATACACAGGTATTCAAGATCAAAACCGTAGTCGATTAATTTCCTATTCAAAAATATGCCAAAGACACAAATTGCGCTCCATAAAACTACTTCGGAATCGGAATTTATAATAGATATTTTAGGAGAAATGTGAACGTAAACGCTTTTAAAAGTGGAATAGGTTTTTTTCTGAAAAGGACCACATGCATTGGACCTTCTATTTGTATCTTCAATTCAGCACCTCTGGTCGGAATGAGAAACCAGGAGACGAAATGTTTCGTTAAAGATTTTAGGTAAGATATCAGCTATAAAATTCAGAGCATAAATTGCTACTTTGAATAACCAAAATATTTATGTCTTTTTTCATTTTGAAAAGGCCCTATATACAAAAATCACATCCGTGGGAATGGGTCAAAGGGATCCCTTGGCATCTGTCGCCCCCGAAAGGGATAGGAAAGTTGATTAAAAAAAAGATTGACCACCGATTTCTAATCCTCCTCGTCAGAAATAAGGATGATATTATCTGCTTGCACAACAGAACCAGTTGTGGACAGACATACTTTCTCGTGATTACTAGGAGACACAGTTTTTTCTGTTACTGGTCGCGATTTCTTGCTGGTATTTCCAATCGCAAACAACTGCGTCTCTTTCATAAATTCCAAATCACATTTGTTCGTTTCTTTTCGTAAAGAACTCGTGTGGTTTCTGGATGACTTGTGCTCTCCGCCGGAATTCCTTTTTTGACTCGCTGTTTGGGTACAACTCGAAGCGCTTCCCGTACATCGAACAGTTGATGACGTATACTTCTGTGAAGGCGCAATGGCTGACGAGAAGGTTTCTTCTTTCGATTTTCTTTTCTTTAATTTCGGAGTTGGTAACGGACTGTCGATCTGAACGGTATAATCCATTTTGGGTGTCGTCAACGGAGCGTCGTCATCTTTCTGTGACGACGACACAGTGACGCTTATAACTGTCTTATCTTTTTGTCTTTTCTTTCTGCATCCTTGATCAGCATTTTTATTGATAAGCTGGCGTTTAAGTTTTTTGTTAACAATTAGATCTTTTTGACGTAGTTTTTCCAGTTGTGAATCGTCACCACTGTCGCTAGGGCAACTGCCGTCCGCTGCCTCTTGTTCATACTGCTGGCGAACGAAATCAGTAAATACTTGATCAGTTCTTTGCTTTGCTATCTTCCTGTTAGACTTCAGTTTTCTTTTCAATTCCGGATCGTACATTGCTGGATCATCATCCAACTTCACCATGTCCGTCATGACATTGCCGGAATTATCACGGAAGATTTTCTGGCGACTCTTTTGAAGTTTCTGTCCAACTTCTACAAATACGTCGACAGCACAATTGTGCAGATCGTTCGGTTTGAGATTTAATTCATACTTGTTGGCAGCCTGCAAACATTCTTGTTTGATTTCAAATAAATTCGGGAAACTGCCGTTACGATTGACGTACTTCGCAACAGCTCGATTAATTTCAGGAAAAGGAGAGCTGGTAACCTTTAGTTTCTTCTGCGTAGCAACTAACACATCTGCGTCTTCACCAACCAGTTCACAGTAGGCTCGCCATGTTTTCAAATACCGTTCCTTCAGTCGAGCTTCTTGCATGTAAGCACTCTCCTCAGAGTCCATGTCTCGAAAAGATAACTCCGCTTTTGCAAATGCATTAATGTTTTTTTCCATGATTCTTAATCTTCTTTCTAACACTTTTACACGTTCCATTTTAGAGAACGGCTTCTTCTTTCTTGAACCATTCACTTCCACAGCGGATGACGGCATATGTTTCCCAGTATTTTCATCATCCGAAATAATTACCTCGCTACAAAGATTTGTGTCTACCTTTCCTTCATTACTACTGATCTCATTCTTTCCTTGTTGACTATCAACAGTAACTTTTGTTTTTCCTTCCTTAAGCCTTCTTGCTATGCTTTCAATATTTCTCTTATCCAGCTTTATTGCAACGATTGGATTAAAACTTGAAAAATCTCCAATGCGTACGGCCTTTTGTTGTTTAGAATCCAAGTTATCGGATGCCAAGCGATTACATCTGTTAACAGATACGTGTTCATCGGAAATAACGGGTGTTTTTCGGGTCATTGATAAAGTTTTACGATTTTTTAATCCATCAGCACTCCGTGATTCTAAAACAGAATTTTGCTGTTAAAAGAGACAATTAAAATCACAGGGTTTTTTTTCAAGTATTCTTTCCAACCCTATCCCCTTTAAGTTTGTCAAATTGATAATTTTACATCATAGCCCTTTTTACACTTGTGCACTTTAGGTAGATATTGCATTCTCCTGCAAGTAGTTGTTTGTTTGTTTGTTTGTTATTTTTTCATTGCGTAATACATAATGATCTAATTGAATATATTTATATTGTTTGTCAGTCTAGTATTCATAATAATTTCGGATATATGTTTTTAGTAGGATCGAAATTAGGATCGAAATTATTTCGGACCTGGAATTTCTATCCTACTAAAAACATATATAAACTTTACATCATTCATTTACAAACGCCCGATGATGACAGTAGTAACTGTCGAAACGTCGCAAACAAAAACAACCGGTCTATGACATGATAAACTCTAATTATATAACATAATGATCTGTTTGAATGCATATTTCTAACATTGCTTTATCCAAGTTATGAGTTATATGAACACTTTTTTGCCTTACGATTTGCCATCTTTTTACATTTTCGGAACACTAATTTAAATTTTAGTTTTCGTATCTGTTGACAGGCTACCGGGCGTGTACATAGACATGTCATTTTTTGTTGCAGTTGAATTTTTATTATATATACCAGTTTTTCCACACCAAATGATTGTTACTTGAAGCTTACAATTTAATGCGCATGTTAGGGCTTTCTCTCTTATGTTCATCAACAAAACTTTCTAGAACAGTGTCATCAAAACCTTCTTACAGCACCTCTGTTGCAATGCCTTCCAAGAAGATTTGCAATTGTTGATTTCGTAAACTTTAACTTGGAAAAGAATCTCTTACACGTGCAGTGTTCTACAAAAAAGATCATCAAATAATCGTTTTGATTAATAATCAGTCTTTGTTTTGATAAAAAAATATTTGTTTTCATGAATTGTGACGCTAGACTGCATTGGGAATTCCGCGTTATATATATGTGGTGTCCTAACCCTGATGACTAACACCCTGGAATAACACCATCAACCTTCCTATTCTGATCAACCTTCTTATTCTGAACAACCTTCCTAATTCCGAAGGCAAATAATGAACTGTCTGGTTAACAAAATATACATCCATACTCAACAAAAGCACAACAAATACTAAAATGTTTTAAAAAGCAGAAAAGAGGTTGAACGCCAATTATCAGTGTGAAGAATCAATTAATGACCTATATGGTTCCGCAATTATGAAGTTATCAATGGAAAACGGACTTTATGTGCAAAGTTGATATGCACCGTGTATGGGTGTTTGATATTTTAAACATTCACATTCTTTACACACATTCTTTACACACACCTCACGTGCACACAGATTAAATGAAATTAGCTCACAATTTTCACTGAATTTCACAATTTTCACATTTTTTTGGCATACTTATATTTCAAAAAAATTTCATGTGTCAAGGGTAAGAGCATTACCCATTTAGCATTACGCGTCGGAATAGGAAGTTCACAGATTTGTATATAGTTTATATAAGAACCTTAATCACATTGTAGAGAGCTCTTAAAATTACGTGCAAGTCTCAAGGGGTCAGTCAATTTAGAGGCAGAAGTTTTGTGTTTGTTAAGTTTTGGATTTAGTTTGATTGACAGTGCGGGATGCAGTATTATTGGTGTGGTTTGTATTTTACAGACAGGTTGAAAGGTGTTGGGTTTTTTTGCGGCATTCAGAATTAGGAAGGCGTTCAGAATTAGGTAGATTGGCAACTGTAAAAAATGTCAATGCCTTTTACCTTTTGTGGTAACTTTATCTGGGTGTGATTCAATTCTTCTATTGCCATTACCATTTTTAATATGTGATGATGATGGATGAAAATTATTCAAGCAACTTCTGCTACTACTGCTGGAACTGCTGGAAATGTTGTTGTTGTTAGGAGAGGGAGTACACTTTAAACTAAGGGCCTGACAAATACTTTCCATGAGTGAAGTTGCATCCTCCTTCGATTCATTTTTATGCAATTGTTCAATGCTTTTCCTCATAAAGTCCTTAAAGCTTTTGTTCCTCTTGAAATCAGAAGCAGTGTCATTGTGTAATTTACAAAGATTTTTCAAGAGTTTTTCGTCCTTTAATCGCCTACCAAACAATGATAAAAGTTCAACAAAGTCATCTCCTCCTGTCTCGAATTTTCTATATTTCACCTGGGGTACATGAACATTGTTTAAACTGATATTTTCATCTTCATCGTCACTAGAAGGAATCTCAATTACTACTTTTTCACAGCTACTTTTTGCCATTTTGAATGATAATAAATTAACATTTTTCCGAATAATAAAATCGCCGACCCCTCTTCTCGCAACACACATTCGGCAAAATGCACGATAGTGGTTGAGAGATAATAGATAAAAGATAAAAACAAATATCATAATATTTCCCACATGGCCACACCTGCGAGATCAGGCAACTATTTCCGTTTCGCATGTGGTGCGAACAGGGAAATAGCGCGCCCGGGGTCAGTGGTTGCTCAGGGTGCGCATTGCTCGGAAATGCTTCCAATGTTTTCCATATATATAATAATAATAATAATAATAATAATAATAATAATAATAATAATAATAATAATAATAATAATAATAATAATAATAATAGAAAAAAAAGCATTTATTTGGCACATCCACATTATGGTTCTTCATCCTATATAATAATTTATATTATTCCATTCTTTTTTCTTTCGCTTTTTTTTTTTTTATTATAAAAATATACAAATACTATACTAATAAAATGAGTTTAATCAAGGCTTCTTGCGATTGCCTTATCCAGATGGTAGTCCTTTAACGTTCCTTTGAATGTAGCTCAGTTCACACGATCTCTTAACTTTTTTAGAAGTTCGTTAAACAACTGTGTTGCACCATGTTGGAATGTTTGCATTTTGTCATTGGTAAAACGCTTTCGGCTGCAATGTTGTTCGTTGTTTCCATATCGGATGTAGCTACTTAAAAAGCAGTTTCCCGATACAAAATAATCCAAACAAGAAAGCCTGTGTTCGAAGTTGTACCTATCTGTAAAATAGGCTAACCAGAATACTGATAACTGATAGAATTCATAATACCCTGGTTTTACACAGAAGGCTATATACAGAGGCGTAGCTAGAACTCAGTCAAAATTTGTGGAGGAGAGTCTAGTCATTTAAAGTAGAAAAGGAAAACGTGCAAGTAACCTAATTGACACTTAAGACTGAAAAGAAATATCATAACGTTGGACTCCTCCACTTTTTTTTGACTGACCCTAAATACGCCTATGATATATAATTGATACTCGGTTTTGACCAGAGTAGTCGGAATTCAATACACCTTTACCGAATTTCTGTTTAAACACCGTGTTAATGCTTAGTTATCAACTTTCGCCTCGTTTCTATGCATTTTATTGTTTTATTATTTTCATAACGTTATTACCAAGCAATAGTCACTTATTATTCCAATTCCCCAGTAGAATAATTAAAAGCAATTAAGACCATAAAAACGATGCCATTCTTGTTGACTGTGCGTAACATGGTGTTCAAACAGAAATTCGGAAAGGTCTATCATTCCTAGCCAATTTGGAGCCTTCCAATGATGATGGTCCATTGGTTAAGTAAGAGCAATGTATATCAGCGGTATGTTTTAACTCAGAAATTGATCGTCTGAGGAGGGGGCTAGGATGAAGATGCCCCAAAAGAAAGACATTATAAAACTTTCGCTAATATGCTTCCTTTATGGTTACAAAATAACAAGAAAAAATGGCTAGTTATATTTCGGATCACAATTAATAATAGTCATACCGAAAAATTAAGAAATTACCAAACAAAGAAAGTTTATGTGAATAAACTAAAATGTCCTTATTAGATAAAAAATGTTAAAAAAATATTAGATTATTAGTTTACGTCAATGAAGAGAAAAAATGATCAATTTCTATTATGAAAAAAGTTTCAACTTTTGAGGATAATTTTTCTAATAGTTTACTGTATAACAGGCCCTTAAGTAATTACGTTAATGACAAATAAAATGAAGATGACATCGTCGAACGACAAAACGACAATTAGTTGACGTAGTCGTTTTTTATTAAACTGTGATGTTGTTATGAGTTATGGCCAAAAAATAGAATTATTATGGAAGTCTTCAAGTAGAAGTATGGTATTGTATTATAGACGTGAAATTAATCACGCCCTATCCTAATTTCTACCATCTAAGTACCTTGTTGGTCCTTTATGCGCCGACCATTAATGGCATTAATTTTTATGACTTGGCGTTAACGTTTAACCGGGGAACTTTCAGAAATAACGCAAATAAGGGGTGGGGTAAAAGGGACCGTTGTAATGAGGACCAGCATTTACTTATAGGCATCGTGAAACAAAATACGGGGGTAAAATGTTTAAGAATGTTTAGATTAGTTCATATATTTGTGTTAATACGTGGAGGTTTAAGATTTTACATCAGATTGTGAGTGGTGTTGGGGAGATAATTGTTACCTTGTGGGTTTGTAAAGAACATGAATGGATCCGCTTTACACTTACGGAAGTTTGCGATCGTATCGGATTTTGCTGGACAACCGGAACACTGGATTGTAACAATCAGAAAGCTTACCCGTTAACCCGCAAAAGCAATAACCAAGTTGCTGTAAATTATTATGAGAAATTTACGGTACACTATTTTTACGGTAGCAGCGAAAGTGAATACCATATTAAAACACCCTTGGACTACTACTACTACTAGTACTACTCCGGCCGAAATGGCAGTTTTTAGCTTGCGCTTTAGAGTCTGCGAAACTCCCTGCACGAAACTATATAGATTATAATGAACGAATCCAGCCTAGGAATTTTAAATGGCTTAACATCAAAATCAAAACATTCATATGAAATATATATGAAAAGTAGCATTTTAAGTTACTTCTAACTGAAAATATCATTTGAACATTTGATATAAAGCCATGATTTCGCGGTTAGTATTGCCTCGTGCTTCGAAGCCTATCAACAACAGTTAGTAAGAAATTTCATCAGTTCTCATCTTAACTCTTTCAAACTTTCAAACTTTCAAACTTTCTTATTACCCCTTTCCAATTTGTTATTTACACGTTTCGTTTACTTGTAATTGCAAAGATCTAGTTTAAAAAGCGGTATTTCGGATGAATTTTTCGCTTATGAAATCATTTTTCGAAGAACGCGTGTTTTTCTCCTTATTTTTTTTCCATTTAAAAAAATTCATTCTAGAATATCTATAGTTACAGCTCATCTTCTTATACTAATACTAAATCTTGCTTTTTTCTTACCTAACTTTGAAAGGAAGAACTTTAACAAAATTTTCTCGGGAAGTTCGTCAATGGATGCTTATTTTTCCGTGTCAGTATAGGAGGAATCTCCCATTAGGAGAATCTCTAGCTCCATCTTACGGGTTTTCATGACTTCGTGGAGTGTTGTGCTTTAAGGAAGACATTATAAACCGCCCCCGGAGGAGAACGCAATGCAATGTTTTTTGCGTTCGAAAGTTCACCAAATTTTCTCAACGTTCACTTCTTAATGAGAATGAAGACGATGTGTGTAACATTTTTTGTTTTTGTTTTTGATATTTTTTTATTGAACGCTCTAAGTTCAGTAATAAAGAATAACAACATTAATCAGCATCAGTAATTATTCTATCCGACGAGATAATCGATGTAGACCTGTTATGTGTTCGTGTTATCAGTTCATCATTTTCTACCGATGTCTATTTTTTTAATGTGTTTGAATGTAGCTTTTTCGTAGCAGTTAGTTTTGACTACTATGCCGAAATGTGTAGCTAGCAGTTTATTTGGTATTTCATTGTAGTGTGTGGATTGTTATTATTAAGGTTCACCTTTAGGGAAACGATAGTAACAAGATCATTATTATATTGTTTTGATAGTGTTTGATTGATATCTTTTTGTTTTAGATTAGAAAATCGAATAGTATAGATGAATGTAATACAAGAAGAGAACGTGAAAATCATGGTTATATACATATATATATGGTTTTTTTATCATGATGCACAAGTGGAGTTTTGGGTTTTGACATTTCCACAATTCATAGCAGAATAAAGATTTGAAAGATAAAAAAGTATTTTCTTATATTTCAGAAGTTTAATCGCGGTTAGGTAGGAGTATACATTGGTTAGGTAGGAGTATACGTTGTATTGTCTCCTTTCTAAATCTCTGAACATTGGAATTTTAGCATTTAGTTTAACTTTAGAAATCTCTAAATAGGCCAGATACCACTGAAAATGGCATTCTTTGAATGATCGATCCAAAATATTTATACAACAAATTTGGGTTAAATATTATATAATTCCAACATGGAGAAACACAACAATTTTTGTATTTTTACGGACTTATCGTGTAAAAACAATTTATGGAAAAGAACTGTAAAATGCTTTTACACGCTACACTAGTTCATATACTAATAGCGAGTGTGCATACCACTTTTAGTTTGGCCAGTGTGAATAAACGGACTGGGAACGAAATGTTCGTATGGACTGTTATATGGTGACAGTTTAGGTCGTGCGTAACTAAGTTGTGATTTTAATGGCGATTAGTATTATAGGAGTAGCGTGACGTCAGTGGGCACATTGCATTGGTTCCTATATAGAACGCGATTTTTTAGGGCCAATATCTCGAGAACCAATGGGAATAATTGACGTCACTTTGGGCGCGCATTATTGGCGATGGGGTATCAAAACATTTGGGTCTAAAACTTTTTGGGGACGCGTGTGACGTCATCAGAATTTTTCATCGTCGATATCTCCGTAACGGTAAGTCGTACACAGAGAATCCCATACATTTTCTTGATCAGGTTTTCGAGCTCTACAACTCAGTGGTACCTATTCTTTTGGATTGTGTGATCTTATTTTTCGTCACCCTTATATTTTATAAGAGGTACAGCATGGGTGGTGTGAACTCATGGTATCTCCGTAACGGTACATCGTACACAGACGATCCCATACATTTTCGTGATCAGGTTCGAGCTCTGCAACTTGGTGATACTTATTGTTAGGAATTCTGTGATTTTATTTTTATATTTTTATTAGTATATTTTTCAATTTATCACTGTTTGTGTTTTTGTTTGCTGACTTTACGTATGTCGTTTAGGAATCCCCAGACTGAAATTAAGCTATGGTGCTTATCTTGGTTCTATAGTGGAAATGACAGGGCACACGATATTTATTTACGCAGTGCTATTTTACATTCTAAGAGATTTTTTTCTGTTTCTGATGATCATGTATTTGCTTCTGTTCTATACGATTTCTTTCTTTTTAGATTTAGAAAATTTAATAAAACGGAATATATGACCAAGAAGAATGAATGTGCCAATCATGGTTTAACATCATGGTACAAGCGATTGGGATAAATCATTTAATGAATTCATGGTGGAAAGACCCTTCGGTTGAAGTCTGAGCAGGTGTAATTTTTTTATGATTCACATTTGATTCAGGTATCCCGTGCAAAGACAATTTTATAGTTTCACTCAATAGTTGAAAAATGTAACGGAAACATATTTAGGTTGCATTTTTATATTTCTTATCATGATTCTTGGGAGTGGAACCGTAAAATGTTTTTACACGGGATACTAGTCTATATACTAATAGCGAGTTGTGCATAACAAATTTAGTTCGCTCAGTGTGAATAAAAGGACTGGGAACGAAATGTTTTTATGGAAAATGTTATAATTAAATTTTAGATCGTGCGTAACTGAGTTGTCGAGATATAGGCGATATTAGTAATATAGGAATACCGCGACGTCAGTGGGCACATTGACTTGCACCCTAAATGGAACGCGATTTTTAGGGTCTAATATCTCGAAAACCATTGGGAATAACTGACGTCACTTTGGGTGTGCGATATTGGCGATGGGGTGTCGAAATAATTTGGGTCTAAAACTTTTTGGGAACGGGTGTGACGTCATCACAATTTTTGATCCACGATATCTCCGTAACGGTACATCGTACACAGACGATCCCATACATTTTCTTGATCAGCTTTTCGAGCTTTACAACTCAGTGGTACCTATTCTTTTGGATTGTGTGATTTTATTTTTCGTCATATACTATATATTGAAAGAGGAAGAGCACGGGTGTTGGAGGCAGTACCTCATAGGGAAAGTGAACCGGTAAAATGTTTTTACCCAGGATACTAGTCTATATACTAAAAGCGTGTTGTGCATCCACTTTTTAGTTTGGTCAGTGGGAATAAAAGGACTGGGAACGAAATGTTCGTATGGAAAATGTTATAATTAAAATTTCAGGTCGTGCGTAACTGAGTTGTCGAGATATAGGCGATATTAGTATTATAGGAGTAGCGCGACGTCAGTGGGCACATTGCATTGCCCCCTAAATAGAACGCGACATTTAAGGGAAAATATCTCGAGAACCAATGGGAATAACTGACGTAAATTTGGGCGCGCGATATTGGCGATGGGGTGTCGAAAAATTTGTGCCTGAAACTTTTTGGCGACGGGTGTGACGTCATCAGAATTTTTGATCTACGATATCTCCGTAACGGTTAGTCGTACATAGGCGATCCCATACATTTTCTTGATCAGCTTTTCGAGCTCTACAACTTATTGATACTTATTCTTTTGGATTGTGTGATTTTATTTTTCGTCACCGCCATATTGTAAGAGAGAGGGTAAGCACGGGGGTTGGGGTCAGTAACTCATGGGGAAAGTGAACCGGTAAAATGTTTTTACCCGGGATACTAGTCTGTATACTAATAGCGACTGTGCATCCACTTTTTAGTTTGGTAAAATATTTTGCGTGTGAGGTTGCCGTTTTTTCACGGTCCGTTTCTCACAGGTTTGTCTGGGGAAGTTTGAAACGGCACGAGCAAGTTGGTTTTTCGTTTGCGTATTAGTAATAATCCCGACTCCATCTTACGGGTTTTTTATGTTTCCCCGTGTTTGTACGCGAAAGAAGACAATGAAAAGTCTCGACGGAGGAGGATGCAATGCAATGGTTTTTCGTTTGAAATATTCTCAACGATCATTTTTGTTTGAACAAGAAAAGCGAAGAACTGTTTTTTTGTTTTTTGTTGTTTGTTTTTATTTCAAAAAGCGAAGAATAATATTGTTGTTTCTTGCGAAAGTATTAGTAAAGTTACTACCAGTCGTATGATGATGATGCAGAAAAGAAATGAGGGTTTTTAAAATGTAAACAAATCTGTTTTTGTTTTCGTAAAGATTGATTCGCGAGACGAACGAAGAAATCAAGCGAAGGATTGTATTATTATTAAACGAATTAACGAGTGGAAGAAAGAAGTAGTAGTAGAAACGTGTACTGGAAAGTGAAGAACATCTTACTTTTACAGTTATTAAAAATGGTTTTGCACAGAAGAAGTCGTCAAATGGTAGCAAATGGTTTTTAATTTATTTCTTTTTCTTGGAATTGATCGTTTTGTAAAGATGGAATTAACGAGTGGAAGTATATACATAAAAAGTGAATGAAAACACGAAGATAATGTCGTTATTTTTGGTAGTAATAGTGTGCTGGAAAGCGAAGAGACTGAATTGAATTGGAGGATTGTTAACGAAGTGGTATTTACATATTGTGATTAAAAATGGTTGCGTCGTTGCAATCATTTCGACCATGTGGGAAACATGAACATATTGTGTGGAAGAGCTACATCGTTATTTCTGATGTTTTTGTTGTTGCATGTGAAGCAGTAAAAGGTTTTGTGTTACGCTGAGATATTATTGCTGCTGTGTTATTGTTGTTGTTTATTTTTCAAGCGAATTTTTGTGGCTGTTTTCAAGAAAGTTAAAGCTCTCTCCCCTACCCTCATATGATGATTGAACCCTAACCCTTTCCCTACATACAACCCACACCGCCAGCCTAAATTATAGGTTTTTTATCTATACTTCACAGATCCCATCTTTTTAGCTATTCCATTTCGTTGTTTAACCGAGATAAACTACAATATTCCTACCTACTGGAGGTGCGCCATCGTTACCTACAAAAATTGCAGCAACCTCTTCGTGAAGTGGATCGTTGTATCTCATTCTGTCATCACCTTCTCGCATATACATACCTACTACCGAGGGTGGTCTATTTTCTAATAACGCTCTTTCTTGCTCTTCCCTTTCGGCCTGAGCCAAGTTACGATATGCTGCGGCATAAGGCGAAACTATATTCATAACCGTTTGTATTTGCTCACGTAAGTCCCTGTTGCAATTGGCGTTGGAAGGGTTTTGCATACGCATGTCTAGTGAATTAGCAGCTTCAATAATATATAATTGGCTAAACATAGTTGTTTGGTTTTCGTCAGCGTGCAGTGCTCCATACCTATGCAACAGTTGTCCACAAATCCTAAAACATGGAGGCCCATTTCCCAGTGATGGGCGAAGATTAGCAGACAGTGATGCGAAACTAAATGCGTTATTGTAAACTCTAATATACTTACGAAAATGTTTCGCCAGTGCAGAGTTGTCTCTTAAAATATACCGTAACTCAGGGGGGTACTCTAATAAATTTGGAAGTGTTACCTTTCCATTTGTGCAACATTTAAAATTAGTTTCGCCGTTGAACTTTATTGCTCGACAGTGTTCGCATAAAATGTTGAATTCACCTAAAGAATGAGTGTCAGGTAAATTATTATTATCATTAATCCGAGCAACATTTAAACACCGAGCCCTGTTCATCCGTCTGTTTCGGACATATGCTCTCTGGTGACGTTGTGCATCAGCCTCCTGTCGAGCAGCTGCTTGTTTGGGTTGCTCATTGTCTCGATTTAATTGTTGACGCTGAGCTTAAGCTTCAAGTCGAGCAGCTGCTTGTTCGGGTTGCTCATTGTCTCGATTTAATTGTTGACGCTGAGCTTGAGCTTCAAGTCGAGCAGCAGCTTGTTGGGGCTGCTCATTTTCTCGATTTAATTGGTGACGTTGAACATCAGCCTCCTGTCGAGCAGCAGCTTATTCAGGTTGCTCATTGTCTCGATTTAATTGGTGACGTTGAACATCAGCTTCCTGTCGAGCAGCAGCTTGTCCGGGTTGCTCATTGTCTCGATTTAATTGTTGACGCTGAGCTTGAGCTTCAAGTCGAGCAGCAGCTTGTTGGGGCTGCTCATTTTCTCGATTTAATTGGTGACGTTGAACATCAGCCTCCTGTCGAGCAGCAGCTTTTTCGGGTTGCTCATTGTCTCGATTTAATTGGTGACGTTGAACATCAACCTCCTGTCGAGCAGCAGCTTGTTCGGTTTGGTCATTGTCTCGATTTAATTGTTGACGCTGAGCTTGAGCTTCAAGTCGATCAGCAGCTTGTTGGGGCTGCTCATTTTCTCGATTTAATTGGTGACGTTGAACATCAGCCTCCTGTCGAGCAGCAGCTTATTCAGGTTGCTCATTGTCTCGATTTAATTGGTGACGTTGAACATCAGCCTCCTGTCGAGCAGCAGCTTGTTCGGTTTGGTCATTGTCTCGATTTAATTGTTGACGCTGAGCTTGAGCTTCAAGTCGATCAGCAGCTTGTTGGGGCTGCTCATTTTCTCGATTTAATTGGTGACGTTGAACATCAGCCTCCTGTCGAGCAGCAGCTTATTCAGGTTGCTCATTGTCTCGATTTAATTGGTGACGTTGAACATCAGCCTCCTGTCGAGCAGCAGCTTGTTCGGGTTGCTCATTGTCTCGATTTAATTGTTGCTCATTAGCTCGTCTCACTATTTGATTTTGAGCATCCCTCTCCCTTCTTAAACGACAACGCATTTCAGTTTGATTAGCTCTGTATCTCCTTTGACGTTCAGCATTTCTAATTCTACGGCGTTGTGCAGCCTCATCATCATCATTAGGGAGTTGTTGCCTATCATGATATCGTCTTGCATCAGCAATTCTCAGCTATTCTCGGATCTAGTTAATTTCGGCACCGTGGATTTTTCCGACGGCTCGAACAAAGAAACAACAACTGCCGTGAAAACATTTCTAACATTGCAGTCAAAGTGATCAGCAGCAATATCGTCTCAATAATTTCTACACTATTCTAAAGTTTTTTTAAAAATTACATCATCATCATGCCTCAAAGCTGTTCTGCTTACGGTTGTACCAGCCATAATAAAAAGGAAGATAAGCCTGGGTCTTACAGATTTCCAAATAATGACCCTGAACTTAGAAAAAAAATGGATAAATGCATGTAAAAGGGTAAATAAAGATGGATCTCCATGGAATCCAACTGGAAGACATGTGTATATATGCGGAAAACACTTCATCACTGGTTAGTGTTTAAAACTATTTTTATTCTTGATTTTTTTTCTTGTATTTATATATAACTGATATATAATTTGTTTATTTTCTTTCATCAGGGAAACCAGAAAAAAAGAACTCACAGCATCCAGATTATATACCTTCAATATTTACATACAAAACGCCATCAAAGACTGCTTTAAGAAGGTATCAATCAGCTGAAAAACGGTGTAAAAAGATCGAGAAAGAGAATGAGGATAATTTAACACCTATTATGTCGCCTAGTACATTGTTACTGTCACCATTGTTAACATGTAGCAATGAAGCTGTGGACTTTGAAATCTCAACACCACGGTCACACTATATATCTGCTGAATCTGGTACTAGCACACCATCATTAAATGAAAAACTACAGGATGAACTGTTACAAAAAGATGAAATAATTAAACGACAAAAGAATATCCTTCAAATGTATGAAAAGGAGATTTCAAACCTAAGAAAGGAAAGGGATGCAATCAATATCAAAAACATCTCATTGAAAGATAGATTCATGTCCTATGAAGGATTGATAAAACAACCAACATCAAAGTTTAAATACTACACTGGTATAGATGTGGAAACATTTGATTTACTGTTTGACTTTTTGAAACAAGGTCTGCCAAAATCACAGCCTAGAAGTCTACCTTATAAAGATCAGCTACTCATGACACTGGTAAAATTAAGACTAGATGTGCAGTTTGAAAATCTGGCTGATCAATTCAATTCACCAAGAAACTCTGTCAACTTCATATTTAGACGTTGGATTGATTTGATGTATGTCAAATCGAAAAAGCTCATCAAGTGGCCAGACCATGATGCCAGTCTAAAAACATTACCTTCAGTATTCAAGCAGTATTTTCCCAGATTGACTGCAATAATTGATTGTACCGAGATATTTATGGATCGACCTAGAACTTTAAGAGCACGCTCACAAGTTTATTCAAACTACAAAAAAACTCGACAGTGAAGTTTTTAGTTGCATGTACACCACATGGATCAATTTCCTTTGTTTCAAGGGCATTTGACGGTAGAGCCAGTGACATAGATATTGTTCGGGAATCAGGACTGATTGACCGAAATCTGCATCACCATGGGGATCAAATTCTTGCGGATCGAGGCTTTACTTTGGAAGATGATTTTGATGCTGGTTGTGGTGTGGAATTACTTATACCCAGTTTCACAAAGGGTAAAAAGCAGCTATCAGCCAAAGAAGTGGAAATGTCTCGGCAAATCGCATCAATCAGAATCCACGTTGAACGAGTAATTGGCTTGATTAAAAATCGATACAGAATCTTAGATAACGCATTACCAGTAACTCTTGTGAGATCATTATCCGAGGAAGCAGATTGCAATGAAATAGCTAACATTGACAAGCTGTTTACTGTCTGTTGTTGTTTAGTAAACCTTGGTAATGGAATTGTTTATAGGGAGTAGATACTTTCATTTATAAATTGTAGTTTCTCATGTTCATGTATATATTTCTAGTTATGTGTAAGTATTGTTTACTATGAAAATAAGGTTACTATGAAAATATCTTGAATTTGTATTTCCTTTCTGAATCATCATAATGTATGTTTGTATATAAATGAAACAGTTTATCCTGACCAGGATTCGAACCCGGAGTACTTGTGACAAACACAAGGGTCTTGACCAGTTAGACGACCAGGGTTGGTTTTTGTTACACTAAGCACTCAAATAAAAACTAGTCAAAATAAAGAAAAAATGTTCAACAAAATATTTTAATTTCCATTTTACAGATTTTGGTTTGTTTATATTATCTTTGTTCTTCTTTGCTTTTCGACAATCTGGGCAATACCACTCTTTCTTTGGTGCACGTTTTAATTTCACGCAAGAATAGTGAAACCACTCGAAATGGCAATTCTTGCTGTCGCATCCTATCATACTGCCATCCTTTTCATTGTACTCCTTTTGGCATATACAGTACTTCTTGGCTGGAACAGGAAGGTTGTGTACTGAGGATTTATAGGAATACTCTAGTTTGCGTGTCAGCTATTCAAAAATGACATGTGTGCTGTGAAACTTCATGACAGTAGAGATTGATGCATCAATAAATTCTATGTCAAAATTAACACCAGTGACAAATAACTAATTAGGTGTCCACACAACCAAATCACACTGTTCATAACCACAAATATACATTTGAAATTGTATCTGGGTATAGTATTTGTGATTTTTTTTCAATTTAAATCACTGCCTAAGAAAAATGTTTTATCGCATGCAGCCTCCTCAACAGTTTTTGTGTATCGCTTTGTGAACGGACATTTAACTTCAATAAGTTTTCTCTGGTGGCATGAACATGATACTACTCCATCTGGTGAAGCACCAAGAAATGATTTCTCTTGACAAACTGTAATGCTACAATGCTTCACTTTTAGTTCAGTATGATGAATACCTATCAATAAAACATATTCACTGATTGCCGTTGGTTCATTATCTACTCCCCATTTTAATGATGGAACAGAGGTGTTAAGTACTTTTGATTCTCTGCATATTCGTAAAATAAGGGATGGTGCAGGATTATCCATATCTGTATGCAAGACATCATGAATGATAGATCCTGTAATACGGCCAGTTCTGATTTCATGCCAAACTTGGTACTTCGATTGCTTTCTTGTTAGTTTTTCAACATATTTTACAACAGCTTCTGTAACACTAATTGTATTCATAATGTCAGTAGCTAATTGGTTCAGTTCGCTTTCGGTTTTGTTGATGTTTTCACACCTATACAGTTCACGAAGAGGTTTTGGGAGTTTTGCTCTGGTTACATTAGATGGCGATGGTATGAAATGATCACAGCAATTTGAATATGCATGTAAAACTGCTGCTTTATTGATCAATCTTGATAGTTTTCCAAGAAAATTATCAATTTCTTCATCTGTTGCCTACATATTAGCTCCCGGAAAACAAATGCTTCTTTTAGTGTTTAGTTCACATTTCCTGACAGCTGCCTCGGAATAAAACTTCACATCAGAAATGGGAACACCTTTAACTTTTTTAACAAAGTCATTGTTCCACTTACAGGCTTGATCGGTACACAATGGTTTTTTTGTATATCCCAGACGAACTGCAGCCTCGATTTTGAATAACAGTGCCCCTATATGTGAGCAGGATTCCCCAAGTCCTGTCATGCAAATACAATGTGCAGCAGCAACTGTCACTGACTGTAAGTTAACTGCTATCCAGGGCAAATGTGGGTCATCATTTACCCTTTGTAATGACTTCAGCTTTAAATACTGAAAACATTGTGTTTACTTTGTAATATAACACAGTTTTTACCCATCCACTTCTGTATTGATTATGTGCCTCCAAACTTTTACGATTACACATTGCTTCTCTAGTATAAACTCCAGGGGTGTTGACAAGATAGTTATAAACTTCTGGCCACTCCAACTCTGGCCATTTAGTTGGATCGTTACTCCACAAATCTGCTGGAAGTTGATAGGGACATTCCATTCCAACGAGGTCTAACTTCTGTTTGTATCGAGCTTGCGCTTGACCATCCAGATCACGAATGTTATACGAAGTCATGATGAGGTTTAGTTATGAAAATAACTGTTTGATAATTGAAATATAACAACCAATTTGTAGAAATCGATATGAGATATTCTGATAAGTGTTTAATGATGGCGAAACGCAGTGAAAATGGCTCTCTGAACGAAACTGTTTTCACGGCAGTTATTTGCGCATGCGCAGTTTCATTAACAGTGACGTAGAACTGGATCCGAGAATTAGCTAACTTGAATATACAAACAAAACAGAAAAGTAACGTTTGGCTGCAGAATGTATACAAACAAAATGTATAGCTACTTTCCTTTTTCTCAACTTTATTTTCTTTCTACGTGATATTTCATTTCGTGCGAAGAACCTCGTAGAAATTGAAGAAGCAACGAAAGTAAGTAGATCAATTTCATTTTTTGTTTTGTTTTGGTTACCGATGAAAACGGGGGTCGTATAAATTTAACATCTAGCGCTAATTCACGTTCAAAATGGCTGTACTATAAAAATGAAATGAACAACTGTAAATAGAAAACATATATGTATTTCTGTTAATGAATTTATATAATCTTTTTGATTACATAATCCTATTTACAGGATCTTATATCTATACGACCCCCTGAAAGTAATTCCGCTCTTCGCGCTCTTTTTGCTATTGTTTGGTCTAACTTACCTCGAAACATTTCCCGGGTTGATTTTTTTAAAAACGTTTTAGCGTATTAGGCCACCGTACTACCGTATCCACCATTTTGCGTGACAGACAAACAAACAGACAGACAAACAAACTAACAGAGAATCGGGTATTAATATATATGATAAGGTAGGTTCACATATCCTCGTCATGCTTCTATTCTCAACACACGTTAATATTGAAGCGATTAATCAATGAAAAAGAATGAAAAACATTTAAAATGGAAGCTTACAGTAAGTACTGACCCTATAGTTTAAATTTAAAATATCGCTAAATTCAAGATGCGTCTGAAACCTCTTTAAACAAATCCAAACACCAAAAACACGAACGAAATGAAGTTGTTGATATTCACGTGTGCTGTTATCCTGACATCTTGTTTACTACTGGAACGGAAATCAAATCATGACGTTAAAATCCCCGTTTTGAAAGCAGATTTTCATATAAGGGGGGTTTCCCTTCCCGGTGCGATATTATGTTCTCACCATGCCTAATAATCAGCTGATTACCAGAGTTTGTTTACATCGTGATGTAATAGTTATGAAAATGTTACGAGAAGCTTTAAGGGTAATTAGTGGTAAAGAAAAGAAGAATCTTCTCTAGTGCTTTCTTTGGGACTATTTCAGCGCATGGTTTTTACCGTATCTACTTTGTTATTCTACTGTTCCGAGTTATATCTAAATTGTTTTGAAAAATTTCCATGCCGAGCATGGTTAAACACGGATGTGTCCTCCCGTTCCTTTTCTCCTCCGTTTATCTAATCTTCAAAGGAAAGAAATTGTTTTTATATTTTTATTACTAATATTGTTTTGATATTGTATTTCATATCTTACATACTTTTGAACATGTAAATTAGGTTTCCTTTTACATTTATTGGATACAAAAGTTGTTGAGACGAGGATAGGTGAACCTACCTTACATGTTTTCAAAATCAGCAATATGAACAACTAATATACTTGCCGCCTGGCCAATTTTTTTCTTGAATGTAAACCGTTCGTCACCCCTTTTTCAGAGTACGTGGTGGTGTGGTTTAGGGTACCAAAATTCGTGATTTAAACCAAAAATTAAACTATAAAAAAGACTGAAGATAAACCAAATATTTGAAGAAGTATATTGAAACTTGTCAGCTTTTATACTTGAATTTTATAACGATAATGGTGGATGGATTATAAATTTTACCAAACGACAAAACTGTTTCACCTACGTGAAGAAACTAGAAAGTAGTTCCCAAAATGCATAGCCTTTGTTCAAGACCACCGTTCGTTTGTTAGGCGAATGAACGGTGGTCTTGAACAAAGGCTAAAAAGGCACTGCTGGAGGGGCGCATTCGAAAGAATAAATCTTCTTATACTAATACGCAATCTTGCTTTTTTCTTACCTAACTTTGAAAGAAAGAACTTTCGGAAAATTTTCTCGGGAAGTTCGTCAATGGATATTTGTTTATGTTTTTTCCGTATTAGTATAAAGCACTCCGCTTTAGCGCTTATAATTGTTTTATGATATAAAATACGTTCGGGAAGGCATGATATAGCATCTCAGGCGGAGACTTCGAATTACAATCGAACGTAGCAGCTATTGACAACGAATGATAAATAGTCGTTTGAAGAAAAAAGAAGCGTTTGTTTACATCTTTTAAGACAAAGTAATAATAAGAAACATGCATAAAAAAAACAAGTTTTTATTACGAAGAATAGTTTTTACACATTTACGACTTATGTTGTGTAATGTTGAAGGTTGAAGACGTATCAAACGGCATTTTATCCTATCTCGGTTTGTTTTTTTAGATTTCCAAAGAAAAAAAAGAAAATTTAGTAAAAACTGTGTTGAGCATGGCATTTTTTAGTACAATGTTAGAAAGAAGAAAGTCAAGAAGGAATAAAAGATTAGAGATTTGATTAATCTGTTCCTGGAATTTATAAAGAAAGAACTTTGAAGAAACTTCAGCTTTGAAGAAAGAAACATTATTTGGAGGTATGATTCTTTTTAGGATTTAGTTAATACCTTATATCGTATATATGTAAATCTGTATACACTCCAAAAGTTAATTTTGCGTGGGTAGTTTAGTGTGTGAGTGAGATATTTCACAATTTGTGAATAATTTTTCTGAGATTTAGCATTGATAATTATGAATATGTTTACCACAAAGACTGAAAGAATTTTTGATTGATAATAAAGTTAGAAAGTGGAAAGAACTAAGAATTGGTTAGGATTCAGAAGTCGAAAAAATACAGCCCTTTATTTAAATTTTCTTATTTTCTTAATAGTTTTTGTAGCAAGTTGTTAGAGGGACTTGGAAATATGACGTCATTATCATGACGTTAAAATATATTGCCGACTACATGTCGGTCACAATTGAATTTGTGTGCAATTTTTCGATGGGCTTAATATATATGACATTAAACGCATAATTATTGCGTTAACTGTTGCCGTTTGGGGCCCATATTGGCTTTGAGTTATGGCTCAAATTGATTTCTTCAGTAAAGCTTTACATTAAATATGATTCGACGTAAACATGTAATAACATTTTTAACAAACAAACTTCTACCGTGTTCTGTGAATTCTATTTTTGGCGACAAAGAAAGGAGAAATCAATAGTTTTACCTCAATACACGGCGTTATCAATGCTTAGTATGGCGGGTAAAAAATTCATGAATCGATGAAAGATTTTAGGGCGGCGTTTTGGACTGCGTTTTTGTATTTCATAGAGTTATTATCAAATGGTTAGTATAGCGTGTAAAAACATCTTATTGGGAAAGATGTAAAAAAAATTTACACGGGATACTAGTCTATATACTAATAGCGACTGTGCATAACAAATTTAGTTCGGTCAGTGTGAATAAAAGGACTGGGAACGAAATGTTCGTATGGACTGTTATAAAGTGACATTTTAGGTCGTGCGTAACTGAGTTGTCGAGATATAGGCGATATTAGTATTATAGGAGTAGCGCGACGTCAGTGGGCACATTGCATCGCACCCTAAATAGAATGCGATTTTCAGGGTTAAATATCTCGATAACCAATGGGAATAACTGACGTCACTTTGGGCGCGCGATATTGGCGGTGGGGTGTCGAAAAATTTGGGTCTAAAACTTTTTGGGGACGGGTGTGACGTCATCACAATTTTTGATCGACGATATCTCCGTAACGGTACATCGTACACAGACGATCCCATACATTTTTTTGATCAGGTTTTCGAGCTCTTCAAGTTAGTGATACTTATTCTTAACAATTATATGATCTTATTTTTCGTCATCCCTATAATTTGAAAGAACACAGGTGAAGATGGGGGTGTAACTCATGTAACTCATTGGGGACGGCTGTGACGTGATCTAAAAGTGAACCGGTAAAATGTTTTTACCCGGGATACTAGTCTTCTTATACTAATACTAAATCTTGCTTTTTTCTTACCTAACTTTTAAAGAAAGAACGTTAGGTAAAATTTCTCGGGAAGTTCGTCAATGGATGTATGTTTTTCCGTATTAGTATAGGGAGAATCTCCCATTAGGGGGATCTCTAGCTCCATCTTACGGGTTTTTATTACTACATGGAGTGTTGTGGCTAAAGGAAGACATCATAAGCCACCCGGAGGAGAACGCAATGCAATGTTTTTTTTGCGTTCGAAAGTTCAACAAATTTTCTCAACGTTCATTTCTTAATGAGAATGAAGACGCTGTGTGTATAATTTTTTGTTTTTGTTTTAATTTTTTTATTCAACGCTTTAAGTTCAGTAATAAAGAATAACCACATTGGTAAGTATCAGTAACTATTCTATCCGACGAGATAGTCGATGTAGACCAGTTATGTGTTATCAGTTTATCATTTTCTACTGATGTCTATTTTTTGATGTGTAGCTTTTTCGTACCTTTTTCGTATCAGTTAGTTTTGACTACTATACCGAAATGTGTAGCTAGCAGTTTATTTGGTATTTCATTGTAGTATGTGGATTATTATTATTAAGGTGAACGAAGGTAGCAAGATCATTATCATATTGTTTTGAAAGTATTTGAATGATACCTTTTTTAGATTATAAAATTGAATAGTATAAATGATTGTAATGCAAGAAGAGAGTGAAAATCATGATTACATACATATTCACATGGTTTTTGTATCATGATGCACAACTGGAGTTTTAAGTTTTGACATTTCCACAATTCATAGCAGAATAAAGAATTGAAAGATAAAAACGTCTGAGAAGGTATTGTTTTTGTTAGCTTTAGTTAATAGGGAAATTTGAAGGTATTTTCTTATATATCAGACATTTTATCGTGGTTAGGTAGGAATATCCATTGGTTAGGTAGGACTACTATATATTGTCTCTTTTCTAAATCTTTTAGTTCAACTGTACAACTTTAGAAATCTCTAAATAGCCCAAATAATAGCACTGAAAATTAGGAATAATAGCATTCTTTGAATGATCGATCCAAAATATTTGTGTTAAATATGATATAATTCCAACATGGAGAAACACAACAATTTTTGTATATACACAGACTTATCATGGCAGTATTGCGTGTAAAAATCAATTTATGGAAAACTGTAAAATGTTTTTACACGCTGCACTAGTCTATATACTAATAGCGACTGTGCATCCACTTTTTAGTTCGGTCAGTGTGAATAAAAAGACTGCGAACGAAATGTTCGTATGGACTGTTATAAAGTGACATTTTAGGTCGTGCGTAACTGAGTTGTCGAGATATAGGCGATATTAGTATTATAGGAGTAGCGCGACGTCAGTGGGCACATTGCATTGCACCCTAAATAGAACGCGATATTTAAGGGCAAAAATCTCGAGAACCAATGAGAATAACTGACGTCACCTTGGGCGTGCGATATTGGCGGTGGGGTGTCGAAAAATTTGGGTCTAAAACTTTTTGGGGACGGGTGTGACGTCATCAGAATCTTTGATCGTCGATATCTCCGTAACTGTTAGTCGTACACAGGCGATTCCATACATTTTCTTGATCAGGTTTTCGAGCTGTACAACTCAGTGGTACCTATTCTTCACCTTTCTGTGATTTTATTTTTTGTCACCGCCATATTGTAAGAGAGAGGGTAAGCACGGGATGGTGGTAACTCATGGGGAAGGCGAACCGGTAAAATGTTTTTACCCGGGATACTAGTCTATATACTAATAGCGACTGTGCATAACAAATTTAGTTCGGTCAGTGTGAATAAAAGGACTGGAAACGAAATGTTCTTATGGAAAATGTTATAATTAAATTTTAGATCGTGCGTAACTGAGTTGTCGAGATATAGACGATTTTAGTATTATAGAGTTGCGCAACGTCAGTGGGCACATTGCTTTGCACCCTAAATAGAATGCGATTTTTAGGGTTAAATATCTCGAGAACCAATAGGAATAATTGACGTCACTTTGGGCGTGCGATATTGGCGATGGAGTGACGAAAGATTTGGGTCTAAAACTTTTTGGGGACGGTTGTGACGTCATCAGAATTTTTGATCGGCGATATCTCCGTAACGGCACATCGTACACAGGCGATCCCATACATTTTTTTGATCATGTTTTCGAGCTTTACAACTAAGTGATACTTATTCTTTGCAATTCTGTGATTTTATTTTTTATCATCCCTATAATTTGAAAGAACACGGGTGAAGATGGGGGTGTAACTCATGTAACTCATTGGGGACGAGTGTGACGTCATCTAAAAGTGAACCGGTAAAATGTTTTTACCCGAGATACTAGTCTTATATACTAATAGCGAGTGTGCATACCACTTTTATTTTAGAGAGTGATACATTTAGAAAAATTTCACGGTCATTTTCTCACGAGGAGCGCGTAAAACCACGCTGCTGGGAGAAGCGTTTTTTCAGTATTAGTATATTAGTAGTAGCAAATGACGCGACGTGATTTTTTTGGCATGGGGGACATTGCATTGCACCCCCAAAGGAACGCGACGTTTAGGGTCAAATATCTCGAGAACCGATGGGGATAACTGACGTTTTTGGGGTCCGCGATAATTTGGCAAAAGGGTGACGAAAAAAAATTGGGTCTAAAACTTTTTGGGGACGGGTGTGACGTCATCAGAATCTTTGATCGACGATATCTCCGTAACGGCACGTCGTACACAGAGGATCCCATACATTTTTTTGATCAGCTTTTGGAGCTTTACAACTTAGTGATACTTAACCTTTTGGATTGTGTGATTTTATTTTCGGTCACCCCTATATTGATAGGAAAATTACGGGATGGCGGTAGCTCCTGGGGAAAGTGAACCGGTAAAATATTTTTACCCGGGATACTAGTCTTATATACTAATAGCGAGTGTGCATACCACTTTTATTTTAGAGAGTGATACATTTCAAGAAATTTCACGGTCATTTTCTCACGAGGAGCGCGTAAAACCACGCTGCTGCGAGAAGCGTTTTTTTCAGTATTAGTATATAAGTAGTAGCAAATGACGCGACGTGAATTTTTTGGCACGGGTAACATTGCATTGCATCCTCATTGGAACGCGACGTTTAGGGGCAAATATCTCGAGAACCAATTGGGATAACTGACATTTTTGGGGTCCGCAATATTGGGCGATGGGGTGACCAAAAAAAATTGGGTCTAAAACTTTTTTGGGGACGGGTGTGACGTCATCAGAATCTTTGATTGACGATATCTCAGTAACGGCACGTCGTACACAGACGATCCCATACATTTTTTTGATCAGCTTTTTGAGCTTTACAACTAAGTGATACTTATTCTTTGCAATTCTGTGATTATATTTTTCGGTCACCCCTATATTGATAGAAAAATCACGGGATGGCGGTAACTCATGGGGAAAGTGAACTGGCACAATGTTTTTACCTGGGATACTAGTCTTCTTAGACTAATACGCAATCTTGCTTTTTTCTTACCTAACTTTGAAAGAAAGAACGTTAGGGAAATTTTCTCGGGAAGTTCGTCACTGGATATTTGTTCATGTTTTTTCCGTATTAGAATAAGGCACTCCGGTTTAGTGCTTATAATTGTTTTATAATATAAAATACGTTAGGGAAGACATGATATAGCATCTCAGGCGGAGACTTCGAATTACAATCGAACGTAGCAGCTATTGACAACGAATGAAAAATAGTCGTTTGAAGAAAAAAGAAGCGTTTGTTTACATTTTTTAAACCGAAGTATTAATAAGAAACATGCATAGAAAAACAATTTTTTTTTTGAAGAATAGTTTTACATATCTACGACTTATATGTAATGTTGAAGGTTAAGACGTATCAAACGGCATTTTATCCAGTTTCGGTTTGTTTTCTTAGATTTCCAAATGAAAGAAAGAAAATTTAGTGTTGAGCATGGTATTTTTTAGTACAATGATAGAAAGAAGAAGTCAAAAAGTAATAAAAGATTAGAGATTTGATTAATCTGTTGGTTTTGGCAGTGAGTAAAATTAATTACCGATGGCGTTTTTCTAATTGGCGATCTCTCTGTTCCTGGAATTTATAGAGAAAGAAAACTCAGCTTTGAAGAAAGAAACATTATTCAGGTATGATTCTTTTTAAGATTTAGTTAATACCTTATATCTTATATATGTAAATCTGTATATACTGCAAAAGTTAGTTTTGTGATGGGCAGTGTAGTGTGTGAGTGAAATATTTCACAATTTGTGAATAATTTTATCTGAGATTTAGTATTGATAATTATAAATCTGTTCACCACAAAGTCTGAAAGTATTTTTGGTTGACTATAAAGTTAGAAAGTGGAAAGAATTAAGAGTTGGTTAGGATTTATTTTAGAAAAGATTATCAAATGCTTAGTATGGCAGATGAATCGATGAAAGATTTTAAGCAGCGTTTTGGACTGCGTTTTTGTATTACATAGAGTTATTATAAAACGATTTGCATAGCGTGTAAAAACATTTTATTAAGAAAGATGTAAAAAAATTTTACACGGTATACTAGTCTATATACTAATAGCGAGTTGTGCATAACAAATTTAGTTCGGTCAGTGTGAATAAAAGGACTGGGAACGAAATGTTCGTATGGAAAATGTTATAATTAAATTTTAGATCGTGCGTAACTGAGTTGTCGAGATATAGGCGATATTAATATTATAGGAGTAGCGCGACGTCAGTGGGCACATTGCATTGCACCCTAAATAGAACGCGATTTTCAGGGGCAAATATCTCGAGAACCAATGGGAATAACTGACGTCGCTTTGGGCGCGCGATATTGGCGGTGGGGTGTCGAAAAACTTGGGTCTAAAACTTTTTGGGGACGGGTGTGACGTCATTAGGATCTTTGATCATCGATATCTTCGTAACAGCACGTCGTACACAGGCGATCCCCTACATTTTCTTGATCAGCTTTTCGAGCTCTACAACTTAGTGGTAGTTATTCTTTTGGATTGTGTGATTTTATTTTCGGCATATTTTTTTAATATGCCTGATGATGATAGCGGAGGCCCTTCAAAATGTAGTGCCGCGCTATTCGTGAAAAAACAAAAATAAATAGAAATGTAATGTTTCTATTATTTCTATTGTTTCCACGTAAAAGCTGATGAGATTAAAAGAAATCAGACAATAAAATTAAATATTAAACTTGACACAACTGCGATTGTAATTAAAATGAGATGCTGAAAGTCTGAAACCTGGATCGAATCTTGAAAATCTATTAAGGTATTGTATAAAAAAACGAGACAATAGATTGGAATTTATTAATTACATTCGCATACCTATTTTTTGTCTGATTTATTAATCTCTTTTGTCGACTTGAGGACCCCTCGCTATCATCACCAATGCGTCTGTTTCAAATGAAATATAAGTTTTATGATTAATCTATCTATCTATATATATATTTTTTTACAAAAACTCAATAGATAAATATAATCTTTATCAAATAAGGACAAAAATCAACCTTTCATATTGTTCGATTTTTTTATGTAATAGCTCTATATGTGGTACTACTTATCCTTTTCAATTGCGTGATTTTATTTTCCGTCACAACCATATTAAGAAGAAGAACATGTGATATAAAACATGGGGAAAGTAAACCTGCAAAAACATTTTACAAGCTATATTATATATACACCCTTTAAATTATGAAAGAGGAAGAGCACGGGTGGTGGGGGCGGCAAATAATGCGAAAAATTAACCTGTAAAATGTTTTTACCCGGGATACTAGCATGTATCATTTATGTATGTATGAAAAACATTTTACTGATTCACTTTCCCCATGAGTTACTGACCCCAGCCCCTGTGCTTACCCTCTCTCTTACAATATGGCGGTGACCATGGAGCTTTACAACTTAGTGATACTTATCCTTTTGGATTGTGTAATTTTATTTTCGGTCACCCCTATATTGATAGAAAAATCACGGGATGGTGGTAACTCATGGGGAAAGTGAACCGGTAAAATGTTTTTACCCGGGATACTAGTCTATATACTAATAGCGAGTTGTGCATAACAAATTTAGTTCGGTCAGTGTGAATAAAAGGACTGGGAACGAAATGTTCGTATGGACTGTTATAATTGAAATTTTAGGTCGTGCGTAACTGAGTTGTGACTTTAATGGAGATTAGTATTATAAGAGTAGCGCGACGTCAGTGGGTACATTGCATTGCACCCAAAATAGAACGCCATATTTAAAGGAAAATATCTCGAGAACCAATGGGAATAACTGACGTCACTTTGGGCGCGTGATATTGGCGATGGGGTGTCGAAAAATTTTGGTCTAAAACTTTTTGGGGACAGGTGTGACGTCATCAGAATCTTTGATCGACGATATCTCCGTAACGGTAAGTCGTGCACAGGCGATCCCATACATTTTCTTGATCAGCTTTTCGAGCTCTACAACTTATTGGTACTTATTCTTTTGGATTGTGTGATTTTTTTTTTATTATCCCTATAATTTGAAAGAACACGGGTAAAGATTGGGGTGTAACTCATGTAACTCATTGGGGTCGGGTGTGACGTCTCTAAAAGTGAACCGGTAAAATGTTTTTACCCGGGATACTAGTCTTATATACTAATAGCGAGTGTGCATACCACTTTTATTTTAGAGAGTGATACATTTTGAAAAATTTCACGGTCATTTCCTCACGGGGAGCGCGTAAAACCACGCAGCTGCGAGAAGCGTTTTTTTCAGTATTAGTATGTTTGTAGTAGAAATGACGCGACATGAATTTTTTGGCGCGGGTAACATTGCATTGCATCCCCAATGGAACGCGACATTTAGGGGCAAATATCTCGAGAACCGATGCGGATAACTGACGTTTTTGGGGTCCGCGGTAATTTGGCGAAAGGGTGACGAAAAAAAATTGGGTCTAAAACTTTTTGGGGACGGGTGTGGCGTCATCAAAATGTTTGATCTGCGATATCTTCGAAACGGCACGTCGTACGCAGACGATTCCATACATTTTTTTGATCAGCTCTACAATTTAGTGATACTTATCCTTTTGGAGTGATTTTTGATTTTGAGTGATTGTGTGATTTTATTTTCGGTCACCCCTATATCACCGCCATATTGAGAGGAAAACCACGGGTTTGGGGTCAGCAACTGGAGGGGAAAGTGAACCGGTAAAATGTTTTTACCCGAGATACTTTTGTATGGTGTGATATAACAAAGGCAGAAGAATTTTATACTTTCTATACAAATGTAGGTTATAATCTAGCAGATTAAAATTGCCAAAACACAACTTTGAAGGATACCTGAAGGGAAATCACTCAATACTAACAGATGACGAAGTTACGTTTCATGAAAAAGTTGTATTCAATAACTTTAGCAGAGTAAGCAGAAATAATACGATTGGAATTGATGAGATTAGGTTAAGGTTGTAATAAAAATACCATTGTATAGAATATTTCAAAGATGATAGAATTCCGACACTGTTTGATCATCAGATATTGTTTTGAAAACTTAAGCATTATGGGATTATAAATAATACAATATTCTAAAAAATTATCTAACCGAAAACAGCATTTAACTTATCCTAACAAAAGTCTCTCCATAAACATAATCTGTGGTGTACCGTAGGGCTTAATATTACTGTTTTTAATTTACGTGAACGACTTTGTGAATTTCTCATTAAAGCTTAATAAACCAGGTTTCTTTCAAATTCTGAAACTTTTTAATGAAAATGAATGAAGACATGCTTGCATAATTTACATTTCAGGCAAACAAATTAATATTAAAAATGTCAAAAAGACTAAATTTTCGCTTTTTCCTTCATCTAGAAAAAAACGTCATATTCCAAATAATCTTCCAAACTTATCAATAGAGAGCCCGGCGTCCTGACTCTTCTTTTCCTCTGCTGGATATTTCTTATGCTGACATTTTTCATTGCAGAGAGAAAAGAGAAAAGTCCTCCTCAATCGCTTTTAAAACATTTAAAATGTAAAAATGTAAAAACCTGTAAAAAGTTTTTACCCGGGATACTAGTCTTTCTTATACTAATACACAATCTTGCTTTTTTCTTTTAAAGAAAGAACGTTAGGTAAAATTTCTCGGGAAGTTCGTCAATGGATGTTGTTTTTTTCCGTATTAGTATAGGGAGAATCTCCCATTAGGGAAATCTCTAGCTCCATCTTACGGGTTTTTATTACTTCGTGGAGTGTTGTGCTTTAAGGAAGACATCACAAAGTCGCCCGGAGGAGAACGCAATGCAATGTTTTTTGCGTTCGAAAGTTCATCAAATTTTCTCAATTTCTATAAGCGAGAAATGAAGACGCTGCGTGTTAAATTTTTTTTGTTGTTTTAATTTTTTTATTCAACGCTTTAAGTTCAGTAATAAAGAATAACAAGATTGATCGGTATCAGTAACTATTCTATCCGACGAGATAGACGATGTAGACCTGTTGTGTGTTATTAGTTTATCATTTTCTACAGTGTCTATTTTTTTAATGTGTTTGAACGTAGCTTTTTCGTATCAGTTAGTTTTGACTACTATGCCGAAATGTGTAGCTAGCAGTTTATTTGGTATTTCATTGTAGTATGTGGATTGTTATTATTAAGGTTCGCTATTAGGGGAACGAAGGTAGCAAGATCATTATTATATTGTTTTGACAGTGTTTGATCGACATCTTTTTGTTTTAGATTAGAAAATTGATTAGTATAGATGAATGTAATACAAGAAGAGATACATGGTTTTTGTATCATGATGCACGAGTGGAGTTTTGGGTTTTAGCATTTCCACAATTCATAGCAGAATAAAGATTTAAAAGATAAAAACATAGCAGAATAAAGATTTGAATGATAAAAACATCTGAGAAGGTATTGTTTTTGTTAGCTTTAGTTAATAGGGAAATGTGAAGGTATTTTCATATATTTCAGAAGTTTAATCGTGGTTAGGTAGGAATATACGTTGTATTGTCTCTTTTCTAAATCTCTGAACTATGATATAATTCCAACATGGAGAAACACAACAATTTTTGTAAATACACAGACTTATCATTGCAGTATTGCGTGTAAAAACAATTTATGGAGAAAAACTGTAAAATGTTTTTACACACTACACTAGTATAGTTCTAAACACTAATACTAATCTGATATTAAACAATTAGGATTTAAATCTTCAAAAGGCAGATTATTATTATTATTCACGAATATTTATACAGGATAAGCCATTCAAAAATTAGAAATATATACACTATATACATATTTACAAATTTCTGTTGTTCTATGGGTCCTGTTGTGTATAATATAAAAAAAAGTAAAAACTGTAAAATCAGTAAAATCTAAAAAAGTTTGAATATCGCCCGGAAAATTTTAAGATTAAACTGCTGAATTCGAAGATTAAAAGGGTCGAATTTGAGAATCTGAATGATTCAAGATATATATTTACGCATAAAACTCGGCAATAAAACTCAGATTAACCTAGAATGTGAATTAGATATTGAAAGCTTTATTAAATAAACTTATAAAATCTTTTGTAGAATTTGCATTTCGTACGTTCATTGGCAAAGAGTTATATTCTTTAGCACCAGCAAATCTAAAGCTTTTCTTTGCGGACTCCAGTTTGACACGAGGAAGTCTGATAATCTTTGTAGAGTTACGAGTATCGTTTGACATCACATCGAAATAGTTTAGCAAATTACGACAAACTTGTCCAGTGATACATTTGTACACCTGCACACAAAGTCTGCGTTTCTGGATTGCACGGACGGATGAGAAGTTGACTTTCATTCATTGGGAAACGTGCTTAAAAATTTATTATTTGAATTGGAAACATAAAAGTGTTGAGAGCGTTACCACACGGGCGAAGAGAACTGCAGCATTACAGAATGACCGACAGACAAAACGGGTAAATGAAAGATCAGCTGCCTCGCGACGCTGACCAATAAGTTAAAAGTTGTTAAAATAACTGTATAAGAGTAGTGTGTCATACAAATAGACAAGGAGGTATGATTATAGTTTTGCTTCAGTTTTATAACTAAAGATTGTCTTTATGATAGAGAAAAATATGTTTATTCCAGAAGAACCACAAAAGATTTTCGTGTACAGATTTATGTTATATGAAGTCATTATTAAAAATCTTTTGTATTCTGCGCTGTTTTTTTGACATGCGATATAACCGGAAATAAAGATAACCCTTCCGACCCTTCGTGGAAGCTAATTATCTTATGCGGACACGGAAAGTTTCTTTCGGGTTTAACTGTAGATTGAAACTTGATGGGAATTGTATCGGTAAAAAACGTTTTACCCGGGCAGCTAGTCTCTTTTAAATACACTTGTGCTGTCAGTGTAAGTTAGACTTTGGTTTTGATATGGATTTAAAACGTTTTGTCGGTAAATTTTCTAAAACAGTGTTGTTACAGAATGACTGTGGCGTATATAGTGTTATTTACAATTACAAAGTGACATCAAGTAAGTCTGCTGCTACCGTTTTGCGCCATCTGGCTATTGTTTTATATAAAAACGCACTATATAAGAACAGAAGAAATTATAAGAAATCATGTTCAGAATTTAGATGATTAAGAACAGGATTAAGACCATTGAAGCTCAGGATAATTTTACTGGTTCTTTGTTAAGGATTTTTAAATTTCCGATTCTTTTCGGACACTGAAGCGTCACTGGTTGATAAAGTAAAACGTTTGGATTTTTATCACCATGAGACATTCACATTTGGCATAATTGTTAACGCCAGGGCGTTAATGCGCTCATCCTGAGAGGAGTCTCTCCGTTTGCACGACGATGTACTGATTACTCCACATTCGCAGTCCATCTGAGAGTGGTTCTTCATCTTTGATGGACTGTGAATGTGTAAAAGGTTTCTTTACTCTCCGCGTGGGAGTGTGATTAGTGCATCGTAAGTTAAGTGGCTCTTAGGAGTCATTTCGCTTTATCATTTGTATTGTGTGAACTCCTCTCCACCGGACTTTTCTGCTGTCTTGAGCTGTTTAGGTTTTAAACGCGATTTCTTTGAACAATCTTTTTAATTTTTGATTGCCATCCTGCCAAATTCTTCTCCTTCTCACACTTGCTAGTGCATATTCACTGCATGATTCAGTGGTAAAATCATGCTTGATATTTTCTAATATTTCACAAAATGTTAACTCTTTCTTAACTGAATCTTCTTTAGGTTTTGCAACATCAACATTTCTGACAGAAGATACTTCACTTTCATGAGCATCATTTTGATTATCTTTATTTTCATCGAATGTGTCAACTAATGGAGGAGAACAACACACATTTGGATCATCCAGATCATAAAAATGACCATCATCATTCTCCTGCAAATTTTTCAAAGTGTCATTGTTAATATCAATTGAAACTACACCACCCGAAGTGAGTTTCACTTCGCCCGAGGTCATGTAAACAGTAATAAGAATTGCATCATGCATACAAGTGAAAATTTTCATTTCAAACCGGTTTGAGTTCACTTCGGGTCTCATGTTATTGAGTCACCATAATATGCATTATATGAACTTGTAGGTGTTAAGTAAAATGTCATCTGAGAGTAAGGTTTACATAACTCCTCCTTATATTTATCTAGTTTGAAAAATCTGTTCTGTTCGCCTGGCAATCCGGGTAAATATAAAACTTCTTTACCATCTGGGTACAAAAGTACATAATCCTCTGCTGCACAAAACAATTGATGGTGTGATGCATGCTTGTTTACAGCAGCCAACTTGATTACAGATGCGGCAGCAGTCGATTCAATTTTTACTGGCAATTTTTTACCTAGTATTGGCTTCCATATGCCAAAATCGTCAGCTTTCATCAATCCAACATTTACCAAGACCATTTGCTTCTTAGTTTCGCTATTGGAAAAACCTTTTGAAGAAGAAGCATCTGACGAAGAAAGTGTTGACGTTGTTCTCTTCGATGTTGTTGGGGTGGTGTGGCAGATGCATTAGGTCGTTTTCGTTTAAAATGACTTGGTCTTTCAGTGCTTTTTTGGGCACGATATTCTTCTAAGTTCATTACTAACGAACAATTGTTTTTTAGGTTGATATATTTGCCTTGCTTCGCTACAACATGCACTAAAAAGATCCCATTCATCTCGCTTGAAGCCACATTTCCTGCAGTGTAGATCAACCATTTTGGAAAGCATGCTCGATGTGATTAAAATACCGTTTTAAACGACCTCTTAATATTTTTCTTGATTATCCTATTCGTATTAATTTATTTTTCGATTTTGGATTTTGATTTCATCCGAACGGATTTAAAAACATAGATTTTATTTTATTTTTTGCGATGGAAGTATCTTTTTTCCAGATTATCAAATAAATTTCCTGATTTTGAATTCTATTTCTTGATTTTGAATTGATTTCAGCATGGCCCTTGTCGGCCACCGTAGTTATTGCCAGTAGTTGTGTAGCTCGTTATTTTATCTCCTTCAATGATTGTAAATATTAAACTTTGTAACTAACGGTTTCAAATTAGTTAAGTTAGAGATTTTGTTGTATATTATAATACTTTAGTTTCTAATGAAATTATTTTCCTTCCAAAATAAAACTTCCTTGTGTAAGATATGTTTTGGTTCTTATTGCTAGTAATAGTGCTCACAAAGGGTCGTCTTATTACGGGCTGTAAACTGACTACCTTTTGTGAGTCATTTTGACTCAGTTAAAACTGTCAGTGTTCGCATTGAATTGGCGTTTATACGCAATATAAGCACGTTCGTGACCCATACCCATTAGGCGTTTATGTACGTATGTAATATGCTCAATAGGTTAAACGCACTTAAACGCCTGGTGGGGCTCTACAAAATAACTCGAGAATCTAATAAAAAATATAATCTCGAGTTATATAAATTTCAAAATAAACTGGTTTTATTGGCGTAAACGAGGTTTTATTGGTGTAAACGGTTTTACTTCTACTTTTTAGAAGCGTGAAAAAATCACCATGATGCAGCAAATCATTCGAAGACAGCTCCACACAACTAATGTGTACTTAAAGAAACTCAGCAATACATCCTCACGACCGTTACCGATGGATTTTTTCCAAAAGTCTTTGCCTATGTTGCCCTTTCCAGACTTACAAGTCACCCTTTCATCATATCTGGAACAGAGAAGTGCAGTGATTGAAGCAAAGGAGTATCAGCAATTAGAAAAGCTTTTTAGCTTTTCTAATTGCTGATACTCCTTTGCTTCAATGATTTCTTCGAGAATGATGGAAAAATCTTAAACCAAATGCTTTGCGAAGAATACAAGCATAACAAAAATGTGTACGGGGGTTTAAATTACGTAGATTTTCATCATGAGCGTCGAGTTTCCGTTTTGCAGCAAACTTACGGATGCCTAATAGCTCCTGTGGATAAAAGGGAACCTCAGCTAATAATTGCATCAAAGCTTCTACACTCCATCGGCAAAGTCCACCAGTCTATTCAAAATAACACTTTTAAACCGATTTTGTTTAAATCGAATCCCGCTCTAGAAGACATCCTATTGCAAACACCGGAGCAATACCGCACTCAGGTAGCGCAAGGTCTTGGTATTATTCCTTTTGAAATGTCTGGATACCGAAAGGTATTTGGTGGTTCAAGACTTCCAGGCTTAAATATGGATGCAGGATATGTGGCAACCGATTCAAAGAATGTTATAATCATTAGAAATGGGAATATCTTCTCGTTTGAATTAATTAAAGCAAATGGCAGTTTGTTGACAACAGCAGAAATATTGATGAATTTGGAAAAAATTAAGCAGCAGAGTACGACTACCTCTAACATCCCAATTGCTGTTCTCACCACCATGGAACGTGATAAATGGGCAGACTATCGTAATCATTTGCTATCCAACCAACAGAATGCGAAAGCTTTGAAAAAAATTGAAGGCCATAACAGTTTTAACTCTTGATGGAGAATACGACACCGATTCTAGAGGGAAGCTTATATTATTTGGAGAAAAACCTGGAGATAGGTGGTTCGACAAAAATAGTTCAACCTCTATTGACGAATCCCAAGGATACTATGGAGCCCTGGGAAATAGTACAGAGACACATGCTTCGTTAGGAGCGCATACACAGGATGTTATTTTGGACGTCTATGAGACGGTATCTGTCACGAGAAGCGATAATTCTTCATCACCCACACCAATTGAATCATTAACGTTCTCTGTGGACGATAAACTTGCAAGAGGTTTAGAAATGGCTAAAAGTGAATTTTATGAAATCAATAGCAATTACGAATGTGTTCATTTTGAATTGGAGAATTTAAGTCGAAAAGTATTAAGCCAATATCTTTTGAGTCCGGATAGTATGACGCACATTGCCATTCAAATAACTTTCATGAAGTTACTAGGGCGGCAACAAACGATCATGACACCTGTAATGGTTCCTTCATTCATCAATGGACATTATACTGTTACATATGCTCCATGGAAGGATACAGTTCAATTGGCGAACATGTATCATTCACAAGGAAAGATCGATTTATCTGCCTTGAGGTTGTATTCTAACAAATATGTGTCCATGCTGATGCAAATGAGGTTAGGATTACTAGCAACAGAACCACACTTTAGAGCGCTGTATATCTTTGCCCACCATTCTGGGAAAGGTCTCCAATATTTCGAGAATGAACTAGTCGCCAATTCCACGGATGTAGTAATGGATGCAGCTGGTATACCAAACGAAAGGCCTGAAAACATGATATTTAGCGGGTACGAAGGTGCAATGGCTTTTGGGTATTTATTCAAACGCCACAAGTTCTATGGATCTGTTACTTCCAGTGACAAGGACAAGCCTTCTCCGGAGAGTTTTAAAAATGTTTTCATGGAAACAATGAATGGTTTGCTGCATATGATGACAAAACAGTAAACAACGAAACATGAAAACAGTGACAGTAAGTAACATGAAAATATTACAAAAAACAACAACAAAAGCAATGAAACTAAACATTGAAGCCCATAGTTTATCTGGCAATTTCTCCTCGCCTTTAGTTTATGGTGTAGACATTATAAATTTTGTCTGTTCTTTCTACACGAAGTCTGATGCTGCTTGGTTCTTCCAAATGTCTTTATAAGACTTTTCACCGTTAATTTATAACGAGGAGAGATTCTCAGGAAAACATACATTTATGTTGTAAGTTATATACGTTTTAAATTTGAGAAAAATTTTTTTATTAGTCTTTTTCTTCATATTAAACTGGCGTAAATTAAACCGCCTAAATACACGTTCTGCTTAATTTGGAAACTTCTTTCACACTTTATTTCTACAAATGGATGGAAACTCAAACCGGGGCACGCTACAATATTCTTGCGCGCATGCAGAGCCTAATGACGATTATTGTTAAGAAGATAATGAGTTTTTCCAAACTTATTTTTTCGATTTTCTCTTCGTGTACTTTTCATTTTTCTAAAAATATACATCTTGAGAAACCTTAAAATATGGGCTCTATACTGATATAAAATTTAATGCCTGTTAACAAAAATTCATTGAAATAAAGCGGTTATAATTCTTGGTTCCATTTTTTTGAAACACACTGTACCACTTTAATTACTAATATAAATTTTTCATTTACTTGAGTATAACACTATTTCTGGTAACATTGTTAGAGGCCGTGGCAGCCCGAAGTGAAGTCCAACTGAGTGCGTACGGATATGTTTTGTTGAATCAGCGGATTATTTCTAAAAAACTTGAGCATGATGACGGAAAATCCTTTCAGAGTGGGACATCTCACAAACTAGCCAAACTCACGACGTAAACAAGAGTTGCGCATGTGTATGAAAACAATTGCGCATGTGCCGTATAGAAAAACCAGAACGCTGTATCAATAAACAGACTTTCACTTCGGGGAGAAGTGTTTACATTGAAATTTCAAACCGGTTTGAGAAACTACACCCGCTTCGCCCGAAGTCATGTAAACAGTAATAAGAATTGCATCATGCATCGAAGATGCCGTTTACATGAGACCCGAAGTGAACTCAAACTGCTTTGAGATTTCAAATCGTTTGAAAAATTGAGCTGTTTACATGAAAAATTTCACTCCGGGCAGCCCGAATCACAACAATGTAAACAAGAGTTACGCATGTGCATGAAAAGAATTGCGCATGTGCAGCATAGAACAACCAGACCGTTGTATCAATAAACAGACTTTCATATCGGGTAGCAGTGTGTTTACAAGGAAATTTCAAACCGGTTTGAGATTTCACTTCGGTCAATTTGACCGAATTGAAACTACACCCGAAGTGAGTTTCACTTCGCCCGAGGTCATGTAAACAGTAATAAGAATTGCATCATGCATCGAAGTGAAGTTTTTCATTTCAAATCGGTTTGAGTTCACTCCGGGTCTCATGTAAACGGCCTCTTAGTATCATATCTGACCGACTGATGAGATATACAAAAAAAAATAGATGACGCAAAATTTACTTTTTGACCTTCGATTCGCAAAAATGTATATTCATTTTTTAATTTCTGCATCAATTAAAGTCCTTTTAGTATACTTGAAGGGAATTGATTTACACTAGAATTTTGAAGAATTTTCTTTTGCCGATGATGTTTGCGAACTGAAGTCATTGGTTAGTCAATTAATTCTTGCAAAATTTAATTAAAAAAAACAAGCATAATTTATTTCTTAAGATTATGTTTCATTCTACTGATCCCAATCTGTTAATTGATTATTTGCGCCTTTTAAGTTTCGTACAGATCTCGTTATAATGTAAGATTTCCCCGGCTGCTCAATAAACTCCCTTTATCAAAGTTTATAGCGTGAAGAAACGTTATTGTCAGAATCTTTTTGTTCTTATGTAATCTATCCTCAAAGGTATCGCATACTACTATTATTCCATATTTATGGTAACACTATTATCAGATGCCTTATAATAGGTTTGACGTCAGATACGATCATTTGTCTGAGTAAGGAAGTGCATGTTAATTATGAAATGTTAATAGCGTAGGGGTGGCAATACGTTGTTAGCTACTTGAGTTAGATTACACTGTTACATTATTATCCCTATAGTGTGTTGGCTTGGTTATTCTGGAAGGCTTAATGTTGCAAACATTGTAAATTTTCGGTAACAGCACTGATCTAAAAATAAAACTGGATCGAACATCCTCTTGTTTTGGAGATCGATCTTTGAGATCGATCGCTGAGGTCCCACTACGTACATGTGAACCGAAAATTCCAAAAACAAACAAGGTTTTAGGAGACGATCCATAATGTAAACAGTAGAATTGGTACTGTTTTTTTCTTTGCTGTTTATTAACTATAGTCATGCAGATCATGCTGATCTTCTGAACAAGCTAGCTTTATGTAAACTTAAACTTTTTTGATGAAATATCTGGTAACCGTTGCAGACAAGGGGAGGGAAAGAGCATATGGTGGAGAGTGGAGGGTCAGTGCCAGTGTTGGGTGCGTGTTGTATTTACCCTCTCTTACCCTTTTTTGTGAACATAACTTGTGACTGACTTGAAAATACCTTAAGAAGTTAGGGACCATATATCTAGCTACCAATAATAAAGTGAAACATAACGTAACTATTAATTGCACCTCAAAAAACATTTTCCATCTGACACTGTTTTGGGGTTATTTTTGATGGAATAAATGCTACTGCAATGTTTGTTCACAGCTCTATTCAGGTCAATGATGTTTGTAGATGTTTCCATTCGGAAATCATTTTGATCTTGTGAAATAGAAGATCAGAACTTTCACAGATCTGTTTGATTTAAATGGATTAAAAACAATTATTTCTAGCATTGTTTTTCCTTTATTTTTGTAATGAAATATGGTTTCCTTGTCTGAATATTTCCATTCTAGGGGAAATGGATAGCGAAAGGGGCTTTGGAAGGAAATCTGATACAATTTGAAGCCCTTGATCTAATGGATATTTCCAATTTGTAGTTGATTAATTAATGGATTAATTTATTTGGGAATGATGGTCAATACAAATTGTAAGTGTTATGCACTGATTGGCAAAAGAAGAGGTAGGCGATTAAGAATAATCTAGGCAAAGTTTGGCTTTAGGTAAAAGATTAGAGAAAGATTGGAGACATCAAAATTGATATTATATAAATGTAATGTTACTTAAATGCTAAAATTGCAGTACAGTCTCTCTCTGTCTCGAACACCCTCTATCTCAAACTTCTCTCCATCTCGAACAAATTCTGTAGCCCTCAAGCTGTTCTTTATCTCGAACTCTCTCTCCCTTCGTCGAACCAATTCCTTGGTCCCTTACGAGTTCGAGATAGAGTGAGAGTCCACTATATAATAAAGTTGATGCAGCTCTTAATTGTAATTGCAATTGTATATAATTGAAGCAAATGTAAAACAATTTTGCAAGAATATAGACAAGAGTGAAGGACTGCTTGGATTGTACTGGGTGGGGGAGAAATTGGTCCATCTTGTCCCTTATATTTTTTCCATATTTGGTCCATATATTGTGTTTAGAAAACCTTCAAAAGCAGCACGTGAGGTTAAACTATAGGTTGGCCGAGCTAGATACTATTATTTAGTTATATACTTACTATATATAGGGTTATATGGTAGTTACTGTACTCCAGAAATGTACTTAAACCACTACTCCTAGGAACAAGCACAAGAAGAATGTTGGGCTTTTGAAATTCATGCTATAAAACCTCTAAAACTTTATTGGACGATTGAGTTTGCGTCACATTCCGTTTTAAAAACACTTTTTCTCACACTAAAATCAACAAAAAATCAAAACAACAACAACAACAAAAACGGCAGCAGTCATGTTATCTTTTACTTGGGCCCTCAAATAACTTGGCCATTATGTTTTCATTTTTTCAACAATAGGATGTTCGATCCAGTATTATTTTTAGATCAGCGGGTAACAGTTATAAAGACACGGAAAAATGAAAAAGACAAGTTACTGAAAAGGTTCAGTTCCGTTCCATTCCGTAGAATGTAATAGTTCACTTTTTCCTTGCTGAAACACGACGAAAAAAGAAATTAACCAATCAGTTTTTGGATTTTTTGTTATCTGTGATTACTGTATATCATTTATATATATACTAGTGTAGCGTGTAAAAACATTTTACAGTTTTTCTCCATAAATTGTTTTTGCACGCAATACTGCCATGATAAGTCTGTGTATTTACAAAAATTGTTCCATGTTGGAATTACATCATTTAACACAAAATTGTTGTATAAATATTTTGGATCGATCATTTAAAGGGGCTACGACATGAATCACGTGATTGTTGTGTTTTGTTTACTTTTTTTACGATCAGCCATAATATTATTGCATATCTAGCCTCGAATTGATTTTTGGTGTGACACCATAAATCCTAAGAAACCCATTTTTAGAGACAATAGACAGTATACTCCTACCTAACAATGTATACTCTTATCTAACCACGATTAAACTTCTGAAATATAAGAAAATACCTTCACATCTCCCTATTAACAAAAGCTAACCAAAACAATACCTTCTCAGACGTTTTTATCTTTCAATTATTTATTCTGCTATGAATTGTGGAAATGTCAAAACCCAAAACTCCACTTGTGCATCATGATACAAAAACAATGTAAATATGTATGTAATCACTCTCTTCTTGCATTACAATCATTTATACTACTCAATTTTATAATCTAAAAAAGGTATCATTCAAATACTATCAAAACAATATGATAATGATCTTGCTACCTTCGTTTACCTTAATAATAACAATCCACACACTACATGAAATACCAAATAAACTGCTAGCTACACATTTCGGCATAGTAGTCAACACTAACTGATACGAAAAAGCTACATTCAAACACATTAAAAAATAGACATCGGTAGAAAATGATGAACTGATAATACGAACACATAACAGGTCTACATCGACTATCTCGTCGGATAGAATCAATGTTGTTATTCTTTATTACTGGACTTAAAGCGTTGAATAAAAAAATATTAAAAACAAAGACAAAAAATGTTACACACAGCGTCTTCATTCTCGTTAAGAAATGAACGTTGAGAAAATTTGATGAACTTTCGAACGCAAAAAACATTGCATTGTGTTCTCCTCCGGGGGTAGTTTATGATGTCTTCCTTAAGCACAACACTCCACGAAGTAATAAAAACCCGTAAGATGGAGCTAGACATTCCCCTAATTGGAGGTTCCCCCTATACTAATACGTAAAAAATAAACATCCATTGACGAACTTCCCGAGATATTTTTCCTAAAGTTCTTTCTTTCAAAGTTAGGTAAGAAAAAAGCAAGATTTAGTATTAGTATAAGAAGATGTATATCTGTATATCAAATTTTATAAATGAATCTTCATGGGTTTCAAGTTAAGTATCCGTGGAAATTACGATCAGAAAAGTTTCTTTCCGGGTTCCTGTCTGCGGGAATTCGGAAAATTTGATTAACTGGGAATCTGATTAACAGGGAGAGTGGCGGATGAATTTGAAATGGAAAGCAAAGACGACGGTTGTCAATATCTAAAATTCAAAAACGTTTCTTGACGTACGTAACACTCCATATTTTAAAAAATGCTCTCCATCCGAGTGTGTTCAATAAAATCCATTTTGAAGAAGCCAACGAAACGTCACTCGTTGCACATAATTTTGTTTAGTCAGATAAACCACTAAATGAGTTAATGATGAAAATCTCGGCTGATTTATATCTGAAAAGTTCAAACAGTGTTTGCCGTTACAACACGGAATGACCACGTCGAACATAGCGTCATTGACCGTAAAAAATCCAGAGCAGGATATGTTTCCGTCGTTGTCAATTCTTGCAATGATTGATCCTGTACGATGAAAGCTTTCCTCTATTTTATTATTGTCTGCCTGCTGCTGAAAGAAGGAAAAAATCATTTCTAGCTTTCCGTGTAGCCATATGTTCGTGCCTAAGCAATTAATGTCGTTCATAAATTGATCTTCAAAGTCAATTGTTTTTACTTCCTCCGCTGTTGCGTTGCGTTTAAGATTGTGACGATGAAAGTGGATGGTAGAGTATATAGTATGTTTTTAGCTCATACATCCCTTCTGTTTCGGAAATTAGGGTTCCTTAAGCTTTTTGACATTGTAAAATTTTTAAATATATCTTTTATACACGAGGTCCTTAATAATAAACTTCCCCAAAGTAATTCACAATAATTTTATTTTTAAATGCTTTGATTTGATTTATAATACTCGCGGAAGGAACTTAGGTTCTTTAGTTCAACACCCGTTCAAGACTTTCTCATTTAGTAAATTCTACATCCAATATCAGTCGATCTGCCAATGGAATCTCATTCAAAATCATCTTTAACTTGACGATTTATCTGTGCTTACCTTACCAAAATTAAAAGTCTTATCACTAAATCATATCTTACTAAATATATTGACTAATTGACGAAAACTTATTACATGTTATTATCATTTTTTCACTTTTGTTTTTTTAGGTGGCCACTCCCTTTGACTAGAATTTTCTATATGGAGTGGTCTCCTAGTTATTCTTTCTTTCATTGTAATTGTAAGTATGAGAGTTATAAACCAAATAAATGATTACTTTCATATCGTGCAATTCAAGATTGAAAGACGACAAAAGAAATCGACCCACGTTTAGAAATTTCTTAAATTATGTAATTACGTCATGTAAGGGCTACCCAAATGTTTAAAAAATTTGTTTTTTATACTGTTACATGTTCTCCCGGGAAAATTATAAAAATGTATCCAGATGTTTCCAAGCTGCCAATGTTAATTGACTTTACAAAACTAAATAATATCTAAAAAATTATTTCTTCTCACAGTTTACGGAGTGTCCTTCAAACATTTTATCTAGGAAATAATGGCTAAAAAAATTTCGTTATGCATCTCCTATCATTAATCTGTATTGTGTAAAAGTGTTTATTACGTATCAGTTAATGGTAAAGATGTCAACAGTTGTGGTAACACATCTTATCCTAGTCAATCATTATCATACACCTATTACAAAAAGATTAAACCTAATGACACGATTGTATTGATGAATGAAAACTGTGATGTGCATTCGACAAATGAGACCTTTGTCTTGTTTATTACAGACATATCAATTAAAGGTACTGTGAAAAATCACTGCCTCCCAACGTTAACATCAAACCGGAGATTAACTTTTGGCGTTAAAGGACATTTAGCTCACTTCAATATATGGATTAGTGTAGTGTTAAATTCTGGGAAACGAATCTCATCCAAAATAATGATATCACCTTCATTTCAAGAGAATCAAAGCGCTCCATTGTTTCCATTAACAACTGTACATTTACTTCTGCTTGGATTCATGTATCCAAAACAAATCTAAGTGTGATGATTGCTAAATCAATATTCCTGCATAATTCAACAGTTAAGGTCATGAACGCAAAGTCACTGATCATACAACAATGTCGATTCCGTGGAACCATGAACATGAAACGGTACATTATCATGGGTGTGCGTGTGAAGTGTGTTGAAATAACTGATTTAATGTTTAATAATGTAACTTTAGAGGTTGCATTTTCATTAAATTGATGTTTTCAAATTCCAATATTCATAACATGACAATGAAATACATTGATACAGATTTGCATTTCTTTGATTTCAACGGCGGCCGTTTGAGTTTATATGACGTATCTATCACAAATGGACGGTGTCAGAACATTGTCACCATGGCCATTTCTCATTCCGTATTAATATCAGACATTAACTTAGAAAATACGCTATCTTCGAAATCCATTTTCAAGTTCATGTTTGTTGATAAAGTGAAGATGATGAATATCAAAATCAATAACCTGTCTGGTGTTATGGTTCCTGATCTCGGCATTATAGTCAATGAAGCAAAGTCGACATTAATATTTAATGTATCCACCAAGAATACAAAACTAAAATCATTTATGTTCTATTTGAATTACATTGATAATATCAATGAAGCACACATCGAGATCGAAAACGTTTTGACCAATTCTGGCATTCTTACCAATGAAGCAAAGTCGACATTAATATCTAATTTATCCATAAAAAATACAAAACTAATAACATGTACTAGCCGCCAAGGCGGCGTCGCACGCCACCCATGTAAACTTTCAGTGTGGGTTCTCCCAGATAAGAAAAAAATAATATTTCGGAAAGCTATTCCAAAGTGCTACCAGCTTATAGAACTCGAAATGCTGATCAAGAAAATGTATAGAATCATATGTCTACGACGAACCGTTACAGAGATATCCTTGATCAAATATTTTAATGACGTCACAGGGTCCCGGCCCTAAATTTTGACCAAATCTTTTTGTCACCCCATCGCCAATGTTGCAGATCCCAAAATGATAATATCAGTATTAGGACACATCAAGATTGAAAACCGTCAATAAAACAAAGTCGACATTAATATCTAATATATCTATCAAGAATACAAAACAAATAACACATATGTTTGTATTGATTTTAATTAATTGGATCAATATGGCGCATATCTAGATTGAAAACTTTTCCGGCGTTCAGGCGATATTGGTATTCACAGTTAAATCAGCGTCAGTGTCAAACTTAAACATAAAAAATTCAAGAATAGAGAATGGACTATTAGATATGTATAATGTTTATGCTGTTAATATTAACAACATCAAAATCATTCTTCGACCACAAGGAAACCTGCAATTGAGATCAGATTACAAAAGCATGATCATAAACCTACAACAAATTGATCTGCGTTTGATTGAACCCAAAATGGAGTTTCCAGTATTTGAAAGGACTTCATGAAAGCATGTTTTGATCAGTTATATTAATTCATCTTTTTCGTGTCCGCCTAACAGTGACCCATACTACCTTATGAATACCAGTAATGCTTTTAATTTTCAATATTATTGCAAGCCATGCAAGAATGGCAACTATACAGTTACTAATAATGTGGCAAGTTTTTCGTTGAATTCTTTTTTCACCAGAAGTGACACTAACAAATATGGAAGGTACACCACCAATACATCATGGTTCATAAATGCAACTTCAAACAAATGGTCATGCAAAGAATGTCCCAGTGGAGGGGTTTGTGTCAGCAAAATCAGAAGCATTGATAACTTTTGGGGTTACATTAATCAATCTAATGAGATGGTGGAATTTTATCCCTGCCCGAATGGATACTGCTGCTCTGGAAATTCATGACAATACGATTCTTACGACACATGTAACCATTTCCGTACTGGAACATTATGCGGAAAATGTGAAGATGGCTACGCAGTTGATTACTTTTCCAGTAAATGTATTTCTGTGTCAGCATGCAAGCATCTAATTTATTTTTCATTACTATTCGTTCTATCTTCATTGGTATATATATTTATAGTTGCATATTTAGACAAATTAAAAGCACTAGCACCTTGTTAAGAAAATTGTTTTATTGTTGAAATGACATCAAATTTTTGCCACTAAGAGATCATCTTATCAAAAGGAGACGAACACAACGCAAATCGTAATCAGAAGAATCAACTCTAACAACAATAACAATCCTGATGGAATTGATATGCAAGTGCTGCCCAATGAAATATCGTCGTCTCAAGAAAACGAAGAAGATAAATGCAGTTTTTCTGGAATTTCTGGAGCCACCATAATGCATGTTGATTGTGTTGCAAACCAGCGTAGTAATTCCTTTGAAACTGTGGAAACATGTCAAACATGTAAAGGTTTGTTTGTCCATTGACGTTTCCATTGAAAATGTATGGTCCTAGCAAGGTTCCATTTCCGCAGATCCCTGCCCAAACATGCAGTTTCTGACAATTAAAATTAACATCAAAATTGCCGGTTTGTGGAGGTTGACCTTTCGCTGGATACATGCGTACATTATGGCTTGATACTTTCCCATCCATACCAAAAGGCGCTTCATTTCCTACAACGATATTTGCCAGAAAACGGTTAGTTTGGCATTAATTCAAAAACAACCGTGCATATCGTAGCCGCCTTGGATAATCTGCTTGTAACAGAGAGTGCCTTTTATGCATTTTAAATGGATGGAAAGATAGATCCAAGCGTGCGATTCGGTTGAAACTTGCTGAAGGCAAGCCGAGATTATTCCTGCGACAAGTTGCTCGAGTATTATTTTGAAGTTCATTTTGTACTGGTTGACTGTTTGCCGCTGTTCTGACTGTTCTTCTCCTTCCACACCGATCTTAATGGAGGTTTTTTGTCGTGCCATGTCTTAAAAACTTTGGCACTTTTTTGGATGATGGTTGATTTTTTTGGCAGATTTCTTCCAGGAAACCGCTGGCCAAACTCAGCTAGCACAACATTTCAATCTTTTGTTTCCAGATATCTATGCACTAAATGTGCGTTGCTCAACTGTGAGAAATTGTGCCATCTTGGGTTTATTTCTGTTACCAAAAAAGTGTTAACGTTGAAATGGAAAAGAGAGCTCGAAGGTGTATTGCAAGAAATGGTAGACACGTAGAAGGCATAGGCGTATTCAGGGTAAGTCAATAAAAGTGGAGGAGTTCAACGTTATGATATTTCTTTTCAGTCTTAAGTGTCGATTAGGTTACTTGCACGTTTTCCTTTTCTACATTTAATGACTAAACTCTCCTCCACAAATTTTAACTGATCTCTAGCTACGCCTCTGGAAGGACACTAAGTGTTACTTTATTTTGTTGTTTTCACTTTGTTAGCCATAAATTTCATTCTTTAACGTGTAAAACCAGCTTAAAAGTAATTTTATGTAAGCCACTTGTACAAATTGTTTTTATTGTGTTTTTAAAACGGCTGTACTGTTTTCACTCTTAATTGAACTTTAAAAATTTAACCACCTCGTAATCGTGAGAAAACATAACATAAGATGAAATTCAGTTCAGAGCTCAGGATTTAAAGTATAACATCAACATGGAAGGTCGTGGATGGTTTCAAACGGTTTGTTTTTTGTTCCAAGTTAATATTTAAATTTTCAACTCTGTTTTTTTTTGGGGGGGTTGTTCTTTTTGTGAAGTGAGAAGCAAACTCTGCCAACATAATGTTGGCCAACTTGGTCAATATCGTTAGCTGGCAATGTTGGCACGGTTAACATGCCTATTTTCGGCGTAATCACACCATTTTAGTCCACAGTTCTGAATTGATAACTTCCTTCTCACTCCTGCAGTTAGAAGTTGAATAGCTGGATTTAGCCTCTTAGCCAAATTTTGGCTAAAGCGCACTGATTGTTTAATGAGTTTTTACATAATTTGCTTTAAATAGTTTCTGTTTGGCCTCACTTACCAAATCAGTTTTGCTTCCCTTTGTTCATACATTTAACTATGTCAGAAAAAAACATGCATGAATAAGAGATCATTCATTGCGAGAGTTTCATTGATTTGGTTCTCTTTGGATCATATCATGGCAATTAAATAGAATGTTTTGACAATAGAAATTAGCACTTTGTTTTTTAAAGCTTTTCTTTCATAGCGTAGTTTTCACTGTGAGATAACTAAGATAACAAGTTGTTATAACATGATATCTCAAAGTGGAAACTAAATTGTTTCATATTATCACGCAAATTTCCATAAATTATCTCATGTTATAACATGATCTTGATCCGACTTATTGCTGCACGAGCATCTAAAAAGCAATTATATAATTGCCCTTGGGACAATATTTTATACGATACGCTGCCTGAGAACTTAAAATATTCTTGTTATATCACGTTATATCGCAGTGGAAACTACGCCTCATGTTTACAATTTTTCTGCGATGTTTAATTCTATTATTTTTCCGTAATGTTAATACTAACAATGCAATAATTATGTACAAAATCGGTAGTTTTTAAAATTTTGAATTTGGATTTACTCATATTAAATGGTCACAGGTTGAACCCAGCTACTCTCACCTAGAGTTGCTAGCTGGGATTTCCTGGCAAGCATGTTGTTGTAGTTTTGGTCACCTAGACAACATTTGAGACAACATTTTCTCTTCAGCGGTTTTTGCGTCTGCCGAATCAAAGCTGGTCGGCTTAAACTGTATGTATATGATGGCATAGTTTCAAAAGACTTTTGGCAGTCAAACAAATAGAATTTGTTACTTTTGACTGCCGAATCGGGTCGCTTTTCATTAAAGACGTAAACAATATTTATCCGTCTGTCTTGCTTAAATTTTAATTTCGTGAGACCCACTAAATTACAAATAGACCCTGGGTAGTATGCCTTTAAATTCTGAATATTCACTTTCACGTCGCCGTTCTCATTGCCGTCGCAGTTGCGTACACTCCCTAATACGCATGCGTACGACACACACGACTTTACATTATCTGGTCAAAGACCTTATTAGGGTTTCAAAAATATTTATTGACGACATGTTCATACATAAATTTACATTTCAAATAGTGGAACAAGGTGTTAAGAATTCGATTCATTAAATTTATAGAAGATGTTCAATCCTTTTGCAAAAAAAGATGATGGATTATTATGTTTTCTTAATTTGACGTTTGAACATTTTATTATTGTATTGTTTACATTTGAAGCTACCGTTTTAGTGGTTATTATTGTATTAGTAATGACTGGTTACTGAGCCAATCAAATTCTCCCATTTTCCGTAATAACCCCTTTCGTAATATCCTCCAGGTAATAATTAAGTGTAATGTTGGATGAAGAGGGCAAACAAAATTTGATGTTTCAAAACAAAAAATGTTTGCGCCAGCCACATAGTAATTCTATCTGCAAAAATAAAACATGGAACATGGCGTAAGCATGTTATTTGCTGACGGTATTCTTACGTAGAGCTTCCAAAATAAAATGCTTTTAATATAAAATTTTCTTCTTTACAATTATGTACAAAGCCTTTTTTGAATGTCTGTTTTAGGGAGAACCATTTCCAATCTGGCTACCGAACAGGTTGCACCACTACAAACGTACAAAAGAAGTCCAGCAACTGGGATTGTGGTCTGAGATACATCTCTTTATTTCCTCCACATTTGTTGACACGCAAGCTGAAAGAGATGTTGTAGTGAAGCAAGTTATTCCAAGTTTAAATCGAAAGTTGGCCCATCGTTACATCCGCATAATCCCAGTTGATTTAAGATGGGGTGTTCTAGCAGAGGAGAGTAAAGACTGTAAGACCATCCAGAAGACTTGCCTAAACCAAATCGACAAATGTAGGACATCAATGACACAAAGCCCATGGTTTATTGGTTTGCGGACACAACGTTATGGTTGGGTTCAAAGTGATTATATGCCAAGCTATGGATTTGACAATCCAAAGCTTTATTCTTGGTTGGACTTGTGGAAAGCTGATCGAGTAGCGAAAAACGTCAGTATCACATCTCTAGAGTGCATGCATGCCGCACAGGTTCCTATAGAAATGCCTTGTTCCCCCACTATCTTTTTCTATGAAAGAGTTCTTGAAAATCCAGAAGAAGTTGAGCCAGACTTGAAATGGTTGTTCGACTTTGAGTATGTGACACCAGATTTTGTTATTGATCCGCACATACGTTACCAGTACACTGTGACAGAGGCTGCAAATGAATACAAAGCGGATCAAGAGGAATTAAATGGAGTCCTGCAACAGTTGCCTCATATCAAGTACCGGAAATACAGCAGTCACTATACCAAAGGCAATGCTCGATTCACATTCAAACGAGAGGATGCTAAAAGCTTTGGGGTGGCCTATGTAGATGGCCTTCAAAGATTTCAACAGCAAGTTGAAGATGATCTGTTAGACTCGATTAACCAAAACTTCCAAGAAGCAGAAACAGAAAACTTACCAACCGTTCAACTTGAAAGTATCCAACATGAAAATGCTATAAGAATCAAAGCATCAGGGTTTGTTGGAAGAACACAGTTGCTCGAAAATGGGCAAAGTTTTTGCAAAGCTAAAGACAACTTTGATTCCAATGTAATGATTCTGCATGGTGAACCTGGCTGTGGAAAGTCTGGCTTACTGTCGGCTATTTCACTAACCTGTTTGACGGAACTCCGAAAGCAAGGACATTTCATATTTACCCACGTAGTAGATTCATGTCCTGGATCTAATGTCCTTGAAAAGATGTTGAGAAGATTGCAGTTTGAGTTGCGACGATACCGCAGCGATTTGGGTGACTCAAGGGTGTCTTGGGAATGTCCAAATTCGGCATTTGATTTAAAAAAAGTCCATCATGATTTCCTCGAAGAAAGTGCTAAGAAATACCCCGAAAAAATGTTTGTTTTTATCGTGGATGCAGTAAATCAATTTCACGAGTCGTTACAAGCTAGGACAATGTGGTGGCTCCCTCGTGAATCAAGCATTCCAAATATAAAGTTTATTGTGAGCACTCTCAATGTGGAGAATTCTACATTTGAAAATGCTTGTAAAGTGTATCCACCGGCTTTAAAAGTTCCACTTGGTGAGATGTGTGATGACGATCTTCAGGAAATGGTATCAACCATTTTGGCCAAATTCAACAAAAAATTAACCACCACTGACGACCCGATACTAGGAAACCAGATGGCTCTGATACTATCTAAAAATAAATCACCTCTCTATATTGTTTCCGCTTGTGAGGCTTTAAGAAAATTTGGTATTTTTGAAAAAGTATCCCCATATGTAAAGCAGTTTCCGAACGATGTTTCTGAACTGTTTTCATTTCTTCTTGATGAATGGTGTGAGGAATATGGGCGAGACATTGTGGAGGATATAGTTGGATTTTTATATGTTTCAAGAGATGGCTTGTTGGAAAATGAGATTAATGATCTCTTACATTACAAAGAAAATGCCTTGAAAGGTCCAGAAGGATTGTTGCTTTATCAATCCTCATTCAGTCGACTCTATGACTCCCTTTGCAGTTTTCTTGCTTCTGGTGGTGGAGGATACTTACACTTCTTCCACGATCAGCTCAAATACACAGTGAAACGTAAATTTTTATCCACCGATATTGCTGAAAGGCAATTTCACAGTTGGCTTTCAAGATTCTTTTATGATGCAATTCAACATCAGTTGCAGGCTGTGCCATCAGTTGAACCGCCAGCCTATTATAAACACGCCTTGCAACAAATTGTTTACCATCAATTGAAATCAATTCCAGTCAACGAGCCATTATCTGCTTTACAACAATCTCTTCGAAATATCTACTTCGTCAGGGAACGTATATTGAGTAACCAGGAATATGATTTAAATCAGGAATTTGTGGACGCGATTGAAAAGACCAACAACCAAGAGCAAATACAAGCCTTGAGAGAATGGTCAGCCTTTGTTCAATTGTACTCGTCCAATATCATTGAGTTTCCTGCTTTCTGCTCTAACATGGCTATTAATCAAAGTATCGGATCAAGCGTTCGATTAGATACTGAGAAATACGCAGAGAGTGTATCCTTTAAATGTTATTACCCTCTGATATGGGCAAATCCGCGAATGACTTCTGATCCGAAGTTGGTGATTTACTCGAGAAGTGATTTTGAATATACTCATCGTCTTGATTGCGTTGCAAGCACACCCGACGCCGATCTATGTTGTGTAGCCGACGGAAGGAAGGTTATAGTTTATGATCAGAGTAGTGGTGAAATTCTTCATCAATTAGACCTTAAAGGTTTCTCGCTCACATTATCCCCTAATTTTGAAATGATCTGGGTAGGAGACGGTGATGGATTTGTCTCTGCTTGGGACATTAAAACTGGCACCATGGTAAAGAAAAGCAACGATCCCCTAATCGCTTGCATTATATGGATGGATCAAGTTGATGGAATACTGGTTTGTGGCACTGGAGTAGATGACGAGCTGTCAGAAGTCAAAGTTTCCCATATTGCATTGTATGAAATGCAAAATGCTACTATGTTGAAGCAATGGTCAACAGAATTGTTAGCATATTGTTTTTGCTACCATAGAAATGAAAAATTGATATTTTCCGGCCATGACGAAGTAATCAATAGCTGGGATTTGACAGGAAATTTGATATTCAGTCTATCTCAAAGTAGAGAAAGCTTTTACACCATAGCTGCTCATCCTACGAAAGGAGAAATTGCTTCAATTTCAGGCTTAGGCATAATGCGGTGGTCGATTTCTACAAGAGAACTAATTAACGCTTTTACAGGTTGGAATAATAAATGTTTTTGGGCCTTCATGGCGAACTTTTGTATTCAATATGATAGCACTGGTGATAGAATCTTAACCACTGAGCTTCTTGGCAACTGTCTAAGAATATATAACGCCGATTGTGTCTTGCAGAAAGAATATCATGGCCATTGTTCCTATATAATGAATATATCAATCGTTCCAGGTGCGTTTCAGTAATAAACAGGGAATCTAGATCTTTAATCCACGGAATGATTTGCAATCATTTTTTACGTAGATTTTGAAGCCTCTATGCTGAATGACATTTTAAAAACATTTTAGTTCGTTTTGAATTAAAATTGATGATTATATATAATCATATCTATCATGACTGCTTTATGTTACCTAAGGAGAGAAATTATTTCCTGGACAAATTTTCACGAATTTTGGCCAAATTCGTGAAATAAATGGGTTAAATGTATGTATAAAATATTAATAAAAAGGTAAAATCCGCAAAAACAAATCGTTGTGAAATATTATCACAGAAAATATCTACGCAAAATGTGAAAAACAATTTCTCGCAAAATTAAATCCACACGAAAATTTCTCTCCTTAAGGTAATAAAAACTTACCTTCTTTCAATCTTGCGAAGAGAGTAGCTTGTAGGCTTAATTTCTTTTTATTGGCCTTTGTTGAACCTTGATTTCAACCTGCTGAATGTTGAAATTGTAAATGACAAATCATACAAAAAACGTTAACTTCTTTTTTCTGTGCATTTTCGTGTAGATAGCAACCAAGTTTTGACAGCTGGCAAAGATGGTCGAATGATATTATGGTCTCTTCCCGATTTGGATTCATCGACAGCTCAGACAGTCCATGAAAAAGTATGTATAAACCCACCTTTCCATTCATTTCTAATGAAATAATCACCATTGAATTGTTAACTAATGTTCAAGAAGGTTATCTTATATTTGTTGATGTCGACACTATTAATAAAATCTTGGATAAAGATTTCGTGTGGCAGGATGTCTATTTATCTATTTATTATTGTTTACCAAAGATAGTCTCTTCAGTTATGATAGAACTATTATCAGTGAGGTTGGGAGGGTCATAGGTAGGAAGTGTAGAGCCTCCATGTGGGCTACCGAAGTTGCATTTTATTGCACAAAGTTGATATTTACAACTTTGGACTTCTAAGTAGCTGGGTTACAGGCGCACATCACTTTACCCAGAAGTGACAAACCCAAAGCCCTGTTAAAAGGTCAGTTAAAGTGAAATACCTTAAGGACATTGGAAGGGCCTGCTTTAACTGTGCACCGATGAACGACAAAGATTGAAGCCCAATAACTTGCACTGGTGTCGATTCATTCTTCACATTACCTTGATTATTTTTAATAAATACTTAGTAAGTGAAATATAATGAATCCAAATGATACTTGTAGGAGATCTCGTAGTGGTGCATGGAGTAAATTCCTTAATTCATTTGCTCATAATGCTAAGTACTGTATTATGTTCCATTACAGATCTTATGGTGTGATGTCTTGCCTGATGGAAATCAGTACGTAACGATGTCATCCAAGAATATAAGCTTATGGGAGACGAGCTCCCACAAAGTAATAAGTTCCATCAATACTGATCAAGTCAAGCCTTCTCATATAGCTTGTTATTGTCACATTTATCCTTCTGGACGGTATATCTGTGTCGGACATGACCAGACTATCTATTGGATGACTCTACCCAACTTGGAAATTTCTCATTCATTTAATGGTGAGGTCCTTGTTTCGTCACTATTGCTCATGTAAATTGTTGTATGATCTCTGTATAATCGACACTATTGCTCAGTCAAACCAACCTAAGTAAACCTTTACACTACGTATGAATATTGATACTTGCCTTGATTACCTTAGAAATCCTCATTCCAGTTCAAGTCCTGTGATCCAGGTGATAAAAGCATGCGCAGTTTCTGGATTTTTCAGCTCCTGTACACGTCATCTTTATAAGCGACCTCTTATTTGTGCATTTTAAGGCTACTTTAGTACTTTAGTGTTGCTTATTTGATATATCAAGAAATCACAGTATCGTCCTCTGTATCTATCAGAAGTGTAGCTAGAGGTCAGTCAAAATTTGTGGAGGAGTGTTAAGTCATTTAAAGTAGAAAAGAAAAACGTGCAAGTAACCTAATCGACACTTAAGACTTAAAAGAAATATCATAATGTTGGACTCCTCTACTTTTTCTGCATGACCCTGAATACGCCTATGTCTATACCTTAACTTAAGAGAGAAGGACCACCTGTCTTTGAGGCAAAGTAAGTGGGACAGGGAAAGTGTTTTTCTTTGGGAAGATTTTCAGCCTAGGGTAATCCTTAGGTGGTGATTATCTTTTTAGTAAATTTGAGCCGATGGTGCTTATAAAGAAACCCAGTGGGCAAAATCTTCAAGAAGTCTCTGTGAAGGAGTGTTTTTTTATTGAAACAGCAGGCGATATTGCTTGCCATTCCTATAGAAAACACTCCTCCTCGTATACTTTTTGACTATTTTGACCACTGGGAAGCCTCTAGTTCAGAAGTTGCCTTTTTGCTATTCAGAAATAAAAGGAACTTGAATTTGGTTCTTAGACGCGCCTTTGTAAACATCTTTTTGAACATTCATATGATTACTCAAACATACAACGGCACCATATACTCAGAAGACTTACGGCTGTTTGGATTTACGAATTATTTTGTAAATTTAGTTCATAAAATTTTGGAATGACTTCGTCCCTCTGTGATCATTTCACACTGTAAACTTCCTTTACTAAATATCAAGTATCAGCATTTCGTTCTTCATACGAACCCAGTGGGCAAAATCTTCAAAAAGTATAGGGGTAGTGTTCTATAAGGAATGGCAAGCAACATTGCCTGCTGTTTCAATACAAAAAAAGCACTCCTTCGCAGAGATTTTTTGAATATTGTAGTGTTGATTACATTACAGAGTCACAGTTACAGCAAAACAATAATTACGCTGCTTATAAAAAGCAGAACTGAAATCCAAGATTATTAACTGTTCCTTAGCAACCAATTCCGAATTTGCCTGCTGGTCATTAAGATCAAATGCACTTTACATATAATTGTATAGTTGTACAACCGCCTATGATATGCTTCCATTTGTATGTGAGTTGTTCATCTGTTATGTTCTATATTTGTTCCTGGTAATAAATATATACAATAATAGATTTCCACTTTGGATAAACTGATAAATGGAATATTCACTTGCGAACTTGTCTTGTTTCTCATCTGTTTTGGCCCACGCGTGCATCCAACTATAAACAGTTGTGCGCACGCGCAAACCAAAACAACCAATGGACGTGCATTGACTGTGGAAGTCCCACAGCGCCCAACTGGGGGAAACCACAGAAAACAGAAGAGAACAAATGAAAACTTAAAGTTCAAAATACAACAAATCTTTATCGGTTAAGTTGATCGTAAAGATGTCAAAAAAATTGTATATCGTATAAAGGTGGGTTTCCATAGAGCAGCATTTTGCATTGTGGCGATAAAAGCATCCGCAACATTTTGTAGTGTATGCACAATATATACCAATCATCGCTGTTTCAGAGAAGTGCGAGGGAGAAAAAGCTCCGTAATTTTCAATCTTTTACATTGTTTTTTCTGATTATTCCCTCAGATACAATTTTGTGATTATCAATAAAATCGCGATTACATTTTGAGCGAGATCGCATGCACGACAAATTCTCCGGCGCTATCGCCCCAGCACAAAATCCTGTTATATGGAAATCCATCTTAAAGATAAAAGAAAAGGCTTGGAATCACTGAAACACCACTGCAAATTTGCTATGTTTGTTTTAGTTAAAGACAGCAGGACCTACCAACTACCTATTAAAGCCATATGTATTTCACCAGATGAGACCAAAATGTTGGTTTGTGGAATCGGAAAATCAGATGACTACATGTCAAAAGTATATGATATTGGTGACAGCACTAATCCCCAACTTAAACGTACATACAGGTATTACCAGTTTTTCCTCAAATCCTAGAACATGCATTGGCGAAGATTACCTTTGTGCACGTCAAAAACACATAATAACAGGCTCCGTGTATTGATAAAACATTCGAAAACCCACATGCGCAGTATAATTTATTATAAAATTTATTTCGCTTGATGAATTCGTAGTGTGAAATTTGGTAGTTCGAATGAATCCAAATTTTTCTCTGCGAAAAATGTCGCTAGACCATCAAATTCGAAGAAATTCTTGTTTTCACAATAGCCTAAATCACAGTGAAGATAAGTTAAATTTCAGATTAGCTAAAGACATACGTCATAACTAATCTGGCGTGACTTCGGTAGCCAAGCACAGATTAGTTCAATAACAAGTGTATTAATAGCCGAAGTCACACTGAGATTAGCTCAGATTAGTTAAAGCTTCAGCTTAGTTATTTACTGACGTCACAATTTAACTAAACAGTGTAACTTCGGTAGATTAGTTCAGTTTAGATAAGTTAAACTTAAATGTAGCTAATCTGTTTTTACTAAACAAAATGTTATGTTTAGTTAAATATATGTAACTATTCTAAAAAAGACGTGTGACTCCGGAGATTAGTCACACGTATTAGTGATTAGGTATGATCCACTAAGTATAACATTTTTCTATAAAGACACATTTCTCAAAGGAAAAAAAGGTTATTTATGCTGTAAATAAATTAAATCAAATTAATCTATATTTTCTCACGCATTTAACTAATCTAAGGGGGTGATTACATGAGAAAATTCAGTCCGGTCAAGCGTGCTAGCCCGCTAAACCGAGATCTCGCTATCATTAAAAAACTCTTATAAATTTAGATGTGTGATCACATGAGAAACAAGCCAGTCCGTTTTGCAGAGATCTCGCCTTGTCTAACCGAGATCTTGGTAAAGTGGGCTGAAATTTTGGCGGGCTGGCTCGCTCGCCTCATGTGATCAGACCCTAATATCGAAGTTACAGTGGCGAAAACAGTCACACTGAGATTAGTTCAGATTTAGTTAAGTTAACATAGGGCTTTTTTCGATTTTGGCCAAAATATTATTCACATAAATACGTTTTGGAAAGAGTAAAAAAATCTCTTCGATATTACCGAATAAAAAAAATCCGAAATAAAAAAAATCCGAAATAAAAAAAATCCGAAATAATGAGTGTGATATTGATCTTATTCGCTATCTCGAACTATCCGCTATCGCAAACGTTTTTCTCGGTCCCTTGGGAGTTCCAGATAGCGGGATTCTCATGTAATTGTATTTGCTAAATATTCTACATTCAGTATAAATTAGTTCATAATCGTCACAGAATTATTTATAAATTCGCCTAGTGTAAAACCGGTTTGTGCACATGATAAAACAACGTAGTGCCTTAAATTCGAAATCGTGGAGCCCTTTTTGTAACTTTTCTATTCTTCTATTCTAAAGTGTTTGGAAAAGGGCTCAAGATCTAAATTTTTGGATTTATGGGAGTAGGTACTGATTAAAGGTTAAACGATATTGATTGTTCTTATATTGTGTAGGGAGCATCGAACATACACTCTTATGTGCGACATCCACTCTGATAATATTCGAGCTGTATCGGGGTGTGCTTGCGATACTCTTGTGTGGAATATGTCAACAGGCGAGACTATTCATCGAATCACTACTACTCAGAGTATAAATTTTATCAAATTCTTCCAACGGACAGACAGAATTTTATACGCAGGTAAGTTTTCTTGGTATACATTTTTAAGTTGTGAAATACCATGTTGGGGAAAAATAAATCAGTGTTCAAAAAAGTCGGGGAAAAATGTAATCCCTTTCAAAAATATTCGTCACTTTTCCCCGAGTAATAGTTCATTTACCCGCAAGTAAACTGTTTAAAAAATTAATGATAGTCAGGTAAAAACAAGTGGAGGAAAATTTAAGTCACATCTTCGATTTTTTCCCCGGATAAGGTATGAAAACTATGTCTTTTTCAAGTCACATTCAAAGTGAATGCCTGTTTCGGTCGAATATTTTTGAAAACTTAAACAAAACAATCATTCAGATTTTGACCTTATTTTTCCGTTCTTGAAATGTTATTAGACATCAAATTGTAATTTTGCTGACTGCTTTTACCAATTCATTCAAAAACTAGGAGTCCGTTAAGCGGAACACACAAAGCAGTAAAAAAAAATAATTCCCACATAGGGGGTGTTTAGAGGCGAAAAACTGGCCCGGTTTTACCTCGGTTTGTCGAGATCCCGCTTTATTCGTAGTTTTGACAAAAAAATAATGTGTTTTTATATGAGAAAAAGCAGGCCGGGCAAAATGGGATCTCAACTGCAGGAAGGCGTGATCCCGGTTAGGTGACAACATTTTCCCGGTTAACCAAACTGGTTTTATCTCCATTGCACATGTGGATTTAGATTTTAAGAAATAAAACAATAAGCTGTTTCATTGATTTATTTTACTATTGTTTATTGTTAATTGTAGCCGGGCTTGTTCAAATCCATATAAACACCCCTTTAGGTGTTTTCGCCAAAGAGATTACTCAAAGGGAACAAGGAAATGACCCCACTTACCGGGTGTTCCACTTATACGAGATCTTACTGCATGCTTGTGTGATACACGTGGAAACGTCTTGAAAGTCTTCGGTTTCAACTGTATTTTTCATGTTTCCAGGCTTTGATGCTACCTTGTACATTTACGATATGAGTGGAGAGAACTCCACAATAAAGCTCAGAGGTCATCAAAAGTACGCTGGAAAACCAATCAAGGCGTGTTTTTATGGAAATGAATCCCTGATCATATCCGCAGGAGCTGACGGTACAGTTCGCATATTTGACGCATCATCGGGAGAATGCGTTTATGGATTTTTTGAGTCTCAAGCTCAGAATTACACATGCCTATCTGTTCTCCCACAACAGAATTTGATTCTTGCACCAAATGAAAATGGCACCATATACATTCTGAGACCAACTCTGTCGTGACTTTTGTTGGAAGACAAGTAAGTTGATAGGTCATTGGATATTTGATTAAATAATAAACAGTTTTAATCGATCTTCTTTAAATGAGAGTTCCTTTAATTCAGTTTTCTTACCACCTGCCACACAATCAGAGGCGTAACTAGAGCTCAGTCAAATTTTGTGGAGGAGAGTTTAGTCACTGAGAAGAAATGTGGTAGTTGTATGTTGAATTATGGAGATAACTGCATGATGGAGAACAGTCAATTCCCTAATTACTTGCTTTGGTGATTGTTTAATGATTTCTTCATTATGAAAGTGATGGGAATTTGAGACCAATTTTTAATGCTTTTTTTTAATTTAGAATTTGTTATGTAAAGTGTTCGAGTAGTACTGGTGGGTTCACTTCCTCATGTAACTGTATTACCACAAGCTGTTGATGGCAACTGAAGCCGAAAGTGCTTTCGACTCGTGCAACCTGACACTTCCAACATATGTCGCGCCAAAAGGAACTTTAATACTATCGTGATTAATTTAATACTATCATTTAAATATAATACAATCTTACATAATTTTAATGTTATCCAAATTAGAATTACCCTAAGGGCCACTATGGTTCAATACTACTTCAATAAACCAAATGTTGCTACATTTTTGGGATCCATCTTGTATTTGTGTTCATCAGATATTTTATGCAATTTAGGATGCCACATAATTGGCAAGAATCCCCCAGCTCCCTTGTAGTTACGGCACTGTAATTGTAGTTACGGCACTATAATTGTAGTTACGGCACTGTCTTACATATTGAACTCGGGAGGAAAAATGAAAGCTACCATATGAGAAAATAAACGGGGGAATGGTTTAATGGTCCCATGCAGTTTCCACCTGATATGACCAGATAAATTTCTCGTAAAAGCTGAGAGTATAATAAGAGTTATTGTTGGAAGAGAAAAGATTATCTGAGAAAAAGTATTCTTTGCATCCTTTTGCCAAAATGAAAAATGTCTCTCGCTTATAAGACCCGGCTCTTTGCAAGTGCGCCACCTGTTCTCAGTACTAAAGTTTGAAAACCGCATTGTTTCAATACCTGTATAAGTAACATCTGAAGGAGATTTTCAACAACGCCTTTGTATACCGCTAAAGTAAAGTTATTGGGAGTTATACGTTTCACAGTTTCCAGCAAATCCGGATCATGTCTTTCCCCGTAAACTGCAGGATTCACCTGTAATAGAGTGTTGGTGGGGTGGATTTGATCTTTGAATGTTTTCGCACCGTAGTATTTAGCTCTGCCAACCTATAGTTTAACCTAACGTGTTGCTTCTCAAGGTTTTCTAAACACAATTAAGCAGACTAGCTTGCAAAGTCAGCAATAAATATGGAAAAGATATAATCCAAGCAGTCCGTCACTCAGCATCTTGTCTAGATTGCAAAACCGTTTTACATTTCGTTCAATTATAAACAATTAGAATTGCAATCCAGAACTGCATCAACTTTATTATATATCAAATTTGGACAAATATCTCCAACAAATATTTCAATTCATATATGTTTGATAATTTCTGTATATAAGCAGGAGTTATATACCTGGAATTAAACTGCATATCAGAAATATCCATGACTCACTGCTATAGATCAAGGTCTCAAATTGGATTAGATTTCCTTGTAAAGGCTTTTTACCTCTCCTTTCCCCTAGAATTGATTTATTCAGACAACAAAGAAACCATATTTCATTAGGGAAAATTGCTAGCAGCTAAAAACTTGTTTTGTTTACCATTAAATATTGACCCATTTAAACGAAGTAGATCAGTAAAAAGTTCCAATCTGGCATTTCCCAAGATCCAAATGTATTCCAAATGGAAAAACACATTAAAAAAAACCCTCAAATGGCACAGAGAACAGAGCATTAAATCATGGTCAGAAAATATGCATGATTTGCACGATGACTGACAATTTTTAAAACAACAAAGGAAAAGCGGTTTCTTCTGTAGCACGTTCCAACCAAAAATCAAATCAAATTTGTTCGTTTTATGAGTGGCGGAGGAACTCATAAAACGGGTAACTTTCCGCAATTCTGAAGTAAAATTTCAGTCAGGATGAGACATAAATTCATGAAAGGTGCATTGCGTATGTATCGAATATTGGGAGAATTATGTTAAAACATTCTCTGCGATGGAGAACGTGGAAGTATACGTAAATTTACATTTCACATTTCTGTCAAACGCGCATTTGCAGGAGACACAGAGGTATTGAACAGACTTTTACCGCTTATTCTTCACTGTGATGTCTAATTACCAGTACCTTAAGGGGGAGTATAGCTCACTTGGTAAGACTTTGTGCTTGTAAGACTAGGGTGATAACTGACGGTCGTTCAAATCCCGGCTCTGATGACTGAATATATATGATGAAATGTGACGTATAAGTTACACTGTAATGATTAGTTCACGATATGAACGATGATTGATGATAAAGATGACTGAATGTGCTTGATATCAAATAAATTAAGACCACAATCAGTTATCACTCTGGTAGGTGCTAGCTATTTTTTGCCTGCATATCTGGAGTATGCATTACCGATGGAGGCCCACATAAAGAGTTAAAGAGTTCAAAAGAGAAACTGGTGGTATCTACTTGAAAAGAAGATTTCAAAGTTAGCTCCTGCCATTGTGAAGATGGCATCAAAATTGATAGAAAAAGACCAACGGGGCTATCAGTTTCAACAGCAAGAGATGAGACCGAGCGAAATTGTAAGTTCCATATTTTTTTTACCCATATGTACTTTACCCTGGTGTAGTTCATTTTAGTTGTCTGTTATTCGCATCCTACCGAGCACGCGCACAATCTTACTCTTCTTTCTCTTTGCTACCTTTCCATGCAACAATTGGTAATTTCACACGTAATACTTGCACATGAAAAATATATTACACTTGCTCAAAAGAGCAAATACAATTTAATAGAGAACACCGGGGGATCTAGATGGTAGCCGAAATTTGTGGAGGAGAGTGTTAGCTATTAAAGCATAAAAGAAAAACGTGCAAATAAGCCCATGGGTGATGCAGACTGAAAACAGAAATTATGTTAATGTGCTCCTCCACAAATTGCGTTTGACTGAAACCATGCACCTTCGTGTTGTCGTCGAAAAATATGTAAAAACAATTTCTAGTAACGAACAAGTGTTTAAATTTACTGTGAATGCAATATCCATATGGGGAGGGTGGGAATTTTTTATCGGCAGTAGCGATTATGCTTGCTGCCTATTATGTTTTAAACTTGGCTTATCTCAGTACCTTAAAATTTTCACTGTCGTTTTTCCAAAAGGACTTTATGGAGATTCATGACAAATGTGCTAATCATAGGCGTATTCAGAGTCAGGCAAAAAAAGGGGATGAGTCCAACGTTATTATCTTTCTTTTCAATCTTAAGTGTCGATTAGGTTACTTGCACGTTTTTCTTTTCTACTTTAAATGACTTAACCCTCCTCCACAAATTTTGTTTGAGCTCTAGCTACGCCGTTTGCTAATTATTAGCGTGTTTTAAAACTGATGTCTAAACTTAGGCATCAAAGTTAAAACTCAAATATTTACACATTTTTTATGAATTACATACGGATATGATACTTCTTGTTAGGCCGGAGAAGTCCCATAAAACAATTATATTTTTTTACTTCAATCATTGTACCTCTGAAAAACGATATCCCATTTGTGTTCATTACAAAAATATGATAATTTATTTCATGTTAAATGCATCCTGTAAAAACTAGAAACCTTTGGAATGTAAGTTTTGCATCTGTATAAAGAATTGAATATACCATAAAATTCCGGTTATAAGCCCTATCCGGTTAATTACAAAAATTGTTGTCAAATTGACTAATTATATCCAACACTCCAATCAAACCAGGGGTGTAAAAAAACCCATCGTAGGGGAGTAAAAAACGCAACAAAACGGGCTGTTCATAGTCCACGTCGTCATAGAACACAATGCAAATAAAAGCAGCATGTGAATTATCGTTGGTCATAAATATAAGCTACTATTTTTGTTGCTTTTAATGATGACTTTCATAGAAGTAATTGAAAGGTCTGCATCGGTAATGATGATGTCAGCACGCGGTGGTACCTCCGGCAGTATTTATAACAACACATTGTCTTTAAGCTCTTATAAAAACGCGTATACAGTTATCGTTAAGAACAAAAATAGTGAAAAGAAACTAATAAATCCGAAAATATATATAGTAAAGGTAAAATTCCGTAGAACATAACCATGGTACTAAAAAAAATTATTATTTCTTTATTCGTTTTTGTTTATCATTAAACAAATAGAAAATTAACACAACATCTTAAAAAATAGGAGAACGAAATGATATGAAGAAAAAAAATTACTTCTAACTACGAACATTTTTGTGACTATTAATTGATCACTGTTAAAATTACAACTAATAATATTCTATAAAGCATTTTTCAATTTGTTAAAAATCACATTAATTGATATTATTAATTAGTTGTTTACAAATATTGTTACTGCGCTTGCGTACTTCATGAGTATCTGCTTTTACTTTCAAAATTTGAAGTTAGCATAAATTATATTAAGTTTCTTAAATTGCATCACGTATTTTTGAAACAGAAATTCGATAGGACGGCGGATTTTCAAATCGTCGAAATAATCCTTTGCATTTACAACGGCAGTCATGATTATAATTAGAATAGGTGATAGCGAAGGGAATCTCTACAACATCTCTTGTTTCTATAACTGAACATTTTGAATAAATATTAGGAACTCCAGTACACTTTATTTTTCCTTTTACAGTTGATTTACTATGCAGTTGGTCTTTTTGGTAATAGAAATTGTTTTTGTATTCATATTCTCCTCTGATACTAGAAAGGGAAATAACGCTATTTTTCGACTCTCCGTATGGTATCTTTACATCACGGAGCTTTTTGTAAGCCTTTTCGCAGTTCTCATAATTGGTTATCTGCGAAATTTGAAACCCAATCTTTTTATCTGCTACGACATCTATCTCCAACTCCGTGACTTGAGGGGATTGAGATCCAGTATTGTCATCCATATATATGTTTCTGATAACTTTTACATCTTCTGCTATCGCCGTTGCTCCGTCAAAATTATATACAATGTCTCTATAACTTAAGTATCCTTGAGCGCATGAGCATGCACTTGAGCTTGAAATAAAAATCAAAGACAAGAACAAAGTTAAAACATACAAAACCATCTTTTCTGTTTGAGATACGAAATCAAACTTATCTGAAAATTTGAAATAAAATTTGCCTTATAAAGGCTGCAAAAATGTAATATGAGATTAAAATAATAGAGCAATTAAGTCTTGTATGAATAACATAAAAAATGTGTTGGCGTCAAAAGGAAGAACAGATTGACGTCACTAATTTTTTTTGTGCTTATACGACAGAAAAAGATATTAACATACTGACTAAATAAATAAATATTGTCGTCTTTCAACAATTGGGGAGTAAACGGATGATACTAACAAAATATTTATCTTGGAGAACTCAAATTATATAATTCTTTCATGGTGGCATCAGTTTTTGAAGACATGAGAGGCCGGCGGGCGAAACGTTACAAACACTTGTGCAAAACATTTGTCAAAAGATATATTTTTCCATTTCGCGGTTTGTTTTTGAGTAATTAAAAACTTTATCATGAATATAGGTCATTAACACAAAATGTTTCAAAATGTTTTTGAACCAAAACAAAAACATTAGACCACTGGGAAAACATTTTTCAATGTAATTATTGTTTAGCCACATGTTTTAAAACATTTGTCAAAAACAAATGGAGAAACACATTTAGACAGTGCATCCGCAGAATAACATTGATACCGTTTCAATAAACCAAAATAGCCTGTAATAGTGTTAAAACTTGTGAGGTGAAAAAACCGGGCAGAAAGAGACAAAAAACGAAGGATGAGAAGTTCTAAGCCGTAAGTTGTAATTGATGATGAGGAAGTCATTTTTGGGAAAATGATTGCAACAACTCTGATATAATTCAACAGATAACAAAAGGTTGTAGCAACGAAAAAATTCAGGATTGTCTTTACGAAATTGAATTGCAAAATGCATCAGGAAGTTTCGGTAGTTTGCCAACGGAACAACAACAACAAGAAAATACTCAATGTTCAGCACAAGCTTTTGTTGGTTGGCCGCTTGGAAACCAGTTTCAACAAACTAATGTTCCAAAGTAAAAAAAAACAAAACAGTTTCTATCGGGATATCAGAAAAAAGAACTGTATTGATTTTGTTGAGTTTTATTACTATAGTCCTATCTCATAAAAAATGATACAAAATCTTTTGTTTTCTATTTTCAAAAGAATAATTTTTTATGAGATTCTGTAGATTTGAATTGAAAATTTTATAATACAAAAGTTTCTAACGCCATTTAACTGTTCATTCATAAATAAACTCCATTGCCAGGGCTACAGCACTTTCCACACAAAAATATTCCTTGAATTCTTTCCTTATTTTCTTAGCTTTATCTAATGGATTATTTCCATGGGATAATGGTTTCAGGTCAATGAAACAACTTGCATATTCTTTCTTCCAAGCACCAAGGGTAACGTCTTGGGAAACGGGGTTATATCTGTCAGCTAACCGGGTGTAATGTATTGCGAGTTGCTTTTAATGAGCCAATGAATTGTGAAGTGCCAAAACGGCCAGTGTTATATCTCTGGTCTATTTATACGTGCTACGAAAAGCTCTCAACGATATGCAATAATGCCAAAAACATTCTCAGAAATTCTTTTACCTCTTGAAAATCTGTAGTTCAAGACACGGTGAAAAGATATGTTTTAAATTCTTTCCTGAAAAAGGCTTCATGAAATTATGTTGCAAGGCGAAAGCATCATCCCCTATGAAAACGTATGGTATAGGAAAATTCCTCCCAGGTAGTGGTTCTTCAAGAGACAGGTTCAAGGTACCATCCTTAAGCATTTGTCCTAAACTACTGCGACTATGAATTTATTCCAACATCCGCCCATAGAACTTCATAATGGTTTCCTGACACAACCGACATCACTATTAAATTGGTTCCTTTGTAATTTTAAAACTGAGAGCCTATTCCACATCTTAATTGTGATTTGTTTACCATTTACAGCTCCAATACAATGAGGAAAATTCTATCCGACAAACAAAATCATCCAATATTTACAGAGTTTTATTAACATGCTTTTTATATATAATTATTACAAAGTTAATTTATAGTCAAGACTAAAGAAATGCATGCTTGGGTAAAAATTGGCTCTTATACTCATGTGGTTACCATTACGAGGCTACGTTCTAAGAAGACGCATGCTTAATCAGGGGTACTTTAGATCTTTAGAACGGCCTAATTCGTATATATTCGAATTCTGAGATTATAACTCGAAGTCTATTCTATAATAAGAGCTGTTCTGGAAAAAAAATACACAATCTTTCGAAAATCTAGAATGGGCATTGGTTATCTAAAAGTCGTACATCAACGACCACAAATAACAAATATTTATGAATATAATTTAAAAAAACTAGAAAGAATCCATGCAAATGAGATTCATTTAAGAGTTTGTATGCAATTTAAGTCCAGCTTCATTCTACGTTAAGGTCCAGGTAACTAAAACTACGTTTGTTGTTGCACAGAATGCTAAATTATAAACTTTGCTATGCACACCAAAGACTGCACAAACTGACAGAAGGTCAAAGATTAATTTTCTTCATGCATATTTTTTTATGACCGACACTGCTGCACTGACTCACATTTTATAATAATAAATATTATATTACTTTTTAGTAAACCTCGTGGGGTTATGATATAACTGAGTATATTATATTGTCTTTCACAAAAGGCTTTCAATGAAATTATAACCCCAAGAGTAATAAAAAGTTATACGATAATAACTTTATCGCTTCTCGATGACTCTCGATGAAATTAAATTGCACGATGCTATTCAATAGCAAAATTCATGGAGCATATTCTTGATTTTGGCCAAAATATTATTCACATTAACACTTTTTGGTATAAGTAAAAATTGCGATAGCGTCCAGGATTCATAAGATGTCGTTATAATATATGAATCAGTTATATTAACATGAAGGCTTGCAACGAAGCTGTTCAACACTTTCTTATCGCTTTGAACATGTAGCGACAGGTAGGCTTAAGTTTTTAAGAGTTTATGTAAATTGGTAAGTGAATTTAAAGGATATAGTGTTGAATCCTGGTAAGTCGAACTAAATGAGTGGGTGAACAGTTGTTTAACATCTCAACTGGCGTCCTTCACAGAATGAATTGATTGTAAAACTAGTATCATATCTTGAGCATAAATGAAGACAATGTGCTTGATTTCAACTTGGTATTGGTATCGTAGGGTGAAGATCCGTCAAGGCCAGTGAGAACAATGTCGGAAAACATTTTGTCGACATTTTTGTACGAAAGACGCTGTCAATGTTGGGTCGATTAGATCTAATGAAGGTGGAGGAAAGAAAGAACTTGCAGTTGTAAAATCACGAATTCGACGTTAAGAATTCTTCATGTTTCTCTTTTATGTTTTATAAACGTATTCTGTTCTTTTTTTATTTCTTCATAAAATAATATAAAAATATGCTGAATCAGCATTTATTTACTATGGTCATTATGTAGTTATTATTATTATTATTTTTAAATCCATAACAATACATTTTTCTTCTTAGGTGATCCTTTTCAACAATTTACAAACAGTTATTCGGACGTCATTTGGAACATCTTATCATCAGCTCTCGAAGATCAATTTGGCTATGGCGGATGTCAGGAGGTAGTCAGGATACCCTACACCTTCCGCTTTTCCTATTCGAACTTATGCTCTTTGCTATCGAATACTTACAGTTTCTGAAGAAGAAAGGTGACCTTAGTTTACTAGGCTAGGCAGGAGGTTGCTCAACAGACCTTTCCCTAATATCTGTTTAAACACCGTATTATTGCCTAATCAACGTGTTTCGCCTCGTGCAACATGGTAACTAAGCCAAAATTTCGGGAAATGTCTATTTGAATTCCGAACATTTTAAATCATCCGAGATGAAATATCAGGTAATGCTAATATAATCGCTTACTATCCGTCCAATGTGAACAAGTATTTAGTGAAGCCACGACAGTAAATCTGGGGGTATGCATTAGTTTCATGTACATGCATATATTCATAATACATGTAATCTAATATGTGAACCAATACGTTCCTATGGCGTGTTTGATGCTCCACTCTAACATCCTCACGTTTATTGATGTGATCCAACTCGTTATAGCCATGCCCTCTTGGTTGTGACTAATTTTGTCGTGAGCTAAAAACGTTTGTCCATGTTATAACTTATAAAATTGAGACAAAAACGACGCCGAAGAATTCTTCCTTCAGATTCATAACATTTAGTTGTCTGGGTTACTTGAGTGTGGGTTATTATTTAGAAAACTATCTTACGTAAACAAGTAACTTTAATAATCTCGTGTGACTTAGCCAAATATTTCGTGAGATGTGGCTGCATAGTAGTGTACAGACCGTTTGTACGAGTGGTTAGTACTGTCATTTATTGTATGCATGAGGAGGAATGTTGACTGTAGAGATGAGAAGGTATACCTTTAAACGACAGCTAATTTTTGTCTAACTGATATTGTATGATGAGTCCATGCATAAGTAATAATGGCAATCAACCTACCTCTGGTTGGTGATATGAGTCTATTTTTGATGGTGGCAAATATGTACACAGATGTATCAGGTTTCGAATACTACATTTAGATACAGATTTTACAATGCAAATAAAACAGCCATAAATGGCCGTAAGTCAGCAGCAATGGTTCGATGTGCACTTAATTTTTGTATAATGATTTTATGATATAAATTGTAGCTCAACAACATTTAAATGGTTTCTAAAGGGCTTTTTAAAAAATAACATAAAATTAAATCAGAAGGGGAGAATTAAGATTACTCAATACTAACCAAAAACATTTGGCTAAGGTCGGTCATAAAATGAAAGAAGCTATCTGATCTTACTGAAATTCAAATAAAAGCAAAAAAATCAATAAATAACTGCTCCAAAAATTTTGAGTTGTGCTTTTAAGGCGAATCTCCACTAGGCGGAAAATGTAGCAACTTGTGATTTTTATCGTTGCAGCTTCAGCACATGTCAGGGTTGTTGACCCTACACGTTTCCCAGTGGGCACGCAATCGACCTTCAGACGTAACTCTGACTTTCTTGAAAAGTACGACTTAACGAGATTTCAATGATTTTAAAAATTTTAAAAATTGTAATTTCCGTTTTTCTCCACTGCGTGACGCCATGTTGAAATTAGAGAATAAGCGCTCTCAGGAAATCGTGTGATTTTCATAAAATTTGCAAGAGTTCGAATTCGAATCATTTGTTTAGTTTTCATGAAAGGATCGTCAAATCCAAGGGGGACAAGAAATCTGTCCGACTTAGCGAATGTCTGAGTTATATGGGGTACGACTAAACGGGATTCTACTGTACATGTAAACCGGCCTCAAAAGATAAAAATCGAATTTCTTAACATTTCGAACGTTTATTCGAATGTTGGAAAATTAAAAATAGAAGTTAACAAAAGAGCCTTCAATCGCATGTATGTAATAAGGAAATTGTGTTATATGAGGAAATTTTATGACTTCAGATAAATGTGTAACATCTAAATATATGTTCGTTCAAACGCGTATATAAAGTTTCTTTCGGAATGTTCTGTATATTTATATATACCGTTAGGTATATATGCTTATATTCGTTTTTGAAAAAGAAACTCATTAAGAAGAAACTTGTAGAACTAAATTCACTATACATAAAATTAAGAAATTATGAACTAAAATACTAATTTTCTTCTTAAAAAAAAGCATTCTAAAAAAAAACATTACAAAACCATATTGCCCAGAACTGCGTATGAAAAGATTATCATATTTATTGCGAATGCATTCCACATTTAAAAGTATCCCTTCGAAATGGCGTATATTTGTTTATGAAAGCCTGTGTCATCCGTCCTTCAATATAATGGCTGGATGATGTTTCAAAATGAAATCCAAACACTGTCAATAAATATCTGAAAGCGACAGAAAATAAGGAAATCTCCTTTTTCTTTAACTGAAAGTGTGGAATTAAATGGCAACTGGCTGGAGGAAGAGGCTGCGCTGTGCGAGCAAAAACACCAACACCAGGGGTAGGGGACGACACACAGAGAAGACGCCAGGTCATTGGGTCTAACCCTAACCCCTTAGCTACACTACATCTTTAACAAAACTCAAATGTTCATAATACATAAAACTTCCAAACAAAATCTTTTTAATTTAAGTGCTATAAGTAAGAAAGAACTTCTCTTTTTTCCCCTTTATTGTTTTTTCCCAATCTTCTTCCCACATGTGAGCAAACGAAACTTCCCCAAACAAAACTGTCCCCAAACAAAAAAAAACAAACAAGGGCGATTTATATACTCAGGGTGCTAATAACACAAAAATAAACATTTAATAGAAAATTAACTGGTGATAATTACGTGTACATTCATAAAACCTCACAGGTATTGCCAATAAACCAATTTTAAAATCTTCTAAATCACAATTTCATATAGTTAGGGAGAAAAAAAAACGAGATTTAGTCCCTATGGATTGAAATATTTATCAGAAAATGATACGTTACTGTCTAAATGATGCTGGTTGCTCTAACCCTGCTTTCGAATGAACTATCAGTTATTGTAATGGTGATGATTTTGTTTGACCGTATGGTTTTAAATCAAACGAAAAATATGTCAAAGATCTTTATTATTACAAATTTTACAGTTTCAACTCTCCAGAAAACAAGAAAAAAGGAAACGCCATTGTTAAAAAGAGGATTCGAATAAAACTAATCATTTGCTGCTGAAGGAGAAGTTGAAAGACATGAACTTTCCCATTATTTATAAAAGAGGAACGCCTTAACCTTCTCATAAAAATATTATCTCATAAAAAAAGAAGGATGAAGTACTTAGTCGACTTACTAAACATCGCAGTTGATTGCTAGCTACCTCTTCAATTGAATCTACTGTGTACCAAGCAGCGGAAGGTTGAAACCTACCTAAAGTGAAGTGTAAATAATAATATATATATTTCCCTTCCCATTACGACTATACTAATATATAATATTAACTATTTTTATAATGACAAATGATGTAAATATATGATGTTTTCAACTTGTTTATATATGCATAGAACCATGTAAATGGATGAGGCTGAAATACACCACATTTTTATAATAAGCTATCATTTTAGGCAACCATTTTCACTCAAGGAGTTCCTTTCCCACAACCATAATGTCTTTGGTTTGAAAATTATTATTAAGAATATAACAAATATTCAAAAGAAAATACTAGGTGTGGAAATATACCATGATGAATAGTTCTTCATTATCAACACTTGCCATAAGGGTCATTTTAAGGCAAAATAAAAACAACAGCAGCCAAAATCAGCTTTCAGTTTATCACTGATGATGGTTAAATAAACAGAAAACCGATTGTAGCTGCTTACGTCTTTATTTTGTCGGATTAGTTCTTCAATAAAGCAAGTGTATTCAGTTTTGACATTTCAAAGAAAGTGTTCTCACGATTCATGAGACACATCACAAAAACCTTTTCCGTATTTTATGAAATAAAAAATATGCAATCAAAAGAAAAACAGAGCATTAAGTACTTTCAGTACCGATGCAATAAGAAAAAACAGAGGATTAGTACTTTGTCGACTAAGCTGAATATCTCCAGGACCGATGCAATTGAGCCAATATTCCGAAGCCTGTGTACCAATAACACAGAGCGATATAAATTGACACCTGATAAAATAGTTAAGGTGAACATTGAATTAGCTTCAATGCTGTTCACTAAATGATCCTTGTAAGGCTTGGTCTTCAACGGAATGGACAAGTACGAAACAACTACTAGAAAAACTGCGACCAGTCGAAAGATAGGATCGATGAAAAGGATTGTCAAGCATCCAATGGTAAGTTTTTGAAAAAGAAGCGAAGAGTGCTAGTATATAACGTTTCCGCGATCGTCTCTCCTAAACGGCTGCTCAAAGGTTTCCAGAACTGCTCACTTTAAGTTGTTGTTCATTGAATTGACTAAACGACGAGCTTTTTTCCTCCATTGCATGATATAATGAATAGGTACAAGTGTAGGCGCGATCACAAAACAAAAAAATCGTTCAACAGTGATTATAGTAGCTTTCAAAAGTCTCAAAGATAAGAAATGTGTCACAGGGAAAGGAATTATCCATAAGCAGATGAATAGAGTTGCGGCATACTGCCAGTAATTCCAACAGTTAATTTCTGCATTGACATATAACACATTAACATTGCCAACTGATACACAATTTAGCATTACTAGGATGAAAGTTGCCATGGTTTTATATCTTATTGTAATCAATCGTAGGAAGCAAATGTAACATCGATCCATAAATAATATCTCTTCAGGCTGTATCTCAGTTGTATACTTGTTCTCGGTATTTTAGGATTGCATCATTTCATTTGGATTGGAAATATTACCAGTACTACGCCTGATGAAATCTTGTGGAGTATTTGAATTGGAGAAAGTTTCACTTCTTCTCGTTTGTGTATACACGTTCACCATTTTCAAAACCAAAATCAATGTAATCACAGGGACAACCATCCCAATTGAGAACAAGAAATCTCTGATAACAGTCTTTTTAAAATCATCCAAATTTTGTGACGGACAAAAATTAATAGAAAATTTGATCATGTTAAAATTGAATATGTCCCTTAATATCGCGTCCAAATTGGAATACTCAGTTCCCAACTCTATTGTTATTAAATGTACAATTGATAGAAATCAATAAATACATTACAAATTCCAGAAAAACTGCATTTATCTTCTTCGTTTTCTTGAGACGACGTTATTTCATTGGGCAGCACTTGCATATCAATTCCACCAGGATTGTTATTGTTGTTGGAGTTGATTCTTCTGATTACGATTTCCGTTGTGTTCGTTTTCTTCTGATCAGACCATCTCTAATGGCAAAAATTTGATAACATTTCAACAAAAAACAATTTTCTTAATAAAAGGTGCTAGTGCTTTTAATTTGTCTAAACATGCAACTATAATATATATATCTATAATATAATATATATATAATATATAAGATAGAACGAATAGTAACCAAAAATAGATTGGATGCTTGCATGCTGACGCAGAAATACATTTACTGGAAATGTAATCAACTGCATAGCCATTTTGACATTTTCCGCATAATGTTCCAGTACGGAAATGCTCACATGTGTTGTAAGAATCGTATTGTATTGAATTTTCAGAGCAGCAGCCATTCGGACAGGGATAAAATTCCATCATCCCATTAGATTGATTAATGTAACCTCAAAAGTTATCAATGCTTCTGATTTTGCTGACACAAACCCCTCCACTGGGACATTCTTTGCATGAACATTTATTTGAAGTTGCATTTATGAACCATGATGTATTGGTGGTGTACCTTCCATATTTGTTAGTGTCACTTCTGGTGAAAAAAGAATTCAACGAAAAACTTGCCACATTATTAGTAACTGTATAGTTGCCATTCTTGCATGGCTTGCAATAATATTGAAAATTAAAAGCATTACTGGTATTCATAAGGTAGTATGGGTCACTGTTAGGCGGACACGAAAAAGATGAATTAATATAACTGATCAAAATATGCTTTCTTGAAGTCCTTTCAAATACTGGAAACTCCATTTTGGGTTCAATCAAACGCAGATCAATTTGTTGCAGGTTTATGATCATGTTTTTTTGTACTCTGATCTCAATTGCAGGTTTCCTTGTGGTCGAAGAAATGATTTTGATATCTCCAATACTGACACTACCTCCTTCATCATTGAAATTGTTATAATCAACTGCAGTTTCCAACACTTTGAAAGTTGAGTTTTCTATCGTTACGTTGGCATCGTATGCTCTAAGACTTTTCGAATTGCTTATGTTCACATTATATAATTGGACTGGTCCTCTGATAATATGAAATGCCTCTCCAACTTGTGAATGGTAGATCTGGAAATTATTAAGTAACAGCAATGTGTTATCAGATTTAATTCCTACTGCAAATGTTACAGTTTTGATTACAATGTTTTCAAAATGAGATAGTATAGCATAAGAACAGTCGGTTGAATATTCAATTTTAATTACTTTTTGCATTGTTGTTGTTTCTGATGCAAAATAAAAGGCTTCATTTTTCTTGATATTTAACCATATTGATTTGGGAATAACCATTGTCATCTTTGTTGCAGAATGTAATGGCGCTCTGTATTCTTGAATCTCTGATGTCTAATTTTGTAATATTAACAACATAAACATTATACATATCTAATAGTCCATTCTCTATTCTTGAATTTTTGATGTTTAAGTTTGACACTGACGCTGATTTAACTGTGAATACCAATATCGCCTGAACCCCGGAAAAGTTTTCAATCTAGATATGCGCCATATTGATCCAATTAATTAAAATCAAGACAAACATATGTGTTATTTGTTTTATACCCTTGATAGATTTATTAGATATCAATGTCGAATTTGTTTTATTGACATGAATACCAACATCGGTCGAAACGTTTTCAACCTTGATATTGAATTATATTATCAATATATATTGATATTATCAATGTATTCCAATTTAAACATATATGATTCCTTTGCTTCTTTGGCCAAATAACCATGCTTATCGAAACGTTTTCCAATTTGATGTGTCTCATACTGATATTACCATTTTGAATCAATGTAAACATTTGCCTTTTGAATGTTGTATTCTTGATGGATACATTAGATATTAATGCCGACTTTGCTTCATTGACAGAATAGCCAAACTCATCGGTCGAAGCGTTTTCTATTTCGATGTGTGTCATACTGATATAACCATTTCGAATCAATGTAAACATTTGCCTTTTGAATGTTGTATTCTTGATGGATACATTAGATATTAATGTCGACTTTGCTATATTGACTATAATGCCGAGATCTGGAATCATAACACCCGACAGGTTATTGATTTTGATATTCATCATCTAGACATATCAACAAACATGAACTTGAAAATGGATTTCGGAGATAAACTCAAACGGCCACCGTTGAATCAAAGAAATGCAAATCTGTATCAATGTATTTCATTGTGATGTTATGAATATTGGAATTTGAAAACATCAATTTAATGAAAATGCAACCTCTAAAGTTACATTATTAAACATTAAATCAGTTATTTCAACACACTTCACACGCACACCCTGATAATGTACCGTTTCATGTTCATGGTTCCACGGAATCGACATTGCTGTATGATCAGTGACTTTGCGTTCATGACCTTAACTGTTGAATTATGCAAGAATATTGAATTAGCAATCATCACACTTAGATTCTTTTTGGATACATGAATCCAAGCAGAAGTAAATGTACAGTTGTTAATGGAAAAAATGGAAGGCTTTGATTCTCCTGGATTGAAGGTGATATCATTATTTTGGATGAGATTCGTTTCCCAGAAGTTAACACTACTTATCCCTATATTGAAGTGAGCTTAGTGTCCTTTAACGCCAAAAATAGTTAATCTCCGGTTTGATGTTAACGTTGGAAGGCAATGATTTTTCATAGTACCTTTAATTGATATGTCTGTAATAAACAAGACAAAGGTCTCATTTGTCTAGTGCACATCACAGTTTTCATTCATCAACACAATCGTGTCATTAGGTTTCATCTTTTTGTAATAGGTGTATGATAATGATTGACAAGGATAAGATGCGTTACCACAACTGTTGACATCTTTACCATTAACTGATACGTAATAAACACTTGCCCTTGCTTGTTAACTTTGCATAAAAGATAAACGTGAAAATAAACCATTGATTATGCAGGCCATGTTCACAATTGGATTGAAGTCACTCTGGAAAAATTTTTGTTGCGGATCGACCTTGCGTTCCGACGACAACAACTGAATCTGATATACAAATCAGAGCGAAATTGCTCCGGTAGGAAAAGTGAAATAATTTCGATTCGGATTGATATTAGAAAATTGTAAACACGGGAAACCGTAGTAAAATGGCGGCCATCGAACGTCAACAAAAATTGCTCCGGAGTGACTTTATTCCGATACGTGTGAATATGGCCACAGACTCAAAGCAGAAATGATGTTAATGCGTTCCTCCACAATTTTCGTCATACCCTGAAGTAGGTAGCCCGGAGTTTTAAGTCCTTGGGCTTCCATTTGTAACACTTGTTTTATCTGAAACGCCACTTGCAACTGGAAAGTTCACCAGAGATACGTATAGCATTGCTCTATCTGTAAAGTCAGTCGATCATAGAAATGACTGGAGACTTGAACAGTGGTTGCACTTTGAGTTACTATTCCCTAAACTATCGCTGCTTGTATAATAACTTATAAAACGTTGAACTAAACCCACGAAAATCCACCAAAATATTTGAGGCACGCCAAAAAAATGTTCTAAAATTTTGAAATGAGTGCTCTCCTGTTTAGTATGAAATTTTGAAATGAGTGCTCTCCTGTTTAGTATGAAGCTCATCTTTTGATTGCAGTCGATAGTGCTGGTTCATTTGAGATGGAAGTAATTAATGACAAATAATAACACTTACATTTTAAAGCTGGCAAGACGAAAATTTTATTCCACATGAATTTCTTATAGTCAAGATGTCAGCTTATGACTTTGGAGATGATGCCCTTCTTTATATACTGTCTTACCTCAAGAGCAGAGCTCAGTCTACACGTTTGAATAACATTGATAGTTTATTTCAGTTAATTGTGGCTGGTGTACCCCAAGGCTCTATACTTGGTCCAGTTTTGTTTAATTTATTTTTGAAAGATTTATTTTATTTTATTCAAAATGCCAACATACATAATTACGCCGACGACAACACACTCTCGGCGGTTTCAAACTCCATTCCAAACCTTAAATTAAATTTTGGAAAAAGAATCAAATAAAGCCTTTTTCTGGCTCAACCAGAATCACATGATTGTTAATCCTGAAAAGTTCCAATCAATAATCATTCAAAAGAATAGGAAGGATACTGCTGGGTACATCCTAAATATTAATCAAAAACAAATCAAGTGTGAGTCTTGGGTAAAATTGTTAGGTGTTAAGATTGACAACAAACTAAAATTCGACATTCATATTAGTGATTTATGTAAAAAATCATCAGCACAGCTAAATGCCATTGGAAGATTAGATCCCATTTTGAGTTTTCAAGTACGAGAAATCCTAATACAAAGTTTCATAAAGACCAATTTTAATTATTGTCCCATAGTATGGCACTTGTCGTCTTCTGAATCAAAAGTCTGAATCTCAAAAGTCGAAAGCATACAAAAAGGAGCTTTACGTTTCTTGTATGAGGACAGTGAAAGTGACTTTAGTGAGCTGTTGGCTAACTCAGGGAGAAATACTATGAATGTTTGTAGGCTTAGAGCTCTCTGCACGGAAGTTTACAAAAAGTACTAATAATCTAAGACCGCCTTACATGGCAAATATATTTCAGCCTTATGTCACTGAACGACCAGTTTGATCCCATAATATGCATAATAACCAACTACGCCAAAACACGACGTGTAAACATAAATTCGGGAAATGTGTATTTAAAGTTACCTTTTTTCAATCAGTGTACTTTTGGAACGTGTTTTGGAAAGTATTCTATCCTTAGGTCCAAAAATTTGGTTTGCCAACACACCTAAAATCATGTGAAAATATAAATTTATTCCAAAAAATGATTAGAAATTGGAATGGAGATAAATGCCAGTGTAATGTATGTGGACATCGATAATTTATAATTTCATGATAATGAGTTAAACGTGAAAATATTTTGAGTCGGACGAGATTAGCTCTTTCAAATCGCGTATACGCAAGGTGTTTGAAATGCAAAGCGCTCGTCGTAGTCGTCGTGTCTCAAAAAAATAGCCTGCAAGCTCGTAGATCTGCAAATCACAGCCTAAATCATTTAGCCGTGGCTTTATGTATGCATGGTATAAGGGATTGATATGAAGTTTGGAAGTCAAGGCTAGGCATTCACCGAAAGAAAAAAAGATTGCAAAGCGAAGCCAGCCACATTGATGGAAATGGAAAGGTCTTTTCTTTTTTTAAAGCTCCTCTCCATGAAATGCAAGACTTTCATGTATCTTAATAAACAATTGAATCTAGCTGTTTTAACAGTAGCTAGCTCCTAACAAAAAATTATTGACATGATGCAACGCTATCATTGTGGATATATGTGTTTAAGTATTAGCTACCTTTATGACGATGATATGAAATCGTCGAAGGACAGAAAGAGAAAGTTTTGTGATTTTGATTTGTTGGCCAAAAAGATGATGAAATTTTCATTAATTTGAGAGGAATATATTTTTCATTATTTGTCAAAAGAAGATGTTTATAAAGACTAATAGGATTTTAAGTAGGTCAAGCAATGATGGAAAATATTATTGAATTATATAAAAATTATACCTATAGACGGGTAAATAATGTTAACGTTTTTACTGAAAAGCGGCCCGAAGTAACCGTCCGTTGGCAGTCAAAAGAATAGAATTTGTTACTTTTGACTGCCGAATTTGGTCACTTTTCAGTAAGAACCATAACATTATTTACCCGTCTATACCTGGATCAACTATTGGCATGGATAAACATAACAGTGTTCCACGAATCCTTGTGTGATAAAAAGAAATCATCAAGGACAATTCTACGTTCTCTGGGAAGTAAGTAAAACACTTAGAAGATGTTACAGAAGTTCGAAGTTAGTCACTATCTTCATCAGTGTCAATTGCGATTACAATCTGGTTCTTCACAGGGTTGTTTCAACAGAACCATAAAATAATATTGAAGAAGACAATCCCACAGACAGACACCATAAGGATAAATTGAATATTTGTCACATTAATTTTTAGAAACGCTTCAGAAATCAATAAAAAAGAAACAATAAAAACAAATCTTTGCATTTTTTTTATTACCTATATATGTTTTATAGAATTTATTTGTTGCAAAATCTTTCCAACCTCATTATTTTGTTACTTATTTTGACATACAGTTGACTTCTGGAAACTCAGACACTGGATTTACTCCAACTTTAATCTTGAACTATTTTCTTGTGAACCTTCCATTATACTTCTTTTTAGAAATCACCTGTTAACTCAAACCTTCCATAAATTGAACAGATGTTTTTTTTTTAACCGTTTTTCCCTTATAGTGTCCCCCTTCAGCTACTTTGTTCGGATAACTTCAAACTTTTTACTTGGGAAAAGGAATAAAAGAACTTGATTTATTTCAAAATTAAAATTTCATACAGGTTTATTATTGATAACAGCTGGTTAGGCGGGCTGGTTCGCTTTACCGAGACATATTTCAACTCGCGTTCATATGAAGAAAGCTGACATTTTTTACACATGTACACTAAAGAATGGTAATACTAAAATAATAGAACTACTTGTCTCAATGTTTAAAATTGAATAATTATTTAAAAATCCATCCCCAGGTTGGGGTGTCCATGTAGAATCACGTGAGGTCTCTCCTTAGGTCAGTTGACCCAAAACGATTTATTTTTATGAGATCTCGGCTAAGAGAGCCAGTCCGGATAACCGGGTCAGCTTACCTCCATATGAACATGAACGAAACTTCTCTCAGGGAATATGCAGGTATTATAGTACAGTCACATAATCATATGATAATACTATATGAATATGAACCTTTCATTGTAATCTGAAGAAGAAATTGCCTTGAATAAAATTTCTCATTTTTGCCAAAATTCGACTTAAAGGGAGCTTTTGCTTCAGCTGAACTATTTCCCCTAATCCCTTCAAGATTTCAGTAATCAGCAATTAAGTTGCAGCATAAATTTGATTTAATCCCTACACGTGTCGAGCCTCTTTCACGCGATTTATATATATATGCAAAGCATTTCTTGTTTGTTTTTCTTGAGCTATAATTTTTTGGTTTACCTTTTTTTGTTATTTTTCCTTGTATCCGACTATAAATAAGATGAATGAATGAATGAATGAATGAATGAATGAATGAATGAATGAATGAATGAATGAATGAATGAATGAATGAATGAATGAATGAATGAATGAATTTATCCACGCGGTGGAATGGATCGGTGTGTAGAAAGTTTTTACCAAGGACTACGCACACTGTATACTCTCTTTGGTTTATTGAAAATTATACTTCATAATAATAACAAAGGCCTTGTCTAATACAAAAAAAATGATAGTCGGGTAAAGACAAGTGGGGGAAAACTTCGATTTTTTTTCCGGACAAGGCATGAAAAATCTCTCTCGCCAAAAATATATCAAAACTCTCCGAATACGTTTCGTACCATGTCAATTCAATCAAACATTTTGAAATAATCGATAAGATAGTTATCCAGAGGAGAAGAGCACAGCACCATATGCAGCATCGTTATGTGTTGACATCCGAACGGTTGTTTGGAATATTTCCATGGCGATCTCTTGCATTAACCGACTCTTTGCAAGTGTGCCTCCTGTTCCTACCAAAGTGTGAAAACCGTATTGTTTCAATACTTGTATAGGTAACATCTGGAGGAGATTTTCAATAACGCCTTTGTATACCGCTAAGGTTATCGACCCCAACGACAAGTTATTGGGAGTAATACGTTTCACAGTTCCCAGCAGGTCCGGATCGTGTCTTTCCCCGTAAACCGCAGGATTCACCTGTAATAGAGTGTTGGTGGTGTGGATTTGATGTTTGAATGTTTTCGCAAGATGTTCTATCTTTTCGAATAGTTCTTGTTGTGTCAAATTATTTGTACAATCTAAGTCTGTAAACCAAGATCGAATGTTTGAGGCGAATGTGTTCAGAACGTTTCCTCCTAGGGAATAAATTATAATTAGAAATGATGAGAGAAGGCTCTCTCGAAACGCAGGCCAATGTTAAGCATCAGGTCCATGGCCTCACTTACTTTGAACTGTTGCAGTGGGCACACGGCGTTGAAACAACGTAGAATAGGCGTCATATACTGATAAATGTTAAAAAAATAAATAAAAAAAATGTTAATACAATTTTGATATAGTTTTAAATTGTGACATTGAGTGTGAAATGTTAGAATAGATGTCATAACATTGATTCAACGTTGTTTCGACGTCCCATTTATGTTGCGTGCCGGCTGGAATACAGGTCCGACAAACAAAATCTTTCAAAGCAAACTGATGTTGTTAACATAATTCCAAATATACCTTTCCTGAATTCATGTTTTTATATGTCGCATCCTGACACAGTTGTCCACACAGACCGCTTTTGATGCGTGGCAATATATCAAGGTATTTATCTTTTTGCTCGTTAGAAATCCCAGTGTGACAATCTTCGTTAATTTTCAACATAAAAAGTTTCGATAAAATAATTTTTAAAAAACATTCTTATGCAGCAGATTTCCTATCACTGCAATAGAGAAATGATTGACGAAATGGTCTTTGTCATTCCAAAACGCTCATGCCAGGCCACAGAAAGTGTTTCAATTTAAACATTGGGTGGAACCTACATATTCTATTTTGTCGGCATGATGATTTACATACGAAACAGAAACCGAAAATCAAGACTTAAACACTTGACACTCGAAGAAAAAACGGAAACGGTGTGCGAAGCAGCTGCTTGGAAACTAGTTCAATATTAAAGGCATACCGAACTACCCTGGGTAATCACTTATTTTGAGTTCGAAGACTCGGGGCCAGTCACCGCGTGTTACATGCTTTTGAATTACGCGGACCAGAACTTTTTTTTTTTTTTTAATAATTAAAACTTATGTTTATTAATCGCGCTTCCATTAATTTGCTGACCGTGGAAAGTTAGCTGGTCTGTACATTATATTCCGTCAATACTTCATCATTTTCAAAGCAAAACAACATGGAGAGAAAAAGAAGAATCACGATCACCTTTTGGTTGGTAATATTCGATGCACAGACACAGTTTATTGCAACGAAAATAATTAAAAATGTATTCTTCAATACTTAGTTATGTTATATGCAATTCTTCGAAATATTTCTTGGTTCTATCTATCTTTTTTGAGCAACTCTCAACTTTTTGAGACACTCTGGTAAACTTTTGCCAGAAGTTTCTCTGGGACCCACTAAGTAGTTCGGTATGCCTTTACCTACCGTTTAAAGATGCGGCTGTGACGATCAGGTGATCTTTATCATACGGGACATATTCAACTCCTTTATGCTGGTTGAAAATCTTAGACGGGTCGAGTTGATCGCGTCTTGCTAATATTGATAGTTGTGAAGATGTACCGATATTCAGCACTGAAAAAGATTATAATAAAAATAACTTGACCCTTGAGTTACTCTTAATTCAAATTATTTATAAGTGCATTAGTTAACACCATTAAAAGAACCTTGGTTAAGTATGGAGTCGTGTGCAGGATAAAACCGTAACACGATTCGTGGAGCCGTAAACACCATTTCGTTACGCCATTTCGTTACGCCATTTCGTTACGCCATAAGAAGCTTTCTTAACCTCTCTAAGAAACTCTCCTTGTTGACATTTCGACAAACGATCAGCCTTTTTACTGGGGCTGCCTCTTTCCGCTTAACGTGAAATATTATATTTGTATCTATTGAATACTTACTGTATTCCCTTTAATTAACGCTCACACTCTCTTAAGCGCCCTCCAAAAAATCTAGAAATTTGCAATAAGCGCTAAGGGCGGTTAGGGCGGTTATTAGAATTTAACCCCAGATTGATTTGCTTTGATGTCTACGATTAAATTAATATTAAATTAATATAAAAACGATTTGATATTAAACGCAAACGTTTATTAGCATAAATTAATGTTTAAAAAGGGTATATTTAGCATAAATTAATGTTTAAAAAGGGTATATTTAGCGTTTAAACTGAAAGATTTACATTCCCACTGGCTTATAAAAATAAACGGTAGCTATAAACGTTAATGAACGCTAATGAACGCTTAATGAGGACCGTGTTTAAAGTAATTTCTTCACAGTTGTCTTGCACTTGTCATGAACACCTCTCGTATAAAGAAAGACAAGGCGTAAACTGATCAACGCTTCCATGACAACACACAGAACTGTTTGGAAAATCCACCGAAAAATAAGAATAAATACCTGCTTCACTACACGCTGGTGATGCGGAGCGAATAGCACATTGCATGTCACCAAGAGCTACGTTCACTTGCACGTTCTCTTTATTCAAGTCGTGAACCGTCACTTTGGATTGGCTTACATAACAGTTGTTGGTTGCAATCTTCGGTACACGTAAAGTTAGCGGTGCGATTTCTTCTGGAATATTGGAAAAGAAATAGTTGAAAGTAACATGGAAAACGTTTGAAGAGCGAGGCATCACATGACCTTATACTCACTTACCCAAACAAATTTAACAAGGTTTATACCATGAAGTTTTGACGGTCTCAAATTGTTCGATAAACTGTATCACAAGTGCAAATTGAGAAAGAGGATATCACACACTGTCCAGAGGTAAAAATTAAAAAATGTGTTACAAAAATTACAAAAGTAGATTATGAATTATTATTTCAGTAATGCATACCTAACTCTGCAATTTCCCAGCATCCTTTGTTCAAATCAAAAAAGCCCCAACTTTTTGCATTATGTGTTGACATAACAACATGTTCAGTCTGAGTTAGCAGCCAGACCAAAAAATCCATAATGGTACCACACATAGAGAATAACTCAAGATCGTGTGTATTTCGTCTTAACCATAGTATTGTCGGCCAACCGTATCCGGATGCTACATTACATGATGATTGACCGCGCGGTAAACTATTCAAGAACGACTGATCACAACGTTGATCTTGCCATGTATACAGGTTTGAGAAGTTCATCACGGTCTCTTCTAAAAGAGTTTGTAGGCAATCATATTCATGTCTGTTGCCAGGGCATTTGTTTTCACGTGGTTTCCATAACACAACACCATGCATTTGTCCACAAATAGCTATCTTCTCGACACGAGGTAGATAGTCAGAAAGCTCGCCTAAACAATGATCCAGTGCTTTAAAGATAAGTCGAGGATCTTGTTCAAACCTTTTACACGACGAAGCAGCACTCGAATTCCATTCCTTCAATACATCAGCACCGTGAGTTCTTTCAGAAGAAGACAGAACGGTCAAGTCTTGAACAACGCATGCTTTTATCGATGTAGTACCAATGTCAACGCCCAATAGAAGAACCATTTTCGTTATAGTCGATCGTTGCTTAGCAACAACATGGAAACCTTCTTTACACTCACTAATAAGCGGAAAAGATTTACCAACCTCGTCAAGAGGCCTTCAAGCCTTTTCGATAAAGATATGTACGTTGGGTGTATTAATTCTTTCAAAGTTTTAAGATCTGGTGAGATAAGAGAGAGACTCCAAAGTCAGAAAATAGATCGATACATCAGTAGATGTGGTAACAACGTAGCTATGTAAAGTTTTAACAAAGGATACTTGCAAATCTCGATCGGCTGTTTATCACTTGTCTGGTAACTCAACCAACTGACACTTTTCCTCACATTTGAATAAATCTCTCATTGAATAAATTTCTTAGACGGTAAACTGTTAGATAAACTATGCCCAAAACTTTTCAAAAATCTTTACGGAATAGTTTATCGTGTTTCTTACTTAAACTACTCAAAAAATTAACCAAAATGACGTCAATAAGAAATAAAAAAGTTCTATTATGAAAAAAAGTTCTGCTTTGAACGTTATTTATTTTATAGTTTACTGTCTAACAGGATCTTAAGAAATGACTGGAATTAAATCAGGCTTCTTGACTAACTTAAGCATCCACAGTGGGCAAAATCTTGAAAAAGTCTCTGTGGAGGAGTGTTTTTTTATCGAAACAGCCGGCGACATTGCTTGCCATTCCTATAAAAAACACTCCTCCTCATAGACTTTTCAAGATTTTGCACACTGGGTCGTGAGTGTGTTTATTTAACAATTGGAGACCATCGAACTTCTCGGTGAAAACTTTGATAAAAGCCTTTGAAAGAACCAGACAAAAGTTATTCAGAAACTCAACCATCTCAACAAATTTTGTATGGTTTACAAAAGTGGGCAGTGGGCAAAATCTTTTCTATAGGAATGGCTAGCAATATCGCCTGCTATTTCAATATAAAAACACTCCTCCACAGAGTCATTTTGAAGATTTTGCCCACTGGGTCACCACAGGAAAAGCATGAAGAAAAAATCACGTATAGTGCTGATAATGATTTAGATATTATTTGGAATAAAAACATAGATCGTATTTACAAGTTTGAGAGAGGGGACAATTTATTTACTCTCATCCACCAAAAAAAATCGAAATCACATGAAACCCAAGGATAGAATGCCGTCTTTCTTGCAATAAATTCAAACGAATAATGTCATCTCTTGTATGGCAGCCAATAATTTCTCTTGTATGACAGCCAACCGCTGACAATTAAATGTCACTCCGAACGATGACGAGGTAGTGATTGGTCCATTATTTCACGAAAATACTTTTCCAAGTTTCAGAGTTTTGTAATCGGAACGAAGTTGCACGAATTGTTGCAACACGGTTTTATCAATTTCAGCCTGTAACGAACACAATGTCGTAATAAGTATACCATCTATAGGTTGGACTCTAACAAGATGCGATCATCACTAGTTTGTGGTCAAATCTTTGTTACTTTGGTTTGAGTTAACGAGAACATTGTTGCGCAATGGCTCGTTCTTTCTTACGAAAATAAGAAGCTTTCAACCAAAACGTTTTTATGATCGCTCTTGTTAGACGACACACTCCTATTTCTGAGAAGAAACCAGGCTACACACCATTTCGCATGCTATGAAAATGTGCCTGTGGGATACGCTAAAGGTATTACAATTCGGAGAGGTTACCTTTGTGATAATGAATTCACCCATAACAAGGTTCTCCGCACTTGAAACAAAAAAAACCCTAGAGAATTCAAGGTTTTTCATGACACATAACTTCACGAAAAACCTTCACTATTTCCCGAAATATACAAGAGAACAACTTGTCGCACAGTAAGACCCGGAGTTATGAGCTCTCTTGGGATTCCATCTGTAGCGGTTGGCTATTCTGTCCGTCGAATTGCAACTAGGAAGTTGATTTACCGACAGAGATACGTATAGCATTGCTTTAACTTGCCCGAAAGGCCAGTGTGCAGTCAACCGTTGGTTCCAAATGGGCTGATCAGTGCTTTTAACTCACATCGGAAAGGAGTATCAAGCATCGAGAAATGATATGACTGGGACTCGAAGTAGGCCTCAGGGGTTCATTTCACTACATCATCACTGAACTTAACCTTCCTTTATTTAACCAACACATAACAGTCAAAAGCTTGCTACGATTGTATGATATAATATGGCTTACTAGTTGTTCGTCAGCGCCGACATCCTTTAAGTTATCTGGTTGAACCAGAAGTAAATTGACCAGAGCAAGCATCACCCCAAAAAGTCGATCTAACAGTGGAACCTTCACGAACAAATACATTTTATCTTAGAGCAAAACAACCACCACCACCACAAAAACAACAACAGGAACATACATCATAAAAACAGAATACAATCAACCATGCACAATTAATAAGTTCTCACATACCTTAAGGAATTTGATGGTTTGTCGGTACTCATTGACATCACATAGTGCAACCATAGCTCCTATAATACAGCATTTAAAGGAATTTGTTGATATTGAAAGAAAAAAAATGACGAAAGGAGCTGCAAAAATTAAAACAAGTTAGTTACCCATGTCTGTAAACGTATATTGATATAAATGATCTAGTAGTATTTTGTGAAATCTTGTTCCAAACTCTGTCAGGACAACTTCCAAGTTCTTTCCATCTAAAGCGCTACGTAAATCCGGGAAAGACGAAGCCATGTAACGGCAACATTTCGTACAGGCCTGAAAGGAACATTACGTATCTCGTCTTATTATCGAAAAGAGAAGGAAAATAAATTTCCCAATCATGTAGGTCTATGTATGTAACAGTTTCTCACTCACTGTCATGGCAGGGTTCTCATGGATCCTATCGCAATTGACGTGATTCAGTGGATAAGGGCCAGTATTGCGAAACCAATATCACTGGTTTCAGTCCCTGGACCGCTGAGGCAATAGGATTCTGGGAATCCTGTCTGGACATTCAAAGACTTGTTGTATGTACAAATATCTATCACAACTCATATCGCTCTCCTCCGTAGGAATATGATCTATGTAACAGCTATGTTCACTTTTAGTTTAACCACAGTCATTAGAAAATGCTCTGGTCTAGAAGCCTATTATAACAACTTCATGTTCATTTTTTCTTTGATCTTTTCAATAGTCAAATTTAATAATGCATTCACTTTGATCACATGACAAATTACAACCAATGCACAGTAATTATTTTCTATCATGTGATCAAAGTGAATGCAAAACAAACTACAGTTAGATAGTTTAAGTTAAAATCCCGACAATAGAACTTCACAATAAAACTTCCAGACCAGGACATTTTTTAATGACTATGGTTCAGCAGGAGACCCGGAAAACCCGAGTTACAAAATCGAGTTATAAAGTCGAGTTATAAAGTCGAGTTATGGATTATGACGTCATAATTCGAGTTATCAACTTGAAATTTTTAATTTTCGATATCACTTCAAGTTACTAACTCGAAAATATTCGCTTCTACAACTTGAGTTACTAACTCGAAATTAAAAAAGGCAAATTTTGACTTCGAGTTACCAACTCGAAATTACTTTTTCAAATAAATCAAGTCGAGTTACTAACTCGAGAATATTATATTGCTTTAAAAGATTCGAGTTATTAACTCGGAAATAAAGTTTTAAATTATTTTTCTCGAGTTATCATGTCTGCTTAATTGTTCAATTCTGATGAAAATTTGCACGTGGAACAATTTGGTAGTGCTAATTTTGATTTACATTTGTCAATGTAAAAATGGGATCAAAATTAATCAGTTAAGGAAGTAGGTAATATGGCAGTTCTAATGATAAGCAATCCTTATATAATGTATATAATTTTTAACAACAGCTGTACCATGACATATTTTTCTTTGATTCTCGGGACCAATTTGGGCTTAAAAATGGAAAGGTAAGGGGGTTTTGGGCGAGGGATTGGTGGTGTGGAGATGATATGATTTCGAGAAATATATTTTTGAGTTAGTATCTCGAAGTGATATTGAAAATTAAATATTTCAAGTTAATAACTCGAATTATGACGTCATAATCCATAACTCGACTTTATAACTCGATTTTGTAACTCAAGTTTTCCGGGCCTCATTCAACAGAGAGGAAACTTTCCCTGATATTGGACCCCGCCACCTGATGATTGATAAAATGTTATACATTCTGTGAAAATGATTACAAATGACCGCACTGGTCTTTAAGGTTCAGAAAGAAAAATCATGCGTAAAATCTCCCTTATTTCAATCACTGAAACTTCGCTCTTTTTCTTATGTACGTATGCTGAACCTATCTCTCATAAAAGTTGAGAAGAATGAACAAACCGGTGTCGCTACTGGTGGACCAGATTGTTCATCGTTTTCAGGGCGAAAATCTTGTTTCTTCTGTTCCGAGTTCAATAAAAACTTGATGTAATTCAGCATACTGTTTACAATTCTGATTGACAAAAAAAGTTAAATATCAGAAAATTATTTGATAAGAGATTAGTTCAATAGAAAATAAATATTAAGAAAAGAAAAGGAGGGGAACCATGATGTTAAATACCTCTCTATTCCCTGGTTGAGTTTATTTTCTAAGTTGTCAATTAACTGCTTCTTTTTTGATGCACAGTCACCGTATATGGTGGAGGAACTACAAAAACGAAAGTCAGAAGCTCATTGTACTCACAGAATCCTATATGATGGTCAGTAATCAAATGCTAAGGTCCCCTTAGGTTTAAAGTTGATTTTAAATTAATGCAAATCAGATAAACAGCCTAAAATTTCTACTTAAGCACGGTCAAATTCTCTGACCTGGAAGCCTGATATTAAGTTTTATTATCGATATTTTTAACGTGAACGGTCTAATTGTGGTTTGTTATGTAATCACAGAAAACAAAATCGGTGACTAAAAGTGACTAAAAGATTCCCAGATTCAATTTTCTCCTGAAACATGACCGAAGACACTTCACAGAGGGACAGACAGGCTGCAGTATCAGGGGACGAAGCTCTTACATTTTTATCCTGAGGAGGGCTTGAACCAAGGATCCCTGGTTTCACAAGCCATCTACCTAACCACTGAGCCATTACCACATAACAGTTAGTTAAGATATACCAAAGTGCAATCATAACTAGTTTGCAGTCAAAACTTTATTATTTCTGCCTGGGTTAACGAGAACATTGTTGCGTATTGCCACGTTCTTTCATAAACTATCAATCACAAAGATTTGTGATGGCAAAATATCATGTTTACAGCCTCTCATAGTTTAACTTATCACACCAAAAGAAAATATTCTGTCATAAGTGCAAACCTGACATTACACAAAACATAGTCAGTAAAATGCTTCTCAACCAGATGAAATATTGTGTTCGATTGATATAATACGTTTAAGAACATCATGTTAGGCTGGGATTTCGGTTCCAGTGGTGGCAAAGCTAAATTTAGAATACAAATAAGATAGTTACTGGTCTTTAATGAAAGATGAAAATCAGCAAAAAGAGGAAACTTACTTTGCAATGTGACTTCAACAGCATATTCAAAATGCTCTTCACCAAGATATTTCAGAAAAATCTTGAAGACACGAAAAACATTGTTCGGCAATTCAGATGGAGTTGAAAGCTATCCAAAAGAGAAAAAAAAGACATAAGCATAGATAGGTATGATATCAAGGTTGAAAGGCACTAATAAACAGAATTACACATGGATAGCCCTTCATGAATTATGTCTGTGTTAATTCGTTTAGAAAATTATAATCTTATGGTATTTCTAAGGCTATTAATTCACTTTATTAAATTGACAGCCTGCACATGTATGTACATATCAACAATTACCATAAATGCTCCATTTAGCACCCCTATCGATTAAAGCAGCACTCACAATAAGTCAAACTTTTAATAGGTGCCCCTCTTGATTAACAGCCCTCAGTGCTTAATTGAATACCTTTCCTGAACAAAAGAGGGCACTTGTTTCAATAAACTGGGGGGAAAGACAATTGTGGCTTGTCCATTTTGCGAGTTAAGAGAAATTTTTCTTTAGTTCTAAGCTTCAGTTTTTTATTAAGTGTCTCTCTCGAATTTACCACCCCTTTCCGTTAACGTCCCCTGTGGAAGTTGATTCTTTTAAATAAGGGCCTGGGGCAATAGATCGAGCATTTATGAAAGATCTGTACCATTTCACATCTCTTAATGGCGAGTTTATTTTCTTGCAGTAACGTAACAGCTACATCTTGCGACAATAAATTCTCTTTAATAACGGTCTTGTCGCGTCCAGGTATTTTTCTTTGTAAGCCTTTCAAACTATCTGGCATGTCGGACATAAAACTAAACATAACAAGCCACTCAAATACAATAAGACACAAACGAATTACAGATTATTATTTAAAGTTTTGTATCAGGTAAACGATTCATATTGATGTCCATGAAGTTATGTTTGCCCGAAGTAGGTCTGTACTGGAATGATCACTACAGCTGGAATTTAACAGATCACAAAACCACTTCAAATATCAATAACATACATATTACACAGGAATGTTTGATCCCAGTGGGCAAAATCTTCAAAAAGCAATGGAAGGAGTGTTTTCTATAGGAATGGCAAGCAATATCGCCTGCTGTTTCAATAAAAAAAATACTCCTCCACATAGACTTTTGGAAGATTTTGCACAGTGGAATGTGGTGATTCTGTTGGTGCAAGCCATACGAAAGTCTCAATTTATGTCAATTAAATAGACAGCTAACCAAAAAATTATCTAAAACTCATATAAACATTGTTTTATACTTTTGTTTGGTTTCTTTCTTCACGTGACCAATTCGGTTATAATATCTATTCAAAGTTGCTGCAGATTCTTCTTCTAAGTATTGCAATTCATCCCTACAATGTTGAAAACAACAAGAAAAGAGATTATAAAACCTTATTTCAGAGTGATTGTCATTTTCAATTTCGGGGAAATTTAACCCAATTTTTACCGAACATAAAAAATAATCATACTCTATATAATTCCCCAAATATTTTGCAAACATGGGTTTAGATATTCGATCAAGGAAGGTTGAATCTGAGCCTAGACGTAACTCTGATAACTTTTTATTTATTCCTTTTGATCTAAAAAAAGATAAAGGACATACGTTGTAAATAATTAAATGCTCTTACAGACAGAATGATTTCTGCATCGCCAGTTTACACTATTCAATTATAAACTTTCTCTCACAGCAAGGAGGTGCCATAATTGACACAGTTTTCTGACACAACAGCAAACCTTTTACACTTTGAAAATTAGAAGCAATGCAGCATTTCATCTGAGGTTTAGACAGTAAAAAAGGAAAAAATCACATACAATTGTAATGGGTATATTTGTTCGCACAGAAATCCAAAAATTTTTAAATGTTCGTAATACTCATGAGGAGACAATTCTTGAAATCTGTAAGGCTCGAAACTTAGAAATATCCCAATCAGTTACGTATAAATATATAAGGCAGCTGTTATTAATAGTTTGTTCATCCTCAAGCACTAGGAAATATAACAGTGCTGCATGTGCTTTGTTTTTATTATTTATTTACTTAACTGTAACTCGTTTTTACAGAAAGTTACAATACAGCTCATTGATTAACTTCCCATTATTGTTTAGTATAATTTGGGATGTATATTTCAGTTTAATCTTGCTTAAACATGTTTTTCAAAAAAGTAAAACAAGTGCTGTTGAAATTAACACTTTCTACTTTTTCGAAAAAAAAAGTCTTGATAATAAACTTTCATGTGTTATAATTAGCATTTGTCCTGACCATGTGTGCATTTTTGGATGAACGAACTATTAATTAACAGTGGTCTAAATTTTACATCAAATTAAATACCTTCCATACAAATAAGATAATTTTTTCAAGTATGACTCCAGTTCAACATCCCGATCTGGTAGTTGTCGGTAAATGTACCCCTGAAAGTTACAAGATCACATTATGCTCACCAGGAGAATTTGTAAAACATGCATCAAATCTCTCTCTTTTTTTGTAATACTTACAGCTAACTTTTTGTCAAATACATATTGTACAAATCTTGCCAGAACATGTTCAGCATTGTGTTCAAACACTTTGTTGGCAAATTCCTGAACTTTCTCACAAGCTGGAAGAACATCTTCAAATACATCTTCAGACGTAAATAAATCCTAAAAGCAAATATAACATAGACCACGCTTTAAAGAACACCAAGAAAGTTGGGGAAAGCCTTTACAAAGTTACTTGTATGATGCTTTTTGGTCCAAATCATTTTTATAAAGGATTTTTGGGTACTTTGAGACCTATCTATTCCATCATAATGTACATTATCAGGACAATTTATGATTATTTCCAAGACTATTCCAGGAAAATTTGTTTTTCAAATCGAGGACTATTGTAAAAGTCTAAATAACAGTACAATGTAACAAAATCTGTGTCAAAGTAGAAACTGAAGATTTATAATTATGATACTTGTCATATTAGAAGATAGCTATAAGAAATTGACCAATGGAAATTATTTTCTTTTTTATCTGAAAATTAAAATCTGATCAAGTTCAGATGATGCGGACAAGTCCAGATAGGTCTGACAAGGCCTGGTAGATTTTGAGGTCTAATGAAACGGATGAGTTCTGATACCAGGAACCTCCACTGACGGTAGAGAGTATAGAAGAAATACTTACATCCATGGCCATTTTAATCATTTCTTCATAGCATAGGTGGTAATTCTAAAGTAAATACATTTTGTGTGAATGAATAACAAGGACAGAACAACAACAGCATAAAGAGTTTGGGTTTGTGGCATTTAGTCTCGTGAAGTTTTTGCCAAAATATTTTCTTTGAGAACTTTTTTGTCATTATATTGTTGGCGAATTAATATTGTGACTAAATTTATATCAACCTCGACACTTTTCCATTATTTAAACAAATTGTTTTAACATAGTAAACACCTTATCAGTCAAAAAGGTCAGCTCTAAATGATAAAAATTTCCAGAGGTGATGAAAACTTGGGCCAATAAAATGTTTAAGTTTAAGTTTATGGAAATCACAGATAAAAAAAAAAGTAACAAAACATTTTTTTTTTTTTTTTTTTTTTTTAATCAATTATTCGTCAACCATGTGATAAAAATGGCCAACTCCCGCAAAATTTTCAAATAATTGTCATCTCCGCAAGTTGTGGACTCTCACAAAAAAGTTTGAAACCACAAAAGTCTATAATATGTGAGATCATGAAAAAACTTCCTAGTTCCCTTTTCACGAAAGGTATCGGTCAGTTCACAATTTTTAACCATTGAACTTTTCAGTTCTTAAAATAGTAGGGACATGAGTTGTTACATACCTTGAAAGGAAGTAGTGTTTTTGCACATTTAGACATTGTTTCAACTTCTCCTCTTTTATAAGCATTCACAAATTCCCTTTGAAGATCTGATTCAATTGATGAATACTTTTCTATGAACAGAAGGCAAAAGTAACAAAAGTTACCGAAAAATGTTCTTAAGAACAAAATGTCTATCAGGTAATGCTGATTATAGAAAGTATGTACCTTGAATTTTTCTTTGCACTCTTTCAAACCTAATCAACAGAATGAAAAATTTTTATTTTCTTTATTAAAAGTTTATTACAAAAAGGTCAAAAGACCACAATGACCAAATTAGAGCTATGTAAAGAAAGAAAGAAAGGAAATAAGGAGAAAACGAAGAGGAAAAGGGAATATCATCATGTATGAGACCACGATATATTAGTCGTTCTTAAATACTGCTATCATATACTCATAAAGAATGCAGCAAAGTATCATTAAAGAATTATAGTATTACTATTATATTATTTCTATATTATCTCTATAATATATTTTACTATATTACCTTCCTAACCTCCCTAATATATCGTGGTCTCATACGTGATGAAAGAGCCAGAAATATCATATATTTTCAACTTGAGGAAGTGCAAGCTGTGACTTATAATGACGTTTAAGTTACAAAAAAAAAAAAAAAAAAAGAAGCGGGGTTGGTGCATTTTTATCTGACTTGACGTCAATCTCACATACTTCTCCTTAGGAAGTTCATCTGCTACCATAAGTAACTGGTATATAATAGCAGCAGCCTCGTGTAACTAAAAACAAATCATACAGTAACATAGAAACCCTTGAGGAAAGTTTAGTTTAGGACTGCTAAAAAAATACGGAAAACGTTATCATTATTATTGAGATTTCAATAAACAAATTGGCGAATAAACAAGCCATCATACTTTGGAGTTGTCGTTAAAGATTGGCGAGAGTTCCTTTCCAGAATGGAATTCATCGAAATATTTCATGACCTGCTGGGTTTCTTGTACACGTTGTCTTGGTATACTTATGTTCTCAAGTTGGTCACCTAAGTGAACAACCTTTGTAGCAACAGAATTTATACGGTCATCCAAGTTATAGAATTTAGACATCGTTTCCTATGGATAAAAAATGTATCATTGGAGTGGCAAATAAAAAGCTTCTTAGAACATTATAACAAAGCTGTACCTACAACGGGTTGTTCAGTGTGTTAATAATGGAATACTGACCGTTTTGTGCACTGTAATGAAAAATAATGCCTGAGGTCCATAGTAGAGTTCCAGCATGCGAGACCTTTCCATTTTATCATTTTGTTTAAATTTGAAGCTGCCATTTTTAGCGGGCAGTATCGATATGTAATTACTGGTTTCTAAGCCAATCAAATTCACCCATTTCCCGTAAAAACACCTTCTGTAATACCCTCCTTTGTTATACTTAAAGTCCTTCGTAATGGCTTATTAACTGTTTGGCCGGTCAATACAAGGAAATGTTGACAGAGGTTGTGACTTCAGGATCGAATGCAGTGAGGTCTATACAAGCAACCAAAGTCAATATTTTCCCACGTATTGACTGGCTAAATTAGGTTAATAAGCCAATTGTAGCCCTGTTGAAACTTTTTTCGTTCTTATATGTTCTGGCCCCGGAATATAGAGTCTTCATCATCATTTTACGTTCTTTGTTTACATCTTTTATGGTCAATACAGAAAAATATCCAATCATAATAACCTATCTATAATTATTCATTGTGAGAAGTCTCTATACTTCACAGTAATATTCTACAATAATAATGGCACATCTTTTGCTTGAGGTAATGCATACAATACCTTATATTGTTTTTCTACATTAACAGCATTTTCTTTGTGAGAGAGCTCCTGATCACGACAAACCCTCTCTAATTTTGCTATTTGTCCATCTGTCTGCTCACTCAAATGCTGCAATGATTTGATGGTTTCCAAAAAATGATCTCGTAATTTCACTGGATCAAAACCTTCTTGGCCACCCTTTGTTCCCCCACCAACAATGTTTGCTGATATTCTTTCGACAAAATTTGTAGGGTCAAACGGCTCCTTAAAACAAGAAATGATTATTAATAGGATGTGCAATAAAACCTCGAATGTCTGCTCATTAAGGAAAGTAATTTCACTAATTTTTATCATTATGTACAGGGGTTTTGTTAAACTTCTATAAAGCTTAGGGAAAACGAATCAAACATTATCAAACATGCTTGAGAAGTGTATAGCTGACCTTTAAAGTAATTCCAAATTCCATATTATTCATTCATTTTCCCGGCTGCTCAAAATGTATGAATATTTGAAGAAGGTATGGCAAACATGAAAATGTGCTAAACATTTTACCCTTCTTCAAACGTTTTTTTGCTTTTCAAAGCCAAAGTCCAATTCTATATTATTTTATGAATTTTCAGGATACTTTTAGCCTTTTTTAGAATTTTATGCCAATTGGGAGGCCTGCCTCCTTTTAAATAAACACAATAAATGCAGCACTTACACCTAAATTTTATAAAGCTGTGGAGTTAAATTAAGGAAATTATGGTATTGGCAATTTTTCATGACTAATTTGCAGTCTCCTTTAAAGGCCACACGTGCAATCATACACAACAGCACACACACCCAAATAACGTTTAAATTTAAAACATTTTTCCATCATTCATAATGCTCATTCACATTTTATTTTCTATTAAAAAATTATTGTTTTCACAAAGTTTCTTAGTTGAAAAATCTGTGTTGCTGTAAAAAAATATTCATATTATGTCTACGCAGTTTTGTTTGCAAAAGCTAAACTAAAATTTCACAATCATTAGGACATGTGCAATTGATTAATTTGTCTGAGGGAAACTCCCATTCTTGGACGGAATTTTTCAAGTGGCCACATTTAGATGTCTTTGATTCGTTTTCGTTTTCGTTTCCTATCGTTTCGTTTTCGTTTCCTGCTTATGAAAAAGTCTTAAGAAACGCGTAGACCTATACATAACTCTATTGATGTGTTTCCATAAAAAAATGGTTTTTATTATATTATTTGTTGGTTGTTTTAATATAAATATGTTTCTTGAACATTTTGTTTTCTGGACAGTATACTCCTAATTGCACCTAAGACCTAAGACGTCATACCTCAAAATTTTGTTTTCTATGATTACTAATGATTTTTAATTCATGTAATGTATACTGTACAGCATAATCCTTATTGCACCTAAGATATGGACCTCATACCTCAAAATCTTCAGCTTTCAAATTCGCAGCCATTTTGTTCCCACAATAAGGACTCCTAAAAAAAGAAGGAAAAATAATTTTTATAAATCTGTTATATCTAATCAAAAGTGTTTTATACAGTCATGAAAAATATAGAAAATGCGACATAAAAATTTGGTGTTTATAATGATACCAAAAAGATAATAGATAATGAGATCCCATCACAAAAACAATAATGATACTTGTATTATTCCTATATAGCACAGGGCAAGCAGTCTGTAAAAGATGCATAAATTCATTGAATTGAATAGAGTATACTATGTAACTAAGTACAAGTTATAATATGTGACTGTCCAAGGGAAAAAAATAACATGGAATTTATAGATCGAAAATACTAGATAATCAATTCTGAGAACAAAAGAACTACTTATAAGTTATAAATAAACAATAGATTATAGATTATAGATATAATAATATAATATAATAGGTAATCATTTACCTGATATTATCTTTACGAGTATATAGATAATATAGATGAAATTATAGGTATATAGGTAATCTTTATCTATAACAAAGATTATAGATAAAAATTATAGGTAATATAGGTATATCTATAAATAATTCTTGTAATTTTTTCCCTTGGACAGTCACATATAACCATAGTTTATAATTATATGAATAAAAGATAAAAAGAGATGGTCTTCTTCAGGTTAAGTCAATTTATTTGAAGGCAGAAGTTTTGTGTTTGTTAAGTTTTGGACTAAGTTTGATTGACAGGAGTTCAGGATACAGTATTATTGATGTGGTTTGTATCTTACAGACAGGTTGGAATCTGTTTTTCTTGGGTTCAGAATTAGGAAGATTGACAATATATATATTACGGTAGGGCATCTTCTTCTAAAACAGCAATATTTTCCACACATGGCAACAATTTCCTTATCTGAAAATAAAATTTGAAACCTATTGGGGAATTATTTCCAGATAAGGAAACTGATATCAGGATTTCGGCAACAAATATTATGAAAGTGAAATTAAATAGATATTCGTTCTTTATTCTTTCCAAATTTTCAAAAACTTTCAAAAAGGGTTAAAAAAGATAAAGAAATCTGTTTAAAAATGGTAGACTTGTTCTACGGAGGAAACGTATATAGAAAACTAATTTGTGCAATTTCCATATCAAGAAACATTTACGATGATAAAGAAATAATAGTTTAGATTGATTTTTCCAGATAAGGAAATTGTTTTCATCATGCATAGGTGTCAACCATTCCGTTTCCAGCAGGTCAGTCACACATTCAGTTTTAAATCCTGTCACACGCCCACATGTCAAAAATAAACGAATGTTGTCTGCATAATTGAAAATAGATGTCAGAATAAAAAATCACAATTTTCTGCTAAAATAAAGTTTTCAAAATGAATTCCTCGTACAAAATCCTAACGATAGGGTGTACTGCAAGGAGGTTATATAGTCATTTGCAGGCTACCAGGTGAAAACAGAGCTTTAAGTCAATCTTCTGACTCTCTCCGTTATTTAAAACAAGCATGGCTTATTTGTGTACCATGTTAATGTTAACATCCTTATGAACGTAAATGTAATAATCTTAATGAATAAAACAACCTCAAACCTAGTGTCTGTCCGAGTGTTACAGAATACAGAGAAGAACTCATCTACCTCAGCTGGAGAGTCCTCAAAGATGAACGAGGCTGTTATAAGAGTGGAGGTTCAGCATGTGAAATATTTTGTTCCCTCTCCGTAATGTTAAGTTTAAAAATTGCATTTATACTAATGTATTTATGCTGAAACTTTTCCTAAATTTTAAAAGTGATCCTCAAGCTCACAATGTGTACCCTATGACAAAAGAATTGAGCAGAAAGATAGCTATTCAAATTTTAACGGATGATTGAATTCAAAATTTAACTTTAGAGACTCTAGAGGATGAAAATAATTTCTGCCTTTAAAAGAGATGCACATCAGCCTTTCAATACTTACCTTTTTTACCTGATTATGTAATTATGGTGCTGTTAGTGAAGCTGATCGGGTAAGGACATTAAAAGGTGCTCAGAACATATTTCAAGCTATCTAAAAGGAATGCTATGTAGATAGCTTGAAATATGTTATGACCAATATGGATTCCAAACAGGAATTTTGGTTGAATGTTGTTTGGTTCAATATCTTTATTTGGAAAGATGGGAAAGGGGAGCAAGTTAATTTCTTTGGAGCTGCATATCAAAACATCTTAAATTTTAACAACGAGTTCTATAACAGGCTCTATTATGAGTTTGGGAACTATAAAAGTTTAGAGGAAACTGAAATAGATTTAAGTGTAGCCATGTTAGATCATTATGACAATGGAACTGTTGAGCATCAAATGGACACAATTTGGTGCCTATTGCAAGGTCTCAAGTCACCTGTGGGAAATAATTTTTGATTTCGTTTGATGTTTCAAGTGGCAAAAATTTTCCTCATTACTCCTCAAGAATGAGTTTCCTCTCTCATAAACAAAAATAAACAGGAGGGGTCAGAAAGAAATCGGCTTGACATTGACGGTTTCCCTTTCAAGTATTGTGGCCGCTAAGCTTGATAAACCTGAAGCTGAATCAAGATGTTACCAGATTCAACCTTATCCGTCCCTGTTGACCAACATCAAAGCAAAACATGACATTTTATTGTTGGTTTAGATTTTCTCATTTATTATTATCTGTACTACACAGATCATATGTTTTTATTCATTGGACATTGCAGAAAAAATATTTTCATTTGTGTGTTTGTATAGTGTTTACTTAGGCCTCAATTAAAAATAAAATGGTGGCAAAAGGCGAAGAATGGATGTATAGAAAGAGTCACTTAAAGAAGTATACAGGATGCCTAGCTAGAAACCCCCTGGAAATGCCTGGATCTTGAAAAATTTCAGAAATCCCATTGAGGACACTTACAGCGCACCCCCAAATCCCCAGCTGAAGAGAGGTTTCTAGCTGGGCATCCCGACCCTGGTCGAAATCTTAACTTTGAATAGTTGGTAACTATGAAGCTATCAGAGGCAATTAAGGGCATATATTCTCGACAGGATCTATTCTCGTCACTTTGTTAAATTGAAACAATTAATCAATGAAAAAAATTGAAAAACATTTAAAATGGAAGCTTACAGAATGTAATGTTGCCCCAATAGTTTAAATTTGAAATCTCACTTAATAATTGGGGGTAGATTCAAGAGGAGTCTCAAACCCCTTTAAACTATGTTGATATTCATGTGTGCTGTTATTGCCACATCTTGTTTACTACTACTGGAATGGAAAGATTGGCCATGGGACTTCAAACAATGACTTTTAAGTCCTGTTTTGTAAGCAGATTACCATATAGGGGGCATTTTCTGTTACCCGGTCCAAGAATATGTTCTCGTCATGCTTAATAACCATCTGATTTGCATCATGATGTAATAGTTATGAAAATGTTACAAGTAGCTTCAAGGGTAATTAGTGGTAATGAAAAGATATATCATCTCTAGTATTTCTTTTGGTACTATTACAACATGGTTTTTACGTTATCTACTTTGTTATTCTACTGTTCCATGTTTTATCTCAAAATTGTTTTAAAGATTTCCATGTCGAATATAGATTATCCCGGTGCGCATTCTTCTTCGCCTCCGTTTATCTAATCTTCAAAGGAAAGAAATGTTTTTATATTTATTACTAATGTTGTTTTGATATTGTATTTCATATCTTACATCATTTTGAGGTGCTATTGCACTTTCGTACCCCCTAATATTATTGATGATTCTGATACAGAAATAGAACAGAAGTTATTGGCCTTAAAAGATCTCTATAATATCTGTCTCTGTAGTTGGATCAATTCGCAGCTCATCTCTGCTGTGGCTGAAGATCTGGTTTCTTAACACTGTTTATTGCATCTGGATTTTTTCAATCCTTCTCTTCACCATAGATACTTTATGGGTCAACGGTACTTAATTTATTTATATCATTTTTATTGGTTAAAGATAATCATTTCAGTTCATATAAAAACATGAGTCCTGTCCATTATGAAACAGAAAATGAACTATATAAAAAAAAGTGTAATGTTTTTCAGTAATTTTCCATTTACTTTAAATATTCATCATCTGCTACGGAACTCTGTGTCAAGTTTTTCCTGAGAGACAGAATACATTTCTAGTCTGTGCATTACTTATGCAAGTGAATTCCTATTCAAATTGCTTTCTATAGACCTTTATATTTCTCACGTGTTTCTATTTTGGATGAAAAAGAAATGATGTTTTATTTGGTCATTTTTCATTCATTTTTAGTTTCATTCACTATGGCTGCTGCACGCGTTCCTGATCAAATTGTGTTTGATGGTATATCATTGGTACGAATTGGTTCCGGTTTTATGGACGATTGTCAGGAATGTATCAGATGGTGTGGGAGTGCTGGAAAATCAAGTCCGTGGCAAAAGTTCAGCCCAAGCTTCAATTTGGGAGCCAAAATAGTGTAGTTGACTGGAATCAGTTTTGCAAGGATATAGCTGTTAGTATTTCCTGAATAATCCTGTCCAAATAGGTGGTCCCGATCATGTTGTAGAAATCGACAAGTCATATTTTCTCAAAGAAAATACAATCGTGTGAGAATCGTGCAAGAGCAATGGATTTGTGGTGGATATGACCCTCAAACCAAGACGGGCTTTATGGTCCCAGTTCCACATTGGAATGCTGCTACCTGGATGCCCATTATTATACAATGGATTAGACCAGGTACGGAAATATAGATCAACATGTGAGCTGCTTAAATGGCATCACTGCACAAGGCTTTCAACATGGTGTTGTTAACCATCAGTATAACTTCATCAATCCTGACACTAGAGTGAGGAGGAATCATGTGGAGGCAATGTATGTGGCAACGTGCTAAAGCAAAATTTAAATCGATGTTTGGCCCAACAAACCGTGACATGATTCCCGATTACCTGGCTGAATTCATGTGGGACCAACGATTTAAAGATCATTCATCATACTTCCACTTTTGGTCTCAAGCTGTACCCCGTATGATGAAGACACATGATTTATTAATAACAAGGTTTTTTTAAGCCACAAAACATTAAAAAAACATGTTTTGGAAGACTTATTATTTTTCCATTCTATTCATTGTCTTCCTCCTCCCCTTAAAAATAATCTCTCTCAGCATCAACCTCATACCCAGGCCCTTTTCTCCTTTTGATATATGAGGATGACGAGACGAAAAGTTGTCTCAGTATATTTCAACATTCATTGAGCATTAAAATAAGCCTTGTTAATGAGAACCTGGTCTTCGCATTGCGATTTATCTTCCAACATGGTGTGGGCGCAAGTGGTAATCTTGATTGCATACATTTGAAAGATCTTTAAAAAGCCAATAACTTTCGTTCTATTGATTTTGAGACCCAAGTTCTTACGTGATTATTAATCAGCATGAAATTCTGTATCAGAATCATCAATAATATTAGGGGGTATGAAAGTGCAATAGCACCACATATCCTTAGTAACAATGGCAATGGGGTTATTAGTTTGTAATAAACAATTCAAAACAGGAGAATCTCCCAGAGATCTTTAGCTAGTAAAAATTAGTGTAAAAAAGGTGCAGTTGTTTAAAAAAGAGTAAATGTAAACATGGGATTCTGAGTCAAACTACAGATCTTGTTAGTGTAGTTGGGCCCTATCATCTATTAAAATCATGTGGACGAAGAGATCCCTCTGAAATAAAACAAACATACCGCAAAATTATAAATCGAGCAACTTTCCACTTGCTCTCGCATCTGAACCTCCCATTCGATTCGTGAAAATATGAAGTAATGTTTTGTTACTTCAGCTAGTAGCCTACAATTGCTTATGTTTATATTAAGTTCTCATCGTGAGCAAACTAGTTTTACTTTTGTGCTGAAATATGATTTAAATATCATCTTTGACGGAGAACTAAAAGCAATACCTCAAAAGCTAGCTGGTCAAGTGGCATGTATTAGTACGCAGTTTAAAGTATCTTTTCTGTGAAAATTTGGAGACTGTTTTGTACATTTTTTCGCTTTTCTCAACATCACACAAGATCGATTTCCGATCGCCTATTCTAGCGCGCGCTTTAGACAGACACGACTCTTCAAGAGTTGGGGGGAAACAGAACTTTCCTTATCTGGAAATTATCCAATCTTGAACTTTAGCATATCGTTTTTGATTATTTTAAAGTTATTATTATTTTGTATAAAACACTAATACAACTAGCTTCTTCTCTTTGTATTACAAATATCTGTTCATCTGTTCACAGCAGACTCATAGTTAAAAGTTCTCTTATAGCAAAATTGTATTTTAATGCCTACGTTGATGATCATTTTGTATTATGACTAATTTCTTTCTCATTTCACAGAAGACATGGTTGAGGAAGATGAGGATCTAGTGTTGGGCCACTCTCCCCTTGACGAGTACTTACAAGAAGTCATACCCTTATCTTTTTCCAAGTATGACCAATACAAAACTGATCATTCTGAGAATTTTGTTTTCTCAGAAAATGATACTGGGAGCATTTCGATGAAGGAAAAGTTGTTTGACTTTATGTTACAGTGCCAACTTCACCAACAAGAATTATTAGAGTCTTGTGTTTTTCTGTTAAAAATGTCATGTTTGACTGACGATGATGAAAATTTGTTGAAAGATGTCAAAGAAGAAATTAACAAAGAGTTACTCACACACAGTAGTGCTAATTACAAATTACCCTTTGCACATTTGAATAAGAATTATGTTTACTTTGGTGTTCTGATTCTGATTTTGAGCTTAATTTATGGTGTTATAGCAACTCAGTGTTTTGAAAACCTGGTTGGTTTGTTTTCACTCGTAGTCATTATAATCTTGTGTGTATGGAGAGTATTTGACAATAAACTGTTTTCTGTACATAAACAGATTTTGGAAAGTGTCAAAGTTTTCCATGATACAGCCAATTCATTCGATTGTTTTCTCGATAAAGCTGTATCACATCTGAAAGAAGTTGAAATTATTAATCATGGGATAATGGTGTTCCGATTTGACACTTTGAAGCAAAACATTGATAAGGGGAGTGAAAAAAACGAATGTTTAAGGTTGCGCAATGTAACCATGGACAACCTTTCGAGTTTATTTTTGATGATTAGAACCAACCAGCGGGTATTACTTCAAAACCAGTACGACATTTGTGAATTTGATTATAAGGAAGAATATCTTTCACAAATGTCGCTGGAAAGCTTTTCAGATGTGTTACAATGTTCTATGAAGCACGAGACTCATGATATACAATGCCTTCCACTGGATCGAATAAAGACAATGATTTACTGTTACCGATGTATGCTGAGCGAGTTGGTTTACAAAGTTACTGTATCATTGTATCTGTCTTACGTTAACTCCAATCAATCGTCTCATGATATGACAAGTAACATCTTATGGATTGTTCACGATATCACAAAAAACATGGTGCAAGCATCGAAGCAACTTGAATCTGCACTGAATAACTCTGTTAAGTTAATTTTCAAGAAACAAAACGATGTCCCCAAAAGACCTTCACTTCCACCAAAAGCGATCGACACACTGCTCCATTCATCGCAAGTGCATCTATATTCCGCTTTGGCTCGAATTGATGAGATAAAGGAACAACTTGGCCAAGATGGCATCCGAGAAAACGATGATATTATTCGGAATTTGTTAGTGGATTTCTCTTTAGCGTTGGAAAACAGCAAAGTGTGTATTGACGATGCACTTTTGCAGAGGTTTCCTATAACAAGAGAAGCCAAGGAACCACTCTCTCAGGTTGAAATCGATGAAGATGAGACAAGTGAATACGTAAAGCTTTTCGAATCTGTTGAACCTGAAGGAGATGTGTTGTATGAAGGGGACAGTGAGGCTGTTGTAAAAACTTCCAACAACTTTGATCAGATTGAGGAACTAGAAAAAGCCCTTAAAGATTCACGTGAAAGTCGTAAATTAATGAAAGAACTTAAAATTATATTATCAGCTAAAGACACTCCTGTTGGTCTTCTCCCATTTCCTCTACAGAAACCTAGTAATGCAGAAATTGATTCAGATGAAGAATTTACTTGTGGTACCGACAGCCAAAATCCGAAAAAATCATCTAAGTCTTCACCTAAATCTGCTTATTGTTACGAACCATCTGAAAATTTCAATGCTGATGCTGGAAAGGACGATGATCATGATACCATTGAGTCTATGATCACAAGATTTGGACTTCCAACAGATTTTCCTTGTATAATCAATCAAAATAAAATGATAGAGGAAACTTTTGGTAGTTCTGATGATGAAACTTGAAAGCGAATAAAGAAATTTTACTTTATAATATGATCTATATCCACCTTTTTTAGATTATGTTTATAATATAAGCAACTCATTTAAACTAAGGATTCCATTGTAAAGTACTGTACTTTCTTGATTAGGCCCGCATATTTGAATGTTTGTATGGTTGAGTGAGCATAAATAGACATACGCCACACATTTGAATAAATGGACTTCCCTAATTATGAATAGTAGAATAGTGCACTGATTTGAAATACTGTCAAAGCAACATGAGAGGTTGTTTGAAAGATGCTTCTCTGAAAAACATTTTTGAGAGACATGGACATTGAACTGTGACTGGAAGAATTTTGTCATTATTGTCATATAAACTTACATGTTCTAAAAAGCACACACCCTTTGATGTTGTTTTGTAAATCACTTATTTACAATGTGTTCAATTGAGAAATTACGATAGAGAACAAAGATTCTATTTTATTGTTTTAAGTCAAGTGAGTTTGGAACAAACAATCTATGTTTTATAAGCAGGAAAAGGAACCTATACATACTGTCAATTATGCTATATAATCTTTTGTCTGTGTAATAACATATCATTAGAAAAGTGAATTTGAATTTTGGCATTACGGACTCCTAAGAATCTGTTATAAGGGGTACCCTTCTGACATCATTGTTATCAGGGTTTTAAAGCTCAGTTCAGTGTATGATTTAGAGATAGTATGATTTTTAAAGTCTGATTAAAACAATATTTCAAAAAATTAATTTTAAGGCATTCATAGTGGAAAGCTTGCTGGTGTATTTCTCAATATGAATTGCTTTGATGTTGTATTTTCTTTTCGTTTAGACATTCTAATAAAAAATGGAACGTAACAAAGCTAAAGTAACAGCAGCCCGGGAAACGATAGATACTTTGTTGGAAATTTCCAATCTATTGAACACTGGATTGGATTCGGAAACCTTGGCTATTTGTATCAAACTATGCGAAGCTGGCGTCAACCCGGAAGCTTTAGCAGCGGTGCTAAAGGAACTTAGACGAGAAAGTGCTGCATTACAACAACAGGAATAACAGCTCATGTCATTATATTGGTCCAATTTTGCTTTGATAATTATTACCTTGTAAATAATGATTCAATCTTGACATTTATTTAATGCAGTTGTTATTATAATGTTTTTTAACAATACTTCCCTTGTGGATTTTGTTTGATTCTAACTAAAGCAATTAGTATTCGATGGATTTTCGTATCTCTCTTATCTGCTGTTAATTTAACCTTAAACAAACCAGTTTGTAATTTTTTCCTTCACAAATGGTTTTATAAAACTATGTGATTCTTTATTTCCGTCTCTTTTTTGCTGTTACCCCCGCAAACTATTAAACTTCAACAATTTAGATTATATGGTACAATGTTTGATCAGGGTATGATCATGTTTATTGTGAATTGAAAATGTTATGTATCTCGCTCATCAGATGTTATGCCTTATAGTTGAATACTTCCGATAGATTTAATAAGTGTGACAGACAGATGCCATGACTAGTAAGCACTTTAGGTGATCTTCCAATATACAATAATGGCAGCCGTAAGCCATCTTCTCCTGAGTTTGTTCTTCCAGTATGTTTACTGTCTTTGTTAAGTTCGTTCGGTAAAACAACTGACAAGTTGATTTCTTCATACTACTTAAAAGCTTTGTCAACTGATTGTCATCACTTTCATTTGTTTTAGTTGTAAAAAAAAAATTAAACTGATGCCTTTTTTGTAATGGCATTGGAAGCAGAGAAATGTGCAGTATCTTCTTTTTCTCGCCATTCATACTTTTTGCAGGTATTTTTTCAAGTAGTTTTGTAAAGCTCCTTCTTATTTACCAGGAATGTGATTCAGCAAATCCTTTGTAATGACATTTCAAGTAATTTAAAGATTCTTCTTTTTTTACTGTTGAGTAAACACTGTTTTCAAATTTGAAAGCATTTAGTCAACAATGATCTTTTGGGCTATTGTAATCAAGTTGCAAGCTTGATATAAGATACTAATTATAGCTGAAGATAGATTTAACAATAATGTTTCACATTTTCTATAGTTTCAAAAGTATGTGTTCTCAACAGAAATCCAAGTGCTTCCATGTGATGGCAATTCAAAATGGTTTACTGAAGATCAATTCAAGGTTACAGTTTTTGCTATCTTCTATCCTCTCTTACTCAGCATTAGGATAGCAGTTTCATAGAAATAACATAACACGTTTGTAGAGATTACTTTTTTGTGTTTTTCTTGTTACAATTAGCTCTGCTCGCAAATTCTGAGATACCCTGCAGAGATCCAAAGTTCTTATTAGTGGGTTAAGTTGTTCTCTCACTGGGCAAAGGATTTTTTTGAACCTACTTTCATAATAGTTCCCATATGCCAAAGTTAGATTAAGAACTGCATCATTAAATAGTTTATACGAAATCTTTGTTTTGGTCTCACTTAGTGTATTAGTCCCGAGCTCCAAGGAACCTTGAGCAAACGGATAGAAGAAGGTTTGAAAACAAAAACTGAGATGGAACTTTTCCAAGGTAAGATTTCATGTTGTATCCTAAGTTTTGGATGATTTATGGCAAGATTTTGTTTGTTTGTTTGTTTGTTTGTTTGTTTGTTTGTTTTTTGTAAACATACTCCAGTTCAACTCCTTTCACTGTAAACATTTATAATAGTTGGATCATTCAGATTTTTAGTAAATCAAGCAATAAGTTTCCTCTGGTATTTCCCTAAAAATATTTGGTCTGCGTCATGTTCAGGCGAATGTAGAATAAGAAAACTACTGCTTGCAGGGTTCTAGCCAACCTGGATAATCTGGAAGTTAAGATATTTTATATTTTTTAGCAAGTTCAGAGAAAACTTTGAAAATTGCTTTAAATTGGAGAAAATTCAAGAAAGCTTTTTGGCTTTGGCTCACTATTTTGCGAACACTTTTTTCTTCCTATTCGCAATTAAGTATAAATAAATCCGTATTAGCTTCCCTTCTCTCAAAGAAAACAATATTATTTTATGAAAAGCAGAATCTCAGACTTGTAAATCCCAAAACAAAACATGTTTCCATTTTTTTTCTCCTTCGAGAGAAACATCAAAACCCGAGCTTCAACTTTTGATATAATAATGTGATACTGTGTTACTGTTATGTCTTACAAACAAAAATTTTGTTGTATAGGAAAGACGTTGTTTTGTATTGTTTTTTCAGGAAATGGGTTTCTCATAGCATCTAGATTTCTCAAGTCCAACTCAAAGGATTCGATCTTGTTGTCAAAGAAACAGGTATTGAATTTATTGGTTGTTAGTATGGACCTCGTTTTGATGTTTTACATTGTTTCATTATTTAGTTGAGTGGGACAATTTTAAGTAATTATTAACACAGAAACGAGGTCTGTACTTAATAATCATATCTAAAATGCGACATAAAAACATGAACTCCGGATAAGTCTATATTCAATCAATCATTTTTATCGAAACAGACAGAAGTGTAACCAAAGGAAGAAATATTTAAAATGTCTGGTAAATTTGATCGATCTTCCTGCAGGAAGCCATGAATTATCTGTTTTGTGATGGGTTTTTTTAGCTGCAAAAAGTTGGCATGAAGTCTTTTACTGACGATGCTAGTGGTAATTTTATTTTATTTTTGTCAGTCCAAAATACCAAGTGTTGCTTATTTTGATAGATTCTCTGATGACGTAATGATAGAAGGAAAACAAACGAGACCGTTAATAACCCAAGTCACACTGAAGATTAGTAAAATGGCTACGTCATAACTAATCTGCCATGACTTCGGATGCTAAGCTCACATAAGTTCAATCGCAAGTGTTGTAAAATCGCCACTGTGATTTCGATATTAGTTGAGTTAAACGCGTGAGAAAATATAGCTTAGTTAAGTTTCCAGAAAATATCACAGGTTTTTTGTTGAGCACATCTGCTTTTGTTTTTGTTTTTAACTAATCTCCGAATTCACACGTGTTTTTTTTTAGAATAGTTACATATATTTAACTAAACATAACATTTTGTTTGGTAAAAACAGATTAGCTACATTTAAGTTTAACTTATCTAAACTGAACTAATCTACCGAAGTTACACTGTTTAGTTAAATTGTGACGTCAGTAAATAACTAAGCTGAAGCTTTAACTAATCTGAGCTAATCTTAGTGTGACTTCGGCTAACGTATCATTTACCGTACGAATTATAATTTCTCCGGTGAAAAGTGTTTGAAAGAACGAGGTATATAGCCTAAACCTTATTCTCAATCCCAACAAATTTACACCACAAAGTTAGTACGCGTTTTTCTTTTATATAAGCAACACGAGGCTCAAATCTGTCAAAAAACGAAGCAACTGCTAAGCGATAACCCAGATAAAAATAAAAGATAAAAACAAACAAACATTAATTATATGAACCGGTTGAACTAATATATGAAACCAGCTTGAGCGTTGCGTCGCTGAATTCTACATCAGGTTTTCATGCCCACAGAGTTTGATGATTTTCCAATTTGTTTACGAAAATATCAGTGATTAATTTTCTTTCGTTCTGTTATAAGGTGGCGATTATGTGAATTTTATTTTATTTCCTGAGCGAATGATAGTCACTGTTGCCAAGCTTGAGCAGATGGAAGATTTTCATAACGCAACTGTGGTGAGATTTTCGTAAACAAAATACGTTTCGTAGTTTTTAACTCGTCTTGATTATCTCTTCGATAATTTTCTGTTTGCTCTTTTTGTTTTTGTTTTTCGGTAGTGTCATCGAGACGTTAATACATCGATAAGTGAATACTTCCAAGAGATCGAAAAACTCACTTATTCAGAAAAGAAAAGAACTAATACTTTGAAAAAATGGTAAGGTTTATTGGTAATGTTTCCCGGGGTTTGGCTTTAAATTGGTTTATGACAGTGATCGTTATGGCTATGCTGCGTGGAATAAGCATACTTTGTCGACCAGTTTGCAACTCAGGATGAAGTTGTAATTTTCAAGGAAAAGTTTGTCAAGCTTGCATGATTGTCCGTCTATAAAATATTCTCTTCAAAAGAAAAGGAACTTTCAGATTCTCCTTAGTTTTCCTGTGGCTTTTGATCGCCATTCTCTCAGGCTTTAAAACCCTGGATGTGTTTCGGTGAATCTTGATTTTGGTAGTTGTAGGTTTCCTATGGCAACAACTACTTAAAGGCTAGCTAAACTGGTGTGTCACAGTCCCTTTAATAACCAATTATAATCCCCTTTTCTTTTGGAAAACATTTCTCTGCTTTTGTATTTTTCAGTATTACCGGGAAAGTTGGCAAAACCATAGCATTATCAGAAGATGTCGAAGTGAAGGAGAGGTCTTATAAAAATAAGAGGGACTCTGAGGCTTCGAAAAAGTTATTGCAGAAGTTAGACGCGTACAGAAGAGAAAAACCACAGCCTTTATTATTGAATACAAAGACTTCAAGCGCAAGGAAAACCCGATCGAAATTTCCGTCACAGCAAATGTCGAAAACGATAGAAACATTTTTCGATACCAGTCGTCCTACCAGAACTAAAAAAACACGAGGTAACCTCGGAACTTCGCGTCAATCTGCGAAACGAAATACTAACACTAACCTGTCAATCATTGAACTTGCTGAAAATGATGATGGTGATGATGTTAAAGATTCTAGTGATGATGAAAACGGAGGTTTTGATAATCCTATTGAAGTATCTGAGAAGAACGTTATATCTGCCGAAAATGAGGTTAGCGAAAGCGTAAATGAAAGTAATCGGAAACGGAAAAGTTTAAGTGATGATGAGGATTTTTCAGAAATATCTTATCGACCCTCTCGAATGTGCAAAAGGCCAAAACTATCCAGAGTGAGCAATAAACGTCCAACCTCTAACAGATCCACTAAAAGTGCAGAGACGAAACGCGTGCTGAAAGACAGCACCAACCAAGAATCTGCGGTGGACAGTAATAAAAAAGAATTTTCAATACAAGGCTTACTTGAATCGAAACGGACGAAGAAACGACAACACGTCCGTCTGGAGGAGATCAGGTGTATCCCTGAATGTGAGTTGACCGAAACTAATGCGTCGATAGATGTGGACCTCTACGGAGAAGTGCCGTTCGAAAAGATTAAGTATGGAAAAAAAATTTGACGACCATATTTTTTCAAGTTGATGTCCATGTTTTGTTTCAGGCCGAAATTTTCCTAAAGTCTTGTTTGAAAAACTCGTCTCCGGTATATTTTTTTTTGGCTTCTGCTCCTGATAATATCTGACAAAACTTTCGAATGTCTTGATGACGTACGTACGCTTTACATTGTTTTCAGTAACATACGCGAACTCACCCTTCAGCAGATAAAGGATACAGTTAGATCATTGGAGGGAAATCTCAGAAAGATTTTTGAAGGGAAGGTAAAAGTGAAATCATATTCGTTTCGGTTTTCTTCTTTTTTATTTTATACCACTGAAAGGGCTAGGTCTTAAGCTCAGTTTTATAAGGCGCACTTATTGGTTACATTAAGTGTGTGTGCGATTAGAAGTCGAAGAAGAAGTGATTTTAAAAGTTTACAAAAAGTCTATGGGGAGGAGCGTTTTCTATAGGAATAGCAAGGAATAATGCCTGCTGTTTCAATAAAAAACACTCCGCCGCAGAGACTTTTTTCTTTTCAAAATGGCGAATGGATTTACTTGATATGGGTGTTGTCTGGGTTTTTTTAAAAACTTCGATCCAAGGCTTTTTTATAAAGACAGAAGCTTTAATTATTATATTTTCCTAAGGCGTTATTTCAACCTATTGTGTAATCGTGACTTTGTTGTATGGTGAAACTTTTCATTAGGTTCCTTGTGAAAGACACGAAAGCTACAAGAAAGGTGGTCGAGAAAAGGGTTAGTATCACCATTCTTGACTGTCTTGTAAACGTTTCGCAATGTTATCTATGAATTACATACATTACACACACAAATTAAGTTATAGATCACCCCTTATTAATAATTGCGCGGTAACTGATGTATTAAACAAATAGCATGTTTTTGGTGTTTCACCAAATTCTGTAGTTTCGTAAGAGATGAAATGACAATGTGACGAGAATTCCTAAATGAAAAATATGTAACATACAGAATGCTTTCGTTAAGTTATTTTGGCCGTTCTGTTGTTTATCTCTTATTTGTGTTAACTGTTTGTCTTATACACATGTTTAGATGCATTAAAATGGAAAATATCTTTTGGTTTATTTACTGATAAACAGGAAGAATGTATTGTAAGCACGTTGGTGGAAATGTTTTGCGCTTCACATCGTAAAGTATATGGCTTGTTATTTCGATGTTTTTGAATTTTTATATTAATACACTATTATGCCAAACTGTCAATCACCGGAATCTTCAAAAAGTCTCTGTGAAGGAGTCTTTTTTATTGAAACAGCAGGCGATTCCTATAGAAGACACTCTTCCAAAGAGACTTTTGAAGATTTTGGCGACTGGGTAAGGACAACGCAAAAAAGCAACATTTGAAACAGTAATTCTGCAAAGGTGTACTTCTATAACGTTTTCGTCGTTGATTTGATTGACTGGTGACAAACTTTGAAACCAATGAAAAGTCTTGCTTCCTGTTTAGTATTTCGATTATGTCATGAAAGTTTTAACACCGGAAACCATTGCGATGATATACTGCAAAGTTGAAAACGTGTCGAGAGAAGAAGTAAGTTACCTGCGTTTGTTTTTTGGAGTTTTTTTTGTTTTGTTTTGGTTTTTTTTGGTTATGTTTTTTGTCCTGGAAAACTTATGTGTTTTAAGGTCCTGTTGACGGTAAGCTATTAGAGTTGGGTGAACAAACGGTAAACGACTGTTAGCTAGAATAGGTCGTGCCTCGTTCTTCCAAACAAAAAGAGAGCATTTCAAGCAGAAAGTTTAATGATCGCATCTTGTTAGGTAAACACCCTCGTATAATCTTCTCTTCCTTCTTTTTTTCGTCAGGCGGAGCGAATCATCATGGATTTCTAGGAGTCTTCAGCAACAGAAATCTATTTCTTTTCCTCTTCGAACAAACCTTGTTGTATAATTTGTAAATATTTCGTTTATCATTTAATTTTGTTTTTCTTGTTTTTTCTAACCTTTGCATCTATTTTTTCTTATCAATCCTTCAATCTTACCCCCACACAACGAATCACATGGGGGAAACAAACAACCAAGGCGACGACAAATTTGGGTAATTAAAGCTGATCAAGCGTTTCTTTCTGTTCGTTTTAAATTTTATCAGAATACCCTATTTTCGCAGTGTGTGCGTGTGTTCTGGTCATGTTTACAAAAAAACATCAAAATGGCAAACGTTGTTGTTTTTTTAAACATATATGTCATATATGCCATACCTACCATAGAGTTGATCTGAAAATTTCTCCTCTCCTAAGTTTATGGTGAAAATATAATAAATTTTGTCTGGGAAAGTGAGGCTAGTACAGTCTGCGCTGAAACTGCTTGAGAAATTAAGAACCCCGTGAAGTCGAAAGTTTGATAGCGTCATAGCGTCGTATGCTTATTATTTAAGACGTTACGGAATTGCGACGGGAATGAGGATGGCGACGTGAGAGTGATTTACAAATATTCAGAAATTAATGTCACAAACCAATGAAAGTTTCAAGAATTTGTTTGTAACTTTTGAAATCGTAGCGCGGGCCCTGATCCAAACGATTTTGAATGAGTCGAAAATTCAGTTGCTGAACAAGCCATATTACTAACATTTTACAGGATATGAATCTGAAACACAGCATCTGAAAATAAAAAAAGGACATTTCTATTAAAGATTTCTTTCCAAAAGGTTAAAAAATGTTTACATACAATGTAAATGTTCATTATAAGTTCTTTTTCCGACCAGAGCCATTGAATATAATAACTATCACACACTGGTAGATTTAATTCGCACAATCAGAATCAACAATGAATTTTAAGTTCTTTCCCTTGTGCTAGTACATGTGTATGTTTATTTGGTGAGTTTTTTCCAGAATTATTATTGTATTTCCTAAAAACCTCCAATAACACATAATTAAACTAATCAAAACAGAACACTCTAAGCAATTTATTACCCAAATCACTCAGCCTGATCACAACGAGGTTATTCAATAGGAAACAAGAGCCAAATGGCGCAAAATGGTAGCAGCAGACGTACTTGTTGACGTCACAAATTGAAATGCACGTTATGCACACAAATACTGTGCATTCTGTATCACTGCTGTTCTAGAAAAATTTACCCAACGTCAGCGAGCACAACAAAAATTTCATCAGAGGCGGCGAAAAGTTTTAAAGCCATCTTTCAAAGCCTAAGTTACACGGACAACACAATTTTATTTAATAAATCTGAGCTCCAGCTGCAAAGCATCTCGCTTACGCTCGCTCTTTTTGCTTCCGAGAAATGCTTCGCATATCAACAAATCGTGTTTAGTAGATGGACGCGATGATGGTGACTGTTTAGACTACAGCAATATAACGGCAAAGTTTATGTCTAATAAATTCATGTTTGTGTCGTTTTTCAGGATACGAAAAATTCGGGGGAAAACCAATCTCGGACCCAGGGTCTCTTGCCTTTTCAATATACGGATGCCAGCAAAGAAGACCCTGGCGAACGCCGGTCACGTGACATGAAAATTACACAAAATTTGTTTTGTTTGGTCTGAAGAAATTTTATCTCGCGGTTTTTTTATAGTCACAATCTACCAATATAGAGACCAAATATGATTCGTCGAGTTATCACTCAGCAAGATCAATATTACCTTCGAACTCTATTCTACAATACACTGCAGAACTTAAGAGAAGACTTCAACGGCATTCTGGAAAGAAGTGAGGTGTTTACAGTTCTGTTGAATTTGTAAATCATTAAGATGCCAAGAGTGACACAGAGGTAAACATCCTTAAAAGGGGAGAGTTGATGCTGTGATTTTATTCTTCCTTTTGTTAGCGTGTAATAATGTAAATGATGTATCAAATCACATCGCTGTGTGGGTTAGAGATCAGATTATCAGCAGCCAGTATATAGTGTGGAAAAAAGTAAAAAGTGGACAGAAAAATAAAAATGGACTGGATAAAGAAAGTTATATATTTTTTCACCTTGTGAACTCAGATTTGTGCTGAGGTTCGATAACAGAGAAAGATAACGAGGCTCTATTACCAAATTGAGTGTGTTCATCTGATGACCAGCCTGATTGCATCATTACCTATACTAAGTTGTCAGTTATAAATGAATCAGACAATATAGATGACTTTCCATGTTTATAAACATTGGTGTTCTTTGCTCGATAATTACTGAATGTTTCAACATAGAGTATTAATGATCAAGGCATCTTTTTATACTTTATACACTTTGAAAAAAGTTCTGGGTATTTGCCGCCATTATCCCTATATCGAAAAGACAAGAGACCCTGGGTGTGAGGTTGGGAAAAAAAGCCTTTTCCCTGATTTATTTATTTTTTACTGGGCTGATACTTTTCATTTCTATAGAGCCTCAAAGTCAGAAACAAATAACGAGAGAACACAGCAGATGGACTCTTAATCTAATCTTCACTCAGCATCATACTTGTCGAATTCTTACAAAAGTTTTTACAAAATGAAAAATTATTATATTGAGCTTTTATAATTATCAAAATATAAATAATATACAATTTATGAAAAGGGAAGTTTTACTGAAAGGCTGTGGTCGACCCCCTGGATTGATCGACTGATCTCCTAATTTTTCTCAATTGTAATGTTTATGAATTTCACTAAGAAAGTTTTATCCAGCCGCAAAGTATAGTGATATTATAGTTCCAATATAAGTGCTATGAAAATCACAACTATTATGCAACTATCATTCACTACACAATTGTTATAAGTAACCCAGTTTTTTGGAATTGGATCATAACTAAATTTGTTTGGCAACCACGAGGGAGGGCTCAAATTCATCTCCTGAAGGTTTTCATATTGCAAACTCTCTTACCCTCCTTTCTCCTAAAATAATATTAATGATTTAGCTGAAAGGTGTTTTTTTAATCGCAAAAATAAACCAATACATGGGTAACCTTAAAGCGCCGGGTTGCGGGCCACACAGGTCGTTCGAGAGACCATGTGGGTCAGAAGGAGTTCGTGCAGGTCACAGCGGAGGTCATGCGGGTTGCTTTTGCAGATTTCCCAGTTTTTTGTTTCTTTATTACCATAGTTTGTTATATTACGCATTCGATAGATTACCTCAACAAAGAAATTAGATATTTGATATCAAAACAGTATACGTCATAATGGAATTCATCTAATAATTTCAATAAACTTAGTAACTCGCACGACTTCCATTACGACCCACATGGTCTCCTTTATGACCCACACGGCCTTTTTAACGACCTGCACAACTTGGCCCGCAACCGGAAGACTGGAAAATAGCTAGACCGCCCACACAAGTTTAACCCATTTCAAATCAAAACTGTTTGAACCAGTAGCAAAAAAATTTAAAACATAACGCAACCAAACACGGTCTTCACCCTGACCTAACCACATTAAGGATTTTCACAGAATGTTGCGGAATTATATAATTCTTGCCGTTAAACAACTTTTCTTCATTTTTTTGTCGATATTTTTCACGGATATTTTTGCGGATGAGACAAAACCAATATTTTGCGGGAATTAATTTTCGTATATAAGGAAATGTGGCATGTATTTTACAGAAATTTATTTTCTTGGAACAAAGAAATTCCAAATTCTTACAACGTGCAATGATGAAAATGAAACACAATATATTTTGCACATTTGATGGTTATTTACTGTGTTACAAATGCTACTAGTACCATCCTCTTTAAAGTTTTGTATACAGTGAAAAGAAGAAATGCGTATAGAAAATCGAGGCGGGTAATCTTCGAGTTAAGAACTTCGAGATTTTTTTCCAAATGCTTAATAAAGAAGTCAGAGAAAAAACCTTTCCTTCTCCTCTTTTTATTAAATTCACAATCCACCAGTCTTGGTTGATGTCATTTTATGTTTGATAGTTATTATTATCACTATTCTCAACAGTTGCTTTTTTGAGTTGGGAGAGACGACGGGGAAAACGCTTTAAATCAATCAATGCAATGGCTTCATGTATGTTCGATTTCAACTTGCTTGCTCCAAATTCGAAATTTTTTTTTGATATATTTTAAGAAATTTTCTTTTAGCTACAATTACAATTCATCGTTTTCCATACATCAAAACTTGTTTTTTTTATGTTGCAGATCAAGCTTCACAACGAACGAATAGAGCTTCCTCAAGGCTTGGAAATCATAAATTTCGATCTTCCGTTTTGAACGGTACGATCCCAATGAAATAACGGAAGCCCGAAGTGGTCCAGCAATGATTTGATGAACCGGTACAATATCTTCGTCGTAATGATCCTCATGCTTTTCAAAGATAATGTCATTGAGGTTTGCTGTCTTCTGCTTCAAAAATCTAAGAAGAGGCCATTCACTGTCCTGTACCCATCTATGGGTAGCCTTTCCAACAAACATTGATCGCTTTTTATGAGGATCGATATATATTGCTGCATAATAGCTTTCTTTCAAGTATTTTTCACATGCATTTACAACGATAGACTTCTGTACAGAATAGAGAAAGCATCTTCTACATTCTTGGGAATTTCAATTTTCCCACCTTCATCAGATTCGGAAAAATTCCTTCGTTTTCATCCTCAGTTTCTTCTTCTACAATTTCTTCTTTGCCTTCTTCTAATATTTATTCTTCTTCCTCTTCTTCTTTTTCTTCTCCTTCTTCTTCATCGACTCGATCGTTTTTGTCTGTTAATGGGGCTTTTTCTTTCGTCTAGCTGGATACTGTTTCAACTTTCTGTATCTTTCTCGTTGGTGTTGATTTCTTCTTTTTCGTTTCCTTTTTCTTTAATTGCTCCAAAAGTTCTGGATCGCTGACAATAGTGGCCGACAGTTTAACTGTGCTGCATTTTGGAGCGTTTGGCTTATTCATTGGCTTAATTCTGTCCAGAACAATCTCTTCAAAAGACTTATTTCCAACAGGTGTAGAGCTCGTTTTAGTGGATGCGATCGATTGTAATTTCCAACCATTCGTCACCCATTCAAAGCCCGGCGGTGCGTCCAAAGGAAACCGATTACTTTCCTGACTTCTGTGGAATAAAGTTCACCTCTGTTACGCTTGTATTAGAAATGTTAACGATTGTTTCAGTACTCTGTGAAACATTGAGTGGTGTCACAGCTGCCGTCATAGATGCCTGTGTGTGGTTTTGAATTGGCTGGTCAACTGATTTCGGCACATCCTTCCCATTACTGCACTTTGACCAATCAAGGGGGGGCTTACCAGACTCAACCCACTCTTCGTAACGGCGAACATCAAACCTCGACTTGTCGTATTTCTCGCGATTTAAAGACCAAATTCTAGTAGATTTGAATCCAGCTGGCGCATTATTGGAATTCATTCCTTCGTGCCACATTTCACCTTAGTAAGTTGACAAACTTTATCGCCTTTGTCAACTTTCTTTACAAGTCCAAAGGTGTTCATCCTTTCATTCAACGTCTTTTCCCACAATCTCTTCATGGTTCAAAACAACATTTATCAAGAAGCTGCAAAATATCTGTCACGTGTGGTGGGAATTTGAGTAGGTGGATATTATCTTCCAATTTCCCCTGAATTACTGGGATGGAAATGTGCCTCATGTGCCCATCACACAAAAGCAGTAGTGTTCGTTCGGTATTATCATCTGCAAATCTAACAAGCCAGTCAGCAAATACTTCAGAATCCATCCAACCATTCGGCGTAGTATGTGTTTGGCAAGGCTTGACTTCCTCTCCATGTTGACTGAAAGTTTTTCCCTTGAAATATTATCAAGGATCAAGAACCTTACCAGCAGCATTGCAAACAGCGAGGGGTCGTATTTTCTCGCCGAACACAGAATGAGAGTTTGTAGGCCGGTTGGTTCGTTGGTCCTATGACCTTTGACTTTTGACTTTTGTGGATCTGTAGGAAATCCAGACTCATCACAGTTTCAAATATTGTCAGCTGTGATGCCAGGATTTTCGGTGAGAATTCTCTCTAACTTGTCCTAAAAATCGTATATGACGAAGGGGTTGGCGGTATTTGACTTCCCGGAAATGCAAATCATGGAAGTTTTATTCAACGAAAGTTTGTTTCGCTTCATGAACAGCTTCATCCACGTTCTTCCGGGACGATTAAGATGAAACATGATATTGTTCAACACAGCTAAAATTCCAATTCTTATTAAGAATGAATCTAGTAAATATTTCTCATTTTAAGTAAACTTTTACTTGAAATAAGAAAATCAGATCTTGGTTCAAAATCTTCTTATACTAATACGCAATCTTGCTTTTTTCTTACCTAACTTTTAAAGAAAGAACGTTAAGTAAAAATTTTCGGAAAGTTCGTCAATGGATGTTTGTTTATGTTTATTCCGTATTAGCATAAGGCACTCCGGCTTAGTGCTTATAATTGTTTTATGATATAAAATACGTAAGGGAAGACATGATATAGCATATCAGGCGGAGACTTCGAATTACAATCGAACGTAGCAGCTATTGACAACGAATGTAAAATAGTTGTTTGAAGAAAAAAGAAGCGTTTGTTTACATTTTTTAAGACGAAGTAATAATAAGAAACATGGATAAAAAAGACAATTTTTATTTACGAAGAATAGTTTTTACATATTTACGAGTTATATATAATGTTGAAGGTATAAGACATATCAAACGGCATTTTATCCAGTTTCGGTTTGTTTTTTTAGATTTCCAGAGAAAAGAAAGAAAATTTAGTAAAAACTGTGTTGAGCATGGTATTTTTTAGTACAATGATAGAAAGAAGAAAGTCAAGAAGGTATAAAAGATTAGAGATTTGATTAATCTGTTGGTTTTGGCCGTGAGTAAAATTAGTTAATACCGATGGCCTTTTTTCTAATTGGCGATCTCTCTGTTCCTGGAATTTATAGAGAAAGAAAACTCAGCTTTGAAGAAAGAAACATTCTTCGGAGGTATGATTCTTTTTAAGATTTAGTTAATACCTTATATCTTACATACGTAAATCTGTATATATTTCAAAAGTTAATTCTGCGATGGGTATTGTAGTGTGGGGTGAGTGAGATATTTTACAATTTGTGAATATTTTTATCTGAGATTTAGTATTGATAATTATGAATCTATTCACCACAAAGTCTGAAAGTATTTTTGGTTAACTATAAAGTTAGAAAGTGGAAAGAATTAAGAATGGTTAGGATTTATTTTAGAAAAGATTATCAAATGCTTAGTATGGCGGGTAAAATATTCATGAATCGATGAAAGATTTTAGGGCGGCGTTTTGGACTGCGTTTTTGTATTTCATAGAGTTATTATCAAATGGTTAGTATAGCGTGTAAAAACATCTTATTGGGAAAGATGTAAAAAAATTTTACACGGTATACTAGTATCTTTTTATTTCAGGTAATATTTGACTAACTTACTAAGATAAAATCTTCCTGCTTTAAGTAAAATAAACTTATTTCAAGAAAAAAAATCTTGCTATTCGGACAAGCAAAAAAATTCTTATTTCAAAATTTTTTATCTTAAAATGCTATATTTTTTTGCTCAAAATAAGAAGTGGAATTTTTGCTGTGAAGAAAACATTTTCCTTTACCAAATCCTAAAAGGAAATAAAAAGTCCAGGACTTAAAAGAAAGTGAAAAAAAGACTGTTGGTTTTATACTTGCCCTATCTCGAACAATGTTGGACTAGATCCATTTTCCCAAATCACAGTTATGCATTTCTTCAAACTTTCTTCTTCCTCTGGACTAAAAACACTTTCCGTCCAGGTTTACCTTGTATAAAGAGAATATTCTAGGAAGAAACAATGAAAGAAACTCTTTTCTTATCCTCTTCCGTCCACGGTCTTAAAAAAGTTTCGAGTCACTTTGTTCGAAGACATGATTATTACAAGTTACAAGATTAGTACACAAAGTTATCCTCACTAGATGATATCCAAGCAGAGAAAGAACTTGAATTCATGGCATCATCGCGGTATATTCTAAATTCATGGCAATCGAATGCGATAAATTCGAAAATAATGCACTTCCCAGTGGATAAAAATCTTAAAAATAGTCTCCGTGGAGGAGTGTTTTTTTATTGAAACAACAGGCAATATTGATTGCTATTCCTATAGAAAACACTCCTCCCCAATATTTGACCACGGGTTTGCAAGGAAAACAAGGATTGTCGGGATAATAAAGACAAAATTACATATATATATCACGGAGAAAGTTCAAATATGGCAGCGTTTTTCAGAGGTGATGTGAACTAGTTACTGGTATTATTTTCGAGTGGCTCAAAAAAATGATTTATTTGCCGTGTGTGTTAATGTCAAGACAGTTAACGGGGTTTATTTAATAAGTTGCAAAATGCTAACTGCAAGTAATCTAGATATCTGGATGTATTCCTTATCGCAATGATATGTAGTGCGCAATAATTGGGTGCAGTAGAGGAGAAACAATTTTCAAAAGTGTTAGATGTCTTTAATCTCTAACTCGAAAACGAATTTATGTTTTTCCTACCCCGAGTTAGCAAAAGAGAAAAATGGCATGAGACGTCATAACTCGAAGTTGTGACGTCACAACTGAAAACTCGAAGTTTTTAACTCGAATTCGTAACTCGAAGATTATCCACCTATCACTAGATTATCACTAGTGAATTTTGAAAAAAATTGGAATTAATTTTTGTGGGTTGGCATTATTTGGAAATTTCACAGGAATTTATTTTCGCATATCAGTGTGAAATGGATTTTTCGCGGAATTTCATTTGGCGGATTTGACCAAAATTCATAAAAAGTAATTCCGGTGATAAGTAATTTCCTCAAGGTATGTTCAATAACGAAAGTTTAAAACTTTTTGTTAACGTACCAACGTTTTCGGTCAACCTGTGCTACATTTCGGATCTGTCCACGAAGGGGTGTGGGGGAAAGGCAGTATATATATTACGTTAGTCAGTTAAAAGGTGGATTGTATATATAGTACAGCTTGAATGAAACGTTTAAAGTCAAGAGGGGGAAGGGGAAAAGTTTTTTATCGACAGCATCTTAAATGGCTCCTTGTATAAAAATAATTAGTAATAAAAAATGTTGTTCTCCAAATCAAGACATTACATAAAGGACACAAATTATTAGACGACTTACCAAGTCACATTGTGTTAATATTCGTGTTTGACGGCATTCATGAATAATAAATGAGCTCCGAACCATGGCAGGTTTCACATCTCATTTTTATGACATTTTATAGTGTGTTTCTGTTGGAACAAAAATTCTGCTTCCGGCCCTGCTTAGAATAGCATAATAAAAATATGCAAATTGTGATTTTTTGTTATGAAGATTGCCTAAAAGGGTGCAGCTGAAAAGCTGTGAACTCAGCGAAATTTATTTTTGCGATTGGGGTAAATTACTAATGTGAATTCTTGAGGAGTGTGCCGACATGATCTCCTTCCAGGTACGTCAGTTAAAACAAAGGATGGAACATTAATGAAGCATCAATAAATCATGGAGAGTCTAGAGAACATGTTCTGTTTGCTCGTGCATGGTGAGACTGTACCTGCTTCATATGGTAAAGGAGAAAACAATCTCAAGGGAAGTAGCACTTTGCTTTTGAACATATGAAAAATAACATGTAAACTCCAAGGTAAGGTGGATATTGTGCAAACGTGTGAATAGATCAACAAACTTTAAAGATACGAATATTAATCTATCAATTCACTGCCACCGTTAGTAGCAATCTGAGGTTATAACATTCAAACACTTTTACAAAACTTTTCACCGTAGTTCCATTTTGTGGGGAGGCATTCCTTACTCCTGCTATGGTAGCTCTCAATTGAATAATAGATTGCATAAAAGATATATGAAGGATCGAAAACTAAACAAAAATTACGAAAAGTTTGATCGATGAAATAAGAAAACAAGAAATGGCTAACGAAAGTATTTGTATTCTTTGTGTCTTTGTTTTCAGTATGACTGCAAAATATGTAACGATTCTGAAAATGTGCTAACGATGTAATTAACCGACTAAATTTCCTAGTGACAAAGTACGAAATAGGTTTTCTTTCTAAACCAAAACCCCAAGAATAGGAATCCTTTGTTTCACTCACGCCGCCGGCCTCGTTGTTGTAGTATTTGCTTAAGGTCCCTAATGACTTTGCTTCGAACTATTAGCATATACCAAAGATCTAGCTGTTATGAAAAAGCATGGAGTTTATAAATTATTTGGACCAATGGAAGACTAAAAAGAAGAAATAGATCCAGCTGTTAAACTTACGAATTGCATGTTCCAACCCAGTGGGCAAAATCTTCAAAAGTCTCTGTGGAGGAGTGTTTTTTATATTGAAACAGCAGGAGATATTGCTTGTCATTCCTATAGAAAACACTCCTTCTCGTCGACTTTTAGAAGATTTTCCCCAGTGGGAAACTCGCGTTATGAAGAAAATCAACACGTCTGCAAAAACTGGGAGAAGCATGGAGGGAGATGATAACAAACACATAATCTGGAAGTTTTAAAATGTATTTCAAAAAATGTTTTTAAGTATTTCCGTCTCAATACTTGGCAATCTCGTCACCCTCTGGATTAAAAACTCGCAGTTACTGCTTCCAAGCCAAAACAGCAGCGCCTTCTGTTGGCCTTTTTTACTATCGAGAAAACCGTGAGGGCGTCGAGTATTTCACGTGAATTCATCGCTTCCAAATCTAAAGATCAGAACTGAAAAAATCAAACTAAAAGTCAGAAAGTTAAAGGTTAAACCCGACGACAAACCTAAAAATACATATATCAATTAGCACCAAGTTTTCACCTAAAATGAAGGAAACAGCGTTTTGCCTGTAAAGTCAAGACAGAAACCAGAAAGTTAAAGGTTAGAACTAACAATCCTGAACATAAAACATTAGTTATAGATGTTTCCACCTAAAATAAAAGTAGTAATATATTTCATCTGAAAGAAATCCGATTTCTCCTGTCTAGAAGAAAAGTTAATATTAAAATCTCCATCTAAAAAAAAATCTGTAAAAGAACGAGATTATTCTACATAATGCTTAAGCTGAAAAAAAAGAGAAAGGTTAATTGTGTAGGAGAGTAACTAACACAGTGTTACTGAAAACATCCAATTTCATGCAAGTGGTATTAAGTTAACACCATTCATAAGAATGGTGTTGGTAACTGAAATGAAAAATCCTAAATAGTGAAAAGTAACTGAAAAGATATTATACCTAAAATAGAGAGGGTTTAATTATACCTAAAACACAAAACTAATCAACCTGAAAAAGAAATATAGTTGCAATAAGATTAAAAGAAGTCACACGGAAACATTTTGAAATTGGTTCCACCTGAAAAGTTATTTATAAGGAGAACAACAAGATGCTACAAAGTGTCGTGCTAACATATTTTTAAGGAAAATTTTTTAAAAAAAGAAAGGTGAATTTTAAACCTGAATAGAAATAATATATGAACCTGAAAGAGAAGTATTAAAGTTCAACCATGTGATTAAAAAAGGGGTTTTGCTTCCTCTCTATTGTCTTGCTCTGCGAGAGAGAACAGAGTAATCATGCAACTTCCTCACAGAAGCTTTCTAGTAAAAACATTCGTAAAAAAGAAAAAACAATATTGGATTTAAAACAACAACATTCCTAAAATAACAGTTAACAACAACAAAAACAACAACAACAACAACAAAATTCAGAGGTCCCTGAAACAAAACGTTTGTTAGTAGAAAACAGGTGAAAAAAAATAAAAAATAAACCATTGAAAAAATGGTAAGTTAGCCACCTATAACAAACAGCATTAGTTCTACAAAGTCAAAAACTGCAATCATGCCTAAAAACAATGGAAATAATCAAGGTTTTAATATTATTAAGTGTTGCTTTTCTAAACGAGAGAAAATTTGAAATGGGAAAAATTTGAGCAGTCAATTCCTAACGTGGACCAAGGTAATAATACTATAGGAAATGTTAATGAAAATGTGCACAGAAAATCATATTGTCGACTTTTAAAAATATAATATTAATTGAAATATAATAAAATATAAACACACATTCCAACAAAACAATTCTCAACCCAATCTTTCTTTAGATAATGAAACAAGAAAGACGATCTCATGATAAACCGTATCAAACAACCAACTCCCGACTTTCGCAACATCAATGTGGTAACGAGAAAAGCATTTCAGAAATACCATTGACAAAAACAGAAGTCGAAGATAAGATGGAAAAGTTGCTATATTCGATCACTTCTAAACTTGAGAACAGGTTGCAAAATAATACTGCTTGCAAAATTGTGTGAAATTAATGAATTATATTCAAACTGATAAAAAGGTTTGTTTGCCAATGAGCTGGAAATTAAAAATATGGAGAAATCAAAAACCTCTTCGAAAAAGTACTGAATAGTTCTCCCTATTTTTGGAATGTTCTTGCAGTGATGGAGCCCAGAGCTTTGCGCCCTAAACGCCAACTTGTCCTAAGGCAGGAAAGCAGTACCTTTAAGAACAGCAGGTCACATGGACATCCGACATAGGGGCTAATCCGTCCTACCTACTTCAAGGAAGCAATCCAAGACAACAAAGACACCTGAAACAACCAACGACTTGCAAAAAACATAATAAAATGTAACATGCATTTCGTAAAAGGACTTCTTTTTCGTCCATTTTGTTGAAGATGAATTCGCGATTTTAGTAGTTTATGATGTGCAATGCTTCGAACAATCTTAAGGGTTTTGGTACAGTAGAAAATCTTTTAGTAGATTATAAACAACTATTACAAAATCAGAAGAAAATGGGTTGTCATTAGTTCACAGGTCATACATTATATTTCGCTACTCAACTTCCTATACGACTACTACAAGGGCCGAGATATATTTGACGAACCAACCGTATACGAGAAGAAACAATGACATCAGCAAGAGGTAGAGAGAGATGACGTGCTACTGATTTTGATCAAGTCTTTGTATTGACTGACTGTCTAAAATCTTGTATGAACCTGAATTTTAATTCAATATTTTTAAAAATCTATAAAATGTCAGCGTATATAATCAAAAGTTTTCCTTTGTACCCAAACTGATCTTAAAGGGCTCCGTATGTACGCCGGTCTCTGTACGACTAACCCTTCTTCGTCGCACACAGTCGGGAATGCACCACCTCTTCACATACGGAGGAGATCCCTCTCAGCTATCATAAACTAGCGCAAAAAGAAGCAGACACATATGCATGCAGTTTTGGAAGGGAGTTTGAGAAAATTGTTCATCTACCTTTTAATTAGCTCATTGTGCAGTCCTTATCATGCAACTTGTACTTTGCTGATATGCAAACTGAAAAGCATAAACTAAAACTTGCGTGTTATTCAAACTCCAGATAAAGAGGCTCGAAATAAGTACGTAGCAAAGACGAGCCAAAGAGTCATGACTATTCGTGGAAAAGACGAATTCGAACATGTTCATACAATGCTTGTAAGTTCTGTAACAGACGAAGTTTTCCTTCCTTATCCGAGAACGACCACATCAAAAGTTGAAGCACTTCAAATTATAACAACCTATCAAACAACTAGTTCATACTATTACAAAACCTCCCTTCTCTCCTTACAGAAATAAAGATGGATACTTCTAATATATTTAAAAATAGGAAAAATATATAAATATTCGATAAAACCTTTCGTCGTCTTGTCCATCGGCATGCATTCTTCAAGTTTCTGTTCTCTTAACGTCAAACATGCACAAAATTTATAAAGTTATTCTCTGTAGAATCGTGAATTGCAAAATGTACGTTTGTTTTTAAATAGTGTAACTAGTCACTTGGGTATCGTTGATATAAAGCTGGATCTACACTACACTGAAGTTGACCATGACAAGGGCGTTAGTATGATCGCCAATCAAATTGGAGATAAACATGAGGCAGTATTGACGATTTGCCTGGATCTACACCTCATCGTTGTTTAATCCAGGACCCGGTTTTAAGAGCGATAGAGAAACATAAAGGACATCCCAGTATTGTCAAAATCCAAAATTGCATAGGGCGTGGCCCGACATTTGATTTCCAGGAGATTGAATCTCTTGAAGTGAGTAAATTGATTATGGCGTTGGATTGCACAAAGAAAACCAGTGGGTCTATACCAAATAGTGTATTAAAGTCATCAAGTAATATTGTATCTGATGTTGTAAGAGATTGTATTAATAGATCAATTAAATCCTGTAAATTTCCAAACAAGCTGAAACTTGCTGAGATAACTCCTATTCCAAAAAAGGGTGACAGTCTGGAAGTTGGTGACTATCGACCCATCAGCATTTTACCAACAATATCTAAATTGTACGAGAAAGCACTGGCCGAACAGCTTGGAAACTTTTTTGAAACCAAATTTTCTAAACTGTTGTGTGGTTTTCGCAAACGCCATTCAACACAGCACGCTCTTTTTAGATTGCTAAAATCCTGGAAAAATAGTTTAGAAAAAGGTGAAATTGTTGGTACTGTACTGATGGATCTGTCGAAAGCATATGACTGTCTTCCACATGACCTTTTAATTGCTAAACTTGCGGCTTACGGAGTCGGTTTAAAAAGTCTTAGCTTGTTGTATGACTATATAACTAGGAGATTTCATAGGGTTAAAATTGATTCTTTTGTAAGTGAGTGGTTAGAAATGTTATTAGGTGTACCTCAAGGGTCTATTTTAGGCCCTATTTTGTTCAATATTTTCATTAATGATATATTTCTTTTCATCTCTGAGGCAGATATCTGTAACTTTGCTGATGATAACACCCTCTATACCAGTGATCTCACGGAAACCACAGTCCTTGATGTCCTTAAGAGAGAAACCAAAATTCTATTGGAGTGGTTCAAAGTAAATTCAATGGCAGCAAACCCAGCAAAGTTCCAGATTATGTTTATGGGAATATAAGAAACTCACGACATAGTTTTTAATATTAATGATTTAACCTTGAAACCTACAAATGTTGTCAAGCTACTCGGAGTAACTATTGACAACAAACTAAATTTTGATTCGCATGTTAAAACGCTTTGCAAAATCGCATCTCAGAAAGTGAAGGCATTATTCCGCATTCGATCAAACCTGAATACTAGATGTGCAAAAAGGCTTTGTAATGCCTATATTCTTTCCACATTCAATTATTGCCCACTAATTTGGATGTTCTGTAGCAAACGTAGTAACTCACTGGTGAACGAAGTTCACAAACGCGCATTGAGGGCAACATACCAAAACTTTAATGCCTCACTAGATGAGTTATTGGAGGTAGACCAAGGTGTTAATATTCATGTTAGAAATTTAAGATATTTACTTATAGAAATATTTAAATCTTTGAATTTCATGAATCCAAATTTTATGTGGAATATTTTTGAACAAAAGTCAATTCCTTACAGCCTAAGATCAGGGTCAACTCTAACATTGCCTTCTTGTAAAACCAGACGATATGGCATAAATTCTATTGTTTTCAGAGGCAGCTTGCTTTGGTGTGCACTGCCAGCTTCCATTAAGTCCTCGAATTCTCTATCAAGCTTCAAAAGAAAATTGAATTCTTTGTCGGATATAGCCTGCAACTGCCTATTATGCACTTGACCTGAAATTTACTGCACATCTAAGTTTTTATTCATTTTTTCATTTATAACTAGATTTTATATTTTATTATTTGCAAAGTTGGTTTATATTAGTTTCTTTGTAAACTATGATTTTAATCCTTGTTACCAACTGAAAATAAATTAATAATAATAATAATAATAATAATCTAACCATGCACTGACTTTACTTTCAACATAAGATGTTTTGAATTATTCTGAGCCTATAACCGCTCCTTAATGTCTTTGACCGGACGTGGTAATGTTAATCTTTGTCTGGCTGAATATTTGACGTCCAGTGGGTCAGTTTTGATCTTTCCTTAAGTTCCTGAGGGTGGTACCTCGGCATAACCTGCTGATTTTACTATTTTCTTTTTCATTACTAACAGATTCTATTGAAAAAATTGCTTAATGTTATAATGGCTACTGCATATACATTGCCATCGATGTAGGATCGCCTTGCGTTGTACCGCTCCTCTGAAAGAATTTCTATGCCGCCTATTACAAACAATCTGGATGGTTTCAAAAAGCAATTAGAAGCAAGACTTGGGCACACGATTTGAATGTTGTGTAAAAACACATTTCTGTTTACTGAGTTGAAGGCATTTGTGGGATCAATCATTAAGACTGCTTCATCTTCCTAGGTTTGGTGTATTTCCTGCATTGCAGAAACAACAGCTTCGCAAGTACCACCATCATGACTGCCACAAGTTTGTAAAGGACTAACAGATTATTTCCCAATGATTCAACGTAATAATCCATCCACGTTTATCGGTTGGATTCCGGGATCTCCAGCGGAATGAGGCCGCACACCAGCAATGCATCGAGAAATTCTTCATCATTTTCAGTGCACAATCTTTTAGTTTTCTCTGCAATACATATACATAGATCTGATGGGCGTTTTCCGAAACTGTTGGAAGTTAAGATTATACGCCAGCCGTCTGCATCCCTTCTTTGGTTCTGCGTATTAAATCTGCGTTTATGCCTTCAATTCTTACAGGATGAATCATGGCGAAGGTTTAGGGTGTTTTTGTTTTTGTAGCTTTATCGTCTCGTCGTTTAAAAACTCAATTTTTCATGTTTTTAGTTAATAATTTCATCGCACCGTTGACATTTCCTTTCTTCTTTTCTTTAACAATTTCGTTTGAGATATTTTTGATTGATTTTGACTGAGAATTTGTTGAGAATGAATTTTGGATGGTGTTTCCTTCGGTTAGAAGTTACTGTCTTTCGATGGTTTTTGAAGTAGCAAACTTAATCATTATTGCTTTAAAGACAATATTATTTAATAGAGAGTTATTCAACTATTCATTCAATAGTCTCGTATGCCTGTTTATGTACCATTTCCCAGCATTTCCGGTGGGTAGCATGAAGATATTGATATACTGCTTCATACGCCTCCATTTATCATTTGTTCAAATTTACGTTTTTCATAATTTCCCTAACTATATATTTCAATAAATGGAGGTAGGAGATCTGGCGGCTCAGGAGGTGGAAGTTTTATTGTTACACTGTTATGTGAAGGCAAAATTTTGGCGATCGGTGCTAAAACTGTTGTGGTGGTAACATCCAATGATGTTACTGTTGACGTCAATGGATTGGTTTCTTTTTTTTTCTCGTGATTCTTCAACCGATTTTTAATATTTTTAATTTGTCTTTCCACTCTTTGAGCCCAATATTCGAGCACAAATATCACACTGTAAATTTGGTTGATGCGACGATTGTGATAGTGATGTGGTTTTTATTGTTGTTGTATTCGGTTCTTTCGTATTAACGATTGCCATTTAAAATAGAGGAAAAGGTTGTCTGAGCAGCGTACAAAGATATTTTTTTTGTCTGTTGACTGGATTAAGTTCAAATTTTGCTTGTTGAAGAAGTTGTGAAAATTAGCGAGTCGGAATTGTTTTGACAAATCGATTCTTCAGAGCCCGCTTTCTCTCACAGAGTTTCTTAAACTGTTCCTGCTTCTTTTTTCAATTTTTCATTCACTATTTCGATGAAAATTTGGCAAGTGTCACGAAAGTTTTCTTTTTCTGTGTTTTTTAAAGATTTTGCGTTGGTCTGTCCACCATCTTTATCTATAACTAAGTTTGCAGTAGAATAATCGCGCAGTAAGAATTCGCTACATTGTGACAATGTCGCGTGGTGGTTTTAGAATCAATAAAATGCTTTCTAGTGCGCAAAATTAATACGTGGTTTCACATTAAGAGATTCAAAACAAATAATTGCCAAAAACACAATATTGGGGAAATATGTCGAAAAAACAGATTTGCAGGAAAATGTAATGTTGAAGAAGGTAACCTACCCTGTGTACACTATCTTAAAACTTGAATCGTACAAGGAAGAAAATGTATTAGGTTTAAATGTCATTTCCTTTTTTAAGCACAAAGATACGATAGGGTCTCGGCTTTGTTATTCAAAATTATATCCATTACTTTTAACTATATATAAAAAAAACAGAATGACTGAGGAATCATACGGAAGGACAGTAAATTCACTTCTGTGCAGTAAACGTATTGCTACTGCGCACTAAGACATTATCTACTGCGCAGTTGTAATTATTCTAGTGCGCAGTAAGAGTTTCTGTACTGCACAGTAGTAATGTTTATATCGATTTAAATCGATTTTTCAATTGTTATCATTTTCCCTAAAACCATCACATTTAAAAGATTTTAGGACATATATAAATATATAGAAGGCCATATCCATGTTTTGGATCACCTATTCTGTAACCTTGAAAGTATGCAACAATTTCACCAAAACAAATGGCAGGAAAAAACTATCGTTGTTAATATTTCTTACAAATGCTTTTCAAAACATAATAGTGAAGATATTAGGATTATATTCAAGTAAAATATAAACATTAAATACGAAACATTTTACATGTCATAGATTGAGATGTCAAGGTTCGTAGGAACCCTTTTGCCGTTGACGTAGTGTAGTGTAGTGTGGTTCGATCCCACTGCCTACCGAGAAAAAAGGGTACCGTGGAACAAATGCTTCATCATGTATAATATTTGTTTAATAACCACGAAGATCCAAATGTAATTTTGGATGAGGGAGAATATACGTTATCTATCTATTTTTATTTTTGTTTACGACCCCTCAGGGAACCAAATACCCAGAAATTGTGTATAAAGAACATTTGAGTAACCTGTAGAGATGCGTGCGCATGTTCATAGACAATGACTTGATCATTAATACTCTATGTTGAAACATTCAGTAATTATCGAGCAAAGAGCACCAATGTTATAAATAATACGTCACATGGAAAGTCATCTATATCGTCTGATTCATTTATAACTAACTAAAGGAAGGATGAAATCACAGCATCAACTCTCCCCTTTTAAGGATGTTTACCGTGGCACTCTTGGCATCTTTATCGGTTGAATTGTAGTTGTAGAGTATTGACCGGTAGAATTGGTTGATAAAAGTCGGCACAACCGACTATACACAATTGAAGCAAAATTGGGGTTAAAAAACAAAAGCAAACAAAATCTTGTTAGCGTGAAATATAATATGCTGTAGGCTAATTATCCTTTTAGTCATCTAGAGAACGTCTTGTGATCTTGATTTTCGGGTTTCTTTGAGAATGTCATTAACAAGTCGGTCGACTTGTTTTCCCAATAAACCACTGCTCGGAAATTGTCATCTGTTGTCAATCGTACGAAACTTAAACCAAAATGAATTGGTTTAATCAATCTTTCAAGGTTATATATATGAACTAGGATGAAGCATTTGATTTGATTTAATATAAATATAAATTATGTTTTTTGTAATATCAAACGATGTAAAGTTATAACGATGGAAATAGAAACTTAGACTGTTAAAAAAAAAAAATATATGGTAGCTTCAAATGTAAACAAAAACTTATACAGTGGCGAATCTAGCAGATATTTAACAGGTGTAAGCCAATTTGGAGAAGAACTTTCTAAAATTGAATTGGCAATTAAATTGCAGCTATCCTTTTGAAAACCTCCAAGTTTGCGTACTGACTAAACAACAGAATCACCTGAGACGAGCTGAGACGAACTGAAACCACCAAGAGACGAGCTGAGACGAGCTGAGACCATCTACAAAATTCTACACACCATATTTCCTAAACCACGTCGGCCAATTTTCGGAGTACATGGGAATTCCCTCTCTTATCGCCATTTCTCCACACACGAATTTATTTGTGCAAACAGATTTTTCAACATCAAATTTGCTGTGTTTATGTAATGGCTTATAATGCGCATGCATCGATGTATTTGGCAATTGGAAAATGGGCTTAACAAAAATCTGCGGGAAATTATAGTCGGCAGTCGAAAAAATCATGTTTTGCAGGCATTAATTGCGGGGAATGGCTGGCTGTTTAAAATTTCGTGTACTTTTAGAAGATTACCTTGCCTTTCAAGTATCAATGTATTGCAAATGAATCGTTAAAAAAACGTTAAAAGTGATGGAATAATTGTCCCAGACTGTTAAAATGTTTAGTTTGCGTAGTCGCGAGAATTTCATAACTTTAATCTCACTAAGTTTTCGACTTAGAATCCTAATATTTCGCGAATTCGCCTCTCCCGGAAGTTTCTTCCTTTGAAATAGCGATAGGGACAGTAGATTTGCTTAAAGAGAAGCTGTAAGGAAAGCACTTGTTCGAATAATCAAACTACTTTCCCTGCGTAAAGTGATCCTGCGGATACAGTATGGAGTCATCTCACCCATAAAGTACTGTACTAGCTCTGACGTTTAAACACAGTCCGGTCCATTGCGAGCCTCACAATAACGTTGCGCGTATTCTTTATAGACCGCTTTCGAAAATTAAATGGGAGAGCCAATGTAGATCCGAATCAAACGTTACTTTCTAAGGGTAAAGCACGGCGCAACCTATGTTCATTTACAGTTCGCATCCTACCGTATAATACCAACATGTCCATATACGGCAGTATGCTAGCTGTATATAGACAGAGTTTGCGCCGTGAAGAACAACGGTATCAGTATTCATAAATAGACGTAGTTTCGTCACTTTCTTTTTTGTAAACTAACGTATCTAATCTGCAACAAAATAAAACTCCTAACAAGACTTTTCGTAATAAGAGTTCCTTATCGGTCATAAAAATGTCGGTAAAAAGCGACAAAAAAGTAAGTGCGTCTATGATTATATATATGAAATATATGAACAATCAAAAGGCAGGTGACGAAAATTTTGCCGATGGAAAGTTTAGGCCAACGAAAGAACTGTGTTGATAGTGGTAAAATAAGCATAAAGATGTAAAAAACATACAGGTTTTTAAATATAAGTAACACGTTTACAGCATTAAGAACAAAGAATCCGCCGCTTCAAATAAGGGGTCGTCCCAAAAATTCGTTTGTCAAATATAGTGATTTTCACCTCAAGAGAAGTGCCTTCATGCATACAATTTTATGCAAAAAGGCACTTCTCCCCTCAGGTGAAAGTAAAACCCCTAAGAAGAAAGGTTCTTGAAAACCTTTACCTTTTCATTGCGTTAAACGCAATACGTTAAACGTCGGCACAAAGTGAACGGAAAACTTCGTTATAAGTGAAACAGAAGCTTCAATTTCTAAGCTTCCTTTATTACCAAAAGACAACAACTATGTAAATATATCATAAAAGGGACTTACTCAGTTGGCTCAGATTTCACGGGATATGTTTTAAATGCAGAAGGAAGCTCATCAGCACTAGCACCACTACATTCATCACATAACTAAAATACAAACAGGAAAAATGACAGAAACACTACAATGTGAGGACCTGTGTTTACCTTTAGGAAATTAATTAATTAATTTACGTGAAACTTGCAAATTTTGACCCAGAAATCGCAAAAATTTTCAAAAATATTTTCTCCGGAAACCTCCTAAACTTAAAAATGAAATTCAAACATTTTTTTGGTCTACAAAAAACTAAAGATACACCTTTAAAAACAACATATTGTGCCATTTAACGATGACATTATGCCTTATTTTTCTCTCATGTCTATTAAAAAAGGCTATATAAGCCTTTTTGCGAAAAGTAAGGGTTGACCTCATTCGAAATTAAGAAACATTGAGACTGAAGAATGAAAACGTGTAAAGCTCAACAACAATAATGTAAAAAAAAAAGGGTCTGGAATATCTTTTTTGTCTGGACCCATTGGAAAAGTAAGTTATTTTGGATAAACCCCCTGGAAAAAATTCCTTATCTCCTTGAATGTAAACTTCCCTACACCTTAAATGGGGTATGTACACATTTTTTTTTATAAGAACGTCTAAATTTTAGCTGAGCCTTGATCTTTTAATGGTTTTTAGACTTTTTAAGCAGAAATGTTCTTATCATGTTCTTATTAAAAAAAAGTGTGTAAATGAACAAATTTAAGCAACATCAACGTATTTTCTGCATAGGCCAGGTGTATGACAGCCTGGAAGATAAAATCACAAACTACTCTTGTAAACTTCGGATTTTCAAAGAAAAAAGCGCACATAAAACACTAAAATTGAAAATTTGAGGCTGGGTAAGTTCTTAGGATGTTCTTAATTTTTGACCAATTCTCAGCCTTAACGTTGAAAGTAAGGTCATAGCATTTCATACCCTTGAAATTATTAAAATAAGTATATAACCCCTGGAAAATCATGTTTTCAATTTTCATTATTTAGTCAGCTAAACTCCCTGGATTCTCCTAAAAAAAATTTTACTCCAAACCCCTGTGGATAAAAAGTGGATAAGCCCAATACAATACAGATGAAACCTGGAATAGCCTATTCCCTACACTCTGATGAACCCAGGGGGACACAGAAACTTTGCAAGGAGCAAAATTTATTTGGTGCACACCTTGCTTGCCTGGATTCACCCTCTGACTATAACCTTATATAGTGAATATGACAAGATTGTAATTGAAGATAAATATTTTGAAACTTCATCAGTATCTGAATAATGATATTTTGAATCATCTTCTTATACTAATACTAAATCTTGCTTTTTTCTTACCTAACTTTGAAAGAAAGAACTTTAGGAAAATTTTTTCGGGAAGTTCGTCAATGGATGTTTATTTTTCCGTATTAGTATAGGGGGAATCTCCCATTAGGGGAATCTCTAGCTCCATCTTACGGGTTTTTATTACTTGTACCTTAAGGAAGACATCATAAAGCTGCCTGGAGGAGAACGCAATGCAATGATTTTTGCATTCAAAAGTTCATCAAATTTTCTCAACGTTCATTTCTTTAAACGAGAAATGAAGACGCTGTGTGTAAATTTTTTTGTTTTGGTTTTAAAAAAAAATTATATCCAACGCCTTTAAATTCAGTAATAAAGAATAACCACACTAATAAGTATCAGTAACTATTCTATCTGACGAGATAGTCGATGTAGACCTGCTATGTGTTCGTGTTATCAGTTCATCATTTTCTACCGATGTCTATTTTTTAATGTGTTTGAACGTAGCTTTTTCGTATCAGTTAGTTTTGACTACTATGCCGAAATGTGTAGCTAGCAGTTTATTTGGTATTTCATTGTAGTATGCGGATTGTTATTATTAAGGCTCGCTATTAGGGAAACGAAGGTAGCAAGATCATTATTATATTGTTGTGATTTGATTAATATCTTTTTGTTTTAGATTATTATAAAATTGAATAGTATAGGTGAATGTAATGCAAGAAGAGAGTGAAAATGATGGTTATATACATATTTACATGGTTTTTATATCATGATGCACAAATGGAGTTTTGAGTTCTGAACATTTCGACAATTCATAGCAGAATAAAAATCAGTTTGAAAGATAGAAATGTCAGAAGGTATGTTTGTTTTTGTTTGCTTTAGTTAAAGAGGGAAATTTGAAGGTATTATTTTATACCTCAGAAGTTTAATTGTGTTTAGGTAGGGGGATACATTGTCCACGATCTCTTTTCTTAATCTCTTTTCTAAATCGTTTTTTTTAGTAGCCAGGTGGTAAAAAATGTTCTACCTAGCTTTTTGTTTAACTGTTCAACTTCTGAAATCTCTAAATAGGTAAAATAGCACTAAAAAGTTGGGGAAATTGTGTTCTTTGTATGATCGATCAAACACAACATTTTTGTATATAAACAGTCTGTCGTCCGTCTGTCAGTCATTCTGTAATGCTGCAGTTCTCTCCGGCCGTGTGGTAGCGCCCTCAACACTTTTATGTTTCCAATTCACATAATAACTAATCATGGCGGTATATAGTATGTAAAATCATTTTATGGAGCAAAACTGTAAAATGTTTTTACACGCTGTACTAGTTATCCTATATATTAATATCCGATTCTCTGTATGTTTGTCTTTCTGTTTGTCTGTCATGCAAAATGGTAGACGCGAGTAGTGAAAGAGAGAGTCAGCAACGTAAGTATGAATATGAAACGACAATATGAAACCGATGCATTGCGACCCAAATCGAACACAAGATTTTTCGAAGACTTTTTCTCTTTAAGTATTTCTGTGTTACTTTTCTGTCTTTAAATATCTCTAGGAACCCCTACCATGGTGGTATCGTCCTTAATATTTAGAATTTTTCTTCCTTAAAATTTTTGATCAAGGATATCTCTGTAACGCTTCGTCATAGAGACATGATCCTATACATTTTCTTGATCAGCATTTCAAGTTCTATAAGCTGGTAGCACTTATCTCGGAAAACACACACTGAAAGTTTTCATGGGCAGCGAGCGTATTTTGTGAGGAAGTGTGAACTAGTAAACAAATAGTTATTTTGTTAGTGACAGGATGTGAAACATCTGGTCATCCAGCATGATTCGCTGTAACCTGTAAAGAGAAAGTATGAGTGAAAATTCACTGAAAAAAGGGGGTCCTGAAAAATGGGGTTCCTGAAAGCAGAAGAAATGTTATAGAATCAAACACTGCAAACACATTCTTTTACGTGATATATATACGTATATATACATTACGTGACAAAAAGATCCTTAAAATGTTTTTTTATATATATATTATATATATTATACATCTCGAATAACATTTTTTTTTTAATTTTTTAAAATAAATATCTAGAACGATAGCTAGGACGATTCCCACCGACACTCGAAACATCCAGCAGCCGAAAGGACGGAGTTGATTTTTTTCTCCGTAGTGGATTCAACTCGTCTCAGCTCGTCTCAGTTCGTCTCTTGGTGGTTTCAGTTCGTCTCAGCTCGTCTCAGCTCGTCTCTTGGTGGTTTCAGCTCGTTTCAGCTCGTCTTAGCTCGTCTCAGGTGGTTCCGTTGTTTAGTCAGTACCCCAAGTTTGTTATCAATGGAGATACCAAGTAACTTTACAGATTTAGTGGCTGGAATTTTACAATTTCTTATAGATTGTCAGTGTTCCCATGACCAAATTACATGATCTGGAATTTAGTTGGGTTTGCTACGAGGTCGTTAAAAGTAAACCAGTCGAGTATGATGAAAAAGTGAAGTCATGACACTAATGATGTGTCATCGAGTTTATAAATAGTGTTGTCGTCAGCGAAATTACGGAGATCAGGGATATGTACAAGGCTTTAAATATTCCTGCGGAGATCTGTGTTAAGAATAAATTAAAAATTAAAAATATCATTAAGGAAAATATTAAATATGAGTGGTCCTAGTATTGACACTTGTGGTATCCCAATTTCTATCAAAAGCCATTCACTAGAATGACCTGATTCACTTAGTCACTGACTGATCAACTTTTCCGAGGCGGATCTAGAACCTAGTCGAAATTTATGAAGGAGAGTAAAGTCATTTAGACTATAAAACAACAACGTTCAAATGATCTATCAACACGAGGAAGAAACCGAAAACAATGTCTTCGATGATTCGGACGATTCCAAGGACGATTATGTTTCGAATAATGATTAATATGATGAAGAAATATGAAGTTATGTGCCTAAATATAGTTACCTGTTCAGCCAAAATATGTTTAACAAATTGTGCCATCTTTCTTTGTTATTTCTTCCGCCAATCATATTTGTTTTTCCACAAAAATCGATAGTTACACGGTTCTTGCTCGATAAGCTACAGAAAAAATTGAAGCAGGTTGCAATTAGGCTCAAAATACGTTTAAAGCATATTAATATATCTTTAACAGCCGTTTGAGCTTCGATTTTGTCTTAATTTTTGTCCTCGTGCATTGCTAAAGTCAAAAATCGAAATCACACGATTAAAATCGATAATGTGAAATTCGATCGTTAATTTTCTCGAAAACTGCAGGTGGGAAGCTTGGGAACTTTTCGAATTCGGAATAAATTCATCAAGATAAGCAAAAATCAAAAAATCAATCGGTTCTGAGAGGGAGGTCACGAAAAGTATTTTCTGAAGTACTTTTCATATTGTGGATCGTGGTTTATCGTGAGTGAACAAAAACATGGTCATGTAAGATAATATACTGAAGGAGTTTTACAAGATAACTCGAGAATCTAAAAGATATAAAACAAAATCTCGAGTTAACAGTTTTTGTCATGACATAATTATGACGTAATTATGACGTCATAATTCGAACTTTAAATAACTCTCGCGAAAATAACTCGAGAAAAATAACTCGAGAATTACCTTCTTGCGAAATCATTATGATACACTGTAATTCATAAAATGTAATGGAACGATGATTGTTTAAAAATAACATTTCACCAACAATATTCATTCAGCACATTGTGTTTTGTTATATGGATGAGTTATATAATGCATAAATCAAGGAGAAGAAAATCAGGGGGTAGAAGAATAGAACATTTTGGGTTACATTTCACTTATTTTCAAATTATGAGAAATCAAACGTTAAGTTCTGATTAGAAGGCAACAGGTTAAACAGTTCACGCCATATTGATGATTATGATTTTAAATATTTTTCTTTGTCCGAATATCTCCTTTCTGTCTGGCCCCCTTGCGCTTGAGAGTTGTAAATCATTTAAATTATTCAAGAATTACTTACATTTTGCCTAGAACCACTTACGGAGTATTTCGGCTTTATACTGTGAGTTTATCATCAAAAATGAAGAATGAATGGATTTTGAATTTGTCTTTTTATGTTATTTACTTGAAAATGAATTTCCATTTTGTAATGTCATCGCGATCGGCATTTATGCATCGGCATGAAGAACAAAAGATGAACATGGACGCTGTAACGCCAGAAAATTTTAAGATATTCACCAGTTATTCCGAAATACAGTGTGGTTTGCGTTGTTTACGTAATGCTCAATGTAAAGTTGCCGACTACATGGAAGAGAAGAGAACGTGCGTTTTATTTTCAGTATTTGATAGTCAGAAGCTGATCCCTTCCGTTGATACAGTTCAGCTGCAATTATTAGACAGACTATGTGTTGTTATAGAAACAAAACGAGGTGCAATACACAACTGTACTTCTCTTGAACTGGTTTTGAACGATTGCTACGAGTTTCTACAGAATGGTTATGTCACTAACGGTGTGTACAATATAAAAACAAATCTGACCCAAAAGAAATATGTACCTGTATTTTGTGACATGACAACAGATGGTGGTGGATGGATTGTATTTCAAAAACGTTTTGATGGATCGGTTTCTTTCAACCGCACTTGGGACGAATACGAAGCAGGCTTTGGTGATTTATATGGTGAATTTTGGCTTGGATTGAAATTTATGCACGAGTTCACCATGAAACCAGGAACGGCAATGCGAGTTGATCTGCGTGACTGGGATGGAAATAGTATGTATAGAAAATATCCGTCATTTTCCATTGGAAACAGTGACGTGGGTTACACGTTAAACATAACAAGCGCTGGGTTTGGAACCATTGGTGATCCCATTTTCTATACGAACAACCGCCCGTTTTCAACTGTAGATAAAGACTATTCGGGAGGTTGCAGTGCACAATATAATGCTCGTTGGTGGTCTGGGTTCAACCCAGCATGCTTAGCTTCTCATTTAAATGGACCATACCACCATAGTTCATCAGCCCCATATGCAAAAGGTTTGTTGTGGATGTCTCCTCCGTATGGTGATGGACATTCCATGAAGGAAACCCAAATGGCGTTGTTGTAAATGGAAAACAATATGCAGACAGAGGCCGATAGTTGTGCAGATATTAAATGTAATGAAATAGTATATAAGTACAACAGTCAGGCTGAAACCCAAAAATTTGACTTTCGTTCTCATGAAGACTTTACGTTATCCATTTCTAAAAAGCTTGTAGTATGACAAACTATAATTGGGTATGTAAAAAATCCAAAACTGTACCTATAAGCAAATATCAGGCATGAACTCTTTCGATCCAGGAATTAAGCAAGCATATAATAGATTTTCTACTGTGACTGAAAAACTTCAATATTTACAGACATTTATATATCAGATATACAGCTAAACAAGATGGCGGAAACAATTCGATACTGATAGAGTCAACTGTTGGATTTTTTTCCTTCTTGGTTTAGCAGTGTGGGTAGCTCTTGAAGGGAAATCCAGACGAAATATTTCGTTGGAGAAGTTTTTATATACACGATACGATACTGTGTTTGGGGTCTGTTTTGCAAAGAACAATTTTTGAGAATTCTCATTTTGTGAAAATCTGACAGACAGTTTATATTGCACAAGTGTTTAATTCTTGTTAATGATTTAACTACCACGACTTCTCAAATTTCTTGGCTGCTGGTACCTAGACACTTGTTATATATCTCTGATTATGATATACGATATATTTGCATTTTTAATGGTGTTTTTTAGAGACTGTGCTCCCGGTGATATCACATTTCATGCCGTAGTGTGTCATTGTGCTTTTTGATGTTTTATAAAAACAAAAAAATGAAAAAAAGTATTATAAGTCTTTATTTATTTATTCATTTACCAAATATTTATACAGGTTTGTCAATTAAGATGATTCTACAAAGACATGTAAAATTTTGTTGCCAATATAGGTCCTGTGGAAAAAGAATTAAAATTTGGAACAAGAATTTGGAAGAAATTTGCGAAAGCACAATAACAGTGAACGTAAACAGCAAGGTGTGTTCCAAAGAATTATGATTTATAGGTTGACCATGATTCCTCGTGTTATTCTTAACGCCCTTTTTCACAGAACAAAAAACAACGTTCTATTATTGCCAACAAACGTACCCTTAGGACACTGTGTTAATATCATTTTAATGTTATATTTTAGCACTTTGCTCGGATTTATTTTTCCCACGTCAAAACAAAAACACGTGGTAACTAGTTCAAATTGGGCTTTTCAGTGAACAAGAAACAACAGAAGACTGGTTAGACTCCCTAGGGTCAGACTTGAGTACGCTCGTTCGGGTTTCTTCCTCATGGACGGAAGAATCTTCAATTCACTGCCTATGAAGCTCGGAGTTCCTCGGGTCTGACTTTGTTGAGCAAGTATCCAAGTATTTCATGGCTTAATATTTTCAGATTCATTGGGCGATATTTTGCCTATATTTTGTGTAGGTTTTTCTACATCTCTGACATGTTATTCTCGTTTTCACACTTTTGTATTGTGGTTGATTCTGGATTGGTGTTGGCCACAGTGAGGAGAGGAGAATGAAATAACATACCATCCTTCTTAGTTGCTGTTATCTCATTATATTAGGCTCGTTGTTGCGGCTCGTATCGATTTTTTCTCTACTGATTTTCGTCCATATCTTTTCCCTTCGATACGATGTTACGTTAAGATGTTATACAATGTTACGTTTAGTCGTTACATAGTATTATCAGCCATAATTTGTAATCTTATCTTATATAATTTTTTAAATCACTAATTTGTTTTAAACTTGTAATCATATAGTTTTACGCACGCGAGACGCACACTAATAGCAGTAGTACTTACACTTACTGAAGTAGATATCCTTTAAAAATATTCATTAAATAAATAAATATAATATATTTCTTAAGATTTTTGGGCACGCTAAAATGTGCCAGTAAAAGTTTATTCTTAAATTTTTGGATCCCCGAGATCTGGGTTTCTTATAAAGAAATGGAAATATGAACAAAAGAGACAAGAGGTTACGATCGCTGTTTTTAACTTATACGTAAACAAATGTTCTCCACACCAAAGAAAAACCTTCCACGGAGAACGTCCTTTGTCCTTTGTTTTTGTTTAACATAACATTTATTTTAAAGGAGCTGCGACGAAAACGAGACGGGACATGTTGATTTCACAGTGTAAACAGAAATACGAGAACGGTCTTTGGTAAAGAATTATTTCTGAAAAATGTTTGAAATGTTTCTGGGAAACCGTAAGAAAACGCTTCTGCCATCTGCTTGCACAACATTCGGCGTGATGGTGGGTGGTGAAGGTGGTACCTTGAGTGGCTCAATCGATGTCAAATAACGACATCAAGACTTACTATATGATGCAAGAGATATCTGTATATCATTACTGCCATGAACTTCAAATGTCATACCTGAAACTTGCTTCCGCCAAAACTCCACGTGACAGAATCACGAGAATTATTTAACAATATTCTACTGTATTTCTTGGCTGCTGTGCTTATAATTATTTTCTTGATGTTCTATTTATTTTAATCTATATACTGTTTACCCTTTCAAATATTTCTTAAGGCGGTATTTTGAACATCAGAAAAAACCGATGTTTGATGAAATGTTTCGTCAAACATTTCATCAAACATCAGGAATAAATGTTTGATGAAATGTTTGACCGGCTTGCTCCCGCCTTTACGCGAAATAAAAATAACGTGAGATAAGCGAAATTCAACTCCTAAGGAAGAAAAGACAATTGATTTGATGTTTCGGCACTTACACCTTAAGCATCGTAGATGCGACTACCTTGTCATTCGGGGTGCACTTGATTCAATATTTGAAAGATATTTTCGGTTGGATATTAGACAGAGAGTTGACAATCAAATTGTGACAGGGCTTTAATTTGTTCTCCAATTCTCCAATGTTCGAAACTCAAGACCTCCGTGTGCAACAGAGTTTGTTGGCTCGAAGTGTGTCGGAGTTTTCTGCAAAAAAGAACCAATAATGCAGCAGTACACTCTCCAAAAATGGTGTCCAGACAGTTGCCGGACGAAAGTAACTCGAATGGACTCGAATTAACCCAGTTTTATGGGGCCAACAGGGTTGTTATTTTTCAAATACCATGAGTGATGGATATGCCATGCAAGTGAGTTGATCCTTCCTCTATTTGTAATTAGCTACAAATATACCTATCAAGTAGAAACTTTGGTGATACAGATTAATCAATGTTATGATTATTATTTCATTGTTCCAACTCCAAGCAAAACAAAACAAAACATACATCCAACAAGCCCACCGCATTGGTGCTCTGTTGCATAAAGTTGTGTACATTAAGGGAACAGAAGCAGTGGAAACATTTGATACATTTTCCCGAGTAAAATTTCAATCACTTTCCCAGAATATTTGAAACATTTTCCGTTACTTATGGACTATTCTGTTAAATTTCAATCATTTTTCATTAATTATTCAGTATATTTTGTAACATTTTGACTGGTTTCTATAACATTTTTTTCATATTCAATAAGATTTCCATCCATATAATTCATTAAAATATTACAAACAAGATTGTAATTTATTTATTTATTAGATTATTAATCTGTTGGGGGCATCTACTATAAATCTATGCAATCAAGATTTTTTATTTGTTCATTCTAAATAGCTATTCTTAAACATCAGATTAGACCTGCATATTTTCTCACGATTTCATGAAGGTAATTAGCTTCATACAGACCTCTCTCCAACTTGTTTCTTCAGGTGAGAAGGAACAAAAAGTTGTTGGGAAAAAATACTTAATTTACTTTCCGGAAAGAACGCAGGCTGAATATAGGCGGAATAAATATATAAAAAAATGTTTGCAGCAACTCTTATAATTTTATTATTGGCATCGTCTGTCGCAAGTTATGAAGAAAATGTAATCAGCGGAGGACATTCACGTGACTTTCACATGATCGACGAAGATGGCAACGATGTATGGAAAAACATGATTGGTGATTGGCAGCACAGTTCCCGCCAAAAACGTAGCGTAGATGATAGGCCCAGTATTGAGGAAATCGAAAAGTATATCGATACATTTCGATCGGCTTTCGACTCCTCGCAAAAGTACATCCGAAAAATTGTGAACCGGACAGCCGTGCTTACAGGGAGAATTAAACGGGCTTACAGCATCAAAGAAAAGCTTCAACGTAAAAGTGAAAACCTGACTGATTTAACGGACATAATTGGACTGAGACTTACGTGTCAGACTGTTAACGACTCGTTGAGAATAGCAAACTTGATAGAAAAGTCGACAGCGCAATTTGACATAGTGGAAAAGAAATGTAACGGAATGTGTCCAGGAAGCGGAAAGTACAACAAATTTGGATACAGAAGAATACATTATATTCTAATGTTAAAGCCTGAACAAAAACCCGCCGAGTTGCAAATTGGAACACCGTACACAAATTATTGGGCTGATTGGAACCATGACATCATCTACAAAGGGCCAAAATTAATCGCGGAACGAGCTGATGTAAAAAAATACGATTTAGAGCTTGCCGAGTACTTCTGGAAATTAGACGAAGAACGAAACCATCAGCCTGTTTGCCCCGAAGTTCTTCAAACTGCTAGCACCTTGGATATATTAAAGGCAACCCTGCCAGACGCAGACGCTCAAAAAATGTATGAAAAGCTCGGTAAGCCTCTTAGTGCGTGTTTCTGGTGGAACGACTTGAGACCCTTCGTGTCAGAACACAAATCACCTGTTAAATCGAATGGAAGAATAATACACGCGCTTCAACCACTTACTACATCACTTCTTTGGTTATGTATCATAAGAATCTTCGTATAGACAGAAATTTATTCGACGTAACATTACGGGATTTTTAACATTATTTTTGTTTTGTATCACTGATTCTGAAACGTGTTTTATTAACGGGAGAAGCTGTAAAACGACTGTTATTATATGGGAATAATCAGCATAATTCATTATAATTGAACAGCAAAATGCTTAAAATGTAAAAACCCAGTCGTTATAATAAACAAGCACAGTCCTACCCCCAAAACTAATTGGAATTTCCCTCTCTTTTGGTAAAACATCTCCTGCCGCTATTGACTCTTTTGTGCATTAACTGCTGCATTGAGAACTCAACACCTTGCAAGGGTGAAAGGGGAAATATTTCCATAAAATTCTCAAGAGTTTTGGGGGAGGCTTGTAGACTATATGATTTTGAATATTTTTTATCTATTTTAAAAGGTTTATGGAGGTTATGGAAGTTACTTATCCGTTTCTACGATGAAATGTAAAGCTGCCCTAAATATACTTTGATCCAGTTCTGCATTTTATATATTTTTATGCAGCGTTGTTACTCGTTTTTTCTACTCTCAGAATTTGCGATACGTTGTTACCATCAGCGCATCTACTACCTTATTGGACCCTTAATGGTGTTAATTTTTTGGTGTTAAAAATGCCGGCATATTTCGGCCCCTTTTACCATTCTTCAGAGCAAGTTTTGAGTGTATTTGTCTGACAAGATTCGACCATAACACCTTTTGGTTCAAAGTCTCTTATTTTCGTTTGAAAGAACGAGGCAATGCGAAACAACGTTCTCATTAACCCAGACAGAAATAACAAAGTTTTGACAACAAATTAGTGATGATGGCATCTTATTCGACAAACCTGTAGTTGAGTTGCGGGGAGGGAAATTTTTTTATCTTGATAGAACGAGGAAGGAACTACATGACAGAATAATGCTCTTACGTAGTACAATGTACTTTTAGTAATTCGACTTCCCCTAACTCAATCTCTCCCTAATTCGAACTTATTTCAAGTTCCCTCAACATATGCATGGTGGCCACCGAAATGCTATTTAAAATCCCTGACTTATCCCAGACTTAAATGCCCCCCAAAAAATAAACATTGGTAAAAAGGAGATATATCATTAGAAAATTATGAGAGACCTCAAAGGAGTTAAATATATTGTCTTTGAAATGGCTTGTTGCAAGTTTGTTGTCTGTTTTTATTTTTTCATTGGTTTCACTAAAGCGCCTAGTAGAGTGTAAGTAGATATTAATTCTATTTATCGCTAGATATACAGCACAACGCTATTTTTACTGTGCATGTGGAGCAGCAAATAACGTCGAGATTTTTCAGTTGAGAAGCGACTTTAAGTCGTCGCTAATTGGTAAAAAAACAAAATACGACAAAGCGACATACATATTCAAAATTTTCTAAAACATTCAAAATTTTCTAAACGTTATGAATATATATTCAAATTAAGTCGTATTCCAGTATACATAAGCGTATTCAGGGTCAGTCAAAAAAACGTGGAGGAGTCCAACCGTCATGATATTTCTTTTCAGTCTTAAGTGTCGATTAGGTTACTTGCACGTTTTCCTTTTCTACTTTAAATGACTAAACTCTCTTCCAAATATTTTGACTGAGCTCTAGCTATGCCTGTGGTATATATTATACTCAAATGTAAGTTTAAATAGAAAATCACGAAATTTTCTTGAATCTATGACTTGATGACGATACCCACTCAGAGAATTTCCGAGAAGTGGTTTATTGGGAAAACAAGTCGACCGACTTGTTAATGACAGTCTCAAAGAAATCCGAAAATCAAGATCACAAGACGTTCTCTAGATGACTAAAAGGATAATTAGTATATTATATTTCACGCTAACAAGATTTTGTTTGCTTTTGTTTTTTTTACTCCAATTTTGCTACAATTGTGTATAGTCTGTTGTTCCGACTTTTATCAACCAATAAAGTTTAAGAACGGTTTTTGAATTTCGTTTATAACCAATACGTATGTGCCTCGTTAAGGCATGACCAATATCCAGTCCTATTGTATTCCATTGGTGTTTTATCAATTTTTCAGAATGATCAGGGATATGTAAAAGCGTAGCATATCCCTGGTATCATCAAGTTTTCTTTCTTTTCTGGATTTCTACAAAGCATCTCTTATTTCATTACTAGCCTTATAGAAAATATAGAAATAAGTTTATACATTTGTATTTTTTAGAAAAAATTGGGTTCAATTTTTATTTGGACAAAATCTTCGTCACCTACAGAACATTTTGCCACTCTTGTCTGATAATTTCAATCCATGTATTAGCAACACGAAGCTTTAAGCCGGTTTTCCACTAGACGGGATATTCAGCGCGGAGCGGCTATTGTTTTCTCCACGTGATCACTAATTGAACCATTTGTTCGGCCTGCGGAATATTCCGTGGCGGAAAAGTTTAACTTGATCCGACTTTTCCGCGGACGCTTCTGGCGGAATTTATTAAAAAACAAAAGCCGCCAGCCTGCAAGCGGAATATTCCGCCTAATGGAAAACCAGCTTTAATGGAAAGAAAAGGGAACAGCACATAACTGGTGTTCCACATGTAAACTAAATAAAAGAAAGTCCCTCTTCAGATACTTGGAAGGTTATTTCTTGTGAGCTATATACCTTCAAAGACTCTACATTCCCATTACATTACACTCATTACATTCCCACGTAGATAGTCAACAAACAAAACAATAAGCAACAAATGAACGCAACTTTGAGCATCACCCGAAATCTTGTGCCACCCAATACAAAACGTGTAATAGAACTCGTCGAAACCTTACTGCATGCCATATCGACACGCTATATTGACACACGACTAGATTGTATATAAATTAAAAAGACACAAGTTATCGACACATCCAAGTCTATTGGACGACGTTTCGAGCGTATCTGCTAACGCCCATTATGAAGTCAAATAAACTTGGACGTGTTGATAACTGATGTCTTTTTCTTTTAAAAAAAACGTTTACAGTGTCGGATTTTCAACAACAACTTCAGCGCAATAAGACCAGGGAAAAAAGTACAAAGAGTAAAACAGTTAAGAGTCTATTTACACTTGGTAACTAGTTAATCAAAAATCACAATAAAAGGAGATTCTACGCACATATATACAAAATATTTTTGAAGTGCATCAACGAAATGTTACTAATTCCCTAATAGGTGAAAGCAACCAGACGGGATGAAAAACAAGTTTCTTCAAATGTAATGGTGAATAGATTTTGTCAAATGAGACAGGGCTGTAATTGCACCTTGGCTAAACTAGCTGAAAGAACTTTAAGTAATTGGTTCCATAGAAAACAAACGAGGAAAAGTGAATGAAGTTGAAAAAAATTGAAAACAGCAGTTCCGCTGACTACTTGAAAATGACTCAGTAAAACGTGAAAACAGTTAATATCGGAGAGATACTCAGAAATACACTGGTAAATGGTAATACATAATGGTAACACATTACATTTCATCGACCTCATAAACATTACAAAATTGAAGAATTAAAACTAGGCAAAACACTTTTAGTGCTTTTTCTTATTTCAGTACGCTTGACTTGAAAAGATACTATCCGCGCGTTACGCAGTTACAAACAGAAATCGTCATCATCGTCATCATCTTCGTCGGAACTGAACTTGTAAGTTTTTTTCATGGCACCATCACGTCCAGCATTTCGACCTCTCGAAACAGTAGGACCGTTATCTCCTAACTCTTTGGGATCGGCATGAAAAGATTCGTCATCACTATCCGTCTTTCTGGCTTTTTTCGGCTTCGCTGCAGCCTAGGATCAAACAATTTTACACGTAGTTCAATCGACAATTTATCCTCGCTTACGATGAAACCTTAGAGATTTTGTATAGGTTAGTGAAGCAAAGGTCAGTTCCATTCAGCAGTTTCGCCCGGCCGCTTGCTCGGAAAAAAGAACGCTACTGAACTCAGCGCATGCGCAATGGAGCTGGAATTATGTTCGAGCAGGCGGATGCGGTCGGAAAAATCAACGCTCGTGCACATCTAAAACTTTTGATCTCGTTTTTTCCGCCTGTCTATATGAACCAATCAAATTTTAGAAAACTCTGTAATAATTAATTGGTTGGGAAGGAAATTGACTTACCGCCAGAGATGCGTATAGCATTGCTCTCACTTGCCCGAAGACCAGTGTGCAGTCAGTCACTCAAATTATTGACAGCAAGTGAAATTATATCTACTTATACTTACTTTAGGTTTGGACATGGTTTTTTTCGGTTTGATTTGGGGTTCTTCATCAGAATCGCTATCCGATCGCCGTCTCTTCATAACTGACTTTGATTTGGTAACTTTTTTTTTAGGTTTTTCTGCAATCTGCTCATCTTCAGAGTCACTAATTGCTATCGATTTCTTGACAGACGATTTGGAAGACTGCTTTTTAGTGTCCTGAAAACAAGTTGTATAAGTTTAAATAAACACAGTAGTTCAACTATTTGTTTCGAAAACTCACATAACCCCTGGTTGAAAATAGCTTAAACGTCAAAACTTTGTATCGACAGCGTTAGTAGTAAATCGACTAACGTTGGCTGTTTCGTCAGAATTGCAAAGATAATTTTCAATTTTCTCACTTTTTTCGAAGTAGTTTCTTTCACGGCACCAAACGAAATTTTGCTTTGCTTCGAATCTTCTTTCTTTGTTTTCGACGGTGCAGCATTCTTTTTTCCTTTAACCTCTTTAGTTGGTGGTTGCACTTTTTCTGTTTTCTTCGGCGAGTCCTCTAACGTTACAGTTTCCTCGACGTTAAATAGTCGTTTCTTTTCGACTTTGCCTTTCGTTTTCTTCGCGTCTTTCGTCTGTTTCTTCATAGGGGAGAGCTTTTCAATGAGGGCACGAGTTTCGGCTACGTCAGGGTTCTCAGAATCATCGTCGCTTTCAATAACAACTTTACGGTTAGCAGTTTTTTGAGATTTCTTGACAACACCAAAGTCGTCATCATCGTCGTCACCATCTGATTTCTTAACAACAAAATCACCGTCGTCGTCGTCATCATTGTCGTCATCCTTATCGGCCTTTTCGTTATCTTCATCACTGGACTGGTCGTTTGCAAAATATTTCTAAAAAAGAAATGCAGGAACATTTAAAAACCTTAACCATCGAGATGTTCCAATCTTTCTAGTGTTGCGTGTACATATGTGCGTGTAGAAACAACGGACCTTTTGCTCTTTTCTTCTGGTTTCTCTCTTGGGTAACATTTCCGCATCATCATCACTAATGATTTCCTCAATATCGTCATCACTAAAATCGACCACAGTTTTTTTAGTTTTCTTTGCCGGAACTTTTTCATTTTCTGAATCGGAGTCGGTACCGGCTTTCTTGTTTTTTTTGGCGAGTGGTTTATCAAATATTAAAACACTTTGTTTCTTCTTACCACCACCCAAATCTAAATAAGTAACCAGGAGAGTGTGTTTGTTTCGTGATCATAATACTTTCCGGTTGAAACTCTCTTATTTTCGTTGAAAAGAACGAGGTAAAACGTAACAACGTTCTCGTTAACCCTGACTGAAATAACGAAGTTTTGACCGCAAACTAGTGATGATTGCGTCTTGTTTAGACAAATAGCAAAATAGAATGGATACAGAATCAAAATACAGGGAGGCAACACTTCAAACAGAAACCTTACTTTTCTTTAATCGATCAGCTAATGATAAGACTTCTATTTCATTTGTTCCATCAGTCTGGTCACTTTTCACACTGGCAGCTTCACTTTTAGAATCACTGTCAAAATCGAAAGTGTCTTTTACTTTCTTCAAAGCTGCTTTTGATGGTTCCGCGCTCTTCTTTGTTAAACCTTTGCTGATGTCTTTACTTTTTACTGGAACTTTTTTCCCCTTATTCGACTTTCCTTTCTGCGCTTGACCTTTTCTTTGCATAGCTGCAGAAGCTTTCTCGTCCAGTCTTTCTTGCTCTTCAACATTCTAAAACGGATGTTGTAAAAGAAAACATACAGGAGAAATGAGACAATTCATTCGCATAATAGCGGTTGAAGTTTGAGAGAATTGTAAAATTCGTACATCCAACTCTCGGCTGAATTCCTCTAAATCGTTCAACCACAAATCACTTGGTGTCTTCACACGAAGATTTTCAAGTTCATCTTTCTATAAAACAGGGAAACAAAAAATCAATGTTAGTGCAATCCTAGTTCCAATCTTTCGTTTGCATAACTTATACCTAAAGGGGCTGCTGACCCACAAATTATACTTAAAGGGGCTGCTGACCCACTCATTTTTTTATTAGCTTAAAAGATGCACCGGGACTCACTGTTATCTAACGTAATAAAGTAAGTTGCTAGAAAGACTTATTTTCCAGGTTATTCCAGTTTTACCGGATTTTCGGCACTTTTTTCGTCAGACGTGAATGATCATTCAGTTGTCGACCGAAACTAAACACAACGATTTACCATACAAAGAACAAAATGGTATTCATAAACGTTTTAAATGACATTTTATTTTGAAACGACGTTGATTTGCATCAATGAGTTTCCGACGTCATAAGATATTATTAAAACAATAAAAACTTTCTATTTACACATTTTCATTTAATAATTAACAAAAAAAAAAATGAGACGCATAAATTAATTCAAATTTTTTAAATCGGTACGAGTTTAGCTAATAACATTCGGACAAGAAATTTGATTATTCACTAAACGAATGTCCCAAAAAGCTTTATGACTTGATCTTGCATGGTAAGCAAACTTAACGTATGTAATCTCTAAGCTAAGATAAGCAAACAGGATAGTTTCTGTTTCGCTGCTTAATTACTTCATGAAACTTCACCATGAAGATAAAATTTGTTTTTGTAGATGCACAAGATGGATAAATTCACAAAAAAAAACATGACGACTCCCTGCATTAAACTCGATGATATAAAATATATACTTTACTTCTTTCATCTGTTAAATATCGAAACTTAAAAATATCTTCTCGATAAACACATTCTAATGAGCGGGTCAGCCCCTATTAGCAAGGTACGGGATTTATTTTTCCTTACTTTCTGTGAAACACCTTCCCCTTCCCCTCACCACACAAATCAGTTTGCTATGACTACCTTTTGATCTCTTTGCTTTAGAAGTTCTTCTTTCTTTTCTTTAGATAAGTTCATGATCGGCATGCTTAGTAAATAACTAAAATCAGGACCACCACTTGATGTAGACGTGGAACTTGCAGCGTCTGTCGCTGGGGCCTCACTTTCATCATCAAGATTTTGAGTGTTTCTGTCCGATTTTATCTTCCAAGCTTTCACAGGATCTGAGACATAGCCTCGTTCGACTAGTGATGTGATAACGTCTCGCTTATTTCGATTTTCTGCATGGAAACAAGATTAAAAAGAGAGATCGTCAAAACATCAATCTTCCTCATATAGAGTATGTTTTACACACAATCTCTCCTCACTAGAAATTTACGGTGAAAAGTCTTATAAAAGCATTTGAAAGAACGAGGCATAACCTGACTCCAACCTCACTAACCCAGACAAAATTTGTAAGGTTTACACCATACACGAGGAGATAGGCGACGATAAATTGTTATGATTAATACTTCAGACTTTCATAACACTTATAAAGGCACTGTAGAACAAGAATTTACCGATAACAATTTTGCCCTCAATCTTTTCCAAAATGAACCGAGCTTGATTTTCGAGCTTCGAACATTCAGCTTCGAGCATTCCAAGAAGGAATTCCCGTCTCTCACAATACTTCTGCAACCTTACTTTGAAGTAGCATTTTAAAATGTCCGTAGTATTTTCAAATTTTCTGAGACAGCCATACTCATCAAACATTACCTGGAAAAGAGAACGAAGATTTATTATCTTTTGAGAAACCCGGCAAATGAAACCTGAATTAATGATTACCTTATCCCAGTGGGAAAAATCTTTTAAAAGTCTCTGTGGAGGAGTGTTTTTTTTATTGAAATAGCAGATGATGTTGCTTGCCATTTCAATAGAAAACACTTCTCCTCATAGACTTTTTGAAGATTTTGCCCACTGGGAAGGGGAGAAATTTTCGTGAAAATGAATTACGCGAAAAAAGAAAAAAGGATAAAAAACAAAAACAACAAAAATAAAATGAAATATTGTATAGATAAACATTGAAAGTTTTTGACAAAATTTCCTTCGCGCTAATTTCATATAATTTCATATAATTTCCTGGAATAAGGTAAGTGCATTACACATAATAGCTGGTTTTATCCTTCACAAAGAAATAAAACGAACAGAGGCAATAGCTATGAAAATACCATAGATGATGTGTTAATCGACGATTCCAATTTGAATTTCTTGTGAAGTCCTTCTTGCTCAGCTTTAGCTAATTCTTCTGGTGTCATGGAAACGACAAATTTCACAGTTGTGTCTGTATGATATTCCTTGTAATCACTAAAAAGAAAAGAAATACAAACCAAAAAATAACCTTGGGCGTTATGATCAGTTACATAGCAAATACTAACAGCTGAAAGCTGCAATTTTCCCTAAACCATTTACAAATAGTGTTCGGAAATTCCTGACTGTTTGAGAAAAAATGAATGAATATTAAACTTACGTTATGCACTGCTTCACTTTTTCATTTCCATACAAATAAACATCCAAAACTGAGTCTTTATAAGGTTGCGTCCATTGTCGAACTGGAAGCTCAGTAATTTCAATCGTGGATTCATCAATTACATTTACAGTTCCACAACAGCCATACTTTTGGTCATCAATCTGTGTTATCTCCCCAGTAAAATTTTTGAAAGATGGTATCTGTATATGAGATCATAGTAAAATTATCAACAATATGAAAGGAAAGTCAACAAGATCGAAATAAATATGATATATTGTGTGGAAGAAAAAGTGTTTTAGAATATGCTGCAAATTTTAGCAAAGAAATAATGACGGAACTTAAAAAGATTTTTCACGGTCAGGTTTTCGTTCTTTTTGCAGACAGATAGTTATACGCAAACAGTTTTCCTTTACGACTTATATCAGTACTTTGTTTTTCATGCGCAATTTTTTTTTTAGCGAGCTAGACATTTTTATAATCAGACACAAAACACGTCAGATTACACCAGCCACTTGTCACAAAAATAGTGAGAGTCGGAAAACAAATAAATAAAAACATGAAGGTAGAGAAGCAGCAACAACGAAGAGTAGTTTTATAAAGTGTAAGAAACAGTTCTCCTTTTTTGGTCGCCCATTATGTTTAACCTACCGAAAGGAACCTGGAAATGCCAATGCTGTTACACAGCTCTTAGATAAATGTTGTAAAAATAACATAAAATCTTCGTAAAAATGACATAACATCTTCATACCATGGGTTCAGGTTCTTCACCATCAATCATTCGTTTGACATTCGCAACTATTTCTTGAATATCATAGTTAGGTATCTTAGTGGCATAACCGGTTCCAATACCGTCAGCACCGTTTACCAAGCACATAGGAATAATCGGGCAATACCATTCAGGTTCAATTTTCTGATTATCTTCAAATAGGAAGGTCAACACGTGGTCGTCATGGACTGGGTACACCAATCGTGTCAGTGTACTCATCATAGTACAGATATATCTTGGAGACGCAGCGTCTTTGCCACCCATATGACGTGTTCCAAATTGACCACAAGGTTGAAGTATGTTTAAATTGTTACTTCCAACAAAGTTCTGTGCCAAATTGATCACCGTTCCCATCAAGCTAGCCTAGACAAAACAGCAGCGTTATTAGAAAACAGGTTTAAATAAAAACCCAAATTTTCTATAAGAACAATACATCGCCATGCTAGTACATCGTCAAGGAAACATTACCTCGCCATGATGATAGGCTGATAATTCAGATATTGAACCTGCCAGTTGTGCAACTTTCACTTCGTGTTTATCATTTCTTTTCATACATGTGAACAAGACCTTTCGTTGACCAGGTTTGAGTCCTAATTAAAGATAATTAGGAAGTCTCCAAACACATCAAAATAGTATTCAAAGAAACTCTGAACTGTTACAAAAACTTTCAGTGGTCTGCCACACCTTACCATCAACTAAAGAAGGTATCGATCTTTCATTATCAGCATTGGAAAACAATATCAATTCTTTATTTACAAAATCTCTATAAGATACTGATTGGGTGTTCTTCTCATATAGATAGATTTCAGGGAGACCAGCTTCTTTTCGTAACTTTCGATCTTCCATCCCAGTGTTCAACCAATTTTTCCTTTCGTTCACCATCTTCTTACTGAAAGCCTACAGATAAAATGTTGTCTTAAATTTTAAAACGGCACAAAAAATAATACTCTCCAATCATAGGTACACATAAGGAACAACCAAATAGAAAAAAATAAATAAATTATTACTAAGATTAAGGCTTGATCAGAAGATGGACCATCGTAGTCAAACACTATCCGATGACGTTGCATATTCGAGAAGTATTCTTTTCCTTCTTTACTAGTTGAAGTACCTAAACCTTTGTAGTACTTTATACGCCATGATTTGTGATTAGTAGTTTCTTTCCATTCCTCAAATTCTGGAATACTGAAGAAGGATAAGGACTGATTTCCCTTTGTTGCCTGTAATTAGAAAGTAAGAGAAAAACAATATGAAAACTAGTTGAGTAACATGCGAGTAACCAGCTTTTAATCAGTTATTGGATGTATGTAGTGGTAATGCTTGGGGAATTTCTCCCACATAGCTTCGACTGCCATTTTAGAGATAAGGTTATACAAGGTTTCTACCAATTTAAATGACCACCATCATATTTTTGCAATTTTGCATCTAGTGTGCAAAACGTTTTGGCTGTAACGGCATCTAGGTCATATTATTTCAATTTCATATTTTTCAATTTGGATTGTAGAAAAACCACTTCACTGTAAATGGTGAATGTTAAATAAATGTTTGATAATTACTATAGTAAACAAAGCAGACAATTACTTGGTACTTATCTTTCCAATTTCAACATTTTCTCATGATAGAATGATTAGAAATCAAAACATCTTATACATCAATATTATTAAAGAATATACCTTTACAATCGGTGTGATGAATTCCTCTAGGAACGGCAATTTCAACAAATCAGGCCAATGTGCATGAACAAAATTGATAACAAGTCCTTTAATGTGAGAACCATCAATATCTTGATCTGCCATTATCATCAGGTGACCGTAACGCAAAGTTTTCATGTCCGCTTCAGTTGTGTATTTCTTTCCAAATTGCAAACCAAGAATTTTTAATAGGTGACCAATCTCAGCATTATCCATAATCTGCAAGGAAAACATATAGACAGAGCATTTGTCAGAATTTTGGGATGTAGACACAATAACAAAAAAGCACGAGAACTTTATGAAAATTACGAGTGACTCAAAGGTTTTTTCTGGGATAAATCATTCCAAAGAAGTTGAAAATGTTTTACAGAATAACTTATAATTAGCCTACGTAAAAAATCAGGTAATTTCATTGATTGCAGTAAAAAGTTATACCTCATCTCTCAGAACCTACCTTATACCCTGATAGAAGTATTATAAATTATTACACTTTTTTAAAAAAATCAGTGAAAATCAAACCAGGCTCATTGGTGCTTAGTTTTTTATCATTTTGAGCCTACTTGCTTATAAAGTGTTACTTATTTGATATATCAAGAAATCAGAGTATATATCCTCAAAACTTCCTAAACCACCTATACTACCTTCTACCTGTCTCTTTATAACAGAGAAAGTCTAAGGGACAGAGAATTTCTTTTCTTCACTGTGTTTTTGAACCTAGAGTGGTGAATATCTTTTTAGTGAATTTGAGCCTGTGGTTCTTTATAAAGGTGGTGCTTGTAAAGAAAAGTGTGTAAGCAACCTCTAACCAACTAATCAGGAAATTAAACAAACCTGTTTGTGAGTAGCATCTCTGACATTCAACAGTTTACCCCTCAAAGGAAACACACCATATTTATCTCGTCCAATAACGCTTAATCCAGCCATTGCAAGCGCCTTGGCTGAATCACCTTCAGTAACAATCAATGTACAATCTCTGGAATTCTTTGTTCCAGCATCATTAGCATCATCGAGCTTTGGAATACCCTTTAAGCGACTGTGTTTTGTTGAAAAGGTTTTCTTATTCAGTTGAGCTTCAGTCTTGAACTTCACCCAGGACATAATGTTACTTAGAACACCGCAATCTTGCACCTATTTCAAAGTAATATCTTTATATTCAAATGTAAAAAATGAAAAATGTAATTATAAAAATAGAAATACAGAAACCATACTTGTTTGATATACTTTGGCGAAAGTTCGCATGCAGAACCGAAAGCAGATTTTCTCAACGTCATGTTCTCTTTTGTTTGAGAATCGAATGTGGGATTCTCGATGAGTGTGTTTGCAAACACCCATAAATGTGACTTGACTTGAAAAGGTTTAATGTCAAAGCCGCCCTTTCCAGTTTTCTTTTTAACAGTTGCAATTAGCTTTTCACAAATCTGTTCCACCAGATAGTTTATGTGCGTACCACCCTAAATTAAGAAATTCAGATTGAGCATTTTTTTGAGCATTTTTTTTGAGCATTTTCTTTTCTTTTTTAAAAAAAAACAACAACGAGTAATTGTGAGTAGAATCTCTGACATTCAACACTTAACCCCTCAAAAGGGATGTTTTTAATTACTAACCCCTCAAAGGGCCCTTTTCACCCAAAAATTAATGTGATTACTAGTTAATCAATATGTAAATCAATTTGTTTATCAATCATTAGCAAGTTATTGTTTTATTTTTTGTTTACCATCTCTTAGAAATATTTGAAATTCAAAACTTGTTCAATTAAATGTCTTCCTTTCCAAAGGTTATTATGTTTTGTTCCAATTGATTTCACACTCCGGTTCATTTTAAATTAACAACCTTTGTATGGTGACGTCAGATGTAATTTCACATAAACATGTGATTAGCCTACCTTAGTCGTTGCAATGCTGTTTACAAAGCTAGATTGCTGAAAGCCACTATCACTAACAGTAACACAGATTTCCCATCTAGGATTTACAATTTCATGAATAACAGGTGGCATTTCGTAAAGAGGATCGTTCTGTTTCTTTATTGCAGCTCCTTTCAGGTACAAGCCCACATAATCTTTAAAGGTTTTGATCTATGGAGAAAATTTTTGTTACGAAAAACAGAATAGAATAACAGGTAGAACTTTTGGATGGATTTGTGATTTTCTGGTGAACAGGTCCACACCATCAGAATTGATCATTAATAGAGATTAAGGTAACTATAAAGGAAAGTATACATGATTTTTGTAATCCGCATATCTCTCTCAAATTATATTTAATTTGTAAAAAGGAATATATATTTTGAAAGCCCTCAACATTTCCTAACTGATGGTATGTTTTTTAATGAAATTTTATAGTAATATGGAAAAATGTTATTTTAATGTTATACCAATATGGAAGATCCTTCCACACTCTAAGTTTAACCCCTGTAAAAGTGTTTTTAAGAAATGAATAATAAAAAGCAATGCTTCTGCTTCATATTAAATTAACTCTCATGTATACAACCTTTTTAGTTTTGAAAGAGAAACCTCAAATGTATTGGTGAGTTATTCAAAACATGAACACTGTGAAAAAGAGTTTCAAAGATTTTCACAGAGATCAGGTAAATGAAAAAGAACTAGAATCTCAAATGGGTTTGAGTTCAGAACGGCTCTCATGTAAACGGTCTCTTAGTTACACTTAAAAGCTCAAATAGTGATTAGTATAAAAAAAGATTTCCAGTGAGAAAATGGTACCCCCGTCCTAAACAGTTTTCAGTTCACATCAAGGATGATAAACTCTGGTTTAATTTAAAAATGGAAGAAAGTGATTCGGACAGTGAAGACTTTTATTTAGTTTTATTTCTTGTGCGAAAATCTAGTCAACAATGCTTATCAAGGAAAGGTGTATAGGTCCGTGAATTTAAAAAAAATCGGGAACAAGTCCATTTTCATAACTTTATTCAGCAAATGAGACACTGAGAAAATCATTTCAAGTATGTTTTGTTTCCACATCTTTATTCATTTCATTTATGTTGATTATATTCCATATCAGTGTGATATAGATAGTCATAAAGATAGGAGTTTATTTTCATCTAAATTATATTTATTAGTTTTCCCCATCAAGTTGTTGTTTTCTTCACAGATGCATCTTTGTTTTCTCATTCAAAAAGTTATTTCGTTTATTTGCAGACACGTATTTAGGTTGGTGTGTATCTTGGATAACAATAGAATTTTAAAGGGACACATGAATTTCTTTGTTTAGTGAACCTAATTCAGTGGGAAGAATATCAAACCGTTTTGAGAATAACTTCACTAGATATTTCACACCAGTGAGATATAAAAATATCAAAAGTGAGTGAGACAGCTCTTATCTCACTGGTGTGAACCATGCTTAAGTTCACACCTTAATGGGTTCACCATTTAACTTGACATTAACACCACGAGCAATACCAGCCATATCATATGCTCTTCGTTTTAACAACGCTACAAAATCATCATCTAACTTTTCCATTTTGAATTTCGGGAGATCAGGAGAGAAAGTGATGCACGTATAATCAGTACCACTGTAATCAGTAATTTTATGTTCCTCGGCTTTCCCCATGTTGTTTCGCCAGCTCTGTCAGAAAATCAAAATTGAAAAATTCACAATAATAGTTTATTGGCCTCAGTATTTGGCAAATACAGACACAAATGCTGTGGGCAAATCAAATATCAACAACAGCATTTTTTACATTGCAGATTGGTTAATTGATGTCATGTGGCCATTCAATATTTTTTCTGTATAGACCATTAAAAACTTAAAGAAATAAAATGATGAAGAAGACCAGATATATATGCCCACATGCTCACACTCAACCGAAGGTGTGATCTCAGCCCTTGTTAGTCCTCATCAGCCGTCCATAGCCACCTTGCTTTTAACCATAAAGGTCATATAATAAAACAACAACAACAAAAACAGAAGAAGAATTTGTCATGTTTTTAACCCTGACTTAATAAGAACAAAAAAAGTTTTAGCAGGGCTATAAATGGCTTATTAATCTTATAAGCATGTGAATATGCGGGAAAATATTGAAAAAGGAAATAGGAAAAATGTAAGTTATTTAACAACTGAGTTTTAGTTTTAGGGCCTTATTAATGCCAAAAAGAAACTTTGGCTGAAATAAAAGTGTAAATAATTTGAAATAAAATGGGTGTATCCAAATTTCTTAAAAAATAAATTACCTGTTTAAATTTTTTTCCTTCAGTTGCCGTCTCCACTGTGAATTTAGTACTGAAAATATTACATAATTTAGCACCGAACCCATTACGGCCACCTACAACTTTTTTTTCAGTATCATCATAATTACTAGAGGTCAACAAATGTCCAAAAATCAGTGTTGGTACAAAGAGGTTTTCTTCTTTGTGCATTTCAACTGGAATACCTTTACCATTGTTCCAAACACTTATGATATTTTTGTCACTAAAAGACAGAAGACTGCAGTAAATACGAGCAAAAGATCAATTCAATCATTTATTCTCTATAGTAACCTAATTATTTAGTCTACAGGATTGATTTGATGACATTTGAGGTATTCATATTTACAAAATACAATCCAAAAAGGCTGAAATACACAATGCAATTAGTTAAACCAACTGCCTTAGTCATCTAGACAACTATTAGTCACTTTTTACTGACTTTCCTTTAACCAATAAAGGTATGGTTGGTTTTTAAAAAAATAATCTCCAACTGGACTATTGGATGAGACAGGGTACAACTTCCTGCTTACACAGTTTTTGTGAAATGTGTGTTATTAGACTTTTAACATCAAATACAGAATTCTTGACATCTCCTGACAGAATGGTAACCCTGGTGATTTCATTTAGATTCAAGAAAGAAAGAAAAAGGAACATACGGGTCAATAGTGACTTTTATCAAGTTCATTCTTTGATCTCTTTGCTTGTTATCAGCTGCATTTACTAAAATGTTAACAGAAAAATAAGATAAAACTTTGGGAAAAATGTGGACTGATTAAAAGACTGTCAATTTGAAATTTTTATGAGTACTTAAAGCAGAATTAACAAAATAATAACTTTTGCTTAAAATGCTCCCTGAGCATAACTGAATCAAACCCAATATTACAAAAGATTTTGAAGAAAGACTTATTTCGCCTTAAATTTAAGGTTTTATAAAGTCTGTTTTGTAAAAGATGAGAAAAATATTGAAAAATAATGGTGTTTAGTATAACAAAGGCCTTATCAAATACAAAAGAAAAAGTTATTAAAAAAGGTAAAATTGTAAATAGAAGAGATTGATTGCTTTGGTCATTCCGAAAGTAGTTGGGTGTGACATCACAAATTCATATAAACAGAAAACTTTAAACTCAAACAACTTTCGAAATATTAGATCAAATGTCTTCAAATTTTGTACTTAGGTGTACTCCTTTCTAAAACTGAATGAACTTTATGTAAAAAATATTTTTTTTATATTTTTTTATAATATTCCATTATTTTATGTTGGTGTTTAAACAAAAAAGTTTGGAAACTAATTTAGACCAACAAATGCAAAAAATATAAAATAAAATAATAATTTCTTCAGACTAAAATTCAACTGAATATAGGTAGTGGATTACCGAGGATTTCATCAAAGATTTTATACAACCCTGGTGTGTATGTTATGTTTTTAGAGATGATAGCTTTATTCTCTTCATCCCATATCCACATGTTCTGATTACACGGCTCTGCTGATCCAATGTAAGAGTCAGGACGGAGGATGATGTGCTCCAACTGGGTCTTCTTTTGATAGATACGCTCCACAGATAGCCTCTTGTTATTCTTTTTACCTTTCTTAACTTCTTCATGATCACCGGCATTCATATCTCTCTCCTAAAATAATATAGAAATTTATCAACTTATAGCTCACATGAAACACTATACAGAAACACCCTCAATTTTGAGTCTCCCCAGAAAGATTAAACGATATTGTGAGAATATTAAAAAGAAAACTATACACTAGATCAATTTTTTATTTTTCTTATATAAATTATTATTTGACTATTGGACAATAAACACAGCAACAACAAGGGGGTGGGTGACTCAAAGACAAGAAAATAGATGTAAATTTTGAAAAGAGATAGAAACACAATTGATATTAACACATACCTAAAACTACATGTCTACGTGAAAAATTGTGAATTGTACAGAAAGGAGTTATCACATGCAGAGATGTTTTTAAATTGTCACCCTTTATATATCAAGTAGTCACATTCTATTTAGATTTAGGAATTTTTACAACCAGAAACTTTAATTTCCATGGAAACATTTGGATGTCTTTTTTATATCAAATCAATAATATTACACCGTCATCACCTTGGAACAAATATGATTTCCTACACCAGTTTGGGAGACTGCATCGATGTTGAAAACTCTTGCTGATTAAAGGAACTGTTTCCAATAATATCCAACTCTGTATATTCCCATAAAGGAAACAATTTCTGTCCACTGAAGATATATTGAAAAATTGAAATGGTTTGATTGGTTACAAATAAAGACATTCAGTGCAAAATTCTGACGCAATGCTTTGAAAAGGTTGTCGGAAGAAAGTTCAATTTTTATTGGCAGAATCTCTGACATATTACCCAATAAAATTTTGTGACATGAAGTTGTGTAAATTTTCTTTATGTTTATTTCCCAATATGTTTCCTCCGTAGAACAAGTCTATCATTCTTAAACAGATTTATCTGGAAATGGAGATTTTATCTGAAAATGGGGAACTTGTCTCAGTTGTATATAAAGTGAATTTTTTTCTTCGGTGAATTTTTTTTAACCTTCAGATAATTTTGTTCAAAATTTCTAAAGAATTAAGTAAGACTGGATATTTATTTAATTACACTTATTTGTTGCGGAAATTAAAAATCCCGATATTCAGTTTCGTTAATCTGGAAATTATTCCCTAATTTTATGTTCTTTGCAGGACAAGATAATCATTAGGAAGCTCAACTGTAACTACAGGTGTATGTACCGCAGAATGTCGCAGAAATTTACAATTTCTATAACTTTTTGAGAAACGGATGGATTTTTTTTTTATTTCAAGCAAGTTTTTGATCATATAAACTCTTCCTGGTATGTCATAACTTAAGTTTTCAAATTTTTGATATTTTTTACTGAAGTTGAATTTTACCCACAAAATTTTGGGGTACTACAGAATGCCAGTGTTGAAAATGCACTGTAACTTTAGACCAAAGGAGTTTGCAAACCTGAAATTTGGACACTATGGTTTTTACTTAATACCCTTTCATGTGGAAAATAGGTGCAGAGTTATATCTAGGAGAACCCCCTTTTGCACTACAAAATGCCAGTGGCTCGTACTGCCAAATGCTAGTTTTTTTAATGAAATTTTTGAAAAATTCCTTTCAGCAAATGAAAAATTGACTTTTTCCATGGATTCCTTAATTGTTTCACTTGTGATTAACAAAGTAAAAATCTAGATTTAAAAATAGAAAGGGTGCAGGCATTCTAAGAGCAGGCAAAGGATCGAGCCTCAAAAAAGCAAAAAGAAAAGGAAGCGTTTTACCGATGCAAGGAAAAATGTGTTTGCAATCAGAAATGCTCTGCAGCTGGTCTAAAAGAGTGTACTTCATGCCATGATGTTTTGAGATCTGTATGGTCAAAATCAAGTTGCATTTGTGATGGTAAAAAGCTTTCAATGGTTTCAGCAGCAAGCAACATTGCTGGCTCTTCTTGTTGTGGTAAATTACAATTCAGGATTATGATAGTAATGACTACAATGATGATACTGATGCTGAGGAGTTGGATGGAATTAATGCCATGGTAAAAGCCTGGGACTTTCTCATCCCTCCAAACAAGGAGACAGAACTAAAAGGGAAACGGTTTGCAGTTTGTTTTGAAGGCAAACACAATAAAAGCCTGTTCATTGCTAAAGTTATTTCTCGTTTTCTCGCTGATGTAGATGGCCCGGTTTCTTCCATACTGATGCGATGTCTGAAGTCAAAGGTAGGCTCAGGAACTGTTCTTGAGGATACCCCACCACACCTCCCAACTGATGAATCGTGTTTCCAACTATCAAATGTTATTGCTGGACCCTTGGAGGTAAACCCTTTGATAGGGTCAACAAAGTTTAACGTGCCTAAGTATGAGGAAATCAAAAAGTCGTTCCTTCTTTTAAAAGACAGAAAAAGTCTGTAAAATATTTTATAGCATTGTTTATTTCAAAGTTTTAATTATGTTCTAAATTGTGTTATATAAAGTTTCATATTTGTTCTGTGAAGGAAAATATATTCAAAGCAGTTGAAATGTTTGTTTTATTTTTTGGGGTACCGCGAAATGCCAGTTCTGTGTGATGTTGAGTTATTTTGCTGTATTTTCTTTAGACTGTCAGAAACCCCATCAACTTTGTATTAAATCTTCTCTTACATAATGAAGCTACTAGAAAACCCTACTTTGCACACTTATATTGAAATCATCAAGTTTGACACCCGAAACTTAATTTTTTTCTCAAGTTTTTAACCAAAAATATTTTAGATAAATGGTAATAATTTTTTTTGAAGTAACAGCAATCCAGAATTTTTTTTTGCTTTTTGTACCTTTAGGTTTCAGAAAACCCAAAAAGACTGACAAAAATGTTTTTATAATGGCCTGTAATAAGCAAAAAGTAAACACTGACATTCTGCGGTACCAGGGGATTCTGCGGTACATACACCTGTAAGCTGAAATCGGGGAGAAATATTGCAGTTTTGAAGAATGGCCAAATTGTGTTTTTTAAGAGTTTGTGACAGAGACCACTTATAATTCGATGTTGTCATGGAGTAACGTGAGTTGACCTTTTATTTTAACACCACCCCCTGCTAAAAAAATTAACAATTAAACCTTATGCCTCAACTTAGTATAGTGAAGATGCAAAACGAAACGCACTTTATTATATTACTTTGGATTGTACACACACCACAGTCGTTGCATGGACCACATTCGATTGGTGTTCTCAGCGACTGAAGGGGAAGCAAATGAAAAGGCTGCTTCTTTGGCTAGCCTTTATACAAAACGGACACTCTACAACACAACACAAGCAATATATCCACAAGTAAAAGGAGGAAATCAAACTCCGATCAGACGAAAGATAGTTTCAGCCCCTAAACGTCAATTGACGTACCTCCGTCGTGGTGACAAACTCGAATTACGAGTGGCTTAAAACTACATGATGCGCTGGGAGAGAAACATTTTTTGCAAGAATCTGCTGTGAGCCTTCTCAGCAGGTTCATCATAAGAAAGCACCAAATCTAACACAATGTTAATGTTTTAGAACAAAAAATGCTTGGTGTATGGATTGTGGAAATGATAAGCAAAAGTAAAATTCGATTACCTTTAGTGCTGCCGCCATTTTCTGATGTTTTGATTATTCTTCGCGCTAATATATAATCGACCAATCACAGTAGTCTTAGTACGAGCATGGTAGATATTGCATTGAGAACCTAGGTAATATGTAAATAAAGAATAGCGGAGTAATCACGATACGATACAGGTTATGCCTAAAATTTGAATTCATGTAGTCATTATCCTAAAAACGTTCGTAGTATTAAACAAATGTTTTTGTTTTTTTTAAAAACGGATTTTTACACTGGACAGTTAGTTAGGTTAGCTGCGGGAAACATGATGTCTTTTTCTCAAAATTATATAAACTGCTATTAATACCTGGTCCTGTTTAAAAAAAACAACAACAAGATATATTAAAGTATATACAATCATTTTCCTTTCAAATGGCTTTCTCTAGAATATCTTATTTTTCTATATTTCCACCGGGAAGTGAATAAAAAATTTAACAATATGCAATATAACTCTCGCGATATGAAATCAAATGATCAAAATGAGAGTCAAAATGAGTAAAAATCATAAAAAGTTTTTTTCTCAAAATAAAATTTTAAGTGTGTATCTTGCTATATGGAAAATAATTAAAGATAAATACCTCATTTTTTCTGTTTTCAAATGCTCTTTAAGTTATTAATGAAAGAATGGAAAATGTTTGAGAAAAAAACATGGTCAAAAAGATGCCTCTGTTACCCTGAACTTCAAAATTAACATTATTATGTTTCTGCAAACAATACGGACATTTGTAAACAATATGGACATTTGTATCATTTGGAATATCATCTAAAGGATTGTTTTGTTTTTCAAGGGATTCTTGCATCCAAAATGATATTTTGATACAAGATTGAAAAAATCAGGATGCATCAATAGCGTCATGCGTCAATTGCGTTAAAAATTCAATTGCGGTATATTCACTTCAATCGCAGGATATTGTGTTTCTTTTATTATTCGCAAAGTAATATCTTATTATAGCTAGGTTTAGTGAACACAAATAGGCAAATTAATCATAGAAATGATTTTACAAAACGTGGTACAGTAAGAGCATCATACATGATGACTGGACAATAATGGTCAAGCATTAATAATGGTCAAGCATTAGCATTGAAATTTGCAAAAGATTGCAAAAACATGTCAGTTGATGATCTTATGAAAAAAGGTCTCATTTCTGCTCGATCAAATTATTTATGTATTTAATTGCTACACTTTAAATGAGTTGGTATGGTAGACAGTGAAAGGACTGGAAACAATGGAGAGAAAAAATCCAGAAGCTGAACAACGGGATCATGTAGCGACATTACTTTCAAGTTTAATTTAGTATCTTGTAGATTTAAACTCGAAAACCTGACCAGTGGTAGTAATATGGAGTTGTAGGAAAGATTGATGTGGCTAATGACAACAATGAGGTCAATTTGCAGCATGCTTCAGATTAGATGATTTATTTTATGCATTCAATCATCTGGTATATCATGAGGTTCAGTACAGATATGTTCATGTTTTATATGAAAAGAAGTGCAAAACATTTGTGACATTCATATGTCATTTAGTTCAAGTCCATTGTCAGGGAAAAGTTGCAGAAATGTTTTGGAAATAAGTGGATGCTGGAGATTGGTTACCTCCATAAAATACTCATGTTTACAAGTTGTATCTGGCAAAGACATTGACAATCTAATACACACAAACTACAATGAAAATGATTTTTACGATAGTTCAACTGTTCTTGTGGTATTTAGAGATTTTTGTATTTCCCTGACGGTTATATCTTTGTAATTTTGTAGTGAAAACTCTGAGTTGAATGATAGAAGAATGAAGTTATAATATTTACTAGTTTAAAAGTTACGCACATTTTTATATGTTATGACATCATAATTATGCATTGTATAATTTGGTTTTAAATCGAAATATCTGCCCAAAGAAACAGAATTTTCAAATACTGTAAAAAGATTTCTTTAACAACTTTTTGAGTTCTATCATCCCTCAAAATATCAATTTGGATGCAGGAAGCTTTTTCAGCTTTTGTTTTTCTGTTCCCACTATGTATCGGGTTGATTTTTTGTATGTGTAGTTCCTGATTATCTGGTGCAGTTTTTCGCTGTTAAAGAGAAAGGATTCCTCAATTGAAAATGAAATAACTCATAAAGATTTGTTTATTTTTAATGAAAATTCAACGTCATACAACATCATCTAATGTGACTGAGATGACTTTTGTCTTATTTTTCCATCTGTTTCAGAGATTTGTTTGATAAAATCCAATGGGGTTATGGTTGCTCCAATAACATCATCCTATCAGCTGGAACTTTCACCACAGCCAAAAAGAATATTTGTCACACAGTTAAGGTAACAACCTTCTCATGACATTGTTATCGATCAGTCGTCATTTACAATAGCATTTTTTTACAATGAGATTTTAATCACAGGGAGGATGAAGACGAGGATGAAGATGATATTAAGAAAATACCCGTTATAAAAGAGGTTAGTCATTTAGTCGTTGTCTGAGATATACTTGCATGATAGTTGAATATGGGTCAGGTGAACGATCTTGTAGCTGCTTGGTTATGAATAGAAATTAAAACAACAGCAGTTTTCCATCATCAATCCTCGTTCACTTTTGTATAGTGAATACAATAATCCCAAGATCCATCAAGCTAAACAATTCTTAATTTAGACCCTAATTTGCTGACATATCCATCTGATTATAGCATTAATTGTTTTACTAATATATAAATTTAGAAAGTTGATACATTGATAGAGGTTGGTTTCAATACATTGCAAAAAACTTTACTCCTGAAAAGGCAAGCAGACTTATCAGCTGTTGATTTAGAATTTGCACAAAAGAAAAAAGAATTTAATGAACGTATTGGTAGATGTAAACAAAATGAAATAGAAATTAAAAAGAAACAAAAAGTGGTATGTTTTACATTAGCTATTGTGGCAGAGAAATGGAGCATTTTCGTTCTGTTGGTTTTGTTATTTATCACAAGTTCATTTCTGCAATCCAGCAAATTCAAAATTCAAAATCCCTTGCATTATTTTTCATTATTTTAAAGTGATCGTTAATCTATAGACAGATATTCTATAAAAATAATATAAACTTGTTTTTTAGCTACAAGATCGAGTGGAAAAGTTTCGGAAGTTTACGGAAGAGAATGATTTTAAAAGAGAAAGGGCAGAGTTAAAATATCAGCAAGAATTAAAATTGAAGGAACGAAAAGCAAGAGAATGTGAAGAGTTGAAAGTAAAACTTGAAAATTTAATCAAAGAGTATGTCCTGAAGATTTTTCTCTCTGGATCTGCTATATTTCTTTATTTCTAGTGTCTTAAATAATATCAAAATATAGTGTTTACTTCTATCACACAGTACAACTCTAAAGAAACTTTACGTTTCCACATAAGATAATTAGCTTTCAGGAAGGAAAACAATCTTTTGTTTATATAACATGCATTTTCATGTTCAGTTCAATCTTGTGTCTTAACAAACTGTGTAGAATACAAAATATTTTAATTATGACTTCATGTAACATAAAAACTGTACACAAAAATCTTTTGTGTTTCCATGTTAATATTCATACCTTCACGAATGTGTGAAGTTTCTTTCGGGCGGTACTGTAATTGTTAATATTTTTGATTTAATAAGACTGTTCAGTTAAATAAGTTTATATTCTAACACCCATCATTCAAAGGAGGTTGAAAGAAAAGTAAGTAAAATTAAAAATGACAATCGAAAATAATTGTGTATTAAATTTTTAGGTCCGAAACACTGAAGGAAAAGTTGAAGCGATACAGCCTATATGAGAATTATCTTTATAAAGTTATTGATGTGTTGCCGGAAAGTAAGGACAGTTTAAATCAGAAATTTTCCTTTTTGCCCATATTTCCATTATTTATAGCTCTCAAGTGAGTCGTTGGGAATAGGCTATATAGCTTTATTTAGGCCGCTGTTACCAAAACATCCCCAAACACTTAGGAAATAGTACAGTGCAGTCCTCTTTTTTTTTATTATTTATTATTTTACTGTAACTCGTTTTCCAAGAAAGTTACAATACAGCTATTGAAGAACGTCCCATTTTTAGTATAATTTGGGTTGTATATTTCAGTTTAGTCTTGATTAAAAATGCTTTTCAAAGAATAAAACAAGTATTGTTGTAACTAACAAGTATAATAGACCTTTCCGTCCGTCAGAAACCTGCTCTGACCTGATTTACGGAAAGGCAGAGTTATTTGTTCAGGGTGGCCTGGAAATACCTGGAATTTTTTTACACCTGGAAAAGTACTTGAAAACAAGGTTTTTGAGGAAATACACCAGGAAATAACTTGAAAAATGATTTCCTGCTAATACTTGTTTACATCAACAGTTTATTATTATGTAGAAATAGAATTATAATGCCTTTTGTTATTGTTTTCAGATGTAGATGGACAACTAAAATTGAACATGTAAATATGAAAAGTTGTAAGTTATAGAAGGCTACGGCTTAAGTTATACAACTTTTTAAAAAGTAGGACGTGTTCAATTATTTTAGTTGGAAGTAAATCCTGAAATGAGAAACAAAAAACATCAATGTTTGAATCAACTTTTTCCTCTGTATGTCACAGTCTTTCAAATAAATAATAAAAGTTTTGTTAGATGCTAGATTTTTTTATTTTCATTTATTTTAAAAATAACTTTCATAAAAATGGCTAAAGGCAAGATAGAACTTGCTGAGAAACTTATTGCTGGGTGGTTCAAAGGGGAGAGTGTATGATGCATTCTGCTGCAGATACATACAAAGTCTGACAGGCGTGGATGATTTGGTACGACATCACAACCAAGGTTTTTTCAAAAATATTTCTGCATTTTCTTTGCTTTTCCTTTCTTTCTTTTATGAATTACAGCAGCAACTATCACCGCACCAGCAGTGACTTGTTCATAAATCAATTTTTGAACACATTGGTGTAATTTTTCAGAATTTGATTTCTCTTAGTTGTACAACTTTAGTTGAATGTGTAAACAACTGAAGTTTTACAACTAAACTAAACTTAGATTGCCTAAATTGGACTTTAGCATCTCTTAGACGATAGTCAATGACTATAATTTTTTAAGCAAACTGTGCTATATTTGTTTTATTTCACAGATAAGTTTGCAATCTTTTTGTCTTTTTGTCTCTTTGTCTCTCTGTAAGTATAACATCGTTGATTTGAGTTGTTTTTGTTCTTCTTTTGGTTTTGTACAGATTATATGTATAAGTAACCAATCATTTCTTTTATTCTCCTTTATTGGCGAAGTCTTGCACCTGGAGAAAATGGAAAATACACCTGAAATACCTGGAATTTATTCCACAAAAAAAAGTGGCCACCCTGTTGTTATTTGTGTAAACATTTATATTCAATAATTAGTTGTTTGTTAGCATCATAATAGACAATATTCCTCTTCACCATCTTGCATTTTATGAGAATGTAGCCTTAAACACTCTATTGTAGAGGTAAAAAATTATATTTAAGGGAGTCCTGACCATAGTGATAATAGATTTTTTTAGAATTAAGTTGCAAAATGTGAACGAAATAAGAAAATATTTTTAGAAAGTTAGTTTGATCATAACATAAAGCAAATGAAACAAGTTTTGCACACCAAAACAGCTTTTTTTTTTTAAAAGGCCACTTTTACAGTGAAATAAAACATGTTTATATCTTTTAACACCGTGACGGATGACATGTTATTCCCGAGATGGTGATGAGGTGTATTGCAACATTCCCTTTGTTTGACGAACAATGTTTTTACATTGCAAAAATCATTTTAGGGCGAAATATTTTTTTATTGGGGGTGTTAAGGCTCAAATACACTATCCATTTAATTGGATTCAATAAATTGGATCGTGTAAACTCAAAAATGGGACGATGTTTTACCTGTTTCAATTAATTGGATTCGATAAATAAGTGGGACTTGTTCAACTTTCATCCAACTATGTTCTATTGTTTTTAATGCATAAATATAAAAACTCAAAACTGTTTCGAGTATATTTTCAACAAAATAAGGTTATACAGCGATGAAAAAAACGAACAGACTTGGAAAAACACAACATTTAGAACAGACTGAAGAGTTTGTAAACTGGTGGAGGCTGGAGAAAAGTCTATTGGATGTAACGTTCCCTTTTTATAGGATAGATGCAAAAGCTTCCAGTCGAAATTGTCACAGAAGCATTGTTCCTGCAGCAAGATCAGCCCTGCGGTTTAGCCACGGCTTTTACCTTTTTATTGTGATATAACATACTATACAACGGAGCTCACAGTACATTCTTCATGAGAATCCATGTTAAAATGAGTTGTTTTCCAACACATTCCTTTATTTTATTGGATAGGTGTAAACAGATGTTCTTATACAACAGATAGGACAATTCAATTTATTGAATCCAATTATTATGGATAGTGCATTTGAGCCTTTAGACAAAAATTTGTCCGTAGCCAGAATTTGATGATAAGAATTTGAGATGGTGGAAAAATAATTCTTTGGGTATGATGAGAGCTTCATATGAAACTATTTCAACTTTCTGATACCCATTAACAAGTTGTCATTATGAGGGATTGATGCACACGTTTGCTCAACAGGAAGTTTTTTAATAGACATGAGAAACCTTGCATTTTAATATACACAGCTTTTTAGGGCAGAGAGGGAAAACGATATTCTCAAACTTTATTTATTTCTTTATTCTTTTTTATTCTTTTATTTTTTTAATCTTTAACTTAAATTTGTCACGACTAAGTTCAAATAAGTCACGACTAACTTCAGGGAAATCCGACCATTCTGAAATAATTTGGCCCAAATGTTTTGTGGTTAATCTGAAACAAAATAATACTTTTTAAGTTCAACAGAAATCAGGCATCTTCTTTATTATGTATACCTTTTAGTTTGTTGAGTCGGATTGACCTGGTTGATTGAAAGTAACCCTGTCAAGGTCAATTTCACCTTTCTATACTGTTTGTCATAGCTGACTTTGTCATTGATCATTGCCACATTGTATCTCAATAATTTAATTTAATTTTGATTTTGTAATGTTTGAATCATTTAAATTTAAGTCTTTAGGCCATAAAATGTTGTCATGTTTTGTTTTCATTGGAATCCATACAATAATTGCGTTAGGCTGAGATTTGCTCAAAATGTAAAAATAGTGTTAAAGAACCTTTGCCAACACGAGTTTGGGAAGCAAATTTTGAGTCAGCTTACTGTTTCTCTTAACCGTAACTATCTGTGTGGCATGTTTTATATTTTTTTGTTTGCTTGTTTATCTTGATTTTAAATACAATCACATCCCACTGTCGCATATGTAAGCTCGACGTTTATCATTAAGAACACATCAGGGAAAGTAAGCCCATGAGGCCCCATTATGAATTTCTTCTTATTTCAAAGAAGTGATTGAAGATTATTATATTCGCTTTTTTAGATTATATTGAAGCAAATGACGACTTGATTGAAGCGTTAATGGAAAGATACGAGACACTGCATACAACATTTTTAACACTATCAGCCAAAAGAAACGAACTTCAAAATCAGGTTCTTATTTTGTTTTTATTTCTGAACGAGAAACGAGTTTTGTATCTGGTATCCATAATGTTTATTCTAAACCACTAATTGTAGATGCAGCTTTGAAGAATAGAACTATGTTGACCAGCCAACTGAAAAGTACAGTGTCTTGAAAATACAGGTTTTGCTATCTCAGTGGGCAAGATCTTCAAAAAGTCTCTGTGGAGGAGTGTTTTTTATTGAAACAGCTATATTGCTTACCATTCCTATAGAAAACACTCCTCCTCATAGACCTTTTGAAGATTTTGCCTACTGGGATCTCAGTCAACTTAAAATTTAGATTAGAATTTGCGTACCATTATATTCTATAAATTTGCCTGCTTTTACTTTTTGCCGCCCCGACTCCAATCCAACTTGTTCCACCTCAAATTATGTTGGAAAGTACTGAGACGCTTAATGACAAAGTGGTAGGGTATATCATCAGTCATCACCATAGAAAAGTCCACTTTGCATAGTTTCGAAATGTTGCCCTTCCTTTACAAACGTCAAAAAATAATTAGTTATGATTATGACATGATCGCGGTTTTTTTTGGGCAAAAATCTGATTTTTCTATATCCTTTATGTACATCAAATTATCGATATAGAGAGGGCGTTAAGGGAGCCAAAATTAAAAAGGCAGGTTAAATTTAAAGGAAGTCTGAAAGGAATGTGATCCACATAATATCATTATCGTTCCATTTGTATAGTCAGTTACAAAACTGAGTTCTTCCAAGAGAATTGAAGATCCAAGATGAGATTTCATTTGAATTATTTTCAAGATGAGATTTCATTTGGATTATTTTCAAGATGAGATTTCATTTGGATTATTTTCATAAGAACGTCAAAAATCCAAACAGGCTCAATTATTGTTTGAAGTTTAATTAATTTTCAGCCGCAGTTAATCTTAGTTATATTCTTCTGAATGTTCTTTTTCTTTTTAAAATATTTATACAGGATAGTCGTTTCAGTATATACATTTTACAATGTCAAAGCTACTGCTTTCCAAACGAGTCTTATGATGAAATCTCGAAAATTTATCGACACCAAGATTTCCCTAAACATCTGATGTTTGAACTAAAAAGAAATTTCTATTTTCTCTTTTCGTTCTTCCTTTGATATCCATAAAAATTCAGCTTGAGATTATTCTTAAATTTTGAGCGAATTTCAGTCTGATATTCTAACAATAGTATTCTTCGAAGAAAAAAAGAAAAATTTCACATTTCGCTTAAACTCTGTTCCTTATTATTACAGCATCGTTTGTCAATGCATGCAATCCAAAGTTTGGCTTTGATACAAGCACAAGATCTTCTGGTCTGTATTATTGTTTAAGTCATTTTCTTAATTTGCAGAACCCTGGTTACCTTTTGTCACGTGATTGCAAGTACCTCATTTTATCGAATAAACGCGCTCATTTGAATAAACGCCCCCTGAAACAAGTCCGAAAGTAAGTAAACGCCCCTCCCTAACACCCTCATTTCTATTTTCGCATTATGCAGAACAAATAAAAACAAAACATTTTTAGTCACGTATTCATTCCAGTATCTTACAATACTGTTCCATTTCTTGATATTGGCAATTTTCATTTTTGTAGTAAACGCCCCTCTTAAATGAACGCCCCCTAGAAATGTTTGATTTTTACGCTCCAGGCGTTTATTCGATAAAATATGGTAATGACAGTGTTTCTTCTCAATACCCATGTATATTTATTGGTTTCTCTTTGATTAGGTATCTAACCAAGAACTTGTTTCAACAAAAAACAACTTGGAGAACTTGATTTCACTTAACAAACAATTGGAAATGCAGTCAGTTGATCGAAAAAGAATGTACTTAAGTGATGTATGAGCCAAGGTTTTTTAACCCTTTATTGGTTGCGACTCTCAGAAATAATTCTTCGACGTATTTTTCAATGTCTGAACAGCTGTAGAGCAGAGCACTCGTGCCGTCGTTTCCGCTTCAGAACTGAACTTTCCAGTAGATCAATTATTGCATTAGAATAAGAACTTCGCATGATAAGGACTTGGTTTCGATGGGTTTCCGTGCTGTGATGTCTTTTGTACGGCTGGGGGGAAATGGGTAGTGCATGGAACATGTGATGTCTTTTGTACGGCTGGGGGGAAATGGGTAGTGCATGGAACATGTGATGTCTTTTGTACGGCTGGGGGGAAATGGGTAGTGCATGGAACATGTGACCAATAAAGAGTAAATGTTTTCGTTTATATTATCACCATCATTAGTAAGTAAGTAACCGGTGTTTGAGTCCTTGGACTTCTATCCGTATCGGTTGGTTCTCCCGCCCGCCGACTTGCAACTGGGAAGTTGACTTACCGCTAGAGGTACCCGGTGTGAAGTCAGTCGATGCCTCCAAATGGGCTGACACACTGCTTTTAAAGCGCATCGGAGTGAAGTATTGAAATGCCACACGACTGAGACTCGAACACGGGCCTCGGCAGTCGCAGTCGAAGGTACTTTCCACTACACCATCGCTGCATTATGGCAACATGCTTTAAATAATCATCTGAAATAGACGTTATAGTATATCAGTATTAGTTGGGTGCTCCTTCAAGAATGTTAAACATGACAGACCTTCCTGCCACTTAATCAAAACTGTTTGATTCTAGAGTGAAACTCATGGACAGATCATTTTGTCAGTGGACAACATTTTCGATATGTGCGATGAAGAAAGGAATTCGGATGCTGGTCGTATATCCATTTTCCAGAAACTTGATTTCATTGGTGTAAGCAATGTTTAGAAATCATGTCTTAAATTTGTTGTATTCTCGCTATCGCTCACCAAGGATGTTTTGAAATGGTTTGAAATCCTCTTCCGGATTTTTCGTTTTGAGCTTCCTAATTCCGATTTTTTTTATATTTTATGAGATAGGAAAGAAATTGTTTTTGACTAGTATGTTTTCCAAAGTTCCTCGAAGCAGTTTAATACCATTTTCTGCGTTCAAAAGTCAAATTTGTTGTCTTTGCCTCCAGAAACTTTATCTGCCAACGTAGTCAGTTCTTCTCCATTATATGAAAATTTACTTATATGAGAAGTCAGTTATCTAGCGAATAACAGCTCCATTTATTTCTGAATGTTGCGCTTTACATTAACATTATTGCATATAGCTATCTAGCTGCAGATAGCACATAGATTTTACTTGTTGTCAGAAAATGAACACATAATCAAGCATTTACTTATATGGACTGTGATTTCCTATGAATTATAATTTACGTTTGTGTTTGCTTTAGTGAACTTTATTGTGACTTAAGGGGAGAAATTTCGCGACTTTTTTTTCCCATAACATTTCCCGAGGATTTATTTTCGCGAATTTAACTTTCTATAAATATTTTACACATTTTACCCATTTCTGGCAATGTTTCGATATCTCTTCCCATTTTAGACATGTGACTTATGGTCCATGAATCTTAAGATGTCCGCTAAGGGTTACTCAAAATATTTTTATATATCTTTCGCAGGCATTTATTTTCGTGAATCAATCTCGTCCAGCAAATAATTTCTCGCCGTAACGGCAATAAATGAGTATACAAATAGAGGCTGCCAATACTCTGCTGACTCTGCAGCCACTGGCAGGGCTCGCGAACGGTTACATTTTTTTTTCTTATTTGGGGAGCTTCATTTACAACGGTTACACTTTCTATCGAATCATCGGGTTTTTTTATCCTTATATTCGTTTATTTATTTTAAGATATTCTCTATGTTCCTTCTTTCTTTTTCCAGCGTTTCGTCAAAGAACGTCAAGAGATTTATGAGATGTCGAAACCAAAGAAGAAAGAAACAAAGCCGTGTATGCAAACAGAACAACTATTGAAGAAATTCAGAAGTGTGAAAATTGAAAATGTCAACACCAAATCTTCATAAACAAAACGGCGCCCTGTTTCTTCTACTTTTCCTTATATATATATATATATATTTCATAGCAGCTTTTAGTATTTGAGAAGGTTTCCACTTGGTCGAGATAAAATCTCTCATCCCAAGGATCATTTTTACCTTGCGTGTATATTTAAATAAAAGAAGAATATTGGCGGAATAGTATTTCTTTTCTCTGCAATCAGTGTGTCTTTGTTGACTGTCAAAAAAATCAGAAGTCGCAGATCTAGAGGGTATATCGAAATTTGTGGAGAATGTTTGCTATTATAGCATAAAAGAAAAACGTGTAAATAATCACGTATGGACTGAGAATAGAAATTATGTTAATGTGCTCCTCCACAAATTTCGACATTTTTTTAATGTGCTCCTCCACAATTTTCGGCAATTTTTTCAACTCTTTGTTCATACACTTTTCCCGAATTTCTGTTTAAACATTTAAACAGTTAAACTTTCCTACGGCTAGTTCATTATATTATATATGTAATATCATAGAGGGTAATTTGTGATGATTTGCAACAAAATTGCAGATTGAAACGAGACAGAAATTCGGTCCACCCCCTCCTATTCATATAAAGAGCAGGGACGGGGGTCATCTTTAGTTATTTATTTAGTATTTGTTTTTTGTATTTGTTTACATTTGTTATTGTTTATGACCTCTCTCGATTTATAATAAATAACAACATTTTTTAACGCTTCGTTTACATATATGATATTTTTTGTAGCGTATTTGTAACCCTGATGAAACTAGAAATAATTCTCTAACATTGACCTCTTCTGGGTGTTTTTTTTTTCATCCGAATTTTTTTTTTTTCTTCGAAGAATAAAAACACAGTTTCTTATTTTGTCAAATACAAAGAAAGATTGAAGATAAGGTTAGGATGCTATTAATTTTGCACGTTGATGTTGGTATCCTCTCTTTTGATGTGGACAAGAGAATGAACAGTAAGAACAAAACACTCTTGAATATGCATAGTCTTGTCCTAACCTTTTTGAAGTTTGCTGAAGATTTCATTAAATTTATCAATTGAGTGATCAAAGTGGATAACTTATTACAGCGAATTGAAGAAAGGAGAAAAAAACCCCAAAAAGGCAATAACAAATGGCGGTAGAACCCTTTTATGAGATTTTCTGTCTGATTCAATTTCCTTTTCTTTTACAATTGCATAATGGAAGTGTTTCAATAGGGAATAACTTTGTTAGATATTATTACAAGATTTCATTTCGGACAGGTGGTAATTTTTTTTGAGATGTTCGTTTTGTAATTGGTCCTCATTTCCAACAGTTTGTCTTCTTTTTTGCAATAAACACTTTTTAAAAAAAACACAAAAAAACACACAAAAAACCTTCCGTCCCAAAAAACTAAATAAAATCAAGGTGAAAATAGACTGATTAAAAAGGAAGAATGATTTTTATTTTCTCATACAAAACAAAAGACATAGAATGCACAACACACAAACGGCAAAACGGCAAAATTGATAAAAACAAAACAAAGAAAATATGGGGAAAAAAGCATGAAAAGAAAAATGAAAAACAGTCTTTGATAATTTACTTCAAAATAATAACGCCCCAATTTTTAGAAATTAACCGAAAAAGGAAAATAATTAATTCTAAAGATATGTTTTGGGGAGAAATAAAGAAATGCTTGGGCGAGAGAGTAGTTATATGTTCGTGCCCTGAAGAAAGGAAATTATTATTTTTACAAACAATAGCCATTTAAAGTATAAAAAAAGTCTCTCACATCTCTCACATTCATACAACAATCCAGGCCACCTGCAAGCTTTGATTTTCTTTATTTATAATTTTGACTGTTTTTTTTTTTTCTTCAGGGTTTTTAAGTCCTTTTCTTTCACTTCCACTGTTAATTAACTTCAGCACTAGTCCTCTTTTTTATTCCTTTTATCAAATTAATTAACTTCACAGAAAATGAAATAATTAAAAAAAAAATGCTAACTAAATTCTCTCTGCTTCCGCAAAACAAAAAATCTTATTTAAATAAGAGAATCCAATCGTTTTTTCACTGTATTTGGTTGAAAGTCATACGAAGTGAAGACGTGCACATTTCTCATATATACATCAGGTTACAAAACAAAAGGGGAACTCTGTAAGTTACAATTTTTTGACGTTCAGTAAAATTAACTTTTACTGGATTTACCAACTGAAAAAGAAGTATGTTTTAAATACGACAATGATCCATTTATGATCGTTTTCGTTTCGAATCATCCCGAATTTGAAATTGTGATTTCTCAAGGTCTCAAAACCCTTTTACGTAGTCAATTGGAATATTTTGTAAGTGTTAAAGAAGTATTCCCTATATAATGTAAACATATCTATACGCACGGCGTGGGAAATTTATAGAGATGTTCCCCACGTCATTCGCAAAAATAGATTCGTCGAATTCAACGTCACAAAATACGATCAAGTGTTTATAAACGTTTAATATTGTTCAGGCCATTTTTTCTTGATTCCTTTTTGAATATTAAACCGTTATTTAGTTGTGTTTACAAAATAGTCTCAGTATTTTCAATGAAGTAAAAAATATTTGAACCGAAATAGGTTCGATGATACGAAGCACACTTTAGATTATCAAACCATTTATAGTGCACGGTGATCAACAACAGATGGAAATCAATTCATTTAATTTCATGCGAACCTATTTTTTCCCTCATCAATAATGACTTATGACTTTCTATCGCCATTTATGTGTGTAATTATTGACTTTCTTTGTTTTGATATTCAGAGAAAGAAAAGCGATGAAGTACAATTTAATACTGGTTTGTTCGTTCGTTACGTTGGCTTTTCTACATACGATATTCACCGAGGAAATACAGACCAAAGATGACGAAACAAACAAACTTCTGGATGAACTAGTGGATATAACCGACGAAGATGCTGACCAATGGCTGAAAGGGCGTTTTGGGCGAGAGGTAGAACAGTGGTTGAAAGGTCGATTTGGGCGTGAAGCTGATCAATGGCTTAAAGGGCGTTTTGGAAGAGAAATGGGAGAAAGCGAACAATGGCTGAAAGGTAAAAATGATTTTGGCCTATACAATCTAATCTCTAATTTCTGATTGACATCGCTGGACGTTTTTAATCGGTTTGGTTTAAATCAACTTGATATTATTTATTATATTATATAACGATATTATAGGGCGTTTTGGTAGAGATGGGCCTCGTGGAGGCGGACGATTCGGTGATTCTGAAGAAACAAAAAAAGAAGCTGGACAATGGTTGAAGGGGCGGTTCGGCCGTGAAGTGGAACAATGGCTTAAAGGAAGATTTGGAAAGGATAGTGCAACTGAAAATAACAACGACGAGAAAAAGTCGCACATGTGATCATCTCGTAAAAATATATATAACTTTTTATACATTTGAAAAGAATATGAAAATGACGTGCCTAATGTGATAATTTGAAAAGGGAATCTGTAATTTATAATAGTAAAAGATTATAGAAATAAAGAATATTTTGAATATTTTGAGAAAAAAATCCTCTTTTCCATTTGGTGATATGGGTAAAATAAATGTACAAAATGGTCAAAGTACATCAGTCTCTTTGTAAAACCGAGAAGTGAAGATTGATTTTAGACTGTCCGCCCAGCATTGTGTCATATGAGCAAAACCTTTCACGAGGTTGTCCATGTGTATATTATCTACAGAGAAGATGTACACACAAAGGGTGCATCATTATAAGGAAATCTCTTTAACACGTTGACCGCCGACGAAAAGTTTTTTTCTCCGACGACGAGTCGCCGCACTGAGGACACAACAATTTGGATTGTTTGCGTAAAATTTTATCTACATTCAAATGTAGATAAAAATGAGCTAGTCTACAACTTCTGTATATAGGCAAACACGTCAAAACCGGCCATTACCAATACTATACTATAGTCCTGGACAGTTAACGTGTTAAAAGGATATCTATACACTTAACAATATTTATCCGATGTGATTGATGACTGCGTTGTAGGACAGTTACAGATTATAACCTTTTCTCGGTAATGACAAACAAAAATCTTTAAAAAATTCTGTTAACGCTGTACTACGGTCCAGTCAACAAGTTTCGCCTCGTTTTCAATATGATAATTGCTTATAATTTCTCCACCGGGGAATTGCAAGAAAATATGACTATTATTAAGTAAAAAGTAAATCAATTTAATGCATAAAAACGAGGCGGAATTTGACAACACAGCTAAAACACGGTGTTTGAACAGATATTCGGGAAAGGTCTATTTCCCTGACCAAGACTCATCTTCCATGATTAATATTGGTTAGGTATTAAGCCGCAAAAATGTCACAGAAAAAAAAGCATAGAAAAGTTTTTTTTTTTTCAGGTAAGGACTTCTAGTTTTCCTTGATTTGCGAATTTTTCAGCATTTCCCCTGGCGTTCGGGAACATTTTTCAATTTCCCTGACTTTTCCAGGTCAGTGGCCACATACACCCTGACAAAAAAGCAGCCAACAGCAGTCATGGTAGTGCCCATAGAAAGAACGAAAAGAAAATCTTCCAAATACTTCTTCCATAACTAAACGATCAAGTTAAAATGGCGCTTCAATAAGTTTCCACCATTTTCCCCAGCCACCTGCCGCCTCGCATAACAACAAGAATAAAGCAATATAATATATAGAAACGAGGCTACGGTCGTAGAGAGATAACTACAGGCAACAAAAGTCCACAAAATATTTTCAAAAAATATTGTGAGACAAGCTAATTTTTCACTAAAAAATGTATTTGGAAAACCCCTCCCGCCCCACCACACACATTTTTGGTTACATAAAAGACAAAGGCGTTTTTATCAAAATGTTGTTGATATTCCAAAAAACGCTGATGGGTAACCGTCTACATGAATAAATACAGTTTGAATAACTCTATAAGTTGTTAAAAAAAAAAATCACATCAGTTCCTGTGAGAGTCAACAAATACTAGAAGACGTACTATCTTGTGTAATTAAAAACACCAACATTGTAAATAAGTTATTTATCTATACAAAATTAAACAAAATAACAATAAAAACAAACAAACAAAAACAAACAAATATATTAGTTAAAATTTCCATGAATTCATGATAAATCTCTAAAATTTACATACTACTTTTCCGAAGAGTTGAAGAGAAAATTAAGCAAGAACTGTTATAACGTGTTGCAAATGTGTCTTCTTGAAGATGGGCGAGTAACTTAGTAAATACGAGTACTAATCAAAGACAAAAATTTTTTTAGTAAAAAAATTCGTGTGCGCGTAATTAAAAAAACTGGCATAAATCAAATGGCAGTTCATGTCGAAAAAAAAGTGTACGTTATGAATGAAGCACCATTTTAAACATTCCCGTACTCGTACCATTGCGGGGGTTTCTTCTCTGGTTCTGCTACGTCAGTGCGATCATCCTGCTTAGTACTTGCGTTGGAAGAACTACGATGTATTCTTCTGATCGAATCTCTTTGCTCGCGATTGGTGAAAGTTTCAACAAGTCGATCTAACGCGGGTGCAACTCGTGGAAATTGATTCGATTGCGATTCACTATCGCTATCAGAACCGCGTGTCTCAGGTAAAGGTCTCCGCTCCATCTGTTCGAATTCGTATCTACGGAAAGACGAACGCTGTTCACGAGCTCCAAACGGATTAGAAGAAGCTGGCGGTGAGAAACTTTCCGATCGACTGACAGCACGTCGGCCCACTTCACTGGACCGTTGCGAAAGAGGTCCGGAGTCCGTAGAATCCTGTGATTTGTTATGTTCGGATTTTCTTCGTGAAATCCTCAAACTGTGACGTCGGTCGAACGGTACACTATCAGTCAGACTTTCACTACGCGCCACTACGGAGGAGTTTTTTTCGTGGGAGAGCGGCGTAGAGGCAAACGTGGATGCTCGAATTTGTTTGCGCGATGAACGTGGTGATTCGTCAAGAGGTTGCCGTGCAATGATACTCTGGAATCGAAAAGTACAATCGTGAAATTTTTAATCTGATGAGTAGAGACGTAAACATTAACGAATGAAATATTATAAACACATACTCGAACTGCTTCTGGTGATGCTTTCATGACTTTAGGTGTTGTCATTTGAGTAACACGAACTTTTTGAATCGGTGTACTGGCGCCGCAGGAGCCAACCAACTTTCGTGTTGTAGTGGGTGTGTTTGAGCCACTACTTTGAGCGCTAACAACTGAACCATGGTCTAAAAAAGAAACGGCAGTTGATTGGTGACATGAACGAAAAGGAAGTACTGAGGATAAAATTAATTGTAGGTGATGGCTTAGAGGTATTACGTAAAACAACTTACCAGAAGGCATAGTTATTTGTTCGTTCAGAGGTATAATCTCGCAACCGTCTTCTTGGTCATTATCGCCGACATGTTCCATACTCCTTCGACGGCGTTGTTCAGATGTAGGGGTTTTATATTCGGATCGAGATATCGGATAAAACTCGGATTTCGGTCTACTCTTGTATTTTGAAGAGACTTCGCTGGCGGACGACGTACTATAGTCTAAAGTGTTACTTGCCTTTCTCGTCACACTGTCATCCAGTCGAGAGACATCCTGACGGCTTCTGGATAATAAACTTCGAATTGGGCCTAAAGGACTTTGATAGGAATCCGTGTATGGGATATGGACCGGCGTCGTGGTTGGGCTGGTGCTGTTGTCAGAAAATAGCTCGTCATCGGGTGAAATGGATGTAGGTGCTTGGTCTGTCTTTTTCTGAAAGGAAATGTGTCTTGCATATAGTTCAAGGTAAAATCTCGTATCAGTAAAGTTCACGGTGTAAACCTTGTAGAATTTGTTTGGGTGATTGAGTCATAAACAACTTTTGCCTCGGTCTTTCAAACACTTTTATAAGAGTTCTCACCGAAAAGTTTGCGATACGAGAGTTCACCTGGAACACTCTCCTTGTATTTACGTTCATGAACGTGTAAATCTTAAGAGCTGCACAAAATCGAAATCAGATCTGACATCGAGAGTGGCATATTAAATCATAACTGAAACCCGAGGAAACCGTATCCAGATTTTTTTAAATTAGGTTGTAGCTGGCAGAGGCGGATCCAAGATATGTTCAAAATTGTGGAGGAGCACAATAACAATTTCTGTTTTCAGTGTCTGTATCAATGAGCTTATTAAGCACATTTTTCTTCTAAGCTTTAATAGTTAACATTCTCCTCCACAAATTTCGACCTGTTGACGTGCCTCTGAAAGTTGTAAAGATAAGGAGTCAAATGGAATTCGTATTTCCCTTTCAGGATGGAGATTAAGTAAGTGACCCTGGGTTTTCAGTCGTTGGGCATCCATTCGGTTTCTCCATCCGCCGACTTGCAACTGGGAAGTTGACTTTAAAAAGTATTGTCATACCTTTGTCAGTCCAGCTCGCTTCAAAATCTTCCTTGTTCCTCTCCACAAAGCTCCTTTTCTAAACAAAACATTTCACCGTTTGTGTTTCTCGCTAGTCAATGTAAAAAACAAAATGAAACTGAAAGCTTGGTTGCAACAGCCGCATAACCACAAACTATATCGCGCAACACGCGCATGTTTGCGTGTTAGAATAGAAGTTTACGTGAGAGATTATTTTCCCAATTATGCAAACATAATACATTTTGTAAAACATTGTCAACGTCGTTGGAATGATTTATCTCAGAAAATACTCAGTCACTCGGAAATTCTCATGTTTTTAAAGTCGATCTCACAGTATTGTCCCACTTTCCAATTACTCGCGTCATTTCCCCCAACGTTGCGGCAGCAAAACTATTGCAAGATCAAAACACTGTTGTGCAACGGTTATTGCAGGGATAGGAAGAATTCTATTCCCGCAACAGTTGCAGTTTCACCCTAAACGATTTCGCACAACTGTCGTAAAACAAAATATGATGCAAGCTTAGAAGACAAACGCCCAACCATCACTCCCTGTCCTGTCACCATAACGACACCAGAAAAAAACATTCACCAGTGCCTTAAATTCGCCTGGTAGTATTCTTCTCGATCACAAAAATAAAATAACTTGTGAAATCACAGATACCTTTTTCCTCCGGAATCCATAAGTGCTCTTTCTGCTGCCATTACTTTCTCCGATAATTTTTCTTTTTCTCTTTCCAGTTCGTAAATATGATCGCTACAAGACACAACAACACAACACAAAATAATCAAATCATTTACACATCTGCGTGTAAAACTTAAACCCTTACAACACAAAGTTGGCAACCTCCACGTCAAATATTAAACCTCGCTATTGTAACTTCGACAAATATTTTTGATGTCGTGTTTACCGCGGCCAAGCACAGTATACATATACAGGGACTGAAGAGAATCTTAACTTATCGTCCGAAAAAGAGAGGGGTTCCACTTAAAAAGGATGTCCGATTTAATACTGAAATACGACACGCATACGACGCTTACGTGAAGGTTCTTTCCTCATCCATGTATTGATCACGTGACGAAAGTGTAGTCACCAGCAATTCTTGATTCTAAATAAACATAGAAAGTGAAAGGTTTTGTATGAGCTTATAAACTCTATTCAACACGTTAGTAACAAAAAAGTGAAGAAATATATGCTGGTGCTACCTGTGCTAGCAGCTTGTTGACTTGTTCCATCAAAGCCTTGTTCTCTTCCTCTAAAGTGGCATTCAACTGAACCAGAACCTTGTCGGTAAAGAATTAAAATATAAAACTAATTAAGTAAGTGACCCGGAGTCTTTGGGATTCCATCCACAACAGTTGGTTCTTCCGCCCGCCGACTTGCAACTGGAAAGTTGACTTACCGCCAGACAGAGATACGTATAGCATTGCTCTAACTTGTAGGAAGGCCAGTGTGTAGTCAGTCAATGATTCCAAATGGGCTGATACGCTGCTTTTAAAGCGCATAGAAGTGAAGTATGGAGGCACGACATGACTGAGGCTCGTACACGGGCCTCAGTGGTCGCACTCAAAGGTACTTTCCACAACATCATCGCTCCACAGGAGCACAAAGATAAGCCTTGGAACGTTTAAACAAAAATCGATCCTCACCTCACACCTGTGTGCAATTTTAGTAGCCGAAACATCGAGTTCTTGGAAATGTTCTCTAGCCTCGTTCATCTCTTTTCGCACAGCTTCATAATCTTTCCTCAGCAAATCATAATCGCTCTGTAGTGTTTCGTTCTTGGTGAGTAGGCTAGCGTTCTGTAAGGATAGATTCTCCATTTGATTGGTCAACCGTGACTTCTACAAGTAAAAAAAAGAAGAGATTCGTCGGAAAATAAACCGGTAACGAAAGGGACAGTCGATTTCATAAAAACAGAAGACTGCCATGAAGACAAAATATAGGTAAACAGAAAAAAGAAAACGAAAGGTGATGCTCCATTCATATGCCTTTTAGAAGGTTTTGTTATGCAGTTCACTCCCGGAACTATTGACCCGTGATAAACCTGTAATAATTTCTGGTTTCAAAGAATGATTCATTATGTTTGTGACTTGTTCTTTGCAGGACAAGATCATTGTATCGAGAATGTATATACCTGTTTTTCAAGAAGCTCATTTTGTTCCTGAAGCTTTTCTAAATTTTCAGCTATTTCATTCGTAGTCTCGTCTTGTTTATTCGGCGACCTGATAACAAGAAAACATTTTTAAGATTTGTCTAAGCCAGCTGATATGGATGGTTGAAGAAGGCTCCTTACATCTTAATCTCGATCTTTTGCGTGTGACTGGACAACCTTGGTGGACCTCGTTGAATATGAAGCTCAGTTCGAGCCCGTTTAGTCAACTGAATCTTCTCCGTGATGTTCGTGATGTTCTTCAAACTACCAGTTTTCTTAAGTTCCTCCAAGTCTTTTTCTAACATGTTGATGTCCTGAAGAGAAAAAAAATCAGTCAGTCAGTCAATTCCAAGGTAATTCTTGCAGGCAGGAGTAACATCATAATAACGCGTACCTCTTCTAAGTCCTTATTTCTTTCAGTCATTTCATCCAAACTAAAATAAAAATACTATGTTTCAGAACAACACGACGATGACATCCTTTTGAAATGACTTCATGAAAATAATATTAATATGAATGTTTTAAAGAATAACATTAGAGGTGCATTTGTTTGGTACTTACTAGCGCGCAATGTTTGCAACCACTGCCATCGCTTACCCTCGGTTATTAAACAAATACAAAATTGTGCTTGTCGCAATGTTTTGTGGATTCCACAAGATGTATCTCCCATGCTTACGAGCTCCAGCCTATTTGTTTACATTTTTCTGCATAATTAGTGCATTTCTCCAGGTGCCTTAACTAATCATTGAATTTATTTAAAATGGTTTTTGCGCAGCTACCAAACGACGACCAACCAAATAAATTTTTAGGGAAGCGGAAGGGCGATGGTTTTGGCTGTAATAAATTCTGTATGTAGCTCCGACTGCTAACGCTACACTACCTTACAGAGCAACGAGATTCACATTTCAGTACCCTCAAAAAACCCAAAATTTGTTTGGGCAGTCAGGGCAGTGAGATCACGCTTCCAGGTACCAGACAAAGCACCCTAGCTTGTAAGAAGTCTTTATCATAGGATCCTTGAGTCAAATCGTGAAGTCGTATTTACAGAGATTGACAGAGAAACTAATAGTATTGCATTCATTGCATAATGGCAAAGAAATAATCGAGACAAACCTCTTTTGAAGATATTTCATTTTCTCTTCTCTCATTTGTAAATCATTCGTTAAACTATGATTTTTATTGATATAATCTTCTAGTTGATTTTTCAAGACTTGCAAACGTTCCTCTTTCTGCTTGATGGCATGACTTGTCCGAGTTTGTTCGGATTTAAATTCGTCTAATCTAGAACAAGAACACAAGATACACAGAACAAAATACAGTCAAACCTTTCCACAGCAACTGACATCCCATACAGGGGACACTTTTTGCAGGAACGAATGCTTTTTTCTCCTGGTGTTGAAATACATTATGGCCCTTTTTACACCGGTCTTTTATTGACGTTATTTTTGAGAAGTCCACGGTCAAACTCTCATAGACAAACATCTAACGTCGGCCCTTTTAGCGCCAAATAAGGGCCGACGTAAAGAGGGTCAATGAGGTAGATGATAAATATCAGATTTGAACCCTTGTACAAACCTGGCTAGGGAATTTTTAATACTTACCCAGTGGACAAAATCTTCAAAAAGTCTCTGTGGAGGAGTGTTTTTTCGAAACAGCAGGCGATATTGCTTGCCACGCCTTTAGAAAACACTCCTCCTCATAGACTTTTGAAGATTTTGCCCACTGGGTTATTCCATGAACTGTTGTTATATCAACCAACCTCGTTTCTAACTGAGCCGTGTTGCTATGAAATTCATCCAAACTCTCTCGTAATATAGAAATCTGACTATTCTTCTCTTTCACCACCATGTTCAATTTATCACTATCTGTTGCTGTGAGTTGCAACTCTTCTACTCTGAAAGATGAAAACGAAACAGTTCTAACGATTTGTTAAGAATTTTCGACACTGACCAAAATAGTGCAATTTTTACCTTCTTTCTAAATCTGCAATTGTCCCATCCTTTTCTTGTAAGTTTAACAGCGATTTATATTTCTCACTGGCGAGTTCATTTATTCTGTAAATAAAATCCAGTGAAGAAGTACAAATTTTCATTGAAATTATCACCAAAATCATTTTTCGTTGCCACCAAGGGGAATTTTAACATCAGATGGACAATTTGTAATTTAAGTGGATATAACTAGGTTGTCAAGCCAACAATGTTGAAAGGAGGAAGCTTTTTTCTTAAAGAATTTTTGTCCCTTACTTTTTCACTAATTTTTCCATCTCCTCTTCCTTCTCTCTGATAGCCTTCAAATGAGATTCGTTGGATTCACTCGATTTAGAGTTATCTTCCAGTCTGAAAATTAATATAAAGTAATAGTTGTTCCACTATAATCAAAATATATACAAAATATAAACAATATTAAAACAAACAAACAAACTTCTGTTCCAAATTTTTTATTGAGACTTCCTTTTCTTTCAGTAATATCTGTAAACGGCTTCTTTCGCCTTCAACGCCTTGCAACATTGACAACCTTTAAATAGAAAAATTAAAGCATAGCCAAACCAATCAAATCGTTCAAACAAGAGTAGATAGAACCAATCAAATCGTTCAAACTAGAGTAGATCGTAACCAATCAAATAGTTCAAACTGTTAAAGAACTTACTTTTTATCTAATTGGATGATCTCAGATTGTTTTTCATTGATTTGTTGTTGCAACTGGTCGCACCTGAACAAAAGAACATAGGTAGATCCAAAGAAGTGTGTTAAGGTGAGTTTGAGAGATTTTATTAATAGAGTTTTGTACTTTTACATGCTTTCAAATTGTTAGTTTGGCACACGCCATTAAGATGTTTGCATTCAAGTCACACGACATTTCTTCTTCTGGTCATATAATGTCACAAGTCATTATATATTGCTTACTGTTGGAAAATGAAATATAATTTTGACAACACATCTAGAACCATTCATACACAAAACGAATGTCACAGGATACAAAATTTAAATTTTTAGTTTTCCTTAGCAAAAAAGAAAAAAGAAAAAGAAAAAAAAAAGAAAATATTTGTTACCTTTCTTTGTTTCTTTCAAACTGTCGATTTTTAGTTTCAATCTCACTTGAAGATTTCTCGAATCGGATTTCATTGTCCATCAAATTTTGTTCCAAATTTTTAATTTTTTCCTCTTGTTTTTTCGTACTTAAATTCAGTCGGTTATTAAGAGCTAAGGTCTCTTCCAGCCTCCCTTGCAGATCACGAATGTTCTGGTCTTTGGTACCCAATAGATCTGAACTTTGATTATTGTTGTGATCCAGATCAGTAAATTTCTTTTGCAGCGTCATCAGCTCGTCTTCTTTTCTCTGCAATAACTTGGATAACTTCTGGTTTTCTCGATAAGTTTCTCGAATTTCTTCCATTCTGAAAGAAAAACAAAGACATAGACTCATAAATATGCTATGTTTTCCTGAGGCTACGAATTTCCAATGACCTACTGCAAGTTGTTTTAGTTTACCTGTCTTCCATTTCTTCTAGTTGATGTTCTTTCTCATCATTAGTTAAGCCAAGTTTTCGGAACTGTCCCAGCGTGTTTTCCAGTCTAAAAGATTGAGTCACATTAGCATTATTTACTGATAAAGTCCAGATCACAGAAAACATTTGCAGATTGGATATTTCTTGGCTGAAAACATACTTCTCTTGAAGGTCTTGTATTCTGCTGTCTTTCTCCTGTCGCTCAGAAGCATACTGATTTAATCTAGATGTATGTATATAATATATTGGAAGATGCAAAACAAAGGGGAACTCAACAAGAAGTCTCTGTGGAGGAGCGTTTCTTTATTGAAACAGCAACCGATATTGCTTGCCATTTCTATAGAAAACACTTCTCCGCATAGACTTTGTGAAGATTTTGCCGACTGGGATACTATACATTGGAATTAGGGAAGACCTTAACATTTCCATGTAAGATAATTAGCTTTCGCAAAGAGTTGACATAGAAGTTAACGGTTTTTTGTTTATCTAATGCGAGATTTCCAAAAAATCGCATTGAAAACATAGTGACATGTAACAGATAAAACTTTACACAAAAACCTTTTGTGCTTTCATGTAAAAATTAATTCTTTTGCGGCAGCGTAAAGTTTATTTTGAGCTGTACTTTAGGCTAAGGGTCAAATTAGTAGGGAGAGTACAAATTAGGGAGAATCGAACTACAGAGGTTTTGACTGTAATATGAAACTTATAAAAAGTAGATATCTGAATTCGAAAAAACAAACAAACATAACGAACTATAATCAAACCTTGTCTCTAAGTTAACAATTTTCTTTTCTCTTCTCATAATGCTCATTTGACGTTTGACCTTCACATCGCTTAATTCTTGATTCCTGTGTAAAGGAACACAAACTTCGTGATAACATCAGCATCATTTTATTAATTATATAAGAGTTAATGGTAACAGCAACAGGAGCAGTTACGTACTGTTCACTTAGTTTCATTAATTCTGTTTCAGCATTTTTCTTGATGGTATCTTTTAATTGCTCCGTCTTATGTAATTGATTTTCTAAGTATTGTATTCTAGAAAAAAATGTAAAATTTGCAGCATAAATGTTAACTTGACATAAATGAAACAGGCTAATGTTTTCCTTGGATAAACAGTGCTGAATTCGCAGTTGGAAACACAATTACATTTTTTGTGATGTCCTTTTTTTGGCTTTGGAATTCGTAAACATGAGAAAACAAAACTCAAAAGTATATACCTTTCCTGTAGGGAAGATATTCTTTCTTCTTTCTGCTTCACCTGTTGATTCAGCCTCTCATTCATTTTAACAGACTCATCTAGGTCATCAATTCTAAAATGAAGTTAAAGGTGATTCAAACTTTCGTTATATAAATATTTCTTGGTGTTAAAAACATCAAACAGATTTCTTATCAAAGAGACTGCATTATTTCAAAATATACAACTATGACAGGGTTGGAGTCAACTTGAAAACCAGAGGGAGGAAAGTATAACTCAAAACCAGAGGGAGGAGCGTATTATTGATTAGTTCTAATTACTCATGAAATAATGTTCTGTGGTATAATCTAACAACCATTCGGGCAATTTTTCGTGTGTACTAATTTTCGTGCAAATAGCTCCAAAAATGGTGTGTGCAAACATGAAAATTTGTCAAAAGTGAAAAAAAAAAAAGAAGCATAATAATAACAAAATTTGGAGTGCTGCTCATCGTTGATAATTTCTATAGTTGCAATTATGCATCATAGTTCAATTTTCTCAAAAATAGCTCAAATGTCTCTTGATTTCACTTCTGTTGCAGGAGCAGAAGCCTGTAGAAAATCGGAAAGAAGAATGAATTCTAAAGCCCTCTGATATTGCTTTCATAATTTACACAGTGCCGCTCACAGTAAAATCTAAGGATTTTTACTGGAAGGTTTAAAAATGTCTTTGAATGCAGATAAAACCATGGTAACACCTCAATAATTACTTTTTACATCTTACACTCTAAATTTATTCATGCAGGGAAAAAGTTTGCTTAATGATGTTTCATAAAAAATACTATTTAAATGCCATTATGCAAAAATTGATTCGTGTGAAATCATGCTAAATTTATGCTGAGAGAAAATTAATATGCGCAAAATGAAACTCAAAGTCTGCAGCGCAGAAATTAATATGTACAAAAGTTAGTATGAATAAGGTGTTTCTAGTGAAACAAAAATATTGTAACCTTTGCTCCAGCGTTGCAATTTTTTCCTCCTTCGAGCTGATGTTCTCCTTTAATCGTTGATTTAATCTTGTAAGTTCATTTAGTTGATCAAGTCTAACAAACATATAACACATCTTGAGTATAACCATGGACGAGTAACAAAAAGATGACAATTTAGATAGAAAATATTCAGTAGGAAAATTCTTTTGCAGGTTGTAAAGTAAAGTTTGTAAAGTTTTCCGAAGCATTGAAACTTCTAGAATTGTTTTTAAAAACGTTCAAAGAAAAAGTTAGTCATAATAGAAAATCAGGAAATTATTTGAAAAGAACGCAACAGTAATCCGTATTGAATCATGTATTATGAAATTGGAAGGAAAATTCACATACTTGTCTTCCAGCTCCCGAATTTTTGAATCTTTCACATCAATCATTGTAAGGAGTTTGTTATTATTGTTTTCATATTCTTCCAATTTTTCGACACTTAAAAGTAAGAATAAAAGAAAACGAGTGAATTACAAACAAACACATCAAACAAGAGGATCACAGACTAAAGACAGTACACTTAAAACACTACTCATAATGGTCTGCGAATAATGTTATCTACCTTTGTTCTAATGCTGATAATTTGCCATCACGTAATTTGAGTGCATGCGTTAGTTTCTTTACCTTTCCTTCACTTTCAGATACCCTGTATTAATATATGAAAAACAAATATTGAACAATTATAGGTGTATTCGTCATTCTACTGAATGTACCAATATTTCCGAATAAAAGTATTACAAAGTTATTTGGATACTGAACAAGGTTTACCTGTTCTCCATATTGACGATGTTTTCGTCCTTTTCATCAAGAAGAGCATTTAAAGAGCCGATCTTCTTGTCTTTTAGTTGAACGAGTTTACTTAAACTGCTTTGATCGGTTATCGATGCTTCTAAAGTCCCAAGGCTAAAAACGATTGTGCAAAATGATTCATTCATTCATTAGAGGAAAACTATGCAAGGGAATATCCTGAAGATATGTGATGATTAGAACTAAAGCAGCCTATATTTTTTTATAGTCCCTCCACATAAATTAAGTCAACGCTTCATTAGAATGCACAGTGAAGCTTGATATTACAATATCCGATATAATCAATTCTCGTTATAACGAACATGATTCTATTTCCTCTCAATTAGCAAACCCTCTTAAAATCCCTCTATTTAACAACCTTTTGATATAACAAACTGTTTTCCACCTCCCTTCGTTATATCAACATTCTTATGTACTTTAATTTGTCAAAAAAAGTTAAGTTATCATCAGAAATGTATAAGCATTATTATATTGAGAAAAGAAACAAGGTTGGACAAACTTTTGACGAGTTGTGCTATACTCCTCTTCTTTCCGAGTCAACGTTTTGTTCAGCTTACTATTTTCGTTCTGTATATTATCCAACCTTAATCATAATGATAAAAGTAAGCATTCATAAGTGCTGCTTGAGACGTCAAAGTACGAGGCCACAGAAAAATCAACTTACTGCATTTCCAAGGCGAGTATTTTTTTGGACCTATCATCAAGCTGACAAGTGAGTTTCTCCTTTTGATGGCTCACTTCCTCCAGATCTTGCAATCTAAGAGAAAATTCATCCGAACAACACAATTAATAATGGCTAATTAACCGTTTAGGAGAGAGGCCAACCAGTCACATGACATAAAGTAACCAGTCACATGACATAAAGTAACCAATCACAACTATTTATTGATAAATTTATTGATAGTGATTATTGATAATGATTATGAAAGTGATGAATTTTCTTGTTTTGAGGAAGAAAAAATTTATTTCTATTGCTAAAATAGACATATACCGAAAATGATTTAAGACATACTTTTGTTCCAGAACCTGAACTCGCTCTTTCTTATGTTCTAAGGATCTGTTGGCTTTGCTCAGAAGGTTGGTTGTTTCATTTAGTCTGATAAAAAAATAACAAGACATGAGGTAAAGTTTGACTCAAAAACACACTTAAATAAATCATAAAGGGAAATTAAAACAAGAGATTGTGTTTACTTCACTTCCAACTCATCTATTTGACCTTCTCTTTCAGTCAATTGTTTGTTTAAAACTTTGACTCGCCCATCTTCCAATTTAGGTGTATTACCTTCCCCCAACTGACGTTCAAGTTCCGTAATTCTAAAATAAAAAGAGTTATACTTATCATTTCATTTACATCCACATACATCTAAGCATGTTGTTTCCTGTGAAACAAAATCATCACGTTCAATATAAATAATAAGTTAACAGTGAGGACCATTTATCAAGGGTACAATGTTTGACAGAACAAATTTATTAACTGTTCAAGGCATACAGTTTACATAACGCTAACAATTGTTGTATGAATGTGCAAATGACCTAACAATGTGGAAACTGTTCGGTATAACAGGGAGCTTCTTTTGGTAAAATAAATTTCATTTCATGCTGAACAGATGACAGCAGAGCAAAGATTGAGGAATCGTCAATTATTTCTATTTACTTTGCCAGTTTCCTGTGATGAAACAAACGTGTAAATATATTTATGTCCATTGAACAAATAAACATACAACATACCTATCTTCCAGGATTTGCACTTGATCATTCTTTGTTCGATTGTTCAATTTTAATTTGTTATTTAATTTTAACAAGTCTTCAATTCTTGAAGAAGAAAAAAAATGTGATAATATAATATCCCTTCCACTTATTGTTTAAGAGGCAATCAATAGTCAAAGGCAATTTATAAACGTACTTCTTTTCTAAGTCAGCAATGTCTTCTCCTCGTGTGTCGAGTGATTTCATTAACAACTCAATCCTTTCACTTTGTTTATTATTGGCTGCAATGGTAAGCTCGTTTACACTGATAAAAAAAATTAAATTAAATTGAATACACATTAAGCAGGAGCCAAACTGTAATATAAGAAAGCTGCAAATAGACAATTGAAGACGAGAAAAACAACAACCTTGATTCCAAAGAAGTTATTCTTTCATCTTTAAGTTTCATACAATGTTCTAACTTGATACACGAGTTCTTGGATTTCTCGAATCTGTTAAAATAAATATCCTTGAAAATTATTGACTTCCTCAGCATTAATTACCGAAAAAATAAAGAAGCCAATCAGAGAATAAATATTGATAAATTTCAACCATTCATTCACATACTGAATTTCTAACATTCGGTGTTTTTCTTCGATATCATCACTGTACTGTTGTAGTTTGGTGCACTTTTCTTCTTTAAGTTTTAGGAGCTCTCGCGTTTTCTCTAAGTCTTTGGAGTTTTCATTCAAATGCAGCAACCTAAATAAATCAAAGGGAAATCAGTTACATCTCAAGAATGTGCACATGATACCGTTTGAGTAGTAACATCAAATACCTCGATTCTAGTTCACTAATTCTTTCCAACTTCTGTTGAAGAGATTTATTTACTTTTCTTGTATCCTCACTAGCAGAACTCATGAGATGTGAAACTCTATTGAAAGGAAATTGTTTGGATAAAGCAAATGAGATTTTAGCAAATGGCATTATCATTATTCCACACTAAAGCAGGGTTTGCATAATTGGATTAATTAAACTGCTTTTGATATCTACAGCAATACGAATTGCGAATACAACAACAAAAAATCGATTGAGTTCTCTGTTTACACAAATTGAATGGGAACAATTTGCTGAGCAAAACGATTTTTTGTAAAATTAACCAATTGTGACACTTTTTGGGCTTCAACAAATAGCACACTACATTATCCTTAGAAATTTAATTATTCCATAATCGTCGTTAGTTACAGCTCTCACCGTTCTTCAAGAGCAGCAACTTTGTCTTCATGTAAAGTGACATTTTGTTGCAGGACTTTGTTTTCTGTTACAGTTTTTTCAAATCTTAAAAGTAAATAAAGCAAAAATAAAGATAAGGTTATCCCAATAAACTAAACTGATTATAAAAGTATTTATTGGATTACAAATAGTGACAACCAAACCAAACCTTCTTTCCAGTCCTTCGATATCTTTTTCTCTTTTCTCCAGCTGTTCTTCAACTTTCTTCCCAAATGTTTGGACTTGTCGAACTCTGAAAATTAATTGAAGTTTCCAATCTATTAAAATTATATAGCATTTAATGAAATACTCCAAAAAAGATCGATAAATTTCTTACTTGGATTCGAGCATTTGAACTTCACTTTTTTTATCAGCTAAATCCTCTTTCAGCTTATAGTTCTCGGATTTCGTTTCTTGAACCCTAAAAATCATTTTGATGAAAGAATGATAGAAAAGTCTGTTTCGTAGTCCTTAAAAACTGCACCCTTTAACATGTGGATTAAAACATACTGTTTTTCCAGGGTAAGGTTCGGTTTAAGTTTTTGATGCATTAAAGTAGTTTTATTCGAAACATCTCCATTTGAGAAAGCTTCCATTGATCTACATATTTTGTACCAAAAATAAAGAACAGCATAAAAATTTACCAACAAAAGCCAATAAAAACAAACAAACAAACAAACAAAGTGAATCATACAAAGCTTCTTTCAATAATGCTGTATCAACAACCACTCCTCTCTGGGCTAATTCCTTGGTCAGTTCATTTAGATCTGTTGCTGTTTGTTCTAGTTCAGAGTTTCTTTTCGTAAGTGTGCCCTGAAGGTTTCTCATACTATCAACTTGTGTGTCAATCACATTGGTAAGCTCACGATTGTTATTCTTCTCAGACAAAAGACTCTGTAACAAAAACATGAACTTTTTGTCATCAACAAAGGCAAATAAAAAAGTATCTCTCAATTCTAAAACATAATGTGCTTATGCATCTAATTAAAGGTTAGTACAGTTAACAAATATTTCCATCTACCCAGTGGGCAAAATCTTCAAAAGGTCTCTGTGGAGGAGTGTTTTTTTACTAAAACAGCAGGCAATATTGTTGCCATTCCTATAGAAAACACTCCTCTTCGTAGACTTTTTGAAGATTTTGCGCACTAGGTATAAAGTCAGTTACGAAGGCCTTCAATTTTAAAATGATGTTAGCCTTTAGGAATAGGTTATGGAATTCCAAGGTTGTCATGACTACAAGGGGGAAGGTAAAATAAAATCTTTATCTTTGACCTGCAGATGATTTTGTTAGTAAATCAAAAATTTAACACTCATAATTGGATTTCTGAGTAGCGAAGAAATCCTTTACATGTTTTTCGAGTTTATTTACTGGCCAAATCATACACTTATTTTTTCCAACTCATTTTAATATCTTTAAATATCTTTAGAATCGGTTTGAAAGAAAATAGCAAAACGTTAGGAAATGTTCAAAAAATGATAAATAATAATATTTTGAATTGATTAATTTTAAAACTTTATAAAAATTGTTCGAATAGTGCATCATGTCAATTTAGTACTATGATCACTTGACTCAAACACTACCTACTATAAATAGGAATACAGCTCGTTATATGTAAAATCTATTGTAAAATTCTTTAGGGAAAAACTACGAAAACAAAAATCTCTTTCTGTTACCTTTAAAGGGAAACAGAGGTTTGGAAATTTTTTTTAAAAAACAAAGAAAAAAAATGAAATTGACTTCCTTCCGGCCTGATAGTAAGTGTTTTGTAAGTGTAATAAACACTGTGTTGGAGAATGGAGTGCTTTCATGATGTCAACGAGGCAGTTCAAGTTTTTTTTGTTTGAAGATGTTCCATGAATTGAACTTAAATTTTTTGTACTTTTTAACATATATATGAAATAAATGTTAGTCACCAAAGAAATATACTAAATTGTTATTCATTTCATGCTAGTATATGATATTAACTAACTGGAATTTAAATCATCCGAGTCTAAGTCTAATTCCTTTAAGTTCGTTTTTCTTAGTTTTTCCGTTCTTTTAAACACTCCTCCACAGGGATTTGAAATTTGAAATCTGACCAGTAGTTTATTTCATTTCGTTATTTATCAATTACCTAATTTTTCTGACTTAAAACCTTTATTCTAATTGTAACAAGAACCAAGGAATTCCCCTCTCTAGTATCATAATAATAGTAACACATTGGTTAAGTCCACACAACTTTTAACTGAAACAAATTTTTAGTGGATTCATAATCATTTTGTAATATGTATGTGTCATGGATATTGCAAGGTTAGAAGTAAAATTGCATTGAATGTATTATAGTCAATGTGCAAAAAGAGAAGGTAAAAACAGAACAAAAACAAAAACAAAAAAATTAAGATTAAAAAAATAAAGAAAGATTAAAAAAATAAAGAAAAATTAACATACAGCATTTACACTAAGAGCAAATTGCAAATTTTTATTATGGATAGCCTTTTTTCGAGAATTTACATTGTAAAAGGTAAACGTTTCTGTAGCGATTACCTGTGAAACACTTTAGCATATTTTTTGCTATAATGAAAATAATTGAATAGAAATACATTATCTTCAAAAGGCTAATGTAAACACTAAAAATAAAACTATCAGAAGAAATTTCCCAGTGGGCAAAATCTTCAAAAAGGCTACAAGGTGGAGTGTTTTCTATAGGAATGACAAGCAATATCGCTTGCTGTTCAATAAAAAAACACTCCTCCACAGAGGATTTGCTCCAGGTGCAAACATGATAGAAAACATTTATAACTTGATTTAAAACTTAAAAGTTTAAAACGAAAATTAAAAGTTAGTGAAGTGCAGAAACGTTTAAGTGTGCTTTAAACGAGAAGTTTTACTTTAATGATGATACTCTTCCCATCTGCAGTTAACATAGCCTAGTGAGAGAAAGAAACGACAAAAATGTATATACACAACATTTTAATGTTTATTTTTTTTTAATACATGCTGTACAGACAAAAAAATAAGAAAAATATACTTACGTTCAGAACCATAACTTGGAATAATGAATTAAATGTGTGTGTGTGTGCGTTCAAAGTAAAATGGTATAATGTAAACAGGCCCCATAATGAAATGAATTGTCGGTCAGTAGTTAGGTCAGTAGTCATCTGTCTTTTAAAAGTCAGTAGCATTAGATCTCTAAAATTTTAGGTTTGTGCACAGGAAGACATCACTGAGGTCATAAACATTCTAAAGTGTATTCTCGAGGTAAATAATATTATACAACAACAAAAATTATAACCACAAACTACAATTTTTATTCTCAATACACTGCCAAAAAATATTTCCTACTATGTATACCAGGGCTTATACAGTAAAGGATGAATCACATCATGCAAAACCGCTTTTTGAAAGATAAAGTTATGAAACACTTTCTAGTATCAGTACATGAAGTTAAATAGCATCAACCATCTCAATTATGCCAAAACATTTCATTTCAAATTTCAACACTCACTACAGGCAAAGAAAGAACTATAATAATCCCATCGATCTCAATGATGTGTAGAAAGCTTGTATGTGTAATTCTAAAATTTTAAGCCGAATTGCATGCTAGCAAACTAGTCCTCAGTCAAACTTTCATGAAAATCGGTTGTTTCCATTATTCATCGATCAGCGATGTAACACAACATACAACTACCACAATGCAATGCTATAAATACTTGTTATGAGGTTTGTTTTTAAGCATGCCGCTAAATCATAGTTAGAGAATAATTGGTTTTGTTTATGTATCGTATTTCCTCAAGCAAACCTGCCTTTCCTTTAATGAAACACATATGGAGTGATTAAAGTGGAATAAAGGCCTCCCTTTAATAAATGCCTCCCCTTAAGAAACGCCTCACATAAATGTGGCCATAAGAACTGGTCACTCTATGCTTACAACACAACAAAATGTGTCTAAAATATTTGTTTTTCTCGTTTGCAGTTATCAACGAATAACATTCTTAAGCTGTAACTACGAAACAAATGCCTCCTCCCCCTCCAATAAACGCAGCACAAAAAACTTAGACGTTTTATGAACACCGTTGCATTGAAAGGAATTAGACATTTTTCAGTGGTTCTTTTTGCATTTCCAAGTTGTATGTTGTATTTAAAGACAATGTGTTGTTATAAATACCACCAGGATACTACCTCATGCTGACATCATTATTACCAATGCAGACCTTTCAGTTATTTCTATGAAAGTCATCATCAAAAGCAACAAAAATAGTAGCTTATATTTATGGCCAACGATAATTCACGTGCCACTTTTATAAAGCTCAAACAATACAACAATTCCTTTTCTTGTCTCTCACCTGTCTTTATTGTTCATGCTTATGTGCTGAGATCATCATGATTCAGAATTTGCTATATTTATAACAACACATTGTCATTAAGTGAAAATTGGAATCATTACAAAACGTTTTATTCAAAATTACTATACATGCTAACCAAAATAACAAATCTTTGTTTCGGTATATTCTCTCTGCAAAACCTACTAAAATCTTTAAAAATATAAACGCAAAAATAAATAATCTCTGTACAGTTGTTTTTAAACTATAAAATTCCATTATTTAAAATGTGTTACAGATGCTGGACCAAAATGCTGGAAACATGATTTTAAAATGTGAAATAGTGTTGTTATTAATCAAAAGTTTTAGCCAGTAACGAAACCCTGTTCATCCTTTTAATTCAATACCTTTGAAGATGACCGCTTGTGCGAAATGGGTAAGCAACTCAAATGTTTTGAAGGATCTTAATCAAGCACCTGTTTGGAAACGTAAACAGTATTGTCTTCCTGTCACCAAAATGTATGTATTAGTCGTGTGAAGGGCAAAAATATCAGTTTAGAAGTGTTTAGTCAATGTTGTTTAGTGATGTTGTCTTCCTGTCCAACTGTTAAGCAAAAATAATAAATAAAACATCTACAAAAAAAATTTATGAGTGACAAACTTTTCTCATTTATACGACTTTTAGTGACAGGAAGACAATGATCACACATCTGTATGACTTCATTATTACTACACTATAATATTTATGGGAAAAAATTGAAAATTGTTATTAAATCGTTTGATGAACATACACATTTGTTCAATCATTAACAACGATATTATAATTTTGTAAAATGTGGATTCGACACCACCAAGGTATGCTTAAAATTATGAAAACATTCTTTAAAAGTTGAAAGAACATTGAAGTCATAACAGATGAGCAGAGAACTTAACAGAAAGTAAGAACGTAAAGAGAAGTTGTTAAATGTTACGTATCGTTGTTTAAGCTCGCAACATGATTTCAACAATGACAATGATGGCCACAACAAATGCAATGACAGTCACACCCACCTTGGTAAGCTTTGAAATCATGTTCTTGTAATCCAGAAGGTTTTCCGATAATCTGTGATTGTCTTGCTCAAGCTCCTTTAGACGATCATTCGGTGTTGAAGTACGCATCTGATCTAATAATGTCACCAGGTGTTTGTTTTCATGTTCTAAACGAATCACGTCAGCTGAACTGCAAAAAACAAACAAATAAAAACAGTTAAGTACAAATCTTATGTGATTTATTGGAACATTTCGCCATTGTAAATTATCATTAATACAGTTATATAAACTTTTTATGGGGAACGTGAAAAGACAAGAACAACTTATTTCTCGTAAAACTTCAGTTGAAATTTTAACATGTATTGCAGACAGTATATCACTTTACGAGAAAAAACTTGTTATTGCATTTTCACATTATCCAAAAATACATTATTAGGGTAACAGAACTCTATAGTTGCATTAACATTTCAAAAACCTAACAACTTACTTTGACTGGTTGTATTCAATAAGTAAAGGAACATTCAAACCTGAAATACAAAACGTCTTGAAAATCAAATCAATACACTTAAACAACAAAGGTTAATAAGAATGTGATAAATATAACAATAATAGAAAGGAAAGTTTATATGTACCATCATCCTGTTTTTGCATTTTTAAGCCATCCAACTCAGCGTTCATTAATGAGTAAGCCGACAAACTATAACAACAAATTAAAAACTTTGCAGAAATGGACTTCTAAGCACAAAACCAAGATTATAATGAGAACAATGTGATCAGAAACAAGCAAATAATAAGGAAGAGAAGCATACATGATTTTTTTAGTGAAGGAAGCTTACCTTTCTTGTTTCTCAACACTAAGCTTCGCCACTTGATCAATCAAATCCTTTATTCTATTCTGGTCGTCCCCTCTTTCCTCCATTAAAAGTTTGACTTGTGTGTATAGTCGACTGTTTTCATCTTCTAATAAACCTGAAGTTGTAGCATGATATTTGTTGTTTATTGATGCTTCTGTCACACGATTAGTCAAACAACATCAATTTTCGAAGTAAATGTAAATCCGTGAACAATTCTTGTTTATGAAATACTTACTATATTTGGATATTTTAGAGTTAGAACCAGCCATTCGTTCTTCTAAAACCAGTTTAGATTCATACAGATGTTCAGATTGTGTTTTCACTTCCTAAAGTACAAAAGTTTACACAAAGTTCCTAATACCAAAACAAATACTGGATTATCTTCATTGTTGTAAGCAAATCCTTTTCCAAATGCTACCTTATTATCAAAAATTAACGATGGATGAAATAAAGGTGGTCTGAAAATTTTTTATAATAAGGTAAATCAAGCAAAACTTTTAGAATTTGAGAAAATCTTACCTCGTATTTCTTCTTGTAAAATTCCAGATCTCTTGCCTTTTCTTTCAATTTTGCATTCTCTGATTGGATCTTGTTTGTATTTTCAATTTGGCTTTTCAAAACATCAAGCTCGTCTCTGTATGATTTCGCCCAACCTGCTTCGTTGACCAGTTGTTTATTCTTTTGGAAAGAAAAATAATTGGTTAAAATAAAAATTTGCTGTCTTGATCAACGTTAGTTAACTACTAATTAAGCCAAGCATCAGGAAAAAACATGAAAGAGTGTTAATGATGATAAAGTTTTAAAACAGAATAAAACTAAAAGAATAAGATTAAACAATGAGTTTAAAACCACCTTCAAGCGTTTAAGGGTTTTCATTAGAGAATTTCACAGAATTTTGCAACATACATGTGATGAATATTAAAAAAATCATTTTCTTGGAAACCATGGAAACATCATGAAGATACCTTATACACACAATGATAAATTTTCAGTTTGTAAAATGGGATTCACATTAATATCTTTTTTAGTAGAGGAAATTATTTTATTATCTGAATCGTCATTTTCACTACCCTGTACGAAAATAACCTTTTACGAAAAGAATTGTAAGCAAACTCTAAAGTGGGATTTCCACTTCACTTTTTTGATACGCGTATCAGCACAAAATACAGTACAGTACGTTCGATGCAATACGTGTATTAATATCCATTCAGAAAATGTGTTCGTAATTTTTTACAGAATATTCATGCAAAACTGCAGATGTTGCAAAAATTTTAGTAGTTTGGTTTGTTACCTTTTCCAGTGATGTATTGCAAAAAAATCCAATCCAACTTTATTTTTTGGTATGCGAAGAGAATTATTGATACACGTATTTCCAAATTACAATCAATGCGCACGCTCAATGATACAGTACGTGCTGATACCTGTATTATTTTTATAAGTGGAAATCCGGTTTAAGTTATATAACTCACTTCAAGTCTCACATTATCCAGTAATAACTTCATTTGCTCGAGCTCCTCCTTTAATTCCCCTACATAGGCACTTCGATCATCACTGAAAAATTTAACAAAAATAGTATTAAAATTGGGAAACTAAAAAATACTGCTCAGTTAACAATAACAAAAAAAGATTTAATACTGCAAATGCAAGCACTCACAGTTCTGACTGTATGCTTTGGAGCCTCTGCCGATTGGCTTGTAAAATGTTTGTCGATCTGAAGCTTGTGCGTGGACTCAAAGGATGCCGAGGACGAAATCTTGGAGACTCCTGAAATTTAATTTGATTGTCCTTAAAAGCTCACTTCTGAATATCAATTAGCATTAATGGTTAAATCAAGATTCTTACTTCACTGATATCAATTTGGTCACCAGACTCTTGTACAAGAGCTAAGTCTAACATTGCCTACAAAGATAATTAATAAATTCTGTGTATCGTTTGAATGCAAAATATTCTATCAAAAAACACAAAATTGGAAACAGAATAAACAAACAAAGGAGTAAGATGTTGTTGACCCTATACTTTAAATTAATGCATCGCAGGAATGACATGAATTTTCTCAACATAAATTACCTCTACATAATCGTCTCGCTGCTCCAATACATTTTGCAATTGGATATACAAACTTTCAGATAAAGTCATCAGCTCGCTGAAAATAGAAAATATAATATAATATAATATAAATATATAAAATAAAACGCTGTCAACAAGAAATAGGTGAATCCAAAATATAAAAAAAAATATTGGCATATTTGACTCAAATTGAAAATCATTAGCATGTCACAATTCGTTTAATCTCAAACGATTAAAGGCAAAAACAATTTCCTGGACAATTCTAGAGGGAAGAATAACTTACTCTTGAGACATGTCAGACAGTTCGTTTGCTCGATATGGAATGACGGTATCAGGATTCTCTGTGATCTAAGATACAATAATAGGGTTTTAATAACACCACAAACATTTTTTTATAGTGTAAGAAAGAAGAAACTCGGCTTTATAGTGTAGTAAAAGTCCTCCAAACTGTGTCAAGGGCCAGTAACACTATTTATCAGGTTTTGTTGTACAATTTTTAGCAAAAAAATTGCTGGAAATAATAAAATACAATGCCAAAATACATTGTGATCTTTTCAAACAAATTTTAAAAGAAATAATTGATGTTAGAATGCAAATCAAATGTTTACAAAACATTCAAAATTATAAATTTCGTTATATATATTTCGTTATAAAATCAAAGACATCCAATTTTAAAAAAAATCTAATTACAACTGGAAAAAATTGGACTGAAAAATGTGTATTTTCATGAATATTTCAATTTTATCTAATTATAGATGGAATCCAATAACAAATTTAAAAACTTGCTCAAAACATTGTGGAAGGATTGAAATTTCTAACACTTAAAACATCATTTTTCAATCAAAAGCTTTTCAGCTCATATCCTCATGATAATCTAAAAATTCAATGACATAGAACCTGCTGTATAGATGCAACGAGCCCTCTTTGGATGTCCACTTCCAGTTCTTTTATATGTTCAATGAACTCTTGCTTTTTGTCACACTGTATGGCACATCCCAGAATGAGCAACAAAATTGTGTTCATCTCATTATGACTCAATTCTAAAATAACGGAAAGGAACATCAGATGTCCAAAAATAACAATAATTGTCAAAAATAGAAGTAAGGCAAACTTCAGTAGCCTGTTTATATTTACCATTGTTGGGTTCTTTTGCTAGCATCAGTATGTCAGGCATCTTTAGAACAACTATCTGCTGCAATTTTTCCTACAAAAATAAAACAACATTGAAGAGTAGAACTAACAAGTGCTTGTGCTTTGGCACAAAAGTCTTTTAATTTTGGTGGGTGTACAACTTCAAACCCATTTATAAGTCGAACAGTGAATTTGGCAGTATGTATTTGGAACAGTGAATTTGACCAAATACATACTAAATTTTCACCACAGGGTGCTTTCACTTAACTCTTGCTCCGAGAAGAAATTTAATCTGGGGCAAAGTCAGTATGTTTTTTACATGTATACACTTTTTTCACCTCAGAGTTTATTTTTATGTTGTAAAGGGAACATTCATTTTTATGCTGTAAAGGGAACATTAATTCCCATCCTGAAGTGAAACCCAACAGGTAACATGCCCCAAAGAAGGACACAAACGAAATAAATGTATATATAACAAAAACAACCACTCTCGAAAATGAAGAAAAAAGAAAAAGAGATGATCTTCAACAATCTCAATCAAATGGGATCGTTAACTCTTTCACGTTTTATTCTCAATCATAGATATCTATCTCTATTTCGTCAACCGTTCTCACACTCTTTGTCAATAAATTTGACTGAACCAATCACAGAAATGGAAATTGGAAATTGGAATACATTGGATGTCATTTCTCATTTACTTATTACTAACATCAAAGTAACAAAAAGTTACTTCAAAAGGAGGTTTTCCACTCAGGTCGAAGTCAGAGAGAATAGGAGGCCATTTTGGAGCTAATTTCTCCAGTGAAAACTCTTATAAGTGTTTAAAAGAACGAGGCATAGACTCACTGAGCCAAACAAATTTTACAAGGTTTACACCACAAACTTTGGCTGATTGAAAATAAGATATTAATTGTATAATAGATATAAAATGAAAAAAATTCTGTTCAAAATAGGAGGTTGAAACAAATCGCAGGTTTTGTTTTGGATTTTATAGATATTTTTTAATAGGATGAAAACACGATGGCTGGTTGAGGTTTCACTACTGATTCATTGAATAAGAAGTAGTTGTTGTTTTTCGTCGTTGGCAGATGAATACAAAAAGCATATCTTTTATTTATAGTTCATGCCAAATGTCTTTTAGAAGTATTCAGCAGCATAGAGTTATGGATAAATCCGTTACAAAAACAATTAATAGGGAATAAAAAGGTTCACAAAAAGTAATAACATAAACCTGTTGATATTCCAATTCATAATTCACACAATTGCCCTGCCTTATTTTATCGAAATATCATGAGATCTTTTTAATTGTATCAATTTCATTAGAATCATATTTACATAGAAACCACATGACATATTGTGTTAACGAAGGGGGGTAACATAAACATCAAACCTGTTTTCCTCTTCCATTCTGAACAGGTGCAGAGGACAGGTTTCAGAAGAAAGAGGAAAAATGAGCCTAAGATGAGAGATGATGAGAGATGAAAAGAAGAAAAGACTCAGTGCAACAAGGTTCCTGGTTATAAAAATCAGCAGGCATCAGATAAATAAACAATGAAAAGTATAAAAAGGTGGTTGGATGCAAAACTTCGTACATTTGCAACAACTGCAACAAGTGAACTTGAGTTTTAGGTAAAGGCTTCATAGCAATCAATTTTGTTCAACTTCTTTTATCAAGAAATCAAGAATTTACTTTACAACAATTATAATATATATTTTAGGTATATCGTCTGCTAAACGTATCAAGCCATCATGAAGATGTTGTTTTTCACTGTTTTACTTGGCATCATGTTGGCATTAGACGAAGTTGCGTGCTCCTGTGACAATGGAGGTAATCTGTATAATTTAAAAATTCGACAATAAAATTGTACAAAAAAAAAACAACATATTATAGCGACTGCTATCTCTAAAAATTCCATCTTAATAATTTATTATTTAGGTGGTAGTGTGGCAACTGGTTGGAGCGCACAGGTCGGATGTCGACAAGCTATTTGCTTGCCAGGGGGAACCATGAGATATGGAATTTCCGCTTCTCCAGGATGTATGAGGAAGAGACTGGCACTACGTGAAGTACATGATTTTGAGAATGAAGATATTATTTTCGACAGAGCCGCACGCATTGCTGTGCGATAAATTTTGATTTCCGTAGCTGTAAATGATGCTTTAATAGAAATATATAGTTACTGAATAATAATCTGTTAGAATCTATTACAGCCCATGTTACAATAAATCGAGATTTTAGTATTTTAAGATACAAAAAAATATTACATCACATTATATCACCTCAGTTATTTGAAAAACATCAAAATAGAAGTTTTATGTGACAGATAAAAGTTGATTTGCCATAAGCTTCAACAAATTTCATGTTTCAAAATTGACTTTGTAATGAACAAACAATTATATACTTAGTGTTAGTACATAGCGAGTATAAATTAAAATTTGGGAAGGGGCTGGTAGTAAGAATGACACAAATTAGTTATAGAGTTGTTATTAGATAGCACAAGGATAATTGTGAAAACCATTCAAATACAAAAAGAACACAAAAATAAATACACTCCCAAGCTCTTTTTTATTAGTTATAACCTATCGGTGACAAACACAACACAACTCCTGTTTTGAATTCTTCATTATCACAACCCTACTATGACCATAGGCGTATTCAGGGTCAGTCAAAAAAAAAAGTGGAGGAGTCCAACGTTATGATATTTCTTTTCAATCTTCAGTGTCAATTAGGTTACTTGCACGTTTTCCTACTTTAAATTACTAAACTCTCCTCCACAAATTTTGACTGGGCTCTAGCTATGCCACTGATAACCATATTATTACTGATGATAAAAAACTTGTGTATGGTGGATATAAATTTTAGGCCAACAGGAAAGGTATGCAGAGCAAATGGGTGTTGATAAAGAACACTTTTAAACATGAAACATTAGGTATTTTGCAGCAACTAATCATCCGGACATATCAACATTTTGAAACAAGTTTGAAATTGCTTAAAATTGTTCAGCATACATACTTTTAAGAATTTTTTTAACTCTAAACTGTTGAATCTAGAATTACCTTAATTAATTAAAAACAATTGTCAATGTGATCATAAAAGATACGTCATCAAACGTTTTTTAGATGATTACGATTAAAGATTTTAGTTTCTGTTTTCCTTCCTCTTGATAGTAAAGAAGTACCTAAGTTTCAATACTGTAATATTTTTCTATTTAACTGTAAAAAACATTTGTAGGTGACGTGTGAACATGGAGGAAGACGCCTTTGAAAGCTAGTTGAAATAAAATAAATATGTGGATTTGTCATAAAGATTGTTGTGTGAATTTCCTGACTGATGTCACCTGTTAACTTATTTCAAACACCGTATTTTTCAGGCCATTTTCTGTGTGATATTCATTCCTTATAAAACATGTACTTCCTTTCAAGAGAATCCTTTTTTTTTTTAAAAAACATACTTTCAATCAAATCATTTATATCATTATACAAAAGAATTGATCGAATCATACTGAGACTTTAAATAAAATTGCCTGTAATTGTTGAATGTATTAAAACATTACCGAGGTGCATTGAAACAATTTAGTACAGATCTTAATTATTTACTGTAGAATTTCTACACATTATTCACTACTTTGTATATATAATGCAGAATTATTCATCAAATGACATATGCATATGAAACTGTTTATATAATTTATTCATGCAAGTATGATTGAGGAAACATTTTCACATGTGAATGTTGAATTGTTCCTTTCACATAAAATTGATGAAAATTTTAAAATGTAGGTTTACAAAACTCTTTAGTGATAACCCAACAAGAAGAGAACATTTAATAATAACAAAAAAATATATCAACATAGCTTCTCCAGATTTCCGCAATGGCTTAAAGGAATGGCAAAACAAAATATAAAAACAAAGGTATTTTATAAATATAGGCGAAAAAATGATAATGATTTCATTAAAACTTATTATATACAAAGAACAAAACAAGTAGAAACATAACAAAGATCTCTATTATATAAAGTCCTAAATAAACAAAAGGATGCAGTGGTATCATTCAAAAATGTTCACAGAAAAAGGTGAAATTCAAAGAGAAATTCAAAAACTGGTCAAGATCCCTTTTAGTATCATAAGAGGGTAATGATCTAAAGAATAATTTTTGGGTCCACAGATTTAAGTTCTAAATCTCCTTTTTAACAATAAAGCTTTTACTTACAAGATAAAATCGTTTAATGCCATGCAGAATTTCTGCTAGATTGTGAGCTCTAGATGTCACATCATGAGCAGCACCATTTTGAATATGGAGAACGCTAAACACAGCTGGGTCGCTGAAATGGCATAATAACAAAGCATCAAATTACAACTCATTAGAGATTTCCAATAAATTTTTGCATACAAAAGTTAAGATTCAATCGAGTGTGATGATAGTAGACTTACATCAAATTTAAAACTTTTTGTAGCAATATTCCATTCGACAAATCAGCATTTGATGAGATTGGAGCATCAAGGTAAGATTGGATCTATGAAGAGAAAGACTATGTAATACACAGAAACTTTCGTAGTCTGTATAAAATAACAAAGAACTATGACACAGGTCAATATTAGTATATTTCATTATATCAGAGGGACAATTTTGAGAATAATCAATGTGTATTTCAACAATAAACAATAAAGACAGCATAAGTAATGCAATTTTGATATCATTTCTTGATAAAGTGACTTCACAAAAATAATTCTAAATGGGGTATAAAAAACATCATTAATGATGAACAGTGAAAATAAAAGAATGGGGAAGCTAATATAAATTTTGACAAATATATATACTATATATATTAAGTAAGAATTTGAAAAAGCATATAAATATAATAAAAAATTATTTATACCGAATTTGTATTTCTTAAGAACTCTAATTGCACTTCATCTTAATAGACTGTTTCAAAAAGTAGGTCACATATAATATTTGCCTCATTTCCAATCTTAACAAAAGTACGTTGCTTACCATGATTAAAGAACTAAAATATTTTTCCATAAGAAATGCGTTTTCTCATGAATGATACTAACGTCACTAAGTTTGAAAGCTTGGCAAATATTGGCATGGTGATCTATCTTTCCGAATTTTGTAGCAAGAATGATTTTGTGCATAGATGGTGGCTTTCTGGAGGCAAAAAGCTATAAACAGCAAAACAGCTTTTTATGATTTCTACAGAACACTTACCCATACTATCAATGGATTTTTCTGAAAATCTTCAGAATTCTTAACATTTTTGTGACTCATGTTCTGTTTATAAGTTGCAACATATAAAAACTGATTTCATATTTTTTCTAATACCAATAACCAAAGACATCTGTGTATTTATAAAAGTAGATGCACACATGTGTTTTTGTAATGTTCATCTCTTTTTCTGATCTGATCCCGATTTTAAGTGCAATGCTATAAAAGTAAGAAAAGGTAAACATCAAGTATAGCTAGATGTATAATTTCTACACCACCAAACCCTTTCATCATTAACACCACTACAATTGTGTTGGTATGTTCCTCCTGTGTGTGTGGAAAACCATTTTTGTTAACAACAATATGGATAATGACATATACAAAAAATTCCTCTCTTTATATAATATCCTTTTATTATACATTCACTAACCCAAGTGAGTTTTATTACACATATTAGAGATATAGTTAATAACCCTATTTTTTAACATCGCGATTTTTTAAGACCTCGATCTAATCTAATAAAAATAACATCAATCGTCATTCACAAGTCATCGATGACGATGATATCATTTGCACAAAATCATTGTGAATGTGTTTTTGTTGTGTTGTTTTAGGTATGTTATGTTATATATTACACAAAATGATTAAAATTGTCATATTGTACAAAAGGAAATTCAATTTGGAATCAATAAATATAATAATGAACGTGTTCGGTCTCCAGAAAATCCTTAGAACTTTGAAACTGATGTCCCCGCTAAACCGCTTGCTGAGATTTAACATCATTTTTTAATAATAATCAAGACAAAACAACGGTTTTCACAATAAATAAAAACGAAAAGATAGACAGCATCGATAAATGCTGAGGCAAGCGATCAAGTTTGATTTTAAGACTTTAGTATAACTTTTCTGCATCAATTTGTTCTGTAATATGACCTCTTTGAAGTTAATTACTAAAAGTTTGTAACAGGATATCAATAAATTGACACTTTTCCGAAGTCTGTATTGTATCTCCTTTTTTTCTTCCGAAATGGCATCCTGACAGCGGAGGTTATGCAATAGAGAGATTGGTAACTACTTGGATTGGAAGTCTGAATGATACGAGCAGAATCTTTCTGGAGAATGTAGCTTTTTCGTAGACAACCAGATAGAGTGGTTTGTCTTCCGATAGCTATTATGTTTGTTGACCTGTTCTTTAAAATTTTCACTTTCACTTTCCATGGACACTCTCCATCAAATCTCTCTCTCTCCAGCTATTTATTTAGCTAGAGAGAAAAAATTAAATTAGCTTCACTTTCACTTTCCATGGACACTCTCTCAGGTAGCTAGAAATAATCAACTAGCGTTTTATCCAGATTTTTTTGCAATTTTCATTTTGGTGAGCATAAAAATTTTGTACATTCAGTCAGAAAATTTCTTGCTGCAAAGATTCGGCCACAGTCAGTTTAGGATCAACCCGTAGTAAACGACGAGTGGAGAGGCATTCCCCTACTCAAACCTTCATACAGCAAGAGCGACACCCAAAACCAAGTTAATATTGTTCATCCTCAATTTAGTATATAAATACGTTTTTATCACGAAATCAATTTTTAGTAGAGTCCGTCAACAAAAACATTTGATACACTTATCCACTTTATATCAGCACCAAACTTCGGTTAAAACCATTTTCAAGTGCATATAAAATATTTACATCAATTCTCTTTTTTATGTCTATATATATTATATTATATATATTATACAGTGTCCCGAGGTTTTTGGGTTCTTTTTCCTCTTTTTTTCTATTTTTCCAGATCGACCCTATTTTGAGCCCTTGAACAACTCTAACACTGCATATTTCTGATAGCCGCTTAAGCTGGGCCTGGATGTGGGCCTCCATCATCCAGTGTACAGGAAAATTGCATATAATACCCTAGAGATGTTAAGGTGAGAACCAATACCACATAAAAAACTGATGATTGTGGTCGTAATTGTTTGATTTTTGGCACGCTTGATCTTATCATCATTAAAAATGTTTAATTCATTTCATCTTTTCTAATCACGTACTATATATATTATTTGCCTGCCCATGGGTAAGTACAAAGTAAAAGAAACATGATGTAACATGTTTAATATATTCAAAACATAGCAACATCAGTATATACATTCTCTTATCTTAATACGTTAATTCTATAATTTGGGGGTCAGATTGGAGGTGCTGAGAAACTTGAAGCGCGCACACAATGTTGTAGTCACTAACAACGATATTACAGCAACAGCATGAACCTCAGTACGAACATACTCAAACACTGAAATAATAACAGTAATGATCACAATACACATAATATAAAGGGAGCAAATAATCAACATAAGAATACACTCCAAGTCTGAAGAAATAGTAACTAATGAACTGAAGAGGAGAAAAACAAGCACTAAAGGAGGACAGGAAGGCCAATAAGAAACGAATAGGCCAAGATATAAACATGAACACATAAGATGTCTGATAATAGTCATAATAGATAGAGACCACATTAAATGCAAAGGCAACAGGTACGGAAAGCAAATCATATATGCCAACAGGAGAATAAAAACTCTTATCTACAATGTACATACATACACTATCACTTTTATCACTAGCATTACTCAAGCACAACCCCACTCAGGTCACTACAAGAAAATGGCAATTCTTGCTGTATAATGGCAATTCCAAGAATAGGCAATATTATTTTGCAATTCAGAACATAAAATTATTAATTCGCTGCCACAACTATTTCATGTTGTTTCCCCAACTCATAAGCTGTTTCACGGGCAATCTCATGAGAAAATTCGTAGTTGCGATCATATTGTTATAGATCTGTTGCGCTATATTTGAAACACTGTCATTATGTGAACTGTATAGTGCATGAATTATTACTGCGGATTGCAAGATTTGCCAATAATTGTCATTTTCTTCTAGTGACCCAAACTGAACATGTTTCGCAAAAAATCAATTCTCACAAAAATTAATCCTCCCCATCTGGAAAATTGTGAAATTTCTCTGGAGAATATTTCATTCTTTGTTAATTATTAGTGGTAATGGACAACAAAGTTATACTTGCATCTGTAATTGGTGGCGTGGTCGGTGGGTTTGCGACACTTAGTTTGTATTGCTTAAATACTCATCGAAAAAAGAACAAAGGTATTGAACACTATGGTACAAATGATCCGAGATCTAGCAAGATTGTTGTCCATGATGGCAAAGTCTACTTGTCTGGACAAGTTGGCGATATCGACCTGCTTGCCGAAAGTGATGTAGCTGAGCAGACTAAACAAACATTAGCCAAAATCGACGAAGCCTTGCAGTCTGTTGGTACTAGCAAATCCAATATTTTGGAAGCTCGTATATGGTTAAAAGATATCAGCAGAGATTTTACAGCTTTAAACAATGTTTGGAATAGTTGGGTTGATCCGTCAAGTAAAGGAACTCGATATTGTGTTGGTGCTGAATTAGCAAGACCAACAATATTAGTTGAAATTCAAGTTACAGCAGCATTGTCTTAAATGAATTATAATTTTCACAAATATTTTGTGCTTTTTACTGCTGTGTTTGGAAATACCTTTCAATGGTGAAAATTTTCCATGTTTTCGCAGAACAATTTTTGCAGTGGAACAATTTTTGCAGTTGAAAGGTGCAAAAGTTGTGAATTTTGCGGAATTAACCGTTGTGATTTATGGTCAAAATTACGAAAGTGAATCTGTGAAAATTTCAGCTGTTTAAGGTAGCAAATGTTGTGTCATCAGGAGATATATTTGTGGGACAAACCTAGATTACCTGACATTTTACATGGTTTTGTATTTGCCTGTTTCAGATTTTCAGTTTTCCATTCCAAGTACTGACAGGAATGCAATGTAGAAGGGTGGAAAAAATGTTTTTCCCTACAAATATTTAAGTTCTTTTTTATGAGTAAGTGACTATTGGCCCCATTTATGTCATCCCTTAATGGCGATAATTTTTATGACTCAGCTTTAAAAGGACCGTTGTTAGATGTTTGTCAGAGTTTGGCTGTGAACTTTCCAAAAATAATGCCAATAAAGACTGGCCCCAGACAGTGTTAAATTTGGACCAGTATGAATTGGGCCAATGAGGTACATTGAATTCATTTATAATGTATCTTCTTCTTCAGTCTCTTGAACATTTATTTATTTGGTATTCCGTTTCTTAGCATTCTGATCAGTTTATATATTATATACTTCATTTTAGTTTTCGATCATAGCATTTTTTTTATAATCATGTGAAAATTTGCAATCAGGTTGGGCTATGCTTACGACAAAAACAAATTCATGCTTATTCAAAATGCAAATTAGAACCTTAAAAAGGCCTTTTGAAATCTTAGGATTAAAAAAGTCCTATTTTTACAGCTAATTAAAGCTATCTTATATCAAAAGTAAAGGAATAAATTAGTATTTCATTACATAAAATTGTCTCACAAGCAAGAAACACACTTCAGAACAATTGACCAAGGCTGGGTAATATGCTTAAGAAAGTATGCTGAAGAAATTCCCCAATCTGGGTCTAAATATGCTTATAAATGTCACGCTTATAAAAAAGAAAATATGTATCACATCCGAGGATGAGTGGAAATGATGTCTTTGTGGAAATTTTCTTGAAATTATCTTGCTTCTGAGAAGAAGATTCTGAAGAGTCAAGGTTCTTAATAAAAACTAAAAACATTTTTTTGATTGTAGCGAAACTGATCAATGTTTCTTAATAAGAGAAACGGATATGAAGCTCAAACAGCTGGAAAGCTACATGGAAAAAGTAAATGGGTTTGAAGAACCAAAACTTCACTTGGAGCAATATGTCACATCAGCCCATATTGGTTCTCACATGGTTTATACAATGGACCAGACATATGATGATGTAAGAGGGAAATTTGTTTCCGATTTTGGGTGTGGATGTGCTGTTCTGTCATTAGGTTTGTATACACACTTTTTTCGTTTCAGTCTCGGTATTCTTAACTTTTTGATAAATTATTTTTGCCTCATTATATTCTAAATTATCATCCTTAATATTCTTATAGATGATTTTTGTGAGGGCAATTGCTAATTGACGAGCGAACTAATACTCTCGTTTGAAACATCAATAAATGTAAGAAAAATTTAACAATGAAATGTTAAAAAGCTGAGCCTGGGCATATTCTTAGGCTATTCTTATTTTTGACCCACTGTCAGCCTCGTATATTCTTATATAAAAAAGAAGCGTATAGCATAAAAGATGTTTGTAATGTTTTTTTGTGTGACAAGTTTCAAGAGTATTAATTATTGGTCTAGATTGTCATTTTAAGCTAATTAAGTCTTTTCATTGGGTTACATATTAGATTTCACGCAGTGAAAGATATTAATCTCAACATGTATCTGTCTATCCGCGATTTTTGCAAGATTTTTAAGTATTTTGGAGGACGCTTGAAACCCGCAGCACGATTAAAGCGATTAAAAATCTTGCCGCGGAAAAGCTCTCTGCAATCTGATTGGTTTACAAAGTCAAGAAATTTTCACGTAGCCAATCAGATTGCAGAAAAATTTTCCGCCGCTATAGACACGTATATTTTTTAGTAATTTACTTCAGAAAATGTAATAAAGGAAATTTTCTATTTCTATTAACTTTTGCACCTTAAACAATTTGGTGGTCCTGATTTTGAATTTATGAGTCATTTTTCATATTTTGAACGTTAGCGAAAAGTCTCAGACAAAGCAGTTTTTTCTTTTTTTGAAATAAGGTTTTCGTTTGCGTCAAACAACAAGTATTCAAGTTGATTGATTGCTTTATCAAAACAACATGTTAACATTATGTTAAACTCAAAAGCAAAATCGGAAATTCAGTGAGTCGTGAAATCTTCATCGACCATGTCGGTCTTGTTTCTTTTCAAAAGCTTTTCTTAATGAGACGAAAAAGTCCAAAGCTGACCATTGCTTATAAAAAACATGAATTAACTCAAAATGTTACTTTCCTTAAAGTGAGTTCCTTGAGTTGCAAAGAGAAATTTCTTTGTTGTGATCTACGTTGTCAACAAGATATTTTCGTTAGCGCCCCCACCCCCTAATTCTTTTCGTCAATTGTTTGTTGAACACTGTAGGTTGTGGAATGCTGGGCGCAGCTCAAATAGTGGGATTGGATATCGATAGCGATGCACTCGACATCGCTACTGAAAACGTTAGTGATTTCGAGTTGGAAGATGTGGTTTCCATGGTGAATTGTGACGTGACAAATGACGAGCGTTTAGTGCAGTATTTGAAACAGCGAAAGATGGTAGATACAGTTGTTATGAATCCGCCGTTTGGAACCAAGAATAATAAAGGTATTGTTATTACTAAGATGAGCGATGACTTAACGCATGCTCAATGAAGGGATTGTATTATATGGGCATTCATTTTCAGGTTGTGATATGCGATTTTTACAACATGCCGTATCTGTTGCTCAAAGCGCCGTGTATTCTCTACATAAAACCAGCACGCGAGACTATGTTGTCAAAAAAGCGGAGGAGTGGGGTTGTGGCGTGGAAGTCATAGCTGAGCTGAGATACGATCTACCAAGGACTTATAAATTCCACAAGAAGCAATCATTAGATGTATACGTAGATTTCATTCGCGTCGAACCGAAACATTAACTGAACTGAGGGATGCTGTAAGATGAACATCAAAAGTTTCCCTCACGGGCCACCACGTCATGAGCAAATACCAAAGAGACTAGTGACTAAATGTCTAATGCAAATGATGCCGAACGTGAGAAATAAGAACACGTGTTTTGTTTTTGCAGATACTTATTATTTTTTCTTTGGCTTTGATTTTGTTTTCACTGATTTTTTAGCTGGTGGAGGAGGAGGAGGAGGAGCATTCGAAAATCCAAGCAAAGGGTCTCTAAATAGAAGAATCTGATAGTCAATGAAAACATTTTCAACAAAACATAATTAAGATATTAAAAAGTTTCATGTATACATCATGAAATGTTTTTCTAAAGTTGGAGTTTCATTTTTGCTCACCACGAAGAATGATTTGTTTTTAATGAAGAGAATAAGATTGTAGAGGGACATCAACTTTTACCTGTATTTTATTCTAGCCTGAGAGTCTTTTTTCAGTTTACGAAGTAATCCAACTCGCTCCTCTGTTTCGAATTCAAACCCCAGCTTCTAAAAAAAAAGATAATTACAACTGAGCGACTATTGAACATTTGGTGACGTGAACTTGTCGTCAACTTCTGTCATAAATGAGTTTTAAAGTACCCTATTTATCTAAATTAGTGTCCCGGATTTTTCATGTAATGAACTCGAAAGCTTTTTCCTCAAATAACCGTTCCCTCCAACTGTGATAATGGGGCGCTTATTCAGAGGAGCGACATGAAGGGGGCAATTATTCAGAGAAGTCACAAGAATGGGGCGCTTATTCGGGAATTATAGTAAAAAATACATCGACATGCAGCTTCACTGTGTAATCTTGTGTATACGAAATCACATTGACGTATCTTATATTTTAATAATTCCCTCCCTCAAATTAGCACCCCTTCGAATAAGCGCCCTCCTCAAAAAGCCGACAATTAAATAAGCGCCCTGGAGCTAATGCAGATGCATCCGGTATGTGTAGTTTTATTCCAGTAGATCGCTTAGAAGGGGTACTAAAATATTTTAGAGAAACTGTAAATGAAATCGAGGAAAACATGGAAACTCTAACACGATGCTATACCGTGTTATGGGCTAACTTAGAGGTGTGTGAACACCGTATCATGGCCTAACTTGGAGGCTACTAAGTAATAAGTCCTAAAATCAGCGAAACAATGAATTCCATAAAAATGAGGCTGCGCTTCATTATGGTCGAGTAAAGAACACGCTCATAATGTAAAGCATGCGCCAGTTCAATTGCAATCTTAAAAGAAATTTGATATAGAGCCTTGGTTTTAATAACTTCACCATATAATAATATATAATGATTAAACAGAATTTCGGGAAAGGTGTATTGAATTTACTAGGATAAATTTCAAATAAACGTTTCATACCTTCAAGCTAGTCCAAAATTCTTCAACGTGAACGCGGTTGATGCTGGTTTCATCCAACTCTACGAAAACTTCCAACCAATCGTTTTTGTTGGTTTTTATAAATTGTTGTAATCTTTCCAAGGGTGAAGGCGTTCGGAAATCAGCGTAAACGATTACGTCTTTCGTATCTTTGTTTTTATTGTAGAAGTTCACAAAATCTTCGTGGACAGATACACCCTGTAAAACAATCATTGGACAGAACAGGTGAAGAAAAAAAATCTAAATTCGGCCTTACAACAAACCTTCGGATAAAAATAACGATGAGCTGAAAATAAATTTGTCTCGATGAGTTTTTTAAACCTAAAATATATTTTTTAAGGAGAATTAGAAATAAATACGCAATAACTGCAGTAAATAAAAATCGCGTTTAAATAAAGAAGAAGAAAAATAATAACGACAGTGATTTTGCATATCTTTCCATATTTTTATGAGGCCTGATAAAATCTCCTCCCTGTGCTATCTGTGTCTTTTTAATTACAAACTGACCTTTGGAAATAAACCTCTTGTTCGATTGACATGTTTTAGGACAGATCAAACACTTTTTAGCAAGCTTTCACTAGGTCACATGACATTTTCAATTGTCCGAAAAGTTCAAAGTTTCTAAAGTTTAAAATTTCAAAAATCGGAATTTTGTTCGCCGTGGGATTTTATGACAGATCATTCTGGACTTTTACCTTCATATGCAGTTCTGTGATGGGACAATCCGGTTTAGTGTATACGGTCGTGAGTAATCCAATAGCGCCTTTGTTCGTGATCGGATTACCGTCGAGCTGAAAGACGAGTGGTTAATACACAAAGTAAAATGTTTGCATGCCTGAATTACCCGATAAAGCCGGATTTCCATTTAGCAAATTTGTGTGAACGAGCGGGATATATGCGCCGAGCGAAAATATGTCGAGCGCTATTTTTGCATTTCCATTCAAGGAGCGCGAAGTTCAAAACGTTGGCAACACAAGCAAATTAAAGTCAGCATTTTCTATGATTTCTGATTGGCTAATAACTTTGAGCGCAAAAGAAAGTTAGAATTTTCAAACTTTCTTGAGCGTTGCTTTTTGCGCCTATGTCCTGTCGGGTTTGGAATGGTTTGATTTAGTACGCGTGCACATGACATCACTCGAAGTCGCTTTTCCCACCCGCTCGTACAAATTTGTTGAATGGAAACCCGGCTTAACAAAAACACCAATTGTTATATATGCATTCAGTGAAATGAGGAAGGTCAGCTCTGTTGAGTAAGATGGCTGATTACATATGCACATGTTGTAAAAGCCTATATAACTTATTAATCCGAATATGCAATTTTTTTACTGCATGCACGTTTATTATTTATTTCGACTAACTTTAGTTAAGTTTGGCACTCTATTTTATTAAACGCCAAAGACTTACTTTTAGTTTTTCCAGAGTATAATTAACTTCGAGGCTTTTTGCGAATATGAGCGCCCCATTTATTCCGATTCGATTGTAACTGAAAATAAAGGGAAAACATGGTACAGCTAATTCATCCCCAAACTTCCGAACTATTCTGTGAAAACTTTCTTTAAAATGTTACAAATACATGAAAGAATTAATGAAAATTAATCTTCATTTCCCCAACTGCAAAACATTCAAAAACAGTGCTTTACCGAAAAGTTAAATATCTCCTCCTCAAGGGTGACTCGCCCGCTGTCTCTCCCATATTTAACTTGAATGTGCGCCTCATGCTAATCAGATGGAAAGCAATATTTCCCACCTTATATCCAAATCAACTAGAGTGTTATTCGTTTTTAGTGCATCCGCTATAAAGACTGCCCCTTCATTTGAAAAACCATTCCACGATAAATTCAAGCTCTTCAAAGTGATGTTGCTCTAAAATTCAAACTATAGTGCAATGAGGGCGTCTTTTAAAGATAGGGCGTTATAAATAAAAGAGAGGGGTTTGAGGGCGGAAGGATGGTAGTATCATTTATTATACTATTCACTTTTTCGGGGGAAAAAATTGGGAAAAATGACTAATGTGTTTGTAAGTGACTAAAATCTTCCCCGACATAATTTTTCTCCGAATTCTTTTTTCCCCGATTTTTCCCCCGATAAGGTATTCACCTTCAATCCGATTCCTATTTCGGAAGTTGCTTTTCTTCTCAATTGGTTCCAGCTAAGATTCAAGTATTCGATCGCATCATTTGAACCTGTAATATAAGAGTGTAATTGTTTACTAAGATGCGATCGTAAAACTTGCGATCGTCTCTTACTTTTGTTTGAAAGAACAATTATACCAAGAGCAGCACCAAAAGCGGCACCAGCTTTTTCGCTCAGGTGGTTACCACTCAGATCCAGATGTGTCAGTTTAAAGTTATTCTAAAAAAAAGATGAAAAAACATCAATTGTAACAAGTTAAGTTTTATTAAGTTTTGAAGATTTTCCGCTGCAATGGAAATCGGATACAACAACAACAACAACAACAACAACAACAACAACAACAACAACAACAACAACAACAACAACAGGTGTGAGAATAATATACTAATTCTCTTTAGTTCAGTTCATTCGACGCTATGTCTTCCGTGCGGGTCTTTGTCCGTACGAAGAAATTGCTTTGAATGAAAACCATTTGTGGGTGGGTGCGTTTTCAAATCATCATAACTATGCAGTGGTTGGTTGGATTTTCAAAACGACGTTGTTGGAAAAAAACAGTTATTTTTTTAAGATCAATGATGAAATATGCATGCGTGTGATGTCACTTTTCTATACGTCTGTGCAGAAAATTTGTTGAATGGAAGCTGGCCTTAAAATGATATTATTTTCAGATTTGCTTATATCTCGAACATCTCGAACAAAAATACTCAATCCTTCCTCCGCGATCTGATGCCTTAAAATTTATTTCGCTATCTCAAACTATGCTCGAACCACTATTTACCCTAGAGCGCATTTCCTTAGGTCTCTCTCTCTCTCTCTCTCTCTCTCTCTCTCTCTCTCTCTCTCTCTCTCTCTCTCTCTCTCTCTCTATATATATATATATATGTCTTACATATCTTATATATAACGTTAATACCTTAAATGCATCAGCTAGGTATGGTCCAACAAAATCACCAAAGTTGTTTCGTGAAATATCAAGTCTACTTAAACTGATGCTTTGCTGCAATGCTTCACAAAGTTTACAGCACCCTTCCGGTCCAAGATAGTTCATGGAAAGATTCTAAATAGAAGTAAGGTGACACTAGTCTATAAATATAGACCACCGCTAGCTCGCTACTATACACATTGTTCGATTTTTTCATGCTGGCTTTGTTACAGGATTCGATAACACATTTGGGCGAACGTTCGTAGTATTAACAACTTGTTTGTATGGTTCCCAATCTCTTTTGTTAGTGCGGTCATACCAAACAATATACCAAAGTGTATAGACCATAGTGAATAAGCGGCGGGCTATATTTGTAGGCTGGATGACGCGTGTCCAATATAAATAAGTGATTAAGTGAGGCGGTCAGAAAGGTTTTTTGAAAATGTTATTAGCTATTTTAGGCAGAACCAACAATCGGACAACATTCGTTCTTTGGTTAGAAAAGTCTTTGTTTGGTAAACATTAATTTTTGATAGTGCCTCGGTCTTTCAAACTTTAGAGGGTTTTTTTTACCGTGAATGCGAAGTGCTTCAACTACTGTGTTCCGACTTACGTTACCAATTATTTTGAAATAATTAAATCTCGCTACTTTGGCTGCCATGATAGTTCCAAATATCCTGTTGCTATGACTTCTAAATTCCCCTTTCGCACACCATTAGATTTGTTAGCCTCAAAGTGATTGTGGTTCACAATGCACAAAATAAATAAAACAAAACTTGTATGCTTTACAGCTTTTGATTATCTTCTTGATGGTGCCAGTCATAAAAGTTGTGACGAAACACCGGAAAACACAGGATAGACCTTTCCTGAATTTTTGTTCAAACACCGTATTCTTGCCGTATTATCCAAAATTTGGAGTGATGATAAAAGTTCTTCTCACAAATTAAGAAATGAAAAATACCTACCACATCGGTTAAGTAGCAGTTCTCCTTCAACATTTCACAAAATGTTTGCAATCCATCAAGTCCAATGTAATTCTCCATTAAATTTAATTTCAGAGTGACAGTGTTGGACTAGAATTTGAAGATCAAGATGGCGGTGAAAACAGATGGTAAATGGATTTCCAACCTCAAAACCTTGTTCTTCTTCTTCCCTCTCTGTCTTCATTTACATGGAACTTTTACGTAGAGTAGGGAGAGAAGAAGCCCTGGGATCGAGGTTGATTTCCTATCTTTAGATGGAATAAATGTCTCGTTTCAATAGCATTCAAATGTGATGGAAGAAATCAATCAATGTCCGAACCCAGATCCCAGACATTTCTCTCTCTCCCCTCGACCCCCCCCCCCCCCCCCCCCCCCCCCCTTTTGGAAGGGAATTCACCCAAAGGTTTAGGAATGACAATGTGTGTGTGTGTTTTGTATAGACATCACGAATTTTTTTAAAAGTTTTCAGTTGTTTCAATCTGTCAAACTACATTAAATACACCTTTTTTAATTAGCTCAAGTTAACTAAAAATATAAACACTTCAAAACCATAGCGATGAAAAGAAATTTTCTCTGTTCTTGATAAATTTAATAAGCATCACTTAAGCATCAAAGTAGACTCAAAATGGCAAAAAACATAAGCACCGATGATCCTGGTCGATTCTTACTGGTGCTCATAAACTATAAGCGTGTACGTTACCATCAAAGCAGCTGAGATTGCTTTCACCCCAACCGGACCAATTCCTCGATATTGCAGGTGAATTTCTTCGTTTTCCATGTGCTTGAGAAAATACGAGACTGGAGTTGTGCCCAGCTTTTTGCACGCTTCAAAATATGTACTCCTCCCCGTGGCATCGTACGCTTCTTTTGTATCTGAATAACAAACAAGGAATGGACATAACGTACAAGGCGGAGAGCAACTTCTTCTCAGTGTAACAGTACAAAACAAACCCGATATTTCGATGTCTGTGTCGTACTCGTCACCACTACACGCGACATTTTCAGTGGGAAGTTCATCGTCGTGCGCGTCTGCCGTGTTTTCTTCAGTTATGATAGGCGATACATCAAGATCTTCAAATGTTTCTACGACAACATTTACCTGTATATGAAATTAAAACAAGTAAGTCAACTTTTATTTATGAAATCCAATGTTTAAAAGAAGACAGATGCCTGCAGCTCAAACAGTTTACCACTCATAATATTATTCTAAAGGTTCCAGGGATGCAGAAAATTAAAAAAAAAAAAGGTCGTAAAAAAAGTACGTTGGAAATTGCGGAAAAGAGAGAAAAAGTGAGTGACGTTGTAGATTGTACATCCATTCACCGAACTTGTTGCGTTACTTTTGTGTTATTGTTTACATGGATTGGTAGATTAAAAAAAGTTAACATACCAGCGACATGTTTGTTATTGTAATCTCCTTCCCGCTTCTACCTATTGGATCATTTTGACGTCAAATATAAAGTAATCGATTATTACGTCAGTATACAGATTGTATAATGCATCTTCTGGTCTCGACAACCATGAAGGAAAGAAGATGTTTTTTTTTTTACTATAAACAAACTGAGACAAGCATGTTCTATAATAACGAAATAGAACAGTAAATTTTAAGGAAAAATTAAAATATGTTAAAATATGTAATGCGTTATTACCCGGGTAGCAAGTCCGTATTCCCAAGCTAGGGCTTCAGTCAATATTCTCTGGTGGTCCTCATTAACAGTATCCCGTGTAAATTTTTTTTACGGTTTCAATCAGTAGATGATGAACACAAAAATAGAATGTGCCTTTCTTTGTCTGTTGATGAAATATGAAACCGTAAAATATTTTACACGCAAAGCTGGTCAAATTCTTTTTATAGAACCCAGCCGGCAAAAAGGCATCTAAAGATAGTTCTAAAAGACGTCTAATGAAGATGCCTAAAAGACGTCTAAATATAGTCTGACTTGTCCGGTTAAAAGACATCTTTACACAGACGTCTTTTAGACATCTTCATTAGACGTCTTTTAGACTTATCTTTAGATGCCTTTTCTACACGCGTTACTCACTTTTTATTTTGAGCAAGAAAATTTGAAAGTGGAAATAAATTACAACAATATATTCATGAAAAGTTATAATGTTTCTTCTTCTATTTACAGTGCCCCATGAAGGCTTGATACAATAATTTAATAGTAAATAAATGAATAAATAAACTTTTAAATTCAATAAAAATAATTTCTGAATACAATCAGAATATTGAAAACTTTTATAAGCTAATGGATTGGTATCTTAAAACCTTTCAGCTAAAAGTCTCTTTATTGTTTGAAAGAACGAGGCATGGCGTAACCTTTACCTGGTTATCCCAGGCCAAAATAACAAAGTTTTTCCCACAAACATTTCAGATACCAATTAGTTAGATGAACTAAGGTAACAACATTTTCATTGACGAACAAAACTTTCACAGAAATGTTAACTTCATAAAAATCTCAAAATGTCAGTACTGCTCTGTTTTTAAATAAATCAATAAATCAATAAATATAATATCTCAATAAACTGTCATTCAAAGTTGTAAAAGGGGCGGAAAGAATCAGAAGAAGGCGTCTTTAAGACGTATTAAAGGTGTCGTGATTAAGACGTCTAAATTACATCTTTATGAAGACGTCTGAAAGACATATTTTGTAAACCCAAATAAATCGAAACTTTTTCAAGACGTCTTTTAAACCTGTTTTAGACGTGTAACTTTTTCAAGCCGTCTTGAACACGTCTTAAAGGCATCTGAAAAAATGCGTCTTTCTACGGACTTAATGTAGACATAAAAAATGACGTCTGAAAGACGTCTTGTGCCGGCTGGGAAATTTCAGATATTTCACATTAAACTTAAAACCATAGAAATACTTTTCGTATTTCTATGTTAAAACATAAAAGGCAAGTTATGTAATTATAGACTGCAGTGTTCACAGATTAAAAAACAGGGCGCAATGATAATTTATTAATTTATTAATCAATAAACATTTCCAGTTTTCAATGCAGATTTCCGGACCAGCGGCAGATCTACGGTAAGTCAAAGAAAGTGGAGGAGTACAGAGTCATAAATTTTCTGTAAAAACATAAGTGTTGATTAGGATATTTGCACGTTTTTCTTTTATACGCTTAATGACCGTGCTCTCCTCCATAAATTTCGACTAGGTTCTAGATCCGCCTCTGCGGACATATATACCCTAATCAAAGTATTAATACACGGGCACATAAATATTCCACATTCAACGCATTAACCATCACGCCAACCATCACCGTCATCACCAGCAAACACACGACACCGTTTTAAAATCTAAACCACATTCAGACGTTGTAAAGACGTACGACATTGTGTGACTGCTGGACATCTATGCTAACTGTTTAAAAGGGTTACAAAGTCTGTTGAAATTTGTGTGGAAGCGTGTAGGATAACAACGGAAATCTTAACCAGGAATTCAGACTCAAAAGAACTTTCACAATTTTACTCTCTCCCTCTCTACAAAATTTCGACACACTACAAAATTCAACCTCAAATGCATAGTTTGTTTCACTTAATAAAAATTCAGTTTATATTAACGTGAAATATCTTTTCCTAAGGCTCATTTTATAAGCTGTGCCGTGCCGAGCCGAACTCGCCAAATTTTCTCTGAGTTCGGCTCGGCACAGCTTATAAAACCAATATTCAGCCGTGCCGAGCCGAGCCGTGCCGCACGCCTGACCTGGCCGTGCCGCACGCCTCAGCACGGCTTGGCTCGACTGTATAAAACCGAATGCCGAGCCGAGCCGTGCTGACGCATGCGTACATTTCTATAAATTTGCTTATTTGGCAAAAAAATAATTATTTTGTTGTTAAAAACAGCCACCATTTTAAAAAAGTTTGGCGCGATTCAGAACGGCTCGGCTCGGCTCGGCTCTTATAAAATGGTATGCCGAACCGAGGTGAACCGAGCCGTGCTAAAAAATTTCCGAGTTCGGCTCGGCACGGCACAGCTTATAAAATGGGCCTAAGGCTTTGATAGAGACCTCCTGTTTTTGCTACTGATATTGACAGGTTGTTACTTGAAACTGATCTAAGCTAGTTCACCTGCACGTAACAATATTTATTTTAAACAAACAGCAACTTCGATTCCAGGGTTTCTTCTATCTATACATTCATATTGGATAATTAAGGGAAGTGAAAACAAATGAGAGGTGAGAACACAAAAGATATCGATTGTTGAGTTGAATGTAGCTATTTGTGAGTCCGTGTTGTACTTGCACAAGTACTTGTATGTTAAATAAATAAATAAATAAATAAATAAATAAATAAATAAATAAATAAATAAATAAATAAATAAATAAATAAATAAATAAATAAATAAGCGATTTATTTCTAGTTTCCAAATATACAATTGGCTCTTCTACTAGAAATGCGTAGGAGAAGTTTGTGTACGCATAACGTCAGTATAATTTTTTTTAGTAAAATATAAATATACGTAACTAAATCAGCAATCGAGTCATTCCTTTATCCAGTAAGTGAAACCATTCCTTTATCCAGTAAGTGAAACCATTCCTTTATCCAGTAAGTGAAACCATTCCTTTATCCAGTAAGTGAAACTTTGCGGCATTTGAGAAGGATCTGAATGTTTCAAATGTTATTTGCTAATGCAAATTTTGTAACGTATAACAGACCCTTTACACAAAGATTTTTTAATATTACAACCTCGATCCAGTGTTATTTTTAGATCAGTGGAAGAATTGGCTATTTCTTTTCAGTCTTAAGTGTCGATTAGGTTACTTGCACGTTTTCCTTTTCTACTTTAAATGACGAAACTCTCCTCCACAAATTTTGACTGAGCTCTCGGTACGCCTCTGAAATCTACACGTCTCTTAGAAAAGCATTTGCATTCTAATCGTTTATGATCCATTTAAACACTGTTCCTTTGTTCTTGGAAAAATAATCCTCTAGATGAAAACTCAAACTATTTTCGGACCAATATCCAATATTTCCAAAACTTCACATGTGAAGCTTATTCTTAATTTTCACACGATTCTCTTACTTCCAGCAACTCCTGCGTGTTGTTTCATATATTATTCATAAAGGAAAATCACAACTTTTACTGGCGTATTCAAAAGAAATAAAATGCAACGCGCATGCCTCATGGAACAAAAGGTTTATACTGATAAAAAAATTTCACACAAATCCTTTCTGTAATGTACGTTTTTGATAAAAAATCATCCCAAATTATGATCATCCCAAAACCTATCATCTACGTAAAATTTTGAAGATTCATATTATTCCAAATTTCTTTATCACAAGCTTCCACAAAAATTATAACAAAAATCCCCCTTCTCCCTGTTATCAATGTTAGTGTGGAAAGAGCTTCTGATAAACCAATATGGAATGTAGAAGCAACATTGTATAATTAGCTTTCATATGCATTTTCATTGTAAAATGAGCTTGGTAAAATGTTTTATTTTCGTTTGGCGGAACGAATAGAACAGTCATTATCTGAATAATAGAAAAATTAAGAGTTCTGTCTCCTATTGTTTTCTGACTCCATTGTAAGTATGAATTTACTGTAGAATTGAAATGGCCAGGTTTAATGATCGAATGGTTGGTTTACACCAAACCATATTCTTATGACTATGTTTACACTAAGAAAAGTGAGAAGTTGATTGCACGCATGAGTTCCTTTGTACCTTGAAATTGCACCCTTCATCAATTTTCAACATGCTCAAAATCACTAAGCGTGCAAGTTTTGAATGCTGTAAGAAATATCGAAAAGTGTTTTGAATAAGGAGCTGATTTCAATTATAGCTGCTTCCAAAGGAAACTTGCGCGAAGATAACAAAACATGGGTGTTATATTGAAATGGTTCTTATTCATTGTATTTTGCAAAAACATTTCATGTCAATGTGGTCCAACTTGCCAAGACGAATGTTTAGTATTTCACAACAAATATCGTTTAAACCACAATGTTACCCTTCTCACGTTCGACCACAAACTTTCAGAAGAAGCGCAGGCGTGGGCGGATAAAGGTTTGCTGGAAAGTTCCCAATTGGCCAAGAATGGAGAAATTGGGGAGTGTTGGGCGTGGGGAAATATTTTTCCCTCGTGGAAGGCTGTTATAAAGACGTGGCATGATCAGGAGAAAAATTACGATTGGACGAATTTTCGGTCGAAAAATAAAGAGAAAGTGGGTTGTTTCCAACAACTTGTTTGGGCTGGCGCAAGAAAACTGGGGTGCGGTAAAGCAATGATCAATGGCTTACCATTATATGTGGCGCAAATGGATGTTTCGGGCGTAGTAAAAAGAACAGTTTTAAATCATGGCAGTTACAATGTGAAAAAACCAATACAGGAAGATATACATTGGTTTGATGGGGACTGGGACTTGTTGCTTGGCGACATGCACCGGCACACATCAAAACAATTTTAAACTTATATCGGCGCTTAAGAAGACACCACTAAAAAACAATCCCCAAAATAGTAACTTTGATTGGTTCAATGTTAACCAACGAGAATGTAAATAGTGTTTGGTAAATGCATTTTTGTATAAAAAGATTTTTTACAACTCTGTCGTGCTTTCTTGGAAGATTGTGTATTAGGATCCGATAAGAGCGGTAACAGAATAAATCGAAAAGGTTTACTGGTCGCGCGCGAATGATTGGTTACCATATCGAGTATGCGTGAAAGTTATTTATGGAGATATTTCATCATCATTTTCTAGTCGATGCGCAAAGTCTTTTCTAGTCCAGCTAAGAAAATCAAAGATTTCAACTTCTTCGCCCAGTCGCAGCGAATTCTTGATTTCTGACCAACTGAATTTTAACAAAATCAGCAAATTTCGTAAATTCACGAAATTTATTCGCGCAAACTATAAACCGGCCTCAAGGTAGTGCTCATCGTAGAGACTGCCTAGTCGATCACATGATATGTTTGGTTTCCTTTTGATGACCAAAACTTCATTCGGAAATTAGAAGATTTACTAAAAATGAGTAAAATGAGTGACGAGTAATGAACTGTGAAACTACGTCGAGTGTGTTTATCGGACAATTTCAGACCATCCAATGTAATCCATTCTCGATGTAAACTCTTATGAGATAATTTGAAAGAACGAGGCATCACGTGACCTAATGCTCACTGACCCAAACAAATTTAAAAAGGTTTACACCATGAAGTTTTGATGATCTCAAATTGGTAGATTGACAATTCCTCCTCACCTTAAACTTTATGGTGCAAATCTTATATATATTTTGTTAGAATATTTTGTTAAAAGTAGATTTTAACGTCTCATTCTATATTTGACAAAGCTGTTCAGTTTATGAAAATTAAATGAAATGAAATTTATAGAAATATGTTGTTAAAGGCAGTAAACGAATATCTCAAAAATACGATGACTCGACAACTAGCGGCCCAAATAAGAAAAAAATGTACCTGTTGTAAATGTAGCTGCCCAAATAAGAAAAAAATGCAACCGTTCGCGATCCCTGGTAGTGGCTGGTGAGTCAGCAAAGTACTTCAAGTCTCTGCCTATATACTCATTTATTGCCTTTAAGCAATTCAACAAAATTATACAAAACATGTCAAAATTCTACCAAATAAGGCTTGAGAATTATGAAGTATAAATTTCAGTAACAAGCTTTTGTCAAATATAGAAATGTGACATTGAAATTTGTCGTTTTATTGGATTTCCGCGGAGCAAAGAAATCAAATTACAACCGTCCACATTCTTCATTTACGTTATTATCTTACTATGCAAACCTTAGATGGAACGCCGAATTGCAAACTATTGCAATAATGGCACCTCATTTGAATAGTTATTGCCGGAAAGGAAATGGCAGAAAACGTATGTTTTTCTTTTTTGACCAGTTTTTATATCTTTAAATATCTTTTGAATCAGTTTTAAATATAAGATTAACATTTACAGAAAAAGTACTTAATTCACTGAAGGGGAATATCTCCTGTTTTTAAACCAATATTCATTTCAGAGATAAAGGTTGCTTACATATGGTTGCTTACGATTTTTTTCTTCATTCTATGGGCATCCTGTTTAATTTTCGTCCCTTTCATTTCGTTAGAATTTTTTCTTGGGTTAATTAACCAATGGCCAATACAACTTCAAACATTCCAAAAAACTTAAAAGCGGAAACGACGGATGTCCCGAAAAATTGAGGGGCCTCGTAAAAAATATTACAACCGCTCACGAAACTTTATGTAAGCAGCCTCGCGTACAAATCAATTTATTTTATGAAGGAAACATTAAATGGTGCGAAAGTAAAATTAATTAACTTTGAAAGGAATGTTACCTGTTTCCTTTGAAAAACACCACTACTACATACAAATGTAACAAAAATACTTTACAGCCATGATTAAATTTTTTTTAGAGCATCCACGGACTTGTTCTTTACTGGTTGTAGGGTTATTGAATTCTGTGATATCGGAATGAGAGACGGAAACACTTATAAAAAGTCCGAAGTTTCATACAACCCATTCGCTAAGTGGAACCATTTTCTTCGGTCCCGTGAAGGTTCCACATGTCGAGAGTCAACTGTAGTTTATATTTTCCCGCAGTTCTTGAACGTCTGTATAGAAACAAATTGTTCAAAAGTTAGCTTTTTTTCTGAAGCAACAATAAAATATAACACGCAATCACCTTGATAAGAGTATTCTGCTTTCTGTCAATTAAGCAGGTACCCTAAACTTGCTTAAAACATATTACTCCCAAACAGAATCATTAAAAAACAATTTCCATTCAACATAATTTCCACACGGAAGAGGAAAAAGTATGCTATGTGGCATCACACGCCAGTGAGGAAAAAACTTTTTTCCCCGCCGCGAGTCCCGGTTCGAATTCAACCAATCACCTCTTTACATTAAAACGATTTTTATTATAAGCAAGGTGTCCGTTCTGAAATAAATGCCATGGAAATTGCTCTTGGTCGCTTGCAAATGAAGAACATGTCCAGTCAAAGGTTTTAATGAAAATTCACACACGTTAGAAGAATCCCCTATATTATCCCCCATACTGTATCATAAGAGCGAAATTACCGAGTCTTCCGAAATTTAAATCGCTTGATTTTTTCTAATGGAGACTCTCTCTTCCGTTCAACAGTGTCATCCCGTATGAGAACCCTATTTTGTGGCTGTTCTCGAGCTTCTGCGAAACCCGTGACTTGTTCGTTTTGCCTCTCAGCTGACGAATTTCTCTCGTTTTGTTCATGCTGTGTATTCTTCCTTACGGTCATTTCCGTTTGTCCATCTTCCATTCGAGTAATACCTTTATTTATACTTAAGTTCGTGTTATTATTATTATTATTGTTGTTGTTGATGTTGTTATTGTTTCCTTTTTCATCACTTATACCAACAGCTTGTTTGTTTGTTTGTTTTCGTGTCAAACTGTAGTCATCTTTATTTTCTTCTTCTTCTTCATCTTCAAGTTGAAATATAGAAACTAAACTATTTGAATTACCAGCTTGCTTTCTCTTATCGTCGTAACAATCAATTCTCGGTACATTTTCACACATTTCATTCTTGTCTGCAGACTCGAAATTGTCAAAGTTTCCTATGTCGTCCTTTCGCTTCAGTGATTCGCAATTACTACCATTAGCATCAATAAAGTTGTAAAGTTGTGAATCACCATAGTTTTGTTTGTGTTTTCTTTCTTCTTCCGATCGGGTAACCTTTTCCAGGATATCAGTTAGATGGAGTTTTTCCAACACAACACTAGCTTGGTTGATGTACTCCTCATCAGCATCCTAGAATGAAAGGAAATGTGAATTAATTAGTAAGTAATTGGTAAGTAACGGTCCAGTCTAAAGTGGATTTGGCCTAACAAAACCACAAAGGGAACATCAATGGTGGTTAGTCCCTACTTCAGAGAGTTTGAAGGTTATTTCTTGTGAGCTATCTTCAAGTTTAAGCATCAGCCAAAATTTTGTGTTGCGGATAAAAAAAGGCGCGTAAGTCACGTTTTGTGCACGTGTTTTCAAGTTTCGTTCCGCTTAGAACAATGTTCGAGTCGACTTATACAAAACATATTTTTGGTCACAGCGAGTTCTCCCTCAGTAAAAGAAATTAAGGACCTATATCAAAAAATCACTGCTGAAGAAAATTAATGAAAACTATGAAAGCAAATGATCTTTACCTCAGGAAAAGATGTGTGCAAGGGATTAATCCCAATACCAAAGAGGGCGGTGTTATGCATCGATGATTCCATCAGGCAAACCGCCACAACAGCGTCTTGTATCGTAACGTCTTCACGTAACATCAAACACGCATGCGCTTCGGCTAATCGTATCAAACTCTCTAACAACCTAATAGTTGTTCGCGCTGCATTTCGGCAATCAGCAGCTCTCTGCGCCTGATAGTAACTACGTAAAACTCTAGAACAAAAATTAATATCGAAACAGGAGTTAATATGCGCAGATTGGAAGTAACTAATTAAGTAGCATGGACATCACGAAAATCAACTTATATCATGTGTAACTTTGTAATATTTCATGCTTAATTAAAACATGTTTTTAATTGGTGGAAAGAGGCTCGTGGCTCTTTTGTTGGCGATTCCATTTACATAAACTGATGACCATGATAACATGGTTCGGGATAAAAGTGGATTGAACAAATCAAAAATAGGAGCCAGGGCGCCTTTTAGAGCGGCCCTTTGGTGCGTTTAAAAGAGGAAGAAAAGTATACAACACCTCATGCTATCTTCATTAAGATTAGTTTTTTTCGCCTTGGCGTAACTGAAATACATCTGCATCCTCTCCACGGACCACAAGTCGGTTTTTTCTGAGAAACGATTACCTGGTGTTTTATTGGAAAGGATGAAGTTGGAAACAATCCTTAAACAAAATAATGTTAAATATGTTACATGAATACGATTTAGCTAGTAACGTTCGGCCCTTCTTACGTCGGCCCAAATTTAACACCGGTCAATATTGACGTTATTTTTGGTAAAGTCAATGGTTAAACTATCACAGACAAACAGCTAACGCCAGTCCTTTTACGCCAAGTCATGAAAATTAACGCCATTAAGGGCCGGTGTAAAAAGGCCAATAAGGTGATTGCCTTGTTAGAAAAAAGAAACACTTCTTTTGACTCACTTATCCCATTCTTCGTTTTGATTATCCAATAAAATCAGCACAAGATCAAAGCGACTAAGTAACGGGCTTGCCAAGGCGACATTAACACTAACTGATTCGTTACGATCGTAGTTTCCTTTAGGATTAGTGGCAGCCAGAATTGTAGTTCTAGTGTTTAATTTACAGACCAGACCAGCCTTGGCAACACTAATCGTTTGCTGTTCCATAGCTTCGTGTATACCTGAGACAAATTGTGGTTGAACAAGGATAAAAACCCAGTTAAATACTGTTGGATACACTCTGCGGAGGAGTGCTTTCTATAGGAATGGCAAGAAATATCGCCTGTTGTTCAATAAAAAAGCACTCCTCCACAGAGACTTTTTGAAGATTTTGAACACTGGGAAGAATACCCCATTTACCGTAATATACCTATATTATATATATATCAACCGATTTCTAACCAGCTAAACTTCTCGGTTAAAAAGCTACTAAAATCGTCTGAAAGAACAAGGCATCGCCTGGTAAGAACTCGGTACATGAGTTGTATGTTTTCTTAAATAATGTTGGAAACAGCCGAAGTCCCGTTTTCAAAATGGATAATAATGACGAAAAGATTTTACTTGAAAAACACAAAATACGTAAGAATTGAATTTAGCATGGGTTTATTTTCGCAGTCACCCGAAAAATCGCGAATTTTTATCCACGCCAATTTTCATCCATTAAGGTATATATATATTGTACTGGTGCATTCAGCTGGATAAGAACATGAGCAAAGCAAAAATATAACTGTAGGTTGTAGATTTCTTTTGACATGAAATAAGACTGAACCTGAGCAGAATTGAGCCTCAATATTCTTATATTTTTATAAAAAAGGGGTACACTCAAAAAAAAAAGGAGAATGGAAAAATGAAAAACATACTTGTTCTATCATGTTCCCGGATACTGTTGAACTCGTCAATACAACATATACCACCATCTGCCAATACCAGTGCACCGGCTTCCAGTTGCCATTCTCCAGATTCCTTAACTGCAGTCACAGTTAAACCAGCACTGGTTGACCCAATGCCGGTCGTTAACACAGAACGTGGCATAACTTTCGAGGCATACTTTAAAAACTGTGATTTCCCAGTACCTGAATCGAGAATATGAAATGCACGAAGTAACGATAGCGAAACAACTCTGGTGGAATTTTAACGAACTGATAGGGAAATGAAAGTCTTGCAGTGAATTATCGTTAAAAAAACATTCTTTCCTTATCAAATCAGACTTTGCAAAAGAGATGATCACAGAAACAAGGTTGGACCAGGTCAAGTGGTACGAAGAAGTGAAAAAGCGGCTACGTGTTCCAATCATACAAACAGAACTTCCATGGAAAGAGACCGAATGACCGACCACCAAAAAAATGGATGTAACACATTTGTGCAAAAAGTTGAATGAATTTGCAACGAAGAAGTGTACAAGGATCCTCTGGGATTATGCTTCAAGTCAAGTAATTCAAGAAATGGAAGTGCTGTACTGAATTATCGTTAAAAAGTGCCCTTTCCTGATGAAAACAGACAAGAGTTCGAGTTTGCAGAAAACGATAACTTAACAACAAGTTGAAGTGATAAGCATTTATACTTATAGTTTATAAATAAAATCAAAATGGTTTGCTGAAGTTCGACACTAAAGTTCACATACCTGGATCACCCACAAGTAGCAAATGGGATTCTCCTCTTATTCGAGTACCAGACTCTTTTATTCTTTGTACACCACCGATCAACACAAGCGCTACTGCAAGCTTCACCACATACAATCCAAACACTTGTGGACAAAACGATGCAAGAATACAATTCCTACCTTCCAATGGTTTGTACCTATATTCATCCCAAAACGCCAAGAATTCTTTCCTTAACTGTTCAGTCACAACTGTTGAAGACTGTTGGTCATTACTGATAACAACCGCATTTGCTTTCATTATCAATTCAACTTCGCATTTGGTCTAGTAGAACAATGTAGACCGATGCAAACGAGAACACAATGTAAAAATCACAAACGACTGGTAGCGAATTTACTCACGTCACTGTAAACGTTTCTCCATCTGCGCAACACAACACCAGAAATGGCGACGTCATCACCAGGTTTACACATGTCTACAAGGTCATCTTCTAAAACAACCCACATTGAGCGAGGAATATTTCCAACATTAAGTTTTTGGACCTAAAAGCTGCTAATAAATTAGTAACTGCAATTTGGACAAGCTGTCACCTTGAGCCAGTTAGCACATTCGGATATTTATAATATAATTATCCCAGATGTGCTGAACACGGAGCTATAAGCACTTTTAGGGTTAGATGGAAATTTGAAAAAACATAGACTCTTATGGTTAAGCATTTGATTGTTTTCATTATGTTTATGGAAATAAAAAAAAGTAAAATCATAAAATACCTGCTCTTGTATTTTCAACTCTTGGTAATCTTTACATCTGTTCGGACCAATAGTATTATGCTCTATGGCAGTAAATTTAAATGAGGTGCACCCTTCAGGGGATGGACATGATGTGGGCTTTGGTATATCATAGCCCATCTCGACCTCAGGTTGCATGGAGAATATATGACGACATTTGGTGCATACGAACTCACGTTCGGTTTCCAATAACTTTGCCATGGTGCATCTGATCACTGTCCCTTGTATCAAAAATATTTAATATTACCTGGAGGCTACCATTTTTAACGGGCATTATCAATCTGTAATAAAACTGGTTCATGAACCAATCAAATTCGCCCATTATCTATAATAACTCCTTTCGTAATACCCTCCAGGTAATAAATTTTCTTAAAATCAAGTGTCATAGCATGCCATGTTTTATGAAAACAAATTAGAACTTGTTTCAAGTACCTTAAAGCGACAAATTTAGGTTAATTTAGTGAAATACATATCAAGTGAATTTTAGCGTCAACTAGAAGGAAAGCGAAACAGGAATTTGATAGAAAAGAAAAATTTGCACCAATATAGCAATTTAGTGATTTAGCAATTTTCTGCTAAATTAAAGTGACACAAAAAAATTAGCCAGTCCAGTTTGTAAACAATAAACAAATCATACCAGAGACAGCGAGGAAACATCCAGTGTCTTGACTTTTTGGCAACTTGTACCGAGTAAGTTCTGGACAGACTGGTAAGTTTGATACTCTCACATGAGTATTAGGTTTCACGATAAGATTCGATTGACTTGTATGACATTGTGTTATGATTTCTTCTTCAGTTGCTATGGCGGCTTGATCAAATAACGGGAGTGAGGCCAGCGGTGCTTTTAGTAAGTAAGAGGATACTAGCATATTGTGGTCAAAAAGTTCTAACGCATTCACGTTTATTGCATAATGTTTTGCTTCATCAGTGGCAAACAGGATACTAAGAATCTCATCTTTGTGGTGTTTCAAGAAGAAGCTTTTTAATACAGAGAGAATTTCGGCAATATCCATGTCCTCCTCCTCCATAATAACCACAATGTATAGTCTAGTTTTCTTTACAGTTGATTCAAATGACAAATGACTGGTTCAGTGAGTTTAATTAGAAAAATGTTTACAGTGCTTTGAATGGTAACCGTAAGATGAATCAGATGTTAAAAAATAAAGGTTAGTCATAAGAAAAAAACAGAGCAGTGTTAAAAGAACTGGTTCATTTAATCTAAAAGGAGAATTAACGTCAAAATGAACCCAATTTTGTTACATAACTTAATTCAGTTTTGGAAAGTACATAACTAGCTACAAAATTTCACAATTTTGGTCACGCGATATAATTTCTCCTTTAAGCAGAAATATGATTTTTTATGATTCGTAATTGTAAAGGTTTGATTCAGATTATATATGCTCAGACAAAAGGTTCTATTTGAACGTTACTTCTCCTTAAAAGGAACAGACTGATTTTACTATTATTCGTAAGGCTGAAAAGGATACAAAATTTGAGTTACTGTTTATGATAAAATACCCTAATAAACATTGACACAGATTTTCTTTATTGCAACCACTGAGAGTAAAAATAGAAAAACACTTTTAAAGAATACATTGGACGGTTATCTAAAGGCCTGACGATATGAAGTGGGTTGAACCCGGCTTGGGTTAGAATGCAGAGTTAACTGTAACTCGGCATTTAGTAGAAAAGCTTGTTAAAATGAAATCGTGGTTATATGAGAAAAGTTGTGCCGGGTCAACCCGGGTTGGCTTTTCCCATGTAATCGCAAAACAGGCCAACTGTATTGAGTTAACGCGTGCCCATTAATTTAAGTATAGAAATTTTTGCCACCAACCCGGGTTGAAGATTAATGTAACCTGGCTGTCGGCTCGTTTCTTTTTTTCCATGTAAACAAGCGTCAAGTCAAGCGAGCCAACCCGGTATTCTAACCCAACCAGGGTCAACCTGCTTCATATAATCAGGCCCTAACAAAATCAAAATGCTTACAAAAAACTTCAGAATAATTAAGAGATATTCACTCATTATAGCCATCAAAGTATGAAGCTTAACAAGCTTTACCCAGTCTCGAGTTAAACATTCAGGCATTGTTTACGAGAAATCTTCATCATTTGTATAACATGTTTGGAAGATATGTCACTGCCTCCAACAAGTATATGATCGGCATTAAAGGACGCTAGCGGTATCATGACACATTCCAAATTCCATTTTAACAATAGATGCTCAATCGTGTAATCAGAGCTTTCATACATGAAACAAAATAACAATGAAATAAGTATCCAAAAGAGAGGACGACCAGTTTAGTAAACAAAACATGACAAAAAATATTGAAAGAAAAACAGTGATTATTTTGTAAGCCCTCTTAAGTGTTTTATTTACCATTATATATTTAGTATTATATTTCATATTAAGACAGGTTAGCTAGGTCAATTGTATATTTACAATTCTGTTGTCAATGTAGGACATGATCAAGTAAAATATTATTGAAAAAGCAAGAATATAGTATATTTTAGTATATATACTGTGGAGGAAACAAACAGTATAAGATTAAAATATTTTTATACATGCCCAGTGAGAAAAATCTTAAAAACGTCTCTGTGGAGGCGTGTTTTTTTATTAAAACAGCAGGCGATATTACTTGCCATTCCTGAAGAAAACACTGGGTACATACCTTCTTAACTGGTATGTTGTCCAAAACACTGCCAATGGGTTCTGATCCATCAAATAAGCAACAGTGAATAAAATATCTTCAAAATCTAAATAAGAAAATGTTTGTCTTTGCCCAGGTGTTCAGAATATCATTGGCAAGCTTGTTCTCACTCCCGAAAATAATTAACAACATTCAAGATAGATAACCAAATGTTAACACGTAATTCAGTAAAATAAAGCAAAAACTACTTGACAGTTCCTGCTGTTTCCATGGAGACATTCCAAAGGAGCAGTTCTATAAAAATAATACACCTACCATTTTTATCATAGAAGCAATCCGAAGCAATGATGATGTCAAGATTTTTCAACTGACATAGTTCGGTTGTAATTTTCCCCCAGGTTACGGCCACAACATTTACATTTTTTGTTAAGTTGTTTTGGGTACAATTTTTTCTGGCATTCACCAAACAATTTTCAAAGTTATGTCCATCAGATAGTGTAACAATAGCACCGATCTTCGCAGCCACGATACCAGCAAGAGCAGTGCCGCAGCCAATCTAGTTGTATGTAGAAAAAAACTTTCATGAATAGCACAGAATTTCACACTAGGTTCTTCTGCATATTATGTGTACATTTTGTCTCATTTTTAGCCCACCAAAGTTTGTGGTGTAACCCTTGTAAAATTTGTTTGGATCGGTGAGGGCTAGGGTCAGGCTATGTCTTATTCTTTCAAACGATTTTCTAAAGAGTTTTCACCAGAGAAGTTAGCTGGTTTGGAAATGATACAAAAACAATCTCGACATTAAGGAAACTTCTTCACACAATCAATATTATTAAAAATCATCTTTCATAATTTAGTGTAGAATTGAGCTTCTTCAACATAAAATTTTATGACATTAGTTTAAACAGAGTTCGTACAGGTTCCAGAATTTTTGCTTCTTGACTTTGCCTTGAATTCTACATTTTTCTCTCTGACTCAGTGGGTGAAAAGGTTATGATTTTCCCTGACTAATTGTGAAAAGCTATATTATTTTCCCTGACTACAAAAATAGCTATTGGATTACTGTGTCAGCAACGGGGTATTTTTACATTTCATCTTATCAAGAGACTTCAAAAGTACAAGACTGACCATCAAGAAGGACATCGCATATGCACTCTAACAATGACTTGCTATTAAACAAAAGTATCAAATTCATGGTTGGGGTTTAAAAATAAGGACAAGTACAATATCCAAGATATGCCAGAGGATAAAAAAAAATTCCCTGATTTATTCTGGAAAACGCATATTTCTCCAGATTACAGAAAAAGTTCCTGATTTTCCCTGACTGTACGAACCAAGTAATCACAGGATCATATTAAAAACAGAGATGATAACTCAGTCACTCCGAACAAAATTTACGTGGCAGAAATTCATTTAAGAAATTATGCACCAAATACATGGTACCTACCTCAAGTAAATTTTTGTTTGTCACATAATTCTGGTGGTAGAAGATGTATTGAGCTAACATAGGTGCAGCAGGCCAAGTAAATAGTCCATATTGTGGATCAACAACCTACAAAACACATTGATTGACAGTCAAAGAACAAAATAGGGCAAATAACCATAACAAGGCTGGCATTCCAGAATACCAATAGAAAAAAGACAATTTCATTGACGGTCCATGTATGTACATTATTACAACGTTTCACCTTCTTCTAAGGGCATTGTCAAGTTAATACATTGACTCAAAATTACAAGTATTTATATGTCACATATATGTTGTAATAATCTTAATACACGGATCGTCGCTGAAATTGTCTTTTTTCTACTAAAATTCTAGATGATGAAAAGGCGTATTAATTCAAGTACCTCAGAAATAGTGATCTGCAGTTCCTTCACATGGTCTGTTTTCTTTTTGGATGCAAATGTAAACGTTTTGACAGCTTGCATTGATAAAACATTCTTTAATTTATAATCATAATAGAAAAGAAGAAACTATTCAAGAAAAATTAAAAGAAACTAAATTTCAGGAAGTTGTCATAGAAGATATGAGTGGGATTATAATCATTGTGAGCATTATGTTACTTAAATTCACACCCCTTTTTCCAAAAGAAATGTTGTACACCTTATTGAAATGACCAGATAGAAATTTTATTACAATACTTTATGGGGCACTTTCACACACTAGAAATAACTACAGAAAAAATGAATTGAACATGAGTATTTTCTTAACAGAAATATTTACAAACAGTAAACCTGAAATCCAGGTGGCTTATTGGGCACTTTTTTGAAAATTTGGGTGCTATTGTTAAGAAGAAGAAATACGGTTTCATTCAAAACAAGTGATAAATAGAAAGTTCATTCCAAAAAAAACCCTTCTTGAAGAAGAAGCCGCAAGTTAAAGAATTATATATTCATATTTTCTAAAAGTATTTTACAAAATATTTGGTGTAAAGAATCATTTAAAACACATTAATCTGATCCATTGTTCTGCAACATCATCCACTTGTTTTATGAATCATTATTTTGTACATCATGATATGGTCCAATCAATATCGCATCTGCTTCGCATAGTGTTATATGTCTCTCATCACCTAAAAACGCTCCAGTCATCTCAAATTTATTCAATATGAGTCGCACCTTTGATCCTTCAGTGTATCCAGAAGATTCGGGTTTATTCACTACAGCTTCAAATTTTCCACCAAAGTCCACGTATAAGTCATCGTTACAAACATTAGTGATTTTGCCAATAACACATTTGCCGGGTGCACGACCAAATTTCATCAAAGGTGATTCATCAAGTAATTCCTGAAAAGTTTTTTTGGGATTTCGTTTGTCAGTTTGTGACGTGTAAGAAGAGACTGCATGTCTAGGTGTTCGGTGGATTTTACTAGAACATAACAATGTACAGCAAAGTTTCTTTGAGATTCTTGGTAACAGCATCATAGATATAACTAAAGATAAACATAGAATTTTATTATAATATAGGTACAATAAAATAATAATTACCATACAGCCAGAAAAAAACTTTACATGTCTGCATAAGATAATTAGCTTTCATGAAGTGTGTTTAAAGTTTACAGTATTTTGTTTATTTAACACACTTTTTCATCTTCACCCTGGTAAAAATCCTGTCAGGATCCTTTAGTATCCTGTTAGGACACAAATTCTGACAGGAAATCTTTCTAAGGAAACTTTGTCAGGATCCTACTAACATCCTATTAAGATCTTGACAGGACTGACTTAGGATCCTGACAGGTTTGAGTCAGGATGCTGACAGGATAGTATCTTGTTAGGATCTTACTAGGATCCTGACAGGTTTGAGTCAGGATGCTGACAGGAATTCTTCTCAGGATACTGATAAGATCCTAATATGATCCTAGAAGGATCCTGACAGGAATGACTTAAGATCCTGATAGGGTAGGAAATAACTGTCTTGGTAGGATCTTACTAGGATCCTGACAGGTTTGAGGATAGGATCTTGGTTAAGATACTACAGGACCCTATAAGATCCTTTAAGATCCTGTTAGGATCTTAAGAAGATCTGGATAGGATCCTGGTTAAGATCCTGCTCAGGATCTTAGTTAGGATCCTGTGCAGTTATGATTTCAACCAGGGCAGTTTAATCTTCAAGGTAAAAACTGTACACAAAACTCTTTCGTACTTTCATGTAAAATTTCATTCCTTCGTAAATGTGTAAAGTTCCCATTAAAAACTTGGTGTTATTAATAAATAAAAATTTTCTTCATAGCTTTTTATTGAGCTGAATAACATAATAACATAGAAACAAAAATTACATAAGAAAGATAAACTTTTTTTGTGTTGAAAAAAACCTTTCAATAATATTATTTATGTATTTTTATGCAATAGAATATTACAAGATCATAATTGATAGTAAATTTACTTTTTCAAAACATTTTTCCATTTCTCCATGATAGGCGTAAAGCATTATACACATATATAACGTTTTATATAAGAAACCTTAATAGTAATTCGTAGCAATTCCCTGAAAGATTTCCGTCTTATGTTCTTCTTATAGTTTCTTATCGTGTTCTTAATCAAATGGTCAAAGTTTTTCTTAAAGTCAAAGTTTGTGATAGCAGATGTCACTTTTGTTTTTAATTGGCAACAAAATGTGTCTCCAGCTTGTTCTGCGAGTGGAAGTTTCTTACAGGTATTAGAACTTACATACTACTATAAGTTTCTTAACATTTTAGGTGGGCTACTAGTAGTTATATGTGTATAATGATCCAATAACACTAATAATTCAAAAAATAATATAATATTATTTTGTTGTACATGGTTTTTCCAACAGATCATCTTTAGAACTTCATTTATATAATACTTCATTAATTCCAAAATGTGTGGTGTATACAAAATCCACTCATGCAAAAATACATTTGGAGTCAATTTTTCGTGACACCTGCCATGTTACCATGTTTATTACCTAATCAAAGACAATTTTAAGGCAGATTTCTACTAGCCATATAATTCGTGGGAAATTTTTCACAAAGATTGCTGCAATTTTCGGACGATTTTTATAACCGACAAGAACACGATGTTCATGTGAAAAATATTCACTTTGTGTGAATTTTATTATACAGCCAGTGGAACTTCGCCTCAACCCTTAAAGAGGAATACAAATAAATTTTTTGCCGTTAAATTTTAGTTCTGATTTTGTTTGATTTCGTTACCAGCCATTTCGAGTACTTTGTTTCCCACACTATCGCTGACTTTTTCAAATTTGTTCAAAGCTTCATTCGAATGTGTTTGTAAAAACTGTGCTTCAGCGGCAGTTAATTTTTCACCGAGTTTCTTCAGTGCAGTCAGAATCTCAACCCCTTGCTGTTGGTAAGTATCCTCGGACAACTTCCCAATTTTAACATCTCTTTGCATTTCAGCAAGTTTTTGTCTCAACTGATCAGGTTGTTTCTTTGCAAACATACGAATTACTTCCGGAGTCTTAAAAGCTTCAGAAATTGCTGCTTGAATTGCCAGCTGCATACCATTTAATTGATCGACAAGTGTCATATTCCCTGCCATTATTTTCTTTAAGGACGCTTCAAACTCACGTAGTTGTTCAAGGGTTTCCTTTTTCGTTTCTTCATATTCATCTTCATCAAGGTCTTCCCGACACTCTTCCAAATCACTAAGTTGATTCATCAATCGATCAAGTTGTTCCTCCAAGTTATGCTGCAACTTTTCGGTTTCACTCTTTCCCCTTGAAGCCATTCTAGATGATAAAGAAACAAGTCTTTATACTTTTACTAACATTCTGATTGAAAAGACTATGATCAGTCAGGCTGTTTAAACAAAAATATCCGAAAGCAGCTCAAAAATACAATTTCTGACAACAAAACGATAAGACTGGAACAAGTATATACATATATACACATACAATGCCTTTTTCTTCCAAATGCTTTTGTAAGACCACCAGAGAAGTGGTTTGGAATTAGTAGATGAATGCACTCTCTAATTGAGAATAAAGATGGTGCAGTGACCATGAACCAAAACATCAGGGGCATAATAATGTCTATGTCATTGTAGAGTTACCAAAAGATGTTCGCAGAGGAATGAATTTCAACATGAAAATTTACACAAAATTTATTATACTAGACCATTGTCTAATGTTTTTATCAGATTTATCACAAGCTTGTAGTAGGTGTAATCCTTGTTGTGTGAACTGGACTAGAAATCAAACAGAATGAAATTTCACAAAAAGCACAAAATTCTTATTTCATTGCCACTCTAACTGAATAACATGGACAATTTGCTAAGGAGTGGTCCAGTTTGTTACTTCAAAAATTACGTTAAATGATTCAGGATCCTTAGATTGGGTAGGAAAAATAACTTCTGTATAGAGTTTCCCCCGCCCACTAGGTCATTATGATGCAACGACGACCATCAGTAATGTGATGTGTTCATTATGCCAGATATTGTCTTGCTAGCATTGATGTGGGAGAAGTTGTTAGAGGTTCTATCCACCTGTAACTACACAAAAACAAATCACCAGCTACAATCACCTGGTTGAATGCTGGAAGACATGTGCCAAACGTTTACAGACTTCAGAAGCTCGATATTGGCGCCCTGTTCCAATTAATACGCCCTGATTTGTTTTGAAACGGCTAAAGCCCTGCTGCGCAAATGTTGACACACGTTGCGCTTGTTTGAAATACTCATTATTGTTTACATTCGATTAGCAAGATTCGATTAGCGTTCATTACATCTTGTTTAAGCATTCGAGTTATCGTAAATCTTCTAATAAACGCCCGGTTGTTTATTTAATTTTCTGAGATTTTCGGAGGGCGTTTATTAGAGTGAGGCGTTAAAAAGAAGAGGGCGTTATTTAGGGGATTACGGTACATTATAAGTGGTGATTTGATGCACATTGATCATAATTACATCACGCAAAATGGAAAGCGAAAGTGATTCTTTTTGCTGAAATATGATTTCATCTCCACTAAACTTAGGCGGGCACTGATTTTCATATTTCTCTCCACACTTAATGGAAATAAAGCATCCTCATTTATGTTTTTCCCACCAGTTTTCGCTTGGTTTGAACTTAATTTAGAAGGTTTTGATTGGATTGATTAAGCAAGAAACCACTAAAAAAAACCACTTTAAAAACCTCTATTTTTGGAGGATGCTAAACTAATTTCGTACCATTCTTATGCCAAGTCTCTTATCCTTCCCATTTTAACTTATACGAATTTTATTTATTTTAAACTTTTGATTTGTAGGTCCACATCAGTTTTACTGTAAATTTTTAACCAACTGAAAATAAAGTATGAATGAATGAATGAAAGACTGGACCGAGCACAGAGCCTTGAGGAACACCAAACGATATATTCACAAAGTGGAGATAATTTGTCGTCAATTTGACCAAATTGTTTCTGTTCCGACAGATACAGAAGAAACCAGCGCAACATTGATTTTCGAAAGCCCAGTTTATGAAGTTTTCTTAAAAAGCTATGGTAATGTACTATGTCAAATGCTTTAGATAAGTCTGCAAATACAGCTATCGTCAATTTCTACATTATGCATTGACCCAAAACGAAATCATCCCGAATTTTGAAAAGTGCTGTAGTTCTTTCTAAAACAGCAGGTCGTATCATTGTACATATAGTTCAGTCAATTTCACTAGTTGCTTCTGAGAGAAGTATTTTGACTTCGGAAGAAACCAAATTTGTTTTTTGTAGACACTGAGATAGGTCTGAACAGGTAAGAGTTAGAATCAGTATCAGATAATCCAGCATGTTCAAGGTAGACTTTCAGATTATGGGCAGAACAAATTTCACTATTATTACCACTGATTAAAATACACTTATCATCTCTGTAGATATCAGTTTTGCTTTTCTCCATGAACAGTTTCATGTATTTATCACAAAAAAACAACATCACATCTTTGTAGATTACTTATTTCACTGTATCTGTGAAACCCACAGAAACCCAATAAACCAATATTCATTGTTCTCATTTTACTTAGATCTGTATCCTTTTTAAGCAATTTATCGTATAATGAATGCAGATGCTGAAGAGTTATTGTTTTTTTCTTTTTCACTTGGTGTTGACAGATACGTTTTGCGGCCTCTAACATGTTGGTTACCAAATATTTTTGCATGGAGCATCATAACCCAGCGTTCTGTGGTAAAATTTTATGGAGTAAAAATTACTTTCAAATTTTGGAAAAAAATTATCCTACTGAATTAAGTTAAAAATAAACAATGCAACTGTTAAAGGGACTGCTGGCAATTCAGAAAAGCAAATTTTTTGCACCAATTCGCCCACGTGTTGAAATTACTGAAGTATTTTTTGACAGTGTTTTCTTCTCTATACTGGACGATGTAATCGGGTAAAGTTTCGAGCAAAGGTTGTAAAGATTCGTTTTCAAGGGTAGTTTTAAAATGCTGTTTAGAGAGACCTAAAAATACCGATATGATACCGAATAGTTCTTATAGCATAAGTATTTCTTAGCCATTACAGTCACCACAATTCAATTTTGCAAGACGACTACATACAATTTGGCGAACCCTCTCTAGCTATGTTTCAAAAATGTCTAAAGAAATGGAAATGTCAGGAGATGGAGCAGGTAAATTTCTTATTCAAGTTCTTCAAAATCCAAGGTTTTAGCTTCAGCTTCTTCACATTCATATTATGCAGGAGTGCCTAGCATTTTCCTTCGAGCTGGGGCTTGCACTAAACTTGTTGACAATGTAAACAAAAACCCTTCTTCATATCACTAACTGATTTAAAGAAAATATCAACCAATTGAAAGAGACGGAGACAGTAAATAAATAGGCAAGAAATTACTCAAAGCAAAACTGGCATACCTTCCCTGGAAAAAAGTCTACTAAACTCCTGAAAAAATGACAATTCCATCACCGTAACAAAAGCCATTCTGAAAAAAATCAGTGTAAACTTCTAGGCAAGCATGGTGTAAGTGAGCCAATCGCAATTTTGGTATGTCCTAGTAGTATCTTTTTTAATGGACATACCAAAATTATTTTCATATAGAATTTAAGTCCTATTACTTATGGAATAAATCATAAATATTAATAATGACTTAAAATCTTATATTAGAAATAAAATTTGTCAGTTCAAAAACCGTTTCAATAACGGCATTTGTAGAGGAGTTGTGCGATGGCGACCTTCGTAAACATATCAGCATAGAACGTAGTAACGGGAATGAAATTCTTGTTCGAACATAAAATATCGCTTGTGAAGTGGTAATGTTTCGCTTCTCAGCAAGCATTTCGGCAAGCCTGCTGTAAAACTTTCTACCTTCTTTCCCCATGCCACCATTAGCCGAAAAGACCAGCAGTGTGAATGTTGCATTCTCTACATGTAATACGCTCTCATTATATTTCTTCTTCTTTTCTTCCTCGTTTTTCAGGAAACATTTCTTGATTTCTGTCTTGCTGTATTGTAAAGCGTTATGGTAAAAGACCTTTACGTCGCAAAATGCTTTTTGACCAGCAGACCAGAAATCAAGTGCACTAACGCCAAGGCGTGATTCATTAGTTGTAATCGCTTGTGCGTTTAAATGCTCACCATTTATTTCGATCAGGTAAGGTTCGATACTGACATCTTTGCAGACTTCGCTCAGAAGTTGCGCTGTGATGTTTCGGACTTCATTATGTCTGAGGCTCACGAATGCTCCTTTCTTGCATGATAACGCATGACTCGAATTTCTTGCTACAAACACATATTAATGGTAAGTTTGGGATGCTCCAGTTGTAATGTATGCGTAAAGCATCCCAAAATTGTTGCTTATTTATATCGTAATCTGTTTCCTTTATTGACAGTGCCATTAGCCAATTATATGTACCAGCTTGCGTATTAAAATCGTTCAGTCTTCTCGCATCTTTGTTCATATTTGATCTAAGTTTTTCCAGCATTTCCTTGTGCAATGATTGTTTTTCATTTCTTATTTGCTGTTTTGATTTACCAGTGGAATCTGGTTCTATGTCCAATATCGTTGAGAGACGTGCACGTTTCATCTCTGTTGAGTTATCAAATTCGAAATTTGCTGACCTCATTATATTTCTTATTTCTGGCCCTCCATATTTTGGTGGTAGGGAAATCAATTCTCTTTCTTGGTCGTTCACTGAATGATCTCCTGTGACTGCTACCATAAATCTGTGACGTATAGTTTCCTCTAAAGGTGCCAGATAATCGCTGATGTCTTTGATTGTTCTCATCAGGTAGTTGTACTTGTTTTGCAAACCAGTGACGTAGCATGCATATATCTCATATAAGACTTCAAGCTCTTTAATCCATGAAGTGACTTTCTGTTTAACATACTCTGCTTTAAAATCTTCATCACCAATTGCAGCTCCTAGATGCTTTTGTCCAGATGTTGTTATCTGTATTTTCGTTTCTTTGAAGATGTTTTTAGACGGAGTTATCAATTTTGTGTGGTAATTACCCAGGACTTTGTTGGTTGAGGGTAGTAGCCAAATAATCGCGGAGATATTTTAATGATCCAATGGCGGTAAGATCGTCAGCAAAGGCTACCATGCCATTTTCTGAGTCTAATACGAAATTCAGCATCAAATCGAACAAGGGTGTTAGTCAGATAGCGTATATAGCCATTGCTAAGGGATCTCCTTGCGTTGTCCCTTCCTTTGATAATATTTCACGTCCACCTATTATAAATAGGCGTGAAGGAATACTGTAGCAGTTGGTTATGCAACAGGATAGCATTAGACATAAAATGTATATAATGCAGCAAAGCATAATGGTTTATACAGTTGAAAGCGTTTGAAGCTTCGACTAATAGTATTGTTTCTTCCTGTTCATACATCTTTCTCATCGCGTAGATAGCCGCTTCACTACCTGATTCATAACCTGCACACATTTGTATATTAGAGCATGAAGTCATTACATCTTTTTTTGACACAAACATGACTACTTGATATCCTCAAGACAATCGGACTAAGACAAGGCTTCTCGTCTAGTGGAATTAATCTGAATGATAGTAACGCCTCAAGAAAAGAATCTTCTATTTGCGAGTGCTTTTCTTAGATCTCTTCCAACGTCTCCATATACTCCTGAGGCTAGTGGTTTTCTCCACCCATCTGCATCCATACCTGATGGGCCAGCACTGCCTTTTGTAAGTATTATTGCTTTTAGCACAAGAGTTTCGTCAATTTCTTCATAAACAATTGGGTTGATTTTCTTTATAGACCCTTGCAATGCAGTGTCTTCACGACAGTTACTTGCGTCGGGATGTTTTTGTGTCAGCAACCGTATCGTGTCTTCATTTAACGGAAGGATCCCTCCAGGCATATTATTTATTAACAGTTTTATAGCAGCGTTGATGTTGTCTTTTTGCATCAATTCCTTAAATTATCTTATCTTATCTATATTTTAATTATCTTAAGGCCGGAGCAAACCGTTCAAGCATGTCATACAACATGTTATATACCATGTTAAAAATGGGATCTTGGGACGGTTTGAACATGAAATAACATTGTCATATAACACGTTATAACATGTTAGAAAGCTCAAAAATGTCATATAACATTTTATCACCACACAAATCTTGAACTTTTAATTGTATTTTTATACGAAGTTCTTGTTTATGAGTTGTATTTTGTATTTTTGTGAATTGTATTTCCTAGTAGTAGTTTTCTTTTTTTTCGGGCATTACCTTCGAATATTAGTGTAAACCAATGGTGATATAATTGTGCACTTTTAGCTAAAAGCATGAAATTTTGCACATTGCTTCTTCAGGCTACAAAATTCGATTTTAGTCCGGGACCCAAAAAAAATTTGGATTTTTTGCTGACATAGGCACTTTTTTTGCCTAAAAAATCAATTTTGCCATAACTGGACATATCATACATCATTGGATCGGAAATTTTATGTAGATTCCAAAAAGGGCTATCTCGTGTCATAAAAATTAATGTACAAAGAGTTATTGATGCTCAAAGTGAGCACTATGACGTCATACACATAAAAAGTATCGAGTTAATCTCTTAGAAGTCGGTAAATTGGAAAGTAAATAACCTTAAGCAATGGTTATTTAAGATCCTAATAAAAATACTTAAACAGCTGTCATAAATAAAACTCAATGTTCGATTTAATCACGTTCACATTCTCCTCTGCATTTACAAAGTTCCGTGCAAAAGAAATCAGATTTAACACATTTGCAACGTCCCTTACAACCTATTTCGGGATTACATGAACATTTAATCAGTTGTCTACAGGCAACAGTGGCATCAGGTAGGTCAGTCCAATGTGGGATGAAACTTCCATCGACAATTTTCCACCCCCATTCTTCCGGATGAGGTAGAACCTGATTAGCGATAATTGATTGGCCCCAAACATAACCAGCGATGTATGAGGATCGCAGAACATGCTTTGATAAAGCTGCGCTTGTTGGTGGAATGGAATCAATGGAACGTCCTTTGCAGAACAAATCTTTGCGACACTCGTTAGTGGTAAGGCAATTCGATGTTCTGTTGTACAGTAGCACTGTAAACCTTTCGATTATTGGTAGCAATTCTTCCACGTCAAAATGCGATGGTTGACAGCTTAACCTTTCAAAAACAGGGGTGATGTCATCAAATAAATCCCAAGTCTTCCAAGCTGAACCCTTTGAAACTTGTGATAAATACGATACTTGATCACACCCTGTGAAGGCATGGAAAAATGGAAGCCCTAGAGCTTTTGACTGCCCTAAATTGCCGAAAATGACGTGTATTGGGAAGAACTGACGATGTTTTCCCGTTCCGAAATCGATCCACAGTTCTTCAATTTGTTCTTTTAATCGAGCAAATACGGAGACTGCTATCACCAGAACATCTGTATCCACGGTGCGGATTGTGATCTTACTATGGCCTTGTAGTGACATATCATTAACGTGTAAAAATACCCTTGTGTCTGCCTCCTCGTGGTTGCAGGGTGAAATAAATGAAGATGTCATCTGACCGCTATTGGTGATGCAATTTGTAGCATAGGCACACGTTAAAACTATTTGGTGATCACTGCTAAGTATTAACTCCTTCGAAAGGTAGGCAAATAATTCCGTTTTGTTTTGATCCAAACGAAGAAATCCATGCCAATTTGAGGGCGCAATCGAATCATCGTGTACCTTTCTACGTATGCCTTTTCCTCGCTTCGTTCTTGTTGTTGCTTTCAGGCTAAGACTTTTGTAAGTGTCAAACACCACATCTACTCGCTGCGATTGGTATTCTCGGTAGTATTTTTCCACCTGTGGGTAAAAACTTTCTGCGGCATAATTTTTGAAATTCTGATTTTTCTTTGGCTTCGTCATGTTTACAATCACGGATCCCTCTAAAATGGCTGCGTTCACCACAGGCGTAGTAGATTTGGCTTCTGACGGATGAACACATTTTGCAAAATCAGATTTGTTTCCTGAACGCATTTGACCACTTTTTGATAACGCAGGAGGGTATGGGAGTGTCTCGTGACAAAAGAAATCATCTAGATCTCCACCTCTGACTTGTGTTGCTATGTACATTTGGGAAAACAGTCTGATGTGCATCTTTAACTCTTTCGTTTCGGCTTTGCTTGATTTCCCCTTCGTGCAGGGTGTTTTGAAAACTGACACGTTGTTCTTCTTTATGGGTGTGTCGATCGCACTTGTTTTCGTAAAAATCCTTGTGTTTCGGAATTCTTCATACTGTGTCTTTCCAAGCTCCTCAATTCTCAAGACAATTTTCGCAGCATCTTCGCCCATCACATCTTTAGTTCCCAATTGAACAAGTTCCGTTGAGTCACCAGAACAGGTAAAAGGGTTTCCCAGTTGTGTTATTTCAGCCGAAAGCTTGTCAACGTATTGATTGAATCTTTGTTGAAAGGTAGGTGAGTGTTCATGGTGGTTGTAAATTGAATGCTCATTTTTCTTGAGAATTATCAAATCTTCAAACTCAGAAACCGCTCGTGCTACTTCAGGACTACAGATTTGCCAACGTCGAAACTTGTCTTCATCCTCAGTTAAACCGACAAAACCACCTTTTCCTAAAAGTTAAAATGTTAAATGCCCTGAACAAAAATTGATACAATGAACCATAGTGAATAAACAAACTCTCCGTTTTTAGAATTTTTATTTGGAATTTAAATCGAATGAATTAAATGCTATATTAAACATGAATGTAAAAAGCTGCACGACTCTAGCATCACGTTTAAGAAACTGATTTTTAATTTTGAACCTTTTACGTCTTTGTTAAGTTGTTCATGACGTTGGTCCAGTGCCATGCTTGAGAAACGATTTCGTGTTCTATTCACAGTGAAGTTTCCATTCTTTTTGAATTCATGATAAATTGCGGGATTGGTTTCATTCAAGATCTCCATGTCATAATGATGAATGGTAAGCCAACGAGCATAATGTACGTGGTCAAACACAAAGATCCATGGCAAAAACCTTGCGATTGACGAGACATACAGCCCAAAATTTGATGAACGGATCGATTTCAGGAACATCAAATAACTCATCTCCATCTTCAAAGCAATCGACCAAAAAGTAAACTGAGGATTCGTTTTTTCCATATCGGCACGCCAACTGTCAAAGCTCTTCTCGTTTTTAAGTTGGCTGTTGTCATACGCAGTTTTCATTAGTTGGTGTAGTGCCATCGCAGTGACTTGATGAGCATACTTTGTTTTGGCAACATCATGACCTGTGAGCAGCGAATCGTTCCCAGATGACGTAACTCCGCTATTGGAAAGGGCGATCGTCCAACCACTGTCTTGTAACCAATCTCCTATGCAACTCAGCATCACCATTTCTATGTGTAGCGCACCAAGCATTACCACCAGCTTTTTTTCGCCGTACAAAGATGGTAAATGCCATTGAATCCTCTTTGCAAGGGCATACAATGGTTGGTCGAGACCTATCACAGCTGCCTGGCCTGGATTCAAAAAGTTGATGGACTGCATCAGAATATTCAACAAATGCTTAATAGTAGCAGGCGATTTAGAATCATCTCGAAGGATCGGAATCATAGCTGATGTATCTTTGCACACAGCTGGTTCACAACTTTTAGAATGATGAACAGCCCACGAGCAACGATCTGGATCTTCTAACCATTTTTCGTCATTCAAAGTGTCGTCCTTTAGGACTTGAACAAGGTTGTTAGGTCTTTTAAACTCTGGTGTTGTTATCTCATTTGGCAGATGAAAAGGTGATACTTCAGTGTACCAAACTGGTAACTCTTTTAACGATTCAGACTTCTTCTTTGGAATAACAGGAACTTCTCTTGGAGTACCTTGATTGATGTTTATTGGGTGTTGATTTATTGAAGCTGCTGTTCCATGTAAAGATGTTGGACATAAAGCTGCTGTGGTATTAATATCTATATTGTCTATAGAAGCAGTAGAGAAGATATCCCTTTTTAAGACGGTTGGAATCACGACTCCTTCAGTTTTATTCAAATCAATGACTTTGTTTCCCATTGCAATTGATAAATCGGTCAACCGCTGCTTGCTGATACATAAACCAAGTTTTGATACATTTTCTACCATATCCAAACTTCTTGTCTGGCTGTGAATCATCATCGCTAGATAAACACACAACGCTGGCTCACGGAGAACTGAATGATACGACGATGAAGATTCTTTACGAGTACGGATCAGCGTGTTGAAGGTGATGAGTTGACATATTGACATCACAGCTTGCTTGTAGTATTCGTTGTTTCCAGGGGTCTCTAAAGAACCATGCATTAGATACGAAATAAACGATTGTAAAGTTGGAGGGACCGAAGATTCTTGACATCCTGCTTTGAAACTTCCCTCGAATTGATAATGATCCGAATTCAAAATATCCCTATGGAGATAAAGATGACTAATTACAAAAATATTATATAATGAGTCACAATTGATCACAGTCACACATAATCTTACAGATAAGCTTAAGACACTTTCAATATGTGAACAGTAAAGAATGAAGCAGAACTTTCAATGCATCATTAACAGCTATTAATGTAAGGAATTTTAACCTGCGAATAATACTGGCAGCCTTGGCAAGAATGTACCCATCATCATCGTAATTGTTTTCCGAAGCAACTGCAATAGCCTCCCCAACAGATTGTTTGAAAACCAGGATGACCTCTTTCTTATCATTATAAGCTGTTAAATCTTCAAACTGAGCAAGAAGCCTTTTCTTGAAGCGGGTGCTATGCTCTCTTGTATCCATTGTAACACCAAGTTTAGCAAGATGTGCGGTATACAATTTGATCAAATCTGAAAGCTTGAATGTTGGTATTTCATTGGTTGATGTCAAAAGAGTTTCTTCAATGAAAGCAACTACCTCACCAAATGCAATACCGGTTAGCTTTCTCTGCTTCTCTGAATAGTTACCACCAAGTTGTTTGTTTGATGCTTTTTTGTATAAACTGGTTAAACAGATCTTGTGGTACAAGGCGTCTTGCGCAATCATATCACCACTTTGAAGCTTTGCATGAAGAATAGAATCTTCAAGAAGATTTGCACACATACGAACCCGCTGATCAAGTCTGTACGATTGAACTAAATGGAGTGGACCTTTCTCATTACTTTGAGTTTCGTTGCAGAAAAAACACGCTTCGACTTTTGAGAAACTAGACTCTGGAGTCTGGAGCTTCTGGCGGGTAACTGTGAAAGAATAGAAGAATAGAATAAAGATAAATGCAATTTAATTTCAATTGAATCGAAAAATGAACGAGTCTAGAAATAAACGTCACGAAATTCACTCCCAGTACCTAAATTCTGATTTTTTGTAAAGGAAAAACTAGCAAGCTTCTATCAACCCTAAAAACAACAGCTTAACTATATGGCTATACTTGAATGTACTTCTAGTCTATATACCTCTCTCATTATTTCTTGCTTTCTCATATTTCTGAATAGCTCTATCAAGCCTGTCCTTTCCAAATTTATTCTTACAAGACTTGTGAAACTTCGCTTTATGTCTAATAAGCGAGTTATCAAGTGTAACTTCTCCATCTTTTAACCTTTCAATGTCTAAATACACTGGCAACATATCAATTGTATCAAATTTTATAATACGTTTCGCCAATTCTCTGTATGGCTTTTCTTTATCACCAGTCAAGGCTTGCAATGATGATTGAAGATTCTCTGTTTCGTCTGATTGGCAAATGAAGCAGCGTAACCAATCAACTCCTCCATCTTGATTAGCCTTGGTCGTCTTTGGACACTTTTCAGTGTCAACAGCCACCACACTTCTTCTTTTCGACATTATTACTTCTTAATTTCAATACAATATTCATTAATAGTCTTAAATCAGACAAAATAGCATATAAATATTTATCACAACACAGTAAGGTTTTAATGACTATGCAATACAATGGCATCTCTAGAAAGATACAAGCACTACAATGACATCGTTGAGCGACAGTTGTATATAAAAACGGCCAAAACAGGCCAAAAATGGCTCTATTTTGTGGGTCCCGGACTCAAATCAAAGTTAATACCCTAAAATAACAATATGCAAAATTTCATGCTTTTAGCAAAAAGTGCACAATTCGACTAAAATCGCACACGGTTGGTTTACACTATATTGACTTCCGTCACGTACTGCACTCGCAAGCTCCGGCTTTACTATGACGTCAGTCAATATTCTGCGGTAATGCCCTGGTAACCAGTTAGTATGGGTTAGTAGTAGTTTCCGTCAATTTACGGTAACCGAAAACGGATGCATCTCTACACTCCGCAAAAAGGGACTTGCAAAAGTACTGGAATGCAAACTTCTAACTTAAGTGACAATCCTGTTTTTTTACCAACATGAAAATCAACTTGATATATATTATATATATAGCTATAAATATTGTTAACTTTATTCATACAATGCGCACTTTCCAATCACCGAAAGGTTACGGATCAAATGAATATAGTTTACAATAATAAATATAACTACATCACACTGGTTCCACTACAGTAAACTTGATAATAAGCGAAGAGTTTATCATGTCATGGACCTGATGATTTACGTTGGGCTACGTTCCGAGAGAACCTTTCATCATCAGCTGCACTCCTATAATAAACAACGAACAATATACTGGTCCTACAAAAACAAAATCTTCCATATCAACTCAACTTGACCGACATCACTTTAAGAAAAGAAATTAATCAGTCGACCTCTTTCTCATGTAAATATTGATAGAGCTTTTTAATGCAAAAAAATAGTTTATGAAAAATGTCATATGGTGCCCTGCTTGTTATTTGTTCTCTGACCACTTATTTGGCAAATATTGGTATTCATGCCCGGCAGTGTACCATCCAAATGTTTTTGTCGTTCTTTGAAAAAAAGGTAAAAGAGTGAACAAGTCAACTGCGGGGCACCTGAGGTTACGAAAACAAAAGAAACTGCCGGACACCTAGATACAGCCTAAGATAATTAGCTGTCACGATAAAGTTGGAGTTTTTAGAGAAGTTAAACAATCTTTTGTTTATTTGACATGCATTTTCATGTTTAGTTCAATTGAGTGTCTAAGCAAACTGCGTAGAATGAAAAAAAGATTTTAAAAATGACTTCATGTAACATAAAACTTTACACATCATGTATCAGTTCATTCTTGTGCAAATATGTAAAGTTTCTTTCAGGCTGTACTGTATTTGTGCTTTGTTTGGTTGCAAATCAAGTCTGCTTCTACAATAACAACAAATAAATGACAGCTGTTGAAGTGTTGAAAATTCACTCCTCATGTAGTAATTGATATTTTTTACATTTGTAGGTGTATCAAACCATTTATTGTTACATTATGAAAGCATTGAAAAGCAAGGGATCCACTGACCAACAAGCCGAAGCATCAATTAAAAAAAGGAAACTTGTTCTGGATGCTGATTCCATATTGTATAAATCTTTTTTGTTATATCAATGTGAACTAGATGCCAGGAATGAGAAACATGAACGATTGGTAAAGCTAAGTCGAGACATAACTATACATAGCAAAAAGGTCATTTTTGGTTTACTCAGAAAGGAAGATAATGTCGATCTTGTCGTGAAAGAGGCGGAAGAAAAAATTAATGCAATTGTTGAACTTATTTCAAAAGTTGCAGAAGAAGTTAAAACTGAAGACACGTACAAATTCCTTCGTGCATTCAGACCTGGTTTCCAAGAATTTATTGAGGCAATATCCTTGTTACATTTTATCAAAGAGAAGAATTTGATATCTTATGAAGATGCTGTTAATTCTTATTTCCGGTTCGATGACAGTGATGATACACTTCTTACGTATCTAGATTATCTGCTTGGTGTCGCTGATCTTACTGGCGAATTAATGCGTATGGCTATAAACAGTATTGGAGATCATGGGTTGGATAGAATTTATGAGATCTCTTCAATGCTTCAGGCAATGTACCATCAGTTTACGAAATTTTCCCATTTAGGTTATGAAATGAACCAGAAGATTAAAGTCATGAAAAATAGTGTTGCTAAAGTAGAAAAGGCATGTTATACACTGAAAATACGTGGTTCTGAAGTACCAAGTTGCATGTTAAAAGATTTGATAAGTGATAGTGGTCAAAATGAATGACTATGAGAAACTGTTATATCCTTGTCGGTTGGTTGAAACAACTGTCATTACCAGAACATTCTTTGATATGAATATTATAAATGATTCTGAACTAAAAGCTCAAACCTTTTTCTGTTACGATACCAGCCTAAAATCTCCTAAATTCTCTAGAAAAATGGGAAAACTTCTTATAAATTCTCCTAAAAATTATTTTGAATTTGCATTTTCTTCTGAGAATCTTCCAAAATTTCATTGCCATTGCCTCCTTTTCTTTGTGCCACTTATCCGAATCTTTATTTCGGGTGTTTGGAGATCCGCAAAATTGAAGAAAGGGGGTTACGGAATTTTGCCTGGAAAGTAGCAGCGAACCTGAAAGGTGGGGGTAACAAAGCTATTAAAATTAATGCTCATTACTAAACAACAGTCATTATTTTTTTGGTTAATGCAGCAGGACCCCATTATAAAGTGGGACCCTGAATAAGTGGGACTTCTGGTAGTGGGACCATGTTTTTGTTTCCTTTGAATTTCACTCTCTTGGGCTAAAAAACCCCACTTAAATGGGACCCTAAGTAGAATCCTCGCTAAGTGGGACCATTCTTCATGTTCCCTCAAGTACCGAAAGAAGTGATTCCTATTGTTTTGAAAACTTATTACGAGCTATGTGATTGGTCAAAAAACCAAAACAGGATAATTCCAGTGAAATTCAGCAAATCAGTGTCAAGTCAAAAATTTTAAAATCCTTCCAATTTTCACCAGTGGTTTGTCTTATTGAGAATAGTAAATCCTGAAAATGCAGCCCTTTAATACATGCGGTTCGGATTTTGTGGCTATTTTAGTGTTTGTTTCACCCTCAAGTTTGAGGCCCAATAACTTGAGGATACTATTGTAGTTTACTATCAAATTTGGAAACATTTCAGGGGGTCAACGTCCTCCGAACAATATCATTTTTGCAGTCATTCTTTGATTTTCGAAGGTAAATTTTGCTTACATGGAACTATTTTTCCTAAAAGTTGCATTAATTTTATGAAATACAACTGCAACTGTATATAAACAAATTGAAATTGAATAAATACAAGATGTTTCTCTCAAGATAGTACCTCCTGAAATTCCGTCAGCATGAAAAACTTTGCGTTACTTTGCGTTACTGGAGGGGCCTGGGAACCTATGTGAAATGCCGTGATATTTTTGGAATTTTAATTTTTTTTGGATAGATCTAGGCTTGATTTTCAGTATGAAATAATGTTCAATGGCAAATACGTTGTTACAAGGTATTTCAGGGGGTTACCTTGGAACAGGTATTTAAAGTTAAAGTAGTAAGGGGCTGTTTATATGAGAAAAATCAGCCCGGTTTTAGCCCGCTTAACCGAGGGCCTCGGTTTGCCGAGACAGTTTCTTTCTCCTGTTTATATGAGGAAAAATCAGCCCGGCAAACCGGGCCAGATGTGATCACGTGGTTTTGTTTTGATTTTCCAAGCGGGAAGAAATTCAAAATGGCAGACATGGAAACACATGTTATGTTGGTGCCATTAAAAATTGTTTCCCTTTCTTCGTTAGTCTCGCAACTTTATAATCTCATTCTGTTATGGAAAATGAATGAAAAAAGGTTGCATAATATGGTTATTAATAATAGTTTGAGAAAGCAGAATTTTTATTTGCAGAAGCTCAAAAAATTGCAAATAAGGAAGGCTTTGCGTAAAAGGAGAAGTTGTTGGCATCATCCTGGCCGAACGGACCTTTGGTGGAAAAACCTTAAAAACGGTGTTTCTCCAGTCGAATTCTGGAAAAAGAATTTCAGATTATCTCGAGAAAAATTCATGACTTTATGTGACGAGTTGAGAGCATACATCACACCTAATCCTTTATCTCCAAATCGACGTTCTCTACCTGCAGAGAAAAAACTTGCTCTAACTTTGTACTACTTGAAGGACACCGGTTCCCTTGGAATGACTGCGAATACCTTTGGTATAGCAATCCCTACTGCCGCCAAAGTAGTTTATGAGGTTTGCAAAGCTATATCAATCAACTTAGGACCAAAGTTTATACACCTTCCAAAATCAACGGAGGAGATGAGACAAAAAGTATCTGAGTTTGAGAGTAAATATGGTATGGTTCAGGCATTTGGATGTGTAGATGGGACACATATTCCCATCAAAAGTCCTAATGAAAACTCACAAGATTATTTCAGTTACAAGCAATTCTTTTCATTGAACGTACAGGCTGTTTGCGACTATAAAGGGAAATTTATGGATGTAGAATGTAAATGGCCTGGCAGTGGCCATGACAGCAAAGTTTATGCAAACTCCTCCATTGCAAAGAAATGTAAAGGCAGTTCATTTCCTATGATATTTCAATCAGTTTCAATTGCAGGGTTTGATAATAAAGTGCCAAATTACCTAATTGGAGATCCAGCTTATCCTCTGACTCCACATTGCATGAAGGAGTATGATCATTGTGTGAATGATGAGCAGGTTGTTTTTAACAATTTATTACGGTCAGCAAGGAATCCAATAGAATGTGCCTTTGGTCGATTGAAGGCTAGATGGGGAATTCTAGCTAGAAAAATGGATTTAAAGCTGGATCATGTTCCAACTGTAATCTATTCTTGTTTTGTTTTACACAACTTCTGTGAACAACACAATTCATGCATCAGCGAAGAGTTAGTAAATAATCAAATCAAGCTGTTGAAAGAGAATGAAGCACAGTTTAAAAATGTACCTGACCCAGTATTCTCATGTGACAGTGGAGAAGGAAAAATGGTCAGAGAAACATTAACCAATTATATTAGCACTTGTCTGTAGCATAATTATATCTGTATGTATTATAAGTACATATAACACATTAATATATTTACATCTACAATGTTAATATAATGAGAAAAACATATACTGATATTGGTCAGAAAAATACACAACTGATTGTTTTTGTTAAAAAAATAGAAATAGGCCAAACACAAAACTCATCTTTATGGAGTGGAGTTAAGAAAGGATAAGAAAATATTGTTGAAGTTAAGTTTCATTTTCTGTCTTCAGTCGCCTACCACTGCCCAGGAGAATTTGTCCTAGTAACAAGATGTACTAACTGTATATACATGAAAAGGAACAAATCAGTCCGAATAAACAAACAAAAATAATAACATAAAAGTATGAACATAAGAATGTTTTTTTGAAGGAAAAACAGAAGAAAGTCAAACAATGTACAACGCAACATTATTTTGATCATCAACTATCATCTGAGTTATCATTTAACCACCGTGTAAATGATTGTTGTACATCGTTATTAGGTCCAGGTTGTGGTTGGTGTTGAAAACGGTTGCATTGTTGTGGAGATGGTATGTTCTGATAAAATAGGTTCTGGTGATATGGTTGGTATGGCTGCCTATTAGCATTTGCTTGCTGTAGCATGGCTTGTGAAAACATTTCCATAGACCTAGACATACTTTGACTTAACTGCAAAATGGAATTCCCAATATTTTGAACAGATTTGTTAAAGGCAGCATTCGACTCTCTCATTGCTTTGGCCAGATCTTTCCTGAACTGGGCATCTTCTTTGGCTTCCTCAAGGAGCATTTTATCCCGTTGTGCTGCTGATAAGTTACGTGCTAAATGTTTTCTTTTATTGTCCACAAGTTTTGGAACAACTGATTTACGCTTTAGGATGTTGTCATTTTCCTTGCAACTATCATCATCTGAAACTGTGTCGTTAACATAGTCAGTGCTAGATGTTTCTTTACCATCATTGGACAAAATTTCACCATCATCAACATTATCAAAGCTATCATCATCATAATGATTATTATTGTCTCCATCAATTTCCCAATGTTCTACTCCCTCACTTTCAGAAATGTTCACAATACTATCAGTTGAAACTCCATATGAAAGTGGCTCTGCGGACGCTGAACCACCCCAAATCAAAACTAATTTATCATAAAATTCGTACACAAGTTTCCCACTTCCAGATCGTGTTCCATTTAACACAGCTTTAGAATAGCCTTGCCTTATTTCTTTGATTTTCTCTTGAACACGGTTTCTACCTTTATTTATTTGTGCCTTCTGTGTTTTATTTTTCATCTTTAATTCCTCTAACTCTTGCTGTGAAATCTCAGCAGTAAAATCTACAGTCACAGCTACTTCAGGACCGAATGCTTCACCATCAATCTTGGCCATTTTCTTCCTTATCTCGTCGTACATTTTTGGCTTATCAGCTTGAAAATCAATAGCTTTAAAGTCCATTTCAGCTTTGTATTCCATAAGAAAATTTATCAGGTGTTCTATGTTCTCAGAATTCCATCGGAAGATCTTTCTTTTTGGCTTCTCTTTTGACATACCAGAGTCAGTTGCTGAACTATCAGCCATTATGAAACTTTAGAAACCGAAAAGTGCGCATGCGCATACCATGTAAACTTCAGCCCGTTTTGCCGGGCTGATTTTTTCTCATATAAACGCACTTTTATTTTTAAGTGAAAGTCACGAGTCAGCCGAGATCTCGATAAACCGAGGCCCTCGGTTAAGCGGGCTAAAACCGGGCTGATTTTTCTCATATAAACAGCCCCTAAGTATCATAAAATCAAATAATATAGAACGAAAAACATGGCAGAAAATAATTTTAAGTTTGACTAATTCACATCTATTTCTAGTAATGCTGTCTCACTATCTTGTTTGTGATTGCAAAGGAGGGTTGATTTCTGGTGATTCAATGACCCCTTGAAAAATATGGCTTTTCAGGGGGTAAATCTAGAGAAACAAGTCTTTCTCCAAGTCATTCTACTATGTGAAAGCTGCCAAAGAAGAATAGAATGCACAACTCTATGAAATGATTGGAAATGGATGATTTCAAAGTTATATTATTATGGAAATATGGATTAAGATTGTTTATGGGTAAGTAACTATTAACAATAATACTTGGTAGTCAAATTTCATCGAACTGCTTTTGTGTTTTGTTGTGTTGTTCATAAAGAAAATTGATATAATTTAAGTGTCTCGCTTTTTTGTCAATCACCAAATTTAGAGGATCGGGAGGATACCAGAATATACACCACGAAGGAGAGTGCAAATAGAGTGTTCCAAACATGAATTTAATTTTTTAGCATCGACTCCGTTCTTTTTACAAGATCTCTGAGGTGGGGTTTATATGGTAAATCTCCGGTATGAGTTCATGCAGGCATGAATATCGCTTCTGATTACATGATCTTTTTCTTACTTAAAGTTTTACACTATTTCTTTTAATTACGCAGTCAGTTTTTATTTCTTTCTTCATTTCTTTATTTAAATTTAGTTTTCAATAGTTACAATAAATTACACTAATATACACCTAACTAAAAACATAAGAGATAAAACCATATATAATTACATAACAGCATAAAAATATTAAGTAAAAAGGTTAATTTTGTCCCCCTGAATGAGCCCCACAGAGTTTACACTTGCAATAAATTGGAATGGACTTTCGTCTTACTAGGATCTGTTATTAAACCGGTCCAACCAGCAGCACCTGTGCAGAACAATGTTGCAGATGTTCAATCAAAGATCTCCGATGAAGATGGTAGGAATAATTTGGGAGAAGAAAATAATAGCTCGGCTCCCAGCAAAGATCAAAACTCTAATCTAGTACATTTGACAAAATGGCTAAAATTACATAGGCGGATCTAAAGCTTCTGTAAATTTTATGGACGAGAGTTAAGTTATTTAGAGAAGAAAAGAAAAACGTGCAAGTAACCTAATTAACACGGAAGATTGAAAAGAAATTTGACTTTGCCTCCACTTTTTAGCCTAACGCTAGATCCGTCGCTGAAATATATCCACTCGAAACTCAAACACATTCACACCTGTTCCGAACTTCTGTTTAAACGTCGTGTTTTGGTCTAGAAAAGGTACTCCCGCCCTTATTTTAGATAATAATTACTAACTAAAGTAGCATTTATACTATTCGATTAATCTTCGCAAGGATTATTTTATATTACCATTAATCTTTAACCACTCTTCGACAAATCTTTAATGTAATGTCGAATGTACGTTTAATTTTAAGATTTATCGTAGAAATTTCAACAAATCGGAAACAAGAGCATATGTACAATGTTAACTGGATAATCATCATAAAACGCTAAAATCAGTAATATAGACTTAAGTTCGGATTGTTTCCTAAAAAAATCGTCTGCGTAATGCATTTTTTTGATTAATTTGCACTCTAATGGAATACAATTAGAGATTAATTGTACTCTTCATATGCCGTCTAAGCTAATCAGTCCCGTGTAATTTTGTACAGTTGATGGTTACATAGAAAATTAAAAATAAAATGCCTTTAACATTATATCATGAAAGGTTTAACTAGCCTCGTTCAACTGAATCACTTTCATTAAATGAACGCCACCAAAAAAGTTTTTTACCAATAAACTTTTCAAAACTTTTGTCCATCTTGTAAAATACTATTGGTATGCTCAAAAATACTGCCAAAGACATTGCATGACAAAGTTGATCTAATTGCAAGGCCAAAGTAGCTTGCAATAAAACATTTGATAATCTGGATAGGCCATAAGGTACCCACATGACTGCATAACAAATCCATAAATACTGCGTAGCTTCCACTCGTTTTGTATCGGTATTTCTTGCCTTGGAAAGATATCTGTTGATATCTTGGTCTCTTTCCTTGATGTAGCGTTTTGTGTATCCTGTGGAGAAGCCTGTCGCATTCCCACAACCGGTTTGAGCTACTGTAACTACAAGAACTGTTAGCAGAGAAGAACATGGATTTGAAAAACTTATTTTAGAACATTTCATAACAGATGATGTGTTAGCCAAGATGCAAATACCAGTGTTAGTATGATAAATGTATTTATATATCTCGTATTGGATAACAGATGTGTACAGTCCTCCAACTACAACCAATAGTATCAACCAGATGTTGGTGTTACTCTTCACGTACAGATAATTTTTATCTTTCAGAACAGAATAACGATGAAAGACCATTCCAGCGATCAGGTTCAATGATGTCAGACTTGAAAAGAAATGACAGCCAAACACAATAAACATAAATGGATTGCAAACACTTAAACCAATTTTGAAATCCTTCGCCACCAGTATGGTAAAGAGTGGTAAACCTAAAACGGAAAGCAAAGTAGTTCAGCGGTACTTAAAATCTTGTATGTAATTTATGCTTGTTCTTTCCAATTTCAAGTATAAGCCTTAACAAAGATTCCAAAGCCTGTTTCTCCCTGCAAGTTTGATGACCACAATACAAAATTTGTGGATGTTTCTTTTCAAAAATAAAAACTTTAGTGATTCATCACAAATAGCGAACATATTTTGCGGTAACGAAATTTTGTACACATCAATGTTTCCAATCCTGACAAAAAATGGTAAATAATGAGATGGTCAAAAGCTTTTTCTTTTTGAGCCGTTAAAATTTTAAAACTATAGAATTTTTTTTAAATATTTTTATATATCTGTAATCAAGAAAGGTGGAGCTTTAGCATACGAAAAATGAGCTATGTAGATTATGTCTTCTTCTGTTTCAAATTTCTTCTTAAAATTTACGAAAGTATATTATTCCATTCTGAAGTAAAATTCCTTTCGAGCAAGGGTAAATTTGTTGCACTTCATCAGGAGAGCGTTGAGTAATTTTTAAAGTGCACAAAGTTTTGAGACAGACTATTAATCTGTCGGTCAAAATGTGTAAACTTATTTTCTAATTCGTTAGATAATGATAATGAGTTTTTCCAAACTTATTTTTTCGATTTTCTCTTGTACTTTTCATTTTTCTAAAAAACGCATCTTGAGAAAGCTTAAAAAATGGGCTCTATGCTGATATAAAATTTATTGCCAGTTGACAAAAATTCATTGAAATAAATGTGGTTATAATTCTTGGTTCCATTTTTTTTAACACACTGTAGTTCCATTACGTTCATAATTGATGCTGTAACTAACTACTTTTACGTTTTTAAAAGTTTTTGTTTGATCATTAAGTATAGTGTGTGATTTTCGATTTTGTTTTTGAGAAAAGACACAGCCGAAGGAACTTTCCGGTTTCAAAAGTTGTTTTATGAGAAGCCTGTTTTCTCCTGCAAATAACTGATGATGATACTAGGCTTCCCCTGCTGTGATACAGAAGCGAACAACATCATGTCTCTTCTATGATACAATAAACTCTCTATTTAATTGCTTGCATTTCTGATCATGTGAAGCTTTCGGACACTGTTTCCCTTTAATCTTTCCAAAAGAAAATTTACAATAAAACATATACCTATAAAAATGGCTGGCGTCGAGATCACAATAATTGTCTTGACAAAAACAACAGACGGCGTTTTTGAAAACTTTAGATATCTCCATAGTAACGTGAAGGTGGTAATCGTTGTGACGAACAAAAGTGTAAGGTAGCATGTGAGGAAATACCTTAGAACTGGATGCAATACATTTTGAACAGAAGTGTTCGATCCATTCGAGCCCAACATCTTTCTATATACAGATTCTGCTTCCTTTCCGAGTTGTGTTTCATTCCAGTTACTTAAACTAACCATCTCGAATTTGAGATAAAATACGTTGAAGTTATAACTAAATATAAACTAATTTTCTCGACAACAGGATGTGAAGACAAAAGATGAGTAAGAAAAAAATAAAAATAAGTACATCAGCATTTTAATACAGTGAGTCCACAAAAAAGCGTGTCTCTAACATTTGTTCTTTTCGCTTATTTTTTGCGGTTTTTTGCACCAAATGAAAGATAATTTTTTGCTCTTTCTAAACCTATGTCCCTTTTTTACTTAAAAATATTATATAGGTATCTGTAACAGATTTTAACATGAGAACATTCAATTAAATAGATACTGATCAATTAACGCGTGCTTGAATTGGAATTAATGACTCAAGTAATATGAAAAGTCATCAAAAATAAGTGATTGTTGTAAAGTTGTATTTACACTGAAAACACATACTTTTTTACAAACGTAAAAGACTTCGTTGCTAGAGACCTTTGACAGAAATAAGAACAATAAAGGATAACCTCTGAATAAAAACTAAATATTCAATTACATTCGTGTCCGCCGTTTCTTTGAATACAAAGGTTTACCCCTGTTTCTCATTTCGGTAAACGAATTGGTTGGTTCTGTCTCAAAAAACTCACTTCGTCCAATATTGTTCTTCTCAATTCGACTAAATTGGCCGGTGGGGTTGCAAAACATTTTACTTTAGGTAGCCCCAAAGGAAAAAGTCCAACGGGGTTAAATCCGGCGATCGAGGTGGCCATTCAATTGCGTGGTGAAGTGCGACTACACCATTTTGAAATCTTCTTCGGAGCAATCGACGTACTTCAAGGGTCACGTGAGCCGGAGCTCCATCCTGAAACCACCAATATCGTGGAAAACATTGGCAGCATATTGCCTAAACACATACTCAACACCCGGGAAAGCCACATATTCTAACATCTCTTTGTATGTTCGCCCATTCACATTTCGTTGAAAAAATGAAGGGCAATAATTTCACCATTGCCACAAAGGCCAACCCAAACATGAAGATTTTCGCGCGAATTACTCTTCTCAAATTAAAATTTGTGAGGAGGCTGACCTTTACGCGCGTAGCAGCGGACGTTTTGGGTGCTGACCGTACCACACATATGGAAAACAGCTTCATCACCGATCACAATATTTGGAACCAAACGAATATTATGTGCTTGTTGCTGAAACCACTGACAAAATCGTAATCTTCTTCTAAGAGCACCATTTTTAAGATCCTGTACGATGTGGATTTGTTATGGGTGCAGTTTTAAATCTTTATTGACAATATTGTTAAAAGAAAATGACATGCTCAAACAAACCCCAAAGTGAGTAATAAGTGCATGAAGATGAGAAGGGAGGATATTATTACCATGTTGAGAAATTATAATAAAATTGTTTATTTCTTTATTTTATGTACTTCTCTGTTGGTGACCCAATTGATTCCTGTTACTGTTATTGCTGGTTGTTGAAATCAGAATCAAATATCGTTCAAATTATATGTTGGAATTATATTGTATGAATAAATAACTATCAAATGAATGCTTATTATTTCAAAAATGTGTTTTTCTTGTTTGAATGAACCTGCGACTAAATCTTATTTTTGCTTTCATTATTATTGCTATGGTCCAGCCCTACAACTTTATCCTATTTCATAGATTTTAACTATATCTTTTATATATCACCTGGAAATAGCATTAACAAAAAGATTTGTTTACTGAATTGTAGTTGGCAAGGCTTTTACATGAGAATGCAATAGATATACCGTATTTCCTCTAATAAACGCCGCCCTCTGATAAACGCCTCCCTCTATTAAACGCCGCACTTATAGCCAAGCATTTGTAATAAACGCCGCCCTCTAATAAACGCCGCCTTCTAATAAACGCCACATCTTGAAAAGCGGCGTTTATTAGAAAACAGACTAAACAAGTAACAAAAAATAGTTTACACGAGTTGGACTTGTTTTCTATCAACAAATTCTTCCACAACTAAAGATAAAAACGAATATTGTTTTTCTCGTACTTCTCTTTTACCATTTACGATTGCGTGCACGTGATTACCGTCAATTTCAATGTAAAATGCTATTAGCTTAGACAGTTTTTTAGGAAGAGAAAACATTGTTGTTTAAAGTCTGTTTTTATTTGATTTTTCATTCTGTAATAAACGCCGCCCTCTGATAAACGCCGCCCTCTATTAAACGCCGCATCCAAAATCTGCGATTTGTAATAAACGCCGCGGCGTTTATTAGAGGAAATACGGTAGTCATTCTTGGATGTGTAACAAAAATTTGAATTGTTCTCCAATAGATAGTTCCTGAATTTTTATTTAAACGCTGTGTTATGGCCTAGTCAACAAGTTTCGCCTCGTTTTCTTTATCATAATTGCGTTTAGCTAATCCGTCGGGAAATAGGAATAATAAGTGACCATCACTAAGTGATAAACTTTTGAAATCAGTTAAAACAATAAAATTCATAGAAATGAGGTGTTAAAATTCGGGAAGGTCTATTAACTGAAAGAACGTAAGTTTGAATTATTGAATAATGAGAACATGCCGGTTTATAGTTTCACCTTTCCATTATTATAATTGTTGGGCACCCCAAGTAAATAGCTTTTCATAGCTTTTCTATACTCCAGACAGCCTATACGGAATAGGAAGTAAAACCGTGAGCTTTAATGCTCGGGCTTGCGTTTGGGGTTCACAAGTAAGTACCTGGCCGGTACAACGTCCCCCGTCTGCATACAACTGGATGATCTATTGGATGTATAATTCAAAACTTTCAAAACTTTAGGCCACTCGGCCATCTACGCTTACATTGATATGTATTTTTTAAAATATATAAAAGATAAAAGTATTCAAAAGTTGTTGGAAAACGACCAACTTTACGAAATTTTACACATCATAATCGAAACCAAGGATATAAAAAAACATTATTGGGAAAACATACGCTTCTCGACACGGACCGCCATTTAAAAACTGATAACCGATTCGGAATGGGCAGAAAACGGTTGCAGCGCAACTCTTAGTCAATAGACAGAAAGCCTAAATAAATAAATAAGATTTCTCCCTCTACGGGGAAATCTTAATTAAAGGGGAACTACCAATTTCATCACTCAACTACAGTCAAATAACTTGTACCCAATTATTTCACAAAATATATTTCTATTAATATAGGGTTAATTACATGAAATTGGAAAATGAAAATGCTTTTAACATTATAGAGTGAAAAGTTTAACAAACTTAGTTCAACGGACTTACTGATTAGATGCTTTCCACCTCACTAATGTTTTTTGCAAATAAACTTTTCAAAACTCCACCTGTCCCGAATTTCTGTTTGAACGTCGTGTGTTTGGTCTAGAAAATGTACCCCCGCCCTTATTTTACATATCAAAATTGCCTCCAATCATTTCTACTGGGAGTTTTACTACCTTAATGGTACTAATTTTCGCGGGTATTAATTTTCGCGCTTTTCGCGGTTTTTGCCCAAAACCGCAAAAATTTGTACCCCTGAAAAATTCAATTTTGTTTAATCCGTGAAAATTAATACCTGCGAAAAAACCTGAAAAAACCCTGAATTTCTAAGAATTTTCTACCCTTATGTCAATAACAACTTAGGGACAAAAATACAAATTAATTTAGTAACAATATACTGTTATTTTCTTCTCCGCTTATCGAAGTTGCTCCAATCAGGGAAACACTGAGCCTAGCTTCCTTGTTTCCACAAGAGCTCGATTCATACCGATGGAGGGTAGATGATGTAAGTGATGATGAATCAGAATGGGAATGCGACGATGACACAACTGCATGTGATGACGATGACATAACTGATGGTGCCAATGGAGACGTTTCTAATGCGGATGACGATGGCGCGCGCAACTTGTTTGATTTATTTGAGTAGTTATATTGTAACATTTCACTTAAATTTTTTAAACAAGTGAATAGATAGTTTAATGTTGATCAAAAGTTCTTTTATTTTTAATTTTTCGATTTTGGAACTGACTGTAACCTTTAAAGAAAATTACTTAATTTATGATGATTCGCGAAAATTAATACCCGCAAAAAATCTTCAAACGAGCCATCCGCGAAAATTAATACCCGCGAAATACAATTTTTTTCGATTTTGTTTTACCGCGAAAATTAGTACCAGCGAAAAATTAGTACCATTAAGGTAAATAAAGCAGCATTTATGATATTCGATTAATCTTATAATAAGATTTCTTTAAAATACAAATCGATTGGTGTACACAGGGAAATTGCAAAGATTATACGTATGTACCAGGGTTATTACTAGTAATCGCAAGTCTTTGAGTACAATTAACAGAATAATCACAAGTAACAAATATAAATCGTTAATAAATTGTGCGAGTCCGGAGGACGAGGATAACTGGATAATCATCATAAAACGCTAAAATCAGTAAAATAGACTTAAGTTCGGATTGTTTCCACAAAACTAGTCTGCGTAATGCATTTTTAGATTAATTTGCACTCTAATGGAGTACAAATAGAGATTAATTGTGCTCTTCAGATACCGTCTAAGCCAATCAGTACCGTGTAATTTTTTACTGTTGATGATTACATGATAAAAATTACATTATATCATGAAAGGTTTAACTAGTTCAACTTTATTAAATGAACGCCACCAAAAAAGTTTTTTACCAATAAACGTTTCAAAACTCTTGTCCATCTTGTAATATATAATTGGTATGCTCAAAAATACTGCCAAAGACATTACATGGCAAAGTTGATAAAGCAATAAAGCATTTGACAATCTGGATAGGCCATAAGGTACCCACATGACTGTATAACAAATCCATAAATACTTCGTGGCTTCCACTCGTTTTGTATCGGTAATTCTAACCTGGCAGAGAAATCTGTTGATGTTTTGGTCTCTTTCCTTTATATGGCGTTTCGTGGCCCGGGTTATAAATGATACCGTTACTGCACAAGGAGTTTGAACGGTTGCAATTACGAGCACTATTGGTAAAGTTGAATAATCCGATCTTATTTGTGAACATACAGCAACAGATAATGTGCTAGCAAAGCTACATATACCTTTGTTAGCCCGATAAATATTTAGGTAAACCTGGTATTGGATAACAGATGTGCACAGTCCCCCAACTGCAACCAATAGTATCAACCAGATGTTTGTGTTACTCTTCACGTACAGATAATTTTTATCTTTCAGAACAGATAAACGATGAAATACCATTCCAGCGATCAGGTTCAGTGATGTAAGACTTGAAAAGAAATGACAGCCATACGAAATAAACGCAAATGAATTGCAAACGCTTAAACCCATTTTGAAATCCTTCACCACCAGTACCGTAAAGAGTGGTGAGCCTAAAATGGGAACCAAATCATTTCAATGGCATTTATTCACAGACTAGCAATTATTAATTTCTCTTTTAACAAACAGTTTTAAAAAAGAGATTGAAAAATAGATACAAAAACTGTCCTCAAAAACAAAACTTCCGAAAATAAAACCATCTTATTATGAATGCGGAAAGGAATTCTGTTTTTATCGTTTTGTCCTGGTAAACGTGTCTCGTTTTCCGTTATATTTCGTTAGTAGGGATATATAAAAACTAAAATGGCAACAAGGCAACGACAACGTGTGAAGAAAATGATAATGATAATTTTACGAAATATATGAACCACAGAGTAATAAGATCCAGAGTATATTGGGTGTACTGAAGGAATATTTTTAAATGTAATGAATGTAAAACTGAAATGCTATTTACCTTCTTTGAAGCAAATATCGTACCAATAAAATTTACGACTACTATCAAGTCTTCGTTTTCAACAGGACTTGAAAACATAAGTTTTCACGTTGTCTTAGACTATGAAAAACGTGAAATTCCTAATAATGAGGTAATTACTTAACAAATTTTCCCAATGGATATTTCAAAGATAGCTTTTCTTTCTTACTGAATTCTATAAGGAAAACTAAGCTTTTGTTTCATTCACTTTGCGCCGTCCTCGTTCCGCCTAACTTTTTGAAAGTCCCTATTTATTATAATACCCACATACTAGGTTTTTACTATAATATAATTGTCTCGAACCAATTCAATCTTTTTAACGAGTTTTCAGTTTTTAAAATTTTAAATATGATATGCAAAGAACAAATAAAAGAATTGAACTGGCACTTTGAAGGAAGTGCATAAGAGGATCTAGAGCTAGAAATTTATGTAGGAGAGTTAACTTATTTAGCAGGGCCATACCAGATTCAACATTTCAGGGGGAGGGGGGAGTACAAGGTGGGGTACACAAAAAATACTAAAAAACCCAAAATGTAATAATGCCTAATGTTGTTGCGCTTACCATGTTTGGGCGACGAAGAAAATTTTGAACTATATAGATCTTTTAAACGGCCTGAATTTCAGACTTTAATGCCTACAAATCGGTTAGAGAGCTCTGTAACTTCAAAATTACCAGTCTTGTGTTTATATAAATGTGTGAAGAATCATATGATAAGCCAAGCCGCCATGTGATCGCGTATGGCCGATCGCAGATGGGTTTCCAATGTTTTTAAGGCTGTGTTTTAAATAGAGAACGGCACGGTAAGGTTTAGGAAAATCTTCTCTCAGTTTGGGAAAACAAATATAATAATGGTTTTCGGAAATAAAAATTTTTATTCAATGTTACCTTGATTTCTTTTTGAACTTCACATTATTTGGAACACATTAACTATGCAGTAAATGCGGAAAACAGTTTATTTGGCATTTTATCAAAATCTCATTTCCACGGGTGAAGATCAAAATCTAAAGTTTTTCTCGTAAAAGAAAATATCGCGATAATCACTGCTGCGAAAGACTTCAACACACCTCCATTTTCGACAATATCGACAATTTTAGTTTTTTTCGAAAGAAGAAAAGCCTTGGGAACAATGAGTTGTCACAATTATGCTATAAAACGATACAATTGCGAAATATCACAGTTTAAAAAGCGAAAATGAGTAATTTTGAGTAATTTTAAGTAAAATCATAATTTATAATATCTAAATTATCATAACTTTTTTCCACTTCATTTATTTGAGAAAACAAATGCAAAGTTTTGTAACCATGGAAATACTGAATTGAACCATGTGAATATCGTGAGAAAAAAATATGATAATATTTTGATAATATTTTTCCAAAACGAAAAATAGTCATAAAATGAAAGTTATATCATTATATAGACAATTTATCTGGCTTTCAGAAAATATGTACTTTAAAATGTAAAACTTAAAATAATTATGATTTTTTTTTATTAATACTAAACACATGTTATGACCATATCCTTAATCAACAACAATTGCATTCAACAAAAGGGAGAAAAATCAATTGTGGAAATTTTGTCATTTGTTCTTGGTGGATCACCATATTTAACATCCTGAATTATATGATTCCCGACTATCCCCAGTTTTTAAAGCGATGGTTGAATTTGGTGTGAATTTTTAGTACCGACAATGCATTGCAAAAAAGGCCATGAGAATTTTCCATTTGACAGTTAGACCAACTAAAGTAACAAAATACTGCCATTTTATGGAGATGGTTAACAAACCCCAAACATTGCATTGCGGCATTTGTATGATGTATTTAACTGAATTGTGGAAACTGTAAGTTGGTCCAATAGGTACACAATAAATTTATCGAAAACAATATACCTATAAAAACGGCTGGCATCGAGACCACAATTATCGTTTTTATAAAAACAACAGGTGGCGTTTTTGAAGACTTTAGATAAGTCCATAGTAACGTGAAAGCGGCAACCGTTGAGAAGAATACCTAAGAACTGGATGCAATACATTTTGAACATAAGTGTCCGTTTCATTGGAAGCCAGCATCTTTCTGTTACGAAATTTATTTTCTTTCCTACTTGTTCTTAATTCATGTTGTAATTAATCAATCTTAAGATGAAATATCATTTACATTTTAGTTTTACCTTTACAACAAAAATGGCTTTTGTAAATAAAATTTTTATTTCCCCCATTGATGTTAGTGTTCGTACTGACTAAACAACGGAACCACCTGAGACGAGCTGAGACGAGCTGAGACCACCAAGAGACGAGCTGAAACCACCAAGAGACGAGCTGAGATGAGCTGAGACCATCTGTAAAAATCTACGCACCATATTTCCTAAACCACGTCGGCCGATTTTCGAAGAACATGGGAATCCCCTCTCTTATCGCCATTTCTCCACACACGAATTTATTTGCGCACACAGATTTTCAACATCAAATTTGCTGTGCTTATGTAATAGCTTTTAATGCGCATGCGTCGATGTATTTGGCAATTGGAAAATGGGCTTAACAAAAATCTGCGGGAAATTATAGTCGGCAGTCGAAAAAATCATGTTTTGCAGGCATTAATTGCGGGGAATGGCTGGCTGTTTAAAATTTCGTGTACTTTTAGAGGATTAACTTGCCTTTCAAGTATCAATGTATTGCAAATGAATCGTTAAAAAAACGTTAAAAGTGATGGAATAATTGTCCCAGACTGTTAAAATGTTTAGTTTGCGTAGTCGCGGGAATTTCATAACTTTAATCTCACTAAATTTTGGACATAGAATCCTAATATTTCGCGAATTCGCATCTCGCGGAAGTTTCTTCCTTTGAAATAGCGATAGGGACAGTAGATTTGACTAAAGAGAAGCTGTAAGGAAAGCACTTGTTCGAATAATCAACCTACTTTCCCTGGATAAAGTGATCCTGCGGATACAGTATGGAGTCATCCCACCTATAAAGTACTGTATAAGCTCTGACGTTTGAACACAGTCCGGTCCATTGCGAGCCTCACAATAGCGTTGCGCGTATTCTTTATGGACCAATATCCGTAAATCCGAATCAAACATTACTTTCTAAGGGTAAAGCACGGCGCAACCTATGTTCATTTACAGTTCGCATCGTACCGTATAATACCAACATGTCCATATACGGCAGTATGCTAGCTGTATATAGACAGAGTTTGCGCCGTGAAGAACAACAGTATCAGTATTCATAAATAGACGTAGTTTCGTCATTTTCTTTTTTTTAAACTAACAAAATAAAACTCCTAACAAGACTTTCGTAATAAGACCTAGGCGAATTAGTTTTCGCGAATTCCTTATCGGTCATAAAAATGTCGGTAAAAAGCGACAAAAAAGTAAGTGCGTCTATGATTATATATATGAAATATATGAAATATCAGAGGGCAGGTGACGAAAATTTTTGCCGACGCAAAGTTTAGGCAAACGAAAGAACTGTGTTGATAGTGGTAAAATAAAGCATAAAGATGCAAAAAACATACAGGTTTTTAAATATAAGTAACACGTTTACAGCATTAAGAACAAAGAATCCACCCCATCAAATAAGGGGTCGTCCCCAAAATTCGTTTGTCAAATATAGTGATTTTCACCTCAAGAGAAGTGCCATAATGCATACAATTTTATGCAAAAAGGCACTTCACCCCTCAGGTGAAAGTAAAACTCCTAAGAAGAAAGGTTCTTGAAAACCTTTACCTTTTTATTGCATTAAACGCAATACGTTAAACGTCGGTACAAGGTGAACGGAAAACTTCGTTATAAGTGAAACGAATTTGAAACCCAATTTCTAGTTTGAAATTCAATGTTGGAAATAACGTCTAGACACTGGACAAATCCGATCAATTTGGCAATTGGAACGGGAGATAAAGGATACTCTAGATCTTAAAAACAGTATTTTGTCTCGTTAAAACAAATAAGTCTTAAATTTATTCAGAGAACTTTTAGTGCCACTTGGACCCAAGAATCTTTGGGCCACAAGCTTACCCTCATTGCAAAACTGGCTTCAATCACAAATTTTAAAAATGAGTTATTTCCAACACTGAAATTAATTAATAACTCGAACTTTCAAATTGGACTTTCTTTGCTAGGAGCATTGCTTCAACACCGGTTGGAAGCAAATCTTGCGTTCGTTTAGGAACAACCACATCCGCAAATGTAAAGGATTTGTCATGCAGATTTAGGCAAGAAGTGACAAAATGCAGGTATAAGCTTGCTTCTTTTCTTATGATTTTACCATTTTTGTCGCTTCTTTCACGGAGGCCTGTAGTCTTCAAGACTGATACATCATTCGATTGAAATGCGATGCGGCACTCCTCGCATCTGGTAACCATCTTTGGACAAAGTTTATTGTCACTACGCAAGACAAGAGAGTACACTTTCTTCATTTCCCGATCTGGGTACCAAAGGGACACACCACATGCATTATTTTGTTCGTTTTGTTGTTCATCATGTAGAACAGAAACAGTAACCTATTAAAATGAATGAAAATGTCTAATAAATAAGTAGCTTACATTGTAATACAATGTTGAACTACATGGAAAACAATTACATTAAACCACTATTTTTCCTTAGCTGTTCTAAGGTTGAGACATAATCCGGACACAGGTGGTTTAGGGTCTAATCTTATAGCAAGGAGGGAGAGAACGTTAGGTTTCTGGACCCAAATTGTGTTAAATAACCCACTTTGAGTTAACAGATAAAAAGACTATGTTTTGGCGGGAAACATTTTTTTGTGAATGCATTGTTATTTGTTCTTTGTAAGTCAAAGTGATATAAGGGCCTTTCATTGATTAAGAATGTACGCACCAATACACTGAATTTTGAACCCCTTTCTATCCTGTAACAGAATATTGGCCATTTCCCGAACAGTCAGTTAACAGTCACATCCTCTGAACCAGGTTTGGTTGTTGCAGTTGTCATGAAATTGGTTTCAGAGGTTTCTTTCTTCATAAGTTTGCATTATGAAATTATTATTCCCTTGAAGTAAAAATAAATTAATTGTGTGGGTTTGGCTATAGCCTCTAAAGACTTATCCACAAATTTGTAGCACCAGCTTTCAATCTTTTGGGGTAAACTTTTAAACGATCACCAAATAACTCTGCTGTCTGGTAGCCTGCCTTTTCTTTTCTTTTCTGGAGGTGTAGTGTAGACTTCAAGCCAGCAATTTTAGGCTTTTTGTAGCAGTTGTATGATGGGGGTTTCAAGTCACGAAATTGTTTCACACGATCTGATTTCTTTTCTGTAACACATGTCCTCCAATCAGTGGGATCAACAAACAAGTGATCGTAACCAGGAGCAAGCCTGTATTTTCCCAAACCTCGAATTGCTCGCACCTCTTCCCTTGTAAACTCATCACACCATTCTTGAAGCACTTTTGTCACAGGTGATACCTGATAGATAAAAATTATTTTATCTGTAGCTCATAATTTACATGAAACACACTTACCAACCTGGTTAGAAATATAGCATGAGAAGCCTCAAACACAAAATATATTTACTTTAAAAAATAATACAACCTGCTAAGTTAGAAAGTGTTGTAAAACTAGGGGTAGTTCTCCCCTAAAGATTTGGTTGATCAATTAAAGTCTGTGCCACTGCTAGACAACTAATTAGACAAAGACAAAGACTATGACAAAGACAAAGACAAAGCAATAGACTAGAAAAGTACATAAAATATGAAGATTCCAACATAATATAAATTAAGGTTTCCTTCGGTCTCCTGTGGTGAAAATGCTATGTTTGACAAGACAAGGTCTAAACTTCAATTTCTAAGCTTCCTTTATTACCAAAAGACAACAACTATGTAAATATATCATAAAAGGGACTTACTGAGTTGGCTCAGATTTCACGGGATATGTTTTAAATGCAGAAGGGAGCTTATCAGCACTTGCACCACTACATTAATCACATAACTAAAATACAAACAGGAAAAATGTCTGAAACATTACAATGTGAGGGCCTGTGTTTGCCGTTATGGAATTCATTAATTAATTTACGTGAAACTTGCAAATTTTGGCCCAGAAATCGCAAAAACTGTCAAAAATATTTTCTCGGGAAACCTCCTAAACTTAAAAATGAAATTCACACATTTTTTTGGCCTACAAAAAACTAAAGATACACCTTTAAAAACAACATATTGTGCCACTTAACGATGACATTATGCCTTATTTTTTTCTCATGTCTATTAAAACAGGCCATATAAGCCTTTTTGCGAAAATTTTACTCCAAACCTCTGTGGATAAAAACTGGATTAGCCCAATACAATACAGATGAAACCTGGAATAGCCTATTCCCTACACTCTGATGAAGCCAGGGGGACACAGAAACTTTGCAAGAAGGAAAATTTATTTGGTGCACACCTTGCTTGCCTGGATTCACCCTCTGACTATAACCTTATATAGCGAATATGACAAGATTGTAATTGAAGATAAATATTTTGAAACTTCATCCGTATCTGAAGAATCATTTTTGAATCATTATCTTCTTATACTAATATGCAATCTTGCTTTTTTCTTGCCTAACTTTGAAAGAAAGAACGTTAGGGAAATTTTCTCGGGAAGTTCGTCAATGGATATTTGTTTATGTTTGTTCCGTATTAGTATAAGGCACTCCGGCTTAGTGCTTATAATTGTTTTATGATATAAAATACGTTAGGGAAGACATGATATAGCATATCAGGCGGAGACTTCGAATTACAATCGAACGTAGCAGCTATTGACAACGAATGTAAAATAGTTGTTTGAAGAAAAAAGAAGCGTTTGTTTACATTTTTAAAGACGAAGTAATAATAAGAAACATGCATAAAAAAGACAATTTTTTTCTTCACGAAGCATAGTTTTTACATATTTACGACTTATATATAATGTTGAAGGTATAAGACCTATCAAAGGGCATTTTATCCAGTTTCGGTTTGTTTTTTTAGATTTCCAGAGAAAAGAAAGAAAATTTAGTAAAAACTGTGTTGAACATGGTATTTTTTAGTACAATGATAGAAAGAAGAAAGTCAAGAAGGTATAAATGATTAGAGATTTGATTAATCTGTTGATTTCGGCCGTGAGTAAAATTAGTTAATACCGATGGCGTTTTTCTAATTGGCGATCTCTCTGTTCTTGGAATTTATAGAGAAAGAAAACTCAGCTTTGAAGAAAGACACATTATTCGGAGGTATGATTCTTTTTAAGATTTAATTAATACCTTATATCTTACATACGTAAATCTGTATATATTCCAAAAGTTAATTCTGCGATGGGTATTGTAGTGTGGGGTGAGTGAGATATTTTACAATTTGTGAATATTTTTATCTGAGATTTAGTATTGATAATTATAAATCTGTTCACCACAAAGTATGAAAGTATTTTTTTGATTCACTATAAAGTTAGAAAGTGGAAAGAATTAAGAATTGGTTAGGATTCAGAAGTCGAAAAAATACAGCCTTTTATTTAAAGTTTTTTATTTTATTAATTTTTTTTGTAGCAAGTTGTTTGAGGGACTTGGATCTATGACGTCATTATCATGACGTTAAAATGTATTGCCGACTACATGTCGGTCACAATTGAATTTGTGTGCATATTTTCGATGGGCTTAATATATATGACATTAAACGCATAATTATTGCGTTAACTGTTGCCGTTTTGGGCCCATATTGGCTTTGAGTTATGGCTCAAATTGATTTCTTCAGTAAAACTTTCCATTAAATATGATTCGACGTAAACATGTAATAACATTTTTAACAGACAAACTTCTTCCACGTTCTGTGATTTCTATTTTTGGCGACAAAGAAAGGAGAAATCAATAGTTTTACCTCAATAAACGAGGTTATCAAATGCTTAGTATGGCGGGTAAAATATTTATGAATCGATGAAAGATTTTAGGGCGGCGTTTTGGACTGCCTTTTGTATTACATACAGTTATTATCAAATGATTAGCATAGCGTGTAAAAACATTTTATTGAGAAAGATGTAAAAAAATTTTACACGGTATACTAGTCCTATATATTAATATCCGATTCTCTGTGTGTTTGTCTGTCTGTTTGTCTGTCATGCAAAATGGTAGACGCGAGTAGTGAAAGAGATCGGGGAGTTAGCAACGTAAGATCACACATAAATTATTTTTTCTTGAGCTACGACAATATGAAACCGATGCATTGCGACCCAAATCGAACACAAGATTTTTCGAAGACTTTTTCTCTATAAGTATTCCTGTGTTACTTGTCTGTCTTTAAATACCTCCAGGAACCCCTACCATGGAGGTATCGTCCTTAATATTTAGAATTTTTCACCCATCAAATGTTTGATCAAGGATATCTCTGTAACGGTTCGTCATAGAGACATGATCCTATACATTTTCTTGATCAGCATTTCAAGTTCTATAAGCTGGTAGCACTGAAAACACACACTGAAAGTTTTCATGGGCAGCGAGCTTATACGTATTTTGTGAGGAAGTGTGAACTAGTAAACAAATAGTTATTTTGTTAGTGACAGGATGTGAAACATCTGGTCATCCAGCATGATTCGCTGTAACCTGTAAAGAGAAAGTATGGGTGAAAATTAACTGAATAAAGGGGTCCTGAAAAATGGGGGTCCTGAAAACAGAAGAATTGTTATAGAATCAAACACTACAAACTCATTCTTTCCAATCCTAATACCAATACAAAATAAAAAGAAAGTTTTTCAATGCACTGTTCAATGTCGGTGAGCCATCATTATATTCCGACCCCTGATGTCTGGGAAAGACAAAGAAGGGTTCTTTTTTAGGCCAGTCATGTTATGAACCTTTAGCAGGGGAAGAAACGCATGCTCAATGTCTTTCGTTTGGAATATAATTGCCCCGAAATAATCTTCGCTGTCCTGGAGTAATTTTAGATATTTTATTTCATATATATGTATATATATATATTGAGTACCAGGAAGAGAGCCAAACAAAACAAAATGAAAATAAAACTTACATCGATATAACCAGCCTGTCGTACCATCTTCTCGAGAGTGAGCTGCCCGGCAGCATGGTTGGGTCAAAGTTGACTTTTGTTAAGAAGTTGGATTCTCAGTTTATAAAAACACAGTTCAATCAACAGATTACGCGACAAAAAAATCCTTAAAATGTAAAATAGCCAAGACGATTCCCAGCGACACTCAAAACATCCGGCAGTCGAAAGGACAGGAATGATTTTTTTCTCCGTGGTGGTCTCAGCTCGTCTCAGCTCGTCTCAGGTGGTTCCGTTGTTTAGTCAGTACGGTTAGTGTTACATTATTAGTGTTTGTGCATATGCTAACATTTTGTACATAATGATCTAATTTCATTAAATATGCATGACTTTCACTAACACATTTTCTTCATATTTTGTTTAAGACTACATCTGTATTTAGTGAAGTTGATATTGGGAAATTCAAGAAAACGCTTAAAATACTCGGGTTTGTGTAAAACCCGTCCACTGTCCAACAAAAATCACCGTCCAGCGCTGACCGTCCACAATCCAACACATAAGTTTCTAGACAAGATTTCCTAGTATCTTAGTAAACCTTACAGGATCATCATTTCCTGTTACGGTTAGATCTTGAAACTCGGCACGCACGTAGAGGACTTCTATGGAAATTGTTCTCCGTGGTCAACATTTGGTCTCGCGACGTCATGTTAACGTCATATATCACATTTGAACCATCCGATTTCCGTTGTAAAGTTTTTCAAAATATTAGGGTTGATCAACGTTTGTCGTTTAAAAAACACTAGATACAGGAACTAACAGAAGTTAAAATTAATCTGACAAGTTTTTGACATTTACAGTAATTAGAACGACGAATGCTTCTTGCAGTTGATTTTGCTTGGCTGCAAATGTTATGATGTGCAATTAATTTGCTAGTATTTAGATAAAAAAAAAAGGTCTAAAAATGCGTTTCGGAAAGAAAGGTCATATTTAAGACATTTAAAATACGTCTTAGGAATTTCCAATCGAGCTTTTCATAAATTCTGTCATTATATCCATTGTCTCGTTTCGCTCTGAATATTAACGACGTTTGGATGGTTTACAAAGAGAAAAAATACCTCACGGATAATACTTATCATTTTTCTTTAATTACGCTTAAGTAAGGAGTAATTATAAATATGACAAACGAGGCGATGAATGTTGGGACGTAATATATGAAAAGGTCTATTAAATCTACGCTTTTTAAAAACACCGTTTAATTGTCTCTTAAACGTTTAACATTTTCAAGCTCTCTAAAAGAGGTTTTAAAGACGTCTAAGAATAGCCGTCTTTCGGAAGACAGAATTTAGATATGATAAAGAAGTCTTCATTATCACATTCGAAAAGAAGTGATCCTGTTGCTTCTTTTTAAAAGCATGTTTCCGCAGCGATGATTAAAAGCATGTTCAAAAAGCCCATAAATATCTTTAAACACCGTCACGAAGTGGGTGTCCAAATTTAGAGCTATGGGGTCATCAAAATCTCAGCATTATCACTGATTCGGGGGCAGGGAGTAAGTATGTCTTGAACAAGGAAATAATATACAAAATGGAGAGAATTTGAATCACGAAGTTTAGAGAAACCAGTTTCATATTTCCGAATATTTAGAACAAAAATCGAATGTGTACGTCTTTTCATTCCATTCGTAAAAATACTTTACAACAGAAAAAATATTCAATAATGTACACTCAATGAGTTCCTAATCACTTATAATGTAATGATAATTTATAAATGGAAATAAAAAACGTTTTCACGTGCAGAGTTCAATTACACCGTAATTGCCACCCCATTCACCAATCAGAATCGAGTAATTGTGCATCTTATATGATTAATAATGATAATAATGTATGTTAAAAATCATTAGTTTTGTTCATATTCCATGTTCATGTTTTCTGCTTATAATTTTCTGACGTCATCTGCATCAGTTGTAGCTGTATGAAGTAGTTGTTTTGGTAACGCTTCCATAATGTAATCGAAATGCTCGATACAAATTTGATTGTATATACATATAAGGAATATATTTTTAACGCCAAGAAAGAATATTCCTGTTGTCACGCCTTGTTTTAACACAGAGTGGTTAAAAGAAGTAGAAAATGAAAATGCCTTAGCTTATCGTTCAAAGTTGATTAACCTTGTTAAACTGATGACTCACCCACTTGATTAGATGAAATCCAACAAAACATTTTTTTGGCAATAAACTTTTCGAAACTCTTGTCCATCCTGTAATATATAATTGGTAGGGTCAAAAAAATTGTTATGGAAATTGAATGGCAAGTCGTAGTTAATTGATGGGCAAACGTAGCTTCAAGTAAAGCCTTTGACAATCTGGATAGGCCATAAGGTACACACATGAGTACATAACAAATCCATAAATACTCCGTCGCTTCCACTCGTTTTGTATCGGTAATTCTAACCTGGGAGAGAAATCTGTTGATGTCTTGGTCTCTTTCCTTGATGTAGCGTTTTGTGGCCCGTGTTAAGGATACTACCGATATCCCACAACAAACTTGAACCGTTGTAATTACGAGAACTGTTAGTAAACTTGAACAATCCGATGTTATTTGTGAACATACAACAACAGATAATGTATGACCAAAATTACATATACCTTTCTTATCACGATAAATATTTAGGTAAATCTGGTATTGGATAACAGATGTGCACAGTCCTCCAACTGCAACCAATAGTATCAACCAGATGTTGGTGTTACTCTTCACGTACAGATAATTTTTATCTTTCAGAACAGAATAACGATGAAATACCATTCCAGCGATCAGGTTCAGTGATGTCAGACTTGAAAAGAAATGACAGCCATACACAATAAACATAAATGAATTGCAAACACTTAAACCAATTTTGAAATCCTTCGCTACCAGTACCGCAAAGAGTGGTAAACCTATAACGGAAAGCAATTTCATTGGCATTCATTCACAAACTAGCAATTATTTTTCCCTTTTAACAAACAATTTAAAAAAAGAGATTGAAAAATAGATACAAAAACTGTTCTCAAAAACAAAACTTCCTGAAATAAAACCAATTTACCATGAATGAGGAGAAGAATTCTGTTTTTTAATGTTTTTTCCGGCGAACTTGTCTTGTTGTCAGTGGGCACAGAGACCTTGTAAAGACGACCCAGGGACGTCAAAAAAGTTTAATCCGCTCGAATAGGATGTCCAATAGGTACTTGAAGAGGACATTTAAAGGACGTCTTTTTGGACAAAAGGATCTCCATAATGATACGTGGACGAAAGGACTAACGGTTTTTTTAAAGGCAGAAAGATACAAGTCACAATTATGCCTTAAAACGAAGCAATTACGAGATATCGCAGTTTAAGGAGCGAAAATGAGTAATTTTGAGTAAAATCCTAATTTATAATATATATAAATTTCCATTACTTTTTTCCACTTCATTTATTTGCGATAAAAATGCAACATTTTGTAGCCATTGAAATACTGAATTGAACCATGTGAATATTGTGAGAGAAAAAATATACTGGGGGGAGTTGGAGACGTTTTAAAATACGGTCAGAAAAACGCGTTTGATAAGTTTTTACTCCGAAACGATAAACAGTTATAAAATGACAGTTATATCATTGTATAGACTATTTGTCTGGCTTTCAGAAAATATATACTTTAATATGAAAATCTTGAAAAAATATGACATTTTTATTAATACTAAACACATGTCATGAAGGGTTACCATATCCTTAATCAACAACAATTGCTTTCAACAAAAGGGGGAAAATCAATTGTGGGAATTTTGTAATTTGTTCTTGGTGGATCACCATATTTAACACACTGAATTATATGACACCCGACTATCCCCCATTGTTAAAGCGATGGTTTAATTTGGTGTGAATGTTGAGTACCAACATTGCATTGCAAAAAACGGCCGTGAGAAATTTCCATTTGACAGTTAGACCAACTAAAGTAACAAAATACTTCCATTTTATGGAGATGGTTAACAAATGCCAAACATTGCATTGTGGCATTTGTATGATGTATTTTTCTGAATTGTTGAAAATGTTAGTTGGTCCAGTAGGTACACAATAAATTTATTGAAAACAATATACCTATAAAAACGGCTGGCATCGAGATCACAATTATCGTTTTTATAAAAACAACAGCCGGCGTTTTTGAAGACTTTAGATACATCCATAATAACGTGGAAGCAGCAACCGTTGTGAAGAATAGCAATGTGAAGTAGCAGATCATACAATACCTAAGAACTGGATGCAATACATTTTGAACATGAGTGTTCGTTTCATTCGAAGCCAACATCTTTTTATCATAAAATGTATTTCCTTACGATTGTGTCTCGAATCTAGTTGAGCTAACTGTTCAGTATATGAGATGAAATTCTCTACTTTACATTTCAGTTTTCACCTTACAATAAAATGTGTCTTTTTTGGTTTAAAACTGTATTTTCTGGCTTGGGGACTGAGACTGAGTTTAAATATTAAGGATCAAGAAATTCTATGCAGATGTTTTGGGGCTCGTTTAACGGGAATTGCGCGCAAAATATAACATATTGATAATTGGAAATGATAGTGTCTTTTCTTTCGATAAAAATATGGTGTAAATTATATAATATTCCAATCTTGGTCTTGGTTTGAAACGCTGTAAAGTTTCTGATGTTTTATTTATCTGAGTTGTTTATTTCTTTATTTAAGGTGTCATCACATAATTACAGCTATTATTCAATATCCGCGTGTGTAAACGAAGGAAATTGTTTGGTTTACACATTCTATCTATCTATATATCTATCGTCTATCTAACAGTTTTTCGTGATTTTCGGATATCGGATACGACATCGGGTACGATGTTCGATCTTTGTAATAACAAGCTACAGACACTATGATCTGTAATGTTGATTTTCGGTGTGAAAACTAAAATTGTGTATCTCAAGATCACGATATTGTCTTTTAAATTATCGATCCAAAATGCTAAATTGTTATTACTAATGGTTCCCTTTCCAAATATTGCCTTTATTATTTGGTCTGTAAAATAGTTTTTTTTCGAACATTTTCGTTCCTATTGCTTGTCGCCGCTATTTCGACCAAGAGAATGAGACTGAAGTTGACGAACACGTTATCCTTACTTACTTATATTGTCAGATTTCGAAGTTGCTGTATCGTGCAAATAAGTTTTCATCGGTAATTATCACTGGTTATACCTCTAAATAATATATTCAAACGAACATTAGTGTCAGTGGCTGGCTCAAAAGGTATTTAGCTTTATCATTATATTGTCATTTTCAAATAAAGAGGTGTTCAGGTGTTTTAAAAATGTTTCAGGCAAAAGTAGTACTGGCCTTATTCAGCCTGTATTGTATGTTATTCACCGTTCTTCCCTGACAGAAGAGTGAAAATTTGAGTATCATCTTCGCACAAAAAATACACCAAGTTGTGTGACAACCACCCATTTTGCAACCAAATTATTTTAAATTTTTACTCCTAGTATTGTTAAGAAACGCAAATATTCGGTTACCATAGGGTTTTTCCTACTGAGATTGAGGTGTGGGTGAAATAATGGAACTACTTATCATTGCATTTCAAGTTATTGTATGATCTTCTGACTCGTGAAAAATGTGAATGTGAAATAATTTTCCAATAAGCTTTTTTTATGATAAGGGACCCGTGACAAAGAAAATATCACACTTGTCCGTTTAGATTTAACACTTCCTTAACAAGAACAGATTTTTTGTCACAAAAACATGTCCAAACGGAAATGTTTAAATCCCCCACGCGGAGATAATCCGCGAAGGGTGACGTCATTTTTTTGTCGTTGGCCCCTAAAAGGCTTTCAATTTCCATACTTTTGACAATGTGAAAACACGTGATTTATTTACACTAATTTGAGATTATATATTCCTTACTTATTCCTTACTTATTGATTGGCTGATATTTTTTGAGCAACGTAATTTGTGAAGTGAACAAAAAAAAAGTAGGATCAGATCCTACACTTTCTGGTATCAAAATTTCATTTGTGATCTAACTTTTTCAAACTGTACATAGGTTAACTTAATTTTATCTTGAAAAATTCACTTCGTGCGACAAAAGAAAAAATACTGGTGGATAACCGACTTTAGGTGCTATATTAAAGCTATGGACCTGTATTGCCATTGCCATTATCACAATTGGCTGCGAGGAATAGAAATATTGGGTGTACTATGTTATCCTAACTTTTACAAAAAAAGATCAATATAAGTGGATGGAGTAATATTTGTGAAAATAAATCTATGGAAAAATTTTGTGAGGACCAACTTTTGCGAACAGTCACCAATACTATGAAAAAATACAAAAAATATTATGCATATATTATTGACACAATCTTTTACCTAATGTTCTCTTTCCATTTTTATTCATTTCCTGGATACCAATAACAAATTTTCAAGCGCTTCTTATTCTTTAATTATTTTTAATCCCCGGAAAGAATTCATTTGTGATACAAGCAAAACTGATACAATAATTGGAGTGAGGAGAAAGACAATCGTGGATAACAGGAGTATTTAGTTAATGAATAAAGAGATATATCATAGACCACCTGATGATTTATGTTGGACTACGTCACATACACTCACTATTATAATTTTGTCTTCTAGGATACTGTATCAAACATCCTTTTTCAGCCTTCTTATAGCTACAACAGCCAGTAATATTAACGTAAGTGCAATTTATTTAGACACTTGCATTTGTATTTGATCATTTCCAAGATTTCTTTGTGAAATTTTAGTTAAAAGAAAATTTTTGATTTTTTTTTCATTTTTAGGTTACCTTGCTGGCTTTATTATTTATTTTATTATTATTATTATTATTACCAATCCCCCCTTTCGAGGGAGTGCTAGGAGATACTTGTTGTGAGTGCAGAGAAAGCTAGCTATATTGAGATATTAAGATACCTGGTATACCTGACACTTGTTGACACATTGATATTACTGATACCTTTTGATGCTTGAATATAACCCTCAAATAATTAAAAGGAACAGAAAAACTGAAGTGATAACAAAATAGTCTTATTGAATACTTTCGTAATGATTTCCCTTGAACTATATCGTGCCAGAATCGGATGCTTTCGGGGAAGAAGTTATCGAAACTTCCGCATCGGCAATTCATGGTGGCATATCCTCGCTGAGTTGTTAGCACTTTTGTGTCTCTCTGTTTTTGTGCTATTACCCATTATCACTAAAATGTACGTGGCGAAACTGTTGAAATCTTTCCCACGATTATCCTGTTTCGTAGTTTATTCCGTTATCGCTGCCCCGTCTCCCCAGTTTGCGTTTGTTTGCATGGTCACGTATTGGATTCTGAAACATCACTTATGTATGAAAACTGTCCAACCCTTATTTGTTTCATTGTTGAATGTTGAAAGTAATCCCGGGCCCTTAAATATTGAAAAGCTTGTATTAGGATCTTTTAGTCAGATTGATGCACAGTTTGGGAATATTGCCGAAATCCAATGTACTTGTAATGCATTGTTGAGTATTTGCTGGTCTAAAGATAAGCGGTTAGGCGTTTGAAAAACATCTGATCTTGATCAAATACTTTATTTAGGTGATAAAACTTTTAAAGAAATAGGTAAACACCGGTATTTGTCACTAGATGAACTTCCGGACGAAGTAGAAATTTTCAACACACTTTTATTGCTTACTTAACTACGTACTCGATACGGTCTTTTGAATGGAACTACAATCACAAATTTTCTGGAAAATCCATCAGCCGGTCTTAACACTGGAGAATTTCTTTTTTTTTTGAATTTCCCAATTTATTTAATGTTGGTTTTACGTAGTTTACAAGATACATGATAAATATAAAATGAACTAATCAATACCAACTCGTCCAGCTAAAATTTATCACAAAACCCTACAAAGTTTGCAATTGCATTGCTTGATTAAGTTAATGGATTTAAGAGAGAGTTTAAAAGCATCTAATGAAGGTTTAGACTTGACACTATCTGGTAAGGCGTTCCACGAAAGACTTCCTCTAAATAAAAAAGACTGATTGCCAAAGCGACTTGAACTTGATGGAGGAAGAGAGAGAAGATTTGAGTTTCGCAGACCGTAACAGATGTTTTTGACCATGAATAGTGTCTTCATAAAAGAGGGATTCAGCCCATGGAGGGTTTTGTATATCTCGCATAAAAGGTAGCGTAAATGGATCTCATGTATACGCTTAAACCCAGACAATTGTAATAGTTCTTCATAGCTTTTAGAGAAATCTTGATAAACCGCTCTAAGTGCGCGTTTATGGATACTCTCAAGTTTACTGCATGACGATCTGCCACAAAACATCCATATAATAGGTGAATAATTAAATATAGACAAAATAAAGGAGTTAAATAAAAGTTTTAACTGGTCCTCTTGGAGAAAAGATCTAATCCTGTTGAGAGTTTTGATTCTATAACTAGCTTTATGACAGAGTGAGGAAATATGACCAGAAAAAGTTAGTTTGTTATCGATAGAAATACCAAGAAGCTCAACAGTTTCAACAGAGGTAATTAAAACATTATCTGCATATAGACTAACTGGTAAATTGTACTTAGGCTCCCCTAAGACTAACATCTGGAATTTTGACGGATTCGCGGCTAGCTGATTTGCTTTAAACCAGGACAGAACAGCTGAGAGGTCGTATTTTAGATTTGATATAACATCCGCTAGAGAGTTGGCACAAGAATAGACGGTATTATCATCCGCAAAATTACAAATGCCAGTCTTAGTTACAAAAGATAATAGATCATTAATAAAAATATTGAATAATAAGGGCCCGAGTATGGATCCTTGAGGTACCCCTCTCAATATTAGCAGCCAAGAACTGAAAGATGAACCAACTTTGGTTCGTTGAAAACGATTACTCAGGTAGCATTTAGAAAGTTTGAGACTTTGGTGATCAAGTCCATACGCAGCAAGTTTAGCAATCAAAAGCTCATGGTCAATACAATCAAATGCTTTGGACAAATCCATTAAGATTGCTCCAACTTTACCAGACCTGTCCAAACATTTATGCCATTGACCAATCATTTGGAGTAAAGCGTGTTGAGTGTTATGCTTAGCTCTGAAGCCGCAGAGCTGCGAATGTAAGATGCCATCAAAGTATTCAGCTAGCTGATTAAAAATAATTCTTTCAAATATTTTAGAAAAAGATGACAAAATACTAATAGGTCTATAATTTTCCTTGAGAAACCTGTCCCCTTTTTTGAAAATTGGAGTAACATCAGCAAGTTTCATGGTTTGAGGAAACTTACCCAAATTTAGAGAGGCATTTAGACATAGAGCAATTGGCTCAGAGATGATATCAGCAACCATACGAAGGACTTTTGAAGGAAAAGGTCCACTTACACTTTTCCTAGGATTAAGATCTCGAATTACCCGATTGACTTGATCTGAGGTCACATTTGAGAAAGAAAAAGATTTCCCTCTATTTGAGCTAACGATGGATTTAATGCTCGGGTGGTTGCGATATTTTCTCACAATCGAATCAATCGAATCAATGCTTGAATCGGCGTCTTGAACTTTATTTGGACAAGGTTCCCAAGGAGTTATATTCAGACTGTCCACTATATTTACAAAAAAAGAATTGAAGATTTTAGAGATATGCTCTTCATCTTTAATAATATCACCGTCGTCACGCAAAAGAATGCTTTCATGAACATGAGAACCTTTGGTGAAGAGGAGTTTAGTCGATTTCCAAAAGTCTTCAGAGGTTCCAAGATTCAGAAATTTGGATTTTTTTGCTTGACGGTTCAAGTGTACAACATAATTACGTTGTTTTTTATATAGATTAGAAAAATAAACATCACCAGTCTTATTCGCTTTGTTCTTCAAAGAAGAGCGCAACATAATGGCCTTACGTAGGGATTTAGTCAAATGAGGCTTATGGTTTCCCCTGACTGTGCGTTTCTTCTTTGGAGCATGAGCGTCTAAGACAGATTCAAAGATTAAGCTGAAAGAGTCAAAATCCCCAGGTGCACTGTTAGTAAGAGCATTTACAAGGTCATTGCGAAACCTGTCAAGAGAGAAGTTTCGGAAGGTTCGATAATGCACAATCTGTGGAGGTGACTTTTCATACGTCAGCCTAAACATAGTGTAAATCAGATGATGGTGGTCGCTAATTCCAGTTTCGAAGGAGTTACTTTTCTGAAAGCTCCTATTTTTATTGGTAAGTATAAGATCAATGCATCTACCATCACTAGATTTATAGCATGTTGGTTGTTTTATAAGATTAAATAATTTGAAATTAGACAAGAAATCGGAGAGATCAATTTGGACGACTTCTTCATTAAAATCGCCCATTATAATGAGGTTTTCATATTCTTTAGAATAAAAATCAAGAATATTTGTAATCTCATCTAAAAAGTACTTGATCTTCTGTTTAGGGTTGCGATAGATTGAGAGCACTAGCCATTTTTGCTTGCGCAAATTGAGTTCAGACACTATACACTGGATGTCATTTTTTACTACAGGACAGTCTAGTTTTCGATAAGGAAGTTTATCTCTTACAAATAAGAGGAGACCACCACTTTTGTCTGAGACGTCTAGCCGTAAAGGCTGCTTAAACCCATGTACAAAGAACTGTCCGGCAGGGAAAGATGAATCCAGTTTACTCTCGGCAACACAGAGAATATCAACATTTTGCAAAATTGTATCGGAAACAGCATCGAATTTATTTCGAATCGAATTAACATTAAGATATGAGATAACGACGCTGTTTCTACAACGGGAAGAAGACTTTAATGATTTCAGAGGGTTAATAGGTTCATAGGTTAATAGGTTAATAGGTACATTGCTATCACTGTGCAGACACTCGTGTATCCCCAACCCCCCGCAGGCCAGTCAACTCTCAATATAAACACGGAAATTCTCCTTTAGCATTTTTGATCCTTTCCAATTGAGGTGTAATCGACTTTTGTTTAAGTGCGCCAGTTTATCAATGTTTGAGTTATCTAAGAATCCAATGTTACGATCATTACACGAGGCTCTTAATATTCGGTTAACTTCATCTCCCTTTTCACTGTAACGGTCATTTCGCGGAGTAATAGAAGATATTACTACATCTGTATCACTACTCTTACTAACGATATCATTTGCAAGACTTGTTATTTTATTTGCAATTTCCTCTGACGTTTCGTTTGACCTGAGATCATTAGTTCCACAGTGTATTATTAACAGATCTGGCTTTAATTGAACTGTTGGTACGATGTAATGCCTCATACAATCACTTTTTGCGCCCGGAAATGATTTAACATACACTTTGTTGGAGTCGGTGCTCAAATCATATCCCTTCAATCCTTTCACTATTGAATCACCAAGAATAGAAATTATCCTTTTTTTCGTCCTCTGGTTTTTGTTTTCAACATCCATAGTTTTCACATTGTCATTATTAATATTTAACTTACTGTCTTTGGTATTCATTACACCATCTTTAACATTTGACTTTTTTATATTCTTTCGCGAACGCTTTCTCCTGGTTGTAACGTTGTCATGGTTTCCATTATTATTATCAGGCTCAATTTCATTGCTACATTTATCGTCATTAACATATAACGAGTTATATTTATTATTCGTTAAAAAGTTTTGTGTAACAATCTTTTTACCATTTGCACTAACAGTACGCTTGGGAGTGACGTAATTTTCGTCTTGCAAAGTCTCTCTAATTTTATGTTCGGAGGTTACCATGGCAACGGTCTCTGTTGTAAGAGACTGAGTGCTTTTTCTGAGCGAACTTATGTCATCAAGTAAAATGTTGATGATGCTGTTTTTATTTACCAATTCATCCCGCAAAAAAGCAATTTCCTTCTCTAAATGTTTTATATATTTAATGTGGCACTGTTCCCTCTCTAGCTCACCCATAATCTCAGTCATTATGGTCTTTTTTAAGTTGTTTAGTTCAACCTCTTTACACTTCTCATCGATATATCTTTCGTTCTGGACCAAAGTCGGAGAAAAGAGCATACCGTTATCATTTTTATCCTTTTTTTCCTCCAAGATGTTAGCTGGTATTGTACGGTCCAAATTTTCTAGCAAAACCTTCTGGACATCATTTTTCATTGCAAAAACACTATCGCGATTGTAAGCATCCTCGACACGTCCGTCCGCCATCATAGTTAACTCAAATCTGAAGAATGAAAAGTTCTTTCTGATGAAATAACGAAAAAAAAAAAAAAAAAAAAAAAAAAAGACGGAATGGTAATGCTTATTCAACCATTCGCATTTGCGATTTTGACGTCGGAAAACGCGTACTACCTGTTTGACATTCACTTGCATGATGAGCATGGATACTCGTCAGGTTTCGGTGACTCAGTGTTATTTCGTTTTAAAACATCATTGGATCTGTGCAGATATGTCCATCAAACGTACGTTGGAACGCCAGATATAAAACAATTTGATATCACATACATTCGCGTTGATGTAAGTGAAGAAGGTATGACGCATATAAACAACGAAGTAAGAAAACAAAATGGACGTGAAAGATACAAACTTCACTGGGACTCTAAGAAAAATACCGAAGAACATGCAAAGAGAAAAGAGAAAATACGTAAATGCAACAAGAAATTATATCAAGATGTAATAGGTACAGAAGAACATGCATTGAAAAGGGAGAAAGGTATGATGGGTACTGATGAACACACAATAAAAAAAAGAGAAACTTCGGAAATGCCACAATGATTCCTACCAAGGTATGATGGGTACTGATGAACACACAATAAAAAAAGAGAAAATTCGGAAATGCCACAATGATTCCTACCAAGGTATGATGGGTACTGATGAACACAATAAAAAAAAGGAAAATTCGGAAATGCCACAATGATTCCTACCAAGGTATGATGGGTACTGATGAACACAATAAAAAAAAGGAAAATTCGGAAATGCCACAATGATTCCTACCAAGGTATGATGGGTACTGATGAACACACAATAAAAAAAAAGAAAATTCGGAAATGCCACAATGATTCCTACCAAGGTATGATGGGTACTGAGGCACATGCAGTAAAGAAAGAATGTATGAAGAAACGCAATCGCACAACATACCAAAATATTTTAGGAACTGAAGCACATCTTTCTAAAAAGCCAAGTATGCGTGGCCATAGCAAAAGAAAGTACCAAAAGAAAACTTCAAGAAAAAGAACTTCTGTCACGATAATTGCTAAATTTATGAATTCAGTTTCCAAGGGTCCTTTGTTACATTTGCGTATCATGCATGTTGAATGTTCTTACTGAAAACTTTTCACGAGTAGGAAGTTCTGATGACAATGAATATGTCTGTCGCACATGCCATAAAAAACTATTAGAAACGCATTAGAAACTTATGAGCTTCCAGAGGATCTAAATGATATTAGAAAACTTGAAAAGGCTATCGTTTCTAAAAGACTACTATTTAAGAAAGTTGCGGTTATGCCTGAAGGACAAATGCTTAAAGTGAAAGGTGCTATTTGCAACATCCCAGGGGAGACAAACCAGTCGAAAACTATTGAAAGGTCAAATACCATTTCAAGCCGTCACCAACGCATTAGAAACTTCCTTCGTTGCAATGCCTTCTTCACTGCAATGTTGTCAGTCGTAACTGTTGTAAGACAGAATGAACAAACAATATGTAATCTAGATCTGAAGCGAACATTTGTTTATAGTTCAGAAGGCGTTGATTAAAATATTTCACGGGACTGAGATAGATATCTCTTTTAACCTTATATCCAAATTTTTCAGTCGGGAAAAGTCATGGATGGGAAAGTTCTTCACAATAATCATCAGTAAGTAAAGATAAAGGTCTTTTCCTTATCCTGGAGCTATTATCAGATTAATTGTCCGTTAGTGCAGGAATACAACTTATTAAAGCTGTTTCTGTTATTGGAACTCTATAGTCGTTCAACGGATTTTCGATTTCTTCCATCAGATTTGATGCCTGCTCTCTTTCGCTAATTTCTTCTTCATCTCGCAAAGACAAAAAACTTGGTTGAATGTTATGCATGTCAATTGTGATATTACTGTAAAAAGGATTATGCACACTTATGCACACTCAGTCTTAAAACAGTTACGACTAACAAGTAGCATTAACATTGCAATGAAGAAGGTTAGTGGTAATCAATTAACTGCTGGAATGGTAAGTAAAAACTTCAATGAAAAAATAAAAGAATTTGTTTCCAATGACCAAAGATATTCGTTTATAAACACAATTAAAGGCACTCCGGCATACTGGAAACGTTTTCTGCAAGAAGTACTAGCGACAGTAAAACAGTTATTTACATTATTTTAACTCTTTCTTGCGCTGATCTTAGATGGAATGAGTTAGTCGCAATCATAAAAAAACCTTGAAGGACATCCGATGAAAGAAGAAGAAATCAATGGACTCTCATACCTGGAAAGGTGTCAAATTCTACACAGCAATTCAGCTGGTGTGGCTCGACATTTTCAATATCGCTAGAAGTATTCTTCAAAGACACTGTTATTGATGGTCCACTAGGAAATGTAAAGTACTACGCTATTAGAGTTGAATTGCAATTCCGTGGCTCACCTCACATTCACTCTTTCCTTTGGGTTTTAAATGCCCTGGTTCTAACTAAACATACTAAATCTGAATATGCTAAGTTTATGGATTAAATTATCAAATGCTATCTTCCAGAGAAAACTGAATGGCCAGAATTATATGAACTTGTAAAAACATATCAAACTCATACTCATTCTAAGTCTTGCAGAAAATATAAAAATTCAGATTGCAGGTTTAATTACGGACGTTTCTTCACAGAACGAACAATAGTAGCCGAACTTCTTTCGAAAGAATTACCAGAAACTGAAAGGAGAAAAATTTTGCAACAAAGGAGAAAAACCTTGGATAAAGTTAAGAAATACATCAAAGAGAACTTATTTCCTGCAAAAATCATTTTCTCGATCCAACCAAAGAGAACTATGTTCCAGTGAAAGATATTCCAGGGTATTGGACGAATTGAATATAACGGATCAGGAATATTACGAAGCTCTGTCTATTTCCAGTGATGAAGATTTTCAAATTCACTTTAAAAGGCCAACATATATACACATTATTATATATATACAGTTATTTCTCTGAAGGTCTAATGGAATGGCGTGCCAACCTAGATATCCAACCAGTGGTTAATCAGTATGAAGCTGTTAGCTACATGTGTGCCTACTTCTCAAAATCGGAAGACGAGACTTCACAAGCCATGAAACAAGCAGCGATTGAAGCTTCAACAAATAATTCAAGTAAGTACGAACAGATGAAATCTTTAGCACGAGCGTATGCAACTAAAAGAGAATGTTTGGTTCAAGAAGCTGTATACCATATCATGCCAGAATTATGGATGAGGAAATGCTTTCCGGGAGTCATTTTTGCAAATAGCAACTTGCCCGAGCAAAGGTATAGCATATGTAAGAGTGAGGAAGAAATTCTTGAGCTGCCAGAAGATAGCATTGATATTTACAAGAAAAATATGTTGGACAGATATGTCGATAGACCTGATTCTAACTTTAAACAGGGAAAAATACAAAATGGCAGACAAAATGTGTTATACTGAATTTCTCTCCCATTACGCAAACTTAATGATGACACTGATAATGGTTCTCAACCTGTAGTTCTAACCAATGAAATTGTAGAGAACAACCACGGCACGCATACTTATCCTCAAAAAATGCCTCTTATGTCTTCGAAAGAAATACTAGCATGTACAAAAGTGAAAGCAATTTAACGTTTCATGCACCCAACAGATACAGACTTCCTGAAAAATACTCACATCATTTATTGTTCATGTTTTGACCTTTTCGAAGTGAAGATGATTTATTTATGTCTCCTGTTATAGGTTCATACATGGATAAACTTTTAGAAGGAGACGTGTTAGATTTAGTAAATCATAATAAAATGGTCTTCGAACCTTATGGAGATTTAGTAGATGAAGCCATTAGGAATTATTATGAAAATGCCACCAACAACATGGATTCATATGTCCAACAAGAAGATGAGGAAGTGATAGATCAGTTTTGCCAGGTGAGTGGGAATTCAAACTGTAATGATGAAGAAATGGACGGAATTATATTTGGAGAGAATATTGAACCTACTATTATGGAAATTACAGCTTCGCAAAATATCTGTTTACCTGATGACTTAATAAACTATTCAATAGTTTCACTTAATGCCAAACAAAGAGGAATATTTGATATCGTTTATAAATGGCATAAAACTTATGTAAAGAACATGGGTAGTGACATTCAAAGAAAAGTAGAACCTTTGAGGATATTTGTTACAGGAAGCGGAGGAGTTGGAAAATCTCACTTGATTAGTACTATTTTTCATGCATTAACTATGCTTTTTTTCATATAGAACTTGCACACCAGGAAAACCCAAAGTACTTTTGTTTGCACCTACTGGCGTGGCGGCTGTAAATATTCATGGAACAACTTTACATTCTGGTCTTGGTATCCCAGTTGGAAACTTTACGAAAACAGGACTTCCAAATATCAGCGATAAGGTTAAATCAGAATTAAGAAATAAAATGTTCAAACCATCATTATTGATGAAATTTCAATGGTCTCTAACGTACTTTTATTTCTTATACACTTAAGAATGATACAAATTTTTGGATGTCCTTATGAAAAGATATTTGCTGGAAAAACAGTTATCTCCTGTTAGAGCACAGCGTGTATTCGATTTATACCGAGGCTGTAATTTTAAATGCAGATCATTTATGGCAGAAATTTAAATTTACAGAACTCACGGAAGTGATGAGACAACGCGCTGATACAACATTTATCAACATGCTTAACCGAATACGAGTAGGTGATGTTTCAAAAAAGGATGAAGCGCTGCTGAGAGTAGATTTATCCCTATTGACGACCGGACTTTCCTCATGAAGCTTTGCATTTGTTTGCTGAAAATGCACAAAGTAAATTACACAATGAAATAATGTTAGAAGCTAATGTTAATCACTTACATACCATTCATGCAATAGATGAGCTTCCTAAGGTAAAAATCGCAGTGAATTAGAAAAAGCTTTGGACAGAAATAAAGCAGGATCAGGAGGTTTACCTCGTGAATTGAAACTTAAAATCGGTGCTAAAGTTATGCTTATATCTAACATAGATATGCTGATAGTTTTATTAATGGGCAAATGGGAACAGTTACAGGGTTTGGCATTGAAACCTCTCAAGTAACGAAAATATACGTCAAATTTGATGATGCTGGGGCAGGGTTGAAATTAAAAGGCACTGATCCAAATGCTATGCGGAGTAATAGTGTTCCCATAGAAAAAAGTAGAAGCAAAAATTAAAGTCTATCCTCGCTTAGAATACCCCGTAGTTAAAAGGACGTAATTTCCTCTCATTTAATCTTGGGCTTGTACTATTCATAAAGTCAGTTGATAGAAAAAGCTTTTGTAAATTTTGATCTCGTGAAACAACGCAGTTTTAATTATGGGCAAATGTATGTTGCCCTTAACAGAGTCACTTCTTTAAATGGTTTGTTTTTGACAGGTCAATATGAAAGAAAAGCTATCAGGGCAGACTCTACCATGACAGCAGAATATGAACTCTTAAGACAGACACAAATGCCAATCATGACAAATATCACTAAACCTGAGCAAAATAAATTCATCATCACAATGTTCAACACACGATCGCTGAAAAAGCATACTCCAGAACTAGGGATCACTGAATCCCTTAGAGAAAGGGATTTATTATGTACCACTGAGACGCAGACTAACCCACGGTTAACCCAATGCTCTCTCAGAGGAAAATGACCTATTGCCGGACTTTCAAAAGAGATATAATAATGATCGAGACCGTTTTTGCAGTTTGGCATTTCTGCATCGCTGCTTGATAGAAGTATTGCAAGAGTTATCAATTCCATCTTTTAGTGTAATCACATTAATAAAGAAGTCTTTCTCATCTAAAGACTTTAAAATCCTACTTTTATACTGGAAAAACTCGCAAGAAATAAGAATATTTATGGAAACACTTGATTATTTAGTGCGATATGAAACTCCTGATATAGTAATGGGAGATTTCAATATCAATGGTTTCAAAGAAAACGATGGTCTCAAGTTCATGCTAGAAGATTGTCATTGGTTGTAAATGAGCCAACACATCTTTGCGGTTCCCTTCTCGATCATGTCTACATAAGAAACTCATTAATAAATTTGTTTTTGATTGGCTGCCATATTGAAAGTCTCGTTTTTACTGATCACGATGCTTGCAGATTAGTAATATCCCCAGTATAAAGAGCCATATTTTGGAAACAAAGAAATGAAAAAGCGCCGCAACCCCAATCTCAATGTGTGGGGAAACCATTTTGTAGTTTTACTGCAATTAATTTTCCAGTAAAGGCAAACACATTTCAAGATTTACAACGTGTAAGTCTTTTACCAGTTTTGCTTTAAGCCGGATCTGCACTAGACGATTTTAACGACGATTTCGCGACGATCGTCCCAACAATTTTGGGCACTATTCTCCACTAGACGATTTTTCGGCGCGTTTTCGAAATCAAAACATAGCTGTAAACACTAACAAAACTGGATGTTTTGATAAGTTAGAAATTCGTGTAATCCTATTGGTTTAAAATTTGACGATCTTCCCTCCCACGACAAAAAGTTGAAATCATTTCTACTTTTTGTCAAGCGTATATTTTCGCTGCAACGATCACTTTTTTTCTTCTGCGCATGTGTCATGTGCAGATCCCTCTGACTCTTTTCATGCCCGATCTTATGTAGCTCGGCTTGACTGTAGCTTGGCTGTTTTCTTCTTACATCCATACAAGTATAAATATCTTATAATTAAGAAGCTAATAATCAGGGCTGCCATAGTGCTATTTTTAGAAAACTGAAAATGTCAATGCCTATGATCCTTGCAGTTCGTGTAATTGCATGTATCGACTGTCTGATGAAGTTGGTGGAGGAAAAGCGACTAAAACAAAAAAATTGGTCGGGAAAAGTAACTAAATTTTTTCCTGACTCTTTTATCCGCTATAAGGTATATATTTTGCTCATTAGCAGATCACAGTGGGACAATTTTATTTAATTTCCAACACAGAAACGAAGTCCGTATGGACAACTGAGTCAGGATGCAACATATAAACATGATTTCGGGAAATATGTATTCTGTGTTCCGGTGTTTCGTCACAACTTTTAATGACTGGAACCATCTACAGCATAAACAATAACTGTAAAGCATGCAAGCTTGTTTTTTATATTGTGTGCATTGTGAACCACAATTCCCTTGAGACTAGCAATATTGTGCGCAAGTAGAAATCAGAAGTCATAGCAACAGGATATTTGGAACCGTCGTGACAGCCAAAGTAGCGAGACTTAATTATTTCAAATAATTAGTGACGTATTAGATTTGCGGTTCCTCTCCGTGTAAAAACACAAGCCGAAACAGTAAAGGACATTTTTCCAATTCCCTCAAGATCCCGCGCTGGCAAATGGATTTTCTAGAACACTACATTCAAACTCGTTCAAAGTCTTCTTTTCCTATTCTATAAAAATGTATAAAACAAAAGAAGTCTGGATCGAGCTTGTGCAATTATTTGAAATTGGAATTACACAAACATTCTTCTAACGTGGACATTACGTACGATGCAGTTTTTACATTTTCACCAACTCATTATTCTTACGTTTCGCTTCACACTCATTCGCTGTAAATATTTCTTCCTAATTCCAACTAACTTCTAGATCCGAGACTTAACTTTATTTTTGGATCAAAGAAGCACTTTCTCTGCTATGGTGTTGCGAATAATCTTTCCGGAACGATTTTCAGCGTATCTGATATTGGAATTTATTTACGGCATACTAAGTATATTGCATATATAATTATGGGTAATTATCACGTGACAAAGCTGATAAAAGAGCGGACTTCTTAAAATAAGATTCACAGGTCGATAGTATTTCGCGACCCAACCCCACCCATAATGTACTCTAGTTGTAATGTTTTATTTCATTTTTACGTCACGGTTATAAAACTCCCTCGCAAACTTAGGAAAGCCTGTAGGAGGCCCTAATTGTTTAACCATAACCAACACTTCTTGCATAAATTTTTTCCAATATGCTGGAGTGCTTTTAACTGAACTCATAAAATTAAAACTTTATCATCAGCAATTAGCTGACGCACTGTTTCCTTGTAACTTTGGCTAAGCATTCCTGCAGTTAAGTTGTCTGAATTTACTTTTTTTATGGCAATATTAATTTGATTACTGAAATGAATTTGCTGTAACACTGAATTAGCAAAAAAAATGTAATTAGTATCAGAAGCAAATTGTTGTGTATAGTTTAATAAGCGCTGATTGAAGTATTTAGAAGCACTTAATGGTATCTTTCTATCAATTTTATAACCAAATTGACCTGTTGGAAAAAGATGAGGATGAGCAAACTCTCTTCACAATAATCATCATTTAAAATTGGCCGTGGGGTATTCCTTCACCTGGAGCTACATTTAAAATTTCATTGTCAATATCTTCACCTGTAGGATTAGAAGACATCAAAGTCGTCTCATCAGCTGGTAAGCGATAATAATCTAATGGGTTTTCTGCAGCTTCTAATTCATCATCTGAATCATGTTGTGATTTGGATTCTACATAATCAGAATTGTTTTCTAACATAATGGAAATAGGTTCACTAGTGCAGAACTTCCGATAGGAAATGAAAACAAAGAATTGTTTGATCTTGTGAAAACATATCAACTACATAGACACTCGAAAACCTGTCGCAAGTATCGAAATTATAATTGTCGCTTTCATTTTGGAAAATGTTTTACCGCAAGAACTATTATCAGTGAGCCATTAGCAAAGTCGATGTCATCAACTGAGAAGGAATCTATGTTGCAATGGTGAAAAGAAATACTAAGTCCTGTTAAACATTACATCAATGATGAATTAAATCCTGTGAAAAATAATTTTTTTGATGATACTGCGGAAAACTTTGCCTCTGTTCCTTCAATTGATGAAATTTTAGCGAACTTGAATATTTCAAAGGAAGATTACCATCAAGTTATCAAATTCATTTAAAGCGTGATCCAAAGTCTTGCTTTGTAAATAATTATTTTAAAATGGGACTTCTAGCATGGGAAGCCAACATAGATATTCAACCAGTGCATAACCATTACAAAGCTGTAACATACATGTGTGCTTATTTATCAAAAACTGAGGATGAATGTTCAGATGCAATGAAACAAGCTGCACAGGAAGCATTTGAGAGAAAGTTAGATACTTACAATAAAATGAAGTCTATTGCAAGAGCATATACAATGAAAAGAGAAGTATCCGTTCAAGAAGCTGTTTATTTAGTAATGCCTGAACTTTGGTTACGTAAAATATTTCTAGGTGTCTTATTTGCCAGCAGCAATGTCCCTTCAAAGCGCTATCGTATTTGCATCAGTGAAAATGAAATTGCAAAACTCCCCAAAGAGTCTATGGCTGTCTTCAAACGAAATATGTTAGATCGTTATTGTGATAGACCAGATAGCACTTACGCAAATGGTCGATATATTGGTCTTGATACATTTTGCTTTGCTGAGTTCTTAAGATATTACAGTTTTAAAAATGTTGAAAGTGATAATGACAGTCAACCAAATGCATCATCTGACAAATTAATTGAAGTAAACCATCCAGTGACAAATTATCCAGCAACTATTCCCCTCGCGAACTCATCTGAGAAGTTAAAATGTAGAAAAGTGCCATTAGTGTTAAGATATTATGAACGGAACAAAGTAAGATTTCCAGAAGATTATGCACATCATTTGCTATTTTTATTTTACCCTTTTCGTGACGAGGAGCAATTGCTTTCACAGGTCTCGGGAACTTATGTGGAAAAATTGCATGAACCAAGTGTTACAGATATTGTAAATAGGAACCACCGAAATATTGAACCACATTATGAAATAGTGCAAGAAGCTTTTGAACAGTATATGAATGATCAATTTACTTTGCAATCAGGTTCATTTGGGCAGCAAGAAAATGCCGATGTCCTTGATGAATTGGCAAATGATGAATACCCTGATCATGAATATGATAATCATTCAAATATTACAACTACAGCTCAATCTATTCTTCTTTAAGATAATGATATTAATACTCGTATTCGAGCTCTTAATAGTCAACAAAGAGATGTTCTTAATTTTGTTCATAAATGGGCAATTGAATATATGAAAAATCTATATTCCAAGAAATCAATGACAATAAAGCCATTCCATTTATTTTTAACGGGTGGTGGAGGAGTTGGAAAACCTCATTTATTGACAACTATTTATCATTCCGTGTCCAAAATTTTAATGTATAAAGGTGGTGAACCAAGTAAAGAAAGAATTCTAGTGCTTGCTCCAACAGGTGTTACAGCAGTTAATGTAAATGGAACAACTATTCATTCAGGACTAACTATCCCTACAAGAGGGAAGTTGTATCCTTTAAATGATAAAGCCAAGACAAGTTTGCGCCTGAAACTTTCATGCATCGAATTGATTATAATAGATGAAATATCAATGGTTTCGAGTTGGCTGTTCAAAACTATTGATATTTGTCTGCGTGAAATATTCTCTTGTGATATACCATTTGGAGGAAAACCTGTTATTTTATGTGGGGATTTGTATCAATTGCCACCGGTACAAGGTAAACCTGTCTATATATATGACAAGACAAACATACAAGGCATTCTAGGGTTAGATTTATGGAGAATTTTCATTATGGCAGAGTTAACTGAAGTAATGCGACAGAGAGGTGATATTCATTTCATAGATTTATTGAACTAAGTCCGAGTAGGGAAATTAGATGAAGAAAGCAAAAATCTTTTGAAATCTAGATTTACAAATTTCAACAATTTAGAATATTCAAGAGATACTGCTCACATTTTTGCAGAAAATGCACCTGCTAATGAGCATAACAAAAGAATGCTTGAAAGTTTAGAAACACCTTTAATTCAGATTTTAGCAATCGATTGTCTGCCCACAGAGTCAGAATTATCTAATATAGATATATCTTGGATTCAAAATGCTAAGCTCAGTGACACTGGTGGCCTCCCTTATATGTTAGTTATAAAGATTGGTGCTCGCGTAATGATTACAAAAAATATTGATATAGAATAAAAATGATAAAAATGATAACGGTATGCTCTTTTCTCCGACTTTGGTCCAGAACGAAAGATATATCGATGAGAAGTCTAAAGAGGTTGAACTAAACAACTTAAAAAAGACCATAATGACTGAGATTATGGGTGAGCTAGAGAGGGAACAGTGCCACATTAAGTATATAAAACATTTAGAGAAGGAAATTGCTTTTTTGCGGGATGAATTGGTAAATAAAAACAGCATCATAAACATTTTACTTGATGACATAAGTTCGCTCAGAAAAAGCACTCAGTCTCTTACAACAGAGACCGTTGCCATGGTAACCTCCGAACATAAAATTAGAGAGACTTTGCAAGACGAAAATTACGTCACTCCCAAGCGTACTGTTAGTGCAAATGGTAAAAAGATCGTTACACAAAACTTTTTAACGAATAATAAATATAACTCGTTATATGTTAATGACGATAAATGTAGCAATGAAATTGAGCCTGATAATAATAATGGAAACCATGACAACGTTACAACCAGGAGAAAGCGTTCGCGAAAGAATATAAAAAAGTCAAATGTTAAAGATGGTGTAATGAATACCAAAGACAGTAAGTTAAATATTAATAATGACAATGTGAAAACTATGGATGTTGAAAACAAAAACCAGAGGACGAAAAAAAGGATAATTTCTATTCTTGGTGATTCAATAGTGAAAGGATTGAAGGGATATGATTTGAGCACCGACTCCAGCAAAGTGTATGTTAAATCATTTCCGGGCGCAAAAAGTGATTGTATGAGGCATTACATCGTACCAACAGTTCAATTAAAGCCAGATCTGTTAATAATACACTGTGGAACTAATGATCTCAGGTCAAACGAAACGTCAGAGGTAATTACAAATAAAATAACAAGTCTTGCAAATGATATCGTTAGTAAGAGTAGTGATACAGATGTAGTAATATCTTCTATTACTCCGCGAAATGACCGTTACAGTGAAAAGGGAGATGAAGTTAACCGAATATTAAGAGCCTCGTGTAATGATCGTAACATTGGATTCTTAGATAACTCAAACATTGATAAAGTGGCGCACTTAAACAAAAGTCGATTACACCTCAATTGGAAAGGATCAAAAATGCTAAAGGAGAATTTCCGTGTTTATATTGAAAGTTGACTGGCCTACAAGGAGATGGAAATACACAAGTGTCTGCACAGTGATAGCAATGTACCTATTAACCTATTAACCTATGAACCTATTAACCCTCTGAAATCATTAAAGTCTTCTTCCCGTTGTAGAAACAGCGTTGTTATCTCATATCTTAATGTTAATTCGATTCGAAATAAATTCGATGCTGTTTTCCGATACAATTTTGCAAAATGTTGATATTCTCTGTGTTGCCGAGAGTAAACTGGATTCATCTTTCCCTGCCGGACAGTTCTTTGTACATAGGTTTAAGCAGCCTTTACGGCTAGACGTCTCAGACAAAAGTGGTGGTCTCCTCTTATTTGTAAGAGAAAAACTTCCTTATCGAAAACTAGACTGTACTGTAGTAAAAAATGACATCCAGTGTATAGTGTCTGAACTAAATTTGCGCAAGCAAAAATGGCTAGTGCTCTCAATCTATCGCAACCCTAAACAGAGGATTAAGTACTTTTTAGATGAGATTACAAATATTCTTGATTTTTATTCTAAAGAATATGAAAACCTCATTATAATGGGCGATTTTAATGAAGAAGTCGTCCAAATTGATCTCTCCGATTTCATGTCTAATTTCAAATTATTTAATCTTATAAAACAACCAACATGCTATAAATCTAGTGATGGTAGATGCATTGATCTTATACTTACCAATAAAAATAGGAGCTTTCAGAAAAGTAACTCCTTCGAAACTGGAATTAGCGACCACCATCATCTGATTTACACTATGTTTAGGCTGACGTATGAAAAGTCACCTCCACAGATTGCGCATTATCGAACCTTCCGAAACTTCTCTCTTGACAGGTTTCGCAATGACCTTGTAAATGCTCTTACTAACAGTGCACCTGGGGATTATGACTCTTTCAGCTTAATCTTTGAATCTGTCTTAGACGCTCATGCTCCAAAGAAGAAACGCAGAGTCAGGGGAAACCATAAGCCTCATTTGACTAAATCCCTACGTAAGGCCATTATGTTGCGCTCTTCTTTGAAGAACAAAGCGAATAAGACTGGTGATGTTTATTTTTCTAATCTATATAAAAAACAACGTAATTATGTTGTACACTTGAACCGTCAAGCAAAAAAATCCCAAATTTCTGAATCTTGGAACCTCTGAAGACTTTTGGAAATCGACTAAACTCCTCTTCACCAAAGGTTCTCATGTTCATGAAAGCATTCTTTTGCGTGACGACGGTGATATTATTAAAGATGAAGAGCATATCTCTAAAATCTTCAATTCTTTTTTTGTAAATATAGTGGACAGTCTGAATATAACTCCTTGGGAACCTTGTCCAGATAAAGTTCAAGACACCGATTCAAGCATTGATTCGATTGATTCGATTGTGAGAAAATATCGCAACCACCCGAGCATTAAATCCATCGTTAGCTCAAATAGAGGGAAAGCTTTTTCTTTCTCAAATGTGACCTCAGATCATGTCAATCGGGTAAATCGAGATCTTAATCCTAGGAAAAGTGTAAGTGGACCTTTTCCTTCAAAAGTCCTTCGTATGGTTGCTGATATCATCTCTGAGCCAATTGCTCTATGTCTAAATGCCTCTCTAAATTTGGGTAAGTTTCCTCAAACCATGAAACTTGCTGATGTTACTCCAATTTTCAAAAAAGGGGACAGGTTTCTCAAGGAAAATTATAGACCTATTAGTATTTTGTCATCTTTTCTAAAATATTTGAAAGAATTATTTTTAATCAGCTAGCTGAATACTTTGATGGCATCTTACATTCGCAGCTCTGCGGCTTCAGATCTAAGCATAACATTCAACACGCTTTACTCCAAATGATTAGTCAATGGCATAAATGTTTGGACAGGTCTGGTAAAGTTGGAGCAATCTTAATGGATTTGTCCAAAGCATTTGATTGTATTGACCATGAGCTTTTGATTGCTAAAAACTTGCTGCGTATGGACTTGATCACCAAAGTCTCAAACTTTCTAAATGCTACCTGAGTAATCGTTTTCAACGAACCAAAGTTGGTTCATCTTTCAGTTCTTGGCTGCTAATATTGAGAGGGGTACCTCAAGGATCCATACTCGGGCCCTTATTATTCAATCTTTTTATTAATGATCTATTATCTTTTGTAACTAAGACTGGCATTTGTAATGTTGCGGATGATAATACCGTCTATTCTTGTGCCAACTCTCTAGCGGATGTTATATCAAATCTAAAATACGACCTCTCAGCTGTTCTGTCCTGGTTTAAAGCAAATCAGCCAGCCGCGAATCCGTCAAAATTCCAGATGTTAGTCTTAGGGGAGCCTAAGTACAATTTACCAGTTAGTCTATATGCTGATAATGTTTTAATTACCTCTGTTGAAACTGTTGAGCTTCTTGGTATTTCTATCGATAACAAACTAACTTTTTCTGGTCATATTTCCTCACTCTGTCATAAAGCTAGTTATAGAATCAAAACTCTCAACAGTATTAGATCTTTTCTCCAAGAGGACCAGTTAAAACTTTTATTTAACTCCTTTATTTTGTCTATATTTAATTATTCACCTATTATATGGATGTTTTGTGGCAGATCTTCATGCAGTAAACTTGACAGTATCCATAAACGCGCACTTAGAGCGGTTTATCAAGATTTCTCTAAAAGCTATGAAGAACTATTACAATTGTCTGGGTTTAAGCGTATACATGAGATCCATTTACGCTACCTTTTATGCGAGATATACAAAACTCTCCATGGGCTGAATCCCTCTTTTATGAAGACACTATTCATGGTCAAAAACATCTGTTACGATCTGCGAAACTCAAATCTTCTCTCTCTTCCTCCATCAAGTTTAAGTACCTTTGGCAATCAGTCTTTTTTATTTAGAGGAAATCTTTCGTGGAACGCCTTACCAGATAGTGTCAAGTCTAAACCTTCATTAGATGCTTTTAAACTCTCTCTTAAATCCATTAACTTAATCAAGCAATGCAATTGCAAACTTTGTAGGGTTTTGTGATAAATTTTAGCTTGACGAGTTGGAATTGATTAGTTCATTTTATATTTATCATGTATCTTGTAAACTACGTAAAACCAACATTAAATAAATTGGGAAATGAAAAAAAGATAAATGAATAAATGGTCAGGTTGGAATTGTACAACAAATTAAAATAAGAAATAATAAACCAACAGCAATTTATGTTAAATTAGATGATGCCAGTGCTGGTATAAAAGCAATGCAAAGTGATCATATCTCCAGATCAAATAATTGGGTAAAAATTGAACGTGCGGAATCAGTATTTAACATTAAAAGGAGACATGCTAATTCTCCAACTATTCAACGTACTCAATTTCCACTTACGCTCTCATGGGGATGTACATGCCATAAAGTGCAAGGTCTAAGTTTACCATCTGCTGTAATAAGTCTTGAGTTATTTAAACAGAAACAGTTTAATGCAGGTCAAATGTATGTTGCATTAAGTCGTGTTGTTAAGCTTGAAAAACTGTATTTAATTGGAAATTAAACAGACAATACAATCAAATTAAATAAAAAGGCAGAAATAAAGTATGGCAGACTACGCCAAGAAAATAAGTTTATAAAATAAAATAAGCCACTCCGGCACCTAAAGCTTTCACCAAATAGTCTTACTGTAACACTTCTTAATACTATATCATTAAAAAGGCATGCTATACTATATCATTAAAACTGACCTGTTATGTTTTACAGAACTCAATTAACATCAGCAGTTTCAGAGTTTAGCATTATGTTACAACAATGCCATTACAGTATCCAATCATCAAAAATCTCCAGACGTGTCTATTTTTACATTTATAAAGCCAAGTTTTTTTTAACAAGTCATTAAAGTTAGCATTAATTTATCGTCCTCCAGGCCATCTAAATATGTCGTTTTTTGAAACACTAGAAAACCTTGTACGTGTTGATATAGACAGAATACTAGGTGATTTTAATCTTGATGCATTAGACAATGCTCGACTCTCACAAATACAGGCCATATTACCAAACTACAGATTGGTGGTGACTCAACCCACATATATAAATGGAAGCTTATTAGACCATGTGTATATAAAAGAAACTTTGTTGTACAATAAAAATATTGATGTGATTGTAACTAATGTTTCTTTTACTGATCATGATGTATGTATAACAATATATAAATAAATGAACAAATAAAAATACTTTTTTCAGAAAAAATTTGATAGAAACATTTGCTCAGCAGAATGTCAACTCTAAATACTTGGTACTATTTAAATATTCTGAACATTCATCATCATTTATCCCTTGTTACATAATTTTCAATGTAATATTTGTTATCTGATGACTCCAGTGTTGAAAAACGTATTATGTTACGTTCATATTTTAATTCTTAACTCTGTTTTATCAGAGCAGCTCACATCACAATGGATGATCTTATGGAATTATCTGAGGCACAAGAGAAAAAACTTCTTGAAGATTCAGATTCAAACGATGTCTCTAGTAAACTATATTCATAAGGTTCTTTCAAAATTTCCGGTATGTACATAATTACAATCAAATTACGTTGATTTTGATTTCGTTATTATGAGCTTCTGTAGCAGTAAGTAACTTGTAAGCCTCTTTAGTGTCATCAGGTATCTCCTCTGAAGAAAGCGAAGACAAACAGAACAAGGGTAAGTTTTCTTATAATTAAGTTTCATGTCTTTCTGTTAAGGTTTATTCTCTGAATCATTTTCTTTTATTTCCTTTTTTTATCATTAAGATGAAGCTATTAATAGCGAATTATTCATATCACCCACAAAGAAGACTAACATGAATTGCCGACAGAACACTGGTATTATCTTGTTATCGTTTCTTTATGCAATGTACCATATTTAAATTTGGATGCGTAATTTTTCTTCGTTCAAAAACACATTTTTGGATTTTTTGGAAAGCAAAGAATATTTTACGACCTCTTTGTTTTTTATTGTTGTTTTTTTGCTTTGTTTTGTTTTGTTTTGCCCTAGTAAAAGTTTTTCATATGGCCCTAAGCAAAAATAAGCTTATTTTTGTAGCAGTTTCAGCAGAAATCCTTTTGCCTGTCACTGCATCGATTTTTATCGTCTTGTGTTTTGAAGGATCGTTTTCGTCATTACTGTTGCACAAATTATCATACTAATCTTGCTTTTATAGAAACTCCAAAGAAAGAACCACCTGAGACGAGCTGAGACGAACTGAGACGAACTGAAACCACCAAGAGATGAGCTGAGACGAGCTGAGACGAGTTGAATCCACAACGGAGAAAAAAATCAACCCTGTCCTTTCGGCTGCCAGATGTTTCGAGTGTCGGTGGGAATCGTCCTAGCTATCATCCTAGATCTTTATTTTAAAAAAATTAAAAAAAACCTGTTATTCGAGATGTCTAATATATATAATATAAAAAAAAAACATTTTAAGGATCTTTTTGTCACGTAATCTGTTGATTGAACTGTGTTTATATAAACTGAGAATCCAACTTCTTAACAAAAGTCAACTTTGACTCAGCTATGCCGCCGGGCAGCTCACTCTCGAGAAGATGGTACGACAGGCTGGTTATATCGATGTAAGTTTTATTTTCATTTTGTTTTGTTTGGCTCTCTTCCTGGTACTCAATATATATATATATACATATATATGAAATAAAATATCTAAAATGACTCCAGGACAGCCAAGATTATTTCGGGGCAGTTATATTCCAAACGAAAGACATTGAGCATGCGTTTCATCCCCTTGCTGAAAGGTTCAAAACATGACCGGCCTAAAAAAGACTCCTACTTTGTCTTTCCAAGACATCAGGGGTCGGAATATAATGATGGCTCACCGACATTGAACAGTGCATCGACAAACTTTCTTTTTATTTTTGTTTTGGTATTAGGATTAAAAAGAATTTGTTTGCAGTGTTTGATTCTATAACATTTCTTCTGTTTTCAGGAGCCCCATTTTTAAGGACCCCCTTTTTTCAGTGAATTTTCATCCATACTTTCTCTTTACAGGTTACAGCGATTCATGCTGGATGACCAGATGTTTCACATCCTGTCACTAACAAAATAACTATTTGTTTACTAGTTCACACTTCCTCACAAAACAAAATACGTATAAGCTCGCCGCCCATGAAAACTTTCAGTGTATGTTTTCCCAGATAAGTAAAAAAAAATGAAAGTGCTACCAGCTCATAGAACTTGAAATGCTGATCAAGAAAATGTATCGGATCATGTCTCTATGACGAACTGTTACAGAGATATCCTTGATCAAAAATTTTAAGAATGAAAAATTCTAAATATTAAGGACGATACCTCCATGGTAGGGGTTCCTGGAGGTATTTAAAGACAGACAAGTAACACAGAAATACTTATAGAGAAAAGTCATCGACTCCCCGATCTCTTTCACTACTCGCGTCTACCATTTTGCATGACAGACAAACAGACAGACAAACACACATAGAATCGGATATTAATATATAGGATAATGATTCAAAATATAATTATTCAGATACTGATGAAGTTTCAAAATTTTTATCTTCAATTACAATCTTGTCATATTCGCTATATAAGGTTATAGTCAGAGGGTGAATCCAGGCAAGGAAGGTGTGCACCAAATAAATTTTCCTCCTTGCAAAGTTCTGTGTCCCCCTGGCTTCATCAGAGTGTAGGGAATAGGCTATTCCAGGTTTCATCTGTGTTGAATTGGGCTAATCCAGTTTTTATCCACAGGGGTTTGGAGTAAAAATTTTTTTAGGAGAATCCAGGGAGTTTAGCTGACTACATAATGAAAATTGGAAACATGATTTTCCAGGGGTTATATACTAATTTTAATAATTTCAAGGGTATGAAATGCTATGATCTTACTTTCAACGTTAAGGCTGAGAATTGGTCAAACATTAGGAACATCCTAAGAACTTACCCAGCCTCAAATTTTCAATTTTAGTGTTTTATGTGCCCTTTTTTCTTTGAAAACCCGAAGTTTACAAGAGTAGTTTGTGATTTTATCCTTCAGGCTGTCATATACTTGGCCTATGCAGAAAATACGTTAATGTTGCCTAAATTTGTTCATTTACACACTTTTTTTTTAATAAGAACATGATAAGAACATTTCTGCCTAAAAAGTCTAAAAACCATTAGAAGATCAAGCCTCAGCTAAAATTTAGACGTTCTTATAAAAAAAATGTGTACATACCACAAGGTGTGGGGAAGTTTACATTCAAAGAGATAAGGAATTTTTTCCAGGGGTTTTATCCAAAATAACTTACTTTTCCAATGTGTCCAGACAAAAAAGATATCCCAGACCCTTTCTTTTTTCACATTATTGTTGTTGAGCTTTACACGTTTTCATTCTTCAGTCTCAATGTTTCTTAATTTCGAATGAGGTCAACCCTTACTTTTCGCAAAAAGGCTTATATGGCCTTTTTAATAGACATGAGAGAAAAATAAGGCATAATGTCATCGTTAAATGGCACAATATGTTGTTTTTAAAGGTGTATCTTTAGTTTTTTGTAGACCAAAAAAATGTGTGAATTTCATTTTTAAGTTTAGGAGGTTTCCCGAGAAAATATTTTTGACAATTTTTGCAATTTCTGGGCCAAAATTTGCAAGTTTCACGTAAATTAATTAATTAATTTCCTAAAGGTAAACACAGGTCCTCACATTGTAGTGTTTCTGTCATTTTTCCTGTTTGTATTTTAGTTATGTGATGAATGTAGTGGTGCTAGTGCTGATGAGCTTCCTTCTGCATTTAAAACATATCCCGTGAAATCTGAGCCAACTGAGTAAGTCCCTTTTATGATATATTTACATAGTTGTTGTCTTTTGGTAATAAAGGAAGCTTAGAAATTGAAGCTTAGACCTTGTCTTGTCAAACATAGCATTTTTACCACAGGAGACCGAAGGAAACCTTAATTTATGTTATGTTGGAATCTTCATATTTTATGTACTTTTCTAGTCTATTGCTTTGTCTTTGTCATTGTCTTTGTCCTTGTCTAATTAGTTGTCTCGCAGTGGCACAAATTTTAATTGATCAACCAAATCTGTAGGGTAGAACTACCCCTAGTATTACAGCACTTTCTAACTTAGCAGGTTGTATTATTTTTTAAAGTAAATATATTTTGTGTTTGAGGCTTCTCATGCTATATTTCTAACCAGGTTGGTAAGTGTGTTTCATGTAAACTATGAGCTACAGATAAAATAATTTTTATCTATCAGGTATTACCTGTGACAGAAGTGCTTCAAGAATGGTGTGATGAGTTTACAAGGGAAGAGGTGCGAGCAATTCAAGGTTTGGGAAAATACAGGCTTGCTTCTGGCTACAATCACTTGTTTGTTGATCGCAATGATTGGAGGAAATGGGTTACAGAAAAGAAATCAGATCGTGTGAAACAATTTCGTGACTTGAAACCCCCATCATACAACTGCTACAAAAAGCCTAAAACTGCTGGCTTGAAGTCTACACTACACCTCCAGAAAAGAAAAGAAAAGGCAGGCTACCAGAAGCAGAGTTATTTGGTGATCGTTTAAAAGTTTACCCCAAAAGATTGAAAGCTGGTGCTACAAATTTGTGGATAAGTCTTTAGAGGCTATAGCCAAACCCACACAATTAATTTATTTTTACTTCAAGAGAATAATAATCTCATAATGCAAACCTATGAAGAAAAAAACCTCTGAAACCAATTTCATGACAACTGCAACAACCAAACATGGTTCAGAGGATGTGACTGTTAACTGACTGTTCGGGAAATGACCAATATTCTGTTACAGGAGAGAAAGGGGTTCAAAATTCAGTGTATTGGTGCGTACTTTCTTAATCAATGAAAGGCCCTTATATCACTTCGACTTACAAAGAACAAATAACAATGCATTCAATGCATTCACAAAAAAATGTTTCCCACCAAAACATAGTCTTCTTATCTGTTAACTCAAATGCGTTATTTAACACAATTTGGGTCCAGAAACCTAACGTTCCTTCTCTTCTTTGCTATAAGATTAGACCCTAAACCACCTGTGTCCGGAGTATGTCTCAACCTTAGAACAGCTAAGGAAAAATAGTGGTTTAATGTAATTGTTTTCCATGTAGTTCAACATTGTATTACAATGTAAGCTACTTATTTATTAGACATTTTCATTCATTTTAATAGGTTACTGTTTCTGTTCTACATGATGAACAACAAAACGAACAAAATAATGCATGTGGTGCGTCACTTTGGGACCCAGATCGGGAAATGAAGAAAGTGTACTCTCTTGTCTTCCATAGTGACAATAAACTTTGTCCAAACATGGTTACCAGATGCGAAGAGTGCCGCATCGCATTTCAATCGAATGATGTATCAGTCTTGAAGACCACAGGCCTCCGTGAAAGAAGCGACAAAATGGTAAAATCATAAGGAAAGAAGCAAACGTATACCTTCATTTTGTCACCTCTTGCCTAAAACTGCATGACAAATCCTTTACATTTGCGGATGTGGTTGTCCCGAAACGAACGCAAGATTTGCTTCCAACCGGTGTGGAAGAAAATTTGTGATTGAAGCCAGTATTGCAATGAGGGTAAGCTTGTGGCCCAAAGATTCTTGGATCCAAGTGGCACTAAAAGTTCTCTGAATAAATTTAAGACTTACTTGTTTTAACGAGACATAATACTGTTTTTAAGATCTTGAATTTCTTTTATTTCCCGTTCCAATTGCCAAATTGATCGGATTTGTCCAGTGTCCCGACGTTATTTCCAACACTGAATTTAGAACTAGAAATTGGGTTTCAAATTCGTTTCACTTATAACGAAGTTTTCCGTTTACTTTGTACTGACGTTTAACGTATTGCGTTTAACGCAATAAAAAGGTAAAGGTTTTCAAGAACCTTTCTTCTTAGGGGTTTTACTTTCACCTGAGGGGAGAAGTGCCTTTTTGCATAAAATTGTATGCATTAAGGCACTTCTCTTGAGGTGAAAATCACTATATTTGACAAACGAATTTTGGGAACGACCCCTTATTTGATGCGGCGGATTCTTTGTTCTTAATGCTGTAAACGTGTTACTTATATTTAAAAACCTGTATGTTTTTTGCATCTTTATGCTTTATTTTACCACTATCAACACAGTTCTTTCGTTGGCCTAAACTTTCCATCGGCAAAAATTTTCGTAACCTGCCCTCTGATATTTCAAATATTTCATATATATAATCATAGACGCACTTACTTTTTTGTCGCTTTTTACCGACATTTTTATGACCGATAAGGAATTCGCGAAAACTAATTCGCCTAGGTCTCATTACGAAAAGTCTTGTTAGGAGTTTTATTTTGTTGCAGATTAGATACGTTAGTTTACAAAAAAGAAAGTGACGAAACTACGTCTATTTATGAATACTGATACTGTTGTTCTTCACGGTGCAAACTCTGTCTATATACAGCTAGCATACTGCCGTATATGGGTATTATACGCTAGGATGCGAACTGTAAATGAACATTGGTTGCGCCGTGCTTTACCCTTAGAAAGTAATGTTTGATTCAGATCTACATTGGCTCTCCCATTTAATTTTCGAAAGCGGTCTATAAAGAATACGCGCAACGTTATTGTTAGGCTCGCAATGGACCGGACTGTGTTCAAACGTCAGAGCTAGTACAGTACTTTATAGGTGGGATGACTCCATACTGTATCCGCAGGATTACTTTACGCAGGGAAAGTAGTTTGATTATTCAAACAAGTGCTTTCCTTACAGCTTCTCTTTAAGCAAATCTACTGTCCCTATCGCTATTTCAAAGGAAGAAACTTCCGCGAGAGGCGAATTCGCGAAATATTAGGATTCTAAGTCGAAAACTTAGTGAGATTAAAGTTATGAAATACCCGCGACTACGCAAACTAAACATTTTAACAGTCTGGGACAATTATTCCATCACTTTTAACGTTTTTTTAACGATTCATTTGCAATACATTGATACTTGAAATGCAAGTTAATCCTCTAAAAGTACACGAAATTTGAAACAGACAGCCAATCCCCTCAATTAATGCCTGCAAAACATGATTTTTTCGACTGCCGACTATAAGTTCCCGCAGATTTTTGTTAAGCCCATTTTCCAATTGCCAAATACATCGACGCATGCGCATTAAAAGCCATTACCTAAACACAGCAAATTTGATGTTGAAAAATTTGCTTGCACAAATAAATTCGTGTGTGGAGAAATGGCGATTCCCACGTACTCCGAAAATCGGCCGACGTGGTTTAGGAAATATGGTGTGTAGAATTTTGTAGATGGTCTCAGCTCGTCTCAGCTCGTCTCTTGGTGGTTTCAGTTCGTCTCAGCTCGTCTCAGCTCGTCTCAGGTGATTCCGTTGTGTAGTCAGTACGTCCGGCAGGTATCTGTAGTGTTCTTACTAGGTAATAGTTGATAAACTTTTTTTTCATTTTAAATTTCTCATCGTCACGGTTTCACCGCCGACATGAAAATGAAATAATAAAAACAGTTTTCCTTGCGATTGGTTTATCATGGATGTTAAGAATAATTATCATTTTCTGACTTTAATATTCTGACATTTTAGAATCTATCACTGCTATCATTCATGCTGTTTCACCAGTTAAAACCGCTAGAACAAATTCGAACACGAAATTCTACAACATGGTTCTTCAGGTCGGGGAATAGAATTATAGGGGTGTTTCTTATAATGAGGATTTGTGAGAGACACTTTTAAGAGCAGAAAAAGAATAATCTCCTAAGAAGCTGGAGAACATCAACAGAAAAATAAATTATTTCGAAAACACGAAGGATGATATAGAAATTAATTGCCGCACGGAAATCTGTGAAGCTGATCCCGGTGTCAGTTTCAAATACAGAAAAATAATGGATGATTTCTGCCCGCAACTAACCATTACGAAAATTTTACGAGAAAAACAAAACAAAGACCTGATATCAGTGGTTGGCTATGTAACAATTGAAAATCGTCCAGTTGCTTCTGCTACCCTTAAAAGGAACTCAGAAAGTATGAATAAAAAGTAAGTGGCGATTAATGACGACACTGGTGTAATCAAGCTAACACTCCGGGGATCCCTGATTGATGCTGTTGATAAAAGTGGGGTTTATGAAATAACAAGTGCTAAAGTTAGAGAATGGCCAGTCGGTATGTTGGCGATAACAACAATACGTTCAACAACCATTAAAAGAAGTAGCCAAGAAATTTCACCATCGCAAAATACTTTAAAAGAATTAATGTCAACAAAATAGTTTTCCCACCAGATGCTATAAAATCTATTATCTCACACAATGTGTGTCCTGGGTGTAGGGATAGATTGGAAACCACTTCCGTTTTATTTAAATGTTCGCGATGTAACACAATAGTTTTAAGCAGCAAGTTAAAAGCAATTTACACTGTGCAGTTGATCTTCTCGGATTTGAAGTACGGATTGTAACTATATATAATGAACAGCTACTTCAGTATTTTGGTGGAAATATTCCTAACGATCCCGACGCAATAGCCGTTTAAATTCTATCAGATGATTCAACGGAGATGTTAATAAATCATAATAACGTGTGTATAAGCATTGATAGCTTTTGTTAATAAATCACATCTTAGTTGTTACTATTTCTTTGTTTAACATCTTCTGTTTATAAAGGTTTCAAGGACAACCTTTTTCTTTCAACATTGATATGTTGTTTTCATCTGAACTAAGTAAATCTAGAGTCTTCTGATCCATAAAAAAACTGAAAAGGTGATAGTGCCTCTTAATATTTATGTTCTATATTAATATATTTTGTTTATATTTATATTACAAGAAAATATATTGTGTTATTGCAAATGTTATTTATTTCTTGAATCGTATCAGACCTATTTCACCGGTTTACAGTTTATATGCAAACCAGTCAAAACATGCTCTGGATATCTTGTTAATATTAATTTTAAGACATTGTAAACCTTGTAAAATTTGTCTGGGTTATTGAAGGTAAAGGACAGGATTTGTTTTCTTTATCCAAACAATTAGAGTTTCCATGATTTATGTCTCAACATGACACATATATGATCTCCGAACCCGCACTTCTTCTTCCATATAACCCATCTCATCTGTCGCTGAGTTCGCAGCTGTAGGCTGATTTATTCACTATACCCCTTAGTAAATGAAAGAATTACCTTTTCAAAAGCTTTTTCTTTCAATTATCAGTAGTAAACAACACACTGAATTCTTTCAAGAATAGAATTTCTTCCTTATCTATCACTTTTTTTTTAAATATCAAGCAGTTAGTACTTAAATGTAAAGGAGCTTAAAAGTTTTCAGGGCATAGATGCTGTATAAACCAATGAATTTTCTGATAAAAACTTACGAATGTTTGAAACACGGACGAGTGTAAGGGATTCCTTGCTTACTCAGAAATTTAATAAAATAAAATATAATATCTAAATCATTATATTCAAGCGATCTTTCCTAATTCTGTTTGTTCAATATCGTTGGTTTTGATAGTCTGACCTGTCCTCAATGATCTTGACCATTGAATACATAATATCATCGATTGTAATAGGTAAAATGACAGTTTAGTACAGATGAATAAGGTTGCAATGGATTTTTAGTTATTCTGCCAGTCTAAGATTAACGTTGTCTTTTGCTATGTTGTTTTAAACTTTTAAAGGCAACATTGCTAAGAGATTGTTTCAATAACTTTGAAATAATGTTGTATTTTGGTTTGTTGTTTAAATGACGTTCCCACCAAGTCAAATTAACGTTGAGATACCGTTGTTTAGTAATATGTTGTTTTAACATTGTTTATGAGACGTTTCATAAGCGTTATATTATATAAAGGTTGATGAAGCAAATGTTCCTAGCATGTTCTTAACTTTAAGATCTTTGAAGCCTTATGTTATTATATCCTTTGTTCTTATAAGAAAGAGAACGTGCAGGAAGAGTAAAAATCTGCTTAGAGAACTTTAGGTCATTTTATCACATCCTTTCATCACATTTGGTTCCGTGTAAATTAAAGTAAAAAAGAAGTTAAAAATAATAAGAGAAAAAGAAGAACCAAGTTTCAAAAACACGTTCGAATAACAACATTTCGGTCATATTTAATCAAAGGCCTTTTCTATTATTTATAAATGGTTCAAGTGTTACCTTCGTACGTGCTAAAATAAAATATAAAAGCCAGAGTGAGTAAATAAACCCCAAAAAACAAAAAACAAGTTGCTTTCGGTTACAAAAAATAGAGCAAACTTAACGCCCACGAAGTCAGCTGCAAGTAAAGCAAAAATAAAGACTGTAAGACCTAATAACTGAGGTATTCTGTTAGAATAGAGAACAAAATATTTTTTAACATAAGAAATAATCAAAGGATATGTACAGAGAGTTTAGGTTTTTTAAGGTTTACTTCATCAGCATCATCGTCTTTTTAGCTTTATAACGTACATTTCGTTCTCACAATTTATTCAAAAAAAAATAAACATATCCACACATTTTACACATAATTTGTCTGTAACTAATGTAAACAATAACTTTTTAATTTTGATATATATCGCTCACCATTCCGTGATTTTATTTTTGGTCAGCGTTTGTTGAGGAGGAACGCGAGTGGAAATGTAAATTACAAAAGAAAAGAACCGGAAAACCCCGAAATGCTAATTGATATTGTGAATGTTTATTGTACTTACAAAATCTGATGAATGATCGTCAAAACGTTAAAAAATATATATATTAAGTAAAATCACACAAGACCCATTTAGTTATGTTAAGTAATTTTTTTGTGTATAGTTTTACGGGATAAAAATTAAAAGAAATCTGAGAAGATTAATAGAAAAGACTTTTTTTAAAAAATGTATATTATATCACCTCCATAACAACACAGTCGCGTAATTAAGTTTAACGTGCAAAAATACTACAAAATGCTTTCAAGCAAAACTTAGTCGAGTGTGTTAAAACAGAAAATAAGTTGAGGCCGCTGAACAATATCTAACTGACCAATATCTAACACGTTTTTCTAATTTACAGCTGTCGTTGCTCAACAAATTATTTCAACAATGTAAGTAGAGCATAGATGGATAGGCGGATCAAGAACTTAGGTCAAATTTATGGAGGAGAGTTAAAAGTTATTTAAGGTAGAAAAGAAAAACCTGAAAGTGACCTATTCAACACCAAACACTGAAAAGAACTTTCGTGATGTTTTACTCTTCCACTATTTTTGCCTGACCCTACATCCGTCGCTCTGGATTCTCACGGTGACGTATATTATTTTGATATGTCTTGGTGATTACCTATCATATTTGAGACATTTAAAATACGTCTTAGGAAATGCCAATCAAGCATTTCATAAATTACGTCATTATATCCAGCACCTCATTTCGCCCTTAACATTAACGACATTTGGATGGTTTACAAAGAGAAACAACACCTGACGGAAAAATATTTTACGTTTTTCTTTAATTACAATTAAGTAAGGAGTAATTATAAATATTACAAACGAGGCGATGGATTTTGGGACGTAATTTATGAAAAGGTCTATTAAATCTACGTTTTTAAAAACACCATTTAAATGTCTCTTAAACGTTTAACATTTTCAAGCTCTCTAAAAGAGGTTTTGAAGACTTCTATGAATAGCCGTCTTTCGGAAGACAGAATTTAGACATGATAAAGAAATCTTCATTACTTCATTCGAAAAGAAGTGATCCAGTTGCTACTTTTTAAAACCATGCTTGCACTGCGATGATTAAAACATTGTCAAAAAGCCCATAAATATCTTTAAACACCGTCACGAGGTGGATGTCCAAATTGATATCCATGGGGTCATCAAAATCTCAGCATTATCACTGATTCGGGGGCGGAAGAGGAGACATGTCTTGGACGAGAAAAGATTAAGCAAAATGGAAAGAATTTGGATTAACGAAGTTTAGAGAAACCAGTTTCATATTTCCGAATATTTAGAAGAACCAAGGAATGTTTAAGTTTTTTCATTCCATTAAAAAACATAATTTACAACAGAAAAAAATATTCAATAATGTCCACTCAGCGAGTTCCTAATCACTTATAATGTAATGATAATTTATAAATGGAAATAAAAAACGTTTTCACGTGCAGAGTTCAATTACACCGTAATTGCCACCCCATTCACCAATCAGAATCGAGTAATTGTGTATTTATATGATTAATAATGATAATAATGTATCTTAAAAATCTTTAGCTTTGTTCATATTCCATGTTCATATTTTCTCCTAATAATTTTCTGACGTCATATGCATTAGTTGTAGTTGTATGAAGTAGTTGTTTTGGTAACGCTTCCATAACGTAATCGAAATGCTCGATACAAATTTGATTATATACACATATTAGAAATATATTTTTAACCCCAAGAAAGAATAATCCTTATGCATGTTGTCACGCCTTGATTTAACACTTTAAAAGATTAAAAGAAGTAGAAAATGAAAATGCCTTAACTTATCGTTCAAAGTTGATTAACCTTGTTAAACTGATGACTCACCCACTTGATTAGATGAAATCCAACAAAACATTTTTTTGGCAATAAACTTTTCGAAACTCTTGTCCATCCTGTAATATATAATTGGTAGGCTCAAAAAAATTGTTATGGAAATTGAATGGCAAGTTGTAGTTAATTGATGGACAAACGTAGCTTCAAGTAAAGCCTTTGACAATCTGGATAGGCCATAAGGTACCCACATGACTGTATAACAAATCCATAAATACTTCGTCGCTTGCACTCGTTTTGTATCGGTAATTCTAACCTGGGAGAGAAATCTGTTGATGTCTTGGTCTCTTTCCTTGATGTAGCGTTTTGTGGCCCATGTTAAGGATATTACCGATATCGCACAACAACTTTGAACCGTTGTAATTACGAGAACTGTTAGTAAACTTGAACAATCCGATGTTATTTGTGAACATACAACAACAGATAATGTATTAGCAAAATTACATATACCTTTCTTAGCCCGATACATATTTAGGTAAATTTGGTATTGGATAACAGATGTGCACAGTCCTCCAACTGCAACCAATAGTATCAACCAGATGTTGGTGTTACTCTTCACGTACAGATAATTTTTATCTTTCAGAACAGAATAACGATGGAATACCATTCCAGCGATCAGGTTCAATGATGTCAGACTTGAAAAGAAATGACAGCCAAAAACAATAAACATAAATG